>JASDDO010000014.1:60096038-61461038 GCA_030015575.1 Agapanthus africanus
GGCGGGCGATTCAGTAGATTTTCCAGTTCACCCCTTTTCCGCTGGGCCTCAGCTTCATGATTTAGTATCGTCAAAAGGCAGGCCTCCGCTTGAGCCTGTTGGGCCTGGTATGAGGCAAGCCGGCCTTCAAGCTCTTTTTTAGTAACCTCATGGGCTTCAACCATTTCACGAGTAAAAACGGTGGCCTTATCAATGGCTACCACCTCCTTGATAGCCTCTTGAAGCACCCGCCACAGTTCATATGCCCTAGTGGTCTTGGCCGTAAGATTGGCTTGAAGCTCCCTCAGCGCTTTTGAAGCCAGCTCCTTCTCCGAAAACTTGCGGCCGAGCCTCTTCTCACATGATATCATATTCGCAGCGCAGCGCTCAATAAGCCCCTGTAAGCTCGCCTTCGCGGCCACAACCTCCGAAGGAAGGCGTGTACATTCAAGAACATGCAAGCAAGCCACCACCTGCCGACAAAACTCAACCCAGACTTGCACCAATGTTTCACTATGCTAGGTGGCAAGAAAGGGAAGAGAGCCATTGGCTTCAGCGGAAAACGCTTCGGCCGTGATCAGACTGCTAGCGTGAAGATCCTCAATTAGGGCTGACAGGGAGTGGAGGCTTACCTTTGCCGTCCGTTCCAAGGCACGTAGAGCATAGGGGCCGGGTGGCATGACGATGCGAGACTCCAGCGTGGTAAGAACTGGTAAAGCTGTTCATATTTATAAACAGTCAGCGAGACTTGTAACCAAAGAATAAATGGAACAACGTTGAGACTTTACTTACCCACATTCATGCAAGAGGGGTCTGAAGGCTCCCCAGGCCCGTCACGAATCTCAACCTCGTCATCAGCTTTCAGAACTGTAGAAGACATCAATGTCATTATATGAAATAATAATAATACTGTGAGGAGAGGGAAAAAGACACTGACCTTGCCCGGAAGAGAGGACGATGCGTTGAAGAGATATCACCTGCGGAGCGGCCATCTCCAACAGGCGCTGAAAGGACTTCCTGGGAGACAAATCGGCAATAGACGCCGCCAAGCCACGCAATTCTGAAAAGACAGAAGGGTTCAGATAATGGAGAGATTATTAATGTAAAATATATAGGCTACCTTCGATGCTTCTCCTATTCTGAGCTGGAGGGATAGTAGCTTCGGCGGCCTCCTCCGTGCCCCCAGGCACATCATAGGGGACGTGGGCCAGTGTAACGACTTCCGAGCGAGGAGCAGTAGCTGCCACTGCAGGCTACAGCGGAAGGACGGTAGCCTCGACTACTTGTCCCCTAATTTTCGGGCCGCCCCCAGAAAGATCCATTGGGTCGGCGACCAACAAAGATGCCTCTCCTGGGGGAGCAAGCGCTTAGGGAGCGGGAATCACCGAGGGAGGCTCCATCACAGGAGCAATGGTTGCATCGACCCCCTCCACACTGATTAGTGTTTCATTGGGGATATTAGCGGAGTCTACAGTCAAAGCGCGACTCGAATTCAGATCCTCCGCCGCCGCCGAAGTCCCTGCAAAGTTTGTACGAGGATAAGGATATATATATATGTATGTATGTATGTATACGAGCAATACAAAATATTACAAAGAGATACATGAACATACCGATGCGCAAGGGAGCCTCTAATATGGCTTGTTCAAGCCGACGCTCCTTCCTGAGGAGATATGCTCGCCGAGGTTTGAGAGTAGACTCGTGGCCACCAGTCCACAATGAAAGTGCGTCTTCGGCATCGGCTGAAACAGCCTGCTTAAGGGCCCTCTCACCCCATTCTTCCAAAGGGCCTATGAATAGCCGCCGAATTGATGGAGGGTCTTCGTAAAAAATGATGGCAGGATAAGGCCTCTTAGGGATCCTTACGTTCTCATATTCATCTTGTGAATGTCTTATAGCCTCAGCCAATTGTGCGGCTTCCTCGGCAGATGAAACCGGGAAAAGTAGACCACCATCCGATTCTTGCATGGCTAGTAGTTCATCTTGAAGAATAGGCTCGGACTCTACTAAAGAGTCGAGTAGATTGGTGACCGTCTTCCTCCGCCTCTTTGTCACGACCCAAGTTTGGATGTGACCGGCACTTAGATTAGTATCATATCTAAAGATATGCACAAGTCCAAGTAAGCCGAAAACCAAGATCAAATACCTTATTGCGGAAATATTTATGAAAATTTAGTTTTTAAGTAAAAGTCTCAATTTGTGAAGTTAATTCATTAAGAAAATAATAAAGGTTAAGTTTAGTTGTATTCCTAGTTGGAATCAACAATATCAAAAATTGAACATGAATATAACATAATGAACATCACTGAATCTCATAAAGAAAGAACTATAATACTGATCAACAGATCTCAACTGTACATATATATCTTATCTCTCATTTCTAAGTCAAAAAACAGGTTTGATGGAGACTTTCTAGATACTAAATACAAAACCCAAAAAGGAAGGTTACTACACATGTAACCTACCGATCAAAAGATGGAATACAACTGCAAAAGTGATCCTGCCTCGCAGCTACCCGTCCACTCTATCCCTGCAAGGAACTGTGGCACAACGGGGATGAGTTGCCAACTCAGTGAATACGACTAACATATAACGGCGAATAAAGTAAATATGACAATTATGCTACTGAATATGAATCAATATGGTATATGGTATATGTGAAATTCAACAGTAAATCTCATTATACTTCGAAAATCACAACTCAAGTAAATCATTTCTCGGTGTCCATCAACGACACAAAACTTTCATTTCTTATAGGCATCATTCCCCGAATGATCCTATACCCATAATATCGGTCGTTATCTTCTAGATACATGCCGTATTTTTATTATCAACTCCGGTATCGAGTAACCTCGCTAGGCTCCCCCGTCTCAATACGGCTATCCTGCCCCTCGGTCTCGACCGGGTCCACCATGTATCCAACTGTATATCTCCCCCACTCAGTATGGATAACGTAAATCCGCGACCGTATATCTCCCCCACTCGGTCCGGAATAAAACCAAAACAGAAATCATCTCATGGTGGACATGACACATCAATCATGAAAATACTGGATTTATGTAATAGTAAAAACTCAAAACCATAAATCCTCAATTCTACATTTACTTCATATATAACACCAAAATATGCATAAGGTAACAGGATGTCAAAGATGCAATCTACCACTACATTAGATATGTGAAATACGATATCATCTATTTTAACAAGTATGATATTTAAGTGTATGTGACATGGCAATATCGACGAGGTGTGTGTAGCATATAAGATGTGCACGTGGCATGACTCGTCGATAATTGTGAAATGTTCTAATAACTAAGCAATTTACAAGTATTTTAATGAATGAAATTCTAACATTTAAACATGATGATATAAATATCACATTAAGTAAAACCACGGGCGAAACACGCCATCTTTACAAAATTCCCCGGTAGATGTTTAGTCTACTCACCGAAAAAGTCGGATCTACTCCGGAATCGCTAATCCTTTCCCTTTCCTCGCGGTTTCCGTACTTCTCGTATTAGAGTCTAATCATGCAAAATAACTTATATAAACAAAACGGCTATTCCGATATAACGGAAATAGAAACACGTTATCCTACTTACTAGTTATCTACTATTTGATTATATCAAGTTATTAAACACCTAATCTTGCTGGATTTTAACCCTAATCTGTACTGGTTCAGAAATTAAAACGTAACGTGATTTAGTCGTGTCGTATTTAGTGTTTTACGATACCCTTTCCGATATATCATCCCGGATTTTAACTACTGTAAAACTAATTTAAATAAACAGTACCAAAATAACCTAAATTGCATACTGTAAACACCCCAACCGACCAAACCCTCAAAGCCCTCACCATGGCCGGCGACGCCGGCCATTTCCTTACTGTCGCCGGCCCAAAACCGGCCCCTGGGTGTCGTCTTCCTGTGGTTTGTTCTAATTGATTCCTACATCATTTTAGCTCTGTTTAATTTATTTAATTATTTTCCAGATTAAAGCAGATTCTAACAGACTCTAAATTTAGCTAAAATACGATATTATGTGACTTATCTAAACTTTAATCAATTGAACTACTGAGCTTATCTCTACTATGTTTAAGAAGTTTACCCACCTAATTTGCTGTAGGAATAACCCCCAAAGATTTACAAGCTCCTCCTAGCTTGATGATGATCCAAACTCAAGAACAAGCTCCTTCTTCTTCCTCTTGTTTTCTTTTCTCTTTTATTTTTCCTTTCCTTTTGATTTTCTTTTCAGTTTTGATTCTGAGTTTAACTGAAAATGAACTATTTATGTGAATGAATGAAGAGATAAGGGAAGGTGGAGGTGTCTTAAGCTAAGATGTGCATGTTTCATGCAAGGAGGAGGTGGAAAGAAAGGGTTGCTTGAAAGCATGAGGTGGTTTTGCATTATCCTCTATTTTCTTTTGTTTTAATTTGAATTTCATTTCAGAACTGAAATGACTTCATTTAATTCACTTATACCCTCAACAATCTTGTATTTGCATAAAACCTAAACTTTACAATTTAACCCCTCACAACTTAACTTATTATAAAACAAACATTTTATCAAAATGAAGCTAAATTTATCTTTAAAACCCTTATAACTTATTTATATTACATTCAAAAATTCTAATTTAATTTGTATTACATATAACTTATGAAGATTGACATATTTGATTTTAACCATTTTATGATTTATCAGCTTATTCTTAATTTAATTAATTTTGTTTATTTCTAACTTTTCCTAAATGTTACAATATTCCCCCCCTAAGAAAATTCGGTCCCCGAATTTAAAATAAATACTAGACATACCTAAGAAAAGATGTGGAAATTTCTTTCGCATTGCGTCCTCCGTCTCCCAAGTAATCTCCTCGCGATCCTTTCCTTGCCAGAGAACCTTTACAGATGGCAGTGTCCTCGATCGTAGTTGCTTTGTCTGCCTGTCCAGAATAGCGACTGGCTGCACTGTGTAGGATAGATCTGGCTCAAGCTGTAGAGTCTGATGATGGATCGCATGAGATGGATCGTGAAGATATCTGCGAAGCATCGAAACGTGGAACACCGGATGCACGTCGGGAAAGTTAGGTGGAAGTGCTAACCGATAAGCCACAGCGCCCACTCTCTCTAAAATCTCGTATGGTCCAATATATCTGGGGCTGAGCTTCCCTTTCTTCCCGAAACGCATCACACCTTTCATTGGAGATACTCGAAGGAACACATGATCTCCCACATCAAACTCAAGTTTACGTCGTCGTCGATCTGCGTATGACTTCTGTCTGCTTTGAGCCGCTTTCATTCTATCTCGTATCAATTGAATCTTCTCTGTAGTTTCCTGTACTATCAGCGGTCCCAATATACAACTCTCACTAAGTTCCGTCCAGCAAACAGGTGATCGACATTTCCTTCCATACAAGGCTTCAAAGGGTGCCATCTGGATCGTCTCTTGAAAACTGTTGTTATACGAGAATTCTACCAAAGGTAGGTGACGATCCCAACTACCACCGAAATCTAGGCTACAAGCCCGAAGCATATCCTCTAGTATCTGAATGGTCCGCTCCGACTGGCCGTCTGTCTGTGGGTGGAAAGCTGTACTAAAACTCAGTCGTGTACCAAGAGCGTCCTGAAGTTTCTGCCATAGCCTGATCGTGAACTGGGTACCTCGATCTGATACTATGCATGTCGGCACTCCATGTAGACGTACAATCTCATCGATATAAATCTGTGCATACTGAGCAAATCCATATGTCGTCTTCACTGGAAGAAAATGAGCGGCTTTTGTCAATCTATCAACAATCACCCAAATGGAATCATACCCTCTTCTAGTCCTGGGTAGATCCACCACAAAATCCATGGAAATCTGTTCCCATTTCCACTCTGGAATGGATAAGGGTTGCAGCTCCCCGGCTGGCCTCTGGTGTTTTGCTTTGACTTGCTGACAAGTCAAGCATCTTGAAACAAAATCCGTAACATCCTTCTTCATTCCTTCCCACCAATAATTATCCTTCAAATCACGATACATTTTAGTGGAACCAGGATGAATACTGTATACTGATCTGTGGGCATCTTCCAAAATCTCACGCCTCAATCCGTCAGAATCTGGCACACAGAGACGAGTCCTAAAACGTAATACTCCATGATCATCAATCACGAACTCCGTCTCCTTACCCTGCCTAACATGATCCATAATCTCCATCATGCGAGTATCTGTAGACTGCGCATCTCGAATACGATCCAATAGCTGAGGTCTGGTGCGAACCTGGGCTAACTGACCTCCTGCCGACGTAAACTCAAACTGTATACGACTATCACATAAGATCTGCCAGTCTGTAGAAGACTGTCTCTGCAAAATGCTCAAATGAGATAAATTACCTCCAGGCCTCCGACTCAAGGCATCTGCTACCACATTTGCTTTGCCTGGGTGATACAAGATCTCACAGTCGTAATCTTTCACCAGTTCCATCCATCTACGTTGCCTGAGGTTTAGATCTTTTTGCTGAAAAATATACTTTAAACTTTTATGATCTGTGAAGATTTGACACGTTTCTCCATACAAGTAATGTCTCCAAATCTTCAATGCGAATACTACAGCAGCCATCTCTAGATCATGAGTGGGATAATTTTGTTCATGCCTCTTTAACTGTCGAGAAGCATATGCTATAACCTTGCCGTGTTGCATCAACACACAGCCTAAGCCCACTCTAGAAGCATCGCAATACACAACGAAACCCCCTGACCCGGAAGGTAAAGATAGTACAGGTGCAGTCGTCAAACGCGTCTTCAACTGTTGGAAACTTTGCTCACACGCATCTGTCCACTGAAATGGAACTTCCTTCCTAGTCAATCCTGTCAAAGGTGCCGCTATCCGTGAGAAATCCTATACGAAGCGTCTGTAATAACCTGCCAGACCTAAGAAACTCCGAACCTCCGTAACTGACATAGGCCTGGGCCAGTGTTGTACCGCTTCAATCTTCTTTGGGTCTACGCATATACCTTCCCTCGTAACTATGTGACCCAAGAACTCCACACTATCGAGCCAAAAAGCACACTTAGAAAATTTTGCATACAGCTGATGCTCCTTCAAGGTCTGCAATGTGATACGTAAATGCTGCTCGTGCTCCGTCTGACTACGAGAATATACAAGAATATCATCTATGAATACTATAATAAACCGATCGATAAATGGTCTAAAGATACGGTTCATCATATCCATAAAAGTTGCTGGAGCATTGGTGAGTCCAAACGACATTACCAGAAATTCATAATGCCCATATCTCGTACGAAACGCCGTCTTTGGAATATCATCCTTCCGAACTCTCAACTGATGATACCCTGACCTCAAGTCAATCTTTGAGAAGAATCCGGCTCCTTGCAACTGATCGAACAAGTCATCTATTCGTGGTAATGGATACCTGTTCCGCACCGTGACGCGATTCAGCTGTCGGTAGTCGATGCACATTCTCATACTACCGTCCTTCTTCTTTACAAATAAGACAGGAGCTCCCCACGGTGAAACACTGGGACGAACCGGTCCTCTATCTAACAACTCTTGCAACTGACCTTTGAGTTCTTTCAATTCCGTCGGTGCCATTCGATAGGGTGGTATGGAAATAGGCCCTGCACCCGGAATCAAGTCGATGCAAAATTCAATATCTCGATCAGGTGGCAATCCTGGTAACTCAGCTGGGAATACCTCAGGAAATTCTCGTATGATCGGGATTTGGTCCAATGGAACTTCAGTGACCCCTATGTCCTGAATAAAGGCCAAGAATCCATGACAACCCTTCTTCAAGAGCCGCCCCGCACAAAAAGCAGAAATCATGTTGACAGGGGTTAACTTGCAATCCCCCTGCACAATAAACACCGGTTCACCTGGAAAACAAAATCTAACCGCTTTTCCTCGACAATCTACATAGGCATGACAAGCGGCTAACCAATCCATCCCAAGAAGTATATCAAAATCCAACATGTCCAGGAGAATCAGATCAACTAGCAAATCTTTATTACCAATACGCACCGAACACGATCTGAATACGTGCCGAGTGTAAGTCCGTGTTGCCCACCCCGGTACTTACGGGGAGGCGGAAAACATAATAAAAAACGAATTTTTTATGACTTAGGCAACATGGACCAAGCTTGTGAGAATCTTTGCTAAACTAAAACTAACTAACCCTAACTACAAAGTAGCTAAGTGATGGAAAGGTTATACCTTTGGTCTTTAGTCCTTCTCTCCTTGCTCGTCGGAACGGTAGAAAGGGCTCACCTTGCTAGTCTCCTTCCGTCAAAGAACGATCCACTTGAAAGCCACCACCTTTAGCTTCAACTCCAAGCTAGGAGTAACTAGGGTGCAAGAAATGCTAAGACTTGAACCCTAGGAGTGAGTAGAGAAGATCAAGTGAGGGTTTTTCTCAAGCTTTTTGTTTCTCAACACATGAGAGGGAGAGAGCTTGAGGGAGAGGATGAACAAGAGAGAGAAAAGATATGATAGAATGATAAATTAGTGAGCCATTCTCACTAATATGTGTGGATAACTTTAATTAGATAATTAGCTTGAAAATTGTCATGATAAATCTTGACATGACCATTATCATTTCAATTTTGCAAAGATCAAAGAGCATCTTCCAAAACAAATGATGATGGTCAAGTGGTCAACAAGGTCAACAAGTCAACGAAGTCAAAATGTCAACAACAACCATGCACAATTTATTAAGCTAATTATCAATTAACTATAATCCACACAAAAACAATAGGGTTAATAAAATGACAATAGTCATTAACCCTAAACAAGGTCCTCTCCCTCAATCTCAAGCAACCGTGCATACGCACCCGCATTCGTGATCCGAGGAACACGAACACAATGAGAAAAACTAATCTCAAATCATATACTAGGATCCGGCTTAAACCAAAGCCCGCTAGTATAAACTGTCCGGACAGCAACCGTGCACAAGTGCGCGGATGCGAACGAACCCTGTCGCAAAACCATGCGACCTCTACTCGTTTTGCCTAAAGGCGAATAGCTCTCTGTGTGGGACTCTAAAGACTCGACACTACGCTGGCAGTGGGTTTAACCACAGACCGCAAGCGGCACTAGCTGTACGTAACGGTCCCCAGGTAGATGTCGATAAGAAGACTGACGAGGTGAACCCCATCTGCACTCCTACTGAGCCTGTATGTGACAATCTCCGTACAGTCCGGTCTGTTCGTCTGATACATCGCATGGCGGGCCTAGGGGGGCGGTGAACGTCAGTCCCCTAATAGCGGTACAAGTCGTGTCGGAGTGTAGCCCAGAACACCCTGAGATAACACTGGAAACCTACCAGTATATCTCGCTTGCCCTGGCCAGGGACTACTCGTGTAATGGCTCTCCTGGACACAGCGCGATGTCAACCCCCAATACCGGGAGAGACGAATCCTGTCTAACCGTCACTGCCTCCAAGTGCTTCGGGACTGCACCCAAAAACTACCTGTTTGCACGACTCCTCTGAGCCGTGGTAGGGTAGTAATCAAAGTGTAGTGGGAACGCACTCGAGGCGAAGTGACAGTGTCAAGTCAGCGGACTAAGCTGTACTCATGTCACCTGGGAACTGATAACTGACGATAGGTATATTACCAACCAACAGTTCCCGACGAGTCCTGTCCAGTGTACTCGTAACCTAACGAGCACCCGCATACTATCCCAAGTACGACGTACTAACGGCTGTGGGACAGACCGTCTCCCACACTGGGATGAGAAGCGCATACGCTGGTCTACTCCGGAGTATCGATGCCCAGTCTCGATAGTCCAACGACCAGGGACCTGTATAAGGATGTGCTTATAGATTACCCAGCTCCCACGAGTGCGAGCGCCATCACAACGCTGGTAATCAAGCAAAGATCCTAAGGGCTCTACTAATATGTATACCTGCAATATGCTAAAAGAAACACATGCACATATTAAAGCAGAGACAAACCAAGTAGCATACTACCATTTCGAGCAAGATTGTATATACAACTGTGAATATCCCAAGCTTCCATTAAGTAATATACAAACTAGTATGATACAGTAATGGCCTCTAGGGCATATACACTAACAATCTCCCACTTGCACTAAGGCCATGTACTGGCGTATCGAAGACCTATCATCTCGATCAGCCGCTCGAACTGAGTCTGGGGCAAGGCCTTGGTGAATGGATCTGCTGTGTTATCCTCTGATGCAACTCTCCGGACCTCGATCTCCTGGCGATCCACGATCTCCCTGATCAGGTGATACCGCCTTAAGATGTGTCTGGATTTCTGATGGGACCTGGGTTCCTTCGCTAAAGCTATAGCCCCGTTGTTGTCGCAATACAGAGGTATTGGGTCAACAATGGACGGAACCACCTGAAGTTCTTTCAAGAACTTCCTCATCCAGACAGCTTCTTTTGCGGCATCAGATGCAGCGATGTATTCCGCTTCCATAGTCGAGTCAGCAACGGTTTCCTGTTTGGAGCTCTTCCAACACACCGCCCCTCCATTGAGGGTAAAGACAAAACCCGACATGGATTTGGAATCATCCTTGTCACTCTGGAAGCTGGAGTCAGCAAAGGCCTCAATCTGCAGGTCTTTTCCGCCATACACCAAGAACATCTCCTTAGTCCTTCTCAGGTACTTGAGAATGTTCTTTACTGCTATCCAATGTTTCTCCCCTGGGTTTGACTGATACCTGCTTACCACACTCAGTGCATAAGCCACATCCGGTCTGGTACACAACATCGCATACATTATAGAGCCTACCGCAGAAGCGTAGGGTATAATAGACATGCGATCCCTCTCCAAATCAGTCTTGGGAGACATCTCTTTGGAGAGAGTGATCCCGTGACAAGCCGGTAGATTACCGCGCTTGGAATCTTCCATACTGAATCTCTTCAGTATGGTGTCGATGTACCTGGACTGCGAGAGTCCTAATATCCTCTTGGATCTGTCACGGTAGATCCGGATACCCAGAATGTAAGAGGCATCACCCAGGTCTTTCATGGAGAACCTGTGTGACAAGAACCCCTTGACAGATTGTAGCATAGGAATGTCATTTCCTATTAAGAGAATGTCATCCACGTATAAAACGAGGAATACTACAGTTCTCGCTACAAATCTACAATAGATGCATGGTTCATCTGGATTTTTGATAAAGCCAAATTCTTTGACCGTCTCATCAAAACAGATGTTCCAACTCCGCGATGCCTGCTTGAGTCCATAAATGGACTTGAGCAACTTGCACACCTTTCCGCTGCTCCCACCCTGAATGAAACCCTCTGGCTGGTCCATATAGACACACTCCTCTAAATGACCATTTAGAAAAGCTGTCTTTACGTCCATCTGCCAAATCTCATAATCGTGGAAAGCAGCGATGGCAAGAAGGATCCGAATGGATTTCAGCATAGCTACTGGAGAAAAGGTTTCGTCATAGTCCAAACCAGGTCGCTGACGAAAACCCTTTGCTACCAGTCTAGCTTTATAGGTCTCAACCTGTCCATCTACACCAATCTTCCTTTTGAAGATCCACTTGCATCCTACGGGTTTTACCCCGTCTGGAGCAATGTCCAACGTCCATACTTTGTTGGTGTACATGGACTCCATCTCGGTCCGCATTGCATCCAGCCATTTTACCGAGTCGACGCTCTGAATGGCTTGCTGGAAGCTAGTAGGCTCATCACAATCTAGGATGCAATCCTCTCTATCCCCGTCAATGAGAAAACCGTAGTACCTCTCGGGCGGATGAGACTGCCTACTACTTCTGCGGAGTGGCATGGGAATGTCCTGTTCTTTCGAACCTTCTGGTTCCTCTAAGCTTTCAGTAATGGTTTGTGGTTCTGGAATTTCTTCCAGTTCTACTGCGCTCCCGCTTATCTGATTTTCTAAAAACTCAGTTTCCAAGAAGCGGGCATGACGAGAAACAAGGACTTTTTGCTCCTCTGCGTAATAGAAGAGATACCCCTTGGAGTTCTTTGGGTATCCCACAAACTTGCACTGTACTGAGCGTGCCTCGAGCTTGTCCGCATGCTGCTTTTTTACAAAAGCTGGACATCCCCATGTCTTAAAGGATTTAAGACAGGGTTTCTTCCCACTCCACATCTGATATGGTGTGGTAGGCACAGTCTTAGTAGGAACTTGGTTCAAGAGATGTGCAGCTGTTTCCAGTGCATAACCCCAGAAAGATCGCGGTAACTCAGCCTTACTCATCATGGACCGTACCATATCCAATAGGGTTCGGTTCCTTCTCTCCGATACACCGTTATGTTGCGGAGTGTATGGAGGAGTAAGCTGAGAGAGAATTCCATTCTCTTTTAAATAATTCAGGAACTCGGCACTTAAGTATTCTCCACCTCGATCCGATCTTAGAATCTTGATACTTTTGCCGGTCTGTTTCTCCACTTCATTCTTATATTCCTGGAACTTTTCAAAGGCCTCGGACTTATGTTTCATTAAGAAGACATAACCGTACCTTGAAAAATCATCCGTAAAAGTAATGAAGTAAGAGTAACCGCTTCGCGCATGTGTAGACATTGGACCGCACACGTCGCTGTGTACGAGTCCCAAGAGCTCGCTCGCTCTTTCTCCGTGTCCAGTGAACGGAGCCTTTGTCATCTTTCCCATGAGACAAGATTCACAAGTGGCATAAGACTGATACTCGAACGGATCCAAGTATCCTTCTTTATGTAACTTAGTCAACCGTGTCTCATTGATGTGACCCAGTCTACAATGCCACAAGAAAGCCTGATTAATATCTGGAGACTTTCTTTTGTGTGTATTCTGGATATTGAAAACCTGTGGTTGGTTTAAAACGTAAATACCGTTGTTTAATGTACCTGACCCAATCAAAACTTGATTAAGGTGAATGTTCACTACATTACTTACAAATGCAAATTCATAACCTTCTTTAGATAATAAAGATACAGATATGATATTACAGGTTGCATTTGGTACATAATAACAACTACGCAAAACCAAAAAGTGTCCATCAGATAATCCCAGGTGATAGTCCCCCACGGCCTCTGCATCCATGCTAGCACCGTTCGCAACTCTGAGGGTCATGTCACCTGCCTTCAAAACTCTACGCTTTCTCAACGCCTGCAAAGAATTACAGATATGAGATCCTGATCCGGTATCCAATACCCAGGATGCAGAGTTTATTGATAGACAGTTTTCAATAACATACACACCTGAAGCTGAAGCTGCAACCTGCTTCAATTCCTGTGTTCTGGCCTTCCAGGCCCTGCAATCACTCTTCCAGTGTCCTTTCTTATGACAAAAGAAGCATTCCTCCTTATCCACAAGCTTCCCTGCTACCTTTGTTGCTTTACCCTTTCCCTTCGTATCCACTTTACCGACACCGCCTCTTGGTTTGGCGGGGGCTTTCTTCTTCTTGCCCTTGGCTTTCGCCCTGGACCTAGAAGAGGAAGATCCTCCTACAAACAAAGTGGATGTCTCCCTACCTTTCTGTAGGGTGCCCTCTGCGCTCCTCAGCATGTTGAGGAGCTCTGAAAGTTCAACCTCTTTTTCTTGTAGGTTGAAGTTCAGTATGAACTGGGCGTAAGTGGAAGGAAGGGACTGGAGAACTATATCCGTATATAGCTCACTCTCCAATGTGATCCCTAGGTCAGCGAGCTCCTCAATGTAGCCGATCATCTTTAGCACATGCTCGGCTACTGATGATCCGACGGCCATTCTTGTCGAAAATAACTTTTTCGAAGCTTCGTATCTCGCGATACGTGATTGCTCTCCATACAGTTCTTTTGTATGGAGCAATATGGATTCCATGTCCATATTCTCATGCCTCCTCTGATGTTCGTTGTCCATCGAGGCAAGCAGGAGGCACTTGGCCTTCGCGCTATCAATCTCCCAAGTCTTGCGGATTTCCTTATCCGCGATACTGGAAGTTGGACCAGGGACAGGGGGAGCTTTGGTGGTAAGAAGATACCCCAGCTTGTCATAGGTGATTGCAATCTTGACATTCCTGAGCCAATCTTTGTAGTTTGGCCCTGTCAATTTATTTTTATCTAACAGTAACTTAAGTCCGGTCATGTTGAATGGTCGCTGCAATTAGGAGAGAGAAAAGAAACACTTCAGCATGATGCTCTTGCAAGTTTAGAGTGGTTTTTAGTTTGTCTAAACTGGATGGCTCCCACTGTCTCTCGAATCCCTTCTCAAACCGTAAAGAAAAGGATTAGCCGGGATCATTCTCACCGTACAATACTTGCTTAACCGTTCAGCCAGGCCAGTGTCGGTACTTCGAGGGAGGTTTTCCAACGCTTTCGCGAAGTTCCTTAATTAAGTAACCTCTTTTCCCTGTGGGCGTAGCCCCGCTAACACCTTTCTAGGCACCTACTAGGTTTATAGCATTGATCGTTGAGTGAGAGTTTTCTCGGGGAGTAGCATATACTCACAGTAGGATCGGGATCCAAATATCATCGCGTGATAAAACCGAAGGAATCCTACCAGAATCATCACACTCCAAATGGTATGCAACACTAGCAAGTTTCAGTACTTATGAAACTCCCGATGTGTATTTTTGCCCCATGCTCTTATGACCTTGACTAAGGCCAACAAATCATAAGTCACATGTCAAGTTCTACCCGTCGTTATCCAGGTTAATTTGAACCCACCCGTATCCACCCTTGACTATGGCCAACAAGGCAATACGACTGTCTCAAACCAACGCATTCTATCTATGCAACATATGAATACCCACCAGCTACCAAACACTGTGCCTTGACTAAGGCCAACAAACACAGCTTGAATACTGTTGAATATTCATATGAAACGACGGAGGGCTACGGATGGTTTTGGCGAAACCGTGAACGTAGTGAACTTGATATAATCGATGGAACGAGATAGCTTTTAAAAAAGGAGTGGTTCAAGCTCCGCGTTTAAAAGTTTAGTTTTGAAAAGAACCGAGTGGTTTTCAAAGTGTTCCAATCGACTTTTACTTGGTTTATTTCTTGCATTAGTTCTTTTAATGCGTCCCATCATTTAATCCTACCATTGCAGAAAACAACCAAAATATGACGTACGCTTATGCCATTCGCATTCGCCACGGGGCCCCGTCATCACCCGTTAGGTTACTTAACTAACGACAGAGCGGGGGCTGGGCTAGCGCGGCTGTAAAACATAAGCAACGCCTAAATAGTTATTTATATATATATATACAGCAATGATAGACATTACAGATCACAGATGAATACATTGGATATACTAGGAATCCGCAATGCGTTCGAGCCTGCAACGCAAAGCGGATTACACGGTCGCGGTGAATAGCCAATACCCCACCCAAGACCCCTACGGGTGCGGCAAACTACCCGCCAAGCACCCGAAGCGAAGCAACCTCCCTCACCACCGTGAGTAGGCCACTCGGCACTTCGAGTACCCGGTAGTTTGTGCACCCCCTCCATGGGTCTATCCTAGGAGCAAAAACAGTAAAAAGAATAATACAATGACGGCTACAACCCCGACCCGGTTGTGCGGCCATACAAAGAATATTATTACATCAATTTACATGTTACAAATGAATGAAAGAAAAACAACGCTCATCTCACATCCAACCCCGGCCATTCACCCGCGACAATCCAATCCATTCATATCCACAAACCAACAACAACAATCACAGATCATGTATAACCCCGACTAATCGTCTTATAGCGATTAGCCGACGTTCAATACATGCAAGCATTACAGATATAACCGATGTAGTTAAAGCGTAGCGAAGTTCCGGAAAAATACGGATTTATAGGCCCACAAAAGCAAATTTTAGTTCTGGAAAATCTGGGCATATAATATATATTCTAAAAATCCCAAAAACAATACAGAAAGACACTGCACGAAAAACGATGCAGTGACGTCATCAAGCCGCGGCGCTTCCGCGGCACGAGCCTACCTCGTGCGGCGGAAGGGCGGCGGTTTGGATGATTCTCTGTCTCGTTTTTCTTGTGTGTTTTTAAAAAAACCCTGAGATGAATTTACAAATATAAAGTTTTCTGTTTTGAGCAGAAAAATTTTTAACAGAAACTAGGGTTTTTCAAAGTTCGGTTTTTGGATTTTTTCGGTTTCGAAACTTCGTTACACTTCACTACCTAGCTAGTTTGAGTTTAGTTAGGCTCTGATACCACTGTAAGTCCGTGTTGCCCACCCCGGTACTTACGGGGAGGCGGAAAACATAATAAAAAACGAATTTTTTATGACTTAGGCAACATGGACCAAGCTTGTGAGAATCTTTGCTAAACTAAAACTAACTAACCCTAACTACAAAGTAGCTAAGTGATGGAAAGGTTATACCTTTGGTCTTTAGTCCTTCTCTCCTTGCTCGTCGGAACGGTAGAAAGGGCTCACCTTGCTAGTCTCCTTCCGTCAAAGAACGATCCACTTGAAAGCCACCACCTTTAGCTTCAACTCCAAGCTAGGAGTAACTAGGGTGCAAGAAATGCTAAGACTTGAACCCTAGGAGTGAGTAGAGAAGATCAAGTGAGGGTTTTTCTCAAGCTTTTTGTTTCTCAACACATGAGAGGGAGAGAGCTTGAGGGAGAGGATGAACAAGAGAGAGAAAAGATATGATAGAATGATAAATTAGTGAGCCATTCTCACTAATATGTGTGGATAACTTTAATTAGATAATTAGCTTGAAAATTGTCATGATAAATCTTGACATGACCATTATCATTTCAATTTTGCAAAGATCAAAGAGCATCTTCCAAAACAAATGATGATGGTCAAGTGGTCAACAAGGTCAACAAGTCAACGAAGTCAAAATGTCAACAACAACCATGCACAATTTATTAAGCTAATTATCAATTAACTATAATCCACACAAAAACAATAGGGTTAATAAAATGACAATAGTCATTAACCCTAAACAAGGTCCTCTCCCTCAATCTCAAGCAACCGTGCATACGCACCCGCATTCGTGATCCGAGGAACACGAACACAATGAGAAAAACTAATCTCAAATCATATACTAGGATCCGGCTTAAACCAAAGCCCGCTAGTATAAACTGTCCGGACAGCAACCGTGCACAAGTGCGCGGATGCGAACGAACCCTGTCGCAAAACCATGCGACCTCTACTCGTTTTGCCTAAAGGCGAATAGCTCTCTGTGTGGGACTCTAAAGACTCGACACTACGCTGGCAGTGGGTTTAACCACAGACCGCAAGCGGCACTAGCTGTACGTAACGGTCCCCAGGTAGATGTCGATAAGAAGACTGACGAGGTGAACCCCATCTGCACTCCTACTGAGCCTGTATGTGACAATCTCCGTACAGTCCGGTCTGTTCGTCTGATACATCGCATGGCGGGCCTAGGGGGGCGGTGAACGTCAGTCCCCTAATAGCGGTACAAGTCGTGTCGGAGTGTAGCCCAGAACACCCTGAGATAACACTGGAAACCTACCAGTATATCTCGCTTGCCCTGGCCAGGGACTACTCGTGTAATGGCTCTCCTGGACACAGCGCGATGTCAACCCCCAATACCGGGAGAGACGAATCCTGTCTAACCGTCACTGCCTCCAAGTGCTTCGGGACTGCACCCAAAAACTACCTGTTTGCACGACTCCTCTGAGCCGTGGTAGGGTAGTAATCAAAGTGTAGTGGGAACGCACTCGAGGCGAAGTGACAGTGTCAAGTCAGCGGACTAAGCTGTACTCATGTCACCTGGGAACTGATAACTGACGATAGGTATATTACCAACCAACAGTTCCCGACGAGTCCTGTCCAGTGTACTCGTAACCTAACGAGCACCCGCATACTATCCCAAGTACGACGTACTAACGGCTGTGGGACAGACCGTCTCCCACACTGGGATGAGAAGCGCATACGCTGGTCTACTCCGGAGTATCGATGCCCAGTCTCGATAGTCCAACGACCAGGGACCTGTATAAGGATGTGCTTATAGATTACCCAGCTCCCACGAGTGCGAGCGCCATCACAACGCTGGTAATCAAGCAAAGATCCTAAGGGCTCTACTAATATGTATACCTGCAATATGCTAAAAGAAACACATGCACATATTAAAGCAGAGACAAACCAAGTAGCATACTACCATTTCGAGCAAGATTGTATATACAACTGTGAATATCCCAAGCTTCCATTAAGTAATATACAAACTAGTATGATACAGTAATGGCCTCTAGGGCATATACACTAACAACGAGCTATAAAGGAATCTCCAACTGGAGTAATCACTACCAAGGATAACTCTAATAATGACGACTCCTTTCCCAACAAAAGTGCGAATCGTGAAGATACATAAGAATGTGTAGAACCGGGATCAAATAAAACATGTGCCTCTAATGAGCATACTGTAAGAGTACCTGTCACGACTGCATTTGATGCCTGGGCATCCTGTGGAGTCAGCGCAAAAACCCGTGCCTGGCCCCTGCCCGCATCTTGTCGTCCTCTACCTCGATCTCCTCTACCTCTCTGAGCACGTCCTGCATAGCCTCGACCTCGTGGTGCAACCGCCTGGCGTGTAGCGCCAACTGGGGAAGGAAGTAAAGCCATCGGTGTAGGAGGTGGAAGGGGTAAAGCAGCCTGTGGAGCAACGGTCCCGCCCTGAGATCTACAATCTCGCGCAAAGTGTCCGGGAAGTCCACAACTATAACAGGTAGATGGTGATCTCTGATCATCAGGATAAGAACTGAACATCTGGCCCTGTGTCCAACCTCGTCCAACACTGCGGCCTGGAGTATATCTGCCTGGATATGATCATCTACCTCTGCCAAACTGTCTATTTGTCGGCACGACCGGTCTACTCCTCTTTGGCTCTGGAACGACCCCTGACTCGCTCAAACGCTCCTCTACTCGTATCGCCGCATCCATGGCCTGTGCATATGTATCAAAATGCTGGGAGCCTATCGCCAGATACAACTGTGTGTCCAAACTCCTTAGGAACCTCTTCACCCGAAGCTCCTCTGTAGATACTAAGTATGGGGCATATCGCGACAGCTGGGTGAATCGTAAGTCATAATCTGCTACTGACATACTTGCTGATTTCCTCAACGCTTCGAAACTTCTAGCTCTAGCGTCCCTCACACTCTGGGGAAGAAATCTGGCAAGAAAGACTGTAGAAAACTCGGTCCACGTCATCGGAGGAAGATTCGTAGCTCGCCCTCTCTCCATCGACTCACACCACTCCTGTGCAAGCCCCTCCAAACGAAAGCTAGTCAGCTCAACTGACCTCGCATCAGAACATCGCAATGATCTGCCGATCCTCGCCATTCTATTAAGAAAAGACTGAGGATCTTCCGCCACATCGGTCCCTGTAAATACCGGGGGTCTCAATCTCATAAACTCTGCAAGTGATACCTCCATCACTCTCGTATCTTCTGGCGCTACCGTCTGTGTAGGCTGTACCTCGGACTATGCTACGGTCGGTGCTGGATCTGATCTCAATGCTCGAGTGGTCTCAGCTAACTGTCCTACCACTCGCTGTAGCCCCAACATACCCTCCTCAATCCTAGTCATACGATCTGGAGGAGGAGGATCAACATGCTCATGCACCGCCGGAACGTCCGGTGTACCAGTCGTCATCACAGGTGGACTCGCCCTAGCTGCATCTCTGGCTGCGGCTCGCCTAGCCCGCGTAGCCATAGCAACTGGAACAAGAAACAAAAGTTGATAAGGTGTGGGAATAGAAGCAATTAATAACGGAGAAACAACGGAAGAATAGATAAAGATAAGCATCCTAAGGTTAGTTAGGCTGAATACGATAACGTAAATATGCCGCGGAACATACGTACGGTACTGCATTCGTCCTAATTCACCTACTCCATCAAACCAAAGGTCATCCTAACTCTCGGACTTACATCAACCCATTGAAATCCCTTACTGAATTCCGTAAGGTTACTCCTACGCTCTGATACAAACTTTGTCATGACCCAAGTTTGGATGTGACCGGCACTTAGATTAGTATCATATCTAAAGATATGCACAAGTCCAAGTAAGCCGAAAACCAAGATCAAATACCTTATTGCGGAAATATTTATGAAAATTTAGTTTTTAAGTAAAAGTCTCAATTTGTGAAGTTAATTCATTAAGCAAATAATAAAGGTTAAGTTTAGTTGTATTCCTAGTTGGAATCAACAATATCAAAAATTGAACATGAATATAACATAATGAACATCACTGAATCTCATAAAGAAAGAACTATAATATTGATCAACAGATCTCAACTGTACATATATATCTTATCTCTCATTTCTAAGTCAAAAAACAGGTTTGATGGAGACTTTCTAGATACTAAATACAAAACCCAAAAAGGAAGGTTACTATACATGTAACCTACCGATCAAAAGATGGAATACAACTGCAAAAGTGATCCTGCCTCGCAGCTACCCGTCCACTCTATCCCTGCAAGGAACTGTGGCACAACGGGGATGAGTTGCCAACTCAGTGAATACGACTAACATATAACGGCGAATAAAGTAAATATGACAATCATGCTACTGAATATGAATCAATATGGTATATGGTATATGTGAAATTCAAAAGTAAATCTCATTATACTTCGAAAATCACAACTCAAGTAAATCATTTCTCGGTGTCCATCAACGACACAAAACTTTCATTTCTTATAGGCATCATTCCCCGAATGATCCTATACCCATAATATCGGTCGTTATCTTCTAGATACACGCCGTATTTTTATTATCAACTCCGGTATCGAGTAACCTCGCTAGGCTCCCCCGTCTCAATACGGCTATCCTGCCCCTCGGTCTCGACCGGGTCCACCATGTATCCAACTGTATATCTCCCCCACTCAGTATGGATAACGTAAATCCGCGACCGTATATCTCCCCCACTCGGTCCGGAATAAAACCAAAACAGAAATCATCTTATGGTGGACATGACACATCAATCATGAAAATACTGGATTTATGTAATAGTAAAAACTCAAAACCATAAATCCTCAATTCTACATTTACTTCATATATAACACCAAAATACACATAAGGTAACAGGATGTCAAAGATGCAATCTACACTACATTAGATATGTGAAATACGATATCATCTATTTTAACAAGTATGATATTTAAGTGTATGTGACATGGCAATATCGACGAGGTGTGTGTAGTATATAAGATGTGCACGTGGCATGACTCGTCGATAATTGTGAAGTGTTCTAATAACTAAGCAATTTACAAGTATTTTAATGAATGAAATTCTAACATTTAAACATGATGATATAAATATCACATTAAGTAAAACCACGGGCGAAACACGCCATCTTTACAAAATTCCCCGGTAGATGTTTAGTCTACTCACCGAAAAAGTCGGATCTACTCCGGAATCGCTAATCCTTTCCCTTTCCTCACGGTTTCCGTACTTCTCGTATTAGAGTCTAATCATGCAAAATAACTTATATAAACAAAACGGCTATTCCGATATAACGTAAATAGAAACACGTTATCCTACTTACTAGTTATCTACTATTTGATTATATCAAGTTATTAAACACCTAATCTTGCTGGATTTTAACCCTAATCTGTACTGGTTCAGAAATTAAAACGTAACGTGATTTAGTCGTGTCGTATTTAGTGTTTTACGATACCCTTTCCGATATATCATCCCAGATTTTAACTACTGTAAAACTAATTTAAATAAACAGTACCAAAATAACCTAAATTGCATACTGTAAACACCCCAACCGACCAAACCCTCAAAGCCCTCACCATGGCCGGCGACGCCGGCCATTTCCTTACTGTCGCCGGCCCAAAACCGGCCCCTGGGTGTCGTCTTCCTGTGGTTTGTTCTAATTGATTCCTACATCATTTTAGCTCTGTTTAATTTATTTAATTATTTTCCAGATTAAAGCAGATTCTAACAGACTCTAAATTTAGCTAAAATACGATATTATGTGACTTATCTAAACTTTAATCAATTGAACTACTGAGCTTATCTCTACTATCTTTAAGAAGTTTACCCTCCTAATTTGCTGTAGGAATAACCCCCAAAGATTTACAAGCTCCTCCTAGCTTGATGATGATCCAAACTCAAGAACAAGCTCCTTCTTCTTCCTCTTGTTTTCTTTTCTCTTTTATTTTTCCTTTCCTTTTGATTTTCTTTTCAGTTTTGATTCTGAGTTTAACTGAAAATGAACTATTTATGTGAATGAATGAAGAGATAAGGGAAGGTGGAGGTGTCTTAAGCTAAGGTGTGCATGTTTCATGCAAGGAGGAGGTGGAAAGAAAGGGTTGCTTGAAAGCAAGAGGTGGTTTTGCATTATCCTCTATTTTCTTTTGTTTTAATTTGAATTTCATTTCAGAACTGAAATGACTTCATTTAATTCACTTATACCCTCAACAATCTTGTATTTGCATAAAACCTAAACTTTACAATTTAACCCCTCACAACTTAACTTATTATAAAACAAACATTTTATCAAAATGAAGCTAAATTTATCTTTAAAACCCTTATAACTTATTTATATTACAATCAAAAATTCTAATTTAATTTGTATTACATATAACTTATGAAGATTGACATATTTGATTTTAACCATTTTATGATTTATCAGCTTATTCTTAATTTAATTAATTTTGTTTATTTCTAACTTTTCCTAAATGTTACACTCTTGGACCCAGAACTAACCACCGAAGACGATCGTTTCCTTCCTCGTGGAGATTTGGTACGGCGTTGAACCACTTCGCCTTCAATGTCTTCGCTCGGCGGTGCTACCGATGACGACACGGCCATTGCTGACGCCGCAGCCGATGACACTGCTACTAGCGCCCTATTAGCCCTTTATTGAGCCCTAGTACGCAGTAGCATACCAGTTGTGGGAGTTAAATCCACTTCCGCCGCTTCTGGAATAAGCACGACGCTGGTATCCCTCAAGGGAGGGCGAACCGTTGCACGCGGTTGCGGCGGAACTCCCGTGGCTTGGATCGGAGTGGGAGCCCTATATCCGAGGAGCACCCTACCCTCCTCGGCAATGATTGGACTGACTCGGTGGAGGTACCAGCCCGTGAATGACCCCACACATCGAGGAATATGATCAGCTTCAGGAATCATAAAGCGGGAACCAGTGTTCAGCCGCATGAAGTGATGAGCGGCGTCACGAACAACTTCTGGCGATGGGCTAGGCGCCACTATAAATGCCTCGAAGGGGACGCCCTGGTCATATCCGAGTTGCCGAGCAAAACGGTGTGGGTTGTACCGCTTAAAAAGGGCCGCACCGTTCTGACGAAACACCAGATAACCTGGTTTGATCGAATATAAATGCATGGCCTCCCTGGGCTTCAGAGAAGGTACCCCCTCTTTCGACGAATCGTAGAGCTGTTGAACCGGCCCTGAGGGAGCAGAGAGGACTCGATCATTGAATACCATCCCGCCTGTATTGGCATAGAGATTAACCAGCACAAGGATAGCCCCAGACTGAGTCGGGTCGGGAGCAGAAGCGTCCACCAGCCGCATGAGTCACGGAAAAGTGTAAGCGTTATAAAAACTGGGTCTTTGGTGCTCAACAAATGCCCCCAGCACATGCATCTCAATCTAGGACGTAAAGTAATGAAGAGAGAAGTTTACCACATCTACGCCTGGAGTTGAGGTATTAGCCGCAGCGCTTAGCCCGTGATACAGACGCGCCAGCCCCGCAATACCCACAGCTAGTCGCGTCCCCTCGGCAATGCGATGAGCGGCGTAAATAACTGAGGCTCTCATGAAACGACGGTGCATAGGAATGGCGAACCAACTGAGCCAGACACTGATGAAGCCCACGAAGAAAGTCTCCTCATCCATACCAGGAGCTGCGATCGACTCGAAAGATACCGCTGACATGATGGGAATGTAGAACTGCGGCAAGTCCTCTTCTTTAGTCGGCCGCTTATTTAAACCGAACCTAAAGGGGTCGTTGATATTCGCGAACTTCAGAGCCGTCTTTGACAGAACATCTTCGCGAAGGAAGCAGGCGATAAAGCTTTTAAAAGTGACGCTTTGCTCCTCTGACTCTGCGAATAGCTTCTCAAAAATACTCAGGGTCTTGATCAAACTTGAGCGCTTATGGCCGACGGCGTTCTCGGTCGACAGGCCGTCAAGCATGGCAGGCTCGGTTTCGAAGACATACTCATCGGGAGGCAGTAATTCTTCATAAATTTTCCCCCTGACCGGCAACCCTGAGATCTCGCGAAAATTTTCCAGAGAAATTGAAACTTTGCGGTCTCCTAGAAGGAAGGTGTTGGTGGGAAGATTCCATTGGTTTAAGAAGGCATTAACCCACCAGACATGGGGAGACTGACAGTGGAAAAGAGATGCATATATCTCCTGATAGAGTCCGACCCTCTCCAGTCGCGCACGAAGGTGGACAGGATATAACGGGCCCAGAGAAGGTAGCCCGTGGGATGTCGAGGGGTCAGCCCTATCTAGTAAATTTGTCCCCATGGCTGGGCTTCGCCCTGGCAAATGCGGCGCCCTAAAATGTCTATAGCCGGCATCGGATGGTTCGGAATACCAATTGTTGAAGGCTCATGTCACGCCCCGCTTCCCAAAGTACGCTAAAGTGGGCACGTGACATAGCCAACCATGCTAATTGTGGATAGGAAAAATCCTTCCACAGTCACATTACGGCTGTGGAGATATCAAGAACAGGAAAGTAAACTAACTACCTAGTACATGTCCATAAGCCAGAGTAAAAGAGTCAAGAGATAACAATATGCGGAAGCCAAAAGATACAATAAATGAAACACCTGAAGTGAAACTACGTACCGACAGTGTCGGGACCCGGTTCTTACTCACGGAGCAAAGTGCCACACGGAACAAAGTGCCACGCCAAGTGTCGTGTTAAGTGGGCGGGGGCCACCTCTTGAATCCGTGGGGGGCACCTCTTGAGTCCGTGGGACCCACTGTAGAACAATGGAGACTCTTCGGAATACATTCCGAAAGGGGGCAGATCTGTACTATAAATGGAATGATACCACTCTTCAATACAGAGGCGCCTTTTAAGTGAACCGAAACTACAGGAGCTTGAGAACTCCGTAGTTAAGCATGCTCGGGCCAGGGAAGTCTTGGGATGGGTGACCTCCTGGGAAGTGGCCCCTGGTCGGGTCCGGTTCGCTCTAAAGGGAAAAACCGTGCGGTTTCAGCCAGAGCGGACAATACTCTCTGTATTGGTGGTGGGGCGTGACAGAATGGTATCAAAGCTGGTCCCTCAATAGTAGGTCTGTGGTTCGAGGACGAACTATTGTTCAAAGGTGGGGAGAATGTCGGGACCCGGTTCTTACTCACGGAGCAAAGTGCCACACGGAACAAAATGCCACGCCAAGTGTCGTATTAAGTGGGCGGGGGCCACCTCTTGAATCCGTGGGGGCCACCTCTTGAGTCCGTAGGACCCACTGTAGAACAATGGAGACTCTTCGGAATACATTCCGAAAGGGGGCAGATCTGTACTATAAATGGAATGATACCACTCTTCAATACAGAGGCGCCTTTTAAGTGAACCGGAACTACAGGAGCTTGAGAACTCCGTAGTTAAGCGTGCTCGGGCCAGGGAAGTCTTGGGATGGGTGACCTCCTGGGAAGTGGCCCCTGGTCGGGTCCGGTTCGTTCTAAAGGGAAAAACAGTGCGGTTTCGGTCAGAGCGGACAATACTCTCTGTATTGGTGGTGGGGCGTGACAGACAGGAACCTCACCGCTCGTCTAACAGCGGCAAAACTTCTAATCAGCCTGCAGCAAGGTAGAAGAATCTGGGCCATGCAAAACCCAGACGTCAGCGCGTCAAGTCATCAAGTAATAACATAATAAACAGGCAATGCGAATATAAACATGAATAAAGCAAGGGTAACAATAATATGAATCAGAGCAGTGCAGGGTAGTGTGCAGTGGGTAAACTAAACTGTTCTATCAGGTTCTCTGTTCTAAAGTCTTTGAAACCAAATTGATGAATCATCGATGTAACTTAATAGTATCCCGTACATACCCGGGACCACGGCCACAATATTCTCGGCTGAAACCGAGACATGCCGCTAGGCACAAAACATGAATGTGTACACTCAATAGTATCCCGTACATACCCGGGACCACGGCCACAATATTCTCGGCTGAAACCGAGACATGCCGCTAGGCACAAAACAGGAATGTGTACACTCAGAACATGTAGTGAACTGTCGAGTTACAAGTCAGGTTTCACCTTTGATTTCCCCATACCCCCAAGTTATATGTGTATGTCAAGTTAGGTATCCCAAAATCAAGAAACTAATGCCAACACAGGATCAGGTAAACAGGTTTGTCTGGATAGACAACAGGAACGGTCCATGAGGACTACATGTCAGGTTTGTTGGCATTAGACACAAGATCAGGTAACGGATCAGGTCATGGTACATCAGGTCAGGTCAAGCAGTGTACGGTACCATGTCGGGTCAATCAATATGCATGTAGCAAGACAGGTCAAGAAGCAAGCGATATCATAAGTGTGCTCACCATCAGTTATATAATCAAGCATGGGTATCAACAACATGATACAAGTAATGAATTAAGCAATAGGCAGATTCATTCAATTAGCAATACAGTTATCAATTGTGTCACAGAGATGATTTCAACCATATAAGAATGCAGTAAGACAATTATAGCCATTTAATCATGTTAACAAATTTAAGACTTCATAGATGTAATGTTATACGTGTATATAGGTTCCACAAATGAAATCGCAGTTTAAGCAGGTTAAATGTATACGAGTGTCCGAATGAAGTAAAACGGTAGAAAATGTGTCATAGGCTACATCATCAGTGAAAGTGTAATCAAAACATGTAAATGTGATTATTAGGTTCCAAATTAGTAATTACAACAGGTAGGTTCCAAGTTTTGAAAGATAAATGATATTTAACAATATTGAACATGAAAAAGTGGAAATTATAATACCAAAGTTAAATTGCGGGTTTTAGGGTGTCATTAATTATAAGTAAATATTGTTTAGCATGTAGCAAGGGGTACTTGCCTCGACGGGTCGCGAATCGGGAAAACGGGACGTTAAACGTCGGCGGGAAAAACTCACGACGGGTGCACGGTTCACGGAATGAACCCAAACGACGAACAGTGGAACCACACGGGTCGTGGTACCTCGCTGGAACGTCGGGACACGTCGTCGGCATCACCGGATTCCGGCCAAGTTCAGAACAGTGAATAAACAATAGTTAGAAAGCATGGAAAGAGAAGGGAATAATCAAGAAGAGAGAAGGGAAGGAGGATATAGGAGAGGGTGCTCACGAGGATCTGTAGAGGGATGGTGATCGCCGATCACGTCGACGGAGCTCCGGTGAAGGGGTTGGATGCTAGGGTTTCGGTTAGGGTTTGGGTTGAGTGCAGGGACGTTGCTAGGTGGTAGGAGGAAGGACTGAGGAGCTAGGGAGAGAAAGGAGATGGTGATGATGGTGGTGAAAGGTTAGGGTCGTCGGAGGTGAAGGAACGGCGATGGGAGAGGGTTCCGGCTTCTGGTGTGTGCAGGTGAGGGCTCGGGAATGAGGGGAGAGGAGGAAGGAGGTGTGGTGGATCGGTCGAGGGCGAGGAGTCGACGGGTCCGGTGATAGTGGTGTCGGCGTTGGGGCTGCGGCGGCGAGGAGGGAGGCGGCGGTAGTTAGGGGTCGCTGGGGGTTTTGGGTTGCTGCGAAAGAAAAAGGAGAGGGGAAAAGAAATATAGAGGAGAGAGAGAAGGATGGGGGGGAGAGACGGGGGAGAGAGAGAGAGGAGAGAGATAGAGAGAGACGGAGAGAGAGAGAGATGTGAGGTGTGGGGCCCACGGGAGTTAAGAGAGAGCTGATTGGTTGAGGAGGAAAATTATAGGTTAGGAAAAATTTAAATTAAAGATTTATAAGATATGGAAAACAGTATACGGTTTAAAATATATGACGGTTTAAAGTATATAGAAATTGGGATTTTGGCGCAAAGTAAAACATTTTCAAAACGCGCCCGGGTCGGGTCCAAAAATTCGAAATTGAAATAATAGAATTTTAGGCGGGATCCAAAATTTAAATGAAGTGTTTTGCAATAAAAAAGCATACCCCCAAAACGGACACACGTACGCGCACGTAGCCGTTCAAACTCGCCCGTTTCACTGAACGGGACGAAAACACGATGCACGGACGCTACAATAGGGTTAGGGGTGTCAAGCAGGCCAAGATGAATATTTTTAATTTTATTTTAGATGCCAAAAATTGTTATATGCAGAAATGAATTTCCGGGTAGAATTTACAATAAGCAACAATCAAGCAAGATAAATGAACTAAGTGCCACACTATGTTCAAACGGTAACAGAAATTAGTAGCATTGGGCTCGGGTGTTACAGCTCAAGCCATCCCATAGGGGTCCAATTCAGCATCTCTACAGCAAAGGCGGTCCGTGGAGGATCCATCGGCAGAAATGGACAGGTAGGCTCCATCGGTATCTCGCAAAGAAAACTGCGGCGACCGCGGATGATGTGACCATACCAGGTCCTCTATAAAAGTAAATTGGTGTGATTCGGGTCATGAGCCCTGATCATCGCCGTCACCTCTTCGTCAGATGGTGATTGAGGAAAGGCAGCCTCCGAGCGGGTGAAAGGGAAGTATGGAACAGAAGTCATTGTGCCTGAAATAAAAGAAGGGGGAACTGTTAAAGCGAAACCAACACGTATATATATATATGTTTGTAAATGTATATATATAAAAAGACAATGGAAGAAAGCGACAGAGGACTCATTTTATGGGACCATTGGTTACAAAACACATGGGTCCCACAAAATCAAGATGGCGGCTCACTAATAATGAGGCCAAGCAATCATCATGAGAATAAAGGCAAGATTCTCAATGAATTCAAATAAGTCTACACATTCTCCCAAGGAGAAAAACCCATTACAGAAGCTCTGTGCAAATCGAGAAGGATCTCTCTGGAATTTTTTTTTTGCAAAGAACAACTCAGGGCAAGAAAACCCCAAGAAGTTCTCTATGAAGAACTGAGTTCTTTAGAGGAATTAAATCTCTTTTGAGCAGAGGAATTAAATTCCCAGAAAATTGGCAGAGCTAAGCTCTTGGAAGTGGAATTAAATTCCAGAGGGAGGACAAGTTTCATCATCAATTCCTTAAAATTAGAGAAACCCTAGCAAAAGGGGTTTATTATTTAAAGATTGGACATCTTTGAAGAATTTAGAAAGATGGGTTCTTTGAAGGGGAAAACCCTTGGTGTGGATTTAAAATTCAAAGAGTTTTTTTTATATATATGAAAGTTCTTCGGTCATTCAAAACCATTACCTGAAGAAAGGATTCTTTCTTGGAACAGAGTTAAACTCTGAAAATATTGGAACAGAGAACTGAGCTCTGAGAAAGAGAATTAAATTCTCAAAAGAAAATGAATAAGGAAGAAGATGAAAGAATGGAGGCACTTCTGAAGAGACCCCTACATTTATAAGATGTGATGGGGAACGGTTCATCTCCCATATTCTCTAGACAGATCCAACGGTCACAAAAGTGACAGCGTTGCACTCACGTGCAAACACGTGAGAATAACGCTGTGGGGGCATTTGTTCCCTGATAAAATATCAGGAAATTCCCCAATGGGGTATCACATGCTCACACGTGACCAAGGGTCACGTGCTGACACGTGATAGGTTCCTGTGATCTCTACTTTATAGAATTAAATTCTAGTCAAACAAAAATGCAACAAAACAGCTAAGGAAAAACCTCAATGAGGCATCACGTGCTCATACGTGACCAAGGGTCACGTGTTGACACGTGATGATTCCTTAGCTCTGTTAAAAGGAAGAATTAAATTCTGAATAAAATGTTTAACCAAGAGGGCCACGTGCTAACACGTGACAGGTTCCTAAACTCTTTAATTGATAGAATTAAATTCTATTTCAATGATCAAATATTGGGATCACGTGCCAACACGTGATAGGCTTTAAAAGCCTTCTGAGCTAATAGAATTAAATTCTAATTAAGAGAAATCAAAGACCCTAACTGGGAAAATATTTCTTTAAATCTTTCCAAACAAAAAAAGATGGTGCTCTGTAAAATAGAGCACCGTTGGATTAAAAATCCAATGGTGATTAAAAATCACCAATTTATGGAAATATTTTATACAAGGAAAGATTTCCTTGAAATTCACCAAGAATAACAAACAGAAAATCTTTTGGATTAAAAATCCAATGGTGAATAAAATTCACTGAGTGATCTAAAAACCCTTTTTAGTTACAAAAACAACCAAAATCTTTCAATGAAAGATTCACTAAACAAATTGATTCTTTTCCTTCTCCTATAAATAGGAGCCAAGAAGAGAAAAGAAAGGAGGATTTTTGGATCTTGGAATTTTGAGAAAAAAAGAGAGGAGAATTTAATTCTCAAGAAAAGAAACTCTAGGTGAGAAAGGGGAAAGAGATCTAAACTCCATAAAACAAAAAGAGAATTTAATTCTCAATCTAAGAGTTTAACTCTTCTGCAAAAGAACTTAGTTCTTCCTCTGGTTGAAGATCTCCAGAAATAGATCTCCCCACAAGTTGAGAATTTAATTCTCATCGGGGAGATTCTGCCATGCAGATCCAAAACTTAGAGGGAGAATTGAGTTTAGAGAATTTAATTATCCCAAATACACAGGAACTTAATTCCTCCAAGTAAAACTGGGGTTCAACCCTATATGAGAATTTAATTCTTTCAATTTCACAGGAATTTAATTCCTCCCAAATAAAACTAGGGTTTAACCCTATATGAGAATTTAATTCTCCCAAATTCTTAGGAATTTAATTCCTCCAAAACAGAAGTAGGGTTTAACCCTATATGAGAATTTAATTATTCCACATACATAGGAATTTAATTCCTCTAAAATATAATTAGGGTTTAACCCTACAGAGAATTTAATTCTTAAAACAAAGAGACTTGAAAGCTCTCCATGCACGTAAAGAACTTGGTCACGTGGTGACACGTGACCCCAATCCTCAGTGATCAGAAAAGAAAGAATAAAACTAAGTCACGTGCCCCCACTGTTTCCCCAATCAGAGCCAAGCTCTGTTTGAATTTCAAAAATTCAAGAATTGAAGCAACGCTTCAAATCTCTTGCGCTGCGCGCAACGTGCCACGTGTCAAAAGTTGATATGTCAGCGCAGCGCCCAAGGCAGCGCGCCCAATCAGAGCAAGGCTCTATTTAAAACAAAATTAAAGGAAGTAACGCGCAGTTGCGCTGCGCTGTGCACTGCGCGACACGTGTCAGAGCAGTTGCGCTGCGCTGTGCACTGCGCGACACGGGTCAAGCGCTGGTGCGTTGCGCCAAACAGAATTAAAATTCCAGTAAGATCTTTCTGTTCTTGTTAAAACAAGAAGATTGTCTTCTGTAAAACAGAAGCCCTTGGATCAAAAATCCAACGGTGGGGAAAATTTCCCAAATCACTCAGAGAATGATCTCTTTAACAAATTTAACAAATTAATGGGTACTATATAAAGGCCCCTAGACCCCAATTCCACAACAACAACACAGAGAAGAGAGAAACTCAAGAAAAAAAAAGAGAGAACTCCTCTAAAGAACTCTGAGAAGAATTCAGAAAGAAGAAAAAAGGTAAAATCTTTATAAAAAGAAGAATTTCTTCTGAATAGATCATTGATCTAAGAACAAGATCAAGGATCTTCAATAAAAAATATAATAAATAACAAAAGCATTGCTTTTTTATGAACCATTGGTTCTGGAATCTTAAAGATTCTTTTCCTGAATCCAAAATTGGATCAAGAAATTAAAACAGTGCCTTGCACTTGCAGATCTACACTGTTGCGCTCCTGGGTTGGCGCAAGCCACCAGAGAGCGCCACGTGGCAGCACCAAAATAACTTGCACTATGCGCTTCTAAGATAGAGCATTGCTCTCTTAAGTTGGCGCAACTCACCAGAGCGCGCCACGTGTCAGCAGCGCAACAGCGCAGCGCACTGCGCTGTTGCGCTTGCGCTCACTAGAGCGTGACACGTGTCACCTCCACGTGCTCTTGCGCTCAATAATTGGCGCAAAGCGCCTGACAGGCCACATGGCCAGTGTCAGTTTGATTAATGCACTGCAATATTTACAGAAGGGCCAAGCCCAATTAAAAAAGGCCTAACAGGCCAAATAAAATGCAATGCATTACTTTAAAAAGGACAGAGCCCGAACAGAAACAGATGCTGTGCATCATTTAAGAGGGACAAAGCCCAAATCAAAAAAGCCTAGCAGGCCAAAAGAAAATGCAGTGCATTATTAAAAAGGGGCAAAGCCCTAGCACAGGCCTAATAGGCCAAAGATAAAAACGTTGAATATTATCAACTGGACTTAGCCCAATCATGGCCGTAAGTCCTCAAATTAAATTGACTGTGCAAGACTGCTCTCTTAAATCAATTTACATCCGGTTCAAGGGTACATTTCCGAACTCCTCTGACACCTATCGTTGTAATCCTTCAATGACGTCAGAGAGGTGACGGGTCCCGACAACCACACATTGATATCGGACTGTGGGGTCCTTAAACTCATGGACTTATGCGTTCTTAAACTAATGGGCTAATGCGTCCTTAAACACACCCATACGGACTTATGCGTCCTTAAACTAATGGACTAATGCGTCCTTAAACACATCCATATGGACTATGGGGTCCTTAAACCCATGGACTAATGCGTCCTTAAACTAATATCCGTCCCCAAAACGGGAACGATGGACCCCTATGTCCCTAAACTGGAAATGGACCTCTATGTCCCTAAACTGGAAAAGGACCCCTATGTCCCTAAACTGGAAATGGACCCCGATGTCCCTAAACTGGAAATGGACCACCATGTCCCTAAACTGGCAATGGACCGCAATGTTCTTAAACTACCTATGGACCACTATGTCCCTAAACTGGAAATGGACCACCACGTCCCTAAACTGGAACATGGACCACTACGTCCCTAAACTGGAACAATAGAGCTCTCAAATGCTCTTTTGTCGGATCTAAACGATCCCGTTTAAGTTGATCTTAGCCTCAAATATGGCTAACGTATTCTTAAACATTCAAACGGACTTTAGTCCCAAATTGGACTATAAAACTCCCAATCAACTTTGGTTCAAGGGTACATCTCCGAACTCCTCTGACATCTGTCGTTGTAATCCTTCAACGTCGTCAGAGAGGTGACGGGTCCCGACGGCCATTTATTAAATGGACCACTACGTCCCTAAACTGGAACAATAGAGCCCCCAAATGCTCTTTCCGTTAAGTTGATCTTAGTCTCAAATCAGACTAACGTATCCTTAACGAACGTTTAAGTTGATCTTAGCCTCAACATGGCTAACGTATCCTTAAACTAAAACACCCAACCCAAATCTAAGTAAATACGGATTTGGACTAATGCACGTCCTACGGGCGACGGCATAACTTAGTCTCCGTATACAATCCACGGGCATCCACAAACAAAACAAACACACACGACACGAAGTGAAATTCTGGAGAAGGAGAAAGTTGTTACCGCGATGCGGTAGCGTAATTAACTGCAGGGGCTTGCGCCTGCAGGGAAGAGCGTCCCCACAATCAAAAACCCCTCAAGCGAGGGGGAATCTGACAAAGTCTGCTACATCGGCCGCATCCGTCTAAACCTCCGATGCACGGTGCCATAAATCAACTTGGCATCTTCGGAGAGGTAGACGGATAAAACCAAATAGCATCTGCCCCGAATCTCAGGCCAGACATCACCACGTCTCGGCCATCTTTCGGAGGGGAACAGATTCTGGCACGCCCGGTGGGACATTTTCCTCTTTCCACTCCACACTTCATGTGTCGTCTTCGCGAACGAATCGCGGTTTGTTAATGGTTGCCTTTGGGTTTCAAGTTACTATGATTTGGTCTTTTGCCTGGCACAGAAATCAAGCATCAATGGCATCCAACTGCTCAAGCTGCTCAAAATGCAAGTGCAACCGACGCTCCGCCTCACTTGGAGGTGTAGCTTATGGGCCTCAAGCGGCCTCCATCCTTGCCATGCCGGTGGAACAAGTAACCCAGGCCACCACCGGTCTGTTTTTTGGGACCATGATCCTGCCTGCAAGCTTCACCATGCCAGTGCCCGCACCAGAAGCGAACAAGAAGTCGGTCTTCGATCGGCTCACTGCTACAACGGCCTCTTTCAACGGGTCGTCCAATATCAAACCGGCAGCCTCTGTCTTTACCAGGCTGAACCAGAACTCTGATAGACCCGCCAAGAAGCCCATGAACCCTGAAATGGCCGTCCCGAGGAAGACAGCCACCTCTGCTCCTGAAGTCGTCATGGCGGCTTCTCCTGTTAAAGAGTCGGTCTTTTCAAGGCTGACTATTCCGGCTCCTGCTCCTACTCGAGGGTCTGTCTTTGACAGACTGAACATCGCCACACAAAAGACAACATCAGTCCTTAAGAGGCTGGCACCGGCAGCGCCTCATTCGGACATGGGGTAAGACGAAGCTGTCCCTGTCGCCGAGCCAGTCCCAACGGCTCGTCACGCTCGACGTCGCCACTGGCGCCGAGTAAGGAAGGCTGGGGGCAACTCCCCCTCAGGGCTAACTCTACCTGCTCCAGTGGTGGAAGTTAATACTGCTGTTCCAACTGGGAACAGCTTTGAACTGCTAAGGAGGGTACGTAAGAACTCTCCGACTGCCACACTAAAAAGGTCTCCTCCACCTGCGGAGAGGGTTATAGAAATGAAGTTGGAGCAGCCCCCTCAGCGGCTGTCCTCCAAAATTTACAAGGTTTGGCAGAGGGTTCAGGATTCCGTAATCGACCAAGATCACTCTCGCCGGCAGAAAAGGGCGAAAGTGCAGCAAGAAAAGAACCGTCCAATCAAACAGCAAAGGACGACAACCGCCAGGGTGCCCGCTGCAACGGCCCCCTCAACTTCAACGGCCTATAAAAGAAGGAGGCCGGAGAAAATTCCCACACCTGCGGCAAATGTCAAGGGCAGTGAACTTAAACGCCCTAAGTCCGGGGGCATCGTAGTCCATACTGTATACATGGCGTCAGGGAAGGAGGACAGCCGTGCATCTACAGGTCATAGACCGCTTACACGGTCAGTGACCAAAGCTCAAGAGCAACAGCAGAAGCTCCAAGAAATGATGAACGCGATGGCTGCTCTCACTGGGCCAAAAGAAACCCCCGAAGTGTCCTCGGATCAACGCCAGGAGCAAGAGACTGACGCTGAATTCCTTCACAGGATACTAGAAAAGAAGGATAAAGAGGCTGCGGAACAAGCAGCCAACATAAAGAGAATGTCCCTCCTGTTCCAGGACATGGTGGGTATGATGATCCAACAAGATCCTCCTGCTGAAGATCCTCCGATTGTCCTTGAAGACGACAGGGGAGAAACATCAAATCCTCCACCGTCTCTGTCAACAGCCAAGGAGGAGACAATCTCCAAAGCTAACTTGGACGAATATATAGCTCAGCAGATACGGGTTCATCAGGCGACTGAGGCAGCCGGCCAAGTTGTCAAGACGGGGCGACCGTATCCAAGCTGGTACGATCAGATCAAGTACCCGCCGGGCTATACAATACCGAAATTTCACGTCTATAAGGGGACGGGCAATCCCCACCAGCATGTTGCCCAGTTCAGGCCGCTTTACGGAAACACCGGCGGTGATGATAAATTGTTGCTTCGCCAGTTCGTCGGTAGCTTATCGGATACAGCATTCGAGTGGTACTCCGAGCTCCCAAACGACTCTATCAAGACCTTTGCGGAGATGGAGCTGATGTTTACGCAACGATTCGCGAGTGCCATCGAGCGTACCCCGATAACGACATTGATTAACGCCAGGGTGAAGCCGGGCGAGATGTGGGTCCAATATGCGATACGGTGGCGGAACTTATGGTCAAAATGTGAGCAACGCATAGAAGAGGCTCCAGCAGTAGGCATGTTTGTGGGAACCCTCGATCCGCAGGCAACCATATCCCAATTCATGATGTTCTTCAAGCCGACTACCTTCCAGGCCCTGATCGACAAGCTAGCTCAAATGGATCAGATGGGCCATAGACCGCCCCCTCCAAAGCCGAACTCTCGAAACGAGAAGGGGAAGGGAAAAGCGATCGTTGTCGCTAATGCTCAACAACAGCCGAGCAACTTGAAACCGGCTGTCCGTCAAAATAATATGCGTCTGCGCACGCCCATTGAGGAGAGGCTAGGACGTCCTTATTCGTTTCCCCGAGATAAAACGAGAAGACTGTTTGAGCTAGCGTTGTGCAACCGACTCATAAATCTGCCGGATCCAAGACGTCCGTCGCAGCCAAATGATGTCAATGATTCCAATTATTGTCCCTATCACCGAGTACTGGGTCGTCCGATCGAGGATTGCTACATCTTCAAAAATTGGATTGAGGACCAGTATCAACAGGGCAAGTTCGCGTTGTCCGACAGATGGAAGGTGAATCCGCCACAGCCTCACACCCCTAAAAGGGTGAATACGCCGGGGGCAACGTGCTCCCTCGTTGAAGAAGCTCCATGGGAGGTTGTGCTATCGGCCAAAACAAAGAGGATGCTAAACGATTTTCAAACATGTCCAGCGATCAGGTGGAAGAACCCGTTGGAACCTCAGATCATTGAAGGGATGTTGAAGCCGCGCCCGACTCCAAAGATCGATGGTGGTGGCCCAAGCACTCACAACCAGCCGTCAAAATCTTCAAAGAAAAAGAAGAAGAAATCTAAGAAGCACGTGAAGCCTGGCGACAAACACACGGACTTACAAAAACAAATTGACGCACTGGAGGAGTACAATCAGAAAGCACGGACTCCCATCACACTTCAAGAGTTCCTCAACCACTTCTTTCAAGAGGAAGATGAGGGGAAGAGCTCATCGGATGAATCCCAGGAATACGTGGCGAGCTGTCATATGATCTCCTACTCATTTACAAACGATGAGGAAACTCCTTGGGCTGAGAAGCTGGGAGCAGATACTAAACCGGAAATTCTGGGGCCATCGGATGAAACAATTGACGCATTCCTCAACGAAGCTCTGTTGAAAAGCAAAGCTGATCGGGAACGCGAGGCGGTCATATTTGAAAGGGCCAAACGCCAGTGATTTGACGAAAGAGTTGGGATACTCCCGCTGGAGCAAAGTATGTCCACCGCAGATAAAAGCAAATTCAAGACGAGGAAAAGGTTTGCTAAAGCCATATCAATAGGTATGAAGCTACCACCCTCTGAAGGAAACATTGCTGGTGAAGCGGAAATGCATCCCTCCTACTGCTTGTATCATCGGAAGATTTCGCACCCCACCGAAGAGTGCAAAGCTTTCAATAGATGGTGGCAGGGATATGTTGCTCACCGACACCATTTTAAGCGGGAGAAGCGCAAAACTCGTCGGGAGCAGAACGGTACGACCGAGGGGCTTAACAGAACTACCGGCAATTGTCGCATGGTTAACGTCGGGGGATCGCAAGTGCTCACATTCGGGAGCGACTCTGACGAGGAAATGGCTCTTAGCCCCCTCTTTAAAGAGTCCACCTCGGGAAAAGAAGAAGAGCCGAAGGTCTGTGAAAATATCCGGCTGCGTAATCGGATCCTACCCGAAAAGAATCTCGGACCCTCAAACAAGAAAGATAAAAGGAAAGAGAAGGTCTATGAGGATATTGCCCTAGATGACCAAGTCGTGGAAGAGCTAGCCGCTAAGGACCCACCGAAGAAAAATAAGGTGGATTACAACGTTCTAGCGCATCTGAGGAAGCTACCCTCGCAGCTCATCATTCTTGACGCCCCTTTACTATCAAAAGAGGCAAGGAATTCATTAATCAAGGCACTTCAAGAGCCCGAGCAATTCCAAGCTTTCCTCGCCGAGGAAAAGATGAAGGATGAGCTGGAGGAAGTGCACACGGCCGATGTCACTTTTGGTGATGAATACCTTCTCCTTGGGACATGCGAACATAATCGCCCCCTCTATGTCTCAGGGTATTGCCATGATATAAAGATTGGCAAAATCCTGGTCGACAATGGATCTTCCGTTAATCTCCTTAACCCGCGGGTGTTAAAGGAAATCTGCATGAGCGTCCAGCACCTTGCTCGGGATAAGATCACCATCTCCGGGGTCGACTCTCAATCATCATGAACTCTTGGATCTGTGATACTGACGCTACGCTTTGGGCTGCTCATCATAGATATTAAATTCAACGTCATAGATGCCAAGACGTGTTATAATGCACTGCTCGGCCGACCATGGTTACACGAGTACAACATCATCCCTTCTACACAGCATCAGTGTATGAAGTATTTTAAGGATGGTCTCGAGTATACCGTGATGGGAGAACTGAACTCGTTCTCCATGAACGAAGTCCGCAAATATGAAGATGCCAAATACTTCTTACCGGATTTCGAGGACACGGAGAGGTGTCACAAGCCGGAGAACAAAACTAACGCCACCATCCCTGTCTTCGGCAGTGATACCGAGGAGGAAGATGAGATAGTTTATTCGGGTCCGCCCCAATACAACAAGCCAGGATCATCCGCTCCTACGTTGATCTTTGGTAGTGACTCGGAAGATGAGGTCCATGCTGTATTCTCTGCTCGGCCTTCAATACAAACATCCGTTGACGAAGAGCAAAGTCTGCAAGTCGCCATGGTTCCACCTAAACATCATAAAGAACTGGATGCGCTCGATACCTACAGTGTAGAGGAGCTGCGGACATTCTATGTCCCTCCCAGGCGAGAAGGCGAAAATGCAATCCTATTCTACCGCTCTGAAGAAACCAAAGTGGAGAAAGAAATCTGGCACGGTATGGATCCTACGCTTGACAGGCTTCAGCCCATCCGTCTGCCCAGATATTATACAGAAGGCTTGAAGAGGTTGCTGAAACGCCAGGGGATATCCTTCAAACAGACCGTTCGAAAAGCCAAATTCTATGACAAGGTCTGGAACGTCCCCGGAACTCAGCACAAGTTTCCTAGTGGGAGGATGGAAACAATCGGGCTTGGATACATTCGGTTCAAGAAACGAGAGCTACTCCGTGATTGCTACGTCGTACATGACTTCAATGAAGAAGCGGATGCTCAATGGGAGGACGCTAATCCTGAACCAGTAAAAGTTCCCGATGCAAAAGTGCCCAGTCCGTCGTTCGAAGAACAAATGAACAGGCTTATAAGGGAAGCTGGTCAAAAAGTCCGAAACGACCATAACCGCGAAATGGCCATCTACGAGAAAGCCAAAACGCAACGCCTCCTCCAACAGGCCGTGAAAAATGAAAATGTCACTCCCTGTCAACCTGTTATAAAAAAGGCTCGACGTAGAGGCAGAAACAAATCGAGAGGCGAAAAAGGCTCTTGACAGCAACAAAGCGGGACTAAGAAGCCACGCAAGCGAGAATCGAGCGGTTCAGATTTGTCCCTAGTAAAGAAGATGAGTCGAGCATACTCTTTTCCTCGGGATAAGACGAAGAAGATACTTGACCGAGCTATAAAATACCAGATGCTTACACTGCCGGAGTCCAAGCACTCCGAACAGGCAGGCGAAGTCTCACACCCAAACTATTGCTCCTATCACCGAGTAATAGGGCATCATCTCGAAGACTGCTTCACCTTCAAGAACTGGGTTGAAGATCAGTATCAGCTCGGCAAGTTCGCTCTATCTGACAGTTGGAGGGTAACGCCGCCACAGAAGCACGAACCTAAAGCCACGAAAGTAGAACCAGACCCACATCGGTCTTCGAAGCGAGCTCATACCTGTCACATGATAACAATATCAAAAGAAGAGCCCGAGAATATGGATGACCTTCCCTGGTGCTTCGAAAACAGCAACGATGAGGTGATCTCAGAATTTCCACCAGCACCGAAAGAGCTGGAGGATGGAATACATACTACTGCAGATAACCTCAGGAAAATTGAGTTGGGGACGGCGAACGACCCGCGACCGACATTCGTCAGCGAGCTGCTATCTAAAGAAAGGGTGGCTGTGTTAAAAAATGTGCTCCTGCAGCATAGAGATTGCTTCGCATGGAACTATTCTGAAATGCCAGGACTAGATCCAGAAATCGCTGTGCATAAATTGGCGATATCCCCGGACGTCAAGCCAGTCAAACAGGCGCCAAGAAGAATGCGGCTCAAGCTTGAGATGAGTATCAATGCCGAGGTCAAGAAGTTAATCGACTCTGGCTTTATCCAGGAGGTTCAATATCCTGAATGGATCGCCAACATCGTCTCGGTGATGAAGAAAAATGGGACAGTGCGCATATGCGTGGACTTCCGGAATCTCAATAAATCCTGCTTGAAGGACGATTTCCCAGTGCCAGTCACCGAGCTGATGATAGACAATACGTCCACTCACGAAGTTTTCTCCTTCATAGACGGCTCATCAGGGTATAATCAGATAAAAATGCATCCCGAAGACTAGAAGCACACCGCTTTCCGGACTCCTTTGGGTATGTTCTGCTATAAGGTGATGCTCTTCGGTCTAAAGAACGCCGGTGCCACTTATCAAAGGGCTATGACAACGATCTTCGATGACCTTATACATGAAATCGTCGAATGCTATATCTACGACCTCGTGGTTAAGAGCAAATCATACGAGGAGCATTTAGAACATCTGAAGACCGTATTTCAACGCCTTCGATAATACAACTTGAAGATGAACCCTCTCAAGTGTGCATTCGGAGTTTCTTCGGGCAAATTCCTGGGATTCATCGTCCGACACCGAGGTATCGAAATAGATCCGTCAAAGATCAAGGCGATCATGGAAATGCCTCCGCAGAGAACTCTCAAACAGCTGCGGTCTCTCCAAGGGAAGCTCGCGTACATACGGCGATTTATAGCCAACCTTTCAGGCAAGTGCCGTCCTTACAGCCACCTGATGAACAAGGGAACTCCGTTCGTCTGGGATCATAAATGCCAAGAAGCGCTGGATGAAATCAAGAAGTACCTCCAGAATCCGCCAGTTTTAGCTGCTCCGGTTAAGGGAAAACCCTTCATTCTTTATACAACCGCCCTCGAAGGTTCCTTAGGTGCATTATGGGCACAAGAGAACGACCAAGGGAAAGAAAGAGCTCTCTATTACTTAAGTCGAGTTCTACTGGGGGCAGAAAGCAACTATTCCCCTATTGAAAAACACTGACTGGCGTTGATCTTTGCAATAACAAAGCTCAGGCACTATGCGTTGGCGCATGAAGTCCGTCTCATCTCGAAGGTGGACCCCCTTAAATATTTAATGTCGAAGGCCATATTGACGGGTCGACTCGCTAAATGGGCCCTGCTCTTGATGGAGTTCTCAATAACCTATCAGTCTCTTAAGGCAGTGAAAGGCCAGGCCATTGCTGACTTCCTCGCTGATCATCCGATACCTGCTGATTCTCCTCTGAATTGTGATCTGCCAGACGAACATGCGTTTGACGCGATCGACGGTGGTGATACCCGATGGGAGCTTTATTTTGATGGAGCATCCTCCATGAAGATGCGCAAACAAAGCACCCCTATAATCAAATCAGGGGTAGGCCTCATCTTCGTGACTCCACAAGGAGGGATAATGCGCTTCGCTTTCTCCTTAACAGAGCCGAGGACGAACAATGAAGCTGAATACGAAGCTTTGATAGCAGGCCTCGAGATCGCCATTGACATGGGAATTGAAAACCTCCTCATATATGGAGATTCCCAACTGGTCGTCAGTCAAGTAAATGGCGACTACCAAACATGCAAACCAGAGTTGGTGAAGTACGGTGAAAAGGTGCAACAACTGTTGACCCAAATTCCTTCCTACGCTTTGGAAAACATACCGCGTGCGGAAAACAGCAAAGCGGACGCGTTAGCAAAGCTCGCTAAAGAACTGGCTGACGAGAACCTCGATGACGTCAGAATCGTGGTACAAAGCCGTCGGGTGCTTGCCCCAGCAGAAATATCTCCGGAATCATCCGAAGAAAAGGGAGCGACTGAGTAGACGACCTTGCAAATAAAAGACCGGGAAAAGGCCGAGGATTGGAGAGAAGTCTTTATAGACTACTTCAAATACCGTCGAACGCCCGAAGATGCGTCCTCAAGACCTTATGAAACGAGCTCTGTCTTTTACCTTCGTTAATAATACCCTGTACAAGAGGTCGTTTGATTCTCTGTGGCTGAGATGCCTGGGACCTGACGAAGCGAAAAGAGTCGTTCAGGAAGTTCACGACGGACTCTGCGGTTCTCACCAAGCAGGCCCTAAGATGAAGTTGAAGATTAAACGGATGGGCTACTATTGGCCCACGATGATTCAGGACTGCCTCGAATATGCGACGGTGCCACTCATGCCAAATCCATGGAGACTTCATCCACCAGCATCCAAATCCACTACATCCAACAGTGGCTAGCTGGTCGTTCGAAATGTGGGGAACTAACATAGTCGGCCCTATCGAACCAGCATCGTCCAGAGGACATCGTTTCATCCTGGCGACGACCGACTACTTCTCCAAATGGGCAGAAGCAGTACCGCTGAGGGAAGTGAAGACGGAGAATATCCTCCATTTCTTCAAAACGCATGTCATTTATCAGTTTGGAACTCCGCGACGGATCATCTCCGATAACGGGCCAGCCTACAGAAGCCACAAGATCAGTCGCTTCGCGCAACAACACAATATAGACTGGAGATATTCCTCGGTTTATAATCCGCGAGCCAATGGTCTAGCCGAGGCCTTCAACAAGACCTTGACAAAGATCATGAAGAAGACGGTGTCCTGAAATAAGAAGGACTGGCATGAGAGACTGCAAGAAGCTCTTTGGGCGTATCGAACTACGTTCAAAACGGCCACGAGCACAACGCCGTGCGCATTGGTATTCGGTACAGAAGCATTACTCCCCCTCGAGATAAAGTTACCCTCTCTACGAGTGGCAATCCACTACGAGCTGACGAACGAAGAAAATGCTCATCTTCGGCTTGAGGAGCTTGATGCCCTTGATGAAACACGGCTCATAGCGCAACAAAATCTGGAGGCTTATAAAGCGAAGATGACGCGCTCATATGAAAGATTGACTAGGCCGAGGACATTCCGCCAAGGCGAACTCGTGCTAATGGTCAAAGGCCTATGGTCCCCAATCGCTCCAAGCGGGGAAAATTCGAGCCAAATTATGAAGGCCCGTACATCATAGACAAGGTCTACCAGGGCGGAGCATATCTACTCATGGATATGCAAGATGAAAGGCATTTCAGGCCAATAACCGGTCGCTTCCTGAAGAAATACTACGCTTAATGAACCACAGCCTAGGTCAATGATAGATGACGACGACTATGTCCGCTCGCTATCTTCCTAAGCTCAAACTCTATAAGCAGTAGCCGGCCTTCTCCTGACCTGACCGAAACGTCCTTAAACTAACGCCGGACCGAAACGTCCTTAAACTAATGACGGACCGAAACGTCCTTAAACTAATGACGGACCATTACGTCCTAAAACTAACTGCTGACCGAGATGTCGATAAACTATGGTGGATTGAAACATCACAAAGCCAATATAAAAAAAAAGATAAAATAAAAAGAAAAAAAAGGCATGTCCATAACCAAAATGGGCACGGATGAAAACCCGAAAGGGCTCCGTGAGTAAAAACAGCCGGGCTACCGGCGAGTGTTCGTGAAAACTCGAAAGGGCGCGACCTCGTAAAAAAAAAAGAATAAAAAAGAATAAAAAATAAACGGTATGTCCATAAGCAAAATGGGCACGGATGAAAACCCGAAAGGTCTCTGTGAGTAAAAACAGCAGGGCTACCAGCGAGTATTTGTGAAAACCCGAAAGGGCGCAACCTCGTTAAAAAAAAGGACACTTGCAGGGTCCTCTCGACCTTGTAAGGAGAAACCACCGGCGCGAGATCCTTACGACTCATAAGAGAGCAACACGTTTAGGGATCCCCACGATTCCTAAGGAGAAAATACACTTACGAGATCCTCACGACTCGTAAGGAGAACTCTCTTATGGGACCCTCACGGCTCATAAGATTTGAAAGTCTTAAGTTACAGAGACCTAAACCTGTACTTAAGCAACCCCCACAACCTTCGATATTGCCCTACAGGCGGCTCATACTGACCCTTGTATACAATCCACGGGCGCGAATAAACATTTCCCTAACCAAGTCTCATCCGTGACTGGGGAAATGTTCGCATGGTGAACAACCCTTGTAAGTCCTCTCGATTTACAAGGAGAAAACCCTCTTGTAGGATCCTTACGACTTACAGAGGAACACACACTTAGGGATCCTCACGATTCCTAAGAAGAAAATACACCTACAAGATCCTCACGACTTGTAGGGAGAAATACCTTTGTGAGACCCTTACGGCTCATGAAGTCAAAAGTCTTAGTCGACAGGACCTTAACCCTGTTCGCTAAGCCACTTTTGTTCGACATCGACAGAGGTAAATGATGATTCGCTCCTGGCAATATCCCAGTTGTAGCGGTGCTGATGCCGAAATCGGTGTCTAATTTCAGGTTTACGGCGAAAAGCCAGTAGGCCGCACATGCATACAAAATAGCCAAAATGATGGAGCAACTTGCAATAAAAAACAGCAAGTAAAAAACGTATGCACAAAAAATAGCCGAAATGATTGGGCAACTCGCAATAAAAAGCAGCGAGTAAAAATAAACTAAACAGCCGAAATGATTGGGCAATCGCGACCTTCACGATATAAAAGCTGAAATGATAGAGCATCGCGGAAATAAAACAATAAAAAAAATGAATGATGAAACTTTTGCCCTACAGGTGAGATCACATCGATCCCTGTATACAATCCAAGGGCACAAACAAAGAGGGAACCATACCTTCCCAACAGGCTCCGCCATGAAGCGAAGCCAAATCTCGACGGTTCACCAACAACCTAGAGACAACCGTGACATTCGTCTCGATACAGCAGACGCAGTGCCAGCAAACGAAGCGAAGATCAAATTCCTAGCTTCACGGTTTTGACGGTAACTTATATAAAACCTGAAGGACCACCGTCGATTCGTTTCAACCTCAGGGAAACCAGTGTCCTTGGAAAATACCTCAATTCAGGGAAACTAGCGTCCTTGATGAGAGCTTCCTGATTCACGTCGGCCCGCAGAGAAACCAGTGTCTCCGCAGGAATACTCCGATTCGTTTCAACTTCGAGGAAACCAGCGTCCTCGGCAAAATATTTCGACTCAGGGAAACCAGTGTCCTTGACGAGAACATCTTGATTCGCGTCGACCCGCAGAGAAACTAGCGTCTTTGCAGGAATACATCGATTCGTTTCAACCCCAGGGAAACCAGTGTCCTTGGCAAGTACCTCAATTCAGGGAAACTAGCGTCCTTGATGAGAGCTTCCTGATTCGCGTCGGCCCGCAGAGAAACCAGTGTCTCCGCAGGAATACTCCGATTCGTTTCAACTTCGAGGAAACCAGCGTCCTCAGCAAAATATTTCGACTCAGGGAAACCAGTGTCCTTGACGAGAGCATCTTGATTCGCGTCGACCCGTAGAGAAACTAGCGTCTTTGCAGGAATACATCGATTCGTTTCAACCCCAGGGAAACCAGTGTCCTTGGCAAATACCTCAATTCAGGGAAACTAGCGTCCTTGATGAGAGCTTCCTGATTCGCGTCGGCCCGCAGAAAAACCAGTGTCTCCGCAGGAATACTCCGATTCGTTTCAACTTCGAGGAAACCAGCGTCCTCGGCAAATTATTTCGACTCAGGGAAACCAGTGTCCTTGACGAGAGCATCTTGATTCGCGTCGACCCGCAGAGAAACTAGCGTCTTTGCAGGAATACATCGATTCGTTTCAACCCCAGGGAAACCAGTGTCCTTGGCAAATACCTCAATTCAAGGAAACTAGCGTCCTTACTGAGAGCTTCCTGATTCGTGTCGGCCCGCAGAGAAACTAGTGTCTCCGCAGGAATGCTCCGATTTGTTTCAACTTCGAGGAAACCAGCGTCCTCGGCAAAATATTTCGACTCAGGGAAACTAGTATCCTTGACGAGAGCATCTTGATTCGCGTCGACCCGCAGAGAAACTAGCGTCTTTGCAGGAATACATCGATTCGTTTCAACCCCAGGAAAACCAGTGTCCTTGGCAAATACCTCAATTCAGGGAAACTAGCGTCCTTGATGAGAGCTTCCTGATTCGCGTCAGCCCGCAGAGAAACCAGTGTCTCCGCAGGAATACTCCGATTCGTTTCAACTTCGAGGAAACCAGCATCCTCGGCAAAATATTTCGACTCAGGGAAACCTGTGTCCTTGACGAGAGTATCTTGATTCGCGTCGACCCGTAGAGAAACTAGCGTCTTTGCAGGAATACATCGATTCGTTTCAACCCCAGGGAAACCAGTGTCCTTGGCAAATACCTCAATTCAGGGAAACTAGCGTCCTTGATGAGAGCTTCCTGATTCGCGTCGGCCCGCAGAAAAACCAGTGTCTCCGCAGGAATACTCCGATTCGTTTCAACTTCGAGGAAACCAGCGTCCTCGGCAAAATATTTCGACTCGGGGAAACCAGTGTCCTTGACGAGAGCATCTTGATTCGCGTCGACCCTCAGAGAAACTAGCGTCTTTGCAGGAATACATCGATTCGTTTCAACCCCAGGGAAACTAGTGTCCTTGGCAAATACCTCAATTCAGGGAAACTAGCGTCCTTGACGAGAGCATCTTGATTCGCGTCGACCCGCAGAGAAACTAGCATCTCCGCAGGAATACTCCGATTCGTTTCAACTTCGAGGAAACCAGCGTCCTCGGCAAAATACTTCGACTCAGGGAAACTAGTGTCCTTGACGAGAACATCTTGATTCGCGTCGACCCGCAGAGAAACTAGCGTCTTTGCAGGAATACATCGATTCGTTTCAACCCCAGGGAAACCAGTGTCCTTGGCAAATACCTCAATTCAGGGAAACTAGCGTCCTTGATGAGAGCTTCTTGATTTGCGTCGGCCCGCAGAGAAACCAGTGTCTCCGCAGGAATACTCCGATTCGTTTCAACCCCGAGGAAACCAGCGTCCTCGGCAAAATATTTCAACTCAAGGAAATCAGTGTCCTTGACGAGAGCGGCTCGATTCGTGAGGAAATTAGTTTCTTCGCGAGGACTTCCCGATTCGTTTCGACTTGCAAGATAAAGCCTTAGGCAGCAGGGATTAAAAGACTTGTTTCCCAAACACTGGGACCTTGCAAGTCGGTCTAAAACGGTCTCTTGCATACTATTCACGGGTCTCACTCTCCAAAGTCGAATCTCGATAAGGAGGGAAACAACCGCTTACGAGTCCTCTCGACTCGTAAGAGGGAAAATTCTCTTATAAGATCCTTACGACTTATAAGAGAAAACGTACTTAGGAATCCTCACGATTCCTAAGGAGAAAATCCACCTACAAGATCCTCTCGATCCGTAGGAAGAAAAGTCTCTATGAGACCCTCACGGCTCATAGAGTTGAAAAGTCTTAGGCAGCAGATCTGAACCTGCGGCCTAAGCCATCGCTATCTCTTCAAGAAACCAAGATGCCTATTCTATTATCTGTCAACCATGTTTATCAAGACAGCATGCTGATAATAAGAGAAGGGAGAAAGCAAAGAAATGATACAAGACATTACAAAGAAAAAATATGTATCTTTATTTATCAATTCAATCAAGTACAAGGTGAATCGTACAAAAGAATAAAGAATGGATACATCTTATTCGAAAAAGAAAATTTTTACAAGTATATTGATACAAGGGCAACTACTGGGAAGGAAGCGTCTTAAATAGCCCTATCAGTTGTTCGCGCACTTCCTTCTATGCCTTCTCCTGATCGGCCACCACCGCCAGTTCTGCTTCCACTTGAGCCCGCTACTACAAGAAGGATGAAAGCTGCTACCCAACTGCCTGCTGAGCTGCTTCGCGGCCTTGGGCATCACGCTCGGCGGCATCGAGCTTCCGCTTCAGGTTTAGCCCATTAGAGATACGTTCCAGAAGGCCCTCGAAGATAGCCTTCACCTGGGCAGCGTTCGCCTCAACCTCAGAACGCAGACGAGCCGTCTCGCTTAAGGTCTCTTGGCATTCCCTCAGCCTTAAAGCCGCTTCTTGTTCCAGGTGACGGAAGTAAGAAGCGCTTTGCTCGATCCATACTGCTCTTTGATTGCTTGCGGATAAGGTCTCGGGAGCAGGGCACATAAACTCCGATTGATGCAGGCGGACCTCGATTTCCCTGCAGTGATTAACCCAAAGCTCGACGACGCCTCCATCGTGAAAATTCACAAGCGCCGCCAACATCGGGTTAACCTCCGCAGCGAAATCCGCAGCAGATGGGGGAGCGTCTGCGTCAAGCTCTTCGACGTATCCGCTCAGCATGCCCAAGCTCATTACGGCACCCTTTGAAGACGGACGTCTCAGGAAGGGGCCTGCCGGCATTATAACGCGAGACTCAAAGGGCGCCAGAATCGGAACGACAGCTGAAAAAACAAAATAAGATTAGATGACGGTTCAAGAAATATGAAAAAGTCATCGATGGGATAGTTTACTATACCAGCTGTAGCAGCCGGCAAGGCCGGGAGGCCCGGTGGCGCGACCAATCTTTCATCTCCTCCTTCGATTTGTAGCACTGCAATCGGGACAAGGAAGAGTCAGAAATAATTCCATTACTAAAAAAAGAAAGACATCAATTGGAAACTATACTCACCAGCGCCACAGGAGGAAGAGGCGAGTTCAGATGGGAAGGAGAAGTGCGGGTGCAACACCTGATAGAGATGATCAAAAAGCACTCCTGAAAAGACGCAATAGTACGACATTAGTACATAAGTTATGCGGCTGAAAGATAAAACTAATGGGTTGCAAATCCATACCTTCCAACATCTGCGATGGTACAAGGGAAGGCTGAGAGGTGACCACCGCCAAAGCAGTAGCTGACGGCGCTCCCTCGAGCAATGGAGCGTCGGCACTGGCCGCACCTATGTTAAAAACAAAGATAAACTTGTCAGAAAGGATTGCAAGATAAAAAAGGGGGGATCACGTGCTCACACGTTATGGCCGTGAAAACTAAAAGTATTTAACACTTATTTGCAGATTTGAGAATAAAACAAAGGAAGACTGGTCCTCACCTTCAGAGGTCTCACATGGCCCCACATGACCAATCCAATTTTAGTGTTTAACACTATTTCGAGTGTTTTGTCCTTAGTGTTTAACACTATTTTCAGCGCATCACGTGGGAACACATCAAATATATGTTAGTGTTTAACACTATATTCATATCAACCCTAGCCTAAATTGGCTAAGTCCTTCTGAGGCAAGACTTCTCTTTTTATTGAGTCTCAAGTACCTCCTTGCCTTCCAAAATTGATCATTTTATATGGCATATGAGTGCTCAACACTCAACAAAGATAAAATATTGTTAGAACTCCTGTTTAGCAGTGCCAAATAATGGGGGGTTGAACCCAGATAAATGTTTAATGGTCCAACAAATGGCCAACATTTCAAACTTAACTAGACTTAGCCCAAATTGGCCATAAGTCCTCAATTCAGATTTAACTGAGCCAATGTACTCATAATCTAATTAATTGATTTTAGTTCCAAATTGGACTATAGATCCCCCAAACAACTTCGGTTCAAGGGTACATCTCTTCACTCCTTTGATATTTGTCGTTGTAATCCTTCAACGTCTTCAGAGAGGTGACGAGTCCTGACAACCACACATTTCACAGATTATGACGTCTTTAAACTGGACTGTGGGGTCCTTAAACTCATGAACTATGATGTCCTTAATCTCGGACTGTAGGGTCTCTTTAAACCCACGGACTATGATATCCTTAACCTTGGACCGAGATGTCCTTAAACTAATATTGGACCGTAATGTCCTTAAACTAACCTTGGACCACAATGTCCCTAAACTAAACAGCAGAGCCCAAATGCTCTTTTGTTGGATCTAAACGATCCTGTTAAGTTGATCTTAGTCTAAAAATTAGACTAACGCATCCTTAACATACGTTTAAGTTGATCTTAGTCCCAAATAAGACTCACGTATTCTTAAACCCAACCCCCAAACCCAAATCTAAGAAGATACGGATTTGGACTAATCCACGCCCTACGGGCAACAACATAAATTAGTCTCCGTATACAATCCACGGGCAACCAAAAATAAAACAAACACACACGACACGAAGTGACCATCTGGAGAAGGAGAAAGTTGTTACCGTGATGAAGTAGCGTAATTAACTGCAGGGGCTTGCGCCTGCAGGGAAGAGCGTCCCCACAATCAAAAAACCCTTAATGAGGGAAGAGTATTGATGTTCTTATTAGAGTATAAGTTTGAAAAATAGTTCCTAGCTTAAGTCTAGATTCTGAAAACGTATACCCTACAATTTGCACAATCACGCACCTTGAAACTTGGAATAGTAGAAGAGACCTTGAAATGCTTTTGTCTAAAGTCCTTAGTATGAAAAAGTGTGAATAAAGAAAAAAAAAATGGACACTGGTTTTTGTGATTATTTAAGGCTGCAAAAATAGAAAAATATTTAGCGAGGGTGCTTCATCACCTAGTGCCTTAGACCAACTGGTTTGGGAGTCACTGCTAAAGCCTTGGGTGTTGCAAAGACTAGGAAGTACGCTTTAAAGTGCAAACGCATTTTGTAATCGGTCGTTGGTACCTCAAGAAGTATTAACGGTCGCATGAAGGATGTGTAAGCAAATTTCATTCACTAACTAATTAGTACTTTGGACAATGGACGAGAGTACGATTGCTTGATTTGAATTTCCAAGTGTAGGGGTGATATATACACACACGTAGGGGATATGTGATTGGAGTTTAGATGAAAGAAAGGAGTGAAGAATAGAACTTGTATCTTTAATAGAGTTGATAAAAATTCTTAAGTGGAGATGGAAACCCTAGAAGAAAAACTTAAGAGATGCCGAAAGCTAAGTAGATCTGCAAGATATATATAATCTTAAGTTAAATAATGAGGAAGTGTGAAGAATATGGGTGGATAATTTGCGAGTCAAAAGATAATAGAATTCCTTGTTAGAAAACCTAATTGGAGAACAAAAGTCAATGGGCCGAGTTGATAGGATTTTGTGGGTGTAATCCGCTGAAAACCTTCAGGAGACAACACTCCTCCTACTAGGGACACCTAGAGGTTTAACGGCTTGTTGCACGAGGTCAGTGCAATCGCGTTTCCCTGCGAAAGTGCGGTTAGGTTTTTTGTAGAGAATAAAACAATAAGCTTGCTCGAGGACGAGCAAAAGATAAGTTTGGGGGTATTTGTTCACACCATAATATTGTATTTTATATTCCCCATTCTTATGCATTTTACAATGAAAACAGGTGCTTTTGACGCATGTCTGCTACATGTTACAGGTTACAGGTTCTTGGACAGAAAACAGTGAAAACGAGGTAAAGACGATGAAAAAGTGAATTTTAACCAATGAACAGAAGATCTTGATCAAGCCTACATAAGAAACAGTTCACAAAGCAAGGTTCAAGACGTCAACACAAAGCAACGGTTAAAGTTCACCATAATTATTCACTGAAGATCTGGAGCTAATGTAGAAGCCCAATTTGTAAAAGAACCAAAGAACCAGAAGCCAAAAAGGACCAAGAACAAAACCCTGAAATTTCAGCATGTGAGCCAACTGAAGGGCCGCGGAACCGCGGCCCAAGCCCACCGTTGCCGCGGTTCCGCGGCCATAAGAAGACAAAAAGAGAATTATTTTTTACCAAAATTCAGTGGCTTTGTTGACCGGTCTTCCTAGAGGGCTATTTTTGTAAATGCAAACATGCAAGTCATTGTAACCCTAGGGTTTCCTATTCTTTATAAATAGGAACTCTAATCATTGTAAACCTTATGCCTCCTTTTAATAATAAATTCTAGAAATCTTTTGGAGAGCATCGGTGCCTCTCTTTAATTCAGAAATTCAGATCTGACAACCCTGCATGGATGATTGGAGAGAGCCATCTGTAAGTAATTTATTTTCTTGCCTTAGTGTAGATTTAAATTCTTTGCCCTAGGTAAATTTATTTTCCTGCCCTAATTATAACTTTTAATTAATTGCCCTAGGATAATTTAGATTTTTAGATTTAATAATCTGTCCGAACACCTTTCGGAATTAACTCGTAAGAACGAATCGGAAATTCACAATATCCCTGTGGACCGACCCATACTCACCGGCTAGCTGCAAAGCGACGCCGTTCTTGATTGCGGTTACAAATATTTTTGATCTATCTTCTAGAAAGTGCAAGCACGCTAAATCATCCAATCACGCAGCGCCCAAGGCAGCGCGCCCAATCAGAGCAAAGCTCTATTTTAAGCAAAATTAAAAGAAGCAACGCTTCAGTTGCGCAAGCACTGCGCTGCGCGACACGTGTCAGCGCAGTTGCGCTGCGCTTTGCACTGCGCGACACGTGTCAGCGCAGGTGCGCTGCGCGACACGTGTCACGCGCTGGGGCATCTGAGCCAAATAGAATTAAAAATCTAAAGAAATATTTTCTGTTCTTGTTAAAACAAGAAGATTTTCTTCTGTAAAACAGAAGCCCTTGGATCAAAGATCCAACGGTGGGGAAAATTCCCCAAATCACTCAGAGAAAGATCTTTTTAACAAATTTAACTAATTTATGGGCACTATAAAAAGGACCCTAGGCCTCAATTCAAAGGCATCAACATTTTCTTGAAAAAAGTCAAGATCTTCAAACAGAGAGAGAATTCTGAGAAAATTTCAAAGAAAAAGGTAAAAACCTTCACGAGAGAAAAGAAATCTCTTTTAATAAATCATTGATCTAAAAGCCAGATCAATATTCTTCACATAATAAACAGTGCTTTGCACTTCTCATGAACCACTGGTTCTTTAAAAACAAGAAAACAACAAAATAAAAATAGTGCTTTGCACTTTTATGAACCTCTGGTTCTTGAAACAAAAAGAAAAACTTATTTTTCTTTGATCTAAATTAGATCAAGAAATCAAATAGTGCTCTGCACTTTTGTTCTTGAATCTAAAAGATTCTTAGTGCTTTGCACTTCCAAACTGCGCTGTTGCGCTCTTGAGAGAGCGCCACGTGTCAGCTACAGAACAACTTGCGCTACGCGCTCTTGAAATAGAGCTTTGCTCTCTGGAATTGGCGCAACTCACCAGAGCGCGCCACGTGTCAGCAGCGCAACAGCGCAGCGCACTACGCCGTTGCGCTTGCGCTCACCAGAGCATGACACGTGTCCTCACCACAAGCGCTTGCGCTCAGTAATTGGCGCAAAGCGCCTGACAAATGCAATGCATTTCTTTTCCTGAAGGGCTGGGCCTAAATCAAAAAGACCTAGCATGCCAAAATAAATTGCAAAGCAATAAAAAGGGCAAAGCCCAAGTAAAATTGATGCTTTGCATCATTTATAAATGGGCAGAGCCCAAAGCAAATTGATGCTCTGCATCCTTTATGGGTAGAGCCCAAATAAAAATACAATTTACTACCGGTTCGAGGGTACATCTCCGAACTCCTCTGACACCTGTCGTTGTAATCCTTCAACGACGTCAGAGAGGTGACGGGTCCCAACGACCACACGTATATGGACTGCGGGGTCCTTAAGCTCGTGGACCGAGACGTCCTTAAACTAATATTGGATCGAGACGTCCCTAAACTAATATTGGACCGAGACGTCCTTAAACTAATATTGGACCGAGACGTCCCTAAACTAATATTGGACCGAGACGTCCCTAAACTAATGTCGGACCACCACGTCCCTAAACTAGAACATAGACCAACACGACCCTAAACTGGAATACGGACCACTACGTCCCTAAACTGAAACTTGGACCACTACGTCCCTAAACTGGAGCAATAGAGCCCCCAAATGCTCTTTTGCCGGATCTAAACGGTCCCGTTAAGTTGATCTTAGTCTCAAAACAGTACTAACGTATCCTTAACGAACGTTTAAGTTGATCTTAGCCGCAACGCGACTAATGCATCCTTAAACTAAAAACACCAAACCCAAATCTAAGTAAATACGGATTTGGACTAATCCACGTCCTACGGGCGACGGCATTACTCAGTCTCCGTATACAATCCACGGGCAACCACAAACAAAACAAACACACACAACACGAAGTGAAATTCTGGAGAAGGAGAAAGTTGTTACCGCGATGCGGTAGCGTAATTAACTGCAGGGGCTTGCGCCTGCAGGGAAGAGCGTCCCCACAATCAAAAACCCCTCAAGCGAGGGAGAATCTGACGAAGTCTGCTACATCGGCCGCATCCGTCTAAACCTCCGATACACGGTGCCATAAATCAACTTGGTATTTTCGGAGAGGTAGACGGATAAATCCAAATAGCATCTGCCCCCAAATTCAGGCAAGACGAGCTACGCGGTTTCGTCTCTGTTTTCGGCGGTAAACAGATTCTGGCACGCCCGGTGGGACCTTTTCCTCTTTCCTCTCCACACTTCGTGTGTCGTCCTCGCGAACCAATCGCGGTTTGTTAAATGGTTGCCTTCGGATTTCAAGTTACTAAGATTTGGTCTTTTGCCTGGCGCAGAACTCAAGATTCATTGGCCTTTAACTGCACCAACTGCTCGAAATGCCACTGCAACGGACGCTCCACCTCACCAGGAGGTGTAGCATATGGGCCCCAAGCGGCTTCCTTCCTCACTCTGCCAGTAGACCAGGTGACCCAAGCCACCACTGGCCTGTTCTTTAGGACCATGATCCCACCTACAAGCTTCTCTGCGCCAATACCTGCACCGGAAGTGAACAAAAAGTCGGTCTTCGACCGACTCGCTGTTACGACGGCCCCTGTCAACGGGTCGCCAACTACCAAACCGACAGCCTCTGTTTTCACCAGGCTAGATCAGGACTCTAAACTGGCTGTCCCAAGGAAGGCAATAACTGCTGCTCTAGAAGTCGTCAAGGCGGCTTCCCCTGTCAAAGAGTCAGTCTTTTCAAGACTGACGATTCCTGCTCCTGCCCCTGCTCAAGGATCCGTCTTCGACAGGTTGAATATCACCCCTCAAAAGACAACCTCAGTCTTTAAGAGGTTAACACCGGCGGCACCTCATTCAGACAGGGGGCAAAAAGAAGATGTCTCAATCTCCGAGCCAGTCCCAACGGCTCGTCATGCTCGACGTCGCCATTGGCAACGAGTGAGGAAGGCATGGGGCAACTCCCCCTCAGGGCTAACTCCACCGGCTCCAATGGTGGAAGTCAACGTTGCTGTTCCAACTGGGAACAGCTTTGAACTGCTGAGGAGAGTACATAAGAACTCTCCAACCGCTACACTGAAGAGATCTCCTCCACCTGCGGAGAGAGCTCCAGAAACGAAGCAAGAACAGCCCCATCAACGGCTGTCCTCAAGAGTTTATAAAGTTTGGAGGAGGGTTCAAAACTCCGTGATCGACCTGGATCACTCCCGTCAACAGAAAAAGGCGAAGGTGGAAAAAGACAAGGACCGTCCCATTAAACAGCAGGGGACAACAGCTGCTAGGATGCCCACTTCAACGGTTCCTTCAACCTCAATGGCCCACAAAAGAAGGAGGCCAGAGAAAAATCCCGCGTCAGCGGTAAAAGTTAAAAATGGTGAACCTAAACGCCCCAAGACAGGGGGCATAACAGTTCATACGGTTTACATGGCATCGGGAAAAGAAGACAGCCGTGCATCCACGGGTCATAGACCGCTTACACGGTCAGTGACCAAGGCTCAGGAGCAGCAACAGAAGCTCCAGGAGATGATGAACGCTATGGCCGCACTTACAGGGCCAAAAGAGAACCCTGAAACGTCCTCAGATGAGCGCCAAGAGGAAGAAACCGACGCCGAATTCCTTCGTCGGATATTGGAGAAGAAGGACAAAGAGGCTGCTGAGCAAGCAGCCAACATACAGCGTATGGGCCTCCTCTTCCAGGATATGATAGGGATGATGATACAATAAGATCCCCCGGCTGAAGAGCCCCCGATCGTCCTTGGAGACGATAGGGGAGAGACATCAAATCCTCCACCAGCTCTATCGACAGCTAAAGAGGATACAATCTCCAAAGCTGATTTGGATGAGTACATCGCCCAGCAAATACGGGTTCATCATGCGACCGAAGCGGCCGGTCAGGTCGTAAAAACGGGACGGCCATATCCAAGTTGGTACGATCAAATCAAGTACCCACCCGGTTACACAATTCCCAAGTTCCATGTCTACAAAGGGACGGGCAATCCTCATCAGCATGTTGCCCAGTTCAGGGCACTTTGTGGCAACACCGGCGGTGACGACAAGCTGTTGCTTCGCCAGTTTGTTGGAAGCTTATCAGATACGGCGTTCGAGTGGTACTCTGAGCTCCCGAATGACTCTATCAAGACCTTCGCGGAGATGGAGCTGCTGTTTACTCAGCGTTTTGCAAGCTCCAGTGAATGCACCCCGATGACGGCACTGATTAACGCCAGGGTAAAGCCAGGCGAGACGTGGGTTCAGTACGCTATACGATGGCGGAACTTATGGTCGAAGTGCGAGCAGCGCATTGAAGAAGCTCCCGCGGTGGGTATGTTTGTGGGAACCCTTGATCCGCAAGCGACCATCTCACAATTTATGATGTTTTTCAAGCCAACTACCTTCCAGGCCTTGATTGACAAACTAGAGCAAATGGATCAAATGGGCCATAAACCCCCTCTTCCAAGGCCGGACTCCCGAAATGACAAAGGGAAGGGAAAAGCGATCGTCGTCGCTAATGCTCAACAACAACCGAGCGACCCGAAGCCGGTTGCTCGTCAAAATAATATGCGCCCGTACGTACCCCTTGAGGATAGGATGGGATGTCCTTATTCCTTTCCCCGCGATAAAACGAGGAGGTTATTCGAGCTGGCGTTGCGCAACAGACTCATAAATCTGCTGGATCCAAAACGTCCGTTGCAACCAAGTGACGTCAACGAGCCCAACTACTGTCCTTATCATCGAGTACTAGGCCATCCGATCGAAGATTGCTACGTTTTCAAGAATTGGCTTGAAAACCAGTACCGACATGGCAAGTTCACGTTATCTGACAAATGGAAGGTGAATCCCCCGCAGCCCCACACCTCTAAGGGGACGAATACGCCGAGGGCAACATGCTCCGTCATTGAAGAAGCTCCTTGGGAGGTTGTATTATCAGCCAAGACAAAGAGGATGCTAAACGATCTTCAGGCATGTCCAGCGATCAAGTGGAAGAACCCGTTGGAACCGCAGGTCATTGAGGGGATGTTGAAGCCGCGTACAACTCCAAAGACCAATGGTGGTGGCTCAAGCACTTACAGCCAGCCGTCAAAATCTTCGAAAAAGAAGAAGAAGAAATCTAAAATGCCCGTGAAGCCCGGCGACAAGCGCACAGACTTGCAAAAACAAATTGACGCGCTAGAGGAGTACAACCAGAAGGCACGGACTCCCATTACACTCCAAGAGTTTCTCAATCACGTCTTTCAAGAGGAAGGTGAAGGAGAAAGTTCGTCAGATGAATCTGAAGAATGCGTGGCGAGCTGTCATGTGATTTCCCATTCGTTCGTGGGTGATGAGGAAACTCCTTGTACCGAAGCGCTGGGGGCAAATCTTGAACCAAAATTCCCGAAACTATCAGATGAAATGATTGACGCGTTCCTTAACGAAGCTCGACTGAAAAGTAAAGCTGATCGAGAACGCGAGACGGCTATATTTGAAAGGGCCAAGCGCCAGCGACTTGATGAAGGAGCTGAGACGATCTCGAAGGAGCTAAACACCTCCGCTATCGACAAAAGCCAATTCAAGATGAGGAAAAAATTTGCTAAGGCCATATCAATGGGCATGAAGCTACCATCCTTTGAAGGAAACATCACCGGTGAAGTGGAAACGCACCCCTCCTATTGCTTATATCATCAGAAGGTTTCGCACCCTACTCAAGAGTGCAAAGCTTTCGATAGATGGTGGCAAGGGTATGTAGCTCATCGACAACACTTTAAACGGGAAAAGCGTAAAACTCGTCGGGAGCAAAGAAATACGACCGAAGGGATTAAAAGAACTACCGGCGATTGTCGCGTGGTTAACACCGGCGGGTCACAAGTGCCTACATTCGGGAGTGATTCTGATGGAGAGCTAGAACTTGCCCCTCTCTTTAAAGAGTCCGCTTCGAGAAAAGAAGAAGAGCTGAAGGTCTGCGAAAATATCCGGTTGCGGAATCGGACGCTGCCTGAAAAGAACCTCGGACCCTTGAACAGAAAAGATAAAGGGAAAGAAAAGGTCTCTAAAGATATCGTCTTAGATGACCAAGTGGTGGAAGAGCTAAGCGCCAAGGACCCGCCGAAGAAGAATAAGGTGGATTACAACGTCTTAGCGCATCTGAGGAAGCTACCCTCACAGCTCAGCATTCTTGACGCTCTTTTGCTATCAAAGGAGGCGAGAGATTCGTTGATTAAGGCACTCCAAGATCCGGAACAATTCCAAGCATGCCCGGCCGAGGAAAAGATGAAGGATGAATTGGAGGAAGTGCACACGGTCGATGTCACTTTCGGCGACGAGGACCTTCTTCTTGGGACGTGCGAGCACAATCGCCCCCTCTATGTCTCAGGATACTGTCACGATATAAAGATAGGAAAAATCCTGATCGACAATGGATCCTCCGTTAATCTCCTCAATATACGGGTCTTAAAAGAAATCTGCATGAGCGTCCAGCACCTTGCTCGTGACAAGATCGCCATCTCCGGGTTTGACTCCCAGTCATCAAGAACTCTTGGGTCTGTGATACTGACGTTACGCTTCGGGCTACTCGTCACGGACATTAAGTTCCATGTCATAGACGCCAAGACATGCTACAACGCTTTGCTCGGCCGACCATGGTTACACGAGTACAACATCATCCCTTCTACACAACATCAGTGTATGAAGTATTTTAAGGATGGTTTCGAGTATACCGTGACGGGAGAACTGAACCCGTTCTCTGTGAACGAGGTCCGCAAATACGAAGATGCCAAATACTTCTTACCGGATTTCGAAGATACGGAGAAGTGTCACAAGCCGGAGAATAAAGCTAATGCCACCATCCCTGTCTTCGGCAGTGATACCGAGGAGGAAGAGGAGATAGTGTATTCGGGTCCGCCCCAACACAACAAGCCAGGACCGTCCGCCCCTACGTTGATCTTTGGTAGCGACTCAGAAGATAAGATCCATGCTGTGTTCTCGGCTCGACCTTCAATACAAATGTTCGCTGATGAAGAGCAAAGTCTGCAAGTCGCCATGGTGCCGCTTGAACACCATAAAGAACTGGATGCACTTAATATTTACAATGTAGAAGAGCTACAAACGTTCTACATCCCTCCCAGGCGAGAAAGCGAGAAAGCAATTTTGTTCTACCGCTCTGAAGAAACCAAGGTAGAAAAAGAAATTTAGCATGGTGCGGATTCTACGCTCGACAGGTTTCAGCCCATCCATCTCCCCAGATATTATACGGAAGGTTTGAAAAAGCTGCTGAAACGCCAGGGGATATCCTTCAAGCAGACCGTTCGAAAAGCCAAGTTCTATGATAAAGTCTGGAACGTTCCCGGGACTCAACGCAAACTGCCTAACGGGAGAATGGAGACGAAAGGGCTCGGATACATCCGGTCAAAGAAACGGGAGCTACTAAACAGCTGTTACGTCATGTATGACTTCGATGAAGAAGCAGATGCTCAATGGGAGGACGCTAATCCTAAGCCAGTGAAAGTTCCAGATGCAAAGGAGCCCAGTCCGTCGTTCGAGGAACAAATGGACAAACTTATAAAGAAACCTGGTCAAAAAGTCCGAGACGACCATAACCGCGAAATGGCCATCTACGAGAAGGCCAAAACGCAACGCCTCCTCCAACAGGCCGTGAAAGATGAAAATGCCGTTCCATGTCAACCTGTTATAAAGAAGGCTCGGCGCAAAAGCAGAAATAAGTTGAAAGGCCAAAAAGGCGCTCAACAACAACAAAGCAGGGCTACGAAGCCACGCAAACGGGAGGCGAGCGTCATTGATCTCTCCCTCATGAAGAAAATGGGTCGAGCGTACTCGTTTCCTCGAGACAAGACGAAGAAGATACTTGATCTTGCTCTAAAGCATCAAATGCTTACATTGCCGGAGTCTAAACACCCCGAACAAGCGGGCGAAGTCTTACACCCGGACTATTGCTCTTACCATCGAGTAATAGGGCATCCTCTTGAAGATTGCTTCACCTTCAAGAATTGGGTCGAAGATCAGTATCATCTTGGCAAGTTCGCTCTATCTGACAGCTGGAGGATAACGCCGCCACAGAAGCATGAACCCAGAGCCACGAAAGCAGAATTAGATCCACATCGGTCTTGGAAGCGAATCCGCACTTGTCACGTGATATCGCTATCAAAAGAAGGGCCCGAGAATATAGATAACCTTCCTTGGTGCTTCGAGAACAGCAATGACGAGGTGATCTCAGAATTTCCGCCAGCGCCAAAAGAGCTGGAAGATGGAATCCATACCACTGCAGATAACCTTAAGAAAATTGAGTTGGGAACGACAAATGACCCGCGACCGACATTCATCAGCGAGCTGCTATCTGAAGAGAGGGTGGCCGCGTTAAAAGACGTGCTTCTACAACATAAAGATTGCTTTGCGTGGAACTATTCCGAAATACCGGGATTAGATCCAGAAATTGCTATGCATAGGTTGACAATATCTCCGGACGTCAAGCCAGTCAAACAGGCGCCGAGAAGAATGCGGCTCGAGCTTGAAATGAGCATCAACGCCGAGGTCAAGAAACTGATCGACTCTGGCTTCATCCAGGAGGTTCAATATCCGGAGTGGATCGCCAACATCGTCCCGGTGATGAAGAAAAATGGGACAGTGCACATATGCGTAGACTTCCGGGATCTCAATAAAGCATGCCCGAAGGACGATTTCCCAGTGCCAGTCACCGAACTGATGATAGACAATACGTCCACTCATGAGGTTTTCTCCTTCATGGACGGCTCATCGGGGTATAACCAGATAAAGATGCATCCCGAAGATCAGAAGCACACCACCTTCAGGACCCCTCTAGGAATATTCTGTTACAAGGTGATGCCCTTCGGTTTAAAGAACGCCGGTGCCACCTACCAAAGGGCCATGACGAAGATCTTCGACGACCTTATACACGAAATCGTCGAATGCTATATCGACGATCTCGTGGTTAAAAGCAAATCATACGAGGAACATCTCGGGTATATGAAGACCGTATTTCAACGCCTTCGACAATACAATTTGAAAATGAACCCGCTCAAGTGTGCATTCGGAGTTTCCTCAGGCAAATTCCTGAGATTCATTGTTCGACACCGAGGTATTGAAATAGATCCGTCAAAAATCAAAGCGATCATGGAAATGCCTCCGCCGAGAACTCTCAAACAGTTACGATCTCTCCAAGGGAAGCTCGCATACATACGGCGATTTATAGCCAATCTTTCAGGCAAGTGCCGTCCCTACAGCCACCTGATGAAGAAGGGGACCCCGTTCGTCTGGGACCAAAAATGCCAAAGCGCACTAAACGAGATCAAGTAATACCTGCAGAACCCGCCGGTGTTGGCTGCTCCAGTTAAAGGAAAGCCTCTCATTCTCTACACGACCGCCCTCGAAGGTTCCTTAGGCGCATTATGGGCACAAGAGAACGATCAAGGGAAAGAGAGAGCACTCTACTACTTCAGTCGAGTTCTGCTGGGGGCAGAAAGCAACTACTCCCCCATTGAAAAACACTGCCTGGCGTTGATCTTTGCGATAACAAAGCTCAGGCACTATGCGTTGGCGCATGAAGTCCGTCTCATTTCAAAGGTGGACCCCCTTAAATACTTGATGTCAAAGGCCATATTGACGGGACGACTCGCTAAATGGGCCCTGCTCTTGATGGAGTTCTCGATAACGTATCAACCTCTCAAGGCAGTGAAAGGCCAGGCCATCGCCGACTTCCTCGCTGAACATCCGATACCCGCCGATTCTCCTCTGAATTGCGATCTTCCAGACGAACATGCGTTTGATGCGATCGACGGTGATAATATCCGATGGGAGCTTTATTTCGACGGAGCATCTTCCATGAAGAAGCGCAAACAAAGTACCCCTATAATTAAATCAGGGGTAGGACTCATCTTTATAACTCCACAAGGATGGATAATGCGCTACACGTTCTCCCTAACAGAGCCGAGGACAAATAACGAAGCCGAATATGAAGCTCTGATAGCAGGCCTTGAGATCGCCATTGACATGGGAATTGAAAACCTCCTTATATACGGGGACTCTCAACTGGTCGTTAGTCAAGTAAACGGCGACTACCAAACGTGCAAACCAGAATTGGTGAAATACGGTGAAAACGTGCAACAACTGTTGACCCAAATTCCCTCTTATACTTTGGAGAACATACCGCGTGCGGAAAATAGCAAAGCAGACGCATTGGCCAAACTTGCTAAAGAACTGGCTGACGAGAACCTCGACGACGGTAGAATCGTGGTACAAAGCCGTCGAGTGCTTGCCCCGGCAGAAATATCTCCGGAATTATCCAAAGAAAAGGGAGCGAGCGAGCAGACAACCCTGCAAGTAAAAGATTAGGAAAATACCGAGGATTGGAGAGAAGTCTTCATAGATTACTTCAAGTCCCACCGAATGCCTGAAGAAGCGTCCACAAGACATCAACTCATGAAACGAGCCCTGTCTTTCGCCTTCGTCAATGATACCCTGTACAAGAGGTCATTTGATTCTCTGTGGCTGAGATGTTTAGGACCTGACGAAGCGAAAAGTATTGTCCGGGAAGTTCATGATGGACTCTGCGGTTCTCACCAAGCGGGCCCAAAAATGAAATTGAAGATAAAACGGATGGGCTACTACTGGCCCACGATGATTCAGGACTGCCTCGAATATGCGAAGCAGTGTCACTCATGTCAAATTCATGGGGATTTCATCCATCAGCATCCAAATCCATTACATCCAACTGTAGCTAGCTGGCCATTCGAAATGTGGGGGACTGATATAGTCGGCCCCATCGAACCAGCATCGTCTAGAGGACATCGTTTCATCCTAGCGACGACTGACTACTTCTCTAAGTGGGCAGAAGCGGTACCGCTGAGGGAAGTAAAGACGGAGAATATCCTCCACTTCTTCAAGACGCACGTCATATATCGGTTTGGAACTCCGCGACGGATCATCTCCGATAACGGGCCAGCTTACAGAAGCCACAAGATCAGTCGCTTTGCGCAACAGCATAATATAGACTGGAGATATTCCTCGGTTTATAATCCGCGAGCTAACGGTCTAGCTGAGGCCTTCAACAAGACCTTGACAAAGATCATGAAGAAAACAGTGTCACGGAATAAGAAGGACTGGCACGAAAAGATGCAAGAGGCTCTCTGGGCATATCGAACCACGTTCAAGACAGCCACTAACACAACGCCATATGCGTTGGTATTCGGTACAGAAGCAGTACTCCCCTTCGAGATAGAGTTACCCTCTCTACGAGTGGCAGTCCACTACGAGCTAACGGACGAAGAAAATGCTCACCTTCGGCTTGAGGAGCTTGACGCCCTTGATGAAACCCGGCTCATAGCGCAGCAAAATCTGGAAGCTTATAAAGCAAAGATGACGCGCTCATATGAGAGATTGATCCGGCCGAGGACATTTCGCCAAGGCGAACTTGTGTTAGTGGTCAAAAGGCCTATGATCCCAAATCGCGCCAAGCGAGGAAAATTCGAGCCAAACTATGAAGGCCCATACATCATAGATAAGGTCTACCAGGGTGGGGCCTACCTACTCATGGACATGCACGGCGAAAGGCCTTTCAGGCCAATAAACGGTCGCTTCCTAAAGAAATACTATGCTTAATGAGCCACACCCTAGGTCAATGGTAGATGACGACGACTATGTCCGCTCGCTATCTTCCTAAGCTCAAACTCTATCAGCAAACGTCGGACCGAAATGTCCTTAAACTAATAGCAGACCGAAACGTCTTTAAACTACTAACGCGGCATCTTTAGGCTGACAAGATATAAAAAAAAATATAAAAATAAAAAGAAAAAAAACGGTATGTCCATAAGCAAAAAGGGCATGGATAAAAACCCGAAAGGGCTCCGTGAGTAAAAACAGCAGGGCTACCGGCGAGTGTTCGTGAAAACCCGAAAGGGCGCGACCTCGTAAAAAAAAAGAGAAAAAGAAAATAAAAAGAATAAAAAAACGGTATGTCCATAAGCAAAATGGGCACGGATGAAAACCCGAAAGGTCTCCGTGAGTAAAAACAGCAGGACTACCGGTGAGTGTTTGTGAAAACTCGAAAGGGCGCAATCTCGTCAAAAGACACTTACAGGGTCCCCTCGACCTTGTAAGGAGAAACCACCCGCGTGAGATCCTTACGACTCACAAGGGAGCAACACACTTAGGGATCCTCACGATTCCTAGGGAGAAAATACACTCGCGAGATCCTCACGACTCGTGAGGAGAACTCTCTTATGGGACCCTCACGGCTCATAAGATTTGAAAGTCTTAAGTTACAGAGACCTAAACCTGTGCTTAAGCAACCCCCACAACTTCCGATATTTCCCTACAAGTGGCTCAATACTGACCCTTGTATACAATCCACGGGCGCGAATAAATATTTCCCTAACCAAGATCCATCCGTGACGGAGGATATGTTCGCACGACCCTTATAGGTCCTCTCGATTTACAAGGAGAAAACCCTCCTGTAAGATCCTTACGACTTACAGAGGAAACAAACGCTTAGGAATCCTCACGATTCCTAAGAAGAAAATACACCTATAAGATCCTCACGACTTGAAGGGAGAAATACCTTTGTGAGACCCTTACGGCTCATGAAGTTAAAAGCCTTAGTCGACAGCGCCTTAACCCTGTTCGCTAAGCCATCTTTGTTCGACATCGACGGAGGCAGATGATGATTCGCTCCTGGTAATAGCCCAGTTGTAGCAGTGCTGATGCCGAAATCGGCTTACGGCGAAAAGCCAGTAGGCCGCACATGCATACGAAATAGCCGAAATAATGGGGCAACTTGCAATAAAAAGCAGCAAGTAAAATGTATGCATGCAAAATAGCCCAAATGATTGGGCAACTCGCAATAAAAAACAGCGAGTAAAAATAAAATAAATAGCCGAAATGATTGGGCACCGCGAAAAATAGCCGAAATGATTGGGCAATCGCGACCTTCGCGATATAAAAGTTGAAATGATGGAGCATCGCGGAGATAAAACAAAAAAAATGATGATAAAACTTTGGCCCTACAGTTAAGATCACATCGATCCCTGTATACAATCCAAGGGCGTAAACAAAGAGGGAACCATACTTTCCCAACAGGCTCCGCCAGAAGACGAAGCCAAATCTCGACGGTTCAGTCCAACTCCGAAGAAACCAGTGTCTTCAGCAAACTCCTCGACTCACGGATACAAACACTCCTTGACGAGAGCCTCCTGATCCGCGTCGACTCGCAGAGCCACCAGTGCCTCCGTGGGAAATCCTCGACTCGTTTCAAACCCCAAGGAAACAAATAATCCTTGGCGCTTGGGAAACAAATAATCCCTAGCAAACTCCTCGACTCACGGATACAAACACTCCTTGACGAGAGCCTCCTGATCCGCGTCGACTCGCAGAGCCACCAGTGCCTCCGTGGGAAATCCTCGACTCGTTTCAAACCCCAAGGAAACAAATAATCCTTGGCGCTTGGGAAACAAATAATCCCTAGCAAACTCCTCGACTCACGGATACAAACACTCCTTGACGAGAGCCTCCTGATCCGCGTCGACTCGCAGAGCCACCAGTGCCTCCGTGGGAAATCCTCGACTCGTTTCAAACCCTAAGGAAATAAATAATCCTTGGCGCTAGGGAAATAAATAATCCCTAGCAAACTCCTCGACTCACGGATACAAACACTCCTTGACGAGAGCCTCCTGATCCGCGTCGACTCGCAGAGCCACCAGTGCCTCCGTGGGAAATCCTCGACTCGTTTCAAACCCCAAGGAAACAAATAATCCTTGGCGCTAGGGAAACAAATAATCCCTAGCAAACTCCTCGACTCACGGATACAAACACTCCTTGACGAGAGCCTCCTGATCCGCGTCGACTCGCAGAGCCACCAGTGCCTCCGTAGGAAATCCTCGACTCGTTTCAAACCCCAAGAAAACAAATAATCCTTGGCGCTTGGGAAACAAATAATCCCTAGAAAATTCCTCGACTCACGGATACAAACACTCCTTGACGAGAGCCTCCTGATTCGCGTCGGCTCGCAGAGAAACCAGTGTCTCCGCGGGAAATTCCCGATTCGTCTCAACATGCAAATGAAGCCTCAGGCAGCAGGGACTAAAAACTTGCTTCCTGAACAATGGGACCCTGCAAGTCAATCCAAAATGGTCTCTTGCATACTATTCACGGGTCTCACTCTCCAAGGTCGAGTTTCGACGAGGAGGGAAACAACCGCTTGTGGGTCCTCTCGACTCGTAAGAGGGAAAAATTCTCTTATAGGATCCTTACGACTTATAAGAGAAAACCACACTTAGGAATCCTCACGATTCCTAAGGTGAAAACCCACCTACGAGATCCTCTCGATCCGTAGGGAGAAAAGTCTCTATGAGACCCTCACGGCTTATAGAATTGAAAAGTCTTAGGCAGCAGATCTGAAACTGCGGCCTAAGCCATCGCTGTTTCTTGAGAGGGTCGGGATACTCGCTCTAATCATCCGTCAACCATGGTTACTAAGACAGCCTGTTAACAATAAAAGAAAGAAGAAAATGACAGAAAGAACATCCGATTTACATTTGATCAGGCGTTCGAGACGCATTCATTTATGCATGGGCAGAAGACTCAGGACGAGAAATAAGACAAGCTGAAATAAAAAAAAAGGGTTTCCATTCATATTGCTAAAAATTCTTACAATCACAAAAGCAATGAATAAGAAACATTATTCAAATTATTACAACGGTATAACCTCAGGTCCGGGGCACGGATTGAGGAATTCAAAAGTAAGGTCATCCAGAGTTCTTCTGGCCTTTCTAATTATTCTTATGCGTAGCCTCTCGCGCTCCTCTGTGTCAAGATCCTCAGCAAGCCCTCCCGGCCTTCGATAAGCAGCAACTATCGTCGTCTGCTGGAAGATTTGATGTAGGATGTCAATGAGGCTGTCCCGCCGTTTCTTCGAGATCAGCCCGTCAGGTACACTGAATGCACCTTGTCTTCGGCATCATCCAGTGCACTGAGCGGTAGGGCCTCGTGAAGACCCGGAAGTGCTCTCCGTATTGCTCCCAGCACGACTTTCAGAAGAGCCGAACGACGAGGTAGCAGCAAACCACCGCTTGCGTTCAGACGACCCATGACCTCTGCACATTGAGCGTCTGTAAACTCCTGGTTTTGTTGACGACCCTGTGCGCGGATATCGTCATAGGTAATGAACTCGTGCAAACTGTATAGGTGCACCGCCATTATGCCTGGAGGAAATACCACAGGAAGATTAACGATAGAAGAAAAGTAATATACATAGAGGGCTAAATTCCTAAAGAGCAAAGCTCTGTTCATGGGTTAAAACCCATGAACAAGATCTCTACAGATCTATAAGTTCTTAAGAGCAAAGCTCTGTTTATGAAAACCCCAATGGGGATCTCTTTAGATCAAAAGATCTGTGAGAGCAAAGCTCTTTGACTGAGATTAATTTGATTTACATTAATTTTACCTAAAGTTTCTAACTTTGAAAATGAGCAAACCTCTGCTAGTGAAACCCCGAAGGGATTTTCTTTAGATCAGAAGATCTATGAGAGCAAAGCTCTGCTGGTTAAGATTAGTTAAAATTAATTTAATCTAAGAATTAATTTTACCTAAAGTTTTTCTAAAAACTTTGGAAAGGAGAGCAAAGCTCTGGAGTTCTTGAAGGCAAGAGAAAAGCTCTGAAGATTTTTGAAAATAAAAATCTGAAAGATGATAAGCATCTGCGGGGGACCAAAGGTCCTATTTATAGGCATCAAGTGCCTCTTCGACGTCCAAAAGTTGTCACGGCGGTTGGAATTCCGCCACCGTTGCGCTCACGTTTGGGGCTACGTAAGCGCAACGGTGGGGGGGCATTTGTTTACCCCAATCAGAGCAAAGCTCTGTTCAAATTCCGAGACGGGAGATGAAGCAACGCTTCATCTTCCCCCAATCAGAGCAAAGCTCTGCTTTGAAAATTTAAAATTTAATAAATGAAGCAACGCTTCAGATTATTTGCGCTGCGCAACACGCCACGTGTCAGGCGCAGATGCATCAGCGCAGCGCTCAAGGCAGCGCGCCCAATCAGAGCAAAGCTCTATTTTAAGCAAAATTAAAAGAAGCAACGCTTCAGTTGCGCAAGCACTGCGCTGCGCGACACGTGTCAGCGCAGTTGTGCTAGCGCAGTTGCGCTGCGCTGTGCGCTGCGCGACACGTGTCAGCGCAGTTGCGCTGCGCTGTGCGCTGCGCGACACGTGTCACGCGCTGGGGCATCTGCGCCAAACAGAATTAAAATTCTAAAGAAATCTTTTCTGTTCTTGTTAAAACAAGAAGATTTTCTTCTGTAAAACAGAAGCCCTTGGATCAAAGATCCAACGGTGGGGAAAATTTCCCAAATCACTCAGAGAAAGATCTCTTTAACAAATTTAACTAATTTATGGGCACTACAAAAAGGACCCTAGGCCTCAATTCAAAGGCATCAACATTTTCTTGAAAAAAGTCAAGAGCTTCAAACAGAGAGAGAATTCTGAGAAAATTTCAAAGAAAAAGGTAAAAACCTTCACGAGAGAAAAGAAATCTCTTTTAATAAATCATTGATCTAAAAACCAGATCAATGTTCTTCACATAATAAACAGTGCTTTGCACTTCTCATGAACCACTGGTTCTTTAAAAACAAGAAAACAACAAAATAAAAATAGTGCTTTGCACTTTTATGAACCTCTGGTTCTTAAAACAAAAAGAAAAACTTATTTTTCTTTGATCTAAATTAGATCAAGAAATCAAATAGTGCTCTGCACTTCTGTTCTTGAATCTAAAAGATTCTTAGTGCTTTGCACTTCCAAACTGCGCTGTTGCGCTCTTGAGAGAGCGCCACGTGTCAGCTACAGAACAACTTGCGCTACGCGCTCTTGAAATAGAGCTTTGCTCTCTGGAATTGGCGCAACTCATCAGAGCGCGCCACGTGTCAGCAGCGCACTAGCGCAGCGCACTACGCCGTTGCGCTTGCGCTCACCAGAGCATGACACGTGTCCTCACCACAAGCGCTTGCGCTCAGTAATTGGCGCAAAGCGCCTGACAAATGCAATGCATTTCTTTTCCTGAAGGGCCAGGCCCAAATCAAAATGACCTAGCAGGCCAAAATAAATTGCAAAGCAATAAAAAGGGCAGAGCCCAAGTAAAATTGATGCTCTGCATCATTTATAAATGGGCAGAGCCCAAAGCAAATTGATGCTCTGCATCCTTTATGGGTAGAGCCCAAATAAAAATAAAATTTACTACCGGTTCGAGGGTACATCTCCGAACTCCTCTGACACCTGTCGTTGTAATCCTTCAACGACGTCAGAGAGGTGACGGGTCCCAACGACCACACGTATATGGACTGCGGGGTCCTTAAGCTTGTGGACCGAAACGTCCTTAAACTAATATTGGATCGAGACGTCCCTAAACTAATATTGGACCGAGACGTTCCTAAACTAATGTCGGACCACCACGTCCCTAAACTGGAACATAGACCACTACGTCCCTAAACTGGAATACGGACCACTACGTCCCTAAACTGGAACTTGGACCACTATGTCCCTAAACTGGAGCAATAGAGCCCCCAAATGCTCTTTTGCCGGATCTAAACGGTATCGTTAAGTTGATCTTAGTCTCAAAACAGGACTAACGTATTCTTAACGAATGTTTAAGTTGATCTTAGCCGCAACGCGACTAATGCATCCTTAAACTAAAAACACCAAACCCAAATCTAAGTAAATACGGATTTGGACTAATCCACGTCCTACGGGCGACGGCATTACTCAGTCTCCGTATACAATCCACGGGCAACCACAAACAAAACAAACACACACGACACGAAGTGAAATTCTGGAGAAGGAGAAAGTTGTTACCGCGATGCAGTAGCGTAATTAACTGCAGGGGCTTGCGCCTGCAGGGAAGAGCGTCCCCACAATCAAAAACCCCTCAAGCGAGGGGGAATCTGACGAAGTCTGCTACATCGGCCGCATCCGTCTAAACCTCCGATACACGGTGCCATAAATCAACTTGGTATTTTCGGAGAGGTAGACGGATAAATCCAAATAGCATCTGCCCCCAAATTCAGGCAAGACGAGCTACGCGGTTTCGTTTCTGTTTTCGGCGGTAAACAGCCTCGTCTTTTAGCTGCTTAGATAAAGAGTTGTAGATCCCCAGCGACGCCCTCCAAATGGAGTACATCAAAGCCTGAAGTAGGGAGGAGCGCCGGGGGAGCAATCGATCGAAATGATCCTCGATCCTGCCTATTATCAACTGCACCGTATCATCAGTGCAGTACTGATCGTAGAGATACACGTCCTCAAAGCTTATGATATCGGGGATGGTGAAAAGGAAGTCCTCCATTCTTGCGTTTTGGGTGTGAGGAAAGGAATCATCAACAATCTCTCCATTTTATAGCCCACAATGCCCCTGGAGCTCAACGGTCGTCCGCAACTGTGCCACCACGCGGCATACATCGTGCCACTCGATGCAAAATTGAAACGATGTGGCTCTGGCGCTTCGCCAGCACGTGTCGCTCGCGACTATCCATCTTCCCGAAGCCCTCACCAAGAGGCAGCCCTGCAGCTATCCTGCTCGGCTATCCCTGGCTGGTAGCTTCCCTACCCTACAACGCCAGGAATCGAAGCCCTCGCCAAGAGGCAGCCTTGCAGCTACCCTGCTCGGCTATCCCTGGCTGGTAGCTTCCCTACCCACAACGCCAGGGATCAAAGCCCTCGCCAAGAGGCATCGGCCAGCAACCCTGCTCGGCCATCCTTAAAGGACAAAAAGCCCTCGCCAAGAGGCACCGGGCAGTAACCCTGCTCGGCCATCCTTAGTAGGCCACTTACGGCCCCTCCCGCGCTAAGGATGAAAAGCCCTCGAAAGAGGCAACCGGGCCTGCCCTTGCTCGGTTATCCCTGGCTGGTAGCTCCCTACCCCAACAAACCAAGGATCAAAGCCTTCGCCAAGAGGCAATCGGGCCCGTCCTTGCTCGATTATCCTTGGATGGTAGCTCCCTACCCTAACAAACCTGGGATCAAAGCCCTCACCAAGAGGCAGCCCTGCAGCTACCCTGCTCGGTTATCCCTGGCTGGTAGCTCCCCTACCCTACAACACCAGGGATCTAAGCCCTCACTAAGAGGCAACCAAGCAGCTCCACTGCTTGGTTCATCCTTGGCAGGCCTCCCACGGGCCCCCAGTGCCAAGGACCTAAGCCCTCACCAAGAGGCAGCCCTGCAGCTACCCTGCTCGGCTATCCCTGACTGGTAGCTTCCCTACCCCCACAACGCCAGGGATCGAAGCCCTCGCCAAGAGGCAGCCCTGCATCTACCCTTCTTATCTATCCCTGGCTGGTAGCTTCTCTACCCCACAACGCCAGGGATCAAAGCCCTCGCCAAGAGGCACCGGGCAACAACCTTGCTCGGCCATCCTTAAAGGACAAAAAGCCCTCGCCAAGAGGCACCGGGCAGTAACCATGCTCGGCCATCCTTAGTAGGCCACTTACGGCCCCTCCCGCGCTAAGGATGAAAAGCCCCCGAAAGAGGCAACCGGGCCCGCCCTTGCTCGGTTATCCCTGGCTGGTAGCTCCCTACCCCAACAAACCATGGATCAAAGCCCTCGCCAAGAGGCAACCAGGCCCGCCCTTGCTCGGTTATCCCTGGCCGGTAGCTCCCTACCAAACCAAGGATCAAAGCCCTCGCCAAGAGGCACCGGGCAGTAACCCTGCTCGGCCCGTCCTTAAGGATCAAAGCCCTCGCAAGAGGCAACCAAGCCCGCCCTTGCTCGGTTATCCCTGGCTGGTAGCTCCCTACCCTAACAAACCAGGGATCAAAGCCATCACCAAGAGGCACCGAGAAGCTACACTGCTCGGCCTCGTCCTTAGTAGGCCACTCACGGCCCCTCCCGCGCTAAAGACCCAAGCCCTCGAAAGAGGCAACCGGGCCTGCCCTTGCTCGGTTATCCCTGGCTGGTAGCTCCCTACCCCAACACACCAGGGATCAAATCCCTCGCTAGGAGGCACCAAGCAGCTACCCTGCTCGGCCATCCCCCGCTGGAAATTCAATACCTTACAACTCCAGCGATCAAAGCCCTTGCCTAGAGGCCCCGGGCAGCTACCCTGCTCGGTTTGTCATCAGCATACCTTTCCGAGCCCTCCACGCTAAGGAACATGACCTCACTAAGAGGCATCTGGTTCTACGTCTAAAGCGATCTCCATCTCGACTTCGGGGCCATGGAGATACCGTCCCCCCGCCGGTCTTTGCACACTCGGCAGACGAACAGACTCAATTCGATGCGTGATCGGTAGACAAAGAACCGATATAAACGAAGGCAGTGCTGCGCAAATACAAGTGTTTACCAACAAAAGAAAATACGAGCACAAACACTACTGCAAAAACAAAAATCTTTATTCACAAAGTCAGTTTTTATAAGGGTGTTGTAGGCTCCCGAGCCTTAAAAAAATGCCCGAAGGCTTACAAAATACCCAACGCAACAAAAAGAAGAAAATAAAACATGAAGACAAGGGGCTTCAGGCCTCAGGGCCGGGCGCAACCTCGGGAAGCCCAGCGCCCACCATAGGAGCCTCGGCGTCGCCCTCGTCCTCCTGCTCGTCATCCCGTCGGGGATATTCGGCTCGAAGCTCTTCGTCAGCGAACTCCGGCATCCGAGCCTTGATGGCGTCAAGGGCCTCGTGCCAGATAGCAGTGGTGGCCGAGGCTAGGACGGTGTAGAACTGTTCCGACTTTTGGAAGTTCTCCACCGCCTTCGCCGCTCTGAGGTCGGCTCGCTTCACCGCCTCTCCCGCAGCCTCTAACTCCTTCCGGAGGGTGCTCACAGACTTCTTCACGGTGCCGACGAGCATCCTGGAGTCCCGAAGCTCGGCCTCAGCAGTCTGGGTGGCCTCACGGAACATTGCAACCTCCTGCTTCGAGGCCGCCGCCTCCTGCTTCGCAGCCGCCGCAGCTTCCTGCTTCCCGTCCGCCACCTCGCCCTCAAGGGCAGCGACCTTCGCCATCGCTACCTCCAGCTCTAGCTTCGAGCTCTCCCCCAGCAAGGAGAGCTCGCCCGCGGCTCGCATCGCCGGGGCTATCTCCTCCTTCTCCATCCGGGCGACGATAGCGACGTGCTGGAGGACCTGAAGAAATCGTAGGGGGGTCAGAAAGAAAAAAGGGGCACCAAATCTCGCAAGCGATAAGACGATGTACGAGCGCTAACCTGCACGGCCTCTTTGGCGATGGACGCCATTTGTGCCTTCAGCGTCCCCCCTAGGGAGCCGGCCCCCCGCCGACCTCTCCATGTTGTGTAGCAAGCTGTCAGTGACGGAGAGCCCCGAGGGCACATTAAAGCGGAGCTCCCCCTCGTCCACCAAGATCGGAGAGGCTGGGGTCCGCGGAACTGTCCAGGGGAACTTCTTGAGAGACGACAGCGGGGAGCTCGTCTCCACTTCCGAAGCCTGGGCATCCTTTCCCCGAGCCCTTTTTCTGCTCGGCGCCTGGCCGGGCTCCTGGGCGCGACCCGCACTCGAGCGCTGGGGCGGGACGGTTGCGGAGGGAGCCGGGACCGACGTCTGACGAGAAGAGCTGGCCCCTCTAGCCTTCGACCCTTTCTTCTACTTACATATAGCTTCTCGGAGGAGGTCCACGTCCATGGTTTCTGCACACGACAAGATATAATGGAATCGGCGACACGAACAGAAACGGAAACAAACACAAGCCTAACTTACCAACGAACTGGGCGGGGCTGAGCCCGACCCAACTAAGGGCCCGCTCAGAAAGCAGCACGTCTGCCCGAGGAATAGGTTCCCACCCCACCACCCTCACTGCGCCTGGGTCATTGGACAGATTTCCCTGCCAGCACCTATCCCTAGACCACTGGACGGGCACGGGCCAGTCCTTACCCTCTGGCAGCCTGACGAAGAAAAACTTCTTCTTCTAATCATGGATGGAAGAAGGCAAGACGACAACTCCTGACCCGGCTACACTTCCCCGTTGCTTCCTAAAGGAGAGGTAATCCGGGGTGACTTTTGTAAACGAGAGAGGAGGCAAGGATGGACAGACTAAAGGGGATCATCTGCAGCTTCAGCCGGACCATGAACCCAAGGAGAATCCTCCAGGAGTTCAGCACTAGCTGGCCTTGGGCTAGCCCAAAGTAATTTAACGCAGCTACAATCTCGGGAGAGAAAGGCAGGCACATTCCGGCACAAAGGGCTTCTAGGTACAAGGCGATCTCTCTACCCTGCACCCGATCTGCCCTCTCTCCTTCCTCGGCCAATCGTACCGTGTAGCCCGAAGGAATATGGAAACGAGCCCAAGCGGTGACACGCTCGTCCTCATATCTTACCGAGGACGACGAACCAGGAGCGTCCGCCGCCACCGCTCCGGGAACCGCCCTAGACGCGCGACCCCGGGAAGAGGATCTAACCCCGACTTTTCGAAGGGGCTCCAACCCAGGGGAAGAATCACTAGTATCTATCCCGACGACATCTACAAACTCCTCAAAACAAGATATCTAACCTGATGGGGAGAAATTCTCGAGAAGAGAAAACTCAAAATCCGGCCTAAAAGGGGAGAGCGCCAAGCTAACAAGACTCAGAATGAGGAAAATGTGAAGAGAGAGATCCCGAATCAGGCATCCCCTCGATTTATACTACCGGCGTCCTCATCCAACGGCGACGTTCGACTCCCGCCGAAACGTTTCACCACACCCGACGGTCATGATCGCTCCACCTGTCGCAAGCGCAGCATCCCATCAGACGCCAGAAGCCTGCGGCACGTCACATCAGCCAACCGACACCCGACACGTGGCCCGTCGCTTTAGCAAAAGTGCACACAATCCGGCGCACCCTCTTTAATGCGGAGATCTCGCCCTGATCCGCTAGCATCACCCAGAAAAAACAACCGATTGCCCAAGGACACGCCCGACGATATCTTCGAAAAGGAGCTCACCGCGGGTGACCCGGCAAACCACTCTCAACCCGACCCGTCGGCTGGTCGGGACGAGAGTGAGGGGCTAATGATGATGCTCGATATCGGTGATCTCCTAGATCAAGACATGTGGCAGATGACGTGTCCCAGAATATGCAAGAAAGGACCTACAGTGGCCGACCAGACCACACCTATGCTCGTCCTACCGAGCAAACGCTGGCTCACCTCCGAGCCCCTTGCATAACCGGCCTCCTCAGCCTCACAGCTCGTCTCCGGGCTGCCGCAGAACCAAGATATCTCAGCTTTCCCGCTCGTCTGCGAGCTCTCCCGCCGAGGTCATCTTCCTCGGTCTCGTCGACCGACCAACGGCACCGCTTGCAGGCGTAACCGCCATCCCGCGAATCTTACCATGCGCGAGATCTCCGCCGGCCACGTCCCACGTTCCACGCCACCACGGTCCCCCATTAACGAGCCTGTCTCGCCATTAATAGGAGGTCTCTCTCATCACGCGGGCGTGACGTCGGGAGCGTAACGGCCGGCGTGATTCTCGCGTATGCCCTGCCTGCTGCCACCGCTATATAAACCCCTTCTTCAGACGGTTCAAGTAAGCCATTTCTATTCCACTAAGCTGTTACTCTGCTCGGATCTCTAGTCTAACTTGACCGTCGGAGGGTCCTCGGTGGTACAACCACCCCGGGACTTCCTTGCAGGTAGCTCGGCAACCACAACCTTAAATCCATTGAGATCCACACGCTTTAGAAGCGACAGCCTCCAGATCCAATCTCAGTCACCCATCGCCGCCTTCAGCAGATCAATGGAAGACAACATCTGAAGGAGATTCACGCCTCCATCAACAACTGCGATTTTCTTAGACTATAAGCACCAGGATTCAACAGCAGTCTGCATATATATGAATCTCAGCTTTAACATTTATGAAACCATTGTAAACACCGGTATTGTTGAATGAGGCCTTGTCATTATATGTTTTTGGCTAAATTTCATGAGGATTCATACATTATTCGTATGTGACATAGCATAGAAACTAGCAGTCTAGCTTGTGCAAAATCAGATGCAAGTTACGAATGTGCCGCTTAAGATCCAGCAAAAATTAATCTCGAAAACGATTTAATATCTTAGCTCACAAAGACAGGGAGTTCTAATTCAAAAACTTGTTGTCCACAACAGAACGATATTAAGAGTATAAACTAGACTAACCATTCCCATACAAATCAGGTCATCAAAGGACTTTAAAATCATAAGACATCATACAATTGTAAATGGAAAGGAAATTTAAAAGAACAAAATGATATTAGCAGTTCAAACAAACAAGCTAACTTCACCATTGCTTCTGAATAATATTATTATTGCATAAGTTGACTGATTGCAGATTTACTGGAAATGCTCCATTATGTTCTATAAATTATGTTTTAATTGTTTATAATAAAGAAAACAATAATTTTACATTGTTACAACAACAAACTTCATTTAAATTGAGTCCTCCATTGTTTCTTGGGGGGCAACTTTGAAGAAATGAAATAATAGTACTCTTCCTACTTATATTCTTGAAAATTCACATGCCCAGTTGCTTGTGCATGCTCCACAGCCTCCTGCATGTAGTAAGAAGAATGATTAGTTACAAAATAAATAATTAAATCATCATGTGTGCCTAAATATTTCCAGGACAGGGAATTTTTTAATAAAAACAAAGAAAAGGACAATAGATTTGCGATGTGAAATATGTCAAATTCTAATTCACAAATAATGTCAGGAGCGAACAAAGATCCGTTCTCACGGAATAAATGATGCCAAAAAAGATGCAGTGTATGAAATAAATAAAGAAGAATTTTTAACGGCATTCATAGCAACCTTTTGGCCGACCAAACCAGCTTGGCATGCTCCACAGCGTAAGGTGAAATTTGCAGTATCCGTGAAACTCCTCTTTCTGAAACATATTAAATATGAATGTAAATTAGTATATACACACAATTAAACAAGGGGTCTTATTAATTCAAGATTATTTGAAGAAACACATCATTTTCACAAAAATAACATCCTTTCGAAAGCAATAAGTTTAGCTGCTAAGCAATAGTATCTCGCCGTTCATCTCAAAAATCTCATTTCAGCTATGCTTATCTTTGCTTTACTGAACTAGATTTTCCGTTATATTCACATAGTATTAGAAGAATGGACAATATGTTCATTTTATCTACGCCCACTTTTATCGTAGTTGATGAATTCCTCGATATGTTGTATCTTTTAGCATTCTTCAATGTGCATCATGTGTCTGTGCACGTATCATCTTTTATTTCATTTATCAAAATTAGCTAAATATACTAAACAGCAGTTACCGCATCTGTATACAACAACAACTGAGCTTTTTATCCCAAGCATATGGGGTAGGCTACATGAACCAACATGAGAATCACGCCGGGTCCAGCACATGAATCCTCCGCCTCCGCCTCCACTACCTTCTATCGAACAATATATTTTCATTGAGGCCTTTGGCAACCATATCTTTTCGTATCACCATCATCCATGTTTTTTTCGGTCTCTCTTTCACCATTTTGATGTTGACTATATCGACAGTATCCATTCGTCGAACCGGTGCTTTCATAGGTCCGCGCCGCACATGACTAAACCATCTTAGTCGGTTTTCCCTCATCTTCTCCTCCATAGGTGCTACACCAACTTTTACACGAATATTCTCATTTCGCATCTTATCTTTTCTAGTGTTACCACACATCCAACAAAGCATTCGCATCTCCGCTGCGTGCATCTTCTGTGTATGATACTTTTTAGAAGCCCTGCATTCTGTACCATATAATAAGGTAGGCCGAATAGCGCTCTGATAAAATTTTCCTTTCAACCTTAACGGAAAGTTACGATCGCACAAAATCGCTGTTGCACTCCTCCATTTCAACCAACCAACTTGGATCTTTTGATTAACATCGCTATCGATCTCCCCATCCTTTTGAATGATGGAATCTAGATATCTAAACTGATCGTTCAGTGATATCTCTTGTCCTTCCAGTGTTATACCAATGTGGTCTCGACTTCTCTGTTTGCTAATTTTGCAATGCATATATATATTGTCTTGGACCTGCTCTATCTGAACCCCCGAGATTCCAACGTTTCCCTCCATAACTCTAATTGATATTAACCCTTACTTTCATCTCATTTACTAGAACAATATCATCATCGAATAGTATACACCAAGGTATCTTATCTTGGATAGTTCTAGTAAACCCATCCATCACGATGGTAAATAGGAATGGACTTAATGCAAATCCTTGATGCAAGCCAATTATAATCGGAAAATCACTTGTTAGGCTGTCACGACCCAAAAATTTGGCCCGTGACGGCCCTAATACTACGCAACGCCTAAAGACGCAACGTAGTAAAAGAAAGCCAAAACCCAGAAATCTAAACCATGAAAAATACGGAAAAGATAATATAAGTTTGAAACAATTGAAATCGCAACCCAAATTCTTTAAAAGTCTTACTTTCTTTCTTTAAAATTTTAGCAACACCCCATTTTTTTATAAAGACTAGTCAATATGAATACAACAGAAGAATAAGGACAGTAGAGAAAAAGCTGTATATATAAAAGACATCAAATCCACAATAATACACACTACGTCCTCACCAAGTCTCTATGTCAATAATACAACAGTAGATGGAGAGTACAATACAACGAAGGTACAATATATAATACAGATAACCGTCTAACCCACCTATGCAAAATGGTACTGTGAGCTGATGCGGTATCTGTAGCAAAAGATGGTAGCTGGATAGCTGGATAGGGGAATAGCCTGCCTCGACTACTCTGGGGAACAACCTGAAACACCTGTGGCACAACGGGGGTGAGTTGCCAACTCGTGAATAGTATAAAACATATGCAGGTAATCGCAGGAATGCACGTACAGCATGAATCTAAGATATGCGATTACAGTAGTAATATGTCATGCAATGCTGAATAAGAAGAGTACACTAGCAGGTACATTTACTATGTGAAGCAATGATGACATGATAATAGTATGCAATAACTATGCAATAGAGATATGAGAAGGCAAATATGCAACTATCATAAGGGTACACTACAAGTACTCCCAATATATGAATCTGTGCATAAGGTAGGTAAGGGTGAGGTATAGGGTGGAATATGTCATTTTCCACGGAAACCTGACGTCGTGGCAGGATCACAATCCATCAAGATACTCCAATCCCAAATCCTCAAACCAGGCCCCCACATTGGGCACTCACATCAAATAAGTCTCACATCTCCTCAATGTACAATATCGAGTAATCTCCTATATCCCGAATGTACAAGTCACCAATCACATAGGTATATCCAATGTCCAAGTCCCAATGAATCACCTAGTATCCCAAGTCCAATCTCAAGTAAGAATCTAACATCCTAAAGATATATATATGTACAGAAATAAATATGATGGGGGCAATACACATATATTAGCGTCCCATACCACTAATATTGGTGTAAGGGTATATATAACAACGGCTAAATTCCCTGTTATATATACAAAAAGGGAGTTAAAGAAATATCATGAAACCGTGTGCCAAGCATCGACACAGAAATCCTCGTATATGGGGCTCCGTCAGTCCGGACAGCCCACGGGGTCCGTCTGCAGTGTCGGCCCTCGGCCCCGACAGTACAGGTCATCCCGCATCCATCTCTCTACTCTGGCCAGTAGCCTCCGGACAACTGCCAGGTCAAAACAATCACCGGTAGGTACTCGCCCGCCTCCAGGCTCAATCGGCAAACCCATCGATCTTCTTGCCGAGGGGAACCATACCGGGCCCCACCATGTACTCTTATACGGCAACCACACATCGTATGGAGCATAAAATCAGCACCGATAAAACTCATGGGGAACGCTCGAAATATCATATCAAGGAAACCGGGTTGTTACATGTATGCATAATTTCATGAACTCCCGCGGTTCCCAAATCCCGAAAACATCATGAAAAATCCAGATAAACAATGCGCAATCCAGGAATAATGTATGCGATATATCTGAATGCGAGCAGGTAAACACAAGTATATAGCTGAACCAGATGTATGCGAAATCATGATAAGGTACAGCTAAGTAACATCAGTAAATGTGAATATGCGACAACAACTGAATATGTATCTAACATACAAGTGTAGCAAAGTATAGGTATCTACCTATAGGAACTGATGTCGTATACCCCCCTGGGTATAAGTAACATATGTAGGAAATCCCTCCCGGTGTAGGTAAAATATGTAGAAGGTATACCTGTAGCTGTATCGCAAAGTGAAAATATACCTATCACTAAAGGTATGATACACTATAGGTATACCGATAACTAGATGTCAAGTGTGGCAAGCAATGGTAGCTATAAGGGGTAGTGTGTGACATGGCAATTATTGACGGTGTGTGTGTAGCATGCAATCCGTGCTCGTGCAACATGAACCGTCAATAATGTGTGCAGTGTCCTACGGCTGCTAGTCACAGTATATAACTATATCAAGGAAATGCAGTAGGGCGCAATTCTACAATGACGTAGAAAGTGCGACAGGTAATTGAATCCTAGCCCAGACGCATAACGCCATGCGGACGATTCCCCTGTAGATGTTATATCTACTCACCTAAACTCCACACTGGGTGAATCCTATCACCTGGTCCCCCTGTAGCTGTGTCCGTCTGCAAACCTGCAAATACGACAAGAAATCACATATAAGTCAAATATCCCGCGAAACGCGATACCGAATCGAAACGAGAAACTCGCGTCGCGAACTAAACGCGCGTGTGCACGATACGCTGAATCGTGTGTGTACGCGTCTAAAACCCATCGCGATACGTCGCGATACGCTGAATCACAGAACCCACTCACGTATCGCGCGTATCGCGCAAACACCGCGAACACAAAACGACATATAGTCCCAGATTTTCCTACAGGCAAGATATTACAAAACTAGACATGTCAAGAACCTAGAAAACACAGCAGGGAGCCCTACACCAAAACCCCAACACCCAAGCTCCCCACTGGGCCGCAATTTGCGGCCAAAACAAGGAAATTGGCGGCCAAGTTAGGGAGGAATGGGTTCGTTTTCTGGTGGTGTCATCTAGACCTAACAAGCATGCTCCAGTTTCCTCAATTTTGTTCTGTAGGGTCCGGGTCAAAAGCAGATTTCAAAAGTCACAAAAATCACCTTAAAAACACTAATTTGCACAAAATGGGAAACCTATGGTATTTTAGTGTAATCTGGGTTATTCCTCAATGAAGTGACCCTAATAACACTTAGATAGCTAGGGTTAACCAACACAATCAACAATTTACCACCATTCCACTCAAACACCATAATCTAGCACAATTTAGCTAATTTAGCACTAATCGACACCAAATTACGCACAAGCTACACAACAAGCAATAGGGTTCAGAAAATATACCCTGTGCAACCCTAGGAAGCAGGTGAAGGAGTGGAGAAGAGCTCCTGCGAGTTGCTGGAGCTGTTACTGCTGATGCTGCTGCCCTGGGCTGATGCTGCTGCTACTTCTTCTGCTGCTGATGCTCTCTGCTGCTGTTGCTGAAGATGATGATGGTGAAGCTGATGATGTTGTTGATGTTGTTGTTGTTCTTGCTGTGATGATGATGATGTGGATGCCTGCAGCTGCTGCTCCTGCTCCTGCTGATCCCGTTGCTGCTGCTGCCAATGATGCTGATGGTGTTGGCGATGCTAGCTGCTGCTGCTGCTGGAGCTCTCTCTCTCTCTCAGGTGTGTGTGTGTGTGTGAGTGAGATAATGAGAGAAGAAAAGAAATGAGATGGAGAATGAGCACACACAAGAACCCCCCTTCTCACTCTCTCTCACTTCATTAAATGAAGCATGGGCAAGGCGATAATGCCCATGCTCTCTCTCTCTCTCTCTCCAAGTCAACCAATAATAAAACCCTTTTCATTTTAAAAACCAACACTACAATTACAACCATGCATACTATTAAACCCCAAAAGCACTTAAACAAATAATTAAAACTAGGCTAGGAAAAATGGTTGGTTAACCATGGTTGCTAATCATGGTTTAACCCCAAAAACAACCCAAGTTAACATGCACAAGTGTGTGTGTGAATTCTAATAAAATACTCATTAAATAAGATAAAATATTTAAAAACCAATTTGGTAAACTTTTTTATTAAAAACTATATATTAAAATATAATTAGCTACAAAACACATTTTAAGGTGTTACAATCTCCCCCCCCCCCTAAAAGAAATTCGTCCCCGAATTTAAAAATATACTGATACGCATACCTTCAAAGAGAAGATTAAAATCCTCAAATCTCGCTCGCAGCCTCCCAAGCGACTACCTCACTATACGGCTACGTCCAAGAAAACCCTTCACAGATGGCAAGACCTTTGACCGACGTTTCTCCACCTGTCGAGCCATTAACACACATGGCTGCGGGTGAACGAAAGATCGCGTCCAGCTAAATGGTCTGGTGCCAAAACATGTGAGAAAGGTCATGAAGGTAAATGTAAAGTATCTTCACAAGGAATACGGGGTGAAAATCCAATAATCTGGGCGGAAGTGCCAATTTAAAGGCAACGAAACTAACTCGCTAATAGAATCTCAGAAGGACCTAAATCCTGGGATAAGCTTCCCAGAATCGAACACGTCATTCATCGGAAAGTCCATAGGAATCCATGATTTGCCACTGCACACTCAAGCCTGCGACCAGCACAGTCGCATAAAACATTTGTTTGCAATGGACAGTTCTCATCCTGACCTGAACACAACTGGACTATCTCCGAATTCTCTAGACATAGCTGGGGTCCAAAATCCTACCTACGCAGAGTCAGAAAACAACAGGCTGGCGATCGACACGACCTAACCCCTAAGCCTAAGGGTGGCCAATTGGAGTGTCTCCTGATAACAGCTATCGAAGGAGAACCCTAACGATGGCGAGTGACGATCCCTAACTGCTGCCAACAAACAAACACACACACAAACTTAACAAAACAACTGAGCAAACTGAGTATAACCGGATGACAAGAATCCGAATGGAGTCACACCCTAACTAACTGGGTAGAAACCATAACGGAATTCATGGAGATCTGCTCCCATTCCTTCTTCGGAACGGTAAAAAGATTGCAATTCTCCAGCCGGCCTCCGATGCTCGACCCAAAGCACACAACAAGACAGACACTTGAAACGAAACCTGAAACTTCTCCTTGCATTCCTGTCCACTCGTAACTATCTCACAAGTCACGCCAAAGCTGGTGGAACTTGAATGCATAGAGGGAGTTGACAGATGTGCATGTTCTAGGATTACACGCCTCTACCTGATAATGGCAAGTACACAAACGTGTCCCTAACTTAGCACATCATTGTCACAATCAAGGTCTCCGAATCATTACCCAGCCGAATATGCTCAAGTATCTCTGACGTACGAGCTTCGACGGGCAGTGTCTCGCGAAAACGATTTAAGGAAAGTGGTCGGGCGCGGACATGAGCAAGTTGTCCCCTCCATAGAGACGAACTAAGCTATACTCGACGATCACACAAGAACTGTAAATCTGCAGAAGACCATCACAACAATCCAAATCTGCTGCAGGAAGATGTACATTAAGCCCTAGTGGTCCGTGGAAAATCTGACACGACTCTCAAGCAAGTAGTGTCTCCAAATCTCCAACGCAAAACCACCGCGGCCATCTCCAGATCATGAGTGGAATATCCTCCTCGTACTTTCTCCAAATGTAGGGAAAGCAAAAGCGATATCTCTATAGTGTCACCTCAGTACACCCTCGAGCCCACTCAAGAAACATTACAGTTAAACAACAAGGTCGCCCGAACCAAAAGCAAAGAAAGACTGATGCAGTTGCTAACTGAATCTTCAACTGCTGAAAACTCCGTACACATGCCTCAGTCCAAAGAAAAGAAGCCTCCTTTTGGTCAATTCAGTCACTGGTGCAGCACCACTCTAGCAATCCTGCCTGAAACGGCGGTAAAACCTGCTAAGCCCAACAATCTGCGGATCTCCGTCCTGCACACATGTCTGGACTTAGGCCGTACGGTCACAAACTCCCTCGGAACCATACGGAACCGTCTCCCGTGACTACAAGACCTAGGAGTCAACACAAAACAAGCCTGAAGAAACACTCTGAGAATTAGCAAGTGCTGGTACTCTCCCAGTATCTGCATAACAAATCCTCAGGTGCTACTCCTGTTCCTCAAGACACATTAAGTAGACCAGAGTGTCGTAAATAACACAACAAAAACTGGTCGAGGAACGGCCTGCAGAAATCTGGTTCATCATATCTACGAATGCTGCTAGGGCATCAGGGAATCCAACGACTCACTGATACACACAAAGCCCGTAGCACGCATAAGGCAGTCTTCGGAATGCCATCACTCCGAATCCGTAATAATGATGACCTGATCCCAAACACACTTAGAAAATGTCTCGCACTCTGGAGCTGATCGAAGAAATCGTCACGGCGAGGTGAAGGATACCTATCCGCACCATAAGCCGGTTCCATTGACGATCCGTCGATACACAACCTCAACTGCCGTCTTTCTCCTCGACGAACAGAAATAGGAGTTTCCAAAAGCGAAACACTCAGACGCACAAAACTCTCCAAACCAAAACTCTGCAGCTGATCCTTAAGCTCCCTCAGCTTCGCCGGCTCATCTGGAACAACGTCGGAAAAACTCTCGCACGAAAGGAACCCGGTCCAACAATCCCACGGTGGCTCCGGTATCACGAATGAACGCCAAGAATCCACGCCATCTCCTCAGTAGCCGACTAGCGAAAAAGGCTGAATTCAAGCTGTGAGAGGCGGTACAACTATCCACCTGCACAACAAGAACTGACTTGCCGGGGAAAACAAAACCTAACTTGTTCCCACACGGTAGTCCACAGACGCCTAACACGTAGTTAACCAATCCGTGCCCAGGAGAACGTCAAATCCAACATCTCTAGATGGATCAAAACGACGGACGAAACTCTATCTCCTATCCGATTGGCACCAAACTGAAATACGTGTCGCGCAACAAAAGAATCGCTGACAGAAGTTAGCACAACTACGACTAATCTACCCAACCACGGTACAAACAAGAAACAAACAAATACACCAAGAGAAAATATAACTCAAGGGTACCTGAAAACTCCACATTGGACGTCTGCGCGTCCCGATGAGTAGAAGCAAACTCCTGTGTCTGCCCTCCACTCGCAGCTGGGTGCACTCCTCTGGTAGCCTGAGACCTCTGAGCAAATCTTCCACGTCCACGGCCTCTCTGAATACGATCCTGACGCCGTGCTGAGGAACAATCCCTGACGAAGTGCTGAAGGCTTCCGCATCGAAAACATCCACGTGCTGACTGCTGACCATCCTGGGGATGAGGGCTGAACGACGGTCCTCGTCCCAAGCCTCTGCTACTCCCGTAGTGGCCACAAAATCTGTCTCGACGACCAAACCTCCGTCTCTGGGCTGGTACGCTGGTACGAGTCCTCCACTGTCCTGGAATATGTGCCTCGTCAACTGGAGCTGCAACTACTGGTGCTATGTAGGTGACGGACTGCTGCACACTGATCGTAAGGGATAGCTGAGTAACGGGGGTGACAACCTCCTGTCGTAGCTCCCGAACGACGTCAACTAACGAACTCATCGTCTGGCGGAACTCCTGCATCTCTACCAACAGTCTATTCATAGTATAGGTCGTAGGCTGATCCGTCTGCACCTGTGCAACTAGAGTGCCATCCTGGTCAGTACTCGTCTCACCCGAGCTAACTCTGACCTCGGCCCTCGTTGCATCGCTCTGAGTCCCCATAGTCATCGGCGGCAAGGCTATAAATAGATATAAGATGAGATTCGATAAGAATGAGGAAATCGAATCTCAAAGATATAAATCATCAAGGAAGGAATGTCAAGCAAATTGTACTTAGGTCACTTAATGCAAGGTACCGCGCTGTGGGTATGCTGCAGACATACACACACTACGTTACTCTGCTTAAGCTACCTACTCCATCATACTAAGGTCATCCTACACTCCGAAAGGTAAAACCTAACGCTCTGATACCAACTTTGTCACGACCCAAAAATTTGGCCCGTGACGGCCCTAATACTACGCAACGCCTAAAGACGCAACGTAGTAAAAGAAAGCCAAAACCCAGAAATCTAAACCATGAAAAATACGGAAAAGATAATATAAGTTTGAAACAATTGAAATCGCAACCCAAATTCTTTAAAAGTCTTACTTTCTTTCTTTAAAATTTTAGCAACACCCCATTTTTTTATAAAGACTAGTCAATATGAATACAACAGAAGAATAAGGACAATAGAGAAAAAGCTGTATATATAAAAGACATCAAATCCACAATAATACACACTACGTCCTCACCAAGTCTCTATGTCAATAATACAACAGTAGATGGAGAGTACAATACAACGAAGGTACAATATATAATACAGATAACCGTCTAACCCACCTATGCAAAATGGTACTGTGAGCTGATGCGGTATCTGTAGCAAAAGATGGTAGCTGGATAGCTGGATAGGGGAATAGCCTGCCTCGACTACTCTGGGGAACAACCTGAAACACCTGTGGCACAACGGGGGTGAGTTGCCAACTCGTGAATAGTATAAAACATATGCAGGTAATCGCAGGAATGCACGTACAGCATGAATCTAAGATATGCGATTACAGTAGTAATATGTCATGCAATGCTGAATAAGAAGAGTACACTAGCAGGTACATTTACTATGTGAAGCAATGATGACATGATAATAGTATGCAATAACTATGCAATAGAGAAATGAGAAGGCAAATATGCAACTATCATAAGGGTACACTACAAGTACTCCCAATATATGAATCTGTGCATAAGGTAGGTAAGGGTGAGGTATAGGGTGGAATATGTCATTTTCCACGGAAACCTGACGTCGTGGCAGGATCACAATCCATCAAGATACTCCAATCCCAAATCCTCAAACCAGGCCCCCACATTGGGCACTCACATCAAATAAGTCTCACATCTCCTCAATGTACAATATCGAGTAATCTCCTATATCCCGAATGTACAAGTCACCAATCACATAGGTATATCCAATGTCCAAGTCCCAATGAATCACCTAGTATCCCAAGTCCAATCTCAAGTAAGAATCTAACATCCTAAAGATATATATATGTACAGAAATAAATATGATGGGGGCAATACACATATATTAGCGTCCCATACCACTAATATTGGTGTAAGGGTATATATAACAACGGCTAAATCCCATGTTATATATACAAAAAGGGAGTTAAAGAAATATCATGAAACCGTGTGCCAAGCATCGACACAGAAATCCTCGTATATGGGGCTCCGTCAGTCCGGACAGCCCACGGGGTCCGTCTGCAGTATCGGCCCTCGGCCCCGACAGTACAGGTCATCCCGCATCCATCTCTCTACTCTGGCCAGTAGCCTCCGGACAACTGCCAGGTCAAAACAATCACCGGTAGGTACTCGCCCGCCTCCAGGCTCAATCGGCAAACCCATCGATCTTCTTGCCGAGGGGAACCATACCGGGCCCCACCATGTACTCTCATACGGCAACCACACATCGTATGGAGCATAAAATCAGCACCGATAAAACTCATGGGGGACGCTCGAAATATCATATCAAGGAAACCGGGTTGTTACATGTATGCATAATTTCAAGAACTCCCGCGGTTCCCAAATCCCGAAAACATCATGAAAAATCCAGATAAACAATGCGCAATCCAGGAATAATGTATGCGATATATCTGAATGCGAGCAGGTAAACACAAGTATATAGCTGAACCAGATGTATGCGAAATCATGATAAGGTACAGCTAAGTAACATCAGTAAATGTGAATATGTGACAACAACTGAATATGTATCTAACATACAGGTGTAGCAAAGTATAGGTATCTACCTATAGGAACTGATGTCGTATACCCCCCTGGGTATAAGTAACATATGTAGGAAATCCCTCCCGGTGTAGGTAAAATATGTAGGAGGTATACCTGTAGCTGTATCGCAAAGTGAAAATATACCTATCACTAAAGGTATGATACACTATAGGTATACCGATAACTAGATGTCAAGTGTGGCAAGCAATGGTAGCTATAAGGGGTAGTGTGTGACATGGCAATTATTGACGGTGTGTGTGTAGCATGCAATCCGTGCTCGTGCAACATGAACCGTCAATAATGTGTGCAGTGTCCTACGGCTGCTAGTCACAGTATATAACTATATCAAGGAAATGCAGTAGGGCGCAATTCTACAATGACGTAGAAAGTGCGACAGGTAATTGAATCCTAGCCCAGACGCATAACGCCATGCAGGCGATTCCCCTGTAGATGTTATATCTACTCACCTAAACTCCACGCTGGGTGAATCCTATCACCTGGTCCCCCTGTAGCTGTGTCCGTCTGCAAACCTGCAAATACGACAAGAAATCACATATAAGTCAAATATCCCGCGAAACGCGATACCGAATCGAAACGAGAAACTCGCGTCGCGAACTAAACGCGCGTGTGCACGATACGCTGAATCGTGTGTGTACGCGTCTAAAACCCATCGCGACACGTCGCGATACGCTGAATCACAGAACCCACTCACGTATCGCGCGTATCGCGCAAACACCATGAACACAAAACGACATATAGTCCCAGATTTTCCTACAGGCAAGATATTACAAAACTAGACATGTCAAGGACCTAGAAAACACAGCAGGGAGCCCTACACCAAAACCCCAACACCCAAGCTCCCCACTGGGCCGCAATTTGCGGCCAAAACAAGGAAATTGGCGGCCAAGTTAGGGAGGAATGGGTTCGTTTTCTGGTGGTGTCATCTAGACCTAACAAGCATGCTCCAGTTTCCTCAATTTTGTTCTATAGGGTCCGGGTCAAAAGCAGATTTCAAAAGTCACAAAAATCACCTTAAAAACACTAATTTGCACAAAATGGGAAACCTATGGTATTTTAGTGTAATCTGGGTTATTCCTCAATGAAGTGACCCTAATAACACTTAGATAGCTAGGGTTAACCAACACAATCAACAATTTACCACCATTCCACTCAAACACCATAATCTAGCACAATTTAGCTAATTTAGCACTAATCGACACCAAATTACGCACAAGCTACACAACAAGCAATAGGGTTCAGAAAATATACCCTGTGCAACCCTAGGAAGCAGGTGAAGGAGTGGAGAAGAGCTCCTGCGAGTTGCTGGAGCTGTTACTGCTGATGCTGCTGCCCTGGGCTGCTGCTGCCCTGGGCTGCTGCTGCTGCTACTTCTTCTGCTGCTGATGCTCTCTGCTGCTGTTGCTGAAGATGATGATGGTGAAGCTGATGATGTTGTTGATGTTGTTGTTGTTCTTGCTGTGATGATGATGATGTGGATGCCTGCAGCTGCTGCTCCTGCTGATCATGTTGCTGCTGCTGCCAATGATGCTGATGGTGTTGGCGATGCTAGCTGCTGCTGCTGCTGGAGCTCTCTCTCTCTCTCTCAGGTGAGTGTGTGTGTGTGTGAGTGAGATAATGAGAGAAGAAAAGAAATGAGATGGAGAATGAGCACACACAAGAACCCCCCCTTCTCACTCTCTCTCACTTCATTAAATGAAGCATGGGCAAGGCCATAATGCCCATGCTCTCTCTCTCTCTCTCTCTCTCTCTCTCTCTCTCTCCAAGTCAACCAATAATAAAACCCTTTTCATTTTAAAAACCAACACTACAATTACAACCATGCATACTATTAAACCCCAAAAGCACTTAAACAAATAATTAAAACTAGGCTAGGAAAAATGGTTGGTTAACCATGGTTGCTAATCATGGTTTAACCCCAAAAACAACCCAAGTTAACATGCACAAGTGTGTGTGTGCCTAGCAAAATTCTAATAAAATACTCATTAAATAAGATAAAATATTTAAAAACCAATTTGGTAAACTTTTTTATTAAAAACTATATATTAAAATATAATTAGCTACAAAACACATTTTAAGGTGTTACATAGGCCGTCGCAAGTTCTGACATTTGCCACCACTCCATCGTATATATCCTTAATTATATCAATGTACTTGACGGGGACCCCTTTCTTCATCATTGTCTCCCATAATATCTCTCTAGGTACATTGCCGTACGTTTTCTCTAAATCGATAAATATCATATGCAAATCTCTTATTCTCTCTCGAAAACGCTCGACTAGTTGACAAAGCAAATGAATAGTCTATGTCGTCGATCGTCCAGTCATGAACCCAAACTGGTTCTCTGTTATCTTAATATCCTTTCTTAGCATGTGTTCAATCACTTTCGTCCAAACCTTCATGGTGACACAAGTTTTATTCCACGGTAGTTTAAGCAATTTTGAATGTCACTCTTGTTCTTGTAGATAGGTACAAGGGTACTTTTTCTCCACTCATTTGGAATCTTTTTGGTCTGTCAAATCTTATTATACAGATCTGTCAGTCATTTAACGCATATTTCTCCTAAGTATCTCCAAATCTCGATAAGAATCCTATCTATACCAACCGCTTTTCTTGATCTCATTCTCTTCAAAACCTCTTTAACCTCTGGTATTCTTATTTTACGCATGAAATCACGGTTTATATCTTGAAATTGAATGACAAGTTCATCCAAATTCTTAGTAAAGCTCTCATTAAACAATTTGTTTAATCTATCCATCTTTTCTTGATATTCTCATCTTGAACTAAAATATTTTGATCTTCATCTTTGACACACTTCACTGCACATAAGTCTCTGGTCTTCTATTCCCGCATCCGTGCAATCCGGTATATATCATTTTCAGTCTCCTTAATATCCAACTTCTCGTATACCTCCTTATAGACTTTAGGTTTAGCTTCCCAAACAGTTTTCTTAACTTCCTTTTTAACCATTTTATACTTCTCAAATCTCTCCGCATCTCTGCTTTTCTTCAAATTTTTATAAGAATCTCTCTTGATTTTAATAGCAGATTTTACTTTTTCGCTTCACCATGATGTGTCCTTAGATGGTGGAGCACCATCTCTCGACTCACCAAGTAGATCTCTATCTACCCTCTTGATACAACTAGCTATCGTGTTCCATGTTCTGTCTGAATTATCTTCAGTCCGCCTCTTGAACTACACGATCTATAAAAGTCTTTTGGTTATCTTTCTTCAGTCGCCACCACTTAATTCTAGGTTCTACCTTACGTCTAATCTTCCTAGATCCTCTTCTAAATCGAAAATCTTGAACTAAAAGTCTATATTAAGTGGTTACACTCTCACCTGGCACTAACTTACAGTCGATACAACAACTTCTATCTATCCTTCTCGTCAGAAAAAGTCTATTTGACTTGCACTTGATCCGCTCCGAGAGGTGATAAGATGAGACTCTCTTTTCCTAAACCAAGTGTTTGCTAAGGTCAAGTCAGAAGATAAGGCAAAATCTAGAATCGAGCTACCTGTTTCATTCTTTTGTCCAAAACCAAAACCTCCATAAATAGTATCAAACCCACTACGACTAGTATCTACATGTCCATTGAGATCACCACCAATAAATTACTTCTCTCAATTAGGTATCTTTTGCATCATCTCGTCTAAATTCTCCCAGAATAGACGTTTACTGGCATCATCAAGACCTATCTGTGATACATAAGTACTAATAATATTAAGGATCTCTCCACCTAGAATAACCTTAACCAGTAAAATTCTATCACTTTTTCTCCTAATCTCAACTATATCCTCAAGAAACCGTCTATCTATGATTACGCCTACTCCATTACAATTTTTATCTCTACCCGTATACCATAACTTATAATCCCAAGGTTCTATGACTCTACCCTTTTCACTTACCCACTTAGTTTATTGCAAACACATAATACCAACTCTCCTCCTAATCATCATCTCCACTAATTCTGTTAGTCTACCCGTAAGGAAACCAATGTTTCAAGAAGGTAGCTGGATCCTATGAAATCCTTGCTTATTTGTCACTACACCCGGGGTCTGATGTAGTGCGCCGTTTCCGGACGACGATCTGGAAGCCCTTGCATACTTAACACTACATCCGGGATTCGATATAGCGCGTCGCAGAGTAGGGGACGCCCCAACGATATTCTTATTATGGTTCATGTCATAGAATGTGACAAAGGTTTACGTTGGCTGTCACAAGCCTACAACAATTCTCACCCTTTCTCAACCGGACTTGGTACCGGCAACGGTGGGTTTAGTTACCGCATCTATATGATTAATAATTTTAAAGATAAATAGTTTTTTTTAATGTTAAACAGGTATAGAGAAGAACGGCTAATAATGCCAAATAGTAGAAGTTTGATTTTACCTATTAGCTTCTTTAACAAGATCGAGAGCAAGAGCTTTTACAGCGCAGATGGTTCGATCTTTATTTACAGCGAAAATGGATTGATCGAACTCTTCAGGTGCTTCTTCAAATGGTGACATCTGAAAGATATTTGTGAATATAGGAACTTAAATGATACTTCATCTAATCCTTCGTAATCATAAGTAATACGCTAATAAAAGCTTTGTCGAGACTTGAGACTCCCATATGAAAACTTACAGCCAATGCATCATAATGAAGGCCGTCATAAATAAGCATAACTCTTTCTTGATATTTTTCTTCCTGATACCATTAAAAACCAGTGCATCATAAATCTCAAAAAGATCTTGAGAGCAAATGTATAGTTTTCAGTAATTCAACCAACTCACCTGGCCATATAAATCACAACGCATTGTTTGAATGTCATATGCTGCAATTTCACGACCATAATATTTTGATAATATCGAAAGTTCAATGGCACCTGTAACATCATAGGGAAGAAATCACACAACCCATTAATAAACAGAGAAGAATAAATTAAAGAAACTCACCAAGATCTCTTTGTGTTTGGGGCTGTAGGGTCTTATCGTTTCTCCCCTTTCTTCTGGAAAATTGTAATTTAAATGGATTTTATTTGTGTTTTTATTATTTTTATGACGTATTATTATTACAATATAGAATGTGGATAGGCTGCCGAATCTAAACCAAAATCTAATGGCAATCGTGCGGAAAAGTCCTTGTGTTTGTATTTTATTGCAGTTTTCTTGCAAGTGGGGAGAGGAATAAACTTTTTGGTAAACTATGTACATGGAGCTAAATTTGGAAACTGAGAGGTGGTTATTGTAAAGTGATCGGTTTTTATTAAATATGGATAGTGGTTTTTATTTCCGAAGACCATCTGAATCGGTATCCGCATGCGCCAATAGCCGCCAGATATGGATTTGGCAACACTTTTATCCGTTCCGTATCCATTTTCGATACCAAAAATAGTAAATTTTGGATACAATGAGTATATCCATTCCAATTCCGCATACGATAATGATATTTTTCATATTCGTATCTGTTCCCGACTTTTACCAAATATAGATAGTCATTTCCGATAACTATCCGTAAACACATTTGAATCTGTTTAGGATTGCCAGATATGGATATGCTAACAGCTATATCCGATCAGTTTACATTCCTGTTCACTTGCCTATTTGCTTAAGCTCATATGACATATTCAATGAGAGCAAAACATATTGGGAAGAAAACTTATACACTACAAGATCTATGTGCCTAAGTTTTAAAAAATCCATACATCTAAAAAAAGAAAAGAAAAGAAAAGAGATTTATAGGCGCTGTCGCTATTATCAAAGCAAAGGAAAGATATTAAATACAGAGCCCGCCTTATTTGCACAACTCTGCTGGGGGATGAACTTGTTTAGCCACCCAATTCAATAAAAACAAGCTGGTGCACCACACTGATAATGACATCGCAGTCAAATATTGATTATAGTAACGTAAGGGTAAAATGGGAAAACAAGTCAAATATTGATGATATGGCAGTTAAATATAGCGTTCGTTGACGGAAGAAAAGTTGATGGTAGTTAGTTGCAATCGGAGGTGATAGTGCATGATACTTATTTGCAATTAAATTAGTTCATGATATCAATTGTAAAAAACATGAAAGTTGATCTATATATCTGTGCAATTTACCCAATCTGAATTGATGCCAAAAAAAGTAATAAAATTCATTACAACTTTGAGTATAATCTAGAGAGAGAAATGTGGAAAGGCAGTACTTTTATGGAAAGGATAAGAATCAAGCTATCGAAAACCTCGATTTCGAAAAGTTTTGATGCTAACTTTAAAAATTTGAAATTGTGGCATGTATGACATCTAGAATAAACATTCCTAAACAGCAGTTTCAAAAAGTTTCGATGCCTCGAAACCTCCAAAAAGAGTAGAGGTTAGAACAGTTTTCAAAAAGTTTCGATGCCTCGAAACCTCCAAAAAGAGTAGAGGTTAGAACAGTTTGTGTCATCTCCCTCTCTATTCTCTCTCTCATACTTAGAAATAAGTTAAGTTAAACAAAACCTTAGTTTCAAAAACTATGTTACCAAACGGCCTTAAACTTTATGAAACCCCGGTTTTACCCGTGATTTCGCTTTAAATCAATCGAAACCATGGTTTCGAAAACCTTATTGCCAAATTGAAATTATATTTCCCGAATCATCGGAATAACTTAGGAGATGTGGTACAATGGCACCGTGGCGTGGACATTCAAGTAACACTACTCTCTATAGGCCAAAAACATTTTAAGTTGTACAAAGAATTAACAGTTTAACACATATTAACAACACAATTCAACAGCCATGCCAACTATGATGAACACCAACTTTATCTTTAGATTGAAGAATCTCACAGGGAACTCAGACCTGACCCTACATACTAAAACAAACTAAAAATAAATATCAAGCCTAAAATTTAACTGAACATGCATGACAATATTAATTATATAATCAGCAGAAACATTAGAAGAAAGATTGTCTTCCATTGGAAACCCAACAAAGAAATTTCTTTCTTACTCTGTTTATATTCTGTGACAATGTGTTTTGTTTTGCTTTGAGTTTTCATTTTTCTTTTCTTTTGTTATATAAAGTAGCATTTTTAAAGGGAAAATGGCTCTAACTCCTTAGACTTGAAAAGCAATAGTAAAAACTTCCAGAAGTTATCTACCAAAAGTTGATAAGGCTAATATGGGAATATTATAAAGTAAAAAGTAGTAGGTTGTACAATAGGAACTTAAACCTATAAGTTTTTGGATCTAAAGAGTTTCTCACTAGATCCTTTTGCCTATGTGGTTTTTCCTATTGCTTTTCAAGTTTAGAAAGTTAGACCGATTTTTTCCCTTTTTAAATCATGCTAGCATAAATCCACTTGTGCATCCCATATGCAAAGAGCAAGTAATTTGGACCATCGTAGGTTTAACGATTTTTTCTTGTTGAACATTATGAAAACACCACATGCCCCTCTCTCCTGCAACCAAACAGGCCCTCTTATAAGATCCTAGCATCACATCATAGATCAAAATACAACAAACATACAGGCCTCGTCGTTGTTTTACCCTAACTCCCCACACTGGAAATTTATAGCATGTAATAGGAGTGGCTAAGTAATAGCAATGGCCCTGAATCCCTTATGAAGTTTCCTGGTGCTGGTTGTTTGTACATGTTCAATCACATGTACTAGATCCTACTACTAAATTTGCAACTATTGCAGAAATCATGTGAATGACTGTTGTTAAGTAACAATGAACTAAGAGAAAGAAGAAGAAAACCTGTAACTGGTATCTAAACACATCCAATATGAATAAGTGTACACATTTGCAGAAGTTCAGGCTGATATTAATTAGGGGTGAATAATAGGCTTAGTTCCAAAAACCTACTACTTGTTAAATACACAAGACGCTACCAAATCTTTCAAAAAACTATGAAAAACTACCATAAATAAGAAGTCACGTTAGCAATAATTGCAAGAAACTACCATAAAACTACCAAAGCATGGTATTTTCTCATAATTCTGAGAGAATTTCGCAACCGATTCAAAGAATTTGGTAGCATTTCTTTGGAATTAAGCCATAATAAATCATTTAATGAAAGTAGATTATCTTACCATTAATTTCAAAACTTCCATGATCTCTTCCCGGACCAAACATGAATCTTTCGATTCATTTGGCTCTCACACTCCATTTTTTATTTTATGGGCTCTGACCTAAAAGTACAAATATTTTTGCTTAGCATTGACGAATTAATTTAATTACCTGGGTGTGGTGATATCTAAATTGGCTGCGGTCAATATATAATAATTTTGCTGCTGCTGCTTCTGCAGGAGCAACTAGATGTCATGAGCTTGTTTGAAGCCTTTCAAAATTAACAAATTCATCAAATCATCATCCCCACTCAAATACCCTAGCAATCCCGCATGTGTGTGTGTGTGTTTTATTTTTATTTTTACTAATTTATTATCTTTATACTATTTAATAAGATTTCAAAAGTTATTCATGGTCAATTAAATGTTTTTTTATTATTACCTTGTATTGGTTTTTTTTTAGTTTGTTGATAAACATAGATATCAGACTTATTATAACTATTAAACTTTTGAATATTCTTTCTAGAAATCCATACTCATTTCTTATTCATTTTCATAATCTTCGAAGCAATCATAAACCACACCAAGAGTTGCATCGGAAAATCTATTAGGATCGCGTGCAAACGAACCACTTGAAAAAGACTAACCGAACAATCTACTAAAACACCGCAAGTTATCAGAAGCACACACTAAATAACACAAACACAATATTTTACCCAGGTTTGGCGCAACCGCACGTAATCATGCAATATGACGTCGAGAAACTTCCACTATTAAGAAATGATTACACGAGAACACCCTAAAGTTAACATATCACAAGTTAAATCTTTTGTTGGTACCAGTCAGCTTATTGTACCATAGTTGCTTTGTATTCGGGGACTTTTGTTCATTAATCTCTTTTTAATTAATGATATTGGTGCGTCATTCCCGCCATTTCCTCAAAAAAACTTATAACAAGCATATATATTCCAGGATTCAGTTAAAAGTTACTTTAAGCTCAAGAATATATATTTTTTTCCTAGCAGGGAATGAAAAGTTTAAATGGTCAAGTGAAACCATACAGACAGGCTATTAAAAAACCAAGAAGCTAGGAACTGTCCTTCATCATAATATAAAAAATGCAATTACAAAAAACTGATTCACGCCCTTACAAATTTGACTTGATTTAAACATTCAAAAGATGGCCATTAAGAGTTACCAATGAAAATCTTACAAATTTCATGTGATTCTACAACCTTCTAAATCAACGGTGAAAAGGCTGTAGAATCACATGAAATTTGATGTACCCGCATCTTAGATGATAACGATGAAGATGGTGTGTGCCGATCGTCGGAAAAAATAAGGAAGGGTGTATTTTTTCGACGCCATAGGTGTTGGCTATAATGCCCTCAAGGCAATTATCATAGTCGCGGACTTGTGATGATTGAGTGAGGACCTATACCGATAAAACAGTCTTACTCAAGATGATAGTATGCTATCTGGTTTGTCTTTATCATCATATACATGTTGATAGAGCCCATAAGATTCTTGCTTGACTGCCAGCATTATGATGGCGATCATATACGTGGGAGCTGGGGTCTACAAGCGCATCCTTAAATATCCCTAGTCGTAGGAGTATCGAGACCGGGCATCGATACTCCAGTGTAGACTGGTGTATACTGATCGAGACCCCGACGAGGGACGGTTGCCAGGTCTCACAAGCCATTGGTGTTAGTTTGTTCACCTAAGATAGTATACAGGTGCTCATTGGGTTATGAGTACACTGGACGGACTCGCCGGGAACCTGCTAGTTGGTATTATACCTATTGTCAGATAGCAGTTCCCAGGTGACATGTGTACAGGTTAGTCTGTCGACCTGAGATCGTCATTTGTCTCGTGTGAGTTCACACTGTGCTTTGATTACTACCCTACCACGGCTCAAAGGAGTCGTGCAAACAGGTTTTAGTTGGGTATAATCCCGAGCCACATGGAGGCAGTGATCGAATCGTTGGGGATTCGTCTCTTCCGGTATTGGGGGTTGATGTCGCGTTGTGTACGGATGGCCATCACCATAAATCCGTGGCCACGGTGGACGAGAATTATCGATCCAGGATCGATAGTTTCTCAGGTGGTGATGGGTTTCATACCGACACTAAATATCGCGTTGTTGGGGGTCTGACTTTATCCACCCCCTAGACTCGATATGCGATACTCTTAGACGAACAGACCGGACTATACGGATATTGTCACTGTCACGCCCCGCTTCCCAGAGTACGCTAAGGTAGGCACATGACATAGCCAACCATGCTACCTGTGGATAGGAAAAATCCTTCCACAGTCACATTACGGCTGTAGAGATATCAAGAACAGGAAAGTAGACTAAACTATCTAGTACATGTCCATGAGCCAGAACAAATGAGTCAAGAAATAACATAGTATGCGGAAGCAAAGGAAGCAAAGGATCAAATGAACACCTGGAAAGTAAGGCTGGATACCAACAGGATCCTTACCGCTCAGTCTAACAGCGACAAAACTCCTGATCAGTTTGCAACAAAGGTAGAGGATCTGGGCCATGCAAAACCCAGACGTCAGCGCGTCATAACATCAAGCAATAATATATAAATAGGGTAGCAAGACATGCAAGTATGATCATAAAAGGTAAAGCAAGTGTAACAGCAATGTAATTCAGGACAGTGACAGGTAGTGTGCAGTGAGTAATCTAAACTGGTCTATTGGGTTAAATACTCTCAAGTCTTTGAAATCAATTTGATGAATCGTTAATGAAACTCAATAGTATCCCGTGCATGCCCGGGACCACGGTCTACAGACTCTCGGGCTGAAACCGAGATGTGCCGCTAGGCAGTAAAAGGTAGCAAGTACAGACGAGTGATGTCAGCATCATCACTCCGGGGCTGGCCTAGCCCGTAAGACTGATCAGAACAGGTATCGAACTGTTGAGTTACAAGTCAGGTTTTACCATTGATTTCCCCATACCCCAAGTTATGTATGTCAAGTCAGGTATTCAGTAATCAAGACCTAATGCCAACACAGGATCAGGTAAAAGCAGGTTTGTCTAGATAGACAACAGGAACGGTCCGTAAGGACTGCAGGTTATGTTTGTTGTCATTAGACACAAGATCAGGTAACAGGTAAAGCCATGGTACATCAGGTCAAGCCAGGTAATGTATAAAGGTGTCATGTCATGTCAAGAGTGTACGGTACAATGTCATGTCAAGTAGGAAGTGTAACAGGTCATGTCAGGAAGCACAAGATGTCATGTGGGTGCTCATAATCAAACTAACATAAGCATGTGTATAAATAAACAAGCATGGGTACTATCAGAACAATAAACTGGAACATGTAATATGATATGCAAATAGATATAATTTCAAGGATATGGATGCACAGTTATCGTTTAGGGTTACACTTATAGTTCCAATATTAATTAGGATGCAATTTATCAAACATGGAGTGTTAATATCACAATATTATGTAGTAATGTGATCTATGGATGCAATTATATGTATCTTAAATGCGATGGATGCAAACGGGTATCCGAAAAGTTATAAAACTATAAAATGGTAATGTGGGATGTACAACTAAGCAATATGTGATATAAATATTGATATAATAATATTAATATGGATAGCATATTCAAAGCGATTAATAACTATAAAAGTGGTATTGATTAACCATGCACAAGAAAGTTCCGTTCAGAAATTCAGCGTCACCCTAATCTGTAAAATAGCTTAAAAATAACAAACGTTCTCCAAAAGGGACGTATCTTATACCAAAACAAAGATAATTCAATAAGGTTTTCAGTTTTATAAGTATAAGCATCTCAGATTGTCCCTACAAAAAGCTATGAACATTCGAAATTGAAAGTTTGCTGCTGGAATTTCCCTGGACAGCAGTTTAGAGATATTTTCATTTGCATTTTACGTTATTTAAACAATTTATTTTGCAAGTAAATATTTCATAGAGTTATAGTATTCTGAGTTAGCTTCGTAACGAACTAATGAACGTATACTAATGATTTTTCTATGATTTATAATGAATTTTATAAGGTAAGGTGTACAGTAAATTTCAGATTTGTCGTATCCGCTTTTCAACGACGTTTCATGTGTAAACTATAATATTTTCAAATGTATAACATTATAAAATGCAGATTATAAACTAATTAAAGATAATAATAAGAAATATTACGACGATATATATTTTAAATGATATGGATGCAGTATAATGTAATCTAGTATGTCGCAAGATAAGTTTTCATGATCTAGATTTAATATGATATAAACGGATGCAAACGGAACATCGAAACGTTATAAAATTAAACACGGGGCACTAGATTTAAACTATAGGTATGGTATTTATTTAAATAGGTATAAAATGAATTATAAAGCATGTAGCAAGATTAACTTACCTAGACGGAACAAGAACGGATGTGTACGGAACGTCCTTCGTCGGCGAAATGTCGCGACGCGCGCACGGTACACAGAACGGTTCCAAACAACGCACGAGGGTGATCACGCAAGTCAGGTATATTCACTGGATCACTCGGATCGTCGGCGACGAGCACGGCTCCGACGGTGATCACCGGAATCAAGAAACAAGATCAAGAAAAAGAAAAAAGAAAGAAGAAGATGTTGTGTATTAAATAAGGAAAGAAAAATTAACTAAATAAAATATATATAAATATATATATGCAGAGGAGAGAGAGAGGAGTTGTTAGTTTGTTAGGAAATTAGATTTAAAATTTTAAAAGATTTTTAGATTTAAAATTTTAGATAAGAGGTTTCAGTTTGTTAAAGAAATCATATGAAAATATTTAAACTAAATTTTAAAATTAAATAAATTGAATTTTGGCGGGATACAAAAATATTTCAAAACGCGCCCGGGTCGGGTCTAAACATTCAGATTTAAAATATTAAAAAATATATGCAACTTCCAAATTTCAAAATGAATGCTCAGTTAAAGAAAATGCATACCCCCAAGAACGGATGCCCGTACGTGCGCGTAGCCATCCAAACACGTCCGTTTCACTGAACGGGACGAGAACAAGATGCGCGGATGCTACCACGGGGTTAGGGGTATCATGCAGGCTATGAAATGGAATTTTAAATTATTTTCTGAGACTTAAAAATATTATATGATAAAAGATGCGATACTAGATAAAATACCAGTATGTACTAAACATGAGATGCACGTGTCCATACAACAAGTCAAAGTAATCTATAGCTAAGAATCAAACAGGCTCAAGCAAGCGGGCCGGGTCGAATGCAATATAAAACATAAAATACCATTTGCACCCAAAATACGTTAAATTAAGAAATAACCCAAATAAAGAAATACGAGAACTGGAATTGGTATAAATAAACTCGGGTGTTACAGTCACTGTCAGGCTCAGTAGGGGTTCTGCATGAGTTTGCTCGTCGGCCTCTCTTTCGCTCAATACCTAGGTAGCCGTTACGTACAGCTAGTGCTGCTGACGTGCTTGTGGTTAAACTCACTGTCAGCGTATTGACGAGTCTTTAGAGTCCCACACAGAGGGTTTTCACGGTTCAGGCAATATGGTGTACATGTCGTATGTTGGTACATACGGGTGTCTGATTAAATATGTGCACTTGCTGCGCAGACTTTAATCGGACGGTTGATAATACTAGCGGCTTAGGATTAAGCCGGATTATTAAATCGGGTTTTGATTTAATAATTTATATATGTATTTGTATATACGTATTCTAGTATTATTGTTCGCTATTTATTTTCTCTTTTGGCTATTCGTATTTTTGTACGAATACGCGTATATGTATTTCGATACATGTACCGGGAAGTATTCCGTATTTTGTACGGAATAGCTTCTAGAAGCTTTGCCACCTCATTATTTGATTTTCTATTTATGGAAATTCATTTTGTTTAATAATGAGGTGGAGGGTGTGAGGTGGCATTTGCATAGTGTTATGCATGTTCATGGCATGGGTTAAGGGTATGGTTCTTTTGTTTATTGTATTTTGACATTGAAAAAGATTTTTTTGGAATTGAGAGAGGGAGAGGGGCTGAACACTAAGGGGTGGGGATTGATTTTCATTTGGTTTTTACATGAGACATTACACAAGCCCACTCTCCACTCTCTCAATTTCACACAAAACCCTTAACCATTTTTTGTTCATAAAAATGCTTCATCACCTCCTCATTCATCTTCTATGCTTGCTTAATGAGCAACAAGGAAAGAGAGAAAATATAGTGACACACTACTACATCTCGACTCTCCATCGTTAGCAACTTTGGAGCGTCGGTTGCCTCGTTCGTCGAGCTGGAGCTTGCGCCGTTTCCCTCGGGTGGATCATCGGAGATGGAGGAAGACCGGCGACCAAACATCATCATGGAACCGCTAGGAGCTTGGAATGAAGACCGAAGGACTCGGATCATCTCGGTATAACCTTTCTAACTCTTAGTTAGCTCGCTAGTTTAGGGTTTAAGGTCGATCCGGGATTCGGGTAGCGGTAGCGCCGGTTTGATAAATTTTTGTTCCGCATTTTGGCCGCGTTTCGACGGCCGGGACGCTGCCGGGACACTGCCGGGTATCAGAGCCACCCTTTAAACCCCTTACTAGCTTGTTTAGACGTGCTTAAAAGATCGATCGACGGATTTTACCGAAAACACGATTCCATTTTTCTGTTTGCTGTCGATTTTCAAATGTGGTCAAAAAATTATTTCAGGTATCTTAAAAATCCGTGCAGGCAAATATAAGGCTACACATTTGATAAATTTTTGTTCCGCATTTTGGCCGCGTTTCGACGGCCGGGACACTGCCGGGACCCTTCATGGTATCAGAGCCACCCTTTAAACCCCTTACTAGCTTGTTTAGACGTGCTTAAAAGATCGATCGACGGATTTTACCGAAAACACGATTCCATTTTTCTGTTTGCTGTCGATTTTCAAATGTGGTCAAAAAATTATTTCAGGCATCTTAAAAATCCGTGCAGGCAAATATAAGGTACACAAAAAATTTAAGCTCGTGATGCCACTAAAGTGCCGTGGATCCGCCGCACTAACCCCCTTTTGGCGGCGGTTCCGCGGCCATTTATTGGCGACGGGCCTTCAAATTTTCACTGTAGCTCATATACTTGGAATTGTGATTTTTGGGATATTCTGTTTTGGCCCAGGTTTCTGTGCAGTATTGTTTTTGCTATTGGAGCCAATTTGGAACTTTGTCGATCGATAATTTAAGCGTGCGTTTGACAGTACATACATTATATTTTGCGACTGTGAATGTCATTTGATCGATAAACCCGTCTAACTGCTATATGTCTTTTAGACGGGTTTGCGAACGTGACATTCACGTTGATATTCTGTGTTGTGCTGTGATGTTGGTTGGATCGTCGTGGTGGATAGCTGTGGTGCAATGTTAGTACAGTTTTATTTCATTTGTACATTTGATATTGTGGGGCGAATGTCCGACATGTGGACTGTCGTCACTGCCAGTTTGTATATTATTCTTTTGGGGCACGACCGGGTTGAGGTCGATGTCACCCTTGTATATTATTTTCTTTTCTGTACTAGGATTACCCCGCGGTGGGGTGCACGAATAGCCGGATTCTAGAGGGCAACTGGTCCGCATCTCATGGCGTTGGGACGGAGGGGACTTTACTCTAAAATTGGCGGGCTATTCACCGCACTCGTAGGGGGTATAGGTGACTCAGGAGGGGTGCTTGTTTCCCCCAATCAGAGCAAGGCTCTGTTTGAATTTCAAAAAATTCAAATTTTGAAGCAACGCTTCAGATTCCGTGCGCTGCGCGCAACGCGCCACGTGTCAGAAGCTGATACGTCAGCGCAGCGTTCAAGGCAGTACGCCCAATCAGAGCAAGGCTCTATTAAAAAAACAAAATTAAAAGAAACAAAGCTTCAGTTGCGCAAGCGCTGCGCTGCGCGACACGTGTCAGCGCAGTCGCTTTTGCGCAAGCGCTGCGCTGCGTGACACGTGTCAGCGCAGTTGCGCAAGCGCAGCTGCGCTGCGCGACACGTGTCAGCGCTGGGGCATTTGCGCCAAACAGAATTAAAATTCTAAAGAAATCTTTCTGTTCTTGTTAAAACAAGAAGATTTTCTTTTATAAAACAGAAGCCCTTGGATCAAAGATCCAACGGTAGGGAAAATTCCCCAAATCACTCAGAGAAAAATCTCTTTAACAAATCTAACAAAATTTATGGGCACTATATAAAAGACCCTAGACCTCAATTCAAAAGGATCAACATCATCATTGAGAACTCTGAAGAATTGGAGAGAATTCCTCAATAAACAAAAAAGGTAAAAACCTTTAGAAAAAAGAGAAAATTCTCTTATGAACAGATCATTGATCTGAGAACAAGATCAATGATCTTCAATAAAAAAATAATAATAAGTGCTTTGCACTTTTTTATGAACCACTGGTTCCCTGAAATAAGAAAAACAAGAGAAACTTGTTTTCTTTGATCTAAATTAGATCAAGAAAACAAACAGTGCTTTGCACTTTTTTATGAACCCTTGGTTCTGAAATCTAAAAGATTCTCAAGTTAATAGTACCTTGCACTTGCAAAACTGCACTGTTGCGCTCTTGGGTTGGCGCAAGCCACCAGACAGCGCCACGTGTCAGCATCTGAACCACTTGCGCTATGCGCTTTTGAAATAGAGTTTTGCTCTCTGAAACTGGCGCAACTCACCACAGCGCGCCACGTGTCAGCAGCGCAAGCGCAGCGCACTGTGCTTGCGTGACACGTGTCATCACCGCAAGCGCTTGCGCTCATTGATTGGCGCAAAGCGCCTGACAAATGCAATGCATTATTTACTAAAGGGCCAGGCCCAAATCAGAAAGGCCTAGTAGGCCAAATTAAATTGCAATGCAATAAAAAGGGCAAAGCCCAAACAAAATTGATGCTCTGCATCATTTATAAATGGGCAGAGCCCAAACAAAATAATAAATAATGCAATACATTATTTTAAAAAGGGGCAGAGCCCAAATAAAGGTCCAACAGAGACCAAAAGTAATGCAATGCATTACTTAAACAGGGGCCAAGCCCTAACACAAGCCTATTAAGCCAAAAACAAATAAAAGTGTTGAACATTTTTCAACTGGACTTAGCCCAATCATGGCCGTAAGTCCTCAAATTAAATTGACTGAGCACAGCTGCTCTCTTAAATCAATTTACATCCGGTTCGAGGGTACATCTCCGAACTCCTTTAACTCCTATCGTTGTAATCCTTCAATGACGTCAGAGAGGTGACGGGTCCCGACAACCACACATCAACACGGACTGTAGGGTCCTTAAACCCACGGACTTAAGCGTCCTTAAACTAAAACACGGATTGTGGGGTCCTTAAACCCACGGACTTAAGCATCCTTAAACTAAAACGCGGACTGTGGAGTCCTTAAACTCACGGACTCAAGCGTCCTTAAACTGAATATGGACCACCATGTCCCTAAACTGGAATATGGACCCACATGTCCCTAAACTGGCAATGGACCGCAATGTCCTTAAACTACCTATGGACCACTACGTCCCTAAACTGGAACAATAGAGCTCCAAAATGCTCTTTTGTCGGATCTAAACGATCCCGTTTAAGTTGATCTTAGCCTCAAATATGGCTAACGTATCCTTAAACATTCAAACAGACTTTAGTCCCAAATTGGACTATAAGACCCCCAATCAACTTTGGTTCAAGGGTACATCTCCGAACTCCTCTGACACCTATCATTGTAATCCTTCAACGACGTCAGAAAGGTGACGGGTCCCGATGGCCATGCATACAATGGACCACTACGTCCCTAAACTGGAACAATAAAGCCCCCAAACGCTCTTTTGTTGGATCTAAACGATCCCGTTTAAGTTGATATTAGCCTCAAATATGGCTAACGTATCCTTAAACATTCAAACAGACTTTAGTCCCAAATTGGACTATAAGACCCCAATCAACTTTGGTTCAAGGGTACATCTCCGAACTCCTCTGACACATGTCATTGTAATCCTTCAATGTCGTCAGAGAGGTGACGGGTCCCGATGGCCATATATTAAATGGACCACCATGTCCCTAAACTGGAAATGGATCTAGACGATCCCGTCAAGTAGATCTTAGTCTGGAAATTAGACTAACGTATCCTTAACAAACGTTTAAATTGATCTTAGCCTCAAATATGGCTAACGTATCCTTAAACCAAAACACCAAACCCAAATCTAAGTAAATACGGATTTGGACTAATCCACGTCCTACGGGCGACGAAATAAATAGTCTCCGTATACAATCCACGGGCAACCACAAACAAAACAAACACCCACGACACGAAGTGAAATTCTGGAGAAGGAGAAAGTTGTTACCGCGATGCGGTAGCGTAATTAACTGCAGGGGCTTGCGCCTGCAGGGAAGAGCGTCCCCACAATCAAAAACCCCTCGAACGAGGGGGAATCTGACGAAGTCTGCTACATCGGCCGCATCCTTCTAAACCTCCGATACACGGTGCCATAAATCAACTTGGCATCTTCGGAGAGGTGGACGGATAAAACCAAATAGCATCTGCCCTGAATCTCAGGCAAGAGTCCTCACGTCGTCGCCGCCGTTCGGAGGGGAACAATGCTCAAGTTACCGGATTCCGTGAAGTGCTGGGTGGTCCATTCACGTTGCTGAAGGGGGCTGCCTCACTTCTGGTTTTGGCGGGTAACTTGCCGCGCTCGTAGGGGTCTAGGTTTCATTGCACATGCTATCCACACGACAGGGAACGTCGGGTCTCACTTGCGGCTCAAGTGAAACTCGGGGCTTCAGTTTATCCACCATTCTGTACTGTTTCTGTGATGTTTCTGTGATGTTGCTTTATATCATGCCTGGGACGAATGTTATATATATATTTATATATACTGGTAGATGTTGTATATGTTTTGTACCCGCGCTAGCCCAGTCCCCGCTCTGTCGTTAGTTAAGTAACCTAACGGGTGATGACGGGACCCAGTGACAAATGCGGATGGCATATACGTACATTTTATTTTCGTTCTTTCCTGGTGTGTTTAATTGATGGGACTGCATAGATTCATATCAATGCAAGGATAAAACAAACCTATATATGATGTTGTTGGAACCAAGTTTTTAAAAACTGACATTACAGACGTACACTTTTGCTTTGCATCGTGGTATTCATTTGGAATATCATGCACCTCATTCGACGAGGCAAGGGCCGAGATCCCTTCATCGGGAGTGACCCCTTGGGTAAAAGTTTGCGTCAACATAATAACTTTACTATAGTCGTTTCCTTTTGCTTTGCATCGTGGTATTCATTTGGAATATCCTGCACCTCATTCTACGGGGAAAGAGCCGAGATCTCTTCACCGGGAGTGACCTCTTTAGCAAAAGTTTTCGCCACTATATATTTATAAAACCACTTGGAGTCCTTCAACGAGATCAAGTTCATTACGTTAAAGGTTTTTCGCCAAAAACCAGTCGTAGCCCTCCGTCATTTCAGACTAGTATTGCTTAGTATTCGTGCTACGTATGTTGACTGTGTCAAGGCGTAGTGTGCGGTAGCTCTGTAATGCTTTTCTGTCGCATGGATATGTGGATTGGTTAGGACAGTCGTACGATCATGTTGACTGTGTCAAGGACTCGTACGGGTGGGTCTAATGCAATCAAGATAATGACGGGTTGAACTTGACTAGGATCCTTTGATATGTTGACTGTGTCAAGGTCACTTGGGTCCTAGGGGTAAAAATCATATCGGAAGTTTCAAACATACATGAAACTTGCCAGACTTGCGTATACCTTCTGGAGTGTGGTGACTTGAGTGGCTTCCATCAAGTTATCATGCGATGATAGTTGGATCCCGATTCCCACTGATGAGTAGGATTACTCCTTGGGTAATTCCGACTAATTCTCCTTTTAGGTTTGAAGGAGAATTCGAGGAAACAGTAGGAGCCATCCTGATTAGATAAAATGATTAACCATTCTGATCTAGATTAGAGTGCACGCTGAGTGTTTCTTCTCTCTCTGGCTGCGACTATGACCCAACCTTTGACTAAAACTCATGAAACCAAATTGACCGAACCTTCTTAAAACACTTTGGCTTTTGAAATGTCACGGTGTCGCAAACATCATTGCCACTTCTATATCACATTTGCATTTCTCCAGAACACCCCGTATTATTACGAACATCCACTTCCATTGGATAAATCCATCGTATGGTTATATACGAACTCGAAGGAACTTTTTCGAGGATGGATTCTGGTTCTGAAGAGAATGAATAGGATTATTCGGATGTCTTTTCTCTTTATCTTCTTTCAGGTTGTGAGGGCTCTTAGGATTAGGAGAGGGTACACCTATTAAGCTTATTGGATAGTCTTCCTCCAGACCATAAGCAGGTGCCGAACGGTAGGGAAGGAAGAAAACCAACAAGCTTAACTGTGGTGTACAGAAGGTAATAAGTAAAGACATATAAAGGGATTAGAATAATGGGAAAACAAATTGCGACCACCATCTTTTACGACAAAGACCGTGTATACCCCTGCCACTCCTACATTCACTTTGCATTTCTCTAGAACACTCCATATCACTACGGATATCCACTTCCATTGGATAAATCCATCGTATAGTTACATACGAACTCGAAGGAACTTTTTCGAGGATGGATTCAGATGTCTTTTCTCTTTACCTTCTCTCAGGTTGCGAGGGCTCCTAGGATTAGGAGAGTACACCTATTACGCTTATTGGATAGTCTTCTTCCAAACCTTAGGCTGGTGTCGAAGGGTAAGAAATGAAGAAAACCAATTAGCATAAAGGAGGTGTACAGAAGATAATAAGTAAAGACATAATAAAGGGATTGCAGAGAGGACAGGTAAGTATATGGTTCCTGTCATGATTCAGGATAATGGAAGAGGCGTTACTAGGAATACCAGTTAACCCTTTTGAAACATTTTCATGTTTCAGTTTCACTGTGCGATGTTAATTGAAAACTGTTTTCCCAATTGGAATCTAACTCCAGGATATGTATTTACCAGATCAGTTTCTCACATCTGCAGTTTATTACAGATGGTGAGTGGGAGTAAGATATTGAGAATTGGGTGATTAGATCCTCATTATATCGGAATTCATTGTAATTGGTGATATTTGAGGAAATCATCTGGATTTTGCCGGATGGCAAATATTTGGTTTTGAATATCCGTTGTTATGCACCAATTTCAAACTGATATATCTGTACATTTATTTTATAAAGTGAGATATAACTTTTTGATATTATGTCTGTGACATTTACCTATATCAGCTGGTGATTGGGTAAGATGCATTCAACAGCGGTGTAACTCTTTTTAACCAAAGTACAGTTTTTCAACCTACGACGCACAGAGTTTGAGTTATTGGACTCAGAGGACTTATACAAAGTATTGTATGTTGTCCAGTGTCCATTAGGACAAAGGGGTTGGTACTCGTACTATATTCTGTTCACTTATGATTTCTACAGTTCTGGACATGTATTTCGTTGAAATGCAAGGTCCAGATATTCAGAAGTTATAGGTATAGAATAAAGTAGAGAACCATTTGTTGTAAGTATCAGGATTCTTCGAGAAAGTCGAAGATGTAGATACTTGTGTTTGGTATTCAGTTAATAGTAATGGTTTTGAGAACTTGCTTCTCTTTCGGGTTACTCATATATGGATGCACTCATAGATGAGTAATGTTGATTAACCTCATTCCATTTGGTTGATATGCACTGGAGACAGCTGCATGATTTTGAATCTGGTTCCAATTAAATTAGTGCTTTTGTTTCTATATTAGATTTATATAGAATCAATTTATATCTTAACGATGTTGAGGTATAGGGAGTTGTCCGGCTGATGCTTAAAACCAGAATCCGGATAAACTCAAGGCACGTTTCAGTAATGGTTGTTTGTGGGTTATCCCGGGCTTTGACGAGGGTTAACTTTCTACCATCAGGAAGATCAATATTTATATTGTTCTTGACTCGCCACAGTTTTAGTAAAATGGATTTTTTCAGAAAAGCAATAGTGGGAGTATGGTAGAACTGGAAGTGATTCCAGAACCACAAACGATTACTGAAGATTTGATTGAACCTAAGGATTCAATTGGATTTGATGTTCCATTAGCCACTCCGCAGATTTGGTGGATAACCTCAGTCACCCGAGAGGTACTTCGGTCTTCTCAAAGACAGTAACAGGGAGGTTCTTGTTTACCCAGACTTGCCATTGCTGTTGTTCTAGACTAGAAGACCCGGCAGGAGGATGAGTATAGCGTCGTTCTAAACTAGTTTTAGAAGTGCACGTATATATGACTCTGTCAGAGGGTTGTTGTAGTCAGTGGGAGCAGCGGAAGCAAAGTAGGCAAGTAGCTTATATCTATTTATAGACTAAAGCAGGTATAGCGGAAATAGATCATCTAATTTTGATGTGACAGTCATAGGCTTTGACTTCATCAGAATAGGAGATGAGTCTGGTAAGAAGGTAGTAGAAAGTGATGTCCAGGTATTTGGAATGACATGCACTTAATTGGAAGAGATATTCTTATACTATGATCGGTTATATTGTGGTTGTCACAAAGTTGTTTTCTCCACAGGATATGGATATAATATCAGGTTTTCTGGTTACTAAATCTATGGTTTTGGATCTAGATTTGGGAAGTATCCTAATCTGGGTACTTTGACATTAAATGGACGACTCCTGGCATGGTGGTGTACCTGCAGGTGATGGAGTCACCATCTCTAAAGGTGTCTTACAGACTAAAGGGGAGAGGAATCTGCATGATTAGCATATCACTTGCTTAGGCAATTGAGTTAATCATGAAATGTAAGTACCACACCAGATATTGCTTTTGTACTAGATGCAATAAGCAGATATATTATTCTAATCCTGGAGAAACATTGGGAAGCAGTTTATGAACATAAATGGATGATCTATGGATATGGTAATGGCAGCCTCTTTCGGGAGACGGTTATCATTTCAGGCTTTCAAGATGACCTGGATGACAGAATGACTGTCAGAGTTATAGTTTTCCCTCTTTTGAGGAACGGTATGTTGGACAGGTGGTCCAAGCGGATACTGAGGAAAGGCAAGGAGCAGGATACTGATTAAATTCAGTGGACGATACAGTCTAAGTAGTTTGCTGGATTTGGAGTTCATTTGTGAACTGGGTCCCATCAGATATCCAGACAAATTCTAAGACAAGTATTGCTCATTTCGGGAGATAGTTTTCTTCACGAAGTTGAGATTAAGAGAGATACAGAAAGAAATATTGGAGCGGATCTACTCACTGAGGCTATTTCTCGAACGCAATCATTTTCGCAAACAGGCTTTCTGAAACTGATTAGTAGAGAAGTTGGGTGTTCGGTATCACACGGGCTGTGAGTATGCGACATCGCAATAATTGGCCTTAAGTGCAAGTGGGAGATTGTTGGCTATAGTGCCCTCAAGGCAATTATCATAATCACGGACTTGTGATGATTGAGTGAAGACATATACCGATAAAACAGTCTTACTCAAGATGATAGTATGCTATCTGGTTTGTCTTTATCATCATATACATGTTGATAGAGCCCATAAGATTCTTGCTTGACTGCCAGCATTATGATGGTGATCATATATATGGGAGCTGGGGTCTATAAGCACATCCTTAAATGTCCCTAGTCGTAGGAGTATCGAGACCGGGCATCGATACTCCAGTGTAGACTAGTGTATACTGATCGAGACCCCGACGAGGGACGGTGGCCAGGTCTCACAAACCATTGGTGTTAGTTTGTTCACCTAAGATAGTATACAGGTGCTCATTGGGTTATGAGTACACTGGACGGACTCGTCGGGAACCTGCTAGTTGGTATTATACCTATTGTCAGATAGCAGTTCCCAGGTGACATGTGTACAGGTTAGTCTGTCGACCTGAGATCGTCATTTGTCTCGTGTGAGTTCACACTGTGCTTTGATTACTACCCTACCACGGCTCAAAGGAGTCATGCAAACAGATTTTAGTTGGGTACAGTCCCGAGCCACATGGAAGCAGTGATCGAATCGTTGGGGATTCGTCTCTTCCGTCAATGAGCAAAAAGGAAAGAGAGAAAATATAGTGACACACTACTACACCTCAACTCTCCATCGTTAGCAACTTTGGAGCGTCGGTTGCCTCGTTCGTCGAGCTGGAGCTTGCGCCGTTTCCCTCGGGTGGATCATCGGAGATGGAGGAAGACCGGTGACCAAACATCATCATGGAACCGCTAGGAGCTTGGAATGAAGACCGAAGGACTCGGATCATCTCGGTATAACCTTTCTAACTCTTAGTTAGCTCGCTAGTTTAGGGTTTAAGGTCGATCCGGGATTCGGGTAGCGGTAGCGCCGGTTTGATAAATTTTTGTTCCGCATTTTGGCCGCGTTTCGACGGCCGGGACGCTGCCGGGACCCTTCAATAAGAGGACGCCATAGGAGGAAATTCTCTCCTATGGCCTCTTTCCTTTATTATTCTCATATATATATATGTGGGGGGGGGCTCAAGGGTCCTGAGTTCAGCCTTAGAAATTTTTCCTGTGCCTCTTAACTAAAAAATCCTTCATCCTTTTTTTTCCTACATCCCTATTGTTCCTCTCTCTTCTTCTTCTCAAATTTTTCCTGTTCCCGCCTTCCCCTCGCTCGCCTCGTCGCCGTAGCCGCCTCAACGCCCTCGTCACCACGACCTCCTTGACCTCCTCTCCCCTTCACCTCCTTCCCGACGAGGACCTCGAGCCCGACCACGAAACCCACAGCAGCCAACCCAACGCCTTCGCCCACGACCTCGCCTGCCCTCGTCGTCGTCGTCGACCATCCCACACCCTCGTCGACATCTTCTCCCTTCTCTTCCCCTCCTCAACTCTCCCCTCCTTCCCGGTTCATCCCTGCACAACCCGCGACCCATACCCATCGCCACACCCTCACCCGACCTCACCTCCGATCCACGTCGTCGCCACCGTCACCCATCTTCCCGTCATCATCTCCACCTCGTATGCAATCCCTCATCCCCTTCTTCTCTCCCTGACCGCTACAACCCATCTCCCCGAACCCACGTACCCACCTTCGCCCGAGCAACCACCTCGCCGCCAGCGACCCCTCGTCGTTGTCACCCCCTCCTCGTGGGTGCATGGGTTCGAACCAACTTCTTGATTTCTGCAACAGCTTTGGAGTTTGATTTTATAGCAAGGTTTTCTGAAGATCTGCAGCGGTTCTTGAGTGGAAGCTCTGATTGATTCGAAGCAACTTCTTGATTTCTGCAACAACTTTGGAGTTTGATTTTATAGCAAGGTTTTCTGAAGATCTGTAGCGGTTCTTGAGTGGAGGCTCTGATTGATTGTGAGAATGATATGGTTCTGCAATAGCTTTGGAGTTGGTAATCTTGTTTTTTCCCCCGACTCCTGAAATTAAATCAAATTTGATTGATTGTATGATATGGTTACTAAAACCTATGCCTCTGTTCTAATGGGTAACAAGCTGAATATTGATAATACCAAAGCCATTTTTTACGATAAGGAAATCGTATATGATGAAGAAGGCACATCTGCGGTTTATTTTACAGACGAGGCAATGGAAAAGCCTGCAATAAACTGGAAATATTCGTTAGTAGCTAAATGTTCATATGGGAGACCATCAGTTTCTAAAATCATGACATTTTTATTCAAAAGATTGCTCTGAAACATGAATTTGAACTCAGTTTTATTCACTCTAGGCATCTCTCAATCAGATTACATGATAGTTTTGATTTTGTTAATTTCTGGACTAAAGAATTGCTTTACATCCAAGGGTTTACTTTTAGAATTATCAAGGGGCATCCTTTTCACTCTAAAAGAAAGCGCCTAGTACAGTTCCAGCATGGGTAATACTATCAAAATTACCTCCAAACTTTTACAATCATAGTATGCTCAAATCTATAGTTAAACCCATCGAAGAACTGATTGCTATTGATGCAAGTATTGAGTCTTGTAGCATAACTGATAGAGCAAGAGTATGCATAGAATTGGACTTATTAAAATCTTTCCTAAAAAAGATTTGGATTGGCAAATCTATTGCCAACAAATTTGCTCAAGTATACAAAATAGAGAAAAATTTTGAATACTGTTCTCATTGATGTAAACAAGGTCATACCCATAAAAACCGTAAAAAAAAAAAAAAAAAACAAATCAGGAGATAGTTGCAGTTCAAGGAGTAAATCCTCGGAATCAGAAAACACAGAAAAAATGGCAAAGGAAAGATCTGGATAATAAAAGGGTCTCTTCATTAAACAAGGATGATAAAGAGAAGCAAGTGATGGAAAACTTATCTGATATTTTTGCTAAAGAACGGGATATGGTGAACAAGCTGGATATGAGTACATCTGATGTTGCTAGTTCCTCCATTTTACCTTCAGATCAACAATGCTTTGAGAGTAACTTTGATATTTTCGTAGCTGATGTGGACAGTTCATCTCAATTGAAAGATGTTGAAGCTGATACCCGAATACCTACAGTTTTAATAACAGATATTATACATGATCCAGAATACAATGCAGATGTTGCCCCCTATTCAAAAGGAATTGATGATGCTTTAGGTCTCAAAGTTTCTGCACAGAGTAAAGAAAAGAGATCATTTTCACAAGTTCCTTATCAAGATAAGTCTACTGGTGATCATTTGTTGGTGCATTCTAAATCTTGTGAAACTTAATTGAAAATCATGGTACTGATACTATACCTCAGGCAAAAGAGTTAGAAAATGCTGCTCATTACCCTTTCTTCACATTTGAACATATGTTATCAGAGAAAGATCATTTTTTCAAAAATGGTAGAGAGATAATACAACAAACAGAGGAGTTTTTACAGAATAAAAACTCAGACAATGCAGGAAATTCTCAGAAGCCTGCTAAGACAAAAAAGAATAATATTTCTCTTCCAAAAAGAGCTGGTTTAAGGGTCTTTAGAGCCCCCAAAAAATTCTTTGAAGACCGTTAACTGATGAATTTATGTTTCTGGATTGTTAAAGGTATTGCAAATTCTCAAACCCAACAAAGAATTGCTATTATAAAAAAGACTCACAAAACTCAGATTTTCTGTATAATGGAGCCTATGGTAGACTTTTCAAAAGCAAAATATATAGCTATGTCTACTGGATTTTTGCACGTTTGGAATAATATTTCAAATAAGATTTGGATATTTGCTGAAGAAAGAGTGCAAGCTTATATTATATTCTCTTCTGAACAAAGTATTTCCCTCAGAGTTAATTCTACTGAACCTTGTATTATAACTGCAGTATATGGAAAGAATAGTTATATTGAAAGAAGAGATTTATGGAAGGAACTTACAAATTTCAACCTTGGAGTTGCTATTCCTTGGATTTTTGGTGGAGATTTTAATGTCATTGCTTCTGTTGCAGTAAAAAAAGGAGAGGAAAACCTAATTTGCAAAGTATGGTTGAGTGCAATGATACGATAAATTCATGTGGACCGATTGATTGTGGATATACATGCACCACTTTTACTTACCACAATGCCCAAGAGGGATACATAAGGGTATGGGCTAGAATTGACAGATGTTCACTCAACCAGACCTGGGTTAACAAATTCCCAAGTGGTCAAGTAAAACACCTTGCTAGAAGTTGCTCTGATCACATTCCTCTTTCTTATTTTTGTCCAGAGGTTAAAACTTTTTCCAAATCATTCAGATTTAAAAATATGTGGGTGTTACATGAAAATTTTCTCATTGTTGTGGAATAGAGTTGGAAGCAGATTTAAATTCTTATATGGACCATATTCATAAATTCGCATTCAAGTTAAAAAAATTCTTAAACAAAGATTAAAATTTTGGAATAAGCACACTTTTGGGAATTTGCAGAACAATTTACAACATGCTGAGATTCTATCTAACAGACTTGTTGATATTCTGCCAAGGATTATTTCAAAAGAACAAGGGACTTTTGTACAAGACAGCAATATTGTTGAAAATATTATCTAGCACAGGAGATTACACAAGACTTACGCAAAAAATCAAGAGGCCACAACATTATTCTAAAGCTGGATATGGAAAAAGCATTTGAAAGATTGGAATGGTCCTTTATATTTCTCATAATGAAAACTTTTGGCTTTTCTGAGGGATTCATTCAGCTCATTAAAGGATGTTTAAGTACTCAACATTTCTCTATAAATGTCAATGGGTAACTGGGGTTTCTTTCATAGTTCCAGAGGAATCAGGCAAGGGGATTCTCCTTCCCCTGCACTTTTCATTATTGCATCGGAATTTCTAAGCAGAGGATTAGCTGACTTAACCGCTGCAAGCAAGATTATTTCATACAAAAATAAAGCTGCTACTGTATGTATTTCTCACCTCCTTTATGCTGATGACACTTTGATTTTTACAAATGGTAGAAGAAATAGTTTGAAAAATCTTTTTTCTTTTCCGCATGAATATGAGATTTGCTCTGGACAGAAAATTAACAGACAAAAGAGTGCCTTGGAAACAGGAAAAGACTATTCTCTTTCAACTGTTTCTTCTATTCAGAAAGCACTTGATATAAATAAAGGAAATTGGCCAATTGTTTACCTGGGAGGTCCAATTTAGCAAGGGAGATGCAAAATATCTTATTTTGAGGAGGGGGTGACAACGACGAGGGGTCGCCGGCGGCGAGGTGGTTGCTCGGGCGAAGGTGGGTGCGTGGGTTTGGGGAGATGAGTTGTAGCGGTCGGGGAGAGAAGAAGGGGATGAGGGATTGCAGACGAGGTGGAGACGACGACGAGGAGATGGGTGACGGTGACGACGACGTGGATCGGAGGTGACGTCGGGTGAGGGTGTGGCGATGGGTATGGGTCGCGGGTTGTGCAGGGGTGAACCGGGAAGGAGGGGAGAGTTGAGGAGGGGAAGAGAAGGGAGAAGATGTCGACGAGGGTGTGGGATGGTCGACGACGACGAGGAGGGCAGGCGAGGTCGTGGGCGAAGGCGTTGGGTTGGCTGTTGTGGGTTTCGTGGTCGGGCTCGGGGTCCTCGTCGAGAAGGAGGTGAAGGGGAGAGGAGGTCAAGGAGGTCGTGGTGACGAGGACGTTAAGGCGGCGACGGCGACGGCGACGGCGACGAGAGTGAGGGGCGCGGGCGAGTTTCGCGAGGCGAAGGCGGGAACAGGAAAAATTTGAGAAGAAGAAGAGAGAGAGAAACAGTGGGGATGTAGGGAAAAAAAAGGATGAAGGATTTTTTTAGCTAAGAGGCAGACGAAAAATTCTCAAGGCTGAACTCAGGATTCTTGAGTCATATATATATATATATATATATATATAGAGAGAGAGAATAATGGAGAAAAGAGGCCATAGGAGGGGATTTCCTCCTATGGCGGGGAAAAAATACAACCTCCACCAATTTTTTCGACGATCGGCCTCCATTATTTTCATCGTTATCATCTAAGATGTGGGTAAACCAAATTTCATGTGATTCTACAACTTTTTCACCGTTGATTTAGCAATGTAAAAAGTTCTATTGTCGGTAAACCGTTAATTTTGAACCCACTAAATCAACGGTGAAAAAGTTGTGGAATCACATGAAATTTGGTGTACGCACATCTTAGATGATAACGATGATAATGATGGGTGCCGATCGTCGGAAAAAATGGCGGAGGTTGTATTTTTTCCACGCCATAGGAGGAAATCCCCTCCTATGCCTCTTTCCTCCATTAATCTCATATATATAACTCAAATTTTTTGGATGAGATATCATTATTACATCATTCAACAAAAAAATTCAATAAAAAGAGAGAAAACTATTGCTAAAGCTCTCCACATAATCTATAGAAAAAAAAGAAGACAAAGGAACATACAACTGGACCAACTCATCTATTTCGCATGCTTTCCAAAGAAAAAGTCAAAAAATACACCCTACTTATCTCGGTCGCTAATCAAACCCAACCTTGCTCACTCAAAAAAAGACATGCCCCTAAATTAATGAAATTAAAACATCTTATTAGTACTTATTTGCTTAAAACATGCACCTGCAATTTATTATTTGTTTTAACACATTTTTCCTTAAAAATCTCACAGAGGTTATTTTCAATTTATAATATAAATGTGCATCGCACGTGCAAAATGCTAGTATATATAAATGCTAGTATATATATAGAGAGATCATATCCATTCATCATTTCCCAAGTAACTATATAAAATTACAAAGAGTTCTGCATCTTCTCTCTCTAGCACTCTTACTGATCTCTTTCTATAACAAATCTAAATGTGAAACCAGAAGAGAGAAAAAAGATGGCTAAATGTTATCCATGGCTGTGGCTATGGTTGTTATTACCGTTCCGAAAAATTCGTTGAGGGGCGATGATATAAGTTATGAGAATCAAATGGAACAAAAGGCTAAATTCGTCTAAGCACTCGTTCTGGCCAACTCTTTCTCTGGCGTGGTCAGCATCAGTGTCTGGGGCTGCATTGCAAAGAACATGGACGAATTCTCATTAGAAAGATGGAAAACAATATATCCTTAATCATAATGTTGTTTATAGAGGAAATCCGTAACACAATGGTCTAGATCCTGAGATCATGAATACATGCAAGTTCATTTTTTCTGAAGTTTCTTATAAGCATATAGTCTAAATAGCAAGGTTCGAGGTTTCGGCCGAAACGACCGATACATGGTGGTTTCGTATCGGTTTCGGTGGAGACACGAAACCAACCATACAACATTGTTTCGGCTGAAATCTTTAAAAACTTATTTTTTTTATACCTTTTTTTACTGTCATTGTGATCATTGTAGACCTTTGTTGTTAGAAAACTGCAAAAAAGTGAACACAGACCCTATATTAATACTTATTTAAGCACACTTTTCAATATATTTTGCATAATGGCTGGATTTTTAAACACTAGAATCATTGTCTTGTAATATAGAACCATAAATTTAAGCATTTAATATATCTACACTTATGTATGTTGTATTACCGTCGAAACCGAAACCCGAACCCCGAACCGAGATTAGCGAAACCTGCCGAAACCCAGCGAAACTAATAAAATTATGAGAGACCGAAACCGAAACCGAGTTCTTGATCTTTGCTAAATAGTTCCTTAAAATACTCTAATGGCAAGTCAGAGAGTTTGCCAAAAAAGCATTAAGATTGATGACGCAAAAATGGTCAGTAAAAATGGTCAGTATAAGATCGTATCATTAGTTTGTATATGTACCAGGCACGATAGCTGTTCATGGTGTTGTTCTTCACACAAATATACAATATTTGGATGTTTATAACTTTTGTCGCAAGATTTGCATATTCAGTGCAAAATTATGTGTTTCATGGAATATATTGGTGTGGAAGCTACGTTATTCAAATTGAAGTTGTGTTTTTATTTTCTTTTTCCTTAATATGGTTTTGATGGATGTCGCATGCCTATATTGTTTTTAATAGGCTGCAGCTTTCCCTGCAGCCAATTCGGATGAGTATGTGATACGGTTATGTCGTCTTAATTTTGTAGGTGTCATTGCAATTTTAAACTAACATACTGCTAAGCAAACATGAAAATGGCAACTCTTCTGGCAGCAAATGCCGCATGCTCTAGTTTTAACAATCAACCTCCTACACTGAAAAATATCCTCGTAACAAAAGTTTGCAAAGAGATCAAGTAACAAGAGAGCAAATAGATTTGATACTCACAGCAGCCAATTCCTTCTCATGCTTGGGGATGAATGCAGTATCGATCTTTCCATTTCTAAAGTCCTGCAGATCCATAAATAGGAATACGAAGAAGTTTAAGATGACGTTAAATTTATTTTAATGGTGACTGTGTCTAAATTTAGTTAAGCCCGTTAAGGATATAAGCAAAGAGGGATTGAAGAGTTTCATACCTCGATATCAAGGATTAGCTTGTGGTATTCAATTGTTGTAGGAATTCCTGTCAGAATGGATAAACCAGGGATCAGTAAAGCAAATGTTGATCCTTGCAAATCATTCCATTTATCGATTCATGAAAAATTTCAAACCTGTGACAACAGTGTCATCAAGAGCTCTTTTCATTCTTTCAATTGCTTTCTCCCTGGTTGGCGCCCATACGATAAGCTAAATAACAGAATTAAAGTTGTTAGAACTCTAGCTTTCAAACCCAACTTTTTTTTTATTTGGACCATAAATACCACATGCGACCTTATATAAGACGACGATTTCTTATTTGCACACATAAAAGTTCGCAATGTGGAGTAAAATAAAAGAAAACACACCTTTCCTAGTAGAGAGTCATAGCTTGGGGGTACAACGTAATCTGGATAAATATGACTGTCCATTCTTACGAATGGGCCTCCTGAAGGCAAATATGCTGTAATCTTTCCTGCATAAATATCAAAAGATGGTTGAAGTTGAAGTTAAAACTAGCTTGGTATGCATTGTTAATAACTCAGTTCACAGCCCAACAGCTTTTGGGTAAAGTGGCAAATTTGGCATGGTATGAAAGCATCAGGTTTCAAGATATACTAAGTTCAAAACCTCATCAACAACCAAGAACGGACATCTTTCTCCCCGTTTATTAAGACTTCATGTTGCCTTTCCACATGGCTCAAAGAGTGTGCGCGCGCGCGCGCGTATATATATATATATATATATATATATATATATATATATATATATATAGAGAGAGAGAGAGAGAGAGAGAGAGAGAAATCATATAGGGCGGTCCACGTTTTTAAAAACGCGAACCTGAATAAGGACCGTCGGATCTTGTGTTTTTAATCAACGGTAAAAATTAATTCAGCTTAATAAATCGTTAATAAATGAAAAGTAAATATTCTACTTCCAATTATTGTGTAGATAATACTAAAGGATTTGATGTTTCTTTTGATTATTTTTCTAAATCAAGGAGTAGAATATTTAACTTCCATTTATTAACAATTTATTAAGCTGAATTAATTTTAACCGTTGATTAAAAACACAAGATCCAACGGCTCTCATTCAAATTCGTGTTTTTAAAAACGCGAACCTCTCTCTCTCTCTCTCTCTATATATATATATATATACTATGAGATTAATGGAGGAAAGATGCCATAGGAGGGGATTTCCTCCTATGGCGTGGAAAAAATACAACCTCCGTCATTTTTTCTGACGATCGGCACCCATCATCATCATCGTTATCATCTAAGATGTGCGTACACCAAATTTCATGTGATTCCACAACTTTTTCACCGTTGATTTAGTGGGTTCAAAATTAACGGTTTACCGACAATAGAACTTTTTACATTGCTAAATCAACGGTGAAAAAGTTGTAGAATCACATGAAATTTGGTTTACTCACATCTTAGATGATAACGATGAAGATGATGGCGGCCGATCGTCGGAAAAAATGGCGGAGGTTGTATTTTTTCCACGCCATAGGAGGAAATCCCCTCCTATGGCCTCTTTTCTCCATTATTCTCATATACTATATATATATATATACTATATATATATATATAGAGAGAGAGAGAGAGAGGAAAGAAGGGAATTTCCTCCTATCATGTTAAAAAATAATACACCCTCCATGAGTTTTTTTTGACGATCGACATTCAGCGTCTTCATCTTTATCATTGTCACGCCCCGCTTCCCAAAATGTGGAATACGGGAAGCGACGAAGGCCAGCCGTGCTACCTACGGTAAGGAAAAGTCCTTCCATAGTCACATAAGGCTGTCTAGATTAACCTGTCAAAAATAAAATCCAATACCAAAAGAAATAATACTGATAATCATGCTGCAATGAAACCACAAGAAATCCTAAAATGGGTCCACTAGATAATTGATGCAATTATAGATCCAAAACAAAAGATTCGGAATAAAATAAGATCCGAAAGAGATGCAAAAGTCCTAATGTCCCATAAGGGCGCACATGCTAAAGGCTAAAAGTAAAGGAAAATAAACCTACGATTACTGATCTTCAACAAAGTCCTGGTAGCCGCTCTGATCCCGCTTAGCCTAAAAACCTGTATCTAAACCTGAGATGGCAAATCTCAGGGATGTCAGAACACCCCAGCAAGTACTCAACGTATAAAGTGTGTGTAGCATAATAACAAGAATATATAAAAGTGAAGCCCGGTGCGCAAGAAAACATGTATATAAGTAATTAAATGTACTAACACTATGAAACATGTATGTAAGGGATCATGTCATAACCTAACTGGCCACTGAAAGGTAAACTATCCTATCGTAAGCTTGAGTGTGTGCGTCAACCTCTGCAGGAGTATTCCTAACCCAAGAGTGGTGCCCCAGGGGCTAGGAAACACGGGCCCAACTGTGGAATGAACAAGAGACCGCTATAGCCCGGTACGAGCTGTAATCATGTGACCGCTATAGCCCGGTACGAGCTGTAATCATGTGACCGCTATAGCCCGGTACGAGCTGCCGGCATGGGACTCCTGAGATCCTGTTGTACAACGCACACTCAAACTATCCCAACACCCACGTATTTATAGCTGCTATGGTAAAGACTAGAGCACTAAATAAGAATGCTGAAAAGACAGGAACTTGTAGTATGGTAATTGTATGGAAATAAAACTGGTGAATAGTGGTGTGTCATGTAATGTAATTCAACATTCAAATTAGAGAACTTGTTTTAATATGAGTAGTCTGGAGCAATGAGTAATCATGGCATGTCAAGTACAATAGTTATAAAATGATAGTGTCTATAAACAAGAATAACATGTTAAGGTTTCTCAATCATGCCGACAATGATAGTCTCAAGTAAAATATTAAATATAGATAGAATATGATAAGGTCAAAAATGTAAACAACACTCAACATAAATATGCAAATATCTGTATTTAACATCCGAGTTTATTTATTGAAAAGAATAATAAATTGAAATATGGTTTTAAAGGGTTAATATAGTTAAATGAGAATGACAAATTACAGATGCGTAAAGCGGGTGGTGGTAATAGTATAATTACGAGGTAATAGTAAGTAAGATAAAAATAAATGACAGATTGACTAGTTATCATGTAAGTGCTAATAATAAGTTTTATAATCATGTGATAATAGAAAATATTAATACAAATTATAGTATCAAAATAATTTATATGACTAGGACGCATAGAGTGCAGCGATATTATAAGGAGTGATAATGTAGAAAGTTTAATTTATATATATAAAATATTAAGCCCAAAGTGTTTATTGATTAACAGTAATAATGGTATATTTTTATGTTTTAGATTATGATATAAGTATTGATATTTTGCATGCTAGTGTATACCAATATTGTTGCAACAGAAACATATAATTACTTATAAAGCTTTTTATATATTAAACCACATTTACATGTTAAAAGTTATTTTATTACGTTTGCATTTTTATAGTTGTTCACTTGATGAAATGATTAATAGGTATTCTAGATTCTAGGGTTTTCATCATATGTACAAGTATTATAAAATATATTAATAAAGCGGCAAAATATTATAATTTTATTTAAATATTGTAAGTTAATAATTTATTTACAGAATTCCCGATGTTGCATTGACTAAAAAAATAAAAGAGTAAGAATACTTGCCTCGGAGACAGATAAACACGACGACACGAAGAACAACTCCAAAGTTTGATTGCTCGGCTAATTTTGAAGAAGAAGAAAATATTGTGATTGAAAAAAGAGAAGGTTGATTTATATGAGAAGGGGAGAGATGATAATAATTAGATTGTTATTTATAGAGAAGAGAGATGTTTAAAGATTAGAGAGAGTAATATAATTGGAGAGAGAAATATTCTGATGAGATGAGATTTGGATTTGATTTTATAAAAGAGAGATATGATGGGTTGTTATATACTTCTATAAGATATTAGAAAAGTTGTATATATACATATTAGTTTGTATATAGTTAGAATAATAGAAAAGTATATGTATATATACATATTAGTATATAGTGAAAATATATGTAGATATGTATATAGTTATGGGTTAATAAAAATAAATACAATTAGTTATATATATAAGATTTTATGATATCAAACAACTAAAATATATTTTCAGTTAAACTATCATAACAAAATATCTTCAATTATATATATGTATGTATGTATATAGATTTGTAGAAAAAAATAATTAAAGAGAGTAGATTTGAGAAAGAGAATCTACTGAGAAAGATTAGATGAGCGATTGTTAGGATCAGGATTAATAAAAGATTTAAAAATATATTTGGTTTGGTAAAATTATTTAGTTTGGAGAGAAAAAATATTTGTTTTAAAAAGAATCAAGTTATCAGGTGAGACATATATGGTGGTTGGAGAGAGAAAATTGAGTTGTTAGTTTAGTAAAAATATTTATATGGTTAAAAGATTTAACAGGGGCTCTCATGACTTTTCAAAATTAAATATTCTAACCAAATAAATATCGTAAGACAAAATATCTTATAAATAGAATTTAAAAATGGGTAGAATCTTATGTATATATATTGTTTAAAGAAATACCAAATAAAATATCTTTTGTTTAAATTATGATACTAAAATATAAATATGGTTATGAAATAGTGTTAGACAAATAAATATTTAAATACTAATAATATGCATATTTAACAAACTTGAAAAAAACATAATTGTATGCATATATCTTAATTAAAAGTATTAAACTCCAAATTATAATAATAATAAAACAAAGCCCAATATATCCAAAAAGAAAAGGAACGTACGATCGGACAAGAGTGTTACAATCATCTAAGATGTGGATACACCAAATATAATATGATTCTACCACTTTTCATCGTTGATTTAGCAGGTGTGAAATTAACGGTTTGCCACAATAGATTTATAATGTTAATTCAACGGTGAAAAGGTTGTAGAATCACATGAAATTTGGTGTATCCACATCTTAGATGAGAAAGATGATGATGTGTGTCAATCGTCGAATAAAATGGTGGAGGATAAAGATTTTTTTATGCCACCTAACCAAAAAGCCTCTTATGGCCTCTTTTCTTCATTATATATATATATATATATAATGGAGGAATGTGCCATAGAAGGGAATTTCCTCCTACAGCGTTGAAAAAATACTTTCTCCACGATCTTTTTCGACGATCGGCATTCATCATCATCATCTTCATCTTTTAAGATGTGGATTCTACCACTTTTTCACCGTTGATTTAGTAGGTGCAAAATTAACGGTTTATCAACAATAGTACTTTTTACATTGCTAATTCAACGGTGAAAAGTGGTAGAATCACGTGAAATTAAGTGTATCCACATCTTCGATGATAAAGATGAAGAAGATGAATGCCGACCGTTGAAAAAAATTCGAGAGTGTATTTTTTCGACGTCATAGGAAGAAATTCCCTCGTATGGCCTCTTTTCTTTATATATATATATATATATATATATATATATATATAAGCCTTTTAGTTTTAAGAATCTGTTAAGTGCTATTTGACAATGGGGAACACTCGAAGGCAAGTAGATCTATATGACTATATCAGTTTCAACCTCACAACTCTTCCAATTATAAAAACACAAAAGGGCCAGTTTGATTAGCACAATGTAATGGTTCTTTTAAGACTATATCAGTTTCAACCTCACAAAGTGTCTCTATGTTTACTACAACAACAACTGAGCCTTTTATCCCAAGCATATGGGGTAGGCTACATGAACCAACATGAGAATCACGCCGGGTCCAGCACATGAATCCTCTGCCTCCACTCACTCCTATCGAACAATACAGTTTCATTGAGTCCTTTGGCAACCATATCGTTTCGTATCACCTCCATCCATGTTTTCTTCGGTCTCCCTTTTGCCCTTTTGCCATTGCGCATATCGAGAGTATCTATTCGTCGGACCGGTGCTTCCATAGGTCTGCGTCGCACATGACCAAACCATCTTAGTCGGTTTTCCCGCATCTTCTCCTCCACAGGTGCGACATCAACTTTTGTACGAATATCCTCATTTCGCACCTTATCTTTTCTAGTGTTACCGCACATCCAACGAAGCATGCGCATTTCCGCTACGTGCATCTTCTATGTATGATGCTTCTTAGGAGCCCGGCATTCTGTACCATATAATAAGGCAGGCCGAATAGCGCTCCGATAAAACTTCCCTTTCAATTTTAACGGAAAGTTACGATCACACAAAATCCCTGTTGCACTCCTCCATTTCAACCAACCAGCTTGGATCCTTTGATTAGCATCACTATCGATCTCCCCATTCTTTTGGATGATGGAACCTAGATATCTAAACTGGTTGCTCGGTGATATCTCTTGCCCTTCCAATGTTATACCAATATGGTTTTGACTTCTCTGGTTACTAAATTTGCAATTCATATATGTTGTCTTGGACCTGCTCAATCTGAATCCCCGAGATTCCAATGTTTGCCTCCATAATTCCAATTTGGCATTAACCCCTGTTTTCGTCTCATTTACTAGAACAATATCATCAGCGAATAGCATACACCAAGGTACCTCATCTTGGATAGTTCTAGTAAGCTCATCCATCACGATGGTAAACAGGAATGGACTTAATGCAGATCCTTGATGTAAACCAATAGTAATCGGAAAATCACTCGTTAAGCCGCCGCAAGTTCTGACATTTGCCACTACTCCATCGTACATATCCTTGATTATGTCAATATACTTGACGGGGACCCCCTTCTTCATCATTGTCCCCCATAATACCTCTCTAGGTATCTTGTCGTACGCTTTTTCTAAATCAATGAATATCATATGCAAATCTCTTCTCTTCTCTCGAAAACGCTCGACAAGTTGACGAAGCAAATGAATAGCCTCTGTCGTTGATCGTCCAGGCATGAACCCAAACTGGTTTTCTGTTATCTTAATATCCTTCCTTAGCCTGTGTTCAATCACTCTCTCCCAAAGTTTCATGGTGTGACACATAAGTTTTATTTCCCGGTAGTTTGAGCAACTTTGAATGTCACCCTTGTTCTTGTAGATAGGTACAAGGACATTTTTTTTCCATTCATTTGGCATCTTTTTTGTCTGCCAAATCTTATTAAACAGATCTGTCAGCCATTTAACGCCTATTTCTCCTAAGCATCTCCAAATCTCGATAGGAATCCCGTCAGGGCCAACCGCTTTTCTTAAACTCATTCTGTTCAAAGCTTCTTTAACCTCAAGTAGTCTTATTTTACGCATGAAATCACGGTTTATATCTTGAGATTGAATGACAAGTCCATCCAAATTCTTAGTAAAGCTCTCATTGAATAATTTGTCAAAATAATCTCTCCATCTTTCCTTGATATCCTCATCTCGAATTAAAACCTTCTGATTTTCATTTTTGACACACTTCACCGCACATAAGTCTCTAGTCTTCCTTTCCCACATCCGAGCAATCTGGTATATATCATTTGCAGCCTCTTTAGTGTCTAATTTCTCGTACACCTCTTTGTAGATCTTAGATTTAGCTTCTCGAACAGCTTTCTTAACTTCCTTTTTAGCCATTTTGTACTTCTCAAATCTCTCTGCATCTCTACTTTTCTTCAAATCTTTATAAGAATCTCTTTTAATTTTAATAGCAGCCTTTACATCTTCATTCCACCATGATATGTCCTTAGATGGTGGAGCACCACCTCTCGACTCACCGAGTAGATCTCTAGCTACCTTCTTGATACAACTAGCCATTTTGTTCCATGTTTTGTCTGGATCATCTTCCGACTGCCAATCCGCTTCTTGGACTACGTGATCTATAAAAGTCTTTTGGTTACCTTCTTTCAATCGCCACCATTTAATTCTAGGCTCTACCTTACGTCTAATCTTCCTAGGTTATCTTCTTAATCGAAAATCTAGAACTAAAAGTCTATGTTGAGTGGTTACACTCTCACCTGGCACTACCTTACAGTCGATACAACAACCTCTATCTATTCTTCTCGTCAGAAAAAAATCTATTTGACTAGCACTTGATCCGCTCCTAAAAGTGATAAGGTGGGACTCTCTTTTCCTAAACCAGGTGTTTGCTAAGATCAAGTCATAAGATAAGGCAAAATCTAGAATCGAGTCACCTACTTCATTCCTTTGTCCGAAACCAAAACCTCCATGGATAGTATCAAACCCACTACGACTAGTACCTACATGTCCATTAAGATCACCACCAATAAATAACTTCTCTCCACTAGGTATACTTTGCACCACCTCGTCTAAATCCTCCCAAAATAAACGCTTACTAGCGTCATCAAGACCTATCTGTGGTGCATAAGCACTAATAAGATTAAGGATCTCTCCACCTAGAATAAGCTTAACCAGTAAAATTCTATCACCTTTTCTCCAAATCTCAACTACATCCTCAAGCAACCGTCTATCTATGATTATTCCTACCCCATTACAATTTTTATCTCTACCCGTATACCAAAGCTTATAACCCCAAGGCTCTATGACTCTACTCTTTTCACCTACCCACTTAGTTTCTTGCAAACACATAATACCAACTCTCCTCCTAATCATCACCTCCACTAATTCTATTAGTCTACCCGTAAGGGAACCTATGTTCCAGGAAGCTAGACGGATCCCATGAAATCCTTGCTTATTTGTCACTACACCCGGGGTCCGATGTAGCGCGCCGTTTCTGGACGACGACCCTTGCTTATTTGTCACTACACCCGGGGTCCGATGTAGCGCGTCGTCTCTGGACGACGACCCTTGCTTATTTGTCACTACACCCGGGGTCCGATGTAGCGCGCCGTTTATAGACGACGACCCTTGCTTATTTGTCACTACACCCGGGGTCCGATGTAGCGCGCCGCATCTGGACGACGACCCAGAAGCCCTTGCATACTTAACACTACACCCGGGATCCGATGTAGCGCGTCGCTGAGTAGGGGACGGCCCAACGATATTCGTAGTATGGTTCATGTCATAGAATGTGACAGTTTTACGTTGGCTGTCACAAGCCTACCACAACCCTCACCCTTTCTCATCCGGACTTGGGACCGGCAACGGTGGGTTTGTGTCTCTATGTTTACTAGCTCTCTTATATTTCAGCAGCTTGTATATGTACTCTCTATTAGCCTCTTCTCAAATATGTTGCAATACATAACACTGGAAAAGGTTAAATGCTGATCCAATATGCGATATTAAATTTCTAATCCTCACCGTTCCATTGTCATTTTGCATCGTCAAAGTTGAAATTTAGTTATCAATGCTACAAATCATATATAAAGGTATACAAGCAAAAAATATATTTTTGAAAAAATCCAAACACTCATTTTTCCCTAAAAAATTTCTCACATTTTGTACACTTTATATGCATATTGCAATTCTAATACAAGTATAAAACATTCCTACTGAAAATAAAGTACATGTAAAAAAATAAAAGTCAGATCCATGCCCCTTTAAATCCATAAAATAGGTAATATTAGAAACACGTCATTAAACATAGAAGTTAAAAATAAAAATTCAGATATAAAGCAGAAATGTGCTTCTTAAAGTTCACATTGACTTTATGTTTATGAAACGACATTAATCAACAAGGAAAAGGTAATACCTGGCCCCGGCCGAAATCCTTTAAAGGCATCTTCAGCATTAATACGACACTCAATTGAATGCCCTCTAAGAACAATATCCTCCTGTGAATGGTAAAGACTAATTATTAGTGGAGCCAAACTATAAATAACTATCACAGCAACCAAACTGTATAGCAATTATACCTGCTTGTATGTGAGTCTCTCTCCAAGTGCCACACGAATTTGTTCCTCAATTAAATCAGTTGAAGATATCATTTCAGTAACAGGGTGCTCAACCTAGATTTTAGTGCATGCAACGATAATTTTTAATATGCAAGTATATTGTTTTCGAGGAAAAAATATGAGAATATATATAAATAACCGTAGTGTTCAGACCTGGATCCTCGTGTTCATTTCCATGAAGTAAAATGAGCCTCTTTCGTCCAAGAGAAATTCCACAGTTCCAACACCAATATAACCTATAGAAGCAGCTGCGGCTACAGCAGCATCACCCATTGCTTTACGTAGTTCTGGGGTCAAAGCAGGAGATGGAGCTTCTTCAAGGAGTTTTTGATTTCTCCTCTGTCAAAGAGTTCCAAGGCAATTGACATAATTACAATTCGCATAACAAAACAGCTAAGAACTGTTGGTGCTCAAAGATTCCCAAGTTAGACTCAGAGAAAAATGTTGTAGTTTAGAATCACGTGGAGCAAAGTTTTGTTTATTTTATATAGTAAAGTTAGTGATGTTGAAGTTGACACAGATCGAAGTCTTACCAATACAAACTTCTATTTTGTATTTCCTTATTATTGCATGGGTTGATTTTATCCATAACTTGTTAATGTGAGAAAACAGAGTGGGGAATACAGAGGACAAAAACAGAGTGGGGAATACAGAGGACACAGAAATCTTGTGCCAAAAATCTATCAAGCCTGTGGCTAAACATTGCCGCACATAAGAAAAATTAGCTGTTATTTTTCAACTATCTTCAGAAAATGAAGCTAGAATATTCCTTTAAAAATTCTCAAAAAAAGAAGTGTTTGTTCATGTAGCAGCCAAATTGTTGATTTAGATCATATCCAAGTGTATAAGCACAGCGTCAAACCTATGCCTAAGATCAGGCATGCAAGTGTGTATGTTTGCATGACCATCAGTGTATGAGGTACCTGAATACTGCAATCACGCTCCCCAAAATGAACAACATTACCATACTTGTCTGCAAGAACCTGCAAGGCATCAAGTGCTGGTTGAGAGTTGTAAACTTAAAAAAAATGATATATATATTTTTTAAATTCAAACGCTCAAGAATTAGTGTGCAACACAAGCACCCACAAATGCCTACTATTAAGACAGGTCATATCGATCTACAAAGAATAAACCGTGTGAAGCAAATATAAACATTTAAGTTTATCAAGAAAGCATAAAAGATGAAAGGATATATAAAGCTTTTGGGTATCACACATTTCACAAATTTGGCGACACACGATACAGCACATTCAATTGTTATAGTGAATTCAATATCAACAGGTACAAAACATAGAAATACAAAATAAATGTCCACAATGAATATGCAGATAATGACATCATCTGATAACCATACCTGGAATTCAATGTGCCTTGGGTTCTGGATGTACTTTTCCAAATAAACCCCATCATTACCAAATGCAGCTGCAGCCTCGCTCTTAGCTTGCTGAAATATGTAGTGGAGATATATAAAGCAAAACTGTACGAAAACGCATAATCGAAAAGCTCCAAACTATTGAAAAAGAAAGGAAAAAAATCATGAAGCTATGATCTAAACAAAGTTGGGATATACGGAGGTCCATTCATTTCCTACTTTAAGATCAGAGATAATTCACTGAAGATTTGTGATAATCTCAGTAACTGCTGACCATTTTTTGGCTGTTTTGTGGCAACATCCACAGCACACATTTTTTAGCTCAGTACTAATAACTATCCTGGTTTCAAATGTGAGGGGGGTCTTTCCCTTTTTAAGTAGTTGACTGGTCAGAGCATTTTACAACAGATTGGTGGCTGGCTTGATACAAATAATTGATCCAAAGCTTTGAGATTCGTATTGGCCTGAGGTCACGCTGGATAGGGAGACGGACTAAGGTACTATGAATGGAACAGAATATCATATCAAAATTTGGGGTTTCCATACACTTGAGAGCGTTCGCTTGGGTTGTTTCATCAATTTTGCGTCACTATACACGTGCACATGTAAGAGAAGGTTAACATTTTAAAACATGTAAATAAAGGATTATGATAATAGAATCTTGCATCATTGAATATCCATAATGCAAGCACTACACTATATACTAAATCAAAAACTAGAAAGCAGCAGCTTGAATTAAAAATGATCAAAATTCTTGTTAAATTATATCGATACTATATAAAAATATCAAAGCCGTTAATTGATTCAAATAGTCATTACTTCTGCTCATTTAATTTTTGATAGCCAGTTTTGGTAATCCAGATCAGGAATGCACCGTGAAAGGGGGTAACCTGATAACGAATCTTAACTAACTACAAAGTAATCTAAAAATATAAAACACACCATTTGTAAGTAATTGCAACTGATCGCGAAAGGGTAAAAAATACTACTAGATAAAATAATTTGAATCTAAGGTCACAGGCCCACATACAGGAGAAGAATATAGCATACAACATACCTGAAGTAATTTTACAAACTCTTCAGGTTCCTTGGCGAGCCGCATTCCACGCCCGCCACCTCCAGCAGTTGCCTGCAAAGAAAAATTAGAAAAGGATTATTAGTACTAATGCTGTTCCGAAAGAAACACATCTCAAGATAGTAAAAAGGTTTTCGACTTTTAGTTATATGTGCAAACTATGAGTAGACATAATAAGTCGTATAGAAGCATGAATTTATGATTTTAAGGGATGCCGGACACTAAGAATGACTGACACTAAGTGAGCAAACAGTTGATATTATAAAAGCAGATAATGTGGAAGCTAACAGGTAAAGACCTATAATACACCATCTGGATTTTTTTTGTGACCTGATAAATGATAAGCATCATCTTCCACTTTCTAACTATGTTACAAACTTTTTCAGTTGCCAGTTTTGACCTTCATAACTGCATTCATATTATTGCATGCTTATAAGAAATGCGTAATTTTCTTGAGAATAATGAAGAAAAGAGGCCCTAGAAGGCTTTTTCGTTAGGTGGCGTCAAAAATCTATATCCTCCACGAATTTTTTCGACGATCGGCACCCATCATCATCATCATCTTCATCATGTAAGATGTGGATACACCAAATTTCATGTGATTACACCACCTTTTCACCGTTGAATTAGCAATGAAAAAAGTTCTATTGTCGGTAATTCAACAGTGAAAGAGTGATGGAATCACGTGAAATTTGGTATATCAGCATCTTACATGATAAAGATGATGATGATGGATGCCGATCGTCAAAAAGAATCATGAAGGGTGTATTTTTTCGATGCCGTAGGAGGGAATTCCCTCCTATGGCACCTTTCCTCCATTATCCTCAATTTTCTTAATCCTTGTGTGAACTGCACATTATTCCCAAACTTCTATTATCGCCTCTTACTAGGCAGTTAATGCTAAACTTAAATTCCAGAGACCGGTATAAGCTAAAAGATTTGTTGCAGAGCTACTGCATGTAGCACATGCTTAAGCCTCCAAAACTATACTCTGAATGAGCAATATCATAAATGGAGTGGGGATTACATATATTACCATAGGCTATTTATTAACTGTCAGTTTCAAACTAACTTTCCAATGGAAAAATGACCGAAAATTCCAAGTCTTCTCTTCCGTGCTCTACTTTAACAGTTAGATATGAAAACCTCGATTGCTTGGCCTGTTAATGTTTCCTATAGAACACCGTTCTACATTTTCAAATCATTTTATAATTTATATAAAAAGAAACAATCCTACAGATGTAGATCAGAGAAATTATCCTAAAAACAACATACCTTGATCATCACAGGATAACCAATCTCGTTGGCAAGTCTGATAGCCTCTTCCGTGCTCTGGTACAAGGTTATTGATGACAGTGAGATTTATAACATTGGCATGCAAGAACTTATTGCTGCAAAACGCTCATAATTGAACCTGCAATAATCCATCGCTTCCTGGTACAGTTGGCACACCTGCTTTCTTCATTGTTTCCCTAGCAGTAGCTTTATCGCCCATGGTCCTGATGCTATCAGGCTACAGAATTGTATTTTTTCAAACAATTAACTTTATCACTCAAAGTAACATTTTTATTAAATAAAGCGATCAATATAGCACATCAGCTCCTCTATCAAGTTAGTTTATTTTTCGGAAAATCCATAGGTTAGCAACTTGTATAACTGAGAAGTTCATTAAAATCCCATAAGTGAAACTTACATTAGGTCCTATAAAGTTGATTCCATGCTCTCTGCATATGTCGACAAAACCAGCGTTCTCAGCAAGGAAACCATACCCAGGGTGCAACATGGTGCACCCACGGCTAACAGCAGCAGATAGGACATTTGGAACAAACAAGTACCTGTAGATTAAGTAGGATAACATTATATGTCTAAAATGAATTGCCCAATGTAGAAGATGTCAGGGTTAGATTAGCCTGAATGCTTGATATACATAGTTAATCCAACAGCTCTTAGGCCTTGTTGGATACCATTGTTCCTAGGGGAAACAAGTCTTGAATCCATTTTTCCTATGGATTTGATCAATACTAAGAAACACTGTGTTTGGATAGATTATTTAAAAGTTAAATCTAATTCCCTAGGACTAAAAACCCTCAAAATTGCCCATTTTTCCATATTAGAAAAATTAGGTAAGACTATCCAGAGTTCTCATTCTATTTTCTCCCTAGAAATTTAATATGTATTCTCTCAAATTATCCAAACATAAATTTTAGATGAAAATTTCTATATGTTTTCACTTAAAGTAGGAGCATTCCGAGACTCCCTTCCCAAATGAAAACCTAGGCATTCTAATCCTAAGTACCAAAACAAAGCCTCAGCCTTAACTTTAAGATAAAGAGATTCTAGAGAAAACATCAAAAGGTCACACCATCATGAGTTCGAGGTCTTGTGTTTAAATCTCAACCCCTCATTATTGACAATTCTAGCATATTTGTCCACACTTTATATGGTCTTTCCAAGAAATGTTTGCATTGGAGGCCTCTTCGCATGACTGAAAGGTTCACGTGATTTAATTAGCTTGATATACATTGTTTATCTACAACCATCAGCTTAAGCTTTTGGGTAAAGCAGTTATCAACATAAGCAAAACAATATGAAAAAGGAGAACCTGTAAGGAACACCTATATAACATTTTGAACAAGGAGAATTTTATTTTTTTTTCTATTCTTACGATTGGCTGCTTGGTGCTTCGCCAATGCACACTGCCTCATCTGCGAGCCTCACATGAAGAGCATCCTGATCTATTGTGGAGTACACGGCAACACATGGAATGCCCATTTCATGTGCAGTTCTAATTACGCGAACTGCAATCTCGCCTCTGTTCGCTATCAGGATTTTCTCATCTCGGCAAGTTGCATTCAGTGCTCCACCGCATTTCTTAGATCTCCGTGCAGTGAAGGCAGCCTTTTGCTTTGGAAAGCTTATTTTCTGAAAGTTTGGAAGATTTCCTACCATAAAGCTGCATTGTGAACTCTTGATTCCTCTAGCTGGTGAAATAAACAGCCCCTTCAAAAGGAATATAGAATTCGGTCAATATTACAAATCCAATTAAAAAAAAGGGTTCGTTATTGTGAATGAAGCTTTAGATCAAACTACATCACAAATAAACAATGAACTGACAACTGTGATAGAGAGAAAACTTGTGCAAACAGAAGCAAACTTGGGTTTATATGTCCGCAAATATCAAAAATTGATATATCAAAGCGATATTGTATTTTTCCTTCTATTATAAAAAAAGATAAGTAGAAATCGTCAATTTCTGGACTTTTCCGGTGATTAGCGCAGACTGGGCCTGAAAACAGGTATACGAACCCTTGTTGGATGGATTTATACATGATGTCTCTATGCATGGGATTTCTAAGCTAAAATAACACAAAAGGCTAACATTATTCTAAGACAATAATAATCATGTATGATAAATCATAGTAGTTCAGCTTTAACTTTGAGATATGAACAGTGAACCAAACAACGAAGATGCATAAAAGAGATAAAACCCATAGAATTAGTAGAAGGTTATGTTTGTAATTGAAGCAAAGGCCAATAAAAGAACATCAAAATTTTAAACAGAAAAAACATTAGGAACAACTAAATTAGAGGTTGTATCACCAAAATAAAAAAAACGAAATTAGAGCGTTGTCCCGTTTACATCAGAACTCTTCATTGAACAAACTGCTCCTTATCATTGAAATTACATTATTAACCACTATACTTCACCCGAACTTTTCCCTAACAACAACAAGCCTTTCCCACTAAACTTTTGGGTTAGCTAATAAGAATGCTTACTTCGATTCAACTTCATTAATGTTTATGTCCTCTATTAAACTAATAATAGCTCACCCTTTTTAACCGCCCCCAATTTTCCGGTTTGCCTCTAAACCCCGTTGCTCCATTAACTACTTCTACAAGTTTGTCACTTGTCATAACTAGCACGTTAATCAGCCTCTGTTTCAATACCCCGTTTTATCCTCTACAAGGCCACCCCTGAATACCTACAAACACACTAATTCGTAAAATTATTCTTACAGTATTGTTTCTCTTCTTTTTTACTAACACTCGAGAACATGTATATGATGACATAGCATAATGCTTTTCCTTGCACATTAAAATGCAGGGAAAAAAAGTAAACAAAATAAATGCATTATGTGAAAGAAAAAAAAATCCATAAAAACAAGCTCCAAACGAACATACCCCTTCACCGAAATAACCTTCACATTTACTTTCTTTATAAAACATTAAAACATGTAGCTAAAATCTCAAAACCTCATTCAATTTACCATCACATGCAAAATCATACAAGAAACTAAGTCAAAACCTTTTTTTGGCCTTGGCCCATAAGCCCTAACCTATGCATACAACACACCCACGCATACATCATAGACAAGCAACAACACGCACACACAGCCAAGGTGCCCCGAAAGCGTTAATTTGTGGCCACTTTCCTCCCGGGTTTCATGGAACCCCGCACTCTCCCCTAGAGAGGAAGTTCCCATACCAACCAAGCTATTGCTCATTGGTACTATGTCAAATCTTATTTCAGTGCCAAATGGTTACGTGATTTAAAGGAACAAATTAAACATCCTTGTGATTTCTCCTGTAACCACCGTCTCAAATTTCCCTTCAAAATATTATCACACGAAAACAAAAGAAAAAATGTATATACTATATAGTAAGAAAATAGTAAATTGATCTGAATATCAATGATTATAAGCAATGAGCAATGAGCAATGATCTTACAGGAGTGGAGCACACGGACTTGGACACAAACATAGAGTCCATTCTCGAACAAAACCCCTGCAAAAATCAAAACAAAACAAATTACAACAAAATAAAAGCTGCCCATCTCGATTCAAGCATTCAAAACCCATATTTTGAATCAAAGATACGAAATCGATGCATGAATCCATGGATCTGAGTCGAAAACTACCTTAAAAATGGGATTTTTTTTCGGGTTTTTTTAGGGAGAGAATAAAATGGGATTGAAATGAGAGAAGTAGAAGAAGAGGCTGAGAAATATGAAGAGAGAGATCGATGAGATCGAGAATCGGTCGACGTTGGAAGCTCCGCTTCTGCGATTTAAACTATTCGCTTGGGCTATTCTGCTCACATATTTTCAATCAGCCCCTTTTGTTTCCACATATTTGTGACATACACGGTTAATTACATATACCACCTTCACTTATAGGGATTTAAACTAATGCCTCTTGGCTAACCGAGGTAATGAAAACAGGACTGTATTAGCTGTGGTTGACACACCCACGTCCGAGGAGGGGCCCTTAAGGACAATTTTTCGGAATTAATGGGTTTTTAGCAAAATGGCGTTGGAAAAAAAGTATTTAGCATGATAGTGTTGGAGACATGATTAAACCAATTTAACGCAAGCTAGCTAAAACCATGCTTAAAAGGTTTTAAGCTGCACTTGCAAGTGCTCAAAACTTGCAAGGATAGCTTAAAACTGCACTTTAAAAGTGTGGTTTTAGATACTTGCAAGTTTTAAACTGCACTTATAAGTGCTCAAAACTTGCAAGTGTAGCTTAAAACCGCACTTTTATAGTGTGGTTTTAAATACTTGCAGGTTGCAAGCACGTGCAAGTTTTAAACTGAACTTGCAAATGCTCAAAATTTGCAAGTGTAGTTTAAAACCGCATTTTTAAAGTGCGGTTTTAATTAAATTCCGTTAAAACTCACCCATCACGTCCCTAACACCATATTGATATTCAACATCGTTTTGCTATTTTTTTATAAAAGTAATCGTTTGTTCCCAAAAAAAATGTCCCCAATTAAATCTCAACACAGACTCATCCTCCCATAATTCATTGTTGTTGCTGCTGCTGCGCAGCTTCGTAGATATAGTGAACTCCTCGCGCTTTCTCCTCCAAACATGTTATAAGTTTCATTAATTCAGCGTTTAATACCTAAACCGTCTCTCTCCAGCTTATAATAATTATAAAACTGAAAAAACTTCATTATCAAATCCTAAGACACTTTCTCTTTCATGTCTTTCCACATAAATGTGTAATGTTTTCTGATTCTTGGATGTGTAATGTTTCTTGGATTATCGATATGTGTGATGGTCGATTAGTCTAGCTAAGGTTTTTTTTTCTCAAACACGTTTACAAAATGAATCAAATTTTACATCACCATAGAATCGAAATTGATCACTAACATTTGCCGCAAAGATTATTGCATTTTTTGTAACTAGATTTCCCGATCCGTCTTGAAACCTGATATGAAAGGCTCAAAATAATTTACAACAAATGCGGCATGAAGAACAAAGGGTGCTCAATAACAATAGATTAAAATTTAAGTGTTTAATTTGGCCCGAGACCGGCCAGCACTCACAGCCACAGGGGTGGGCCCCACTCCATGTATTTTGGAAGGGGGAAAGGATGCCGTAGCATTTATTAAATAAGGCAGGTTATAATACTCAACTCTTCACAAATAGGAGAAGGGGTATTACAATACAAAATCCCCTAAGCGACCGCTGCATATATAGGGGTTCAAGCCGTTATATGTGCCACATAGTTAAATACCCTCCTTGAATGCTCTAATACAATGTGCGGATTAAAAGATATCAGACGATGACAACATTCGTGGATAATATGAGAAATCCTCCATGGCAGAACTAATCTTGTTTGTGTAATCCAATCCACTATGTTTCTGGAGTCGCCCATCACAGTGCATTGGATCCCATTACAATCAATTGCCGAGAGGACTCCAAGTCGTACCGCTGAGGCTTCCGCTAGTTCCAAGTCGGCGGAATTTATTATCTCTGTTTTAACAAACTTCAGCGCTCCTTCATGGTCACGTCCAAGCACTGCAAGGCATGAATTCTGGTTCCTAACCGCTGCATCAACATTTAGTTTTAGAGAACCAAAAATCGGCATTATCCAACCCTCGCATCTGGGTTGCACAAGATTCTCCATCCCGCTCTTAGAAATATGCTCAAATTTACTTTATCTAATCGACGAAAGCCTATACTACCAACAGATTTAGGCCGTTGCAAGAAAGACCATGCTTTTAAGAACAAATGCCGACCTCCTGGATCAAACCCCCAATATAAGTTTCTCATTGTAGCTTCCGTCTCTTTATTTCTAGCATTCGGAATTATCCCTAGACCTATTTGATAAGACGAAATTGAAGCTAGAGACGATTTTGATAAGTACCTCTCTATCTGCATGTGAGAGCAAAGAAGACTTCCATCCCTTGAGCTTAACATGCATTTTCTCCATAAGAAATTTGTGTGCATTGTGTAAAAGCGTCCATAAAACTTCTGGGCACAATATAAATAGATGAGGAGACAGCGGGCATCCTTGTCTTAGACCACAGGTAGGAACAAAGAACCCATTTACCTCCCCATTAACATTTAACCCCCTATAGATGTAGTGCATACGCAAGCTTTTATCAAAGCTATATATAAATTTTCCAGGAAAGTTGAGCTGCCTTAGAACTTCAAGGAGAAAATCCCACTCAATTCTGTCATAGGCCTTACTCATATCAGCTTTGAAGGCGAAAAACCTGGTTTTCCTCCTTTTGCTACCCATGCTGTGTATAAGCTCCTGAGCAACCACGATGTTGTCAAAGATCTGCCTCCCTGGAACAAAAGCTGTTTGATTGTGTGAAATTAAATTGCCGAGAAAAGGCTTCAATCTCTTGGCTAAGAGCTTCGCCGCGATCTTATAGAGGGCATTGCATAGGCCTATGGGTCCTGAAATATGCAGGATTACAGCGATCGTTTATCTTTGGGATCAGAGTCAAAATTGTGTGGTTGACAGAATTGTGTGGATGTCGATTATAACGCCTCCTGCACTACTCGAACGACATCTTCTCTGCACGACCACCAATTCATTCTCAAAGATCAATAATCCCACTCCATGTTAGACTCCATTCTGGATCGATCTCGGCTAATTAAATATGGTCGACACCGGCTATATATTACTCAAAATGTAAAATGAAAATCTATTTAGAATAGTACAAATGAGTTTTTTATTTTTCATTTTTAACAACACTTTCTAATAGTACAAATGTGCCCACGGGTCCACCCCTAATCCTGACGCTAAAATCCCCAAATTTTCCAATTTTCTCATTCAAAACCCCCTCCTTTTTTCCCTCTCTATCTCCTCTTCAAATCCCTCCCTCGCTCAATCTTTCTCTCTCATGGCGTCGGATTTTTCAGCTCCCTCATTCTCTTTGGGCCTTGATCTCGATCTCGAAGAAGAAGAACCCCCTTTCCCCAATCCATCGCATCAAGAACAGCAACAACAAGAAGAAGATCTCGAATTGGACGAAGCCCTAGATCGAGATGATGATTTCGAGGAGCCTCAACAGCGTCCGGTGCCCAAGCGGCTGAGGCGGGGCCCGCCGCCTCCGACCCCTTCAACAATAGCTGACGATGCGAATGCGACTTTAGATGATGACATGGAGGATTTCTCGTCCCAAGAGGATGAGGATCATCGACGCCCAGGTTAGATTTTCATTCACATTAGGGGTTTTGAACTGAATTTTTGTTGAAATTTCGGCGTTTTGTTTGTTCGGATTTGATCTTTAGGGATTAGTTTACAGGTTATTAGCTGGGTTTTAGCTGCAATTTAATCTAGGGTTTCTTAACTCAGAATATTTGAATAGGAAAAAAATTGAATTTATTTGTTCTCATTTGATATATTTATATAGCTTATTGAAGGGTTTAAGTAAAGGAATAATTTTAACTAGGATACAACTGCAAAGTGGGAAATTTCCATCGATATTGAGGTCACTGCATATCGATTGTAAGATCTGACGGAAGAAATCGGGGAATTGCTTATTTGAGATTAATGGGATACGATAGCTTTTTGTAGCTTAAAATGGGAAGCTTTATGGAGATTGACTTAAAGATTATTCATCATCTCTTCAACGGGTTGATTTAAATAACACAAGAAGAGGGATAGCTGTGAAAATTTCTAAAATGTAATAGATGTTGGGATATGATACAATAAGACTTAGGCTTTACAGATAAATTTCATAATATAGAATTTGAAGGGTTTGTTAAGTGAAATTTCTTCATATTCTTTAACAAAAGTTGGTTCTTGATATTGGCTAGTTCTATAGGAAATACCTCGGATTAAATCGGGAAATTTTAGAATTTCTAGGCTGTTGAACATAGAAATGAGTGCAACCACAAGAAGTCAGAGGTAGCTTTCGAAGAAGGTAAAATGTGGGAGAATAGGTTTAAGTGGTTTGCGCAAATGTAGGAGAATAGGTTTAACTGGTGTGCGCATGTGCAACGAAGGTAAATCGGTGTGCTAGTTAGAAGGAGCGACACAATTGTAATTAATGAGGCATTTAGGACCATATGTATGAAAGGATACAGATGTCAGCAATTAAGAAAGATGTTAATGGAACTACCAATCGCTAATTTAATCAAGTAGCTGACCCTTAGTGAGGCTAAATGGATGAAAAGGATTAAAGTAGTTGATCCAAAAATTTGGATAAGGCATAAAGGCTTGTTCTTGTTGTTTTGATGATAGCAACGTATTGTATTGTATTTGATTTGAATTTAGGTTTTTAAAAGATAAGGGACTGGAATAGATTTTTCCAAGGATTGGAAGTTGTTACAATCGGTAGTATCCATACCCATATACACAGTAGTCAGTACTAAGTTCATACTCAGTGCAACTTCTTAAGAAGAGAGGTGTGTTGACCTTATGGCTTATACTATAACCTAGTAATGTTATCTTCCATCGGATTAATCTATCTTTGTCAGTAAAGTATTACATCTCGCATATGCAGATATAACTTCGTCACCACAAAGCCCTGCTACCTGCAGCAGCTCAAAGGTTTTGCTTCTTAATCGTGGGGTCCTCAGTAGCCATTCAGCAAGTAAGTTGAAGACGCCCAAGATCACAACAGCTTATAATGCATCAGCTCCAGCAAGCTTTGAGGAAAGCAGCAGCAAGAACCCATTTCCAAGGTTAACTGTAAGCCCTCTAAGAAATATCCATTTACATGACCCAGATTCGGATGATCCTTCTTCTAGCAAAGGAAAAGTTAACATAAAAGAGGTCGATCTATCCAATAAAATGAGAAAAGGCAATGAAAATACATTTCAGCCTCATAAACATCAGGCTGAAAGTTTTTGGAAGGACTTCAGCCCTAAGGAAAACATTAATGTGGCCACTCCTGCTCTAGACGAGTTTTGTGATGAGTATTTCAAGTTATCAAAAGATCAAAAAGCTGGCCACGGCAAGAAAGATGGTTCTGGTTTTTGCAGTTCAAAAGTACTCGATCTAGATGATGATCTGGACGATTTTGAAGCTTATTTTCAGCAGAAAAGCTTCTCTAGAAAATCCGATCACAGCTGGGACTTTCCTCATCCTAAACCTCCTGCTTATCAGCATTTCCACCATGATGACGCAAGGATCAGGTCCTTAATCAGGGAGCGGTTACCTCATTTTGCCCCAATTGGTTCGGAAAATAACAGAGGAAACCGACAATTTGCAGATGATCTTGATTACATGTAACATACCATAGCAGAAATCTATTTACTTTTTATTGGTGGGATTTCACTAACATGGCACAACTGTTTACTGTTTTTTCAGATAGAATATCAAACATCATATAGAGTGCAAATTGTCATGTTGATATCATATACTTTAAACGATTTTCAAATAAATAACATGACCTTTCAACAGTTTTCAAATTAATATCATTACTACTTTAATATAACAAAGAGGTATTGAAAAGCTGAAAGGGCTCGTGCCAAAAATTGCATATGGCATTAAATTGAAGTAGGAAAAAACTATGAAAGGTCATGGTATTATCAGCTTAAATTTGATTGAAAAACATTGAAAGTTCATGGTATATTAGAGAGATTTATTTAATAAGAACTATATGCATTCTAATGCTACTTCTGTTACACTAGGGGTCAATTCCGCCATGGAGATGTCCCTACCCAAGCCCGTGCAACTAATAGGAAAAGTTCTGAAAGAAACTCAAAAGTAAAGCAGAAAAGACCAAGGGCTGCTAAATCTAAAGATATCTCACAGCCTACAGAAAATTGGGTGAACCCAAGAGTTAGTGCTACCATCCCGAAGGATGCTGAGAAGAGGCGAGTCTCTGCTGTGGGTGGCCAAAGTGGTCACTGGTTTACTGGGCAGGATGGAAAAAGGGTATTTTGGGGAACAAATAGCGGAAACCCTCCTCACTTTTGTCTATATAAACAGGATATCACACTTTGTATAAAAACCTTCACTCTGCTTTCTATTTTTTGTTTTATTCCAATTTTTATTCCCAAAAGACCCCTCAACAAAAGCATTAAAAATGATTAAAAATCAGAAGTATTTTGAGAATAATAATTTGACATAAATGGAAAAAATTTAAGTCTGGTTAAAATACGAGGCAATGCATAGAGTTTTAAAACAACGTGGCTATACTCACAAAAGTAAGGTGAGTTCCCTGCTATTTAGGCACATCAGAAGTAGTTTTTATTTCATGTCGCTTCCGAAAAGTTTTAAGGTGTTTATCCTTTATCACATGCATATACAATTATATAATCTTCTATCTCTATATATAATGCAAATATACCCTTGGTTAGAGATCCACTCTTCTTCTTTTTTCTAGAAAAATAGAAAAAATGAGAAAAATCCTCACCTCTCAAGCCTTCCACATCATCTCTCTCACCTCTCAAGCCCTCCACGTCATCTCTCTCTCCTAAAAAACAATTAATTGTTTATCTAGAACCTTCCACATCATCTTTCTATATATATAACGCAAATAGGGATTGGTTAGAGGACCCCTCTCATTTTTTTTAGAAAAAGAGAAATCCTAGATTCCTAGGCCCTCCACCTTATCTCTCCCGTTTTAAAAAAAAAAATCTCTATATATAATGCAAATACCCTTAGTTAGAGGTCTGCCCTTCTTTTTTTTCTTCTAGTAAATAGAAAAAATGAGAAAAATCATCATCTTTCAAGCCCTCCACATCATCTCTCCCACCTCTTAAGCCTTCCACGTCATCTCTCTCATAAAAAATAATTAATTGTTTATATAGAATCTTCCATATCATCTCTCCCAATATATCTCTATATATAATGGGAATATCTCTATATATAATGCAAATATCTTTAATTAGAGGTCCACCCTTCTTTTTTCTTGAAAAATAGAAAAAATGAGAAAAATCCCCACCTCTCAAGCCCTCCACATCATCTCTCCTAAAAAACAATTAAATGTTTATTTAGAACCTTCTATATCATCTCTCCCAATACACACACACATTCTAGTATATATAATGCAAATACTCTTAGTTAGAGTTCCATCCTTCTCTTTTTTTCTAGGAAAAAAAGAGAAAAGGAGAAAAATCCACACCTTTCAAGCCCTCCATGTCATCTCCCTCACCACTCAAGCCTTCCACATCATCCCTCCCCCTTTTTAAAAATAAATAAATAAATAAGACTCTAAAACCCTCCACATTTCTCTCAATTCCATTCTCAATTTTTTTTAAACATGTGCAACGCACGTGCATAAATTCTAGTCTATATATAATGCAAATGCGTTTTGGTTAGAGGTTCACCCCTCCTTTTTTCTAAAAAAAAGAAAAAAGAAGAAAAATCCTTCATTTTTAGGACATCCACATCATCATACAGAGACAAAAATAAGTAATTGTTATGTTTAAAAAAAATCGTAGAGCCTCCACATCATCAAAGAAAAAAACAAAAATAATTAAATTTCTCCATTTTTGGAAAAACAAAGAAAAAATGAACTTTTTAGAACTTGAGACAAAAAAAGAACTTTGTCGAAACTAGTTTGAATTTCAAATTCAATCTACATTCTACTCAAACTTAAGACAAAAAAGAACTTTCTAGAATTTATTTTAATCTTATTATTTTTCAAATTCTACATTCATTTACTTATAACTACCTTCTTCTACTTAAATATGGTAAATAACATATTATAATATCTTCTAGAATACTCTTGATCCGACTATTTTATTCATTTATTAACATTCAAAATAATTTTAAACCAAAAGCCCCCCATTTTATATTTATACATGGGATCAAGGGTTTTTTTTGGGACTCTAAATAGGATAACGCTACAAACATGCATCACACGTGCAAAATGCTAGCATATATGTATGTGAATGTGTCACTTTGCATGTAATCATTGTCTGCTTATTTCATTTCCATGGATTTTCGTCTTTCGTCTTCGCTTTTGGTTGCTTATTGCAGGTTTACATCTCAAAGAGTGGACAAGAGTTGACAGGTCAACTTGCCTACAGACAGTATAAAAAGGTGTGATTTCCATTTCTTCATGGTTGCATCAATTATCTTTACCATTTTCGCTACCAAGTTGGCAGGGCCCAGAAGAACCTTTCATATCTACATTTCATTTATTGTCAATTTTCCTATTTATGCGCCATGGAAACATATGGTAGTTCAAAAAACTGTGATGTTCTACTTGGGCCATGCTCTACTGAGGTATGAGATGAATTATCAAGCAAGGCAGTTCATGTGGTCATAGGCAGTGAGACTCAGAATATCTTTTTAGGATTGTAGGAAGATGTTTATCTGGCCTCTCACATTGTTGATGCAAACAAACCACCAACTCCTGGTATTTATAATTATATAAAAAAAAGACCAGCAAAACTTTTGATGTCGTCTTAAGTTTATACCGGCCCCAGATGAAATTGTTTAATGATATGTTTCCTCAAGAAAATGCCATACCGTGGTATTCTTAGTTTGATTGTGGAACTTAGATGCAAACGTATGAAGAAGATGGTGATATCACATGTTTTAACATTCACCTGCTTGGCATTCTTAATGATGAAAACATATTGAACTTTATTCTGTTGAGTAAAAATGAAGCCATAATATTTTATGCCTCTGATGTCATGAAACTTCTACGACCACCGTTTTGCTTTGAGAAGACATGAAATTATGGATTCTATTTTCATGGCACTGGAAGCCAATTCTCTTCATTTCTCTCATAATTTACCATACCAGTGCGAAAGAATACAAACTGTGGTCTGGTTTACGAATAAACGAATCTATAATTAATAGCCGTTGAAGTAGTTCTAAATGATATGAATTTTGATTGCTCTTTGCTTGTACATGGAAGGATTGTGGCGCCGGATTTAGAAGGGGGAAGAAGAAAGCAGCTGCTAAAAAGAAGAAGAAATGATCGAGTAATTATGAATCACCTATTGTTGTATCGAGGTCGTTTGTGTGCTGTGTTGTTGTACAATCAGAACATCGAGTCTGTAGTTCCTTGTAACATCTGCTGTGAAAATGTAGCTAAGTCAGTATGACGCTGATGTTGATGTACCCAGGTCATGAATGTGCAAGCTATTTATTCGGCTAAATTTTTTTATTGTTCTCATGTAATTTGTTTGCTTGATTGGGTAGCCTTGTAAAAAAGAAACCACATGCCTCAATAATTCAAGCAATGATTTGATGGTTTAATAGAGCTGATTTTCATCGGACATGTGAATTATTTAGTTTGCAGGGGTTTTTATTATTTGAGTATGGCTTTTTTCATTATATTTGTTGCTGAATGAAAATGTAATCCTGGCTTTGTCTTGGAAATTCTACATGCAAGAGTGGATATGTGTTCAGTCTAAAATATGATGCATTTGATATGACATTTTTCTTACTATTTTTATATAATAAAATGTGTTTATTATAAATATGACAATTATAAGGGTTTATCTGTAAAAATACTATTTCATATGTTTATTAAGAAAAATATAAGTATATAATATCTATATAATATTTACTCCATTTAAATATGCATACCACATCAAATATCATTAACCAATTCTCATAAACTATAATATCATATCAAACGGTTAGGATAATATCTCAATAAAAACAAATTCTTCTAATATTATTTGTTGATATATTGTGCAGAAATTGCATCAGGACTGAAATCAAGGAAATCCGGGTTATCGAGATCAAATCTGCCGAAATATTAAAGTAAATCGAAGACATCAATTCTGGCAGAGACTTAAAGAAGATTTCCAAAATCCAGATATTCAAAAGATCACCACATGTCAACTAGATGAAGCTCCAGATCTTTGAACCAAAGATCACACCAAGACGCGGCGCAACGGCGGCCAAAACACCAAAAATGCGGTGGATCCGCGGCCTAAAGGGGGAGTTGGGATTTGAGATTTTCAGGTTGGATTTTATACAACTAACACTAATTCTGGGGATCTAAGGATTTCAACTTCTATGACTATAAATAAAACCGAGAGCCTCACTTGAAAACTTATCAAACCGACGAGATCACGAAGTCCAAGACGGCTCAAGAATCCAGATTGATCATTAGCTGTTCATCTACCTCCTTAAGAAGAGATCGAGAAGCAAACTAGGGTTTTGTAATCACTTTCTAAACGAACAAAGTGTAATTGATCAAGTTGATTAATAAAGGTAGTTGTTTTATTCTTATTGCATTTTATTTTCTTCATGATCTCTATTCGTTCTTCTATCTCCATCATGCGCGAGTAATTCTCCGCTTGTTAGGGTTCGTAGAATTAGGATAGATCAATGGATGATTAAAATTCTTTAACTCCTTTTACGTCCTATAAAGTTTATAAACTTTATCAAAAGAATAGTTAACATCCTAATCGGGTGCGCTATCAATTCATTGATATCCCCGATCACGATTAGAGATTAGATTAACAATTGTTTTGGTAAATGCTAGACATGAACGGAGATCCATGTCAAGATAGGGGTTAAGAGTGGGAACCCTATTCCCTCCAGAAACCCTAATCTACATGCATCACTATCGATCTAGTATTAAATATATTAAAAGATGAAAGGAGTAATCTTTAATTAATCATACATGACTACTAAATCTTAACAAACCCTACAAGCCCCCTTCTAATATAAAACCTACATCCGTGATTGATGTAGATCTAGAATCTACAAGCATTCTCCACTACAAATTTGTCACGACCCGAAATTGGCACGTGACGGTCCTAATACTGCGCAACGTCTACAAGCGTAACGCAGTAAAAGAAAGCCAAAACCCAGAAATCTAAACCATTAAAAGACAAGAAAAGATAAGAAATATTGTTTAAACCTTTAAAAAAATCTCAAGTATAAATTCTTTAAGTCCAATTTTCTTTCTTGAAAATTTCGGCAGCACCTCCTTTATAAAAACCAACCCCAAAAATGGGTACAACATAAATATAAAGTAAAGTATCCCCAACGGGAGCAAATCCACGCCCAAAGGCGGAAAACAACCACCACAACAAATATACGACGCCGTAGCGAAGAAACAGAAGACGATAGAAAGGAAACTGTATAAAAGACAACAAGTCACAACATAATATACAATATCGTCATCACCAAGTCTCTAAGTCAATATGAAAATAGTAGATGGAGAGTACAGGGATACAACGAATATACAATACAACGAATAACCACAAAACACACCTAAGCAAACTGCACACTGTGAGCTGATGCTGTAACAACCTAGTTCATTTATACCAATTCCAATTCCCATATTTCCTTATCTGCGGTATTTTCTTGATTTATCGTGTTTTGGGTGCGAATGGTATTTTACATTTTACTTTGCATTCAACCCGACCCGCTTGCTTGAACCTGTTGATTTATATTTATGAATCACCCTGACTTGTTTTGTAGACTTGTGTATTTTCAACTTTATCGCATACTGACATTTTACCTGGCATGGCATCTTTTACCATATAACATTTTAAGTCATGTAAAATATTTTTTAAAAAAATACATTTCATAGCCTGCATGATACTTCTAACCCCATGGTAGCAACCGTGCATCTTGTTCTCGTCCCGTTCAGTGAAACAGACGTGTTTGGATGGCTACGCGCACGTACGTGCATTCGTTCTTGGGGGTATGCATTTTCGCTAACCGAGCACTCGTTTTAAAATTTGGAAGTTGCATTTATTTTCGTATTTCAAATCTAAATTTTTAGACCCGACCCGGGCGCATTTTGGAATATTTTTGTACTCCGCCTAAATTCAAAATTATTTGTTTTTATTTTAATTTTTCCTTTAAATCTCGTTATCAGTTAACAAACAAATACTTTTTCTAAAATCTTTTTAAAATTTTAAAAATCTTTTCTCAAACAAACCCCTGCCTCTCTTCTTGGCGCCGGGCCCCACTCCATTTCTCTCTCTCCTCTTTCCCCTTCTCTTTCTCTCTCTCCCTCACCGCTATCTTTTTCTCTTTCCCCAAATAAAACAAATTTCTCTCTCCTTCCTATTCATCTCTCCCTCTCTCTCACCTCTCGATCTCTCTCTTCTCTCTCTCTCATCTCGTAACTCTCTCTCTCCTCCCTCTCTCTCAGAATTTCTCTCTCTCTCTCCCTATAATATTTCTTCTTCCTTTTCTTTTAACCGAACCCATGAACGAGAAAACCCTAGCCCCCTCGTCGCGTCGCCTCTTGCCGCCGGCCCGCCTCCACCATCGCCAACATCTTCGAATTTCCCTCCTCGTCCTCACCCACGTTCTCTCTCTCTTCTTCTTCTTTCGTCGTCTTTCCCGCATTCGAACCCACTGCAACCCCACGTACCCATCTCCGTCAACTTCGCCCTCGCCGCGATCTCCTTCGTCGACCTCGTCACCACCACTATCACCTTTCCCTCTCCCCTGCAACCGAGCCCTCTCCCCATTGCAAACCCTAGAACCCTGCAACCATCACCCGAACCCTCACCTGCACAACTCGCCGGAGCTTCAACCCATCGCCGTCGTCGCCCCTTGTCAGCTCCTCCGACCCTGAGACAACTCCAGACCAGAACCCCACACCCTGATCTCCTCTTTTCCCTGCACAGAACCCTGCACGAACCCAAGAAACCCTACCGCCTTGCCGTCAAACCCCATCGCCGGAAAACCCGTCGGCGTCATCACCCTTTCTTTCCTCGCCTCTGTCCCAATACCAGATCACTAAGCCAGAGCAAACCCTAGTTCCCTCTACTTCTTCTTCTTCATTCTTCTCTTTCTTTCTTTCTTTCTTGATCTTGGTTTTTCCGTTCTCTGCCGGAGCCGTGCTCGATGCCGACGCTCCGAGCAACCCTGTGGACATCCCCTACTTGCATGGTTACCTTCATGCTGTGCCTGGACCTGTCCCGTGTGCGCGTGTGGATGTTGCAACATTTTGCCGACATTGGACGCTGCGTGCGCATCCCGTGTCGTGATCCGATCGAGGCAAGTGAAACTTGCTACATGCTATTCATAATATTTTACTTATTTGATTACATGTTAAACCTATAGATTTAATCCAATGTCTCATGTTACATTTTACCATTCGATGTCCGTTTATATCATTTTTGAGTTAATTATGTGTAACACCCGAGCCCAATAATACTATTTATATTACTGGTTGAGGGTTATATATTGCTCATTTCCAATTATTCTGATTTTCTGGTGTTTATTGCTAAATTTTAACCGGTTAAGTCATTTTGGCACATAACAAATTTTAACTCCTAAAATGAAATTAGAAGTGTCCATGTTGGCCTACTCGTCGCCACTAGTCGCGTGGTAGCGTCCGCGTGTCGAGATTTCGTCCCGTTTGGCTAAACGGGCAAACTTGGACGACTACGAGCGCGTGCAAGTGTCCGACTTGGGGGGCATGCATTTTAATCATTAAACACCTCTTTTCAAAATTTGGAACCCGCTTAAAATCCTATAATTTGAATTTGAAACATTTGGGCGCAACCCGGGCGCGATTTGGAAATGTTTCATTTCGCGCCAAAAAGGCCCATTTAATTTAATATCTTAAAACTATTATATATACGGATATTTACCTTAACAGTTAAAATCTTTGTTTTAAAAATCCCTTAAACCTTTTCAAAATCTCTCCTGCCCAATCGCGAGCTTGGGTTCCTTTCTCGTGGACCCCGCATCCAATCTCTCTCTCCCCGTTTCACTCTATCTCTCTCTATTCTCTTTCTCTCTCTCTCTCTATCAAATCTTTCTCCCTCTCTCTCTCCAATCTCTCTCTCCTCCTATATAACTTCTCATGCAGCCGCCTCCCCCTCTCCTTCTCGATCACGAGAACCCAAACCCTAGCCCCTCGTAACCGCGCCGCCGACCTCCCAGCGACCTCGCCGTCGCCGCCGCGAGCCCAGCCGCACCCTCTTCCTCCTTCCTCCATCCATCTTCCGCGCCTGCACCCAACCCCCGACGCCTCCACTCGGCCGCAGAGCCCAACGTCGACGCCGCCTCCCGTCGCCGACGACTCCCGCGACTCCCTTTCCTCCTCCTCGTCGCGACCTCGTCGTCGCCTTCCCTCTCCCTTCGCCGGATCACCAGCAAACCCGAGCCCGACCCTGCACCATCCCCGGGTCGCCGGAGAACGCGCTGTCGACCCTCGTCGACGTCACCCGCGCCACCTCTGACCACCTCCTTCTCCCCTCGACCACCAGAGCAGGCCAACATCTCCTTTACTCTCAGCACCATCGGTTTCAGCGAAGTCCAGCCACCTCGAACCCTTGCCGCGCACTGTTCATCGCCGCCGGCGCCCCATCGCCGTCGAACCATCGTGGTTGCACCCTGTTTCTTCCCTGTAAGCATCCCTTATCTTTCCTTTTGGGCTAATCCCCCTCGCTGGTCGTTATTTGCGTGTATCGTATCATTGTTGCTAACTTCGTTGCCGTGACTTTTGCCGGAACCCGACCGTGCCGTCTTGTGAACCCGACGCTCCAGCGAAGTACCCTGGTCCGTGTGATCCCGTTGTTCTCTGTTGGGACTCGATCCGTGTCCCGTGCACCCATCTCGTGTTTTCTGCCGACTTTGCATCCGTGCTTTCCGGTTTGCGAAACCGTCGAGGCAAGTATCTGAATACTTGCTTTAACATGCTAGCATACGAGATCTAGTCTTGCTATGCAGTTGAATATCATACTATATAATACAACAACTTAATGATGGTAATTGATATTATAAGTTAGAATTGATAGTTGCAGTTATCTTTAACCTGGAATCGTTATAATAGTTTCTCGTAATTAATCGACCCACTATCAATCCATATTTCAACTAAATAAAACAATTGGATCGTATCTGCCTTATTTGTTAAATCATTCACGAGACAATTATTATACTTGGTTTAAATTCATGTAGCTTCATTACTTTATGTTGTGGATATTGCTTCACCTTGTGGCTTTTGCACCCCAAAGGTGCGTGAACCTGTTAATAAGAGAATACAAAACATCATTGTGTTTACATGGAATAATATTGTTATTTACTGTTTCCTGCTGCTGTTCATTATTTGATTGTATACCTGTTATGAGCACATACTCGATTGCACTACATATTGGACTGACCCTACTACACATGACATATACATACTTACCGAATCATCCTGTTGTACCATGACATGACTTGTTTCATGATTCCATGTCTAATGCCGACCAACCTGACCATTCCTGCTGTCTATCCAGACAGACATACTTTACCTGATTTTGTGTTGGCATTAGTCCCTGACTACTGAATACCTGACCTGACATACATAGCTTGGGGGTATGGGGAAATCAAAGGTGAAACTGACTTGTAACTCAACAGTTCGATACTTGTTCTGATCAGTCTTACGGGCTTGGCCAGCCCCGGAGTGTTGATGCTGACATCACTCGCCCATCCTACTACCTTTTACTGCTTAGCGGCACGTCTCGGATTCAGCCCCGAGGGCTTTGACCGTGGTCCCGGGCACGCACGGGATACTATTGAGTTACATCGACGATTCATCAATTGATTTCAAAGACTATAGAGTAGAAACCTGATAGGACAGTTTAGCCACCCGTGCACTTTACCCTGCTCTGTTATTGTACTGCTTTATTCATGTTCATACCTGCACTGCTTATTACCATGTTTATAGTATATACTTGATGTCTTGACGCGCTGACGTCTGGGTTTTGCATGGCCCAGATTCCGTACCACTGTCGACGACCGAGCAGGAGTACTTCAGCCAGCAGGCTGAACTGTGAGTTCCTTAGGGTTTAGTTTATTTATTTCATTTCATTTCCAGATGTGAGCCCGCATTATGGGACGTACTGTTTATTCATTGTATTGGATCATTAGCTTCCGCACTTATTGTTTATTGATTCTTGTTATTATGGATTTGGACATGTATTAGATTAGCTTATTATCTTGTTCTTGATATCCTTACAACCGTAATGTGACTGTGGATGGATACTTCCTACCCACAGGTAGCATGGTTGGCTATGTCACGTGCCCAATCTTGCGTACTCTGGGAAGCGGGGCGTGACATGGTTCTTTTGGTATCAGAGCCATATGTTAATTGGGTTGATTCTTTGTAGTTGGGTATTGCACCCGATACATGAATCAGAATACCCGTGATTAGGAAACATGTCCTGCCACCTTGACCGTTTTACCATTCTTGAATCACATTCTTTCGGATTATATCTTTTACGACATGCAAACTTACTTTGCATTGTCAACTCGAAAACCTAACTTCTTGTTATCCCTAGGACTTGGGCGACTTGGGTGGAGTTAAGTAATTGCGGCTATGATACCGCGGCATAGCTACAATACAGCACTCTATTTAAGTATCTTGGAGTTCTAGCCTTGATCTATACTCAGAATCTGTCATCATGCTAATGTTGGGTACTTTGATTTCCAGGAATATGGCCGGTCAGAATTCGAAGATGGACCAAAGACGTGCGGTCTTAGCCGCCAGACGTAGAGTGATAAGGGGATTGCTGGAGAAACTAAAGGAACAAATCGAGCTGGAGCCAGCATTTGCACTGAACCAAGCGTCTGTACGTAGAAGTATTCCGGTGAACAGGAGCAGAATAGCACCAATGAAGAAAACGATTGTGGGTGATCGGATAGGGAGCGTGATCTGTAACTACTGCCTTATACCCGGACACGTGCGAAAGGAGTGTCGTAGGAGGCTGGGACTCTGTTTTAGATGTGGAGCGGCAGATCACACCGTTAGTGCTTGTCCGTCGAAGCTTCGTACAAGGGATGATGTTCAGAAGCCTCCGCAGAGACCGTTCCAGGGGCAGGAACAGCTGACTCAAGGACCAATCCAGGCTCGAGCTTTCACGCTGACAGCTGAGGAAGCTAAGGCATCAGGAGAAGTGGTTTCAGGTAATTTACTCGTTCGTGGTTTTCCCGCATTGGCATTATTTAATTTCGGAGCGTCCCACTGTTTATGTCATCCAAATTTATAACTACACACTCGATTACCTGCATGACCCTGTCTAGTTTTCAGGACATAAACATTGGGAATGGGAAAATCATAGCTAGTAAGGGATGTAGAGATTGTACAGTTGTTGTTTGCGGACGGGAGCTTTTTGCAGATTTCTTGGTGATTGGTACGGGCAGTTATGAAGTTGTCTTGGGAATGGATTTTCTTGGTACTTTCCACGCGCACATTGATTGTAGGGCAAGGAAAGTAATTTTCCAGATTCCCGGACACCCTGAGTTTACTTTCATTGGAGGAAGCAGTTCTGTCGGGCCAGTCGAGTTTAGGGCTAGGCCGACGAACAATGTTCTTGCGGCTATGGTAGTGGATAGTAATGAAGAGCCGGCAGTTGTCCGCGACTTTATGGATGTGTTTGAAGATATTTCGGGCTTACCGCCGAAGCGAGATGTGGAGTTGCGATTGACCTTATTCCTGGTGCAGCGCCAGTATCAAAATCTTATTATCCGATGGCACCGGTGGAATTGGAAGAAGTTAAGAAACAAGTTGGTGAATTACTCGAGAAGGGATGGATTCGAAGCAGGAACTCACCGTGGGGAGCTCCAGTTCTTTTAGTAAAGAAGAAGGATGGCACGAGAAGGATGTGCATTGATTATCGAGAATTGAACCGGGTGACTATTAAGAACAAGTACCCGATCCCTCGCATTGGAGAACTTTTTGAGCAGCTTAGTGGCGCGAGGGTATTCTCGAAACTGGATTTGCGATCAGGATATCATCAGGTCCGAGTGAAAGCAGAAGACATTTGCAAGACGGCGTTTCGAACTCGATATGGACATTTCGAGTATCTAGTGATGCCCTTCGGAGTGACTAATGCGCCAGCAATATTTATGGATTTGATGAACAGGATCTCTTCACCGTTCTTGGACCAGTTTATCGTGGTATTCATTGACGATATTCTGGTGTACTCGAAAAGTCCGGAGGAGCATGCTGAGCATTTAAGGATCGCACTGCAGACGCTGAGACAAGAGAAGTTATTTGCGAAGATGAGTAAGTGTGAATTCTGGCTGGAAGAAGTGAAGTTCTGGGGCATGTCGTGTCGGGCGATGGAATCGCCGTCGATCCCGAAAAGATTTCAGCAGTTCGAGATTGGCCTATTCCAAAGAATGTTGCGGAGATAAGAAGTTTTCTTGGACTCGCCGGTTACTACAGAAGATTTGTGGAGAACTTCGCTCGTCTAACTGAGCCGATAACCAAGCTTACGCGTAAGGAGGTACCGTTCGTTTGGACGGATGGATGTGCATTGGCCTTCGAGACGTTGAAGCAGAAGTTGATAACCGCCCCTATCTTAACCGTACCGGATGATTCGGGAGGACTGGTGATTCATAGCGACGCATCCGGAAAGGGATTGGGATGTGTTTTAATGCAGAATGGGAAAGTCGTCGCTTACGCATCGAGACAACTGAAGACTCATGAGAAGAACTATCCGACTCATGACTTGGAGCTTGCAGCCGTGATCTTCGCCCTGAAGATTTGGAGACACTATCTTTTGGGCGAGAAAGTCGAAGTCTTTACAGATCACAAGAGTTTAACTTATGTGTTCACTCAGAAGGAGTTGAACATGAGGCAACGCAGATAGTTGGAGCTGATGGCCGACTATGACCTTGATTTTAAGTACCATCCGGGAAAAGTCAACGTTGTGCCAGATGCGCTGAGTCGGTTACCAGCAATTCAGGTGTTGACCGCACAAAGGGAGATCATTGCGGATTTTCAGAGATTTGACTTGGAGGTTGTGCTACCACATGCTACAGGACAGTGGATGCAGTTGCAAGTACAGTCGTCCTTAGTTGAGAAGATTAAAGCGGCACAATCGCAGGATCCTAGACTGCAAAGGTTTCGAGAGCATGTTGGAGCCGGATTACGAACCGATTTACTGATCCATGAAGACGGTTCGTTGAGATATGGTAGCCGCGTGTGTGTGCCAAAAGGAGATGTGCGTGAAGAACTTATGAGCGAGACACACAGTTCGGCTTACTCTGTACATCCAGGAGGGACAAAGATGTACCGAGATTTTCGACAGCATTTCTGGTGGGAAGTTATGAAACGGGAAATTGCTCGCTTCGTGGCTAAGTGCTTGGTGTGTCAGCAAGTCAAGGCTGAACACCAAAGGGTTGCTGGTTTGTTGCAACCACTTCCGATTCCTCAGTGGAAGTGGGAACATATAACCATGGATTTCGTGACGGCTTTACCGCGGAGTCCAAAGGGCAACAATGCAGTATGGGTGATTGTCGATCGGTTGACCAAGGCAGCTCACTTTATTCCGTTTCGGGTTGGTCAATCGACAGAGACTTTGGCAGAGCGGTACATGCAGGAGATTGTCAGATTGCATGGAGTACCGGTAAGCATCGTGTCCGACCGGGACACTCGGTTCTTGTCGCACTTTTGGAGGAGTTTACAAGAAAGTTTGGGGACTCGATTGAAGTTCAGCACAGCCTATCATCCTCAGACTGATGGACAATCGGAGAGAACGATCCAGACCCTTGAAGATATGTTGAGGGCTTGCATGTTAGACTTCAAAGGTTCATGGGAGGATCATCTACACCTGGTGGAGTTTTCGTACAACAATAGCTTCCAAGCGACGATTCAGATGGCTCCGTTTGAAGCGTTGTATGGTCGTAAGTGCCGTTCACAGATTTGTTGGGATGATGTTGGTGAACGAAGGTTACTAGGACCAGATTTGGTGGTACAGACAGTCGAGAAGGTGAATACAATCAGGAAGCATATGAAGGCAGCTTAGGACAGACAGAAAAGTTGGGCCGACACGTCAAGAAGACCTCTAGAGTTCGCCGTGGGTGATTTGGTATTCCTGAAGATATCACCGACTAGAGGGGTGATTCGCTTTGGAAGTCGGGGAAAGCTTAGTCCTCGATTCGTTGGACCCTTCGAGATATTGGAGCATGTTGGAGAGGTAGCGTACCGTTTGGCGTTACCACAGTCATTAGCAGGAGTTCACGATGTGTTTCATGTGTCTCAACTACGAAGGTATGTTCGTGATGAGACTCATGTCTTGGACCATTCGGAGTTGACCGTACGGGAGGACCTGACTTATGAAGAGCGACCAGTTGAAATCAAGGATCGAAGAGAAAAGGTTCTTAAGAACAAGGTTATCCCTCTTGTGCTAGTTTCTTGGGGTAATCGATCGCATGGAGAATCCACTTGGGAGCGAGAAGACGAGATCCGGCAGAAATTCCCTCACCTCTTCCAGTAGTTAGCTATCCTGTATTCTTGGAATTTCGAGGACGAAATTCTTTTTGTAGTTGGGTATAATGTAACACCCGAGCCCAATAATACTATTTATATTACTGGTTGAGGGTTATATATTGCTCATTTCCAATTATTCTGATTTTCTGGTGTTTATTGCTAAATTTTAACCGGTTAAGTCATTTTGGCACATAACAAATTTTAACTCCTAAAATGAAATTAGAAGTGTCCATATTGGCCTACTCGTCGCCACTAGTCGCGTGGTAGCGTCCGCGTGTCGAGATTTCGTCCCGTTTGGCTAAACGGGCAAACTTGGACGACTACGCGCGCGTGCAAGTGTCCGACTTGGGGGGCATGCATTTTAATCATTAAACACCTCTTTTCAAAATTTGGAACCCGCTTAAAATCCTATAATTTGAATTTGGAACATTTGGGCGCAACCCGGGCGCGATTTGGAAATGTTTCATTTCGCGCCAAAAAGGCCCATTTAATTTAATATCTTAAAACTATTATATATACGAATATTTACCTTAACAGTTAAAATCTTTGTTTTAAAAATCCCTTAAACCTTTTCAAAATCTCTCCTGCCCAATCGCGAGCTTGGGTTCCTTTCTCGTGGGCCCCGCATCCAATCTCTCTCTCCCCGTTTCACTCTATCTCTCTCTATTCTCTTTCTCTCTCTCTCTCTATCAAATCTTTCTCCCTCTCTCTCTCCAATCTCTCTCTCCTCCTATATAACTTCTCATGCAGCCGCCTCCCCCTCTCCTTCTCGATCACGAGAACCCAAACCCTAGCCCCTCGTAACCGCGCCGCCGACCTCCCCGCGACCTCGCCGTCGCCGCCCTCGCCACCGCGAGCCCAGCCGCACCCTCTTCCTCCTTCCTCCGTCCATCTTCCGCGCCTGCACCCAACCCCCGACGCCTCCACTCGGCCGCAGAGCCCGACGTCGACGCCGCCTCCCGTCGCCGACGACTCCCGCGACTCCCTTTCCTCCTCCTCGTCGCGACCTCGTCGTCGCCTTCCCTCTCCCTTCGCCGGATCACCAGCAAACCCGAGCCCGACCCTGCACCATCCCCGGGTCGCCGGAGAACGCGCCGTCGACCCTCGTCGACGTCACCCGCGCCACCTCCGACCACCTCCTTCTCCCCTCGACCACCAGAGCAGGCCAACATCTCCTTTACTCTCAGCACCATCGGTTTCAGCGAAGTCCAGCCACCTCGAACCCTTGCCGCGCACTGTTCATCGCCGCCGGCGCCCCATCGCCGTCGAGCCATCGTGGTTGCACCCTGTTTCTTCCCTGTAAGCATCCCTTATCTTTCCTTTTGGGCTAATCCCCCTCGCTGGTCGTTATTTGCGTGTATCGTATCATTGTTGCTAACTTCGTTGCCGTGACTTTTGCCGGAACCCGACCGTGCCGTCTTGTGAACCCGACGCTCCAGCGAAGTACCCTGGTCCGTGTGATCCCGTTGTTCTCTGTTGGGACTCGATCCGTGTCCCGTGCACCCATCTCGTGTTTTCTGCCGACTTTGCATCCGTGCTTTCCGGTTTGCGAAACCGTCGAGGCAAGTATCTGAATACTTGCTTTAACATGCTAGCATACGAGATCTAGTCTTGCTATGCAGTTGAATATCATACTATATAATACAACAACTTAATGATGGTAATTGATATTATAAGTTAGAATTGACAGTTGCAGTTATCTTTAACATGGAATCGTTATAATAGTTTCTCGTAATTAATCGACCCACTATCAATCCATATTTCAACTAAATAAAACAATTGGATCGTATCTGCCTTATTTGTTAAATCATTCACGAGACAATTATTATACTTAGTTTAAATTCATGTAGCTTCATTACTTTATGTTGTGGATATTGCTTCACCTTGTGGCTTTTGCACCCCAAAGGTGCGTGAACCTGTTAATAAGAGAATACAAAACATCATTGTGTTTACATGGAATAATATTGTTATTTACTGTTTCCTGCTGCTGTTCATTATTTGATTGTATACCTGTTATGAGCACATACTCGATTGCACTACATATTGGCCTGACCCTGCTACACATGACATATACATACTTACCGAATCATCCTGTTGTACCATGACATGACTTGTTTCATGATTCCATGTCTAATGCCGACCAACCTGACCATTCCTGCTGTCTATCCAGACAGACCTACTTTACCTGATTTTGTGTTGGCATTAGTCCCTGACTACTGAATACCTGACCTGACATACATAGCTTGGGGGTATGGGGAAATCAAAGGTGAAACTGACTTGTAACTCAACAGTTCGATACTTATTCTGATCAGTCTTACGGGCTTGGCCAGCCCCGGAGTGTTGATGCTGACATCACTCGCCCATCCTACTACCTTTTACTGCTTAGCGGCACGTCTCGGATTCAGCCCCGAGGGCTTTGACCGTGGTCCCGGGCACGCACGGGATACTATTGAGTTACATCGACGATTCATCAATTGATTTCAAAGACTATAGAGTAGAAACCTGATAGGACAGTTTAGCCACCCGTGCACTTTACCCTGCTCTGTTATTGTACTGCTTTATTCATGTTCATACCTGCACTGCTTATTACCATGTTTATAGTATATACTTGATGTCTTGACGCGCTGACGTCTGGGTTTTGCATGGCCCAGATTCCGTACCACTGTCGACGACCGAGCAGGAGTACTTCAGCCAGCAGGCTGAACTGTGAGTTCCTTAGGGTTTAGTTTATTTATTTCATTTCATTTCCAGATGTGAGCCCGCATTATGGGACGTACTGTTTATTCATTGTATTGGATCATTAGCTTCCGCACTTATTGTTTATTGATTCTTGTTATTATGGATTTGGACATGTATTAGATTAGCTTATTATCTTGTTCTTGATATCCTTACAACCGTAATGTGACTGTGGATGGATACTTCCTACCCACAGGTAGCATGGTTGGCTATGTCACGTGCCCAATCTTGCGTACTCTGGAAAGCGGGGCGTGACATTATGAAAACATACCTGGTTGCATGTTAGATTACAATATTTTGTGCCCACATCCATATTTAAATCACATAATAATTATTTGCATAGCCTATAGTACCCCGTTAATAGTTTATACCCTATCGGACAACCGTTTGCATATATCTATCCTAAATTATATTCAATTGTATCTCTAGATTATTTAATACATATTAGTGTGATTTTAGTTCATGTCATAGAATGTGACAAAGTTTTCCGTTGGCTGTCACAAGCCTACCACAACCCTCACCCTTTCTCATCCGGACTTGGGACCGGCCACGGTGGGTTTCTTTGTCACATCCGTGCAAAAGTTGGTGTAGCAGAAGTGGAGGAGAAGATGCGGGAAAACCGGCTTAGATGGTTTGGTCATGTGCGACGCAGACCTATGGAAGCACCGGTTCGACGAATAGATACTCTCGATATGGGTAATGGCAAAAGGGCAAAAGGGAGACCGAAGAAAACATGGATGGAGGTGATACGAAATGATATGGTTGCCAAAGGACTCAATGAAAGTATATTGTTCGATAGAAGTGAGTGGAGACAGAGGATTCATGTGTTAGACCCGGCGTGATTCTCATGTTGGTTCATGTAGCCTACCCCTTATGCTTGGGATAAAAGGCTCAGTTGTTGTTGTTGTTGTAGTGTGATTTTAACATTCCATATTCGTTAAACTGTATCTAATTAATGTTGGAACTATCCCCTTAACCCAAATCGATAACTGTGCATCCATACGATTTAATCTGTACTGATTTGCATATAACATCACAATGTTCCATTTTCATTGTTCCATTAGTACTCTATACTTGTTTTGTATACCCATGCTTATTATAGTTTGATTATGAGCACCCACTTGTTACTTGTGCACCCCTGACATGACTTGTTACACCTACTGCTTGACACGACATGGTACCGCGCACCTCTTGACATGACATGATACCTATGTACTACTTGACTAGACCTGGTGCACCATGGCTTTACCTGTTACCTGATCTTGTTACTAATGTCAACAAACCTGACCTGTTGTCCCTACGGACATTTCCTGTTGTCTATCCAGACAAACCTGTACCTGCATGATCCTGTGTTGGCATTAGCTCCAGATTATTTAATACTTGACTTGAATACACAACTTGGGGGTATGGGGAAATCAATGATGAAACCTGACTTGTAACTCGATAGTTCGATACCTTTACTGATCAGTTTTAGAGGCTAGGCCAGCCTTGGGATGATGCTGCTGACATCATCCATCGTTACCCACTACCTTCTAGAGGCTAGGCTAGCCTTGAGATGATGCTGTTGACATCATTCATCGTTACCCTTTTTCTTTTAGTGCCTAGCGGCATGTCTCGGTTTCAGCCCGAGAATCTTCACCGTGATCCCGGGCACGCACGGGATACTATTGAGTTACATCGATGATTCATCAAATTGATTTCAAAGACTTGAGAGTAGTTAACACAGTCGACCAGTTTAGATTACTCACTGCACACTACCCTTCACTATCCGTATTTATATTATTGTTTTACCAGTTTTACTGTTCATACACATACCTGTATGTCTTGCTACCCTATTTAATTTATTGCTTGATATTATGACGCACTGACGTCTGGGTTTTGCATGGCCCAGATTCTCTACCCTTATTGCAGACTAATCAGGAGTATTGCTGCTGTTAGACCGAGCGGTGAGGATCCTGTTGGTATCCAGTTTTACTTTCCAGGCGTTTTATTTATTGGATCTTTTGCTTCCGCATATTATATTATTTCTTGACTCGTTTATTCTGGCTCATGGACATGTACTAGATAGTTTAGTTTACTTTCTTGTTCTTGATATCTCTACAGCCGTAATGTGACCGTGGAAGGATATTTCTTATGCACAGGTAGCATGGTTGGCTATGTCGCGTGCCTATCTTAGCGTACTCTGGAAAGCGGGGCGTGACAAATGCGGTATCCGTAACAAAAGATGATAAGATGGGTGATAATAGCCTGCCTCGACTACTCTGGGAAACACCCTGCAAAACAACTGTGGCACAACTGGGGTGAGTTGCCAACTCGTGAATAGTAAATAACATATGCAGGTAATCGCAAGTATGCACGTACAGCGTGAATCTAACATATGTAAGCTAAAAACAGTAAAAGGTCATATGAATGTGATAATCATGAAAGGTACAATAGCAGGTACAACTAATACATGAAGCAGTGCATAAACATTAAGTGTGGAGTATGGAATGCAACATGTCATTTCCACGGAAATCCTAACCTCGTGGGAGGACCAAAATCCAACAAGACAATCCAATTCCCAACTTCCACAAATCAGCCCCCAAATTGGCTCTCATATCATGTAAATCTCATATATCCTGAATGTACAATATCAAGTATAGCTCGTATATCCCGAATGTATAATATCAAGTAGATCTCACATATCCCGTATGTACAAGATCAAGTATATCTCACATATCTTGTGTGTTTTCATGAATAAATATGATGATGTCAATATATTAGCGTCACATTCCACTAATATTGGTGTAAGGGCATATATAACAGCGGCCTAATCCCCTGTTATATATACAAAGGAGTAAAAAGAAATATCATGAAACCAATGTGTCAAGCATCGACACAGAAATGCTGATCTATCAGGTGCTGTCTCCATGACTGGTCCCCTGATAGGTACGTATCATACGCTATCCCGAAAGCTCGAGTGCCTAGCTCTGACCCTCGCCTCTAGACGTATCCATACGCACATGACTCCCGTCGGTATCCCCATGATAACCGCCGGGTCATTGGTAATGTCACCGGAAAGTATGGTTCCCCCACTAACTCATCTCCTCACTGAGATTCTTGCCCCGGGGTACCTCCGGCCCCACCATATACCCGCACACGGATCCCTCCTTTCCTCGCGTGGGGTATATATATATATATCCGAACCGATAAATCTCATGGTGGCTGCTGAAATATCATATCAAGGGAAACCGGGTTTTTCAAATAATGCATAATTTCATGAAACTCCCACGGTCCCCAAATCCAGAAAACATCATGAAAAAATCCATATCTCAATGCGAAATCCATGAATATAATATACGCATCATAAAGTCTGAAATGCGAGCATATAAAGGAAAAGCCACAAATAACTGTAACAAGTTAATATAATATCATGCGGTTCCTAATCTCTCCAATTCTAAATGACATCAAGTAAAGGTAAACATGTAATTATAACCAGGTATATGTGTTTACCTATGGGTAATGATGTAATATACCCCCTAGGTATAAGTGAAGTATGTGTGAAAGGTATACCTGTAGCTATGTCACGAAGTGTGTATGTACCTACCGCTAATGGTACAATACTCTATATGTATACATGTAACTAGCATGTAAGTATGTCAAGGCATAAGTGTAAGCATGTAAGTATACAGGTATGCTACAAGTCATATGCATAAAGAAATATGAATCAATGTATCAATGTTCCTAACCAGACAATATCATTTCTATATGTGGGTGGTGCGTGATATGGCAATTATTGATGGTGTGTGTAGCATACAATCACTGCTCGTGCAACATGAGCCGTCAATAATAGTGCAGTGTCCTAAGGATACTAGTCCAAGCACAACAATAACTAAGCAGTAGGGTGAATGCGCAATTCTAAATATGAAATAGAATATGCGACACATCAAGTCATTTCTAGCCCAGACGCATAACGCCATGTGGGCGATTTCCTTATAGATGTTAAATCTACTCATCAACGCTCCTGGCTAAGTGAAGCCTACCACCTGTTTTCCCTTGTCGTAGCGTCCGAAGTCCCCACTTGCGAACCTAAAATTTCACAAACACATCACATAAGCAAATATCCTACATCAACGAAAAGACATCGAAACGCAAGAATAACGCCCTGAAAATTGTACTGCGCACTTAGCGCATCTATCGCGCACGACATCGGCCAAAAACCCTAACTGGGGTCGCTAAACTACAAAACACCAAGTCTAGACCCCGATCGTCCCGATCGCGCAACACAACACAAACAATTACGAGGAATAAAATAGATATAATCTTGCAACGACCAATCGAACCCACGTCGGAAAAACCCCGAAACCTAGTAAGCAACTTATCGCAATATTTCGCACTAATTTCAAGCTAACGCATATCTAGCGATTACAAACGCATATCTAGCGATTACAAACACCTTATAATAGCTTAACTAAGCTATCTAAACCATTTCTAAATTTTTAACACTTGCTAATTAAATTTTAGCAAAAACCTAGTAAGCAAAATTGCATAATTAAACAAAGTATTCATTAGCAATAATTATCATTTTCTACTAGGTCAAGCTTTTCCTAATCACAAATTAACACTTCAATAAAACATAAAACACATAAATCAAGTTTTACCCTAACTTGAATTTCATAAAAAGAAAAGAAAAATGAATTAAATCAAGAATTTAAAGCTATGAATATCATTTAATTAACTAACTTAAAGATCTAAACATAACAATTTAAGATTAGGGTTTTGAAAAATATACCTCAACAAGAACACAAAATAACAACTTGATCCATCATCTTAGCCTCCAAAAAAAACATACTTTGCTGAAGATCCAAGCAAACTTAGTGAAGGAATTTGATGGTTTATTTATTTAGGATTTTTATGGATTTATTTTGAAAATTTTGAAGCATTTTTGAGTGAAAGAGAAGAAGAATGAGCTTTGAAAATAATGAAGCCAGAAATTTGGGGAGAGGGCTCGGCCAAGGAGGTGAGGGGGTATTTTTGTGAATTTTTTGTGAAGAAATTGCTAGGAAAAAGAGTAATAAATGCTATATGCCACCATTACACCTTTTCTTTTCTTTTTTAAAAATAAATCCTTTTGCTCTCCAAAAATATCTAGATATTTAAAAAAAAAGTTTCCAAAATTTTCTAATGACAAAAATTAATTTATTCACAAGAGAAAAATTTCCCGATTTACGTGCATAAAATACCGCTTAAAATAATATTTTATTTGGGAAAAATTCTATCTGAACCAAAACCTCCCAAATACCCCTAAAGTTCGCGCACAAGCTTTATTTTAGCTAAAAAAGGTGCCGGTAAGTTTCTACGGAAGTTTGATCGAAATCGGGTTAAAACGGAAAATACCGACTATTTTGCCCTAAAACGGAAAAATTCGCAAAACGATTTCTGAAATGTTACAGGGCAGTGAAGCTGCGTGGTTGCCTCTTGGCGAGGGATTTGACCTCTGGCGTCGTAGATAGGCAACTACCAGCCTGGGATGAACGAGCGGGGTAGTCGCTCTGGTGCCTATCGTGAGGGCTTTTGATCCCTGGCATCGAGGGTAGGGAGCTACCAGCCGGAGTTGGTCGAGCAGGGGAGCTGCTCGGTTGCCTCTTGCGAGGGCTTTGATCCCTCAGGACGGGGACCGAGCAGGGTTACTGCCCAATGCCTCTTGGCGAGGACTTTGATCCCTGTCGGTTGTGGTAGGAAGCTACCAACCGGGGATAGCCGAGCAAGGACTCGACTGCCTCTGGGAGGACTTTGGTCCTTAGCGCGGGAGGGGCTGTAGAAGCCTACCAAGGACCCTTGGCCGGTCAGGGTTACTGCCCGGTGCCTCTAGGCGGGGGCTTTTGTCCTGAAGGATAGCCGAGCGAGGGATCCTCGGGGTCAACTGCCTCTGGGAGGGCTTTTTGATCCCCGGCGTTGTGGCAGGGAAGCTGCCCGCTGGGATAGACGAGTGAGGGATCCTCGGGCTCGACTGCCTCTGAGAGGGCTTTTTGATCCCCGGTGTTGTGACAGGGAAGCTGTCCGCTGGGGATAGCCGAGCGAGGGATCCTCGTGCTCGACTGCCTCTGGGAGGGCTTTTCGATCCCCGGCGTTGTGGCAGGGAAGCTGCCCGCTGGGGATGACCGAGCAGGGAAGCTGCCGGGTTGATTCTTGACGAGGTGTAGCCCGACCGCCCAGCTGTAGGTGCGAGGAATGGGAACGGTCGGGGCAACGGCGCGCGTAGCCAGCGCATTGAATGCGGGGGGAGGCGAAGCGCTAGGGGCGCGTCGCTTCGATTCCACCGGAGAAGGCTTGATGGCTGCCGCGTGGCGGTGACTTCCTGGGTGAAAGCGGGCGACGGTTGGGCTGCGCAGTGGGCTATATAAGGCTGAAGGAGTACTGGTCCTTCCATCCTTCGTAAACAGGTCGTCGAGAATGCAGGACTTCCCGTTTACCATCCCCGACATCGTCCGCTTTGAAGATGTGTACCTTTACAACCCGTACTGCACCGAGGATACGGTGCAGCTGGTCTACGGGAGCATTGAGGACCATTTCGGCCGGCTGCTCCCCAGACGCTCCTCCCTGCTGCAGCTGCTGATGTACTCCATCTGGAGGGCGTCGCCGGGGCTTTACAACCCCCTATCTGAGCTGCTCTATGACGAGGCCGTGGGAAAGCCGTGGTCTTTGAGGCGCTTCGGCCTTCGTCGGCGAGTGCTACGAGCTGAGGCTCGGGATCGACGCGCGCGGGGGGAACCGGGGACAGAGGTTAGACCTTGCGAGGCCCCGGTTGGCGGAGATCTTTACCGAGTACCACGAGCAGTGCTCGCTGCACCCCCTTCCCCCACTGTTGTAATTTTCTTTTCTTTTTGCATGTATGGCTGAGGAGCCCATAATACTTTTTGAATAAACAAAGTTTTTCTTTCTTTTTCGCAATGCTCCATTGATCTTTACTAAATTAACAATAGATCCTACAAAGAATTTACATTGCTTTAAAAGAAAGGTACAGGCTAGTAGATGACTTTATTGGCTTGAGCCGAGCTTCCTGAGGGGCTGTTGGCCTCCGCGCTTGGCCTAGGGTATGGGGCTCCCTGAGCTCTAGGCTGGCCGTCCGCCGAAACGAGCATGATCCGTTCGATGGTCAGGTCGGCGGGAGGGTGATGTTGCTCCTGCTCGCGGTCGGCCTGCCGTTTGTCCCTCAAATAGGCGGCGAGGTGCCCAGACCGGATGAGCTCTTCGATGTAGTCCCTCAGTTGTTTGCAGTCCTCCGTGGCGTGGCCCAGTACCCGGTGGAAAGCGCAGTAGGGGCCCCGGTTCTCTTTGCGGCCTGACGCGGGATCGGAGGGAACTTGAAGAACCCCTCGTTCTGGGCCTCTTCCAGCAACACTGCGAGGGAGACGTTGAGGGGGGTATACTCCTGAAACTTCGGGTGGTAGGGCTGCTGACGCTCCGGCCTCTCCTCCCGAGCCCTCTTCTTCTGGTCGGACCGTTCTGCCCGGGGGAGGTTAGCATTCACCTCGGATTCCAGCTGAACCTCGCGCTCGGTCCTCGTCTTGATTTCGGCCATGGTCTTAGGTTGCGCCAACGCGAAGGAGCATAACCATTCCTTGTGCCTTAGACCGGACCTAAGCGCCGTGATGACGGTTTCGTCCCGGTGCTCGGGCACCTCGAGAAGGGCGTTATAGAAACGGGTGATGTAGGCCTTGAACGTTTCCTTGTCCCCACTCTTAACCGTGAAGAGGTAGTCGACCGTGCGCTTCTGTCGACGGTTCCCCACGAAATGGCCGAGGAACTGGGTAGCTAGCTCGTCGAAGGTCGAATTCGAGCGGGGCTCGAGCCCCTGGAACCAGTCCCGACCTGCGCGGATAAGGGTGGCCGGAAAGGCTCTGCACTGGGCGGCGTCGGAGTGATCCTGGAAGCTCATCCCCACGGTAAAAGCGTCCAAATGGTCCTTCGGGTCGGTTTTCCCATCGAACAGAGAGACCTTTGGGGGCTTGTTGCGCGAGGAGACGTGGACAGCGAGCAGTTCCTCGGTGAACGGCTTTGTGAGCGAGTCGGAGGCATACTTAGCCCCGTCGCTCGAGAGGTGAGCCTCCTGGCGCATGCCCTCGATTTTCTTTTCGAGGGTGTCGAGCCGGCCGTAGTATCCCGAGGAATCGGCGCCTTGGGATCCTTAGCCTCTGCTGCGGGTGACCTGCGTCTGGGAGCGGCCTCGGTTCCTCTCGATGAGGTGTCTCAGGTCCCGAAGCGAGGTGGCTCTGGGACCGCCGAGGTGAACCCCTTCCGTGCGGCCCCGTCGAGTGTGGTAGTGTCGACCACGCATGTGGATAGGCGAGGTGACTGACATCTCCTCAGGGGGATAAGGGTCGCGTGGAGGCTCGGGGCGGGGCGTTCTGGCGGCGGATCTTGGTGTGGAGCCGTGGGGCGCCCAGCGGGCCTTAGGGAGCACCGGTTCAAGAGATCGGTGGCCAGGAGTTGTTGCCTGTTGGTGGTCAGCCGTCCAGACGGGGGCAGAGCCTTCTGGAGGCGGTGGAGCGGCGATCTGGGGCCCAGGCCCGGCCGTTTGGACACGGACGAGGGCCTCCACGAGGGATTGCAGCCGATCTATCCGGCCTACGAGGACGTTGATGACAGTCATTGGAGGAGGCTTGTCACGCCCCGCTTCCCAGAGTACGCTAAAATGGGCACGTGACATAGCCAACCATGCTACCTGTGGGTAGGAAGTATCCATCCACAGTCACATTACGGTTGTAGAGATATCAAGAACAAAATAAAACTATCTAAAACATGTCCATAATCCAAGATAACATGAGTCAAGAATAATAAAATGCGGAAACGAAAGATCCAATACAAAATAACTGGAATATATGTCCCATAATGCGGGCTCACATCAGGAATAAAATGCAGGAAAGAAAAGCTAACTACTGCCAACACTCACAGCTCAGCCTGTCGGCTGAAGTACTCCTGCTCGGACTGCGACAGCGGAACAGAATCTGGGTCATGCAAAACCCAGACGTCAGCGCGTCAAGTCATCAAGTAATAACATAATAAACAGGCAATGCGAATATAAACATGAATAAAGTAAGGGTAACAATAATATAAATCAGAGCACTGCAGGGTAGTGTGCAATGGGTAAACTAACCGTTCTATCAGGTTTTCTGTTCTAAAGTCTTTGAAACCAAATTGATGAATCATCGATGTAACTCAATAGTATCCCGTACATACCCGGGACCACGGCCCCAAGATTCTCGGTGCTGAAACCGAGACATGCCGCTAGGCACCAAACAGGAATGTGTATAGATGAATGATGTCAGCATTATCATTCCAAGGCTGGCCTAGCCTAAAACTGATCAGAACAGGTAGTGAACTGTTGAGTTACAAGTCAGGTTTCACCTTTGATTTCCCCATACCCCCAAGTTATATGTGTAAGTCAAGTCAAGTATCTCGAAATCAAGAAACTAATGCCAACACAGGATCAGGTAAACAGGTTTGTCTGGATAGACAACAGGAACGGTCCATGAGGACTACATGTCAGGTTTGTTGGCATTAGATACAAGATCAGGTAACGGGTCAGGTCATGCTACATCAGGTCAAGTCAAGCAGTATACGGTACCATGTCGGGTAGATCAATATGTATGTAGCGAGTCAGGTCAAGATGCAAACAATATCATGGGTGTGCTCATACTCAGTTACATAATCAAGCATGGTCATCAACAACATGATCTAAGCAATGAATTAAGCAATAGGCAGATTCATTCAATTAGCAGTACAGTTATCAATTGTGTCACAGAGATGATTTCAACATTATAAGAATGCAGTAAGAAAATTATAGCCATTTAATCATGTTAAAAAGTTTAAGACTTCATGGATGCAATGATATCTACATATATGGGTTCCAAGTTTGAAGGATAAAATGTTATATAACAATATTGAACACGAAAAAGAGAAATGATCGTACCAAAGTTAAATTTATAGGTTTAGGGTGTCATTAATATGTATGCAAATATTGTTTAGCATGTAGCAAGGGGTACTTGCCTCGACGGGTCGCGAATCGGGAAAACGGAACGTAAAACGTCGGCGGGAAAAACTCGCGACGGGCGCACGGTTCACGGAATGAACCCAAATGACGAACAGTAGAACCACACGGGTCGGGGTACCTAGCTGGAACGTCGGGACGCGTCGCCGGCACGGCCGGATTCCGGCGAGATGCAAAACCAGTGAATGTCAAGAGTTGCAACAAGAAAAGAAAGGAAATAAAGAAGAAAGGGAAGGAGGATGGAGAAGGGAAGGCTTACAAAGGTCTGTGGGACGGGTGGTGACGGTCGACCTCGTCGACGGAGCTCCTGCGGTCGGCCTGCGATGACGACGGAAAGTTTTCAGATTAAGAAACCAGATCAGCAAAGGAAAAAGAAGAAAGGAAAAGAGGAGGGGATGAGAAGCTCACCGAGGCGGTGCACGAGGCCGGGGGGGCGGATTGAGATCGCCGGCGGCGACTCACGGCGGCGCAGACTCGTGCAGGGGGTGCAGGTGGCCGCGGTGCAGGTGCAGGATGCACGGGAAGAAGAGGAAAGGAGGAGGGAGGTGCGGTGGATCGGTCGAGGGCGAGGAGGCCGGTGAGGGTGTCGTCGGTGTTGGTGCTGCAGCGGCGAAGGGGGTGAGGCGGCGGTAGGGTTTACGCGATGGGGTTTGGGTTTCTGCGTTTATTAAAAAAGAAAGGGAGGAGGGAAGAAAGGAATATATATAGAAGAGAGAGAGAGAGATACGGGGGAGAGAGAGAGAGGAGAGAGAGAGAGAGAGAGAGACGGGGAGAGATAGAGAGCGACGAGTGGATTGGGGCCCACGGGGTTAAATAGAGAGGTTGTGATTGGCTGGGAATGATTTAAAAGATTTAGGAAAGGGAAAAAATATTAGATGGTTAATTTAAATATACGATGGTTAAAAATATATAGGAATTGGGATTTTGGCGTAAAGTAAAACATTTCCAAATTGCGACTGGGTTGGGTCCAAAAATTTGAAATTAAAATAAGAAAATTTTAGGCGAGATCCAAAATTTAAAATGAAGTATTTTACAATAAAAAAGTATACCCCCAAAACGGACACACGTACGTGCGCGTAGCCGTCCAAACTCGTTCGTTTCACTGAACGGGACGAGAACACGATACACGGACGCCACAACAGGGTTAGGGGTGTCAAGTAGGCCAAGATGAATATTTTTAATTTTATTTTAGATGCCATAAATTGTTATATGCAGAAATGAATTTTCGGGATAAAATTACAATAAGTAACAATCAAGCAAGATAAATGAAATACGTGTCACACTACGTTCAAACGGTAACTGAAATTAGTAGCATTGGGCTCGGGTGTTACAAGGCTCATCCCCGCCTTCGGTGAACGGAAGGCGGCGGTTGGTACCGGGATCTTCAGGGTGGCTGCTTGCTATTTGGGCGGAGATCGGAAGGCCAACTTTGTGTTTTGTGGAGTTTTCCCACAGACGGCGCCAACTGATAGAGATCCTTTTCGGGTCTCCGTCAGATGTTGTCTTCCGTTGATCTCCCGGTGGACTTTGTTAATTATCTCCTGTTGCGTGTGGGTCTCAATGGGTTTTGGAGGAAGAAGTGGAATGAGATGTTTGGTGCCGAGTACCTGCAAAGAAATCCTGGGGTGGTTTGGTACCACCAAGGACCCTCCGACGATCAAGTTAGCGATCAGATCCGAGCAGAGTAACGGCTTAGAAGAGCAAAGAATGGCCTGCCTCACCCCTCTGTCATGGGGGTTTATATAGCGACGGCAGCACGCAGCAGCAGGTGCGAGAATCTCGCCGGCAGTTACGCTCCCGACGTCACGCCCGCGTAAAGAGCGGATCACCCATTAATGGGGATCATGATGGCGTGGAACGTGGGACGTTGCTGGCGGAGAATATGCGCTTGGAGAGATTTGCGGAGCGGCGGTTACGCCTGTGAGCAGTGACCTTGGTCGGTGGGCCGAGGAAGACGGCCTCGGCCTGGAGCTCGGGACGAGCGAGGAGGCCGAGGAGTCCAGGTCTTGTGGCAGCTCGGCGCGAGCTGAGGAGCCGAGGAGGCTAATTTGCAGGGAGCCCCGAGGAGGGCTAGCTTGTGCTTGCAGGTCGGGCGTAGGGTGGCCTGGTCGGCCCTCGTAGGCCCTTTCTTCTGAGTTTTGGGACACGTCATCTGCCACGTGTCTTGTAACTGGAGATTGCCAATATTGAGCATCATCAATCACGAACAAGCATATCCATCACAAAGCAATGTAGAAGGAGAATAAATCGGTAACATAGAGAGGTGTTTAATTACGAAGATATTGAACTACATTCTCTTTCGCTGATGCATGTTGAGACAAACAGCCAAGGGACATGGCAGCGACACTGGGTATTGAAATTGCCCTAGGAGCAGAAGCGACCGCCGTCAGCCGCTAAACGCCATCACTCTTCAGTCTTTGTCGCGGGACGGAAGACACAGCAGCGAACAATGTGTGAGCTTTTACTTCAGTTCTACCTGCAGTAAATTTTATGAAAATTGTGATATTAATTGGGGAATATATAATGAGGAATTCAAATAGGTAGTAAAGATAAAACATAGTGATTAACAGAGAGATACCTGCATATGAAGTCGAGGAAATGAGCACGATCATTACCAGAACTAGAAGAAGAGCGTTGATAAAGCCATTTGAATTCGTGTTGGTTGATCTATACATGCTTTCATCTACATCAGTATAAGTTTGAAAACGAGCAATGGCGTGCACAGTCCAAATTAATGAAGATAATACATAATTTAGAGATCACTTGGTACCAACATTTTGAAAAGCAGCATGAACCATAATTTTCTTGTAGCTTTAGATCTTAAGATCATTATCAATAGCAAAAGTAGAGAGAAAAACCTCATGATTAAACTCATCAAGTCATCAACTTTAAGAGCTACAATAAAAAAGGACAAAAGAAAATTAAATGAAACAGATGAGAAAAAAATGCTACAAAGATTCGGACTTTAACCTAAAGAAAGCTCACGATGAAGAGGAGATAATGAGAACCAAATAGTTATACAGGCTGAGGGAGTAAGAAGATGCATTTTTTAATAGAGAGCGACGGTATTTTTTTTAAAATTACAACTAAATTATTAGATACATTTTTTATTTTGGAACTTGAATGATAATGTGTGAGAGAGAGAGAGACGACTTTGGCATTTTCTCTTAACAGGAAACAGCCACCTGAATTGTGTTAAGAACCAAAGGAGAAAGTGCAATCAAATGTAACAAGCATATATAACCAAAAAAATTACTTTCGTTACATAAATGAAGTTCGTTGCAAAGCCCCCCAAAAAAGTTAAAAAGGGCGTTACAAAAAAGAAGGCTGTGGTATAAAATAAACAAAGCTATAAAGCTACTGTAAGGCCACTCCAACATCATCAAACCTGGCCCCATATATAACAAACATTATAAACCCAAAAATTTGTATTACTGTGAATAAAAACACAACCATCGGGCTCTAAAGTTGATCCCATCAATCTTGTGAGTTTGAGTGGTCAGAGCCTTGGCTACCCTCCGACCTTGAAGGAGAACCCCTGTGTTTCATTATGTTTCTACATGTTCTGAAGAAGGCAAAATATCAGTTCCCATTACCTTAAGTGAAAAAAATGAAACATAAAAGCAGTAGACAAATAGCTCGGGCATTAAGTAAGAAGTTTACGCATTTAGGGCCTCCGTCCTTTTCTTTATTTCGTGAGACCACAGCACTGGATCGGTATTCTTTGGGAGTGAATCCTGTTGTTGAGATTTCTCCCTTAGCCACTGCTCGGCTTTGTTGCATTCGTTAATGACCTGCAAAAACCAAAAGTATAAACGAGATTTTTTTGATGTTAAAATTGGAAAATGCGGCACGTAACAACATTTTTTCTTTTTCTTTTTCTTTTTCTTTTTTTGGGATATAAGAGGATGGGACCAAGAAGATCGCAGCCGGAACGATCCCAGCCTGAACAACACGTTATGACAATAAGACGTCGTGATAAGATGACATGAGTGAGTTGCAATTTTAGTTTGATATGAACTAAAATGCAATAATTCTGATCCTTTTTTTAGTTTTAATTGCCTGTTCTCCTATGGAACATAAGGAGATATTTGGAGTTCAAATGCCAACTCTCATTGAGAGTAAGCATTATAGTAGTTGACTCTCGATGGGGATTAAATAGTAAAGAAACAAAATATGAGATATACTGGAATTTATGGAACTTACAGCATCCCGTTCATGTGTCACCAATGACTTAACAGCCATTCTGCAATCAATGATGGACTTCAAGAGCTCTCTTGATGCTTGCACTCTAGCTTCTTCATCTCTGAATCGATGTTCAATAGGATCTACAATCTATTGGCAACCAAGTGTTTAATTCAAAAGAGGATTTATACACTAATGATTATAAAAAAAAGTTAACAATATGGAGGTACAGAATGAGTCTAATTTTGTACTTATCCGGGAAAAATAATAAGCAAAGCTGAACAGCTATCGTTGTGTATTAAATTGAAACATAAGGATTAGGGCATGTATGTTTGGATTCAATAGTAAAACAAATCACTAAGGGTCCATTAAATACCTTTCCCGATTTCACCCAGATATACTTTGCACATGCAATGATGATCAGATTTAAAGCCATCCACAACCCGACAGTCCTGTTATTTCTTAGGAGTATTTAGTTTTATGTTTCTAGCATGTTTTAACTGGATGATTCAACCACAGTTTCAAGTGTTTCACCCATGAAATTCAAAGAACCTTGACCATAGCCCACATGATACAATACAGACATATATTGGTCCATTCTCATAACAAGACCAAGTTATTGTCCCCCCCCCCAACACCCCCCACCCCCCACCCCACCCCGCGCACCCCCAAGTATGAATCAGTAAGGCCCTGTTTGGGTATGGAGTGAGGATAACTGGAGTTTATTTTCAAGTGGAGGTAGAGGGGATACAAACCATGGTTTGCAAGCCCCAAACTCCTTTAAAAAAATAAACTTTAGCTATGTCATAAGAGATGTGTTTGGGGAAATGGAACTAAGAAAACTTGGACCAGATTGGAGTTTAGATAACTGCACTTATGTCAACCCCAAAATGAATGAAAGCCACGAGATGAAGCTAGCATATCGGAGTTGAGTATTGCTCCCTTTATGAAGCTACAGTTTAGAAAAATTAACTCTATTCCCAAAATATGGCCTAACAAGTAACCACCTTGTGTTTCAAAATGCATCATTCAGAACCCTCATACCGATAGATATATGTCATGCCCATAAATGGAGATGTCATATCACGTCAGATCAAAAGTGCTCTTTTAAGAGTTATGTGGTTTTCACATGGCTTTCTTAATTGACAGGATTTATTCAGTGCGCCAATTTCAACAAACATCTGGAGTTATGTAAAGAATAGCCCCAAATTAGGAGATTTTAGTGAAGGAATCGAAATGAAGGTCATTGAGCATAGACATCAGGTAAATTGCAAGTCTGAGACTGCTTGTTGTTTGAGAAAATAAAAGGATGTAGAAACTCTGCCATCAAATATTTAACAAATTTGAGCATCTGTATGACAACACAGAAAAGAAGTTCAAACCAGAGATCCCAATTCCAGGGTTTGGTACCCTATATATATATATATATATATATATATATATATATATATATATATATAGGGAGAGGGAGAGGGAGAGAGAGAGAGAGAGAATAATGGAGGGAAGAGGCCCTAGAAGGCTTTTTGCGTTAGGTGGCGGCAAAAAGCACGGCCTCCACCATTTTATTCGACGATCGGCATCTTCCAACTTAATATCCATTCTCTAATTTGTCGATACACCAAATTTCATATGATTACAACATCATTTCACCGTTGATTTAGTGGATGCAAAATTAACGGTTTACCGACAATAGAACTTTTTACACTGCTAAATCAACGGTGAAATAGTGTTGTAATCATATGAAATTTGATGTATCGACAAATTAAAGGCTGGATATCAAGTTGGAAGATGCTGATCGTCGAATAAAATGGTGGAGGGGGTACTTTTTGCCGTCGCCTAACGCAAAAAGCCTCCTAGGGCCTCTTTCCTCCATTATTCTTTAATATATATATATATATATATATATATATATATATATATAGCTCTCAAGCTTTCAAGCAAAATTTTGTCTTCCTGCGGACAATTTCAATAAATCCCCTCATTTCCCTATATATATATATATATATATATATATATATATATTATACAAAGCTAACTCGCAATTTTCAAGTCCCTTTTTTGTCATTTGGCGGAAACGTAAGCCCCTCGATAAAAATATCCATTAAAATTCCATCAAGATATTAGACCATTTCGATGTATTCTGAATATTTTGGTGTTCATGGAAAATTTGGAATTGCGGCTGTTTTGGGAAAATGTTGCTATAATTAATCGTTCATCTGCTTTCAAATATACAAATTAAAACATGGGTGTCCCTACGCTTGCGCAGGGGATCCTGCTAGTAAATCATGAAAGCAAGAGATAATCACATGCACAAGGAAACGAGCAGGCCAAAGCAAGGCTGAGTATTTACCTTCTTCAGGTCCTCAAGTTTGCTAGTATAAACCTTCTCCGTTTCATCATCTCCATCCTCATAAAGCCAATCTTCGGTCTGTTGTAGATTAGTAGATATTCCTTCTCTTTCAGATTCAGACGCAAAGCTGCGATACCTCTCAAAAAGCTGCAGCCATCCAATTGTTAGTAAAAATGATACAATTTAAAAAATAGAATAAAGAGGTAGTTTATGATTATTGGATTGTAGATTACCTTATTGCGAACCTCATAGATATAAGCTTCCAATGCATTCTTTTTCTCCTTTGTTTGCTCCATAAGTTTGTCCTGATTAGCTAGTTCTCGTTCTTGCCCTTGGGCTTGTAGTAATTCAGCCTTAGACATTCCACCATATATAGTCTCAGTAACGGGTATTTCATGCCTTCTAGAGGACCTGCTAATCCTTGCTTTATCACCCTGCATACGACAGTCAATATACAGCCATTGCACACTTATTTATTAGATAAATTACATTAAAAAAAACAAGAAATTATATAGCATGAAGTGTATTAACATTAATATATAGCATTGCATGACCTTTTATAATTTCAAAAGTGAGAAGCACTGATTTCTTCAAATTTGTGCTAGATGCAAGAACCATTACTAGATAGTTAATAACAAAAGCAAAACCTTTGTGTAAGATGTCAAATTAGACACATGTCCAAGAACTACTTTAGGCATAGTTAGGCAACAAGGTTTCTGAAACCCCAGATTCGTTTTAAAATGAAACCACGGTCTCCATGTATGCAAACCACAATTTAGTACAAATGGGGTTTCGCTAAGTTTCAGATCGTTTGGCAACAGTCTTGAAACCAAGGTTTTGTTTAAGAATAGGGTTTAAGAAAGAAAGCATTTTGAAACCTTGGGAATATCCAGTTTTTTTGGAGTTTAAAAAAATGGGCTTTCTAGCCCTCGAAACTTTTTGAAACTGCGGTTTGGAAAACTCTATTCTGGTTGCCAAACAGACCTAGATTATATTTTTCGAGTATAGCCTCGAAACCACACGAAACCATGGTTTTGGAAACCATAACCCTGTTGCCAAAGAAGGCCATAGTAGTTATGGAATGGCTGCATCAATATCTCAAGATAACTAAATTTATGCATTACTTCAAAGTCCAAACTAATAATACCACTGTAAGACGTCATATTATGCTCATGGTAAAGCACACACTAAGCATTACAAGAATGAATGCATCAATATGACAATATATCTAGATAACTTAATTTATGTATTACTCCACAGGTAACAGCTGAAACTGTGGACATAAAAATAAAGTCCAAGGAGGCCCTCAAGGGAAATACAAGCAGATACATACAAAAGAAAGGGGGAAATGGGTGGAAAGGATGAGTTTATATGTCATCGCTGTTTCAAAAAGAGGGCAATGTTCTTGTTACTTTGAGATAAGGTACAACAGCAGAGTGAATTTAATACTGAAAAGTAGTATTAAATGAGATTTTTCATGCTCCTCACAAAACAAAGGAACAGTCTTACATCCAAACTGGTAGGAACAGATTAAAAGACCAGTATACTAAATCCATCCGAGGCAACATGGAAAGAGCATTTTGTATTTCTAATATGATGAGATATTAGAAACAATTATTTATACACTGCATGATTTATTCCAATTCTGCTTTCATGTTTGTCTATTAAAATTTTACTGTCCTATAAAACATCAATTTGTTATTTTGTATTTAACACTCAATCATTTGTGTACCTTTTCAATACAGAAATTACTCCAACTATCGATTTCCCAAAACTAACACTTTTAACACAATACAATTCAGCTGTAATAAATAATAACAAAAAAAATCTTCATTGAGAAAGAAGAATAACAAAGTAGTATGATAAGACAATGCAAATCCATTGAATGAATGAACAATCACAGTACCTATATTTCGCCAAAAATGAAAAAAAAAATCCACAGTACTTACAGATTCGGAATGAGCAATATCTGACTCATGCTCAACGTCCATATCTGTATGATCTGTATCCCTTGAAACTGGAACATTTATATCATCTTCAATCAACTGAAACAATTGATTTGCGAAAGTAGCAGGATTTAAAATGGTGCTACATATATGTTACCAAAATATATCAAAAATAAACATAGTTCTTTATACTTACTGATGCTGATTCAACAGAAACAATTCCATGAAGATTCAACCGAAGTTTGACTTTGACCTTATTCTTTTCACTTTGTGAAACTTGAAAGGGGCCAATCTGCAGAAACAGTTTCATTCCATAATGACTCAAACAGAAGATAGGTAAAAGAAATGAAGTTGACAAATGTTTATTACAAAAACTGATAATGATATTAAATGAGTAGGCTTTAATATACTTAACTTTGCTCCCACCAACAAATTGCATAGTTGGACACACTAAAATCTACACATCAAGAGATGCATGTGAAATAGAAACTTAGCGTATTATAAATTTCTAAATTATAAAGCATTCACGTAATGATTGCAAAATGAACTTCTCTTTATTGTAGATGATAGGCAGCTTAGAAACTTTCGAAGAAGATAATATCTGGTTATACGGTATAAGTTATTTTTTTTAACATCAGGAACTAGATGAACTGTGGTTCATCCAATGAGGTGGTAGGTCGCCCACTCTATGCATTGATAGGTGGGAACAAATTACACAGTATTAAGTTCATTCCTAGGGAACTATAAAACGGTGCTTTACTACAATATAACAATGGACTGACTTAGCAAATAAACACCAGTAAAGTGCAACATTTTTTTATTTTTGAGGATGTACATCATGTCCATATGATAACACAGTAGTTTGGCACTTCCAAGTGAGACAATTCCATTAGCATGATCGAAAAAATTGACAGAATACACAGTTTAAAGTCTATAATAGGTAGTCAAAATCATCAAGACACCAAGTGGGAAGATGAGCGTACAAGGTTGCATCATTTACACGTTAACTAGTAGAATTATGGGAATAATAGAATAACATTAAAAGAAATAATACACAGCAATTTTTTAAAAATGAAATTAGACTTGTATAAGGGCAACCAGATCCGTGGGACAACCAATAAGATATCACAACAAAGATGTTTCTAACAACTGTTTTACGACAATGATGTTCTAAATAGAAACCAATAGAAAAAGATAGCATTAGATGATTTCTATTATGTAACGTCCTTGAAATGCAGAAAGATGCATAGGTTACTATCAACCAGCCTGCTTTGCCTTTTCTTATACAAACCAGACATGTTATATGAGAAGCAAGCATACCGTGAAACAACTAATTTTTGGCGATGTACCAGGCGGCAATTCACTTTCATCCACATAAAATGCTTCCAAATGGAAAGTGTGAGTGCGGTGAAAAGTAAGCATTTTAACACTAGGAAATGGTTGGCCTCGTCGAAATAGTATGTTGCTGGACAAAGTGGAAATAGGGCCTTCATCAGACGAAAATCCAATGGAGAATGGGAATGCATCTTGCACCTGAAAATGAAATGCAACTATGGTGATGAATAATAGTATAATGTCATAATTGTAAAACATGTATTCCTTTTCTATTAGTTTGGCTAGCTCATAGCGCATATACAGAATATGCGCCCTAATCCGATTATGTGAATTACACAAAATAGAATTTAATATGTCTGTGTGTAGAAAGACGTTACAAATATAAGGGACGAGAAGACAAATATGTCGACGGGAAAAGAACAAAAACATAGGTCTTTATTAATGGACATTGAGTTTGTGCCTTGTGTTTTAGGTATTTGGTGTTTACAAATATAGGTCTTTACAAATATAAGGCATGTTGTTTTGGGCCAGTTAAATGGCCTTTTGCTCGCATATATTGCATGACTTTTAAAGCGGACATTGGACCTTTAATACTAATCGATGCGCTTTCTTGCCAAAAACATTTAAATGCCGATTAATCGGTTCTTTAAACTTGTTGCAACACTAACGCACAATGATTTTCAGATAGGAAAAATACACGGAGTGAAGGTTGTTTGGCCATCCACCAACAAAATTACTCAATAAACCACCATTCGCTCTTCTTATAATCCTATCCAGCTGTGGGCTATGAATCGATAAGAATATGCTTGACTGATCATGAAATAATATGGCCCGCATCTAACTTTCAGTTAGTAGATTACAACTCTTTCTCTACAGATTCATGCATTTGTAAACACAGGCGCACAAAAAATGAAACTTAAAACATCAATTTCAGGAAGAACTTGTTAACGCCATTTCTGCTTAACCTATCAACTCAAAGAGGCTCAACATCAAACATACTTGCCCGCAAAGAACCAAAATGCCACATCTCTCATGGAGATGCACACAACACAAGAGCCAGGAAGGTTTTTGCAAACCACCACCAACACATTAATTATAATTTCAGTTCAATTTCCATCCATTCTTCTCAATTATTTATGTTAACATCAACCTCCTAAATATTGATGTTGTTAAGAACTACCACACTATTCAATACAGTAGTATTTTCCTCATGACTAAAACAGTCACTCAGTGTTCTTACTGCGCTAGGGTTTTTTTGTTGTTGAGATAACCGTATATAGCAGATTTGACTATTCTCATGTACATCAATGCAGTTCATGTATGAAAATAAAGTGTCATATGCACCTTTGTAGGAAAGTGGCACAAGTACCTTAAAGAGGCATTTAGTTTCTAAATAATCCGTTCCTAACATGGATGAGATAAACTAGGTGGCCTAACATCAATAGTACCAAACGAAAAAAGCAAGAGAAGCATCCAATGCAACTCATTTTAATGCAATAATTTTTTTGTGAATATAGGCCACAAAGATATGTCGAACCATTTTGTTTCAATAACTAAGCACACCCAATCTCAATCTCTACTAGTTAATATAGAAAATAATATATATAAAAAAAGGTCTTGTTTAACTTGAACTTATATAACAACTTAATTGATTTGGCAGATGAACATCATAAAGGATAGCATATCGTAAAATAGAGGCACGCTACTAGATTGACATTATCCTTCAATTAAAGTACCCTGAAGGAGAGTGAACCAATGCTTAATTTACAGTACACTAATTGTTTCGAATGCTTTATGAAAGTGTTGTGTTGTTTGCAATGCATAATAACCATTATGCATATAAAAAATCCACACACCTCATATTCTCGAACCCTGAAAACAGGGCTGAGCATCGCCGACTGCAATGCACATCCCCTCGCCACACATTCACTCGCATTCAACGTCCTCCCCGGATCCCTCCCAAAGAACCCCGACAATATCCTCATAATCGCCGGAATCCTCGATCCCGACCCCACCAACTCCACTGAATGCACCCTATCGACACTCAAGCCTGGATCGCTCAACGCCTTTTTAACCGGCACCAAAACCCTCTCCAACAAATCAGCGCTCAACCTCTCAAACTCCTCCCTCTTAATATGCCCCCTCACATCCTTCTCATCCATCAAGCACTCTATATTCAACAGTGCCTCCGCATTCGCACTCAGCACCTTCTTCAGCTTCTCACAAGCCACCCTCAACCTCATACTCGCCCGCACATTGCTATAAACATCAATATTATACTTCTCCTTAAACTCCTCAGCGAAATACCTAAACAAAACCTCATCGAAATCTCTACCGCCTAAATTCGCATCAAAAGCGTGCGATATAACCATCATCCCCCCAGCTTCAAATCCCACAATCGAAACCTGAGTATCGCAATGTCCGATATCGATGAACATCACATTCAACTGGCTCGTAATATCAGTCTTATATATCCCATACCCAATCGCGATCGCCGTCGTATCGTGCAACAGCCTCAACGGCTTCAATCCAGCGATCGCCGCCGCATCGAGATACAACCTCCGCTGCAGATCAGTGAAATACAACGGAATCCCAATCACGCAACCGGAAACCTGCGTTTCGAGATTCTTCTCGGCGATCTGCTTCAGATGAGACAGCAGCATCGCCAGAATCTGAACCGGAGTAAACCACCTCGTTTCGTTGAGGAAGCTGATGTGGATCAAGATCTGGCCGTCATCGGAGGCCGAGGCGGCGAAAGGGAGGGTTTTGAGGTCGCACTGCACGATCGGATCGTGGAAGCTGCGGCCGATGAGGCGCTTGAGCTGAGAAATGGTGGACTTAGGGTTGGATGAGGCGGCGTTGGAGCCCAGGAAGCGCTGCTTGTCGCCGAAGGAGACGACGCAGGGGTTCTCGCGCTTGGATTCGTCGTTGAGGAGGACGTCGATACCGCGCTGCTTTACGGCGGCGATGACGGCGGTGTCGTTGCCGATGTCGAAGCCGACGACGCTCATTGTGGCGCTAGGGTTAATTTGGGGATTTCGAAGGAATTTAGAGAGAGAGAGAGAAAGCGGGGAGAAGAGAGGGGAGAGAAATACTTAGGATGTGCCACGAGCGCAGCGGATCGCGCGGGGTGCGGGGCGCGTGAGTTGGGGGTTTTGGTGTGGGGCCCTCAATTGGAAGTTTCCTGCAGGGTCTGCTGGTTTCGGGTTAGCTATAGGTTGTGGTTTGACCCGATCCAATATCCTTTTATCATCATTGTCAATTCAATTGCGAAGCTTTACTACTTACTATTGTTATAACCCGAACAGGAGGAGAGAATGTGTCACGCCTCGTTTCCCAAAATACGGTATACGGAAGCGACGAAAGCCAGCCGTGCCATCTACGGTAAGGAAAAATCCTTCCATAGTCACATAAGACTGTCTAGATTAACCTGTCAATGATAAAATCCAATACCAAAAAAGAATAATACTGATAATCATGCTGCAATGAAACCACAAGAAATCCTAAAAATGGGTCTAATAGATAATTGATGCAATTAAAGATCAAATACAATAGATTCAGAAATAAAATAAGATCCAAAAGAGATACATAAGTCCTAATGTCCCATAAAGGCGCACATGCTAAAAACTAATTGAAAAGGAAAAATACCTGCGGGTTACTGATCTTCGGCAAAGTCCTGGTAGTCGCTGCGGTCCTGCTCGGCCTGAAAATCTGTCTCTAAAGCTGAGATGACAAATCTCAGGAATGTCAGAACATCCCAGCAAGTACTCAACGTATAAGGTGTGTGTGTAGTAGAATAACATGAATATATGAAAGTATTGAAACCCGGTGCGTAAGAAAAACAAATATATAAATAATTAGATGCATTAATATTAAGAAACCAACATATAAAGAGATCAAGTAATAACCTAACTGGTCACTAAAAGGTAAACTGCCCTATCGTAAGCTCGAGTGTGTGCGTCAACCTCTGCAGGAGTATTCCTAACACAGGAGTGGTGCCCCAGGGACTAGGAACACGGGCTCAACTGTGGAATGAACAAGAGACCGATATAGCCCGGTACGAGCTGCCGGCATGGGACTCCTGAGATCCTATTGTACGAACGCACACTCAAACCACCCAACACCCGCGTATTTATAGCTACTATGGAAATGTCTGGATCAATAATTACGAATGCTGAAAAGACTGGAACTTATAATATCATGTTAATTGTATAAAAAAGAAACCCGTAAACAGTATAAATTGTGTCATGTCATGTAATTCAGCATTCAAATTAGAGAACTCGTTTTAATTTGAGTAATCTGGAACAATGAGTAGTCATGGCATGTCAAGTACAATAGTTATAAAATGATAGTGTCCATAAACAAGAATAGCGTGTTAAGGTTTCTCAAGCATGCCGACAATGATAGTCTCAAGTAAAATGTTAAATATAGACGATAGGATATGATAAGGTCAAAAATTTAAACATGACTCAACATAAATATGCAAATATCTGTATTTAACATTCGAGTTTATTTATTGAAAAGAATAATAAACTGAAATATGGTTTTAAAGGGTTAATATAGTTAAATAGAAATAACAAATTACAGATGCATAAAGCGGATAGTGGTAATAGTATAATTACGAGATAATAGTAAGTAAGATAAAATAAATGACAGATTGACTAGTCATCATGTAAGTGCTAATAATAAGTTTTATGATTATGTGATAATAGAAAATATTAATACAAATTATAATATCAAAATAATTTATATGACTAGGGCACATAGAGTGCAGCGATATTATAAAGAGTGATAATGTAGAAAGTTTAATTTATATATATATATAAAATATTAAGCTCAAAGCATTTATTGATTGATAGTAATAATGGTATATTTTTATGTTTTAGATTAGAATATAAGTGTTGACATTTTGCATGCTATTGTATACCAATATTGTTTCAACAAAAATATATAATTACTTATAAAGCTTTTTATATATTAAACCACATTTACATGTTAAAAGTTGTTTTATTACGCTTGCACTATTGCAGTTGTTCACTTGATGAAAAGATTAATAGGTATTCTAGATCCTAGAGTTTTCATCATATGTACAAGTATTATAAGATATATTAATAAAACGGCAGAATATTACAATTTTATTTAAATATTGTAAGTAAATAATTTATTTAGAGAATTGACGATATTGCATCGACTAAAACAAATAAAAGAGTAAGAGGATTTGCCTCGGAGACAGATAAACACGACGACACGAAGAACAACTCCAAGGTTTGATTGCTCGGCTAATTTTGAAAAAGAAGAAAATATTGTGATGGGAAAAAGAGAAGGTTGATTTATATGAGAAGGGGAGGGATGCTAATAATTAGGTTGTTATTAAGAGAGATGCTGCTAAAGATTGGAGAGATTGTTATAATTAGAGAGAGGAATATTCTGATGAGATGAGATTTGGATTTGATTTTATAAAAGAGATATGATGGATTGTTATATACTTCTATAAGATATTAGAAAAGTTGTATATATACATATTAGTTTGTACATAGTTAGAATAGTAGAAAAATATATGTATATATACATATTAGTATATAGTGAAAATATATGTAGATATGGTTATGGTTATGGGTTAATGAAAATAAATATAATTAGTTATATATATAGGATTTTATGATATCAAACAACTAAAATATATTTTCAGTTAAACTATCATAACAAAATATCTTCCATTATATATGTATGTATGTATGTATATAGATTTGTAGAAAAATAATTAAAGAGAGAGTAGATTTTGAGAAAGAGAATCTGCTGAGAGAGGTTAGATTAGATTGGAGAGAGAGGGATTTTGTTAGGGATATAAAGAAAAAGAGAGCGGGGGTTTGGTGAAATATAGTTAGTGATATAGAAAAATATATGTAGATAGAATAGAATATGAAGAGAAAACTGTTAAAAAAGATATTTGTTTGGAGAGAGAGAATAGTATTTGTTTTAAAAGAATAAAGTTATCAGGTGAGACATATATGGTGATTGGAGAGAGAAAATTAAGTTGTTAGTTTAGGAAGAATATTTATATAGTTAAAAGATTTAACAGGGGCTCTCATGACTTTTCAAAATTAAATATTTTAATCAAATAAACATCGTAAGACAAAATATCTTATAAATAGAATTTAAAAAGGGGTAAAATCTTATAAATATGTATTGTTTAAAGAAATACCAAATAAAATATTTTTTTGTTTAAACTATAACTAAAAAATAAATATGGTTATAAAATAGTGTTAGAAAAATAAATATTTAAATACTAATAATATACATATTTAACAAACTTGAAAAACCATAATTATATGTATATATCTTGATTAAAAGTATTAAAGTCCAAGTTATAATAATAAAAATAAAACAAAACCCAATATATCCAAAAAAAAAAGAAAAAGAAACGTATGATCGAACTAGAATGTTACATCCTACCCACCTTACAAAAATTTCGTCCTCGAAATTTGAAGAACGAAAATACAAGATCGTGAACTAATTATAAGGATCAATGAAAATAGATAGGTATGAAAAAATAAGGATCAAAGAAGCAAATGAGGGTATTAAGAGCCACGGTTTGGGCTAAAAAATTGGCATGTGAAAGGAAATCAAATCAGTGGAAACAAATCAGGTAGAACTCTAAATTACTCAAACAGAATAATGTATTGTAACCATTCCGCGGTACATGGGTACAATAATGTAATTCTATCTCAGTCGCCCGAATCCTACAATCAGAGTCAAAAGAATATACAGCATGACACACTGGGGAGAACCTATACATGTGATTCTAACCTAAAAGGTCGGTAGAACCAAGACTAATTTTGATGTCAGCCTGGGCTCTGATACTAACAAAACCTTGTCACGCCCCGCTTCGTAAAATACGGAATACGGAAGCGACGAAGGTCAGCCGTGCTACCTACGGTAAGGAAAAATCCTTCCATAGTCACATAAGACTGTCTAGATTAACCTGTCAAAGATAAAATCCAATACCAAAAAGGAATAATACTGATAATCAAGCTGCAATGAAACTACAAGAAATCCTAAAAATGGGTCCACTAGATAATTGATGCAATTAAAGATCCAATACAATAGATTCGAAAATAAAATAAGATCCAAAAGAGATACATAAGTCTTAATGTCCCATAAGGGCGCACATGCTAAAAACTAACTGAAAAGAAAAAAAACCTACGGGTTACTGATCTTCGGCAAAGTCCTGGTAGTAGCTGCGGTCCTGCTCGGCCTGAAAATCTGTCTCTAAAGCTGAGATGGCAAATCTCAGGGATGTCAGAACATCCCAGCAAGTACTCAACGTATAAGGGGTGTGTGTATGTCACGCTCCGCTTCCCAGTATACGGCGAAGGAGACGCGACTGGTCCGCTACGTATTTACTCTGAAGCAAATGCGCTAAGCGTATCTAAGCAATATAAAAGAAAATACACAAGAGACAAGATATATAAACTGAACAGCAACTTTATTTATTAATATTCTTTTGTACAATACATAAAAAGGAAATACAACTGAAATAAAACGATGTCTAAATAATGACATAACAGGAAATGAAAAGTACTGAATGGAAAATGTACAATGAAACTAGAGCTCTGGTTCTTCAGCAAACTGCTCCAAGTCTTCTGCAGATGGCTCGATTTCTGTCGGGTCCAAACCACCTGACGACATTCAAAAAAGAAAGAAATAGAATATCGTCAGCGAACAGATCGTACGGTAAGTCCCAAAAATAAGGGAGAAGTAGAAAAGAAGAACGAGAGAGAGAGAGTAGATTTTAATGTTGTATTATATTGTAGTAATGTTGTATTAACGCTGTTGTTTGTAACTTGGTACAGAAGAATACCAGTGTATACGAGAGGGAACCAGGGCAAATGGAAATACAAGGCTCCGTTATACAACCCGGAACAACGGCAATTGGATTCATATTAGGTGTCTTAATCTTACCGTCTCGTGCCACCTTTAACACCTTCCGTACCAATCTACCTCTTAAACCCCGTAGTGTTTTAATTGTATTGTTTTGTACTGTAAATTGTATTGAATGTATAATTGAAAGACTGACCGAAACCATGATATCAGTAAACGGATGTAACCGTAGAATCATGTAAATGGAATAACTGGAGAACCATGTAAATGGAATGTATATCCATGGTTCGGTTCAGTCAAGTTGTATAGATTGATAATTGGATTCATGGATTCATGTCGAATTGTAATATTGAAAATTGTAGATTGTACTTGAATCATATTCAAGTCAAATTAATCAGACTCAAATCCGAGTCAGACAATTACAAATGTAAATTGAAGTCATGGTTATTTCTTAAACCTATAATTGCTAGTGTTCTTAGGATAATTTATAAAACTTGAGGGGGTTTTATGTAAAAATATTTTTTTATACATTTCAAAATACACTTCAAGTATTCATTATTCGTCTTTGGAGTTATAATGAATGTGGATTTTATATTGTGATATTTCTAGTGAAAATATCCTAATTTCAGAAAATAAAGGTATTTATTTGTAATATTGATTTATATGGAATTCGTGGTATTTTAGTGTAAAATTGATTCTTGTGATTTTTAGAAAAAGGTGGAATATTTATATCATAAAAAAAATAGATATTTTAATGATAAATATACATATATTTATACAAAAATAATTTTAATAAATATTTTATATTCTAAAATTCTCATTTTCTTAAGATATCGTATTTTAAATCTTTCGAGACCGAATGCTCCTTGCGGAGGTCTGAATCTCGCACTACTAAGTGTAGGGTTACTAGGCACACCAAAGAGGTTCCACAAGGCATCAACCATGACAAATTCAAATTTTCCGGCGCCGAGAAACCCTAAACTAGATCGTTAACTAGAAATTAGGCGAAAACCATGCAAGCAAACTACTTTGCTACTAAGTGAATGGAAATACAACCTTTGTAGATCCGGTCCTCCACTTCTTTAGCTCCGTGTTGACGTCCCTCCGCTGCGATCATCGGGATCCCGGACTCCAGCGATGGTTTCGTCGGAGAAATGAGCGGGCTAGGTCGTTGACTTCGAGGCCGAAGATGATCTACGTCGGGGAGACTCAAACTCAAGCTATTCCTTCACTTGGTCAAAAACTTTGTGAAGAGAACACCCTATACTACATGACAAGTGGTAGAGGATGAAGAAATAGGAAGTGGGTTCACTTTAGAATTGAATTTCTTACTCTTTTTCTCATGGCACCATTGGAGCTAGCAAGCTTTTGTGAGCTTGATGAAGGAGAAGAAGAAGAAAAGAATTAAAAGAATAATATGAAACATATCCTTTTAATCATGGCACCATGGTTGAGTTAAGCCCTCATGCTTAACTCATGTAGAGAATTAACCAAAGCATCAGGTTAAGGGTTGGGTTAACTAATATCTTGAACAAATGACAAAAGAGTTGACTTTGTCAATGTTTATCAAGCTTCATGAAGCTTGATAACTTTGACCAAAGTCTTACTCTTTTGTTATTTGTTAGGAAAATAGTAAACCCTAATTCAACCTTGAGTTGGTTCAAGTCTCATACACACAACTTGTTTGTATCATCAAGCATGATACAGACATGTACACTTGCATATATCACATATAAACAATGTGCACATTCAAGTGAGAAAATCAATCTTAAATGAACCAATACTAGTTAATGTAAAGTTATATATCAAATATATAATTATACATTAAATCATTAAATCAACACTTGATTTAACGATCCGGTCATATTGTATATAACCGACTAATATCAATAGTAACAACTTATCGAATCAACACTTGATCCGATAACCCGGCTATACGCATACAACCGATCAATGTCACAAATCGCGAGAATAGAATACAGTATCATATACTGGTATTATTCTCGGTCCCGCACATATCTCATATGCGCTCCTATTTCGTTTCGCTTGAGCCAGGAAACCCCAGTGTAGGACTCTAAAGACTCGTCAATACGCCGGCAGTAGGTGATGATCATATCAAACACCCACAAGCCGCAAGTGGTCTGCTAAACGTAACGGCCACCCGGGTATTGAGTGATCAGAAGATTAACGAGCAAGCCCGCCCACACTCCTGTGAATCCAACCAGTAACACTACCGTACAGTCTGGTCTGTTCGTCTGATATGTCGCATATCTTGTCTAGGGGTGGTAAATGTCAGACCCCAATAACTCGATAAGTCGTGTCGATATGAGGCTCATAACGGGTCGAGAAACTACTGGTAACACTTACCAGTAAATCTCTAAAGCAGCCTTGGCCAAGGACTTCCTGTTATAGCCAATCAAGCACCGCGCAACATCAACTCCCTATACCGGGAGAGACGAAACCCCTCCTATCGCTCATTGCCTCCATGTGACTCGGGACTGTACCCAAAAACCACCGTTTTGCACGCCCTCTTGGACGTGGTAAGGTGGAAATCAAAGCACAGTGGGAATCACACAAGACTCTATGACGATCTCGGGTCTACAGACTAACCTGCACCAGTGTCACCAGAGAACTGCCATCTGACGTAAGGTATAATACCATCTGGGAGTTCTCGACGAGTCCGTCCAGTATACCCAGTCTCTACTGAGCACCCGTATATCATCTCTGATGTCAAACACCAATGGATATGGGATCATCCATCGCCCATCTATATGGGTCGAGAAGATACACGCTAGTCTACTCTGGTATATCGATGCCCCGTCTCGATACACCCACGACTAGGGACTTTGAAGGATGTACTTATGGACTACCACGTCCCCACTAGTATGATCCGCATCATAGTCCAGGTAGTCAAGTACACATCCTAAGGGCTTTACCAACATGTAACAGAGAGACAATCAGTGTAACGTTAAGGTAAAGAGTAACCAGATAGCATACTATCATATCGAGCAAGAAAGTTGTCACGCCCCGCTTCCCAGAGTACGCAAGATTGGGCGCGTGACATAGCCAACCATGCTACCTGTGGGTAGGAAGTATCCATCCACAGTCACATTACGGTTGTAGAGATATCGAGAACAAGATAAAAAACTAATCTAGCACATGTCCAAATCCAAAATAACGAGAGTCAATAAACAATAAGTGCGGAAGCAAATGATCCAATATAATAATAGAAAGGTACGTCCCATAATGCGGGATCGCACCTGGAAATAAAATGCAATAAACAAACTAACCACTATAGAACTCAAATCAGCCTGCTGGCTGAAGTACTCCTGCACGGTCGGCGACAGTGGTACGGAATCTGGGCCATGCAAAACCCAGACGTCAGCGCGTCATGACATCAAGTATATAGTATAAACATGGCAATAAGCAGTGCAGGTATGAACATGAATAAGCAGTACAATATCAGAGCAGGGTAAAGTGCAATGGTGACTGAACTGTCCTATCAGGTTTCTACTCTATAGTCTTTGAAATCAATTGATGAATCGTCGATGTAACCCAATAGTATCCCGTACATACCCGGGACCACGGCCACAATATTCTCGGCTGCAGCCGAGACATGCCGTTAGGCACAGAATAGGAAAGTGTACACTCGGTATTACCCCGTACATACCCGGGATCACGGCCACAATATTCTCGGCCGAAACCGAGATATGCCGTTAGGCACAGAATAGGAATGTGTACACTCGAACGGTAGTGAACTGTCGAGTTACAAGTCAGGTTCATCTTTGATTTCCCCATACCCCCAAGTTATGTATGTCAGGTCAGGTATTCAGTAGTCAAGGACTAATGCCAACAGAAAATCAGGTAAAAGTAGGTCTGTCTGGATAGACAGCAGGAATGGTCAGGTTTGTCGGCATTAGGCAAGATCATGAAACAAGTCATGTCATGATACAACAGGATGAGTCGGTATGTAGGTATATGTCATGTGTAGCAGGGTCAGGCCAATATGTAGTGCAACCGAGTATGTGCTCACAATAGGTATACAATCAAATAACGAACAGCAGCAGGAAACAGTAAATAACAATATTATTCCATGTAAACACCGTGATGTTTTGTATTCTCTTATAAACAGGTTCAAGCATCCTTGGGGTGCAATAGCCACAAGGTGAAGCAATATCCACAATCATGAAGTAATGAAGCTACAGGAATTTACACTAAGTATAATAATTGTCTCGTGAATGATTTAACAGTTAAAGCAGATATGATCCAGTCGTTTTATTTAGTTGAAATATGGATTGATGTTGGGTTGATTAATTACGAGAACTATTATAACGATTCCATGTTAAAGATAACCGCAACTGTCAATTCTAACTTATAACATTTTATCAATTACCATCATTAAGTTGTCTTATAGTATGAATTCAATTGCGTGGCAAGACTAGATCTCGCACGCTAGCATGTCAGAGCAAGTATTCAGATACTTGCCTCGACGGTTCTGCAATCTGGAACACGGATGCGATGTCGGCAGAAAACACGATATGATAGCACGGGCCACGGATCGAGTCCCAACAGAGAACAACGGGATCACACGGACCAGGGGGGCTTCGCTGGAGCGTCGGGTTCGCCAAGACGGCACGGTCGGATTCCGGCAAAACACGGCAACGAGTTAGCAACACACGATAGACTTAATACGATCAGCGGGGGTGATTTGCACAGAAGGAAGGATGAGGAAGCTTACAGAGAGATATACCAGGGTGACCCCGGCGAGCTCGACGGCGCTGGAACGCCGGCGAGGCAACGGCGGCGGCTGCAAAGGCTTGAATGGCCTCGGGGTGCGCGGGAGAGGGTGCTGCGGCGAATGGAGGAGAGGGTGGTCGGCTCTGGTGGTCGAGGGGGAGACGGAGGTGGCTCTGGTGACGACGGCGAGGATCGCCGGCGCGTTCTCCGGCGAACAGCGGAGGGTAGGCGATGGGGTTATGGGCTCGGGTTGGTGGTCCGGCGAGGGGAGGAGGGAAGCGACGACGAGGTCGGGACGAGGAGGGTGAGAGGGAGTCGTGGGAGTCGTCGGCGACGAGAGTCGGCGTCGACGTCGGGCTCTGCAGTGGTTGGAGGCGTTGGGGTTGGGTGCAGGCACGGGAAGAGGAACGGAGGAAGGAGGTAGGAGGTGCGGCTGGGCTCGCGGTGGCGAGGGCGGCGACGGCGAGGTCGCGGGGAGGTCGGCGGTGAGGTTGCGAGGAGCTAGGGTTAGGGTTTCGTGGGTTTGTGATGGGAGAAGATGAGTTGGGGGAGGCGGCTGCATGGGGTTTAAAATATAAGAAGAGAGAGAGAAAGTTGTTAGAGGGAGAGAGAATAAGGGAAGAGAGAGAATGAGATAGGGAAAAGGGAAGAGAGAGATAGAGAGAGGCGGAGAGAGAGAGAGAGGTAGGACGGGGCCCACGAGAGGGTAACTCGCGCTCGCGATTGGTTGAGGCGAGGTAAGGAAATATTTGGGTAAAGATTTGAAGGGATTTAACTGTTAGGGATTATATAAATGGTTTTAAGATATTAAACTAAAATGGGCCTTTTTGGTGCGAAATGAAACATTTCCAAATCGCGTCCGGGTTGCGCCCAAATGTTCCAAATTCAAATTATAGGATTTTAAGCGGGTTCCAAATTTTGAAAAGAGGTGTTTAATGATTAAAATGCATGCCCCCAAGTCGGACACTTGCACGCGCGCGTAGTCGTCCAAACTTGCCCGTTTAGCCGAACGGGATTGAATCTCGACACGCGGACGCTACCACGCGACTAGTGGCGACGAGTAGGCCAACATGGACACTTTTAATTTCATTTTAGGAGTTAAAATTTGTTATGTGCCAGAATGACTTAACCGGTTAAAATTTAGCAATAAACACCAGAAAATCAGGAAAATTGGAATGAGCAATATATAACCCTCAACTAGTAATATAGATAGTATTATTGGGCTCGGGTGTTACATCATACCCAACTACAAAAAGAATTTCGTCCTCGAAATTCCAAGAATACAAGATAACTAACTACTGGAAAAGGTGAGGGAATTTCTGTCGGATCTCGTCTTCCCGCTCCCAAGTGGATTCCCCATGCGATCGATTACCCCAAGAAACTAGGACAAGAGGGATAACTTTGTTCTTAAGAACCTTTGAAGTCCGACATGCAAGCCCTCAACATATCTCCAAGAGGGATAACCTTGTTCTTAAGAACCTTTGAAGTCCGACATGCAAGCCTTCAACATATCTCCAAGGGTCTGGATCGTTCTCTCCGATTGTCCATCAGTCTGAGGATGATAAGTTGTGCTAAACTTCAATCGAGTCCCCAAACTTTCTTGTAAACTCCTCCAAAAGTGCGACAAGAACCGAGTGTCCCGATCGGACACGATGCTTACCGGCACTCCATGCAATCTGACAATCTCCTGCATGTACCGCTCTGCCAAAGTCTCTGTCGATTGACCAACCCGAAAAGGAATAAAGTGAGCTGCCTTGGTCAACCGATCGACAATCACCCATACTACATTGTTGCCCTTTGGACTCCGCGGTAAAGCCGTCACGAAATCCATGGTTATATGTTCCCACTTCCACTGAGGAATCGGAAGTGGTTGCAACAAACCAGCAACCCTTTGGTGTTCAGCCTTGACTTGCTGACACACCAAGCACTTAGCCACGAAGCGAGCAATTTCCCGTTTCATACCTTCCCACCAGAAGTGCTGTCGAATATCTCGGTACATCTTTGTCCCTCCTGGATGTACAGAGTAAGCTGAACTGTGTGCCTCCCTCATAAGCTCTTCACGCACATCTCCTTTTGGCACACACACACGGCTACCATATCTCAACGAACCGTCTTCGTGGATCAGTAAATCGGTTCGTAGTCCGGCTTCAACCTGCTCTCGAAACTTTTGCAGTCTAGGATCCTGCGATTGTGCCGCTTTAATCTTCTCAACTAAGGACGATTGTACTTGCAACTGCATCAACTGTCCTGTAGCATGGGGTAGCACAACTTCCAAGTCAAATCTCCGAAAATCCGCAATGATCTCTCTCTGTGCAGTCAATATCTGAATTGCTGGTAATCGACTTAGCGCATCTGGCACGACGTTAACCTTTCCCGGATGGTACTTAAGATCAAGGTCATAGTCGGCCATCAGCTCCAACCATCTGCGTTGCCTCATGTTCAACTCCTTCTGAGTGAACACATACTTTAAACTCTTGTGATCTGTAAAGACTTCAACTCTCTCGCCCAAAAGGTAGTGTCTCCAAAACTTCAGTGCGAAGATCACGGCTGCAAGCTCTAAGTCATGAATCGGATAGTTCTTCTCATGAGTCTTCAGTTGTCTCGATGCGTAAGCGACGACTTTCCCAATCTGCATTAAAACATCCCAATCCTTTTCCAGATGCGTCGCTGTGAGTCACCAGTCCTCCTGAATCATCCGGTACGGTTAGGATAGGGGCGGTTATCAACTTCTGCTTCAACGTCTCGAAGGCCAATGCACATCCATCCGTCCAAACAAACGGTACCTCCTTACGCGTAAGCTTGGTTAACGGCTCAGCTAAACGAGCGAAGTTCTCCACAAATCTTCCGTAGTATCCGGCGAGTCTAAGAAAACTTCTTGTCTCCGCAGCATTCTTTGGAATAGGCCAATCTCGAACTGCTGTAATCTTCTCGGGATCAACGGCGATTCCATTGCCCGACACAACACGCCCCAGAAACTTCACTTCTTCCAGCCAGAATTCACACTTACTCATCTTCGCAAATAACTTCTCTTGTCTCAGCATCTGCAGGTGCGATCCTTAAATGCTCAGCATGCTCCTCCGGACTTTTCGAGTACACTAGAATATCGTCAATGAATACCACAATAAACTGGTCCAAGAACGGTGAAAAGATTTTGTTCATCAAATCCATAAATATTGCTGGCGCATTAGTCACTTCGAAGGGCATCACTAGATACTCGAAATGTCCATATCGAGTTCGAAACGCCGTCTTGCAAATGTCTTCTGCTTTCACTCGGACCTGATGATATCCTGATCGCAAGTCCAGTTTCGAGAATACCCTCGCGCCACTAAGCTGCTCAAAAAACTCTCCAATGCGAGGGATCGGGTACTTGTTCTTAATAGTCACCCGGTTCAATTCTCGCTAATCAATGCACATCCTTCTCGTGCCATCCTTCTTCTTTACTAAAAGAACTTGAGCTCCCCAAGGTGAGTTGCTGCTTCGAATCCATCCCTTCTCGAGTAATTCACCAATTTGTTTCTTAACTTCTTCCAGTTCCACTGGCGCCATCGGATAATAAGATTTTGATACCGGCGCTGCACCAGGAATAAGGTCAAACGCAAACTCCACATCTCGCTTCGGCGGTAGGCCGGATATAACTTCAAATACATCCAAAAAGTCGCGAACAACTGCCGGCTCTTCATTACTATTAACTTCCATAGCTGCAAGAACACTGTTTGTCGGCCTAGTCCGACAGGACTGCTTCCTTACCGCAACTGCTGTCTACATCGTTGGCCGCGAAAGGTCCAGCGAGACTACTGAGTCTCGTCCACTCTGCTGCATGCACGCCCATGGCGGCTCCATTCTGCCTTAGTCCTACGAACTTCTCTTCCATTTCCTCCCGTGCGGTCCGCGGGAAGAATTTCTCCAGGAAACTTTTAGAGAAAACCGCCCAGCTGATCGGCCTGGGCAAGCGGGTCTCCTCCACAAGCCGTCACTCTCGGGCGTAATCCACCAGCTGAATGCGCACCCCATCAACACTCTTGTCTTCTGGGATCTGTGTCGCAATCAGCAAATTCTCCGTGTTACTAGCCACTGCTCGGCTGGCAACAGCTCCTCCAGACCAGTGAAAGTAGTAGGACCCAACCGTCTGAAATCTGTTACGGTCCTTACTCGGTCAACTGGTCTAGTTCCAACTTCATTTACAGACTGCTGAACGATCTGCAAACCTTCCTGAAACAAGTCCGCGTGCTGCTGGATCAGTTCGGTCTGTTTCTTTGATTTCCAGTATTCCTCTTATCTCTCCAAGCATGGCGGCTTCATTCACACGCCTCCGGTACGTCTTCAACTTCTTACCTGTCATAATCCTGAACTCAAAACACCCAACATTAGCATGATGATAAATTCCGAATGTGGATCAAGGCTAGAACTCCAAGATACTTAAATAGAGTGCTGCATTGTAGCTATGCCGCGATATCATAGCCGCAATTACTTAACTCCACCCAAGTCGCCCAAGTCCTAGGGATAACAAGAAATCAGGTTTCCGAGTCGACATGCAAAGTAAGTTTGCACGTCGTAAAAGATATAATCAGGAATAATGTGATTCAAGAATGGTAAAACGGTCAATGTGGCTGGACATGTTTCCTAAACACGGGTATTCTGATTCGTGTATTGGGTACAATACCCAGCTACAAAGAATCAACCCGACTAACCTATGGCTCTGATACCAAAAGAACCATGTCACGCCCCGCTTCCCAGAGTACGCAAGATTGGGCGCGTGACATAGCCAACCATGCTACCTGTGGGTAGGAAGTATCCATCCACAGTCACATTACGGTTGTAGAGATATCGAGAACAAGATAAAAAACTAATCTAGCACATGTCCAAATCCAAAATAACGATAGTCAATAAACAATAAGTGCGGAAGCAAATGATCCAATATAATAATAGAAAGGTACGTCCCATAATGCGGGATCGCACCTGGAAATAAAATGCAATAAACAAACTAACCACTATAGAACTCAAATCAGCCTGCTGGCTGAAGTACTCCTGCACGGTCGGCGACAGTGGTACGGAATCTGGGCCATGCAAAACCCAGACGTCAGCGCGTCATGACATCAAGTATATAGTATAAACATGGCAATAAGCAGTGCAGGTATGAACATGAATAAGCAGTACAATATCAGAGCAGGGTAAAGTGCAATGGTGACTGAACTGTCCTATCAGGTTTCTACTCTATAGTCTTTGAAATCAATTGATGAATCGTCGATGTAACCCAATAGTATCCCGTACATACCCGGGACCACGACCACAATATTCTCGGCTGCAGCCGAGACATGCCGTTAGGCACAGAATAGGAAAGTGTACACTCGGTATTACCCCGTACATACCCGGGATCACGGCCACAATATTCTCGGCCGAAACCGAGACATGCCGTTAGGCACAGAATAGGAATGTGTACACTCGAACGGTAGTGAACTGTCGAGTTACAAGTCAGGTTCATCTTTGATTTCCCCATACCCCCAAGTTATGTATGTCAGGTCAGGTATTCAGTAGTCAAGGACTAATGCCAACAGAAAATCAGGTAAAAGTAGGTCTGTCTGGATAGACAGCAGGAATGGTCAGGTTTGTCGGCATTAGGCAAGATCATGAAACAAGTCATGTCATGATACAACAGGATGAGTCGGTATGTAGGTATATGCCATGTGTAGCAGGGTCAGGCCAATATGTAGTGCAACCGAGTATGTGCTCACAATAGGTATACAATCAAATAACGAACAGCAGCAGGAAACAGTAAATAACAATATTATTCCATGTAAACACAGTGATGTTTTGTATTCTCTTATAAACAGGTTCAAGCACCCTTGGGGTGCAATAGCCACAAGGTGAAGCAATATCCACAATCATGAAGTAATGAAGCTACAGGAATTTACACTAAGTATAATAATTGTCTCGTGAATGATTTAACAGTTAAAGCAGATATGATCCAGTCGTTTTATTTAGTTGAAATATGGATTGATGTTGGGTTGATTAATTACGAGAACTATTATAACGATTCCATGTTAAAGATAACCGCAACTGTCAATTCTAACTTATAACATTTTATCAATTACCATCATTAAGTTGTCTTATAGTATGAATTCAATTGCGTGGCAAGACTAGATCTCGCACGCTAGCATGTCAGAGCAAGTATTCAGATACTTGCCTCGACGGTTCTGCAATCTGGAACACGGATGCGATGTCGGCAGAAAACACGATATGATAGCACGGGCCACGGATCGAGTCCCAACAGAGAACAATGGGATCACACGGACCAGGGGGGCTTCGCTGGAGCGTCGGGTTCGCCAAGACGGCACGGTCGAATTCCGGCAAAACACGGCAACGAGTTAGCAACACACGATAGACTTAATACGATCAGCGGGGGTGATTTGCACAGAAGGAAGGATGAGGAAGCTTACAGAGAGATATACCAGGGTGACCCCGGCGAGCTCGACGGCGCTGGAACGCCGGCGAGGCAACGGCGGCGGCTGCAAAGGCTTGAATGGCCTCGGGGTGCGCGGGAGAGGGTGCTGCGGCGAATGGAGGAGAGGGTGGTCGGCTCTGGTGGTCGAGGGGGAGACGGAGGTGGCTCTGGTGACGACGGCGAGGATCGCCGGCGCGTTCTCCGGCGAACAGCGGAGGGTAGGCGATGGGGTTATGGGCTCGGGTTGGTGGTCCGGCGAGGGGAGGAGGGAAGCGACGACGAGGTCGGGACGAGGAGGGTGAGAGGGAGTCGTGGGAGTCGTCGGCGACGAGAGTCGGCGTCGACGTCGGGCTCTGCAGTGGTTGGAGGCGTCGGGGTTGGGTGCAGGCACGGGAAGAGGAACGGAGGAAGGAGGTAGGAGGTGCGGCTGGGCTCGCCGTGGCGAGGGCGGCGACGGCGAGGTCGCGGGGAGGTCGGCGGTGAGGTTGCGAGGAGCTAGGGTTAGGGTTTCGTGGGTTTGTGATGGGAGAAGATGAGTTGGGGGAGGCGGCTGCATGGGGTTTAAAATATAAGAAGAGAGAGAGAAAGTTGTTAGAGGGAGAGAGAATAAGGGAAGAGAGAGAATGCGATAGGGAAAAGGGAAGAGAGAGATAGAGAGAGGCGGAGAGAGAGAGAGAGGTAGGACGGGGCCCACGAGAGGGTAACTCGCGCTCGCGATTGGTTGAGGCGAGGTAAGGAAATATTTGGGTAAAGATTTGAAGGGATTTAACTGTTAGGGATTATATAAATGGTTTTAAGATATTAAACTAAAATGGGCCTTTTTGGTGCGAAATGAAACATTTCCAAATCGCGCCCGGGTTGCGCCCAAATGTTCCAAATTCAAATTATAGGATTTTAAGCGGGTTCCAAATTTTGAAAAGAGGTGTTTAATGATTAAAATGCATGCCCCCAAGTCGGACACTTGCACGCGCGCGTAGTCGTCCAAACTTGCCCGTTTAGCCGAACGGGACGGAATCTCGACACGCGGACGCTACCACGCGACTAGTGGCGACGAGTAGGCCAACATGGACACTTTTAATTTCATTTTAGGAGTTAAAATTTGTTATGTGCCAGAATGACTTAACCGGTTAAAATTTAGCAATAAACACCAGAAAATCAGGAAAATTGGAATGAGCAATATATAACCCTCAACTAGTAATATAGATAGTATTATTGGGCACGGGTGTTACAAAAGTCATCCCTATATATGTCCAAGCATCCACTACAATATACATCCTATGTATAGTAATGGCCTCTAGGGCATACATATAACTAACAATCTCCCACTTGCACTAGGGCCATCTGACAGCAGTGGTTGTAGTATCTCATACTCAACCATCCCATAAAAATCTCTCTCTGGGAAAAGGCCTTTGTGAGTGGATCCGCCGTGTTGTCCTCTGAGTCTACTCTCCTAACCTCGATCCCCTGGAGATCAACCATCTCCACGATCAGGTGATACTGCCTAAGAATATGTCTGGATCACTGATGGGACGGGCGTTCCTAGGCATAAGCCACAACTCCATTGTCACACAATGGGAGGAACGAAGTTCATCTCATGAACTAATATACACCCAGACTGCCTCTTTGGTAGCATCTTTAGTAGCGATGTATCCAGCCTTTATCGTCTAGTATGCCACGGTATCTAGCTTGGAACTCTTCCAACACACCGTCCCTTTACTGAGGGTAATGACAATGCATGTGACTGACATTCAGTCATCCTTATCACTCTGGAACCTTTCCTGTGATTCTCTCCAGGATCAACTTATACCTTCTCACTACAGCTAGTGAGGATCCTAAGTTCCACTTAGATCTATCTCATAGATCCAAACTAAGGATTTAGGAGGTATCACTTTGATCCTATATGGAGAATCCTTGTGATAAGCGAAGATTGACCGAGCGTAGCATAGGAAACTTCTTCCCTATCAAGAGTATGTCATCCACGTACTCTACGAGGATCATCAGCATACTCCCTACTACCTTTTTGTATATACAAGGTTCATCTACCATTTTGATGATGTCAAACTCTTTGACTAACTCATCAAAACAGATGTTCCAACTCCGCGATGCCTGCTTTATCACATAAAATATCTTGCACACGTTTCCGCTGCTCCCACTGTCTACGAAGCCCTCTGACTGTGTACTTATAGACTCTCTCTTCTAAATCTTTATTTAGAAAAGCAGTCATGACACCCAACCGCCAGATATCGTAGTCATGGTATGTAGTCGTGGCAAGTAGGATCTGGATGGACTTAAGCATAGGTACTTAGAAAAGGTTTCATCACAATCCATAGCTGGTCAATGATGCAAACCTTTAACAAGTCTAGCTTTGAAAGTCTCAACTTTTCCATGTACACCAAGTAATCTTCTCAAGATATACTTGCTCCTGATAGGGATTTAACCCTTCAGATAAAGCAACCAAAGTCCATACTTTGCTGGTGTATAAGGATTCCTTCTCAGATCGATAAACATCCAGCCATTCTTACAGAGTCACACTCCTGATGGCCAGCTCGAAACTAGTTGGGTCATCATCTCATGATGCAATTCTCGCTCCCACTGTCATAGAGAAACCAAAGTATCTCTCAGCTGGGTGAGGAACCCTGATAGATCGGCGGAGAGGCTGAGGTTCGTTGGTGGCTATTGAATCCTTTGGTTCTACCAAATCATCAGCTGCAGTTTGTATAGCTGGAACTGTTTCCAGTTCCACCTCATGACCAATAATTTCTTCACAAGAAATTACCTTTCACAAAGGTGGCATGCTGAGAAACAAAACATTTTTGTTCCTCGGTTAGGTAGAAGATATTCCCTTGCGTATGCTTGGGATATCCAACAAACTTCCACAGATCTGACTTTGCCTCGAGCTTGTCCGGATTTTGCTTTTAGACATAGGCCGGACAACCCCAAATCTTAACTGACTTAAGAGATGGGCTCTTCCCTTTCCATATCTCATATGAAATGGTAGGCATCTGATTTGATCGGAACCCTATTCAATAGGTATGCAACTTCATAAGTGCATAACTCCCTAAAAGGAAATAGGAAACTCAGTAGTACTCATCATAGAGCACACCATATTACATAGGGTGTTATTGCTCCGCCCCGATATACCATCGTGCTATGGAGTATACGAAGGAGTAATGCTGAGAGAGAATCTTATTCTCCTTTAGAATAATCCAGGAATTCCGTGCTCAAGTATTCTCCTCCTTGATCACATCAAAGGACATAATACTTATACCCGTATTTTGGTTCTCTACTTCTAACTTATATTCTGTGAATATCTCAAAAATTTTGGACTTGTGTTTCATCAGGAACATATGTCTGAATCTTGAGAGATTATCAGAGAATGTAATGAAGTACAAAGAACCGGTCCTGGCATGTGTAGACAGGGGACCTTACATACATCACTATGTATCAATCCCAAGAGTTTACTAACTCTTTCTCTGTTTCCAATAAACAGAGCTATGGTCATCTTATCTATGTGACATGACTGGCAAGTTTCATAAGATGTAAATTCAAACTGATTTAAATATGCATCTAAATGTAACTTCAGCCAGTCGGGTCGCATTGATATGACCTAGTCTACAATGCCTCAAGAAGGATTCGTTCATTTCTGAACTCTTCCTCTTGTGTGTGTTCTGTATACTAGGAACTGTAGTTTGATTTATAACGGCAATGCTTTTAGATAACGTGCCTAAACCGATCAACTATTGATATAGGAAATGTTCAAAACATTATCCAACAATACAAAATTGTATCCTTCTTTAATAAATAAAGAGATTGATATGATTTTGTATATCAGATTCGGTATCTAATAGCATTTGTTCAGAATCAATGTATTGGTAATACAGGGTGACAGTGACTAACAGACTTGGCTGCAACACTTGCACCGTTTTCTGTCTCATGAAACTTATCACCCGTTCTCAGTTCTCTACCTTTCTGTAGCCTATGTAACAAATTACATATGCGGGATCCTGATCTGGTATCACATACCCAGGACGTAAAGGATACTGAGAAATAGTTCTCTGTAATGAACACACCCGAAGATGATGCATCAACATGCACTCTCTTTGTTTTGGCGGCACGGGAATTCTGGTAATCCCCTAATTCCTGCTCCGTCTTATAACATTTATAAGTTGGAGCGGGACCAACGTTCCCCAGCTCAGTATAACAAGCGGGTTCGGTCAATACATCCGTATTATTATCTTGATTAAGGCGTGACATGGTCGCTACCAGGAGAGAGAGAGAAGAAAACACTCTGCGTGCGCTCTTGCAAGATCAGATTGGTTATTATTATTCTTTTAGTAGCGCAACCTTAAACCGCGCACATTTTGTTTCATGTTTCTTATTTTCACTATATGAGTTTTCTAAGCTAGTTTGAAACTATTTGACCGATGCATTATCCTAAAATGTTTTAACCTACCGACTAGATTTCCACTACTTTATTCTTGCTATTTTATTTTCGAGTTTTGTGCCTATGGTTACTATTATAAATGATTGTACCTTATATTTATTTTTCTGTCGTGTTACCTTTAAAATACTTGTATGTACACCTGTTTAGGTTTCGTTTTATTGAATACGCCTTGATTATTTTGTTCACCATCGTTATCCATATTCTCGTGTATTTGTAGATTGCTCTTATAGTTATTCCTACTTTATACCTATTTTTAGACCTATCTTCTGTATGCTGTTCTTACATGTTTATACCTTCAAGTTTCTTCGTCCCCGGATTCCTAGTAAATCCTTATATATTAGTTTGCAACTATGATGGCTTTCGCTTATGTTCTATAACTTATTATTTCTTTAAATTTCGAGGACGAAATTTTTGTTAAGGGTGATATGATGTAATACCCAGCCCCTTTTTATACCAAAATCAGTATCTTATACTCCAAAATCCTATTTACTCTTATTTACAATTTTATTTATCTTACATATGATTTGTTTATTTTATTTATAAACTTATTTCACCTTAAACCCCATTTTCTGCATCAACAAAAAACCCAAAACTAATACCTCAGCCCACACTCTTTTCCACCTTTTCTTCCTTTTCATTTCACCGAGCCCAGAAGCCCGGCCCCCTCCCAATATTCATAATTCTTTTCTGGTGACGAACCCAAACCCTATTATATGTTCCAACAAATTTCCCTTAGCCAATACCATTTAACAAAACCCAAATTCCCATTTCTTTATTTAAATTTATTTTCCTCTTTTAAACCCAATTTCCTTCCAAAATTTTCCCTCACTGGCCCAGCCCTATAATCCTCCAATTCTTTTATTTTTCTCTAGCCCTTTCCCAACGGCCCGGTTCTATTTTCCCCTATTCAATTTCCTTTCTTTTATTACTGCAGCCCGGCCCATCACCCTCTCTCCCCTTAATTTTCTCTATATATATTCTTATTAATTCTTCAATCTCATTTTCGTTTGGCCCGGCCCGTGTCTACCATTTCCATTTTTTAAACCTATTTTTCTTTCCTTCAGGCCCTGCCCATTGTCTCCAAGCCCGTACTGTGCATCTTCTTAAATCTCTAACGGCTACTTACCAACGTGCGCGCGTTTCCTCCGCCCACGCCGCCTCCTTCGCCCTCGCTCGCGCGAGCGTTACTCACCCCGTCGCTCACCCCTCGTCTCCTCATTCTCCCCCACACAACCCCACTCCTCTATCACCCACCTCTATTTTTCTTCCTCCCCACTCACTCACCGGCACCCCCTCGGGTCTCCTCACCTCCGACGACGACGACCCCATCGGCGACCCCCATACTTCCTCCCTCACACTACTCACTTCTCACGAGTCCTTGCACCCACCATTCGATTTCATCGCGCTCCCAACCCATTTCAACCGAGCTCGACCGTCCCTACACCCTACCCCGCCGTCGACGACGACGACGACTTCGACCCATCCATCTTCTCTCCACTCCACCACCGACACCGACCCCTCTTGCCACCACGGCGAGCCTTCCCTGCACCCATCACCGACTCACTTCCCTGCACCCATCACCCGCCTCACGTCGACGACCCCCATCATCATCATCATCATCGTCACCATCGCCACCATCCTCGACCCCCTCGATCACCCGAGCCTTCACTCGCACTTCCCAATCTCTCTCTTTCTCACCTCCCTCTGTGATCTCCTCTCCCTCTCTTTCTCAGGTTTTTCCCCTCTCTCGCACTCTGTCTCGTTCTCTCTCTCTCTCTCTCTCTCTCTCTCTCTCAATCTCTACTTCCCTTTCACTCACTGCATCTCTCTATCTCTCTCATTCTCTGTCTCTTTCTCAGTCTCTCCTCTCTTTCACCTGCCCTCTCAAATTCTCTCTCTCTCCATCTCAGCCCTCTCTCTCTACCTCACCTCTATATATCTCTCTTTCTCTCTCTAACTCTGTACCTCACTCCCTCTCCCCTTTAACGGCCCGGCACAATCAAGCTTTCACACATCGACAGCTAGGCCGCAACGCAATCCCACAAGCCGAGTCAGGATCACCGCTAAACATTCGGGCTTTGACATTTCATCGAGCACATTCCGTACGTCATCGATCTCTGCTGCCTCGGTCGTTGCCGCTACTGCCATACAACCCCAAGACGCTCCAGGCAAGTTTTTACTTGCTTTCATGCTATTTTATATATGTTACAAATCAACATTTTATATATATCCCATGTTTACCTTGTGCTAAAGTGTTGCAACACAACTGTTCGATGCCTGTTCCCTTAGGAAAACGTTATCAAATTTGACGGAACTCAATGGTGTAGGTTGGCCCGTAGGGCTGTGAATATAATGTGTGATTTTCATTGGATAATTTGATCGTTAACGACTAAAATAACTACCCCCAAGTTTGATCGTAAAACTGTAATTCTGTTGCACCTGAAAATAGTTAAATTCATCATAAATCATATACATATTAGAATGGTGCGTTCGAGGGCTTAAATCGAAGCTAACTCGACGAACTTTAAGCCTATGCTAGTTTCCAGACATTCCTGTACTTAAATCATGAAGATAATTGTATTGGAGTACGACTCTGGACTGCAGTCCAGAGCGACTCAAATTGTGTTTTCTGTTCCGTAATGGATACCATGGGTTTCCCTTAACTCGTAGGTTGCGGAACTCTGCGGCTTACTGTAGGTAACTCTGTTAGTGAGACAACACAATTGATTTCATCATGTTTCGTTACCGTTTGATATTTAAACTGTAATTTAGAACATCGGGACACATAACAGTCCCAGCAGAATCAGAATTGGCATGTTGATATTAAACAGATTATAACTGCTAAAGTACAGACGCGATTGAAGATCCGTCTGTTGCGTTGAAAACCTTACTGAAAACCCTAGAATTCATTCAACTGTAGCGTCGCTAAATTATGATCCCAACTGGGGTTGAAATGCGTTGCGAAATGGATTCCTGATTCTGAAACCAGATTTCCAGCCGCGAGCGCTTAAAATGGAATGGTTATAACTTTTGATTCTGGAACCCGATTAGATTGAAACCAAATTAGATGGATAGCTAACTGAACATATTAATTACTACCTGTTTATCATTTCGCCAAATTTTATACATATGTTTCATGATAAATCGTGCAAGTGATAGACTGTTGTTTTATGATACCTTAGTTGTGCTTCTTATACTGTTCATGCATCATATCATACTTATATCATTACAGTGATAACCTAGTGACATCGTGCATTTACCCAATGTTAGATCTTAGTGTTGATTGTGGCAAGTACGTCAGTGTTCGTGTATTCGTGATTAAGTGAAAGTGATACGTACTTGTGCACAATCAGTGTCCCTTTTATTCTATTGCATTGTCGACGTCTGTGGGATGCGTGTACGTGTGACTATAAGTGGTATGGGACACTTATGGAAGCGCTCGCATGGATGTCACAGATAAGGCATCCGACACTGCCATTTATCTTAGGTATTAGTCGGGACGTGCTTGATGGAGGTCTTGCCTCCAGTTCTCGCGCAGACTTGTCACGGATCGATTAGTATTTAGGGTTATGGTTAGCGTTTGATGTAGGCCACGGGGTGTGGGGTAGTTCAAGTGTGAATTCAACAGAATCTCGGGAGTCCCATGCCGGTTTATATATTTAGGGAGTTATATGGAGATTTACAGGGTATGTGCTATATCACTGTGATACACTCGTTACATGTTGGGCCCGTGGTCCCTTGCCCTTGGGTTCTACCCTTGGGTGGAGGACACTCGCGAGTGGTTGACTCTCACACTTGGACTGACGATAGGCTTATTGACCTGTGCAGTGAGACTTAGAGACGGATAGGGTTACTGTCGTTTACATTCCTTATATACTGTGTTGACATACATGACGTATCGTTATACTGCTTTACTGCTCCGCTGCATTTATCTCTGCTCATTTATATTCATGCTGTTATTGATTTACTGTTATTCATATCCTTCACCGCTGTTAGAACTGTTACTTGATTTTATACATTATATTGCTATTGTGTCGCTCTGACGACCTGAGTATGCATGCTCAGTTGAGGAGAAGATTTAGCCTGGATCAAAACTAGACGTGCATCACAGATTTCTTGACTTGCCGTTCCGAGTACATTTGTTTGTTCCACTTCAGGTCAGTCTTTATATTATTTCCTTCAGTTACTGTATTTCCCATTTCCTGCGCATCATTTACTGTTTACCATGAAAAACTAGAAGCCGAAGTGTGACTACGGCAGGACTTATCCTTGACCGTAGAAGCATGGCTGGCCTTGTCTACCCCTCGTATTCCGTATTTTGGGAAGCGGGACGTGACACGTTCTCAGTTCTCTACCTTTCTGTAGCCTATGTAACAAATTACATATGCGGGATCCTGATCTGGTATCACATACCCAGGACGTAAAGGATACTGAGAAATAGTTCTCTGTAATGAACACACCCGAAGATGATGCATCAACATGCACTCTCTTTGTTTTGGCGGCACGGGAATTCTGGTAATCCCCTAATTCCTGCTCCGTCTTATAACATTTATAAGTTGGAGCGGGACCAACGTTCCCCAGCTCAGTATAACAAGCGGGTTCGGTCAATACATCCGTATTATTATCTTGATTAAGACGTGACATGGTCGCTACCAGGAGAGAGAGAGAGAAGAAAACACTCTGCGTGCGCTCTTGCAAGATCAGATTGGTTATTATTTTATCTAATCTGGATGGCTCCCACTGTTTTTATCAAATCTTTCTTCAAACCCTAAAAGGAAAGACTAGCCGGGATTAATTACACGCTACAAGTTCGCCAATCTTTCAGCCAGGCCAGTGTCGGTACTTTGAGGGAGGTTCCCCGTGCTTTCGCACGGACCTAATTAAAGTAAACCTCGTTTTCCCAAAGGCTTAACCCCGTTGACACCTTTCTAGACACCTACTTGATCGGCTAATTGTAATGTGTAAAACTCTCCCAGGAGTAACAATTACTCGCAGCGGGTATCGGGATCCAACTATCTCATAGAAGGTATGCAATCTCATTGCAAATTTCAACACTTGAAATTCCCGATAATTTTGCCCCTAGCGTCCTATGGCCTTGACGGAGGCCAAACTACCCATAGTCCGCTAGTCAAGTTCAACCCGTCATTTCCTGATTGAATTAAACCCACCCGCACGACCCTTGACGGAGGCCAAACAACGCCGTACGAATACCCTAATCCAATCGCATCGTATGCTAGCAGATAAGCATTAGTTAGCTACCATACACTACGCCTTGACGGAGGCCAAACTACCGCAGCACGAATACTAACTAGTACTTATCTGAAATGACGGAGGGCTACGACAGGTTTTATTGAAAACCTATTGCGTAATGAACTTGATATCGTTGTAGAATTAAATGATTTTAAATGGAGTGTTTTTGAGGTTTTTCTAGTTTTGCTAAAGGGGTCACTCCCGGTGAAGGGATCGTCGGCCCTTTCCTCATCGAATAAGGTGCAGGATATATCATATATACCGCTGTGCAAAGCAAAAACTCCAAAAGCAATCAAACGACAAACCGAGGCTTGTAGCATCTGCCAGTTATTGCTAAAGGGGTCACTCCCGGTGAAGGGATCTCGGCCCTTTCCTTATCGAATAAGGTGCAGGATGTTCTACAAGGAACACCGCGATGCAAAGCAAGAACTGTAGCTACCTGTTTTTGAAAATTCGATTCTACAACATCTTTTAGGTTTCTTTTTCTTTCATTAATCATATTAATGCAGTCCCATCATTTAAATCACCTAAACATCATAAATAAATACGACGTACACTTATGCCATCCGCATTCGCCTCGATGTCCCCTCGTGCAACGTTAGCTTAGGTAACTAACGACAGAGCGGGGCAGGGCTAGCGTGAGTGCAAAATATAAGTAACGTCTATATAATATATCATATATATCATATACACTATCTATCATCACATATCAAATGATCACATCACAGATATCGCAGCAGAAGAAACATATGAAACATTGGATATACTAGGACGTCCGTGTTTTCAATACGAGCCAGTATAAAACACGGATTCCACGGTCGCGATGAATAGCCAAACCCACACCCCTAGACCCCTACGAGAGCGGCAAGCAACCCTACCAATTCTAGAGTTAGGAGACCCGGACTCGACTCCTCGAGTTGGTCTCCCACTGGACTCCAGAACCCGGTTACTTGTGCTCTCCTCCTTGGGTCTATCCTAGTGCGGAAAAGTAAATAATATACAAATGGTGACATCTTCCGCAACCTGGAAGTGCCCCAATAAAAGAATATTACATACAATTAATTTTACATGAATGAAAATAAAAAACTCTCATCTCACATAAAAACCCCGGCTATTCAAAACGCGACGATCCAATATAACATATCCAGCAACACATAACATCACATGTCATCAACGTAAGTAAATGTGCGCATCTCAATTGTCGTTGACATATAGTAACGAAACCGGCGATATCACATATTACACTTACGGTCACAGAAAAGAAAGTGTAAAACTACAACAGTTGGAATCCGCAACCTCCTTAGACATCGCATGCCTAACATTTATAAACTCCGCATTTTAGTCTCTATATCGAAAACACTTTTCAATATCGAGTCGGGCAATTCAACAAGATTCCCGATAAACTGATCGAATGCTCGTCGCAAACTTTAGTTGACGGCCGCACCCCCGGATGCCGTCGACGAAGTGCACTAAGGCGGAACACCGTTGCCGTGAGCACCCGAACGGATGCTTTTGGCGACGGGGTTCTCCTACAGTCACTTGGTCGGGGCTATGGTGCATGGCTGTCTATTAAGTTTACCCGGCGAGTATCCGCATCCGCGTACGCTACGTGATTGCGACGGACTTTTGATCGCATCAAAATTCCGTGGCAACCGATCAAGTGAGACTAAAGTGCTAGATTTATAACATCCAAATCAGTTATCTCATAACTACTTGTGGATTCCAAATATTGTATCATATTCCAGAAAAATAGAAAATGTTAAACTTTCCGATCGAACATTCAAACATCCAAGTTTTCCCAAAACAGCTCAACACATGAAATAAGTTTTAAAAACATTCACTTCATGCCACAGTACCAACGGTCCAGCCGTAGAAGGGTCAAGCCAACGCCTCACCTGTGGCACGCCGTACTGCCCCAAACCCTAAGGTTCAAAGGACAGTTCAAGACGGTCACATAATCGAGTTAACGTTTGTTGTCTTCTAGAGGGTCCATCGCGTTACTTGCACTACTTAGAACGTTCTTAAACCACGGAAAAATCCAACTCTTGGAAATTTCCCGGCAGGAGAAAAAGTGGGTATTTATATCCGGTCGAACCTTTTAACATATTCAAAAATTATCCGGAAAAACACATAGACGAAATTAAATAAACCGATCGAATCATTGAATCCCCAAAACAACCCAAAAAATTCAACTGTTTAATATAAGTTAAAATTACCCAGAAAATACAGGAATCAATATAGGACATTACTGTGCAAAGCACGTGCCAATAATCACCTTTATGGCCGCGGAACCGCCGCAAATGCTAGGGTGGGGCCGCGGTTCCGCGGCGCTTTGGTTGACTTGGGCTCACGTGCTTCACAGTAACTCTTATAATACCCTGCTGTATTTTTTGGATATTTTTAATTTGGAAAAATCCACATTTTCAGAAAATTTACAGAGAAGGGTTTGAGTTAGGGTTTCGGGGTTCGATCGGATTTCTAATATCGTCTACACTTCACCTAAAGCTCTAACTAGACTCTGATACCACTGTAGGGTTACTAGGCACACCAAAGAAGTTCCACAAGGCATCAACCATGCCAAATTCAAATTTTCCGGTGCCGAGAAACCCTAAACTAGATCGTTAACTAGAGATTAGGCGAAAACTATGCAAGCAAACTACTTTGCTACTAAGTGAATGGAAATACAACCTTTGTAGATCCGGTCCTCCACTTCTTTAGCTCCGTGTTGACGTCCCTCCGCTGCGATCATCGGGATCCCGGACTCTAGCGATGGTTTCGTCGGAGAAATGAGCGGGCTAGGTCGTTGACTTCGAGGCCGAAGATGATCTACGTCGGGGAGACTCAAACTCAAGCTATTTCTTCACTTGGTCAAAAACTTTGTGAAGAGAACACCCTATACTACATGGCAAGTGGTAGAGGATGAAGAAATAGGAAGTGGGTTCACTTTAGAATTGAATTTCTCACTCTTTTTCTCATGGCACCATTGGAGCTAGCAAGCTTTTGTGAGCTTGATGAAGGAGAAGAAGAAGAAAAGAATTAAAAGAATAATATGAAACCTATCCTTTTAATCATGACACCATGGTTGAGTTAAGCCCTCATGCTTAACTCATGTAGAGAATTAACCAAAGCATTAGGTTAAGGGTTGGGTTAACTAATATCTTGAACAAATGACAAAAGAGTTGACTTTGTCAATGTTTATCAAGCTTCATGAAGCTTGATAACTTTGACCAAAGTCTTACTCTTTTGTTATTTGTTAGGAAAATAGCAAACCCTAATTCAACCTTGAGTTGGTTCAAGTCTCATACACACAACTTGTTTGTATCATCAAGCATGATACAAACATGTACACTTGCATATATCACATATAAACAATGTGCACATTCAAGTGAGAAAATCAATCTTAAATGAACCAATACTAGTTAATGTAAAGTTATATATAAAATAAATAATTATACATTAAATTATTAAATCAACACTTGATTTAACGATCCGGTCATATTGTATATAACCGATTAATATTAATAGTAACAACTTATCGAATCAACACTTGATTCGATAACCCGGCTATATCGCATACAACCGATAAATGTCACAAATCACGAGAATAGAATACAGTATCATATACTGGTATTATTCTCGGTCCCGCACATATCTCATATGCGCTCCTATTTCGTTTCGCTTGAGCCAGGAAACCCCTGTGTAGGACTCTAAAGACTCGTCAATACGCCGGCAGTAGGTGATGATCATATCAAACACCCACAAGCCGCAAGCGGTCTGCTAAACGTAACGGCCACCCGGGTATTGAGCGATCAGAAGATCAACGAGCAAGCCCGCTCACACTCCTGTGAATCCAACCAGTAACACTACCGTGCAGTCCGGTCTGTTCGTCTGATATGTCGCATATCTCGTCTAGGGGTGGTAAACGTCAGACCCCAATAACTCGATAAGTCGTGTCGATATGAGGCTCATAACGGGTCGAGAAACTACCGGTAACACTTACCAGTAAATCCCTAAAGCAGCCTTGGCCAAGGACTTCCTGTTATAGCCAATCAAGCACCGCGCAACATCAACTCCCTATACCGGGAGAGACGAAACCCCTCCTATCGCTCATTGCCTCCATATGACTCGGGACTGTACCCAAAAACCACCGTTTTGCATGCCCTCTTGGACGTGGTAAGGTGGAAATCAAAGCACAGTGGGAATCACACAAGACTCTATGACGATCTCGGGTCTACAGACTAACCTGCACCAGTGTCACCAGAGAACTGCCATCTGACGTAAGGTATAATACCATCTGGGAGTTCTCGGCGAGTCCGTCCAGTGTACCCAGTCTCTACTGAGCACCCGTATATCATCTCTGATGTCAAACACCAATGGATATGGGATCATCCATCGCCCATCTATATGGGTCGAGAAGATACACGCTAGTCTACTCTGGTATATCGATGCCCCGTCTCGATACACCCACGACTAGGGACTTTGAAGGATGTACTTATGGACTACCACGTCCCCACTAGTATGATCCGCATCATAGTCCAGGTAGTCAAGTACACATCCTAAGGGCTTTACCAACATGTAACAGAGAGACAATCAGTGTACACGTTAAGGTAAAGAGTAACCAGATAACATACTATCATATCGAGCAAGAAAGTCATCCCTATATATGTCCAAGCATCCACTACAATATACATCCTATGTATAGTAATGGCCTCTAGGGCATACATATAACTAACAATCTCCCATTTGCACTTGGGCCATCTGACAGCAGTGGTTGTAGTATCTCATACTCAACCATCCCATAAAAGTCTCTCTCTGGGAAAAGGCCTTTGTGAGTGGATCCGCCGTGTTGTCCTCTGAGTCTACTCTCCTAACCTCGATCCCCTGGAGATCAACCATCTCCACGATCAGGTGATACTGCCTAAGAATATGTCTGGATCACTGATGGGACGTGCGTTCCTAGGCATAAGCCACAACTCCATTGTCACACAATGGGAGGAACGAAGTTCATCTCATGAACTAATATACACCCAGACTGCCTCTTTGGTAGCATCTTTGGTAGCGATGTATCCAGCCTTTATCGTCTAGTATGCCACGGTATCTAGCTTGGAACTCTTCCAACACACCGTCCCTTTACTGAGGGTAAAGACAATGCATGTGACTGACATTCAGTCATCCTTATCACTCTGGAACCTTTCCTGTGATTCTCCCCAGGATCAACTTATACCTTCTCACTACAGCTAGTGAGGATCCTAAGTTCCACCTAGATCTATCTCATAGATCCAAACTAAGGATTTAGGAGGTATCACTTTGATCCTATATGGAGAATCCTTGTGATAAGCGAAGATTGACCGAGCGTAGCATAGGAAACTTCTTCCCTATCAAGAGTATGTCATCCACGTACTCTACGAGGATTATCAGCATACTCCCTACTACCTTTTTGTATATACAAGGTTCATCTACCATTTTGATGATGTCAAACTCTTTGACTAACTCATCAAAACAGATGTTCCAACTCCGCGATGCCTGCTTTATCACATAAAATATCTTGCACACGTTTCCGCTGCTCCCACTGTCTACGAAGCCCTCTGACTGTGTACTTATAGACTCTCTCTTCTAAATCTTTATTTAGAAAAGCAGTCATGACACCCAACCGCCAGATATCGTAGTCATGGTATGTAGCCGTGGCAAGTAGGATCTGGATGGACTTAAGCATAGGTACTTAGAAAAGGTTTCATCACAATCCATAGCTGGTCAATGATGCAAACCTTTAACAAGTCTAGCTTTGAAAGTCTCAACTTTTCCATGTACACCAAGTAATCTTCTCAAGATATACTTGCTCCTGATGGGGATTTAACCCTTCAGATAAAGCAACCAAAGTCCATACTTTGTTGGTGTATAAGGATTCCATCTCAGATCGATAAACATCCAGCTGTTTCCCCCAATCAGAGCAAAGCTCTGCTGGAAATTCAAAATTCAAATTTTGAAGCAACGCTTCAAATCCCGGGCGCAACGCGCCACGTGTCAAGCGCAGACACATCAGCGCAGCGCCCGAAGCAGCGCATCCAATTGGAGCAAAGCTCTATTTTAAGTAAAATTAAAGGAAGCAACGCTTCAGTTGCGCAAGCACTGCGCTGCGCGACACGTGTCAGCGCAGTTGCGCTGCGCGACACGTGTCACGCGCTGGGGCATTTGCGCCAAACAGAATTAAGATTCTAAAGAAATCTTTCTGTTCTTGTCAAAACAAGAAGATTTTCTTCTGTAAAACAGAAGCCTTTGGATCAAATATCCAACGGTGGGGAAAATTCCCCAAATCACTCTGAGAAAGATCTCCATAACTAATTTATGGGAACTATAAAAAGAACCCTAGACCTCAATTCAAAGGGATGAACATTTCTTGAAAAAAGTCAAGAACTTCAAACAGAGAGAACTCTGAGAAAATTTCAAGAAAAAGGTAAAAAGCTTCACGAGAGAGAAGAAATTTCTTCTAATAGATCATTGATCTAAAAACCAGATCATTGATCTTCATATAATAAACAGTGCTTTACACTTCTTATGAACCACAGGTTCTTTAAAAAGGAGAAAAAACCAAAAATAAAAAAAATACAGTGCTTTGCACTTTTATGAACCTTTGGTTCTTGAAATAAAAAGAAAAACTTGTTTTTCTTTGATCTAAATTAGATCAAGAAATCAAATAGTGCTTTGCACTTCTTTTATGAACCATTTGTTTTTGAATCTAAAAGATTCTCAAATTAATAATGCTTTGCACTTATAAATCTGCACTGTCGCGCTCTTGGGCTGGCGCAAGCCACCAGAGAGCGCCACGTGTCAGCGTCTGAACCATTTGCGCTATGCTCTTTTGAAATAGAGCTTTGCTCTCTAAAATTGGCGCAACTCACCAGAGCGCGCCACGTGTCAGCAGCGCAAGCATAGCGCACTAGCGCAGCGCACTGCGCCTGCATGACACGTGTCATCACCATAAGCGCTTGCGCTCTTTGATTGGCGTAAAGCGCCTGAAAAATGCAATGCATTTCTTTTGTTAAAGGGCCAGGCCCAAGTCAAAAAGACCTAGCAGGCCAAAATAAATTGCAAAGCAATAAAAAGGGCAGAGCCCAAGTAAAATTGATGCTCTGCATCATTTATAAATGGGCAGAGCCCAAAACAAATTGATGCTCTGCATCCTTTATGGGTAGAGCCCAAATAAAAATAAAAAGAAATGCAATGCAAAGAACAAATAAAAATGATGAGTATTTTCCAACTGGACTTAGCCCAATCATGGCTGTAAGTCCTCAAATTAAATTGACGGAGCACGGCTGCTCCCTAAATCAATTTATATATGGTTCGAGGGTACATCTCTGAACTCCTCTGACACCTGTCGTTGTAATCCTTTAACGACGTCAGAGAGGTGACGGGTCCCAACGACCACACACTATACGGACTGCGGGGTCCTTAAACTCGTGGACCGAAACGTCCTTAAACTAATATTGGACCGAAACGTTCTTAAACTAATGATGGACCGAAACGTCCTTAAACTAATGTCGGACCGAAACGTCCTTAAACTAATATTGGACCCAAACGTCTTTAAAACTAATGTCGGACCACCACGTCTCTAAACTGGAACATGGACCACTACGTCCCTAAAACTGGAACAATAGAGCCTCCAAATGCTCTTTTGCCGAATCTAAACGATCCCGTTTAAGTTGATCTTAGCCCCAAACACGGCTAACGTATTCTTAAACATTCAAACGGACTATAAAACTCCAAATCAAGCTTGGTTCAAGGGTACATCTCTGAACTCCTCTGACATCTGCCGTTGTAATCCTTCAACGACGTTAGAGAGGTGACGAGTCCCGATTGCCAGATATTAAATGGATTATCACGTTAAGTTGATCTTAGTCTCAAACAGGAATATCGTATCTTTAACGAACGTTTAAGTTGATCTTAGCCGCAACGCGACTAATGCATCCTTAAACTAAAAACACCAAACCCAAATCTAAGTAAATGCGGATTTGGACTAATCTACGTCCTACGGGCGACGGCATTACTCAGTCTCCGTATACAATCCACGGGCAACCACAAACAAAATAAACACACATGACACGAAGTGAAATTCTGGAGAAGGAGAAAGTTGTTACCGCGATGCGGTAGCGTAATTAACTGCAAGGGATTGCGCCTGCAGGGAAGAGCGTCCCCACAATCAAAAACCCCTCAAGCGAGGGGGAATCTGACGAAGTCTGCTATATCGGCCGCATCCGTCTAAACCTCCGATACACGGTGCCATAAATCAACTTGGCATCTTCAGAGAGGTGGACGGATAAAACCAAATAGCATCTGCCCCGAACCCCAGCGTCAGGACTTCGCAGTCTTGTGCGCCGTCTTTCGGAGGGGAACAGATTCTGGCACGCCTGGTGGGACCTTTTCCTCTTTCCACTCCACACTTCGTGTGTCGTCTTCGCGAACCAATCGCGGTTTGTTAAATGGTTGCCTTCGGATTTCAAGTTACTAAGATTTGGTCTTTTGCCTGGCGCAGAACTCAAGATTCAATGGCCTTTAACTGCACTAACTGCTCGAAATGCTACTGCAACGGACGCTCCACCTCACCGGGAGGTGTAGCATATGGGCCCCAAGCGGCTTCCTTCCTCGCTCTGCCGGTAGACCAGGTGACCCAAGCCACCACTGGCCTGTTCTTCGGGACCATGATCCCACCTACAAGCTTTCCTACGCCAATACCTGCACCGGAAGTGAACAAAAAGTCGGTCTTCGACCGGCTCACTGCTACGACGGCCCCTGTCAACGGGTCGCCCGCTACCAAACCGACAGCCTCTGTTTTCACCAGGCTAAATCAGAACTCTAAACTGGCTGTCCCAAGGAAAGCAATAACTGCTGCTCCAGAAGTCGTCAAGGCGGCTTCCCCTGTCAAAGAGTTAGTCTTTTCAAGACTGACGATTCCTGCTCCTGCCCCTGCTCGAGGATCCGTCTTCGACAGGTTGAATATCACCCCTCAAAAGACAACCTCAGTCTTTAAGAGGTTAACACCGGCGGCGCCTCATTCAAACAGGGGGCAAAAAGAAGATGTCTCAATCTCCGAGCCAGTCCCAACGGCTCTTCATGCTCGACGTCGCCATTGGCAACGAGTGAGGAAGGCAGGGGGCAACTCCCCCTCAGGGCTAACTCCACCGGCTCCAGTGGTGGAAGTCAACGCTGCTGTTCCAACTGGGAACAGCTTTGAACTGCTGAGGAGGGTACGGAAGAACTCTCCAACCGCTACACTGAAAAGATCTCCCCCGCCTGCGGAGAGAGTTCCGGAAATAAAACAAGAACAGCCCCCTCAACGGCTGTCCTCAAGAATTTATAAAGTTTGGCGGAGGGTTCAAGACTCCGTGATCAACCCAGATCACTCTCGTCAACGAAAGAAGACGAAGGTGCGAAAAGGAAAAGACTGTCCTATTGAACAGCAAGGGACAACGATCGCTAGGGTGCCCACTGCAACGACCCCTTCAACTTCAACGGCCCACAAAAGAAGGAGGCCGGAGAAAACCCCCGCGCCGGCGACAAATATCAGAGGCGGTGAACTCAAACGTCCTAAGTCAGGGGGCATTGTGGTTCATACCGTCTACGTGGCATATGGTAAAGAAGACAGCCGCATATCTACGGGTCATCGACCGCTTACCCGATCAGTGACCAAGGCGCAGGAGCAACAGCAAAAGATCCAAGAGATGATGAACGCTATGGACGCACTTACAGGGCCAAAAGAAAACCCCGAAACGTCCTCGGATGAACGCCAAGAGGAAGAAACCGACACCGAATTCCTTCGTCGGATATTGGAGAAGAAGGACAAAGAGGCTGCTAAACAAGCAGCCAACATACAACGTATGGGCCTCCTCTTCCAAGACATGATAGGGATGATGATACAACAAGATCCTCCAGCCGAAGAGCCCCCAATCGTCCTTGGAGACGATAGGGGAGAGACATCAAATCCTCCACCAGCTCTGTCGACGGCTAAAGAGGATACAATCTCCAAAGCTGATTTGGATGAGTACATCGCCCAACAAATACGGGTTCATCATGCGACAGAAGCAGCCGGCCAGGTCGTAAAAACAGGGTGACCATATCCAAGTTGGTATGATCAAATCAAGTACCCGCCAGGTTATACAATTCCCAAGTTCCATGTCTACAAGGGGACGGGCAATCCTCATCAGCATGTTGCCCAGTTCAGGGCACTCTGCGGCAACACCGGCGGTGACGACAAGCTATTGCTTCGCCAGTTTGTTGGAAGCTTATCAGATACGGCGTTCGAGTGGTACTCTGAGCTCCTGAACGACTCTATTAAGACCTTCGCGGAGATGGAGCTGCTGTTTACTCAGCGTTTTGCAAGTACCAGTGAACGTACCCCGATGACGGCACTGATTAACGCCAGGGTAAAGCCAGGCGAGACGTGGGTTCAGTACGCTATACGATGGCGGAACTTATGGTCGAAGTGCGAGCAGCGCATTGAAGAAGCTCCCGCAGTGGGTATGTTTGTGGGAACCCTTGATCCCCAAGCAACCATCTCGCAATTTATGATGTTTTTCAAGCCGACTACCTTCCAGGCCTTGATTGACAAGCTAGCACAGATGGATCAGATGGGCCATAAACCTCCTCTTCCAAAGCCGGACTCCCGAAATGACAAAGGGAAGGGAAAAGCGATCGTCGTCGCTAATGCTCAACAACAACCGAGCAACTCGAAGCCGGTTGTGCGTCAAAATAATATGCGCCCATACGTAGACCTCGAGGAGAGACTAGGGCTCCTTACTCGTTGCCCCGCGATAAAACGAGAAGGTTATTGGCATTGCGCAATAGACTCATAAATTTGCCGGATCCAAAACGCCCGTTGCAACCAAGTGACGTCAACGAGCCCAACTACTATCCTGATCATCGAGTACTAGGCCATCCGATCGAAGATTGCTACGTTTTCAAAAATTGGCTTGAAAACCAGTACCGACAAGGCAAATTCGTGTTATCTGACAAATGGAAGGTGAATCCCCCGCAGCCCCACACTTCTAAGGGGACGAATACGCCGGGGGCAACATGCTCTGTCGTTGAAGAAGCTCCTTGGGAGGTTGTATTATCAGCTAAGACAAAGAAAATGCTGAACGACCTTCAGGCGTGCCCAGCAATCAAGTGGGAGAATCCGTTAGAACCGCAGGTCATTGAAGGGATGCTGAAGCCACGTACAACTCTAAAGACCGATGGTGGTGGCCCGAGCACTCGCAACCAGCCGTCAAAATCTTCGAAAAAGAAGAAGAAGAAATCTAAGAAGCCCGTAAGGCCTGGTGACAAGCGCACGGACTTGCAAAAACAAATCGACGCGCTGGAGGAATACAACCAGAAGGCACGGACTCCCATTACATTCCAAGAGTTCCTCAATCACGTCTTTCAAAAGAAAGATGAGGGAGAAAGTTCATCTGATGAATCTGAAGAATGCGTGGCGAGCTGTCATGTGATTTCCCATTCGTTCATGGACGATGAGGAAACTCCTTGTACCGAAGTGCTGGGGGCAGATCTTCAACCAAAATTTCCGGAGCTATCGGATGAAATGATTGACGCGTTCCTTAACGAAGCTCGATTGAAAAGTAAAGCTGATCGAGAACGCGAGACGACTATATTTGAAAGGGCCAAGCGCCAGCGACTTGATGAAAGAGCTGAGATGATCCCGCTGGAGCAAAACACCTCCGCTACCGACAAAAGCCAATTCAAGATGAGGAAAAAGTTTGCTAAGGCCATATCAATGGGCATGAAGCTACCATCCTCTGAAAGAAACATCACCGGTGAAATGGAAATGCATCCCTCCTATTGCTTATATCATCAAAAGATTTCGCACCCCACTCAAGAGTGCAAAGCTTTCGATAGATGGTGGTAAGGATATGTTGCTCATCGACAACGCTTTAAGCGGGAAAAGCGTAAAACTCGTCGAGAGCAAAGAAATACGACCGAAGGGATTAAAAGAACTACCGGCAATTGTCGCATGGTTAACACTGGCGGGTCACAAGTGCCTACATTCGGGAGCGATTCTGATGAAGAACTGGAACTTGCCCCTCTCTTTAAAGAATCCACTTCGGGAAAAGAAGAAGAGCCGAAGGTCTGCGAAAATATCCGGCTGCGGAATCGGACGCTGCCTGAAAAGAATCTCGGACCCTCAAATAGAAAAGATAAAGGGAAAGAAAAGGTCTCTGAAGATATCGTCTTAGATGACCAAGTTCTGGAGGAGCTAAGCGCCAACAACCCGCCGAAGAAGAATAAGGTGGATTACAACGTCCTAGCGCACCTGAGGAAACTACCCTCACAGCTCAGCATTCTCGACGCCCTTTTGCTATCAAAGGAGGCGAGAGATTCGTTGATCAAGGCACTACAAGATCCGGAACAATTCCAAGCATGCCTGGCCGAGGAAAAGATGAAGGATGAGTTGGAGGAAGTGCACACGGCCGATGTCATTTTCGGCGACGAGGACCTTCTCCTTGGGACGTGCGAACACAACCGCCTCTTTTATGTCTCAGGATACTGCCACGATATTAAGATAGGCAAAATCCTGATCGACAATGGATCCTCCGTTAATCTTCTCAACGTGCGGGTGTTAAAAGAAATCTGCATGAGCGTCCAGCACCTTGCTCGTGACAAGATCACCATCTCCGGGTTCGACTCCCAGTCATCAAGAACTCTTGGGTCTGTGATACTGACGCTACGCTTCGGGCTACTCGTCACGGACGTTAAGTTCTACGTCATAGACGCCAAGACATGCTACAACGCTTTGCTCGGCCGACCATGGTTACACGAGTACAACATCATCCCTTCTACACAACATCAGTGTATGAAGTATTTTAAGGATGGTTTCGAGTATACCGTGACGGGAGAACTGAACCCGTTCTCTGTTAACGAGGTCCATAAATACGAAGATGCCAAATACTTCTTACCGGATTTCGAAGACACAGAAAGGTGTCATAAGCTGGAGAATAAAGCTAATGCCACCATCCCTATCTTCGGCAGTGATACCGAGGAGGAAGAGGAGATAGTGTATTCGGGTCCGCCCCAACACAACAAGCAAGGACCGTCCACTCCTACGTTGATCTTTGGTAGCGACTCGGAAGATGAGATCCGTGTTGTATTCTCTGCTCGACCTTCCATACGAACGTCCGCTGACGAAGAGCAAAGTCTACAAGTCGCCATAGTGCCGCTTAAACACCATAAAGAATTGGATGCACTTGATATCTACAATGTAGAGGAGTTGCAGACATTCTATATCCCTCCCAGGCGAGAACGTGAAAAGGCAATTCTATTCTACCGCTCTGAAGAAACCAAAGTAGAGAAAGAGATCTGGCATGGCGCGGATCCTACGCTCGACAGGCTTCAGCCTATCCGTCTTCCCAGATATTATACGGAAGGTTTGAAAAAGCTGCTGAAACGCCAGGGGATATTCTTCAAGCAGACCGTTCGAAAAGCCAAGTTCTATGACAAAGTCTGGAACGTTCCCGGGACTCAACGCAAACTGCCTAATGGGAGAATGGAAACAATTGGACTTGGATACATCCGGTCAAAGAAACGAGAGCTACTAAACAGCTGCTATGTCATGTATGACTTCGATGAAGAGGTGGATGCTCAATGGGAGGACGCTAATCCTGAGACAGTGAAAGTTCCAGATGCAAAAGTGCCCAGTCCATCGTTCGAAGAACAAATGGACAAGCTTATAAAGGAAGCGGGTCAAAAAGTCCGGGACGATCATAACCGCAAAATGGTCATCTACGAGAAAGCCAAAACGCAACGCCTTCTCCAACAGGCCGTGAAAGATGAAAATGCCGCTCCTTGTCAACCTGTTATAAAGAAGGCTCGACGCAAAAGCAGAAACAAGTCGAAAGGCCAAAAAGGCGCTCAACAGCAACAAAGCAGGGCTAAGAAGCCACGCAAACGGGAGTCAAGTGTTATTGATCTATCCCTTATGAAGAAAAGGGGTCGAGCATACTCGTTTCCTCGGGACAAGACGAAGAAGATACTTGACCTCGCTCTAAAACATCAGATGCTTACACTGCCGGAGTCCAAACACCCGAACAAGCAGGCGAAGTCTCACACCCAGACTATTGCTCTTATCACCGAGTGGTAGGGCACCCTCTCGAGGACTGCTTCACCTTTAAGAATTGGGTCGAAGATCAGTATCAACTTGGCAAGTTCGCTCTGTCCGACAACTGGAGGGTAGCACCGCCACAAAAGCACGAGCCCAAGGCCATGAAAGAAGAACCAGTTCCGCATTGGGATTGGAAGCGAATTCGTACTTGTCACGTGATAATGATATCAAGGGAAGATCCCGAGAACATGGATGACCTTTCCTGGTGCTTTGAAAACAACAACGACGAGATAATCTCAGAATTCCCACCAGCGCCAAAAGAGCTGGAAGATGGAATCCATACCACTGCAGATAACCTCAAGAAAATTGAGTTGGGGACGGCAAACGATCCACGACCGACATTCATCAGCGAGCTACTATCTGAAGAAAGGGTATCTGCGTTAAAGGACGTGCTCCTACAGCATAAAGATTGTTTCGCATGGAACTACTCCGAAATGCCGGGATTAGATCCAGAAATTGCTGTGCACAGATTGGCGATATCTCCGGACGTCAAGCCAGTCAAACAGGCGCCAAGAAGAATGCGGCTCGAGCTTGAAATGAGTATCAATGCTGAAGTCAAAAAGTTGATCGACTCTGGCTTCATCCAGGAAGTTCAATACCCTGAATGGATCGCCAACATCGTCCCGGTGATGAAGAAAAATGGGACAGTGCGCATATGCGTAGACTTCCGGGATCTCAATAAAGCCTGCCCGAAAGACGATTTCCCAGTGCCAGTCACCGAACTGATGATAGTAAATACGTCCACTCATGAGGTTTTCTCCTTCATGGATGGCTCATCAGGGTATAACCAGATAAAGATGCATCCAGAAGACCAGAAGCATACCGCCTTCAGGACTCCTCTGGGTATATTCTGTTACAAGGTGATGCCCTTTGGTCTAAAGAACGCCGGTGCCACCTACCAAAGGGCCATGACGAAGATCTTCGATGACCTTATACATGAAATCGTCGAATGCTATATCGACGATCTCGTGGTTGAAAGCAAATCATACGAGGAACATCTCGAGCATTTGAAGACTGTATTTCAACGCCTTCGACAATACAACTTGAAAATGAACCCGCTCAAGTGTGCATTCGGAGTTTCCTCAGGCAAATTCCTGGGATTCATTGTTCGACACCGAGGTATTGAAATAGATCCGTCTAAGATCAAGGCGATCATGGAAATGCCTCCGCCAAGGAATCTCAAACAGCTGCGGTCTCTCCAAGGGAAGCTCGCGTATATACGGCGATTTATAGCCAACCTTTCAGGAAAGTGCCGTCCTTACAGCCACCTGATGAAGAAGGGAACCCCGTTCGTCTGGGACCAAAAATGCCAAAGCGCACTAGACGAGATCAAGCAATACCTGCAGAACCCGGCGGAGTTGGCTGCTCCGGTCAAGGGAAAACCCCTCATTCTTTATATAACTGCCCTCGAAGGTTCCTTAAGCGCATTATGGGCACAAGAGAACGATCAAGGGAAAGAAAGAGCACTCTACTACTTAAGTCGAGTTCTGCTGGGGGCAGAAAGCAACTACTCCCCCATTGAAAAACACTGCCTGACGTTGATCTTTGCGATAACAAAGCTCAGGCACTATGCGTTGGCGCATGAAGTCCGTCTCACCCCCTTAAATATTTGATGTCGAAGGCCATATTGACGGGACGACTCGCTAAATGGGCCCTGCTCTTGATGGAGTTCTCGGTAACATATCAACCTCTCAAGGCAGTGAAAGGCCAGGCCATCGCCGACTTCCTCGCTGAGCACCCGATACCGGCCGACTCTCCTTTAAACTGCGATCTTCCAGACGAACATGCGTTTGATGCGATCGACGGTGATAATACCCGATGGGAACTTTATTTCGACGGAGTATCTTTCGTGAAGAAGCGCAAACAAAGTACCCCTATAATCAAATCGGGGGTAGGACTCATCTTTATAACTCCACAAGGAGGGATAATGCGCTACGCGTTCTCCCTGACGGAGCCGAGGACAAACAACGAAGCCGAATACGAAGCTCTGATAGCAGGCCTCGAGATCGCCATTGACATGGGAATTGAAAACCTCCTCATATACGGAGATTCTCAACTGGTCGTTAGTCAAGTAAACGACGACTACCAAACGTGCAAGCCAGAATTGGTAAAGTACGGCGAAAAGGTGCAACAATTGTTGGCCCAAATTCCCTCTTATACTTTGGAGAACATACCGCGCGCGGAAAATAGCAAAGCAGACGCGTTGGCCAAACTTGCTAAAGAATTGGCTGACGAGAACCTCGATGACGTTAGAATCGTGGTACAAAGCCGTCGAGTGCTTTCCCCAGCAGAAATATCTCCGGAATCATCCGAAGAAAAAGGAGCGAGCGAGCAGACGACCCTGCAAGTAAAAGATTGGAAAAATGCCGAGGATTGGAGAGAAGTCTTCATAGACTACTTTAAATCCCACTGAATGCCTGAAGAAGCGTCCACAAGACATCAGCTCATGAAGCGGGCTCTATCTTTCACCTTCGTCAACGATACTCTATATAAGAGATCGTTTGATTCTCTGTGGTTGAGATACCTGGGACCTGACGAAGCGAAAAGAGTCGTTCAAGAAGTTCACGACGGACTCTGCGGTTCTCTCCAAGCGGGCCCAAAGATGAAATTGAAGATAAAACGGATGGGCTACTACTGGCCCACGATGATTCAGGACTGCCTCGAATATGCGAAGCAATGACACTCATGCCAAATCCATGGGGACTTCATCCACCAGCATCCAAATCCACTACATCCGACGGTGGCTAGCTGGCCATTCGAAATGTGGGGGACTAACATAGTCGGCCCCATCGAACCAGCATCGTCTAGAGGACATCGTTTCATCCTGACGACGACTGACTACTTCTCCAAATGGGAAGAAGCGGTACTACTGAGGGAAGTTAAGACGGAGAATATCCTCCATTTCTTCAAGACACATGTCATATATCGGTTTGGAACTCCGCGACGGATCATCTCCGATAACGGGCCAGCTTACAGAAGCCATAAGATCAGTCGCTTTGCGCAACAGCACAATATAGACTGAAGATATTCCTCGGTTTATAATCCGCGAGCTAATGGTCTAGCCGAGGCCTTCAACAACACCTTAACAAAGATCATAAAGAAAACGGTGTCCCGAAATAAGAAGGATTGGCACGAAAGACTGCAAGAAGCTCTTTGGGCGTATCGAACTACATTTAAGACGGCCACAAACACAACGCCGTACGCGTTGGTATTTGGGACGGAAGCAGTACTCCCCCTCGAGATAGAGTTACCCTCTCTACGGGTGGCAGTCTACTACGAGCTTACGGATGAAGAAAATGCTCACCTTCGGCTTGAGGAGCTTAACGCACTTGATGAAACCCAGCTCATAGCGCAACAAAATCTAGAAGCTTATAAAGCAAAGATGACGTGCTCATATGAAAGATTGACCCGACCGAGGACATTCCGCCAAGGCGAACTCGTATTAGTGGTCAAAAGGCCTATGATCCCCAATCGCTCCAAGCGGGGAAAATTCGAGCCAAACTATGAAGGCCCGTACATCATAGATAAGGTCTACCAGGGTGGGGCCTATCTACTCATGGACATGCACGGTGAAAGGCCTTTCAGGCCAATAAACGGTCGCTTCCTAAAGAGATACTACGCTTAATGAGCCACGACCTAGGTCAATGATAGATGACGACGACTATGTCCGCTCGCTATCTTCCTAAGCTCAAGCTTTATAAGCAGTAGCCGGCCTTCTCCATGACGGACCGAAATGTCCTTAAACTAATAGCAGACCGAAACGTCTTTAAACTACTACCGCAGCATCTTTAGGCTGACGAGATATAAAAAAAATATATAAAAAAAACGGTATGTCCATAAGCAAAAAGGGCACGGATGAAAACCCGAAAGGGCTCCGTGAGTAAAAACAGCAGGGCTACCGGCGAGTGTTCGTGAAAACCCGAAAGGGCGCGACCTCGTAAAAAAAATATATAAAAAGAATAAAAAAAACGGTATGTCCATAAGCAAAATGGGCACGGATGAAAACCCGAAAGGGCTCCGTGAGTAAAAACAGCAGGGCTACCGGTGAGTGTTTGTGAAAACCTGAAAGGGCGCAACCTCGTTAAATGACACTTATAGGGTCCTCTCGACCTTGTAAGGAGAAACCACCCGCGTGAGATCCTTACGACTCACAAGGGAGCAACACACTTAGGGATCCTCACGATTCTTAAGGAGAAAATACACTTGCGAGATCCTCATGACTCGTAAGGAGAAATCTCTTATGGGACCCTCACGGCTCATAAGAGTTGAAAGTCTTAAGTTACAGAAACCTAAACCTGTGCTTAAGCAACCCCCACAAATTCCGATATTGCCCTACAAGTGGCTCAATACTGACTCTTGTATACAATCCACGGGCGCGAATAAACATTTCCCTAACCAAGATCCATCCGTGACTGGGGATATGTTCGCATGACCCTTGTAAGTCCTCTCGATTTACAAGGAGAAAACCCTCCTGTAGGATCCTTACGACTTACAGAGAAACAAACACTTAGGAATCCTCACGATTCCTAAAGAAAAAATACACCTATAAGATCCTCACGACTTGTAGGGAGAAATACCTTTGTGAGACCCTTACGGCTCATGAAGTCAAAAGCCTTAGTCGGCGGGACCTTAACCCTGTTCGCTAAGCCACCTTTGTTCGACACCGACGGAGGCAAATGATGATTCGCTCCTGGCAATATCCCAGTTGTAGCGGTGCTGATGCCGAAATCGACGTCTAATCTCAGGTTTACGGCGAAAAGCCAATAGGCCGCACATGCATACGAAATAGCCGAAATGATGGGGCAACTTGCAATAAAAAGCAGCAAGTAAAAACGTACGCATACAAAATAGCCAAAATGATTGGGCAACTCGTAATAAAAAGCAGCGAGTAAGAATAAAATAAACAGCCGAAATGATTGGGCAACTCGCAATAAAAAGCAGCGAGTAAAAATAAAATAAATAGCCGAAATGATTGGGCACCGCGAAAAATAGCCGAAATGATTGGGCAATCGCGACCTTCACGATATAAAAGCTGAAATGATAGAGCATCGCGGAGATAAAACAAAAAAAAATGATAATAAAACTTTGGCCCTACAGTTAAGATCACATCGATCCCTGTATACAATCCAAGGGCGTAAACGAAGAGGGAACCATACTTTCCTAACAGGCTCCGCCAGAAGACGAAGCCAAATCTCGACGGTTCAGTCCAACTCCGAAGAAACCAGTGTCTTCAGCAAATTCCTCGACTCACGGATACAAACACTCCTTGACGAGAGCCTCCTGATCCGTGTCGACTCGCAGAGCAACCAGTGCCTCCGTGGGAAATTCTCGACTCGTTTCAAACCCCAAGGAAACAAATAATCCTTGGCGCTAGGGAAACAAATAATCCTTAGCAAATTCCTCGATTCACGGATACAAACACTCCTTGATGAGAGCCTCCTGATCCGCGTCGACTCACAGAGCAACCAGTGCCTCCGTGGGAAATTCTCGACTCGTTTCAAACCCCAAGGAAACAAATAATCCTTGGCGCTAGGGAAACAAATAATCCCTAGCAAACACCTCGACTCACGGATACAAACACTCCTTGACGAGAGCCTCCTGATCCGCGTCGACTCGCAGAGCCACCAGTGCCTCCGTGGGAAATTCCCGACTCGTTTCAAACCCCAAGGAAACAAATAATCCTTGGCGCTAGGGAAAAAAATAATCCCTAGCAAACACCTCAACTCACGGATACAAACACTCCTTGACGAGAGCCTCCTGATCCGCGTCGACTCGCAGAGCAACCAGTGCTTCCGTGGGAAATTCTCGACTCGTTTCAAACCCCAAGGAAACAAATAATCCTTGGCGCTAGGGAAACAAATAATCCTTAGTAAATTCCTCAACTCAGGGAAACAAACAATCCTTGACGAGAGCCTCCTGATTCGTATCGGCTCGCAGAGAAACCAGTGTCTCCGTGAGAAGATTCCCGATTCATCTCAACTTACAAGATGAAGCCTCAGGCAGCAGGGACTAAAAAACTCGCTTCCTGAACAATGGGACCCTGCAAGTCGATCTAAAATGGTCCCTTGCATACTATTCACGGGTCTCACTCTCCAAAGTCGAGTTTCGACAAAGAGGGAAACAACCACTTATGAGTCCTCTCGACTCGTGAGAGGGAAAAATTCTCTTACAAGATCCTTACGACCTATGAGAGAAAACACACTTAGGAATCCTCACGACTCCTAAGGAGAAAAACCCACCTACGAGATCCTCTCGATCCGTAGGGAGAAAAGTCTCTATGAGACCCTCACGGCTCATAGAGTTGAAAAGTCTTAGACAGCAGATCTGAACCTGCGGCCTAAGCCATCACTATTTCTTGAGGTGGTCAGGATACTCGCTCTAATCATCCGTCAACCATGGTTAGGTGGCATGCTGATAATAAAAGAAAGAAAAGGCGGAGAAATGACACAAGACATTACAGAAAATGTGTATCTTTTATTCATAAACTTGATTGAGTACAGGATACATTGTGTTAAAGAATAAAAAAAACATATATATAGATACATATCTTTTTTTTTATCTACAAGTACAAACGATACAAAGAGGGATAGCTACTGAGGAGGAAGTGTCTTTAGTAAATCCACGACCTGCTCTCGCACTTCCTTTAGCGCCTCTTCATGGGTGGCTGCCGCGGCCACTTCTGCTTCTACCTGGGCTCGCTGCTGCAAGAAGGATGAAAGTTGCTCCTCCACCGCCTTCTGGGCTGCTTCCTGGCTAGGTGCATCTCGCTCGACAACGTCAAGCTGTTGCCTCAATGATAACCCTTCGGAAAGACATTGCAGAAGGCCCTCAAAGACAACCCTCAGCCGTGCAGCATTGGCCTCCACCCGAGCATGCAGTTGGGAAGACTTGCTCGAAGTCTCACCGTGCTCCTTACGCCTTGAAATGACTTCTTGTTCGAGATGGCGGAAGTAAGAAGCGCTCTGCTCAATCTACGCTACTCTTTGGTTGCTGGCGGCCAAAGTCTCGGGAGCGGGACGCAGCGACTCCAACTGATGCAAACGGGCCTCGATCTCCCTGCAATGGTTAACCCAAGATGCGATGATACCCTCGTCATGAAAGTTCACGAGTATCACCAGCATCGGGTTAACCGCCGTCGCGAAGTCTGCAGCAGATGTAGGAGTTTCAACGTCGAGTTCCTCGACATAGTCACTCAACATGCGCAGACTATTCGCGGCGCCTTTCGAAGACGGACGTCTCAGATAAAGACCCACCGGCATTATAGTGCGAGGCTCGAAGGGCGCCGAGACCGGAACAACAGCTGAAAAGAAACAGGATGTGATCAGATAACAGTAAAAAAAATAATAATAAAAAGGGGGGAGTTATCGATGTGATAGTCGCCGTACCAGCTGAGACAGGTGGCAAAGCCGGAAGGACCGGTGCGCAGCCGATCTTTTATCCCCTCCTTCAATCTGCAACACTGCAGTCGAGATGAGAAAAAATGGGGTTAGAAGTAATTCCATCAATGAAAAAAGAAGGATATCAATGGAAATCATACTCGCCAACGCCACCAGAGGAAGAAGCGAGTTCGGATGGGAAGGAGAAGTGTGGGAGCAACATCTGATAAAGATGGTCAAAAAGCACTCCTGAAAGACATAACAGTATGACTTTAGTACACAAATTATACGTCTGAAAAATGAGATTAATAAGTTGCAAACTCATACCTTCCAACATCTTTGACGGTATGAGAGAGGGCTGAGAGGTGACCACCGCCAGGGCAGTAGTTGAAGGCGCTCCCTCGAGCAATGGGGTATCGACACTGGCTGCACCTGCGTTACGAACAAATGTGAACTTGTCAGAAAGGATTGTAAGATAAAGAGGACAGTAACTTGGGATTTACCTGGTGAGCTGCCAGCCGAAACGGAGGCGGCTCCCTCCTCCATCGACATGAGGCCACCGCCCGTGGCCTCATCACCCGACTCAATGGGAACTGTTGTTGTGCTCGCGAGACCTGGAGACGGCAGAGGACCATAGACGGGGAGGGCTATAACTGGAGCATTCCCAAATTCCAGAGAAGGAGCGGTTGGCTCGCCTTCGGGAGTCATGGCCACCTCACCCGCTACTCCCTCGGGTTCAGTAGTCGCGGTTGTCTCGTCCACCGTCACCACGAGGTCGCCAGCCTCAAGCGCCTCGTCCTCCAACACCCTGGGCTCAGTTATAATGATCATTTCATCTGCCACCACTTCAGGTTCGGCATCAATGACCTTCTCGGCTGCAGCCCCCTCAACTTCGACCTCATACTCCAAAGCCTCACCAACGTTGCCCACCGTCGGCTCGAGTTCGGCAGGTACCGCCTCCTCTGCTTCCTTGGGTTCAACGGTCTCCGCCTCCCCCTCGGTCGGACTTGGCCCTGTAAGATAAAATATATAAGAACCGATGGCATTATAACTCTTACAACAAAATCTTTAGAGAAATATTACCTGAAGTGGATTTATCATTTGCGCTCCGAGCTGCGCGCGCCACTTGTCTCCGAGCAGTGGATAGGAGGGCGACAGGGGCCTCTTGGGAAGGAGTATCAGCACGAGAGACGGTGCTGGGGCCTGCTCCCATAGCCAAGGCAGCCCTGCGTGCCTTTGCTTTGCGCCTCGACCGCTTCCGTTCCTCCCGGGCTGTCGCGATGGACCTCTGTGACGCTTCCTTCAGGACGTCGTCATCCTCGTTCAGAGATGCCTCCAGAGCCTTTAAGGCGTCTCTCATCGGCTCTTCAAGATGAACCTCCTGCAGTAACCCTGAGGAAGCAGGAACATCGGCAACTGGTAGAACATCTACGTCACTTGGAGGGAGCGGCATTGAGGTTCCTGTGATTAAAAGGGAAAGGTTAGATCGACCATAACACAAGGGAAATGAAAACTTGATGAATCGAAACTTAATAAGGCCCATGGACGCTCTAAGACGTTCCTCCTTCTGGAAAGTCTTCAGAGAAGCGGCAATGGCTTCTTCATCAGTGATGCATGTTGGAAGAAAAGAAAGAAAAGCGTTAGTCAAAGGCAATGAAGAGGATATGTTGCAATAAAGAAAATGCGACTAGTAGTTACCTGATTGCGCAAGCTTAGCTAGCCACGCATCACGCCTCGCCAACCACGCTGAAGCTTCGAGAGCAGCCTCCAAGTCTGTATCGTCCGGCGGCGGCATCACTAATCCTTCGTTAGTCCCATATTCGATCAGGCCCTCGGCATAGGGAGCATGGGGTTCCTGACCGAACACGACGTCCGCAGCGAAGAGCGACTTCTTTTTCTTCTGCCCTCCGACCCGAGGTGCACGTGGGATCGACTTCCGTTTAGCAGCCACCTTGGGACGGCGGGTCCCAATGTTCGCACCCACGCCAGACTCCGGTGAGGCTATAACCACTGTCTCCACTGGAGCACAGGGCGCTGGTGGTGCATCCGCAATATCAGGGAGCGGCAATCCACGCGGAGGACTCTGCGCACGCGAGGGTCCGGCTTTGGCATCTTTTAAAGGGGGAATTACCGGGGTCCTTGGCACCAAAGGAGCGTTGCGATCGCTACCTGGAGGTGCACCCTTACGGTCGATCAGCAACCGCCTTTCCTCCTTTATGACCGCTCCCGTCGAATGACTGTACCATTCTGTATATACACTAAGAAGTCGTGGGGCGCAAGCCGGCTCACTGATAAAGAAGTGAGAGCCCGTGTTTAGACGCATGAAATGATGCAGCGCTCTCTCCATCCCTTCTTCGGTCGCGGCAGATTCCGATAAAAAGGCCTCCAGCGGTACCCCTTGATTATAGCTCAGTTGTTGGGCGAAACGATGCGGGTTATATCTCATGAAGATCGCTGCCCCGTCCTGTCTAAACACCAAGAAGCCCGGTCTGATGGAATATAAGTGAAGGGTCTCCCGGGCCGTTAAAACTGAAGCTCCATCTTTGAAAGTGTCTTGCAATGGACGCACTGCAGTGGTGGACGTTTTTCCAATAGTCAACACCTTGTCAATGAAAGACACACCGGCTCCAACGGTGTGGGAGCGAAGGAGTAAACCCCGGGCATTTCGTGGCGATGGATTTACAATTGATGCGCCGATCAGCTGTAGAATGCGAGAAAAACTGCACCTTTCGTAGAACGAGGGCCTTTTATGCATGCCGAAGACACCCGCCGTATGTAGCTCGAGCCACGACATAAAGTAGTGCATCGGGAAGACCACGTGCAATACCCCGGGCTCGTTAGCATCCGCTGCTCGGCTGAAGCCATGATATAAGTGCGCCAAGCCAGCGATCCCAACGGCCACCTTTACCCCGATGGTCATCCGGTGGGCTGGGTAAAAGACGGAAGGCCGCATGCGGTGAGAGTGCATTGGGAGCGCAAACCAACTAGGCCAAAGCCCAAGAAATCCTAAAAAGAAGGCCTCCTCGTCCATCTCGGGGGCTGTGACTTCTGCAAAAGACATGGTTGGGGAGTTAGGAAGAAAAAAGTCCTGTTGGTCTATTTCCTTCGCCGGCAGGTTATCCAAACCTAAACCGAAAGGGTCCTCAAGGGTGGAAAACTTGGCAACTTCTGCCGAGAGGACGTTTGGGTGAAGGAACCGAGCAATGAAATCCTCAAAACTAACTCCGCGGCTCCCACGCTCAATGAAAAGGGCTTCGTAGATGTTCAACACCTTGATCAGACTTAGAAATTGGTGTTGAACAGCGTTCTCCGGCGTGAGCCCCCTTATCACCGGCTTAGCACCGAAGACGTACTCGTCCGTCGGGAGCAACTCCTCATAATATTCCCCCATGACCGGTAGACCGGATACCTCCGTAAACTCTTCTAAAGAGATTGACACTTCCCGATCCATGGCGAGGAAAGTGTGGGTAGGAATGTTCCACTGCTCTAGGAAGGCCTTGAACCACCAGGTGGGAAGCGTGGGATACTGGAAGAGGGAGACGTAGACTGCGGTATACAATTCTAATCTTATCAACTGCGACTTCTTCGTCGACAGGATATACCGGGCCCACGGCAGATAGCCGATTGGGTGGCGGGGGATCAAACCGATATTATATGATTGCCCCCAAGGTCGCGCCTCGCCTTGACAGATGCGGCGTCCCAGGATATCCAAAATCATGAGACGCTGAACCGGAATCGCATCTATGGCGGGATGTAGAAAGCCTTTCGATGTCCAATCAACCATCTCCACGGCGTACTGCACCGAGGGTGGGCTGGCGTAATGAATCGCCGTTATGGGTTCTGACGGCACCGCGCATGTGAAGCTCCGTCGGCCCATGATGATCTGATTGTACCACGACCCCCAAAGGTGGAGACTCTTATATTCCGGGTCGTATTCTTTGATCATAGCCAAAACATCACGGTCCAAGGGCGCTTCAGGAAACCCTTCCTCCGAGCGGACGAATGGAAACGAGGTGTCGAGAGACATGATCGCTGCAAAAGAACAATATAGCCGTCAGTGCTACAATTCCAACGCTTGGCGTTTAAAAATCTTCAATTAAATGAATTTAAAAATTAATTAGATTAAAATTAATTACACCGCAGTGCAGTGGGTAGGGGACTAAATGGGGACCCACAAAATCTGGATGACAATACGTCAGTTAATAGGACAACCTCATCATTGGATGAGATTGTCAGTTGGTCCCCAGGAAAACATTCACTAATAATAATAATAAAGAATCCCTAGAGACAAGGAGAAAATCTCCTCTTTCAGAGCAAAACTCTGTCACAGAGTGACACTTGTCAAACTCTGGTCTCAGGGAAATAAGATTCCTTAAAAGAGCTGAGCTCTGTGGTGATGGTGAGAAAATTTATTTAAAACTCCTAAAGAAATTAAAACATTTTGAAGACTCTTAGAAGTTCTTCGTTTTTTAAGGTTAGATTAAAAAAGATCTATTTTTGGATCCATGAGCAAAGCTCTGCTCATGGGTTAAAACCCATGAACAAGATCTCTCCAGATCTATGGATTCATGAGAGCAAACCTCTGTTGGTGAAACCCCAATGGGGATCCCTTTAGATCAAAAGATCTATGAGAGCAAAGCTCTATTGGTTAATTAAAGTTAATTTAACTCAAGATTAATTTTACCTAAAGTTTTCTAACTTGTAAAATGAGAGCAAAGCTCTGAAGTTCTGGAAACGAGAGCAAAGCTCTGAAGTTCTAAGCAAGAGCAAAGCTCTGGAATCAAAATCTAGAAAATGGTGAAGTTTTTCTAAAAGGCCATATGTCCTATTTATAAGGCGCTTGCGCCCCTTCAGCTCACCCCTTGATCCAACGGTCAGGGGCTTGCCACCGCTGCACTCACGTGCGCGCCACGTGAGCGCAACGGTGGGGGGGGGGGGGCATTTGTTTCCCCCAATCAGAGCAAAGCTCTGCTGGAAATTCAAAATTCAAATTTTGAAGCAACGCTTCAAATCCCGGGCGCAACGCGCCACGTGTCAAGCGCAGACACATCAGCGCAGCGCCCGAAGCAGCGCACCCAATTGGAGCAAAGCTCTATTTTAAGTAAAATTAAAGGAAGCAACGCTTCAGTTGCGCAAGCACTGCGCTGCGCGATACGTGTCAGCGCAGATGCGCTAGCGCAGTGGTGCTGCGCTGTGCGCTGCACGACATGTGTCAGCGCAGTTGCGCTGCGCTGTGCGCTGCGCGACACGTGTCACGCGCTGGGGCATTTGCGCCAAACAGAATTAAGATTCTAAAGAAATCTTTCTGTTCTTGTCAAAACAAGAAGATTTTCTTCTGTAAAACAGAAGCCTTTGGATCAAAGATCCAACGGTGGGGAAAATTCCCCAAATCACTCAGAGAAAGATCTCTTTAACTAATTTATGGGCACTATAAAAGGACCCTAGACCTCAATTCAAAGGGATGAACATTTCTTGAAAAAAGTCAAGAACTTCAAACAGAGAGAACTCTGAGAAAATTTCAAGAAAAAGGTAAAAAGCTTCACGAGAGAGAAGAAATTTCTTCTAATAGATCATTGATCTAAAAACCAGATCAATGATCTTCATATAATAAACAGTGATTTGCACTTCTTATGAACCACAGGTTCTTTAAAAAGGAGAAAAAACCAAAAATAAAAAAAATATAGTGCTTTGCACTTTTATGAACCTTTGGTTCTTGAAATAAAAAGAAAAACTTGTTTTTCTTTGATCTAAATTAGATCAAGAAATCAAATAGTGCTTTGCACTTCTTTTATGAACCATTGGTTCTTGAATCTAAAAGATTCTCAAATTAATAGTGCTTTGCACTTATAAATCTGCACTGTCGCGTTCTTGGGCTGGCGCAAGCCACCAGAGAGCGCCACGTGTCAGCGTCTGAACCATTTGCGCTATGCGCTTTGAAATAGAGCTTTGCTCTCTGAAATTGGCGCAACTCACCAGAGCGCGCCACGTGTCAGCAGCGCAAGCGTAGCGCACTGCGCCTGCATGACACGTGTCATCACCACAAGCGCTTGCGCTCTTTGATTGGCGCAAAGTGCCTGAAAAATGCAATGCATTTCTTTTGTTAAAGGGCCAGGCCCAAGTCAAAAAGACCTAGCAGGCCAAAATAAATTGCAAAGCAATAAAAAGGGCAGAGCCCAAGTAAAATTGATGCTCTGCATCATTTATAAATGGGCAGAGCCCAAAACAAATTGATGCTCTGCATCCTTTATGGGTAGAGCCCAAATAAAAATAAAAAGAAATGCAATGCAAAGAACAAATAAAAATGATGAGTATTTTCCAACTGGACTTAGCCCAATCATGGCTGTAAGTCCTCAAATTAAATTGACGGAGCACGGCTGCTCCCTAAATCAATTTATATCTGGTTCGAGGGTACATCTCTGAACTCCTCTGACACCTGTCGTTGTAATCCTTCAACGACGTCAGAAAGGTGACGGGTCCCAACGACCACACACTATACGGACTGCGGGGTCCTTAAACTCGTGGACCGAAACGTCCTTAAACTAATATTGGACCGAAACGTCCTTAAACTAATGATGGACCGAAACGTGCTTAAACTAATGTCGGACCGAAACGTCCTTAAACTAATGTTGGACCGAAACGTCCTTAAACTAATGTCGGACCACCACGTCTCTAAACTGGAACATGGACCACTACGTCCCTAAAACTGGAACAATAGAGCCTCCAAATGCTCTTTTGCCGGATCTAAACGATCCCGTTTAAGTTGATCTTAGCCCCAAACACGGCTAACGTATCCTTAAACATTCAAACGGACTATAAAACTCTAAATCAACCTTGGTTCAAGGGTACATCTCTGAACTCCTCTGACATCTGCCATTGTAATCCTTCAACGACGTTAGAGAGGTGACGAGTTCCGATGGCCAGATATTAAATGGATTATCACGTTAAGTTGATCTTAGTCTCAAACAGGACTATCGTATCCTTAACGAACGTTTAAGTTAATCTTAGCCGCAACGCGACTAATGCATCCTTAAACTAAAAACACCAAACTCAAATCTAAGTAAATACGGATTTGGACTAATCCACGTCCTACGGGCGACGGCATTACTCAGTCTCCGTATACAATCCACGGGCAACCACAAACAAAACAAACACACACGACACGAAGTGAAATTCTGGAGAAGGAGAAAGTTGTTACCACGATGCGGTAGCGTAATTAACTGCAGGGGCTTGCGCCTGCACGGAAGAGCGTCCCCACAATCAAAAAACCCTCAAGCGAGGGGGAATTTGACGAAGTCTGCTACATCGGCCGCATCCGTCTAAACCTCCGATACACGGTGCCATAAATCAACTTGGCATCTTCAGAGAGGTGGACAGATAAAACCAAATAGCATCTGCCCCGAACCCCAGCGTCAGGACTTCGCAGTCTTGTGCACCGTCTTTCGGAGGGGAACACCAGCCATTCTTACAGAGTCACACTCCTGATGGCCAGCTCGAAACTATTTGGGTCATCATCTCATGATGCAATCCTCGCTCCCACTGTCATAGAGAAACCAAAGTATCTCTCAGGTGGGTGAGGAACCCTGATAGATCGACGGAGAGGCTGAGGTTCGTTGGTGGCTATTGAATCCTTTGGTTCTACCAAATCATCAGCTGCAGTTTGTATAGCTGGAACTGTTTCCAGTTCCACCTCATGACCAATAATTTCTTCACAAGAAATTCCCTTTCACAAAGGTGGCATGCTGAGAAACAAAACATTTTTGTTCCTCGGTTAGGTAGAAGATATTCCCTTGCGTCTGCTTGGGATATCCAACAAACTTCCACAGATCTAACTTTGCCTCGAGCTTGTCCGGATTTTGCTTTTAGACATAGGCCGGACAACCCCAAATCTTAACTGACTTAGGAGATGGGCTCTTCCCTTTCCATATCTCATATGAAATGGTAGGCATCTGATTTGATCGGAACCCTATTCAATAGGTATGCAACTTCATAAGTGCATAACTCCCTAAAAGGAAATAGGAAACTCAGTAGTACTCATCATAGAGCACACCATATCACATAGGGTGTTATTGCTCCGTCCCGATATACCATCGTGCTATGGTGTATACGGAGGAGTAATGCTGAGAGAGAATCTCATTCTCCTTTAGAATAATCCAGGAATTCCGTGCTCAAGTATTCTCCTCCTTAATCACATCAAAGGACATAATACTTATACCCGTATTTTGGTTCTCTACTTCTAACTTATATTCTGTGAATATCTCAAAAATTTCGGACTTGTGTTTCATCAGGAACATATGTCTGAATCTTGAGAGATTATCAGAGAATGTAATGAAGTACAAAGAACCGGTCCTGGCATGTGTAGACAGGGGACCTTACATACATCACTATGTATCAATCCCAAGAGTTTACTAACTCTTTCTCTGTTTCCAATAAACAGAGCTATGGTCATCTTATCTCTGTGACATGACTGGCAAGTTTCATAAGATGTAAATTCAAACTGATTTAAATATGCATCTAAATGTAACTTCAGCCAGTCGGGTCGCATTGATATGACCTAGTCTACAATGCCTCAAGAAGAATTCGTTCATTTCCGAACTCTTCCTCTTGTGTGTGTTCTGTATACTAGGAACTGTAGTTTGATTTATAACGTCAATGCTTTTAGATAACGTGCCTGAACCGATCAACTATTGATATAGGAAATGTTCAAAACATTATCCAACAATACAAAATTGTATCCTTCTTTAATAAATAAAGAGATTGATATGATTTTGTATATTAGGTTCGGTATCTAATAGCATTTGTTCAGAATCAATGTATTGGTAATACAAGGTGACAGTGACCAACAGACTTGGCTGCAACACTTGCACTGTTTTCTGTCTCATGAAACTTATCACCCGTTCTCAGTTCTCCACCTTTCTGTAGCCTATGTAACAAATTACATATGCGGGATCCTGATTTGGTATCACATACCCAGGACGTAAAGGATACTGAGAAACAGTTCTCTGTAATGAACACACCCGAAGATGATGCATCAACATGCACTCTCTTTGTTTTGGCGGCACGGGAATTCTGGTAATCCCCTAATTCCTGCTCTGTCTTATAACATTTATAAGTTGGAGCGGGACCAACGTTCCCCAGCTCAGTATAACAAGCGGGTTCGGTCAATACATCCGTATTATTATCTTGATTAAGGCGTGGCATAGTCACTACCAGGAGAGAGAGAGAAGAAAACACTCTGCGTGCGCTCTTGCAAGATCAGATTGGTTAGTATTTTATCTAATCAGGATGGCTCCCACTGTTTTTATCAAATCTTCCTTCAAACCCTAAAAGGAAAGACTAACCGGGATTAATTACATGCTACAAGTTCGCCAATCTTTTAGCCAGGCCAGTGTCGGTACTTTGAGGGAGTTTCCCTGTGCTTTCGCACGGACCTAATTAAAGTAAACCTCGTTTTCCCAGATGCTTAACCCCGTTGACACATTTCTAGACACCTACTTGATCGGCTAATTGTAATGTGTAAAACTCTCCCAGGAGTAACAATTACTCACAGCGGGTATCGGGATCCAACTATCTCATAGAAGGTATGCAATCTCATTGCAAATTTCAACACTTGAAATTCCCAATAATTTTGCCTCTAGCGTCCTATGACCTTGACGGAGGCCAAACTACCCATAGTCCGCTAGTCAAGTTCAACCCGTCATTTCCTGATTGAATTAAACCCACCCACATGACCCTTGACGGAGGCCAAACAACATCGTACGAATACCCTAATCCAATCGCATCGTATGCTAGCAGATAAGCATTAGTTAGCTACCGTACACTACGCCTTGATGGAGGCCAAACTACCGCAGCACGAATACTAACTAGTACTTATCTGAAATGACGGAGGGCTACGACAGGTTTTTCTGAAAACCTATTGCGTAATGAACTTGATATCGTTGTAGAATCAAATGATTTTAAATGGAGTGTTTTTTAGGCTTTTCTAGTTTTGCTAAAGGGGTCACTCCCGGTGAATGGATCGTCGGCCCTTTCCTCATCGAATAAGGTGCAGGATATATCATATATACAGCTGTGCAAAGCAAAAACTCCAAAAGCAATCAAAAGACAAACCGAGGCTTGTAGCATCTGCCAGTTATTGCTAAAGGGGTCACTCCCGGTGAAGGGATCTCGGCCCTTTCCTTATCGAATAAGGTGCAGGATGTTCTACAAGGAACACCGCGATGCAAAGTAAGAACTGTAGCTACCTGTTTTTGAAAATTCGATTCTACAACATCTTTTAGGTTTCTTTTTCTTTCATTAATCATATTAATGAAGTCCCATCATTTAAATCACCTAAACATCACAGATAAATACGACGTACACTTATGCCATCCGTATTCGCCTCGATGTCCCCTCGTGCACCGTTAGGTTAGGTAACTAACGACAGAGCGGGGCAGGGCTAGCGCGAGTGCAAAACATAAGTAACGTCTATATAATATATCATATATATCATATACAGTATCTATCATCACATATCAAATGATCACATCACAGATATCGCAGCAGAAGAAACATATGAAATATTGGATATACTAGGACGTCCGTGTTTTCAATACGAGCCTGTATAAAACACGGATTCCACGGTCGCGATGAATAGCCAAACCCACACCCCTAGACCCCTACGAGAGCGGAAAGCAACCCTACCAATTCTAGAATTAGGAGACCCGGACTCGACTCCTCGAGTTGGTCTCTCACTGGACTCCAGAACCCGGTTACTTGTGCTATCCTCCTTGGATCTATCCTAGTGCGGAAAAGTAAATAATATACAAATGGTGACATCTTCCGCAACCTGGAAGTGCCCCAATAAAAGAATATTACATATAATTAATTTTACATGAATGAAAATAAAAAACTCTCATCTCACATAAAACCCCCGGCTATTCAAAACGCGACGATCCAATATAACATATCCAGCAACACATAACATCACATGTCATCAACGTAAGTAAATGTGCGCATCCCAATTGTCGTTAACATATAGCAACGAAACCGGCGATATCACATATTACACTTATGGTCACAGAAAAGAAAGTGTAAAACTACAACAGTTGGAATCCGCAACCTCCTTAGACATCGCATGCCTAACATTTATAAACTCCGCATTTTAGTCTCTATATCGAAAACACTTTTCAATATCGAGTCGGGCAATTCAACAAGATTCCCGATAAACTGATCGAATGCACATCGCAAACTTTAGTAGACGGCCGCACCCCCGGATGCCGTCGATGAAGTGCACTAAGGCGGAACACTATTGCCGCGAGCACCCGAACGGATGGTTTTGGCGACGGGGTTCTCCTACAGTCACTTGGTCGGGGCTATGGGGCATGGTTGTCTATTAAGTTTACCCGGCGAGTATCCGCATTCTCGTACGCTACGTGATTGCGACGGACTTTTGATCGCATCAAAATTCCGTGGCAACCGATCAAGTGAGACTAAAGTGCTAGATTTATAACATCCAAATCAGTTATCTCATAACTACTTGTGGATTCCAAATATTGTATCACATTCCAGAAAAATAGAAAAGGTTAAACTTTTCGATCGAACATTCAAACATCCAAGTTTTCCTAAAACAGCTCAACACATGAAATAAGTTTTAAAAACATTCACTTCATGCCACAGTACCAACGGTCCAGCCGTAGAAGGGTCAAGTCAACGCCTCACATGGGGCACGCCGTACTGCCCCAAACCCTAAGGTTCAAAGGGCAGTTCAAGACGGTCATATAATCGAGTTAAGGTTTGTTTTTTTCTAGAGGGTCCATCGCGTTACTTGCACTACTTAGAACGTTCTTAAACCACGGAAAAATCCAACTCTTGGAAATTTCCCGGCAGGGGAAAAAGTGGGTATTTATATCCGGTCGAACTTTTTAACATATTCAAAAATTATCCGGAAAAACACATAGACGAAGTTAAATAAACCGATCGAATCATTGAATCCCCAAAACAACCCAGAAAATTCAACTGTTTAATATAAGTTAAAATTACCCAGAAAATACAGGAATCAATATAGGACATTACTGTGCAAAGCACGTGCCAATAATCACCTTTATGGCCGCGGAACCGCCGCACATGCTAGGGTGGGGCCGCAGTTCCGCGGCGCTTTGGTTGACTTGGGCTCACGTGCTTCACAGTAACTCTTATAATACCCTGCTGTATTTTTTGGATATTTTTAATTTGGAAAAATCCACATTTTCAGAAAATGTACAGAGAAGGGTTTGAGTTAGGGTTTCGGGGTTCGATCGGATTTCTAACATCGTCTACACTTCACCTAAAGCTCTAGCTAGACTCTGATACCACTGTAGGGTTACTAGGCACACTAATGAGGTTCCACAAGACATCAACCATGCCAAATTCAAATTTTCCGGTGCCGAGAAACCCTAAACTAGATCGTTAACTAGAGATTAGGCGAAAACTATGCAAGCAAACTACTTTGCTACTAAGTGAATGGAAATACAACCTTTGTAGATCCGGTCCTCCACTTCTTTAGCTCCGTGTTGACGTCCCTCCGCTGTGATCATCGGGATCCCGGACTCTAGCGATGGTTTCGTCGGAGAAATGAGCGGGCTAGGTCGTTGACTTCGAGGCCGAAGATGATCTACGTCGGGGAGACTCAAACTCAAGCTATTCCTTCACTTAGTCAAAAACTTTGTGAAGAGAACACCCTATACTACATGGCAAGTGGTAGAGGATGAAGAAATAGGAAGTGGGTTCACTTTAGAATTGAATTTCTCACTCTTTTTCTCATGTCACCATTGGAGCTAGCAAGCTTTTGTGAGCTTGATGAAGGAGAAGAAGAAGAAAAGAATTAAAAGAATAATATGAAACATATTCTTTTAATCATGGTACCATGGTTGTGTTAAGCCCTCATGCTTAACTCATGTAGAGAATTAACCAAAGCATTAGGTTAAGGGTTGGGTTAACTAATATCTTGAACAAATGACAAAAGAGTTGACTTTGTCAATGTTTATCAAGCTTCATGAAGCTTGATAACTTTGACCAAAGTCTTACTCTTTTGTTATTTGTTAGGAAAATAGTAAACCCTAATTCAACCTTGAGTTGGTTCAAGTCTCATACACACAACTTGTTTGTATCATCAAGCATGATACAAACATGTACACCTGCATATATCACATATAAACAATGTGCACATTCAAGTGAGAAAATCAATCTTAAATGAACCAATACTAGTTAATGTAAAGTTATATATCAAATATATAATTATACATTAAATCATTAAATCAACACTTGATTTAACGATCCGGTCATATTGTATATAACCGACTAATATCAATAGTAACAACTTATCGAATCAACACTTGATCCGATAACCCGGCTATACGCATACAACCGATCAATGTCACAAATCGCGAGAATAGAATACAGTATCACATACTGGTATTATTCTCGGTCCCGCACATATCTCATATGCGCTCCTATTTCGTTTCGCTTGAGCCAGGAAACCCCTGTGTAGGACTCTAAAGACTCGTCAATACGCCGGCAGTAGGTGATGATCATATCAAACACCCACAAGCCGCAAGCGGCCTGCTAAACGTAACGGCCACCCGGGTATTGAGCGATCAGAAGATCAACGAGCAAGCTCGCTCACACTCCTGTGAATCCAACCAGTAACACTACCGTACAGTCCAGTCTGTTCGTCTGATATGTCGCATATCTTGTCTAGGGGTGGTAAATGTCAGACCCCAATAACTCGATAAGTCGTGTCGATATGAGGCTCATAACGGGTCGAGAAACTACTGGTAACACTTACCAGTAAATCTCTAAAGCAGCCTTGGCCTAGGACTTCCTGTTATAGCCAATCAAGCACCGCGCAACATCAACTCCCTATACCGGGAGAGACGAAACCCCTCCTATCGCTCATTGCCTCCATGTGACTCGGGACTGTACCCAAAAACCACCGTTTTGCACGCCCTCTTGGACGTGGTAAGGTGGAAATCAAAGCACAGTGGGAATCACACAAGACTCTATGACGATCTCGGGTCTACAGACTAACCTGCACCAGTGTCACCAGAGAACTGCCATCTGACGTAAGGTATAATACCATCTGGGAGTTCTCGGTGAGTCCGTCCAGTGTACCCAGTCTCTACTGAGCACCCGTATATCATCTCTGATGTCAAACACCAATGGATATGGGATCATCCATCGCCCATCTATATGGGTCGAGAAGGTACACGCTAGTCTACTCTGGTATATCGATGCCCCGTCTCGATACACCCACGACTAGGGACTTTGAAGGATGTACTTATGGACTACCACGTCCCCACTAGTATGATCCGCATCATAGTCCAGGTAGTTAAGTACACATCCTAAGGGCTTTACCAACATGTAACAGAGAGACAATCAGTGTACACATTAAGGTAAAGAGTAACCAGATAGCATACTATCATATCGAGCAAGAAAGTCATCCCTATATATGTCCAAGCATCCACTACAATATACATCCTATGTATAGTAATGGCCTCTAGGGCATACATATAACTAGCACTAAGCCCGAAGATGTGCGATAAACCGCACCATCCTGAACGGATTCCCCTAAATGGGTTGTAGCGGCGCTTTGCAAAGATTGTAAAATACTAAATCCTTTAGAAAACGGTTTTATAAAATAAATGGTACTTATTTGTAAAAATGTCAATTTTCCGTATTCTATATTCTAGGGTCTCCTAAGTCAACTAGACTATTTCTAAATGGTCTAAACGACAAGTTGTGAGATGCCTCAAATCGCCTCTTCACCGTCATTGTGGCCAAGTAAGTACAAGTGAGGAAAGGAGGGATCCGCTCACGAATCACCGTGAGACGGGCCTTTTAAAGTTACCTTTCTCACTTGCCTAGCCTAGACACCACAAAGTCAGGTTTAGATAAACGACCGATGTCCACAACTTATCGTATTTTCCTAATAAGTGGTACTTCTTTAAAAAGTGTATCAAAACTAAATCTTTTAGAAATGGTTTTATTAAGTATATGGTATTTAAATGAAAATATTTGTTTTCTCGTATTCTAGGTTCTCGGGGGTGTTGCATATGAGTGTGTGAGGAGGTAGGTCGTTACCTCGTGATCTACTTTAAATGTATAACAAGTTTGATGTGGTTAAATGAAGGGTTGAAACAATATGGTATTTAAGTGAAAAATACGATAAATTGAGATAGTTATAATTTCATGTGATGAAACTTTTTCAAATTATTTGATTAGTGTTTAATAGTCAACATGAGGAAGTTTAAGTATGATTGTATTAGCGAGAAGTGGAATTTTACAGAAAACCGAATCGGAAATCGGATTTGTTCCGATTCTGTCGGGTTTTGTAATTTCGTATTTTTTGAATAGAAAAGAGAGAAAGAAGAGGGACTTATGGGTTTTAGGACACACAAGAGGGTGAGAAGGAAGTATTGGAATCACCGATGTGTTGCGTCGTCGCCGGTAGTTCCTAAAACGATCGCCGGAAGTTCCGCCGGGAAATTCGTCGGAGCTTCGCCTCGAGCTCGTTTTCAAGGTACACAAGATCTCTTGAGAATTTTAGAGAGTTGGCTCAGAAATGTGAGTGAGAGGGTAGAGGGTAGGGGGTGTATTTATAGGGTTAGGCTAGGGTTAGGGTAGGTGAAGAGTTTAAATAAAAAAAATGTAAAAATATATTAAAATTCATTAAAATATGGAGTAAATGGGGATTTTAAAGGTTTCTGGAACCGATCTAAATAAATAGAGTATACAGGGGGGGTAGGGGAGGCCAAGAGTCAACTTTTTTGTGTTAACGACTCGGCCGTCCGGCCGAGTTCGGCCGGCGGCGCCGTGCCGAGTCGGCCGGTCCGCCGTCCGAGTCGGGCCGAGTCAGAGGTCAGGGAGGTGGGGGGTCGTCTGGTGTAGCCTCTGGTATATTTATTTTTTCAGGTTTAGTTCAAAGTTTGGGAGTTATGGTGTGTGGACTGTTGGGCTTCTAAAGAATTTTAAACAAAATAAATACAAAAATAATGTGGGGCATCGGATTTGAACTCTGATGGCTTGGTTCAGCAGTGCAAGGTATTACCAATAAGCTACAAGCTCCTTCTTGTAATTAAATTGCTAATTAATTACTTAAGTCTTGTGCTCAGACAATAAATACCCCTTGTTTACCCCAATCAGAGCAAAGTCTGTTCAAATTCCAAGACGGGAAACGAAGCAACGCTTCTGTTTCCCCCAATCAAAGCAAAGCTCTGCCTTGAAATTAAAGTTAAAATTAAAATAAATATGATTGAAGCAACGCTTCAGCTGACTTGCGCAGTTGCGCTGCGCGACACGTGTCAGCGCAGTTGCGCTAGTGCAGTGCGCTGCGCGACACGTGGCAGCGCAGTTGAGCTGCGCTCTGCGCTGCGCGACACGTGTCAAGCGCATGTGCGTTTGCGCCAGCTGTGCCAGCACCAAAACAGAATTAAAAATTCTGGAAAGATATTTCTAAACAATAAGATTCTCTTCTGTAAAACAGGAGCCCTTGGATCAAAGATCCAACGGTAGGGAAAAATCCCTAAATCACTCAGAGAAAGATCTCTTTAACTGATTTAACAAATCAATTGGCACTATATAAAGGCCCCTAGACTCCAAGTCTAAAACACATTAACATTGAGATTAACACAGAAAGAACTCAGAGAAATCTTCTGAAAACTTTGAAAGACCTCAGAAAAAGAAAAAGGTAAAAACCTTTGAATAAAAGAAGAATTTTCTTCTAAAAAGATCAGTGATCTAAAAACAAGATCAAGATCTTGAATAAAAAAAAAATATAATAATAAAAAGAAGTAATTTACTTCTTCATTAGATCTTTCTGATCTACATAAAGGCATTACTTTTTGATGAACCATTGGTTCTGGAATCTTAAAATATTCTCTTCTTTGATCCAAAATTGGATTAAGATATTGAACAGTGCCCTGCACTTGAAAAAATTGCACTGTTGCGCTCTTGGGTTGGAGCAAGCTACCAGAGAGCGTCACGTGTCGGCCCCAGAACAAACTGCGCTATGCGCTTCTAAAACAGAGCACTGCTCTCTTAAAATTGGCGCAAGTCACCAGAGTGCGCCACGTGTCAGTAGCGCAACAGCGCAGCGCACTGCGCTTGCGCTCACCAGAGCGTGACACGTGTCACCATCACATGAGTTTGCGCCCTGCGCTCCTCAATTGGCGCAAAGCGCCTGACAAGCCACGTGAAGTGCTGTCAGAGCATTTAATGCAGCATTATCAAGGGCAGAGCCCAATAAAAAAAGGTCTATCAGACCAAACAAAAGTGCCATGCACTATTAAAAGGGGCAGAGCCCAATTAAAAGGGCCTAATAGGCCAGAAAAAAAATGCACTGCATTATTAAACAGGGGTAAAGGCCTAACAGGCCAAAAGCAAATGCAATCTTGAATATTCTCAAATGGACTTAGCCCAATACTGGCCGTAAGTCCTCAAATTAAATTGACTGAGCACGACTGCTCTCTTAAATCAATTTACACCCGGTTCAAGGGTACATCTCCGAACTTCTCTGACATCTGTCGTTGTAATCCTTCAACGTCGTCAGAGAGGTGACGGGTCCCGACAACCACACATCAATATGGACTTAAGCGTCCTTAAACCAACCTATGGACTTAAGCGTCCTTAAACCAACTTATGGACTTAAGCGTCCTTAAACTCACGGACTTAAGCGTCCTTAAACCAGCGGACCACTATGTCCCTAAACTGGAACAATAGAGCCTAAATACTCTTTTGTCGGATCCAAACGATCCCGTTAAGTTGATCTTAGTCTCAAATTAGACTAACGTATGCTTAACAAATGTTTAAGTTGATCTTAGCCTCAAATAGGGCTAACGTATCTTTAAACCCTCAAACAGACTTTAGTCCCAAATTGGACTACAGGTCTCCCAACCAACTCTGGTTCAAGGGTACATCTCTAAACTCCTATGATATCTGTCGTTGTAATCCTTCAACGTCGTCAGAGAGGTGACGGGTACCGACGGCCATACATTCAATGGACCACTATGTCCCTAAACTGGAACAATAGAGCCCAAACGCTCTTTTGTCGGATCTAAACGATCCCGTTAAGTCGATCTTAGTCTCAAACTGGACTAACGTATCCTTAACAAACGTTTAAGTTGATCTTAGTCTCAAATGAGACTAACGTATCCTTAAACCTAACCCCAAACCTAAATCTAAGAAAATACGGATTTGGACTAATCCACGTCCTACGGGCGACAACATAAATTAGTCTCCGTATACAATCCACGGGCAACCACAAACAAAACAAACACCCATGACACGAAGTGACCATCTGGAGAAGGAGAAAGTTGTTACCGCGATGCGGTAGCGTAATTAACTGCAGGGGTTTGCGCCTACAGGGAAGAGCGTCCCCACAATCAAAACCCCCTCAGACGAGGGGGAATCTGACGAAGTCTGCTATATCGGCCGCATCCATCTAAACCTTCGATATATGGTGCCATAAATCAACTTGGCATCTTCGGAGAGGTAGACAGATAAAACCAAATAGCATATGCCCCGAATCCCAGGCAAGACGCCCATGTCTTGGCCGCCGTTCGAAGGGGAACACCCCTTTATGGATTTTTTTGAATTTTTTTTAAAAATTTGTATAGGAAGTTTAGGGTTGTTACACAACAAAATCTGTCACGTCCCGCTTTCCAGTATACGGCGAAGGGGACACGACTGGTCCGCTACGTATTTACTCTGAAGCAAATACGCTAAGCGTATGTAAGCAATATAAAAGAAAATACACAAGAGACAAGATATATAAACTGAACAGCAAATTTATTTATTAACATTCTTTTGTACAATACATGAAAAGGAAATACAACTGAAATAAAACGATGCCTAAACAATGGCATAACAGGAAATGAAAAGTACTGAATGGAAAATGTACAATGAAACTAGAGCTCTGGTTCTTCAGCAAACTGCTCCAAGTTTTCTGCAGATGGCTCGATCTCTGTCGGGTCCAAACCACCTGACGACATTCAAAAAAGAAAGAAATAGAATGTCGTCAGCGAACAGATCGCTCGGTAAGTCCCAAAAATAAGGAAGAAGTAGAAAAGAAGAACGAGAGAGAGAGAGTAGCTTTTAATGTTGCATTATATTGTTGTAATGTTGTATTAACGCTGTTGTTTGTAGCTTGGTACAGAAGAATGCCAGTGTATACGAGAGGGGTCTCGGTATGCTGGAGACCAGGGCAAATGGAAATACAAGGCTCCGTTATACTACCCGGAACAACGGCAATTGGATTCATATTAGGTGTCTTAATCTTACCGTCTCGTTCCACCTTTAACACCTTCCGTACCAATCTACCCCTTAAACCCCGCAGTGTTTTAATTGTATTGTTTTGTACTGTAATTTGTATTAAATGTATAATTGAAAGACTGACCGAAACCATGATATCAGTAAACGGATGTAACCGTAGAATCATGTAAATGGAATAACTGGAGAACCATGTAAATGGAATGAATATCCATTGTTCGGTTCAGTCAAGTTGTATAGATTGATAATTGGATTCATGGATTCATGTTGAATTGTAATATTGAAGATTGTAGATTGTACTTGAATCATATTCAAGTCAAATTAATCAGACTCAAATCCGAGTCAGACAATTAGAAATGTAAATTGAAGTCATGATTATTTCTTAAACCTATAATTGCTAGGGTCCTTAGGGTAATTTATAAAACTTGAGGGGGTTTTATGTAAAAATACTTTTATATACTTTTCAAAATACACTTCAAGTATTCATTATTCGCCTTTGGAGTTATAATGAATGTGGATTTTATATTGTGATATTTCTAGTGAAAATATCCTAATTTCAGAAAATAAAGGTATTTATTTGTAATATTGATTTATATGGAATTCGTGGTATTTTAGTGTAAAATTGATTATTGTGATTTTTAGAAAAAGGTGGAATATTTATATCATAACAAAATAGATACTTTAATGATAAATATACATATATTTATACAAAAATAATTTTAATAAATATTTTATATTCTAAAAATCTCATTTTCTTAAGATGTCGTATTTTAAATCTTTCGAGACCGAATGCTCCGTGCGGAGGTCTGAATCTTGTACTACTAAGCCCGAGGATGTGCGATAAACCGCACCATCTTGAACGGATTCCCCAAAATGGGTTGTAGCGGCGCTTTGCAAAGATTGTAAAATACTAAATCCTTTAGAAAACGGTTTTATAAAATAAATGGTATTTATTTGTAAAAATGTCAATTTTCCGTATTCTATGTTCTAGGGTCTCCTAAGTCAGCTAGACTATTTCTAAATGGTCTAAACGACAAGTTGTGAGATGCCTCAAATCGCCTCTTCACCGCCAATTGTGGCCAGGTAAGTACAAGTGAGAAAAGGAGGGATCTGCTCACGAATCATCGTGAGACGGGCCTTTTAAAGTTACCTTTCTCACTTGCCTAGCCTAAACACCACAAAGTCAGGTTTAGATAAACGACCGATGTCCACAACTTATCGTATTTTCCTAATAAGTGGTACTTCTTTAAAAAGTGTATCAAAACTAAATCTTTTAGAAATGGTTTTATTAAGTATATGGTATTTAAATGAAAATATTTGTTTTCTCGTATTCTAGGTTCTCGGAGGTGTTGCATATGAGTGTGTGGGGAAGAGGTCGTTACCTCGTGATCTACTTTAAATGTATAGCAAGTTTGATAGGGTTAAATGAAGGGTTGAAACAATGTGGTATTTAAGTGAAAAATACGATAAATTGAGATAGTTATCATTTCATGTGATGAAACTTGTTCAAATTATTTGATTAGTGTTTAATAGTCAACATGAGGAAGTTTAAGTATGATTGTATTAGCGAGAAGTGGAATTTTATAGAAAACCGAATCGGAAATCGGATTTGTTCCGATTCCGTCGGGTTTTGTAATTTCATATTTTTTGAATAGAAAAGAGGGAAAGAAGAGGGACTTACGGTTTTTAGGGCACACAAGAGGGTGAGAGGGAAGTAGTGGAATCACCGATGTGTTGCGTCGTCGCCGGTAGTTCCTAAAATGAGCGGCGGAAGTTCCGCCGGGAAATTCGTTGGAGCTTCGCCTCGAGCTCGTTTTCAAGATACACAAGATCTCTTGAGAATTTTAGAGAGTTGGCTCAGAAATGTGAGTGAGAGGGTAGAGGGTAGGGGTGTATTTATAGGGTTAGGCTAGGGTTAGGGTAGGTGAAGAGTTTAAATAAAAAAATATTAAAATATATTAAAATTCATTAAAATATGGAGTAAATGGGAATTTCAAAGGTTTCTGGAACCGATCTAAATAAATAGAGTATACAGAGGGGTAGGGGAGGCCAAGAGTCAACTTTTTTGTGTTGACGACTCGGCCTTCCGGCCGAGTCCGGCCGGCGGCGCCGTGCCAGTCGGACGGTCCGCCGTCCGAGTCGGGCCGAGTCGGAGGTCAGGGAGGTGGGGGGTCGTCTGGTGTAGCCTCTGGTATATTTAGTTTTTCAGGTTTAGTTCAAAGTTTGGGAGTTATGGTGTGTGGACTGTTGGTCTTCCAAAGAATTTTAAACAAAATAAATACAAAAATAATGTGGAGTATGGGATTTGAACTCTAGTGGCTTGGTTCAGCAGTGCAAGGTATTACCAATGAGCTACAAGCTCATTCTTGTAATTAAATTGCTAATTAATTACTTAAGTCTTGTGCTCATGCAATAAATACCCCTTTATGAATTTTTTTGAATTTTTTTTAAAACATGTATAGGAAGCTTAGGGTTGTTACAGTGTAGTATAATAACATGAATATATGAAAGTAGTGAAGCCGGTGCGCAAGAAAAATAAATATATAAATAATTAGATGCATTAATATTAATAAACCAACATATAAAGAGGTCAAGTAATAACCTAACTGATCACTAAAAGGTAAACTACCCTATCGTAAGCTCGAGTGTGTGCGTCAACCTCTGGAGGAGTATTCCTAACACAAGAGTGGCGCCCCAGGGGCTAGGAAATACGGGCCCAACTGTGGAATTAAAAAGCGACCGATATAGCACGGTACGAGCTGCCGGCATGGGACTCCTGAGATCCTGTTGTACGAACGCACACTCAAACTACCCCAACACCCGCGTATTTATAGCTACTATGGTAATGTCTGGATCAATAATTACGAATGCTGAAAAGACTGGAACTTATAATATCATGTTAATTGTATAAAAAAGAAACTTGTAAACAGTATATTGTGTCATGTCATGTAATTCAGCATTCAAATTAGAGAACTCGTTTTAAGATGAGTAATCTGGAACAATGAGTAGTCATGGCATGTCAAGTACAATAGTTATAAAATGATAGTGTCCATAAACAAGAATAGCATGTTAACGTTTCTCAAGCATGCCAACAATGATAGTCTCAAGTAAAATGTTAAATATAGACGATATGATATGATAAGGTCAAAAATGTAAACAAAACTCAACATAAATATGCAAGTATCTGTATTTAACATCCGGGTTTATTTATTGAAAAGAATAATAAACTGAAATATGGTTTTAAAGGGTTAATATAGTTAAATAGGAATAACAAATTACAGATGCATAAAGCGGACAGTGGTAATAGTATAATTACGAGATAATAGTAAGTAAGATAAAATAAATGACAGATTGACTAGTAATCATGTAAGTGCTAATAATAAGTTTTATGATCATGTGATAATAGAAAATATTAATACAAATTATAGTATCAAAATAATTTATATGACTAGGGCATATAGAGTGCAGCGATATTATAAGGAGTGATAATGTAGAAAGTTTAATTTATATATATAAAATATTAAGCCCAAAGCGTTTATTTATTGACAGTAATAATGGTATATTTTTATGTTTTAGATTAGAATATAAGTGTTGACATTTTGCATGCTAGTGTATACCAATATTATTGCAACAGAAACATATAATTACTTATAAAGCTTTTGATATATTAAACCACATTTACATGTTAAAAGTTATTTTATTACACTTGCACTATTACAGTTGTTCACTTGATGAAAAAATTAATAGGTATTCTAGATCCTAGTGTTTTCATCATTTGTACAAGTATTACAAGATATATTAATAAAACGGCAGAATATTACAAATTTATTTAAATATTGTAAGTAAATAATTTATTTAGAGAATTGCCGATGTTGTATCGACTAAAAAAAATAAAAGAGCAAGAGTACTTACTTCGGAGACAGATAAACACGACGACACGAAGAACAACTCCAAGGTTTGATTGCTCGGCTAATTTTAAAGTAGAAGAAAATATTGTGATGGGAAAAAGAGAAAGTTGATTTATATGAGAAGGGGAGGGATGATAATAATTAAATTGTTATTTATAGAGAAGAGAGATATTGTTAAAGATTAGAGAGATTGTTATAATTAGAGAGAGAAATATTCTGATGAGATGAGATTTGGATTTGATTTTATAAAAGAGAGATATGATGGATTGTTATATACTTCTATAAGATATTAGAAAAGTTGTATATATACTATTCCCGCTAAAAATTTCTGCACAAAAGAGCTCAAGGCATCAAATGGCAGCGATACGCTTAAGAAAATGCGAACCAGTATTGTCCGGGCTGTATTTTAACAAACTCCCGAATGAGAAATAGCTAAATTTTTATAGTATCGAAGGAGTCTCGAAAAATCCTTCGATTTGACATATTATGGGCCTCATAATTCATCCGGGATCAAAAGTTATGAGGCATCACATGCCCACACGTGACCATTTACAAGCAAAGCTTGTAGGCACTGAATAAAATGGGGTCACGTGCCATCAAGTGATAAGCATTTGATAACCCACTGAAGAAAATTAAAAGTGCAATAAAACAATCAGGAATTACCTCAATGAGGTATCGCATGCTCACACGTGACCAATGATCACGTGTTGACACGTGATAGTTAAAACAGTAATAAAAACAAACGACTGAAGGAGGAACCAATTGGGGGTCACGTGCTCACACGTAACCAAGGGTCACATGCTCCCACGTGACAGGCTTTGAAAGCCTTACAGTTTAATAGAATTAAAATTCTAAATTTCTCTAAAATCTTTCCAAATGGAAAAGGATTATGGGGAACCGTTGGATTAAAAATCCATGGGTGATTAAATATCACCAATTGATGGAAAAATCTTAGACAAGGAAAGATTTCCCTAAATCTTACCGAAAATAACAAACAGAATATGCTTTGGATTTAAAATCCAACGGTGAATAAAATTCACTAAATGATCTAAAGGCTCATATTAAATATGAAAACAAATCAAATCTTTCAATGAAAGATTTATTAAACAAATTGATTCTTTTCCTTCCCCTATAAATAGGAGCCAAGAGGAGAAGAGGAGAGGGAGAATTTTGGCATCTTGAAAATTCAGAGAGAAAAGAAAGGAGAATTTAATTCTCAGCAAAGAAAACCCTAAATGAGAAAGGAAAGGGAATCAAAACTTCAAAAGAAAAGAGAATTTAATTCTCAAAGATCTAAGAGTTTAACTCTTTTGCAAAAGAACTTAGTTCTTCCTCTAGTTGATGATCTGCAGAAGCACATCTCCCCATAGGTTGAGAATTTAATTCTCATCGGGTTGAGATCCTGCCATGCAGATCCAAAACTTGGAGGGGGATTGAGTTCAGAGAATTTAATTTTCCCAAATTTATAGGAATTTAATTCCTTCAAGATGGACAGAATTAGGGTTTAACCCTAATTGAGAATTTAATTCTCTCAAATTCACAGGAATTTAATTTCTCTTAAAATGAAATTAGGGTTTCACCCTATACAAGAATTTAATACTTTTACATATATGGGAATTTAATTCCTCTAAAAAGAAATTAGGGGTTAACCCTACATAAGAATTTAATTCTTTCATAATAGGAATTTAATTTCTCCAAAATCATGATTAAGGTTTAACCCTACAGAGAATTTAATTCTCAAAATAAAATAAGAAGACTTAAAAGATCTCTGTGCATGAAAAGAATCAAGGTCACTTGGCCCCACGTGACCCCTAAAGAGATCCCCAAAAATGAGAAGGAAAAAGCTCTGAGGCAACGCCTCACGTGCTCCCACGTGACTTCCAAAATACAGAAAGAAAAAGCAAAGGAAATCCAAGCTTTGGGCGCTCTCACGTGTTACCACGTGACCTCTTAGCAAACGCTTTAGTGATCAGCGCACGGATGACCATCGCGTGCCAACACGTGATGCTCAAAATAAAAATATAAAAGTGTTTAACACTTAATTACAGAAAGAAGAAAAGGAATCTGGTCCCACCTTTGGGCGCCCTCACGTGTCCACACGTGACCCCTTTTTCTTTAGTGTTTAACACTAATTCGATAGCTTTATTCCCAGTGTTTAACACTGATTATCTTTTAGTGTTTAACACTAATTTGAAAATCTTATTTCCAGTGTTTAACACCGTTATTTTCTAGTGTTTAACACTAACTTGGGATTCTATATTTTCAGTGTTTAACACTGTTATTCTCTAATATTTAACACTACTTTTATCCAAATTGACTAATTTTCCAGAGGCAAAAGTCTCCCTTTCAACTGAATCTCAAAATTGAGTAAAATTCAGAGCTATGATGTTCCATGCTCAGTCAAAGACAAAAATGTTACCAAAGCCCTCAAACTCTTGTTTAGCATTGCTAAATAATGTGGGCTGAAACCAGACAAATGTTTAATGGTCCAACAAAGGGCCAACATTTTGAACTTAATTAGACTTAGCCCAAATTGGCCATAAGTCCTCAATTCAGACTTAACTGAGCCCAAATGTGCTCATAATCTAATTAATTGATCTTAGTTCCAAATTGGACCACAGATCACTTAATCCACTTTGGTTCAAGGGTACATCTCTGAACTCCTCTGATATTTGTCGTTGTAATCCTTCAACGTCTTCAGAGAGGTGACGGGTCCCGACAATCAAATACTCTACGGACTTTGGGGTCCTTAAACTCACGGACTATGATGTCCTTAACCTTGACTGTGAGGTCTTTAAACTCACGGACTATGACATCCTTAACCTTGACTGTGAGGTCTTTAAACTCATGGACCGTTACATCCTTAAACTGGTATTGGACCACTACGTCCTTAAACTGGTATTGGACCACTACGTCCTTAAACTGGTAATCGACCGCAATGCCACTAAACAAAACAATAGAGCCCAATTGCTCTCTTGTTGGATCTAAACGATCTCGTTAAGTTGATCTTAGTCTAAAATTAGACTAACGTATCATTAACAAACGTTGAGTCGATCTTAGTCTAAAATTAGACTAATGTGTCCTTAACAAACGTTTAAGTTGATCTTAGTCTCAAATGAGACTAACGTATCCTTAAACCCAAATCTAAGAAGATACGGATTTGGACTAATCCACGCCCTACGGGCGACAACACAAATTAGTCTCCGTATACAATCCACGGGCAACCAAAAACAAACAAACACACACGACACGAAGTGACCATCTGGAGAAGGAGAAAGTTGTTACCGTGATGCGGTAGCATAATTAACTGCAGGGGCTTGCGCCTGCAGGGAAGAGCGTCCCCACAATCAAAACCCCTCAAAGAGGGGGAATCTGATGAAGTTTGCTACATCGGCCGCATCCGTTTAAACCTTCGATACATGGTGCCATAAATCAACTTGGTATCTTCGGAGAGATGGACGGATAGCACCAATTAGCATCTGCCCCGAATTCCAGGCAAGACGTTTATCGCGTCTTTGTCGCATCTTTCGGAGGGGAACAGATTCTGGCACGCCCGGTGGGATCTTTTCCTCTTTCCACTCCACACTTCGTGTGCCATGTTCGCGAACCAATCGCGGTTTGCTAATGGTTGCCCTTGGGTTTCGAGGTACTAAGATTTGGCGTTTTGCTTGGTACAGAAAGCGAAGGATCAATTGCGTCCACTTGTGCAAAGTATTCCAACTGCAACTGCAACTCGCGCTCCACCTCATCTGGAGGCATAGCCTACGAGCCTCAAGCGGCCTCGCTGTTCACGATGTCGGTGGACCAAGTGACTCAGGCCACCACTGGACTGTTCTTTGGGACCATGCTCCTACCGATGAGCTTCAGCACCCCTGTACCAACACCAGAAGCTCCCAAGAAGTCGGTTTTTGATCGGCTTGCTACTATCGCGGCCCATCTCAACGGGTCGTCCAGCTCCAGCGCTTCGGTCTTCGCCAGACTGGGCCAAAATTCCTGTGGGCCCGTGATGAAGCCTGCAATCCCAGAGAAGGTTGTTCTGAAAAGAATAGCCATCCCTGCTCCTGAAGTCGTCAACGCGGCTTCTCCCACCAAAGGGTCGGTCTTTACAAGACTGACTGTTCCGGCTCCCACTACGGTTCCTGTCCATGCTCAAAGGTCTGTCTTTGACAGACTGGACGCTACTCAACGGACATCAGTCTTCAAGAGGCTGACGCCAGCAACAGCCCTTCTCCAAAATAGGGGGCATAACGAAGTCGCCCCTAAAGCTGAAACAATCCCAACAGCTCGACACGCTCGACGTCGCCACTGGCGTCGAGTAAGGAAGGTTGGGGGCAACTCTCCCTCTGGGCTAACTCCACCAGCCCCAACGGTGGAAGTCAATGCTACTGTTCCAACTGGGAACAGCTTTGAATTGTTGAACAAGGTGCGCAGGAATTCTCCTACTGCCGTACTGAAAAGATCTCCTCCATCAGTGGAGAATGTCGCGGTAGCAAAGCCAGAACAGTCCTCTCAACGGCTGTCCTCCAAAATCTACAAAGTCTGGCGGCAGGTTCGGGACTTAGTAATTGATCAAGATTACCCTCGCCGACAGAAAAAGACGAAGGTTCAACAAGAAGAGAACCATCCTGCTAAATCATAAAAAGCTGTCTGGGTTCCCGCTGCGACGCCCCCCTCGACTTCAACTGCTCAAAAGAAAATGAGGCCGGAGAAAGCCCATGTGGCTGCGGCAGACCGCAAAGGCATTGAGCCCAAACGCCCCAAGTCTGGGGGCATGATGGTACATACTGTCCACATGGCTTCCGGAAAAGAAGAAAACCGCACTTCGACGGGCCACCGACCGCTTACCCGATCGATAACAAGGGCTCAGGAACAACAACAGCAGAAGCTTCAAGAAATGCTGACTGCAATGGCCGCACTCACCGGACCAAAAGAGAGCCCGGAGGCGTCATCGGAACAACGTCACGAACAAGAAACCGACGCTGACTTCCTACGCAGAGTCCTCGAAAAGAAGGATAAAGAAGCCGCAGAACAAGCTGCTAATATAAAGCGAATGACACTTCTCTTCCAAGATATGGTCGGGATGATGTTACAGCCGGATCCTCCAGCCGAAGATCCTCCGATCATTATTGAAGATGACAGAGGAGAGACGTCGAATCCACCTCCGGCTCTTTCAGCAGCCAAGGAGGAAACCATCTCAAAAGCCACGCTTGATGATTATATTGCTCAGCAAATACGAGCTCACCGAGCGAACGAAACGGCCGGCCAAGTTGTTAAAACTGGGCCACCATATTCGGGCTGGTATGACCAAATAAGTTACCCGCCGGGATATACGATCCCCAAATTCCATGTGTACAAGGGGACAGGCAATCCCCATCAACATGTCGCTCAGTTCAGGGCTCTTTGCGGCAACACCGGCGGCGATGATAAACTGTTGCTTCGCCAATTCGTCGGCAGCTTAGCGGAAACAACCTTCGAATGGTATTCGGAGCTGTCCAACGACTCTGTCAAAACATTTGCAGAGATGGAGCTGCTGTTTACACAGAGATTTGCAAGCGCTAGCGAACGCACCCCGATCACGGCATTGATCAACTCCAGAGTGAAGCCGGGAGAGACGTGGGTGCAATATGCAATCCGGTGGCGGAACCTATGGTCGAGATGCGAACAACGCATATAAGAAGCTCCTGCCGTGGGCATGTTCGTGGGTACTCTCGACCCTCAAGCGACCATCTCCCAATTCATGATGTTATTCAAGCCGGCCACCTTCCAGGTCTTGATTGACAAGCTGGCCCAAATGGACCAGATGGGCAATAGGCCTTCCTCTTCAAAGACAGAGCCTTAGAATGAAAAGAGCAAAGGGAAAGCAACCTTCGTCGCCAATACTCAACAACGGCTGAGCAACTTAAAGCCGGTTGTTCGCCAAAACAACGTGCGTCCACGCCCATCCCTCGAGGAGAGACTGGGACGTCCTTACTCGTTTCCCCAGGATAAAATGAGAAAACTGTTTGAGCTGGCAATGCGCAACAAACTCATCAATCTACCGGATCCAAAACGTCCGTTGCAGCCAGGCGATGTCAACAATCCTAATTGCTGCCCTTACCACCAAGCAGTAAGCCATCCAATCGAAGATTGTTTCGTCTTCAAAGGCTGGATGGAGGACCAATACCAACAAGGCAAGTCCACATTATCCGAAAATTGGAAGGTGAACCCACCACAACCTCACGCCCCTAAAAAGGTGGACATGCCGGGGGCATCGTGCTCATTCATAAGGAAAGCCCCATGGGAGGACGTTCTTTCAGCCAAGATGAAAAGAATGCTGAAGAATCTCCAAACATGCCCGGCGATCAGGTGGAAAAATCCACCGGAGCCCGAGATCATCGAGAGAATGCTGAAACCGCGCCCAACTCCAAAAACTGGTGGTGATGGTCAGAGCGCTCACATCCAGCCGTCAAAGTCTTCGAAGAAGAAGAAGAAGACCAAAAAGCCCGTGAAGCCTGGTAACAAGCGCACGGACCTGCAAAAACAGATTGACGCGTTGGAAGAATATAATCAGAAGGCATGGACCCCAGTCACACTCCAAGAATTTCTCACCCACGTCCATGTGGACAAAGATGATGACAATGGAGAAGACTCGTCGGATGAGTCTGAGGATTATGTGACAAGTTTTCATGTGATCTCTCGCTCGTTAATAAACGGCGAAGAAGCTTTAGATGTAGAAAAACCAGGGGCAAATCTTGAGCCTGAACTTCTAGGACCATCAGACGAAATGATTGATGCATTCCTAAACGAAGCCCGTCAGGAAAGCAAAGCCAATCGAGAGCGTGAACTGGCTATATTTGAAAGTGCCAAACGCCGACGACTGGAGGAAAAGGTCGAGACACCCCGACTGGAGCAAAGCATCCCTATCGCCAGCAAAAGTAAGCTTAAAGTAAGGAATCAATTCGCTAGGGCCCTGGCAATTGGAATGAAGTTGCCCTCTCTCAAAGGAAATTCCCCTGTCAATATACGTCTTGATGAAGCGGACATACATCCTAACTTCTGCCTATACCATCAGAGGATTGCACACCCCACCGAGGAGTGCATAGCCTTTAAAAACTGGTGGTAGGGATATGTTGCTCATTGACGACACGTTCAACGAGTAAAGCGCAAGGCTCGTCGGGAACAGAAAAGCACGACAGATGAGCGCGAAAAAGCTGCTGGCAACTGTCGCATAGCCGACACTAAGGGATCGCAAGTTATGACCTTTAGAAGCGACTCTGATGAAGAAATCGCCCTCAGCCCTTTCTTCAAGGAATCCACCTCTGGCACAAAACATGCGAAGATTTGCGGCAAAATCTAGCTGCGTAATCGTACGTTGACAAATGACCGAAACGTTGTTAAACTACTCCCAACCCGCGGTATCTTCAGGCTGACGTGGTAAAAAAAAAGGTACGTCCACAAGCGAGATGGGCACGGATGAAAACCCGAAAGGGCGCCGTGAGTAAAAACAGCAGGACTACCAGCGATATTTATGAAAACCCGAAAGGGCGCAGACTCGTAAAAAAAACGGTATGTCCATAAGCAAAATGGGCACGGATGAAAACCCGAGAGGGCTCCATGAGTAAAAACAGCAGGCTACCGGCGAGTGTTTGTGAAAACCTGAAAGGGCGCAACCTCGTTAAAAGACACTTGCAAGGTCCTCTCGACCTTGTGAGGAGAAACCACCCGCGTGAGATCCTTACGATTCACAAAGGAAGCAACACACTTAGGAATCCCCACGACTCCTAAGGAGAAATTACACTTGCGAGATCCTCACGACTCGTAAGGAGAACCCTCTTATGAAACCCTCACGGCTCAGAAGATTCAAAAGTCTTAAGTTACAGGTACCTGAACCTGTTCTTAAGTGCCCCCCATAACCTCCAATACTGCCCTACAAGCGGCTCAATGCTGACCCTTGTATACAATCCACGGGCACGAATAAACATTTCCCTAACAAAGTCCCATCCGTGACTAGGGATATGTTTACACGGTGAACAGCCCTTGTAAGTTCTCTCGACTTATAAGGAGAAAGCACTCTTGTAAGATCCTTACGACTTACAGGAGAACATGCACTTATGAATCCTCACGATTCTTAAGGAGAAAACGCACCTACGAGATCCTCATGACTCGCAGGGAGAAATACCTTTATGAGACCCTTACGGCTCATGAAGTCAAAAGCCTTAGTCGACGGGATCCTAACCCTGATCACTAAGCCACCTTTGTTCGACATCGACAGAGGCAAATGATGATTCGCTCCTGGAAATATCCCAGTTGTAGCGATGCTGATGCCAAAATCGGTGTCTAATTCCAAGCTTGCAGCGAAAAGCTAACGAGCTACACATGCATACGAAATAGCCGAAATGATGGGGCAACTTACAACGAAATCGGCAAGTAAAAATGTATGCATACAAAAACAGCCGAAATGATTAGGCAACTTGCAATAAAAAGCAGCGAGTAAAAAGAAAAATAGCCAAAATGATTGGGCACCGCGAAAAATAGCCAAAATGATTGGGCAATCGCGATTTTCGCGATATAAAAAGCTGAAATGATAGAGCATCGCGGAAAGAATAAAAAATGATGAAATAATGAAACTTTTTGCCTTACAGGTGAGATCGCATCGATCCCTGTATACAATCCAGGGGCACAAACAAAGAGGGAACCATACCTTCCCAACAGGCTCCATCAGAAAGCGAAGTCAAATCTCGACGGTTCATAGACAACCTAGAGACAACCTCGACATTTGTCGCAATATTGCAGACACAATGTCAACAAACGAAGAAAAGGAAGATACCTAGCTTCAGGGTCTCGACGTCAATATCAACAACTTAGAGATCACCAACGGCGTTGCTCCTCACACCAACCAGATGCAGACGTGACGTCAACAACCGACCTCAGAGTCGCAACGAAACGGAGTCATGGCAAAGTCCCTAGTTCCAAATCTCAATGGTCACATCTACAGCCTAGAGACCAACAACGCTGTGCCTCCTCATTCCAGCAGGACACAGATGTTACACCATCAAACGGACCCACGGCATAGTCCTTAGTTCCAAATCTTGACGGTTCACAGACAACCTAGAGACCATCTCAGCATTCGTCTCGTTACAGCAGACGAGATGTCAACAATGGCGTTCCTCCGCAGTCCAGCAGGATGCAGATGCAACATCAACAAAAGATCTCACGGTCGAAACAAAGCGGAGCGACGGCAAAATCCCAACTTCACCTCAGCATTCGTCTCGATACGGCAGACGAGATGTCACTACGGCATCCTTCCTCCAACAGGATTCGGACACGCCACAGCAAACGAAGCAAAGGCCAAATTCCTAGCTTCAGGGCCTTGACGGTAAATCATATAAAACCTGAAAGATTATCGGAGATCAACCCACATCAGCGCGGAGTGGTCACCACCTCGACGTTCATCTCAATACAGCAGACGAGATGTCACCCCAGCGTTCTTCCTCCAACAGGACCCAGACGCGACAATCAAACAACGGAGCCATGTCAAAATCCCTAGTTCCAAACCTCGACAGTTCGTATGCAACCTAGAGACAGCCGCGACATTCGTCTCGATACAGCAGACGCAGTGCCAGCAAACGAAGCGAAGGCCAAATTCCTAGCTTCAGGCTCTTGACGGCAACTCATATAAAACCTGAAAGACTATCGGAGATCATCCCACACCAGCGCCGAGTGGTTATGACTCATCGGGGCTCTCCAAAATGAGCCTAACCTCAAGTAAAAAGCGGCATGGCAAAATTCCTAACGCTTGCTCTTCCGACAGTCAAACTGCCTAGGAAAATTGCTTGAAGACGTCTTGTCCAGCCCCCGAAGGGATCAGAGACACGACAGTCGCAAGGATACTCGTGTTGGGGAAAAAATTTACACCCCTGTTGACCGAGTCAAAGTCAAGATCAACCCCCAAGCTAGGTGGGCCCAAGCCCAGGTCAAGCGAGCCCATGCCCAAGTCGAGCCCGCGGCCAGCCTCCCCATGCCAACAACAAAATCATGTAATAAATAATTTTTATGTAATTTTTTATATATGAATGTGTGCAAAATGGGCATAAAGCAAATATTTTATAAGCCCATGGCTTATGTACAAAAATGAAATGGCACATGAGCCATGGGATGGGCAAAATGCCATTTTGCAAAGCCCGAAGGGTTATATATAAATATGTAAGCCTATATAAGGCAAAATGATGATGAATAAAACATAACCCTTTTCATTCTCTCCACAAAATTTTTAGATCTGAGATCTTTTGTGCCTCCTGCTCCTTCTCCAAGTTTCTAAACCTTCTCATTTCTTTTGAATTAAATCAAGAGTTTTACTCTTTCTTTTCAAAAACTAAGAAGTCTTCCACCACAAAACCCATAAAGGGGAACTTGGATCTACCATTAGATCTCAGAAAAGAGTGATTTTTAAATCTCACATCTCTTTATCTCCAAGATCCGGCCAGCAAAGGAAGAAGAAGAACCCATTTCCTTAACCCAAAGCATCTTAGGAGTTTAACTCCACCCTATTTTCTCTTTAGAGAATTTCCGGGGCTAAAAAACCCCCATTTTCCTCGCCGGTGCGCTAGCGCTCGAGCGCAAAGCGCCCGCGTGCCGACGCGTGGCGCGCTTGCGCTCCAGCGCACTGCGCTCGAGCGCAAAACGTGAACGCCCACGTGCCGACACGTGGCGCGCTTGCACTCCAGCGCCTCGCGCTCGAGCTCCAGCGCCTCGCGCTCGAGCGCCAAGCGCCCGCGTGCCGACACGTGGCGCGCTTGCGCTCGAGCGCAAAGCGCCCGCGTGCCGACACGTGGCGCGTTGCGCTCCAGCACTCTGCGCTCGAGCGCAAAGCGCCCACGTGGCGCGCTTGCGCTCAAGCGCCCAGGCGCTGGCCCCACGCATCCTTTGGATGTCTTTTCCCCCCTTTATATATATATATACATATGTATACAAATGTACACATACACATACTCCACGACACTGTCCCTGTTAGAAAAAATTTCTAACGGGGCGCTGCTCCGCACCCCGCAAGGGGGCTGCTAGCCCCTTGACCCCCAGCCGGCTATCCGGGTAGCGGGACCCCCGTAAAAACTCTGCGTGGCTCCCGATATATCCAAAACCCCCCTTTCAAAACACAACACACGCACACTGCACATTGAGTTCGCATGACCAGTTTAACCCGTTAATCGGAGGTTCCTTCGCCCCAAAGGCGAGGGGTAATTAACGGCAGCTTAGTCCGCGGCTGCCGGAGATTCGGATCCCCACAATCATTAAACCCCGGCCTACCCTAGGCAGGGGGAATCTGTAGTACGCCTGACAAGTGCGCGCGTATTCCCATCTCAATGGGGTGACGAAAAACACCCTACAGATTCTGGCACGCCCGGTGGGACTTTCTCTCCTCCCATATTTCGGGTTAAATGTTCATGCGAACTCAATCAATATACATACCTGTATTTATACTAAAAATAATGCTTTTTCATGCAGATTCTCAAGCAATCACCTTCCGACGATGTCTTCGATGATGAACTCAGCTCTCGTCTCCTATACGATGAGGATAGACTCTAGGACGGTCCTTCGGGCCAGTCTCGGGCGACAATGGGAGGAGCCGCTGCTACCATTCGGCTCTATTATGTTCATGCCAGTTGGCGCCATCCCAGCTCCTCAAGCCCCGGTGGCAGACAAACCGGTCTCGAATGGCAGGAGACCAAATGTGGTGATCTCAAGGGCGCCCCAACCCAAATGCAAGTCGGTATCTGAACGACTTTCCATGGCCCCAGCTGGGGGCAAGGCCATCAACAGCAACAAAGCTACAACGCGTCCCGAGCAATCCAGCGGCGCCCCTGACAAATGCTCGATCGGGTGTCTTCTCTAAGCTCCCCGCTGATCAACTCACAATGGCTTCCCGGGCAGCGGATGCCCGCCAAGCCTTCAAAATCGAGAAGCTGAGGGAGAAAAGGCTCAGATATAGAGCCAACAAAAGGGCTAGGGCTCCTGCCAGGCTGAACCTCATGAGGTTCGAAGAACAGGGTTACCCCGCCGAAGATGAGGAAATGGCTGGGTATGTGGTCCACACTGTCTACACGGTGGGCACGCACAGCAAGAGCAAGGACGGGGCTACCACATCTCAAACCCAATCTGGCTTGAATGTGGTGACCGCTTCCCAAGAACAGCCGCCTCTGCTGGGTGATGAAAACCCTCTTGATGAGGATGATAGGCGGAAAGACCCTTCAGTCCATGAGGAGTCGGGCTCGGAAAGCGAAGAAGAGCCGACTTTCCGCCCCAGGACCGCGGAACAAGAACTTCTCCAAGAGATCCGAAAGAAGCTCAGAAGCAAAGACAAGGAGATGGCCAAGCTCTACTCAAAGATCGACGACTTGACAAATGTCGTCTTACAGCTTACGGCCCAACTTGCCTCTCAGCCGCCCAATCAGGCGCAAGGCTCTCATGAACCGGGAAATGGTGTCCCAAAGCAGCCGACGCCTATTCCCTCAAGTCCAAAAGTGGGTGAACCGCATGAAAATCAGTCGCATCCTATCTCGGAAAATGTCTTGGCTACCGATGACAGTAGCCCGCTAACTCAAGATCAAATTATGGATTTGGTTGCCAGCAAAGTCAAAACATTGGTGGCCGAAGCCGAAGCGCAAAAAGATATCAGCAGTAGTGGGAGACCATATCCTGCTTAGTATGATCTGGTAGAGTTTCCTAGCTGCTATGTCATCCCTAAATTCGGAAGATTCGATGGGGGCGGGAAATGCGAATCAACACATCGCCCACTTCAAAGCCTCATGCGGGAATACTGGGGGCAATGATGTGCTTCTCCTCCGCCAGTTCGTTAATAACTTGACCGATGTTGCTTTCGACTGGTACGCGAGCATACCGGATGGCTCCGTTACTACTTTCGTCCAAATGGAATCTTTATTTCGACAAAGATTCATGAGCGTCAGCGATAAGATCACCATTGCCGAGCTCGTAAGGACCAAGCCCAAGAACAACGAAAGCAGCACGGATTTTATAACCCGATGGCGCAATCTCTCCGTCAAATGCGAACCGCCGATAGAGCAGGACCAATCTGTCAGTCTCCTCATCGGAAATCTCAACAATTGGATGGCCCCATTTCTATGCATCGCGGGTCTCAAAACATTCCAAGAGCTGACCAGGAAAGTTCAGATGCTGGAGCGCTCAAAACAGGAGTCCTCCTCGGATTCCCAAAATAACAATAGGTCCCGGAGAAACCGAAAGGACGATAATCGCAAAGGCGGAAACTCCGATGATTCGGAATCTTTCAACACTTCGGCTAACCGAAATAAACAAGGGATGAGCGGGCCTAGCGCCAACCAGCCTCGGAAGCCAGTGTTCGGAGAGGGAGGAGAATCTCCACTGAAAGAGAAGCTGGATAAGGTCTATTCCTTCAGAAGGGACAAAATCCGTAAAATATTCAAAGACGCCGTGAAGAACGGTCTACAACTGCCAGAGTCCAAAAGACCGCAGGAAGCGAATAGGACCGACGACCCCAAATACTGCCCCTATCACAAAGTGATAGGTTATGCCATTGAGGACTGCTTTGTCTTCAAAGATTGGGTCGAAAAGCAATACAAGGCAGGAGAGATAGAACTGTCTAAAGGCGTGTTAACAAACAGTCCAGCTACGACCGCCAATTTCATACAAACGGAGACCGAAGTTCTTCGTGAAACTGATTCTCTCAGACATCTGCCTTTCTCTGAAAACAATCGACCACCACGTTATTAAACTGGGAACAGTCGACCACCACGTCATTAAACTGGGAACAGTCGACCTCTAAGTCGTTAAACTGGGAATGTAAAAAAATATATATATATGTGTAAATAAAAGAAAAATGAAAATAAAGCCGAAATGATGGGGCAACTCGCAATAAAAATCAGCGAGTAAAATAAAGATTAAAATAAAGCCGAAATGATGGGGCAACCGCGAATAAAAGCCGAAATGATAGGGCAATCACGATCTTCGCGACAAGAAAAGCTGAAATGATAGAGCAACCGCGGTAAAACAAAAACAAAAAAAAAACGGCGAATGATGAGTCGCTCCTGGTACCATATTCCAGTGCAGCGATGCAGACGCCAACCAAAATCCAATTTTTCAAAATTCTCTCAGCCCTACGGTAGGTCCCCAAGTTGACTACCGTATATAATCCACGGGCTCAAATAATTCTCATCATACCCATGCCCCACCGTAATCACCAGTTACGCGGCTGGTCTCCGCTTTGGGAATGATGCTCCATTGATAAGACCCACTCATGTGTCCTCACGATATATGAGGAGAACAAACCTTTGTGGGATCCTTACGACTCATAAAGGAAAAACACACTTAGGAGTCCTCACGACTCTTAAGGAGAAAATACACCTGCGGGATCCTTACGACTCGTAGGGAGAAAATGCTTTTATGGGACCCTCACGACCCATAAAATTGAAAAGTCTTAGGTGATAGGGATCTAAACCTGTCTCCTAAGCCATCACTCCCCAATCCCCAAGCGACGAATGATGAGTCGCTCCTGGTACCATATTCCAGTGCAGCGATGCAGACGCCAACCAAATTCCAAATCCCATACCCCAACGGCGAATGATGTGTCGCTCCTGGTACTATATTCCAGTGCAGCGATGCAGACGCCAACCAAATTCCAAATCTCATACCCCAACGGCGAATGATGAGTCGCTCCTGGTACCATATTCCAGTGCAACGATGCAGACGCCAACAAAGTCCCAAAATTTTTTATGGCCCTACGGTCTGGATCATACATCCTACAAAACCGTATACAATCCACGGGCGTAAAACAATTCCAATCTCTCCAAAAAATAATAAAATAAAAATAAAAAAAAGGTATGTCCATAAGCAAAATGGGCACGGATGAAAACCCGAAAGGGCTCCGTGAGTAAAAACAGCAGGACTGCCGGCGAGTTTATGAAAACCCGAAAGGGCGCAAACTCGTGAAAAAGAGATGAAACGCACTCACAAGGTCCTCTCGACTTTGTGAGGAGAAAATTCCCGCGTGAGATCCTTACGACTCACAAAGGAGCAACACACTTGGGAGTCCCCACGACTCCCAAGGAGAAAATACACTTACGGGATCCTTACGACCCGTAAGGAGAAAATGCTTTGTGAGACCCTTACGGCTCACAAAATTGAAAAGTCTTAGGTGATAGGGATCTAAACCTGTCTCTTAAGCCATCGTTTCCTAATAAGCAAATGCAAATGATGATTCGCTCCTGGTACCATATTCCAGTGTAGCGATGCTGATGCCAAACAAAAAAAACAACAATTCCCAAATCCCGTCATGACAAATGATGATTCGCTCCTGGTACCATATTCCAGTGTAGCGATGCTGATGTCAACCCAAATCAAATCAAATCAAACCAACAACCTCTGCGGCGGAATCATGCTCCGTCCTAGAATTTACCCCGTGTCGAAATCATGCTTCGCCTCGGGATATCTACCTTCCCTGCCGGAATTATGCTCCGCCTCGGAATCAAATCAACCAACCAGCTCTGCGTCGGAATCAAGCTTCGTCTCAGAATGTGCACCCCGTGTCGAAATGATGCTTCGCCTCGGTGTACCTTTCTTCCCTATCGAAATTATGCTTCGTCTCGGAATCAAGTCAGCCAACAATCTCTGCGCCGGAATCATGCTCCGTCTTAGAACGTACCCCGTGTCGAAATCATGCTTCGCCTCGGGATATCTACCTTCCCTGCCGGAATTATGCTCCGCCTCGGAATCAAGTCAACCAACAAGCTCTGCGCCGGAATCATGCTCCGTCTCAGAATGTACCCGTGTCGAAATCATGCTTCGCCTCGGAGTATTTGCCTTCTCTGTCGGAATTATGCTTCGCCTGGGAATTAACCTCCGCATCGAAATTATGCTTCGGTTAGAATGTCTGCCACCCTTCGGAATGATGCTCCGAATCTTGGAATTATGCTCCGCTCTTCGGAATGATGCTCCGATCCCTGGAATCATGCTCCGCCCATCGGAATTATGCTCCGATCCTTGGAATCATGCTCCGCTCTTCGGAATGATGCTCCGAATCCTGGAATTATGCTCCGCTCTTCGGAATGATGCTCCGATCCTTGGAATTATGCTCCGCTCTTCGGAATGATGCTCCGAATCCTGGAATCATGCTCAACCCTTCGGAATAATGCTCTGAATCCTGGAATCATGCTCCACCCTTCGGAATGATGCTCCGAACCCTGGAATCATGCTCCGCTCATCGGAATGATGCTCCGATCCCCGGGAATCATGCTCCCCGAGGGATACTCCGACCCTGGAATTATGCTCCGCGAATCGGAATGATGCTCCGAATCCTGGAATTATGCTCCGCTCTTCGGAATGATGCTCCGAATCCTGGAATTATGCTCCGCTCTTCGGAATGATGCTCTGATCCCTGGAATCATGCTCCGCCCATCGGAATGATGCTCCGATCCTTGGAATCATGCTCCGCTCTTCGAAATGATGCTCCGAATCCTGGAATTATGCTCCGCTCTTCGAAATGATGCTCCGATCCTTGGAATTATGCTCCGCTCTTCGGAATGATGCTCCGAATCCTGGAATCATGCTCCACCCTTCGGAAAGATGCTCCGAATCCTGGAATCATGCTCCACCCTTCGGAATGATGCTCCGAATCCTGGAATTATGCTCCGCTCTTCGGAATGATGCTCCGAACCCTGGAATCATGCTCCGCTCTTCGGAATGATGCTCCGATCCTTGGAATTATGCTCCGCTCTTCGGAATGATACTCTGAATCCTGGAATCATGCTCCACCCTTCGGAATGATGCTCCGAATCCTGGAATCATGCTCCGCTCTTCGGAATGATGCTCCGAACCCTGGAATCATGCTCCGCTCATCGGAATGATGCTCCGATCCCCGGGAATCATGCTCCATGAGGGATACTCCGACCCTGGAATTATGCTCCGCGAATCAGAATGATGCCGCGATCCCCGGGGATCATGCTCCCCGGGATGATGCTCCGCCCCCGGAATGATGTTCCACCTCGAAGTTCATCTTCAAGATCCATCAATTTCGTGCACACAACTCATGCATGCGGTGTGCATTCATTGATGGGGGCAATTTGTTGGGGTAAAAATTTACACCCCTGTTGACCGAGTCAAAGTCAAGGTCAACCCCCAAGCTTGGTGGGCCCAAGCCCAGGTCAAGCGAGCCCATGCCCAAGTCGAGCCCGCGGCCAGCCTCCCCATGCCAACAACAAAATCATGTAATAAATAATTTTTATGTAATTTTTTATATATGAATGTATGCAAAATGGGCATAAAGCCAATATTTTATAAGCCCATGGCTTATGTACAAAAATGAAATGGCACATGAGCCATGGGATGGGCAAAATGCCATTTTGCAAAGCCCGAGGGGTTATATGTAAATATGTAAGCCTATATAAGGCAAAATGATGATGAATAAAACATAACACTTTTCATTCTCTCCACAAAATTTTTAGATCTGAGATCTTTTGTGCCTCCTGCTCCTTCTCCAAGGTTCTAAAACTTCTTATTTCTTTTGAATTAAATCAAGAGTTTTACTCTTTCTTTTCAAAAACTAAGAAGTCTTCCACCACAAAACCCACAAAGGGGAACTTGGATCTACCATTAGATCTCAGAAAGGAGAGATTTTTAAATCTCACATCTCTTTATCTCTAAGATCCGGCCAGCAAAGGAAGAAGAAGAACCCATTTCCTTAACCCAAAGCATATTAGGAGTTTAACTCCACCCTATTTTCTCTTTAGAGAATTTCCGGGGCTAAAAACCCCCCTTTTTCCTCGCCGGTGCGCTAGCGCTAGAGCGCAAAGCGCCCGCGTGCCGACACGTGGCGCGCTTGCGCTCCAGCGCACTGCGCTCGAGCGCAAAGCGCCCGCGTGCCGACACGTGGCGCGCTTGCGCTCCAGCGCCTCGTGCTAGAGCGCCAAGCGCCCGCGTGCCGACACGTGGCGCGCTTGCGCTCCAGCGCTCTGCGCTCGAGCGCACAGCGCCCACGTGCCGACACGTGGCGCGTTGCGCTCCAGCGCTCTGCGCTCGAGCGCAAAGCGCCCACGTGGCGCGCTTGCGCTCAAGCGCCCAGGCGCTGGCCCCACGCATCCTTTGGACGTCTTTTTCTCCCTTTATATATATATACATATGTATACAAATGTACACATACACATACTCCACGACACTGTCCATGTTAGAAAAGATTTCTAACGGGGCGCTGCTCCGCACCCCGCAAGGGGGCTGCTAGCCCCCTTGACCCCCAGCCCGCTATCCGGGTAGCGGGACCCCCGTAAAAACTCTGCGTGGCTCCCGATATATCCAAAACCCCCCTTTCAAAACACAACACACGCATACTGCACATTGAGTTCGCATAACCAGTTTAACCCGTTAATCGGAGGTTCTCTCGCCCCAAAGGCGAGGGGTAATTAACGGCAGCTTAGTCCGCGGCTGCCGGAGATTCGGATCCCCACAATCATTAAACCCCGGCCTACCCTAGGCAGGGGGAATCTGTAGTACGCCTGACAAGCACGCGCGTATTCCCATCTCAATGTGGTGATGAAAAACACCCTACAACTCGAACAGCAAGATTGCCTATCGAGGAATACATCAGCCAACGCGACCGTACGACGGACAAAATCCTAGTACCACAGACCCTAACGGACCTTTTTCGTAAAGAGCAGGGGTTAACTGTGACGTTAGGACATCCTTGCGAGAACTTCTCGATTCGTCTCGACTCGTAAGGCAAAGCCTTAGGCAATGGGGATTAAAAAACCTGTTTCCTAAGCACCGGGGCCCTGTAAGTCGGTCCAAAATGAACTCTTGCATACTATTCACGGGCCACACTCTTCAAAGTCGAATCTTGACAATGAGGGAAACAACCGCTTACGGGTCCTCTCGACTTGTAAGAGGAAAAATTCTCTTGTGAGATCCTTACGACTCTTAAGAGAAAACGCACTTAGGAATTCTCACGATTCCTAAGGAGAAAATACACCTACGAGATCCTCTCGACTCGTAGGGAGAAAAGTCTTTATGAGACCCTCATGACTCATAAAGTTGAAAAGTCTTAGGTGACAGATCCTACCCCTGTCTCCTAAGCCATCACTATCTTATAAAGAGTTCAAGATTAACTGTTATCTACCATCTATGTGCCACACTTACCAAAGCTACATGCAACTGAAATGGACAAGTTTCTCATGAGCATATAAACTACTTCACGCCAGAGTAAAATATAAAGAAATAGAAGGATGCGGCTCATGGAGCTAAGGGTTTGAAACTATATCCCTTAAGAGTCGAGATTTGAGTCAATGATAAATGACGACGCTTGTGTCCGGTCGTTATCTTCTCAGATCAAGATTCTGAAAATTATATACCAACCCGAAACTGGTCATACACTATGAATTACTATGCACTACTTCACCCACGTATATACTTACGTGGGCAAAGTAATGAGGGGCATTTTTTCCCGCCAAAAATTTATGCACAAAAGAGCCCAAGGCATCAAATGGCAGCGATACGCTTAAGAAAATGCGAACCAATATTGTCCGGGCTGTATTTTAACAAACTCCCGAATGAGAAACAGCTAAATTTTGATGGTATCGAAGGCGTCTCGAAAAATCCTTCGATTTGACATATTATGGGGCTCATAATTCATCCGGGATCAAAAGTTATGAGGCATCACATGCCCACACGTGACCATTTACAGGCAAAGCTTGTAGGCACCGAATAAAATGGGGTCACGTGCCATCACGTGATAGGCCTTTGAAAACCCACTGAAGAAAATTAAAAGTGCAATAAAACAATCAGGAATTACCTCAATGAGGTATCACGTGCTCACACGTGACCAATGGTCACGTGTTGACACATGATGGTTAAAACAGAAATAAAAACAAACGACTGAAGGAGAAACCAATTGGGGGTCACGTGCTCACACGTGACCAAGGGTCACGTGCCAGCACGTGACATGCTTTGAAAGTCTTACAGTTTAATAGAATTAAAATTCTAAATTTCTCTAAAATCTTTCCAAATGGAAAAGAATTATGGGAACCGTTGGATTAAAAATCCAGGGGTGATTAAATATCACCAATTGATGGAAAAATCTTAGACAAGGAAAGATTTCCCTAAATCTCACCGAAAATAATAAACAGAATATCTTTTAGATTTAAAATCCAACGGTGAATAAAATTCACTGAATGATCTAAAGGCTCATATTAAATATGAAAACAAATCAAATCTTTCAATGAAAGATTTATTAAACAAATTGATTCTTTTCCTTCCCTTATAAATAGGAGCCAAGAGGAGAAGAGGAGAGGGAGAATTTTGGCATCTTGAAAATTCAGAGAGAAAAGAAAGGAGAATTTAATTCTCAGCAAAGAAAACCCTAAGTGAGAAAGGAAAGGGAATCAAAACTTCAAAAGAAAAGAGAATTTAATTCTCAAAGATTTAAGAGTTTAACTCTTTTGCAAAAGAACTTAGTTCTTTCTCTAGTTGAAGATCTACAGAAGCACATCTCCCCATAGCTTGAAAATTTAATTCTCATCGGGTTGAGATCCTGCCATGCAGATCCAAAACTTGGAGGGGGATTGAGTTCAGATAATTTAATTCTCCCAAATTTATAGGAATTTAATTCCTTCAAGATGGACAGAACTAGGGTTTAACCCTAATTGAGAATTTAATTCTCTCAAATTCACAGGAATTTAATTTCTCTTAAAATGAAATTAGGGTTTCACCCAATACAAGAATTTAATTCTTTTACATATATGGGAATTTAATTCCTCTAAAAAGAAATTAGGGGTTAACCCTACATAAGAATTTAATTCTTTCATAATAGGAATTTAATTCCTCCAAAATCATGATTAGGGTTTAACCCTACAAAGAATTTAATTCTCAAAATAAAATAAGGAGACTTAAAAGATCTCTGTGCATGAAAAGAATCAAGATCACGTGGCCCCATGTGACCCCTGAAGAGATCCCCAAAAATGAGAAGGAAAAAGCTCTGAGGCAACACCTCACGTGCTCCCATGTGACTTCCAAAACACAAAAAGAAAAAGCAAAGGAAATCCAAGGTTTGAGCGCTCTCACGTGTTACCACGTGACCCCTTAGCAAACGCTTTAGTGATCAGCGCACGGATGATCATCACGTGCCAACACGTGATGCTCAAAATAAAAATAAAAAAGTGTTTAACACTTAATTACAGAAAGAAGAAAAGGAATCTGGTCCCACCTTTGGGCGCCCTCACGTGTCCACATGTGACCCCTTTTTCTTTAGTGTTTAACACTAATTCGAGAGCTTTATTCCCAGTGTTTAACACTGATTATCTTTTAGTGTTTAACACTAATTTGAAAATCTTATTTCCAGTGTTTAACACCGTTATTTTCTAGTGTTTAACACTAACTTGGGATTCTATATTTCCAGTGTTTAACACTGTATTCTCTAGTGTTTAACACTACTTTTAGCCAAATTGGCTAATTTTCCAGAGGCAAAAGTCTCCCCTTCAACTGAATCTCAAAATTGAGTAAAATTCAGAGCTATAATGTTCCATGCTCAGTCAAAGACAAAAATGTTACCAAAGCCCACAAACTTTTGTTTAGCATTGCTAAATAATGTGGGCTGAAACCAGACAAATATTTAATGGTCCAACAAAAGGCCAACATTTTGAACTTAATTGGACTTAGCCCAAATTGGCCATAAGTTCTCAATTCAGACTTAACTGAGCCCAAATGTGCTCATAATCTAATTAATTGATCTTAGTTCCAAATTGTACTACGGATCACTTAATCCACTTTGGTTCAAGGGTACATCTCTGAACTTCTCTGATATTTGTCGTTGTAATCCTTCAACGTCTTCAGAGAGGTGACGGGTCCCGACAATCAAATACTCTACGGACTGTGGGGTCCTTAAACTCACGGACTATGATGTCCTTAACCTTGACCGTGAGGTCTTTAAACTCATGGACTATGACGTCCTTAACCTTGACCATGAGTTTAGCTTGCAGGATCGGTTAAGGCATGCGTAAATTCCCAGTTCCGCAAATAAAATTTTTCCATATTTTCCAAGCCACCTGAATATTTTCTATTTTCCCGTTATTTTTGGAGGAATTTAGAATGTATATATTTTGAATTTTAAATTTTCCCCATGCCTCATTCCCAGCCCAAGCCCATACCGACCCGGCCCATACTCCTCACCCGACCCGCCTCTTTCCCCACCTTCATTCTTTTCCCGCTCCTTTTTCCTTTCTTTCCCACGTCGCGGCCCTTTCCCACGCCCTCGTCCTCGTCGCGACCACGCACCACTCCTCGACCCCCGACCTCACGCGCGCGCTCACTTCCCTCGCTCGATCGCGTCTTCTCTATCTCTCTCTCATAAAAAACAGCGCTCATCCTCGTCTCCTCCCCTCCTCAACACCCACGCCCCTACCTTCGCCTCCGCTTCCCTTCATCACCAAACCACCTGACGCCGACGAGCTCCCCACTGCCCCTGAACCGCCTTGTCGACCCGAGCACCACTGTCATCATCTCCACCACCGACCACCACCCTAACCCATCGCGGCTCTTCACCTCGTTGGAGCCATCTCTGCACCGTCGCTGCCCCCGAGCTCCTCGATCCCCTCTCGACTCCACCTTCCACCATCGCCACGAGCCAAATCCAACAAGCCATGCCCACATCCACGCCTTCCACCGTCGTGACTCCTTCACCTTGCCTCAAACCTCCATTTGCCGAACCCCTCATCACCACCGAGCCTGCCACCGCCGGCCACTCCTCTAAGCACCCACGCCCAAATCCTTCACCGAGCTTCCAACCTCGACTACACCTCCTTCGCCCTAAGGCCACCTTCTCCCTGAACTTCATCAACCCTATGGCCGCAACCCTTTCTGCCATCGAACCCATCACCATCAACCCAACCGAGAACTCCATCATCACCTGAGAACCCAAAACACCAGCCTGCACCATCACCGTCTGGACCACCGCAGCGAGACGTTGAGCCCAGGCACCTCTCCGCTTAACCCGACCCCTACCACAGCCGAGCTTGCCATCACCGTGCCTAAGTCGTGCTCACTAACGCCGACCACATCACCACCAATCTCAACGCAGCCACCTCACTCCAACTTCAGTTCCCCTCATCGCTGCAGCCAAGCCACCAGAGCCTTAACCGATCCTACAAGCTAAACTCACGTCCCTTGCACCCTTCGACATTTCATCGAGCACTTTCATCCATCGCCAATTGCCGCTATTCTGGTCACCGTCGTCGCCATCCAATCCATGGCCTCGATCTCTTAAGCCATCATCGTCATCAACATGGTATCCATCGCAACACCGGCATACGCCCATCGCAGCTCACATCGCGTCGAGCCCCGCGACACAAGCCTAGCCAAGCCTCGTCGTGGTCTTGTTGCGCCGCGCCGCTGCCGTAGCCGTAGTTCACCACCGTACCGCTGTCGATACGTCGTCAGGAAAGTATACTACTTGCTTCATGCTAATTTTATCTGTTACAATTAGAAATACCGTTAAATTCCGTATATACACATCGTGCAATTTAATATAATGCACGTGTTCGATGCAAAACCCGAGAGGAAAACCCCGTTAAATTGACGGAAACTGATCACATAGGTTGGCCAGTATAGTAATGAACATCGTGTTATAATTTGGCTGAAAAATACAGTTGTTACTGACGTGATAGGTCATTCCCATTTAAGCCCGTTAAAACTGAAATTTTCCGCGTCTGAAACTTGCAAAAATCACAGTTAATTGACTATAGATTGGATGGTTGCGTTCGAGTTCTCAAATCGAAGCCGACTCGATGACCTAGAACCCCATAAGAGTTTTAATTTGTTTCTATGCTAAAATGATGACGGAAACTTGTGCGGAGTGCGGCTCTGGACTGCATGTAAGTCAATGTACTACACCCTACGACTTGCGGGGAGGCAGAAAAATAAAAAACGATCTTGTTCTTTGCGTAAACATCGACTAACCGAAAAATCTTTGCTAAACTATAACTAACATGAAACATAGAAGTTGTTAACTACTATGAGAAGTGATTATACCTAATGAACCGTGTCCTTCGTCTTTTCGTTCTCCACCTCCTCTCCGGCCTTCTCTATGTAGTAGATGATCCACCCGAGAGCTTTACTCCAAGCTTCACCTCTAAACTTGAGGTAACTAGGTTTCTTTAGTTGCTAATCAAAGTACCTAGATGATATAGAGAAGGGTTATGGATTAATTAGTCTATTCTAATCTTTGGTCTCAACACATGAGTGGTAGGATTAGGGTTTGAAGAGAGAGTGAGCTTGAGGAGAGAGAATGTGAGCATGAGAATAAGAAGAGATAATGAACTCATTTGAATATATGAAGCATTATCTTTTATGAAATAAAAATATAAAATCATTTAACAACCATGCTTCATTTATTCATATGAGTGATTCATCTCATGAGTCACTAGATCAATAAATGATGCATTAACTCCATGGATGAATCACGCAAATGAGTCATTAAAACAATAAATGCAAATGCCACCTAAACCCTCAAGTCACCATCCTTCTAGAAGCTTCTCGCGAAATTACGAGAACGCCCCTCCTATCCGTGAAAACACGGAAAAACTTTAGACTGTATAAATCCAATAATCCGATACTAGAATCTGGCTTAAACCAAAGCCGGCTAGTAAAAACTGTCCGAATGCCGTACGTGCGTAAACACACGTATGCGTCCGAACCCTTGTCGTAAAACCATACGACCTCTATATCGTTTCGCCTAGAGTAGGGAAACTCTCTGTGTGGGACTCTAAAGACTCGACTACTACGCTGGCAGTGGGTTTAACCACAGACCGCAAGCGGCACTAGCTGTACGTAACGGTCCCCAGGTAGATGTCGATAAGAAGGCCGATGAGGAAACCCATCTGAACTCCTACTGAGCCTGATGTGACAATCTCCGTACAGTCCGGTCTGTTCGTCTAAGACTGTCGCATATCGGGCCTAGGGGGCGGCAAGCGTCAGTCCCCTAATAGCGGTATAAGTCGTGTCGGAGCGTAGCCCATTACACCCTGAGAAACAACTGGAATCTACCAGTAAATCTCGCTTGCCCTGGACATGGACTTTGCGTAATGGCTCTCTGACACAGCGCGATATCAACTCCCAATATCGGGAGAGACGAATCCTGTCTAACTGCCACTGCCTCCAAGTGCTCGGGACTGCACCCAACTGCTACATGTTTACACGACTCATTTGAGTCGTGGTAGGGTAGCAATCTAAGAACAGTGGGACACACTCGAGGCGAAGTAGCAGTGTCAAGTCTGCGGACTATGCTGTACTCATGTCACCTGGGAATTGTTAACTGACGACGGTGTAGGGTGTTTTTCGTCACCCCATTGAGATGGGAATACGCACGTGCTTGTCAGGCGTATACTACAGATTCCCCCTGCCTAGGGTAGGCCGGGGTTTATTGATTGTGGGGACCCAAATCTCCGGCAGCCGCGGACTAAGCTGCCGTTAATTACCCCTCACATTTGGGGCGAGGGAACCTCCGATTAACGGGTTAAAATGGTCATGCGAACTCAATGTGCAGTGTACGTGTGTTGTGTTTTGAAAAGGGGGTTTGGATAAATCGCGAGCCACGCAGAGTTTTTACGGGGGTCCCGCTACCCGGATAGCGGGCTGGGGGTCAAGGGGGCGAGCAGTCCCCTTGCGGGGTGCGGGGCAGCGCCCCGTTAGAAATTTTTTTCTAACAGGGACAGTGTCACGGAGTATGTGTGTGTGTGTAAATATGTATACATATGTGTGTATATATATATATGTATATATATGTATATAAAAGAAAGAGGGGGAAAAGGCATCCAAAGGATGCGTGGGGGCCAGCGTCTTGAGCGCTGTGCGCTTAGGTGCTGCGCGCTCAGGCGCAAGCGCGCCACGTGGGCATTTTGCGCTTGAGCGCAAGCGCGCCACGTGGGCGCTTTGCACTCGAGCGCAGCACGCCGCGTGTCGGCACGTGGGTGCTTTGCTCTCGAGCGCAGTGCGCCTGAGCGCAAGCGCGCCACGTGTCAGCATATGGGCGCTTTGCGCTCGAGCGCAGTGCGCCTGAGTGCAAGCGCGCCAGGTGTCGGCACGTGGGCGTTTTGCGCTCGAGCGCTGGGCGCTGGCGAGACAAAGGGACTTTTAGTCCCAGAATCAGAAGCTATGCTTCAGAAAGGAAATATTTATTATATATATATATATATATATGTAAATATATGGAGTTAAACTCCTAAAATGTTTTGGTTGATGAAAGGGGTTCTTCCTCTTCCTCCTCTGTTGGCTGGATCTTGATGATCAAGAGATGTGAGATCTAAAAATCTCTCCTTTTTGAGATCTAATGGAAGATCTGAGTTCCCCTTTATGGGTTTTGTGGTGAAAAACTAATTTGTTTTATGAAAAAAAGAGTAAAACTCTTGATTTAATTCAAGAGAAAAAGGAAGGTTTTGGAACCTTGAAGAAGGAGAAAAGATCTCAGATCTGAAAAATTTTGAGAGAGAGAAAAAAGTGTATGCTTTATTCATCATCATGTTGCCTTTTATAGGCTTACATATTTACATATAGCCCCTTGGACTTTACAAAAATGGTATTTTAGCCATCCCATGGCTCATGTGCCATTTCATTTTTGCACATAAGCCATGGGCTTACAAAATATTGGCTTTATACCTATTTTGTATACATTCATGTATAAAAAATTACATAATAATTATTTATTACATGATTTTGTCGTTGCCATGGGGAGGCTGGCCGTGGGCTTGACTTGGGCATGGGTCCGCTTGACCTGGGCTTGGGCCCACCTGGCTTGGGGTTGACTTTGATTTTGACTTAGTCAACCGGGGTGTAAATTTTTACCCCAACAGACGGGTATAATACCAACCAACAGTTCCCCGCGAGTCCTGTCCGGTGTACCCGTAACCCAATAAGCACCTGTATACTATCTCCAGTACGACGTACTGATGGCTGTGGGACAGACCATCTCCCCAACTGAAATGAGAAGCGTACACACTAGTCTACTCCGTAGTATCGATGCCCTGTCTCGATAATCCTACGACTAGGGACCTGGAAAAGGATGTGCTTGTAGACTACCCAGCCCCCACTAGTGTGACTGCCATCACAACGCTGGTAGTCAAGCAAGATCCTAAGGGCTCTATCAATACATATACTAACATATTAAGATAGAAAAAACCAAGTAGCATACTACCATGTTTAGCAAGACTGTTATATAACTGTGAATATCCCAAACTTCCATTAAGTAATATACAAACTAGTATGATACAATAATGGCCCCTAGGGCATATGCACTAACACTGCAGTCCAGAGCAGCACTAGGATGTTACAGAATGTCGTGGGGTGACTCCATGTTAATTCAAAATCTAAATCTTTCTTAATTTTCATCATATTATTATTTGGAAAAAAAGTTTAAGAAAACAAAAAAAAAATTGAATTCAGCAAATCACTAAAATCCTGTAATAAAAGTCTTTAGAAAATATTTATTTTCTAAGCTTAAATTTGTTTAAAATATATATATGATTATCTCAGCAAAATTTCTTTAAAAATCTTCTCCAATAGTTAACATATATGCATGTGCATAGCCTACAAAACGTTTAGTTTTGTTTATTGTAAGTCCGCGTAGAAGTGCACCCAGCTGTATAAACATGTTATATTGCGGAACCCTATACCATAGCGAGGATGAAACAGTTAGCTAACTAATGAAGGTGATTTCATCCCTTTCCACTGTCATTTACTATTTAAACTGTGTTTTAGATTAACAGGACGTATAGCAGTCCCAAACAGGGACAGAACTTATACCCCATTATTGTACAATACATAACTTCTGACGTACAGGTGCGATTGAAAATCCTCCTGGTGCGTTGGAAACCTAATTGATAAACCTAAATTTTGTTTGTTCCCCTCCGAACACAGAGACGCGACTGCGTAGGTTCGTCTTGCCTGGGATTCGGGGCAGATGCTATTTGGTTTTATCCGTCCACCTCTCCGAAGATGCCAAGTTGATTTATGGCACCATGTATCGAAGGTTTAGACGGATGCGGCCGATGTAGCAGACTTCGTCAGATTCCCCCTCGTCTGAGGGGTTTTTGATTGTGGGGACGCTCTTCCCTGCAGGCGCAAGCCCCTGCAGTTAATTACGCTACCGCATTGCAGTAACAATTTTCTCCTTCTTCAGATGGTCACTTCGTGTCGTGGGTGTTTGTTTTGTTTGTGGTTGCCCGTGAATTGTATACGGAGACTAATTTATGTTGTCGCCCGTAGGTAGTGGATCAGTCCAAATCCATATTTTCTTAGATTTGGTTTTGGGGTTGGGTTTATGTCACGCCCCGCTTCCCAGAGTACGCAAGATTGAGCACGTGACATAGCCAACCATGCTACCTGTGGGTAGGAAGTATCCATCCACAGTCACATTACGGCTGTAGAGATATCAAGAACAAGATAAACAAACTATCTAACACATGTCCAAATCCATAATAACCAGAGTCAATGATAAATAAGTGCGGAAGCAAATGATCCAATGCAATAATAGAAAGGTACGTCCCGTAATGCGGGATCACACCTGGAAATAAAATGCAATAAATGAACTAACCACTACAGAACTCACAAATCAGCCTGCTGGCTGAAGTACTCCTGCTCAGTCGTCGACAGTGGTAAAGAATCTGGGCCATGCAAAACCCAGACGTCAGCGCGTCATGACATCAAGTATATAGTATAGACATGGTAATAAGCAATGCAAGTATGAACATGAATAAAGCAGTACTAAGAAATAACAGAGCAGGGTAAGGTGCAGTGGTGACTAAACTGTCCTATTAGGTTTCTACTCTATAGTCTTTGAAATCAATGGATGAATCGTCGATGTAACTCAATAGTATCCCGTGCGTGCCCGGGACCACGGTCAAGGTCCTCGGGGCTGAATCCGAGACGTGCCGCTAAGCAGTAATAGGTAGCAAGATGGGCGAGTGATGTCAGCATCACCACTCCGGGGCTGGCCAAGCCCGTAAGACTGATCAGAACAAGTATCGAACTGTTGAGTTACAAGTCGGTTTCACCTTTGATTTCCCCATACCCCCAAGTTATGTATGTCAGGTCAGGTATTCAGCAGTCAAGGACTAATGCCAACAGAAAATCAAGTAAAAGTAGGTCTGTCTGGATAGACAGCAGGAATGGTCAGGTTTGTCGGCATTAGGCATGAAATCAGGTAACCGGTCAGGTCACGTTTTAACAGGTTGAGTCGATATGTATAGGGTGTCATGTCATGTCAAGAGTGTACGGTACCATGTCATGTCAAGTAGGAAGTGTAACAGGTCATGTCAGGAAGCACAAGATGTCATGTGGGTGCTCATAATCAAACTAACATAAGCATATGTATAAATAAACAAGCATGAGTACTATCAGAACAATAAACTGGAACATGTAATATGATATGTAAATAAATATAATTTCAAGGATATGGATGCACAGTTATCGATTAGGGTTACATTTATAGTTCCAATATTAATTAGGATGCAATTTATTAAACATGGAGTGTTAATATCACATTATTATGTAATAGTGTGATCTATGCTTGCAATTATATGTATCTTAAATGCGATAGATGCAAACGGGTATCCGAAAAGTTATAAAACTGTAAAATGGTAATGTGGGATGTACAACTAAACAATATGTGATATAAATATTGATATAATAATATTAATATGGATAGCATATTCAAAGCGATTAGTAACTATAAAAGATGTATTGATTAACCATGCACAAGAAGGTTCCATTCAGAAATTCAGCGTCACCCTAATTTGTAAAATAGCTTAAAAATAACAAACGTTCTCCAAAAGGGACGTATCTTATACCAAAACAAAGATAATTCAATAAGGTTTTCAGTTTTATAAGTATAAGCATCTCAGGTTATCCCTACAAAAAGTTATGAATATTCGAAGTTGAAAGTTTGCTGCTGGAATTTCCCTGGACAGCAGTTTGGAGACATTTTCATTTGCATTTTACGTTATTTAACCAATTTATTTTGCCAGTAAATACTTCATAGAGTTATAGTATTCTGAATTAGCTTCGAAACGAACTAAAGAACGTATACTAATGATTTTTCTATGATTTATAATGAATTTTATAAGATAAGGTGTACAGTAAATTTCAGATTTGTCATATCCGATTTTTCAATGACATTTCATATGTAAACTATAAGATTTTCAAATGTATAACATTATAAAATGAAGATTATAAAAGTATATAGCATGTAGCAAGATTAACTTGCCTCGATGGGTCGCGAATCGGGAAAACGGAACGTTAACCGTCGGCGGGGAAAACTCGCGACGGCGCACGGTTCACGGAATGAACCCAAACGACGAACAAAGGAACCACACGGGTCGGGGTATCTCGCTGGAACGTCGAGAAACGTCACCGGCACGACGGAATTCCGGCAACAAAAGAACAGTTAAAAGAAATGAGAAACGAGACATGAAGCAAGAAGAGAAAAATGATAAAGAGAAGTACGAGAGAATATATGAGGGAGAGGGAGAGAGAGGAAAAAGTGGAGAGAGAGAGAGAGAAAGTGGGACCCACGGGGTTAAAGGGGAGGTTGCGATTGGCTGAGAGAATAAATTAAGAAGGATATAAAAGATTGTAAAAATATTATATGGTTAACTTAAAGATTTAAAAGATAGGTAATGAACAGTAAGATATCAGGTTAGTTAGAAAAATATATGCGAAGGTTTTAATAATATTAAAATTTAGGATTTTGGCGCCAAATGAAACATTTCCAAATTGCGTCCGGGTTGGGTCCAAAAATTCGAAATTCAAATAATAGGATTTTAGGCGGGTTCCAAATTTTAAAATGAAATGTTTTATGATTAAAAAGTATACTCCCAAAACGGACACACGCACGTGCACGTAGCCATCCAAACTCGCCCGTTTCACTGAACGGGACGAGAACACAATGCACGGACGCTACCACGAGGCTAAGGGTGTCAAGTAGGCCAAGATGAATATTTTTAATTTTATTTTAGGTGCTAAAATTTGTTATATGCAGAATGACTTAGCCGGTTAAAATTTTACAGTAAGACCCAAATAAGCAAGATAAATGAAATGAGTAATATCTAATGCTCAACCAATAACAGAAAATAGCAGCATTGGGCTCGGGTGTTACAGTTTAAGGATACGTTAGTCTCATTTGAGACTAAGATCAACTTAAACGTTTGTTAAGGATACGTTAGTCCAGTTTGAGACTAAGATCAACTTAACGGGATCGTTTAGATCCGACAAAAGAGCGTTTGGGCTCTATTGTTCCAGTTTAGGGACATGGTGGTCCATTGCCAGTTTAGGGACATGGTGGTCCATTTAATGTATGGCCGTCGGGAACCATCACCTCTCTGACGACGTTGAAAGATTACAACGACAGATATCAGAGGAGTTCAGAGATGTACCCTTGAACCAAAGTTGGTTGGGAGATCTATAGTCCAATTTGGGACTAAAGTCTGTTTGAGGGTTTAAGAATACGTTAGCCATATTTGAGGCTAAGATCAACTTAAACGGGATCATTTAGATCCGACAAAAGAGCATTTGGGGGCTCTATTGTTCCAGTTTAGGGACATAATGGTCCAACGTTCCCATTTTTGGGGACGGGTGTTAGTTTAGGGACGCATTAGTCCATGAGTTTAAGGACGCGTCGGTCCATGAGTTTAAGGACCCCACAGTCCATATTGATGTATGGTTGTCGGGACCCGTCACCTCTCTGACGACGTTGAAGGATTACAACGACAGATGTCAGAGGAGTTCGGAGATGTACCCTTGAACCGGGTGTAAATTGATTTAAGAGAGCAGTCGTGCTCAGTCAATTTAATTTGAGGACTTACGGCCAGTATTGGGCTAAGTCCAGTTGAGAATATTCAAGATTGTATTTGCTTTTAGCCTGTTAGGCCTTTATTAGGGCTTTGCCCCTGTTTAATAATGCAGTGCATTTTTTTTCTGGCCTATTAGTCCCTTTTAATTGGGCTCTGCCCCTTTTAATAGTGCATGGCACTTTTGTTTGGTCCGATAGACCTTTTTTTATTTGGCTCTGCCCTTGATAATGCATTGCATTAAATGCTCTAACAACGCTTCACGTGGCTTGTCAGGCGCTTTGCGCCAATTGAGGAGCGCAAGGCGCAAACTCATGTGATGGTGACACGTGTCACGCTCTGGTGAGCGCAAGCGCAGTGCGCTGCAACAGTGCGTTGCGCAGTTGCGCTATTGACACGCGGCGCGCTCTGGTGACTTGCGCCAATTTTAAGAGAGCAATGCTCTGTTTTAGAAGCGCATAGTGCAGTTTGTTCTGGGGCTGACACGTGGCGCTCTTTGTAAGTCCATATTGCGACCCCCGGTTCTTACGGGGAGGCGGAAACGGTATAAAAACAAATTTTTATCGCAAGAGGCAACATGGACTAAACAAGGTCGGGATCGTTGTCTAAACTAAAACTAGTAAACATGCTAAAGAGATTTAGCTACTCGGATGAAGATGGTTATACCTAAACTTGAACTCCTTCGTCTTCAAACTTTGTAGAGGTTGATGGTTCTCCTTTGTCGCCTTCTTCCGTCGAAGATGGATCCACCTCGAAGGCTCGACCTTTGGGCTCTTTCTCGAACTTGGAGTGAACTAGAATCGCCGGCTTGCTAAACCCTTGATCCTAGAGTGAGTAGAGAGTGTCTAAGGGTTGCTTTTGTTTTTAAAGAGAAGGATTCTCAACACATGAGAAGGTTTCTCTTTGCTAGAGGAAGAAGAAGATGAAGATGAAGAGAGAGAAGCTGAATGAGATAATGAGCTCTCATTTCCTTTCTTGCAACCATAATGCCAAAAGAAAATGAATTATCAAATAATAATAATCAAAATGAAAAGGTTGATGGAAAGTTTTAGAATGACCAATATCATTACAAACATTAAATGAAAATGCAAGAATCAAGAGCATCTTTCTTTTGTAATGATAATGGTCAAAAGTTCAACCATGGTCAACAAGTCAACCATGGTCAACAAGTCAACAAAAACTAACCATGACACAATTTCATTTTATTATATATTATTAAATGATATAATACAAATCCATTAGGGTTTGGAAAAAGAAGACTGTCAACTGTGCATACGCACCCGTTCCGAAACCCTAATGAAAGTTATCTTCCTCTTCCTCAAATAACTGTGCATACACACCTGCATCCTTGTTCCGAGGAACATGAATACTGAGAGATAAAAGTAACCCCAAATCATATACCAGTATCCGGCTCAAACCAGAGCCCGCTGGCAATATCCGTCCGGACTCCAAACGTGCACAAGTGCGCGGATGAGAACGAACCCTGTCGCAAAACCATGCGACCTCTACTCTGTTTTGCCCAGAGGTGAATACCCTCTGTGTGGGACTCTAAAGACTCGACACTACGCTGGCAGTGGGTTTAACCACAGACCGCAAGCGGCACTAGCTGTGCGTAACGGTCCCCAGGTAGATGTCGACAAGAAGGCTGACGAGGTGAAACCCCATCGGTACTCCTACTGAGTCTGAATGTGACAGTCTCCGTACAGTCCGGTCTGTTCGTCTGATACATCGCATGGCGGGCCTAGGGGCGGTAAACGTCAGTCCCCCAATAGCTGTACAAGTCGTGCCGGAGCGAAGCCCAAAACACCCTGAGATAACACTGGAAACCTACCAGTATATCTCGTTTGCCCTGGCCAGGGACTACTCGTGTAATGGCTCTCCTAGACACAGCGCGATGTCAACCCCCAATACCGGGAGAGACGAATCCTGTCTAACCGTCACTGCCTCCAAGTGCTTCGGGACTGCACCCAACCACCACCTGTTTGCACGACTCCTTTGAGCCGTGGTAGGGTAGTGATCAAAGTGCAGTGGGAACACACTCGAGGCGAAGTGCCAGTGTCAAGTCAGCGGACTAAGCTGTACTCATGTCACCTGGGAACTGATGACTGACGATAGGTATAATACCAACCTGTCAGTTCCCGACGAGTCCTGTCCAGTGTACTCGTAACCCAACGAGCACCCGTATACTATCTCCAGTACGACGTACTGATGGCTGTGGGACAGACCATTTCCCACACTGGGATGAGAAGCGCATACGCTAGTCTACTCCGGAGTATCGATGCCCTGTCTCGATAGTCCTGCGACTAGGGACCTGTATAAGGATGTGCTTATAGATTACCCAGCCCCCACTAGTGTGACTGCCATCACAACGCTGGTAATCAAGCAAAGATCCTAAGGGCTCCACTAATGCGTATAAGTGATATACTGAAATAAACACATGTACACATTGAAGTAGAAACAAACCAAGTAGCATACTACTATTTTGAGCAAGATTGTATATACAAGGTGAATATCCCAAGCATCCATTAAGTAATATACAAACTAGTATGATACAGTAATGGCCTCTAGGGCATATACACTAACACTCTTGGTGGCTTGCGCCAACCCAAGAGCGCAACAGTGCAATTTTTTCAAGTGCAGGGCACTGTTCAATATCTTAATCCAATTTTGGATCAAAGAAGAGAATCTTTTAAGATTCCAGAACCAATGGTTCATCAAAAGGCAATGCCTTTATGTAGATCAGAAAGATCTAATGAAGAAGTAAATTACTTCTTTTTATTATTATATATTTTTTTTATTCAAGATCTTGATCTTGTTTTTAGATCACTGATCTTTTTAGAAGAAAATTCTTTTTTTATTCAAAGGTTTTTACCTTTTTCTTTCTCTGAGTTCTTTCAAAGTTTTCAGAAGATTTCTCTGAGTTCTTTCTGTGTTAATCTCAATGTTAATGTGTTTTAGACTTGGAGTCTAGGGGCCTTTATATAGTGCCAATTGATTTGTTAAATCAGTTAAAGAGATCTTTCTCTGAGTGATTTAGGGATTTTTCCCTACCGTTGGATCTTTGATTCAAGGGCTCCTGTTTTACAGAAGAGAATCTTATTGTTTAGAAAGATCTTTTCAGAATTTTTCTGTTTAAATGCTGGCACAGTTGGCGCAAGCCCACCTGCGCTTGGCACGTGTCGCACAGCGCAGCGCAACTGCGCTGACACGTGTCGCGCAGCGCAGAGCGCAGATCAGCTGAAGCGTTGCTTCAATTATTTTAACTTTAATTTCAAGGCAGAGCTTTGCTCTGATTGGGGGAAACAGAAGCGTTGCTTCGTTTCCCGTCTTGGAATTTGAACAGAGCTTTGCTCTGATTGGGGTAAACATTGTTCAACTATAGCGTCGCCTAATTTTGATCCCAACAAGGTGAAAACTGTGTTGTGAAATGGACATTCAGTTCAGGAACTGAATTTCCAGCAGCGAACACTTAAAATGAAACGGCTGTAACTTGCAAACCCGAAATCCGATTGTCCTGAAATTAATTTTGTTGAACTGCCGACTGAGTTTACTTGCTACCGCCTTTGTATCATTTTACTGAATTTTGAATGTATGATTTAAGGCAATTTATATAAGTTCATAAGATGCATGATAGCTCGTATTACACATGATTTATTTAACTGCATAAATGTACATATTTTACCCGACTGCCATACTTCTAGTGATAGTACGTGTTATTATTCAGTGTACAGTGCATTGTCGTGCGTGAATGGTATCGGTTTAGGAGTGTCAAGTACGCCAGTGAAAAGTGAATGATTCGTGACAGTGAACAATACAGTGAACAGTGACTAAAACCGTGTTATTGATGCGTACTTGTACATGACTAGACTATACCCAAATAGTGAAAACCTGGAGAAAAAGGGGAAATCGAAGTGGAAAGAGAATTGTATTTAGCGAGGACAGTGATTTAGAGGATGATCATTCGAACAACGACTCTTATATATATTAGGTTGGGCCTAGCGGTCCGACTGACAGGGTTATGAACCGGGCGATAGCGGGCCGTAGTCTCGGGTATGTACGAAACCTTCGTTAAACATGATCCTCCTTTTCACAACTCGATTTCAAAAGTGGCTTAGAGACCGATAGGGACACCGATCATACATTGCATCAGTTAGTGACATATTAATACTTTCGTTTTCTGCATTTTATCTCCACTGTTATAACTTTCGTTTTCTTGTCTTTTGCTATTATTATAATATTGCTATTATGTCGCTCTGACGACCTGAGTATGCATGCTCCTGGTTATTGATGCGTACTTGTACATGACTAGACTATACCCAAATAGTGAAAACCTGGGAAAAAAGGGGAAATCGAAATGGAAAGAGAATTGTATTTAGCGAGGACAGTGATTTAGAGGATGATCATTCGAACAGGGGCCACTTCCCAGGAGGTCACCCATCTCAGGACTTCCCTGGCCCGAGCATGCTTAACTACGGAGTTCTCAAACTCCTGTAGTGCCAGTTCACTTAAAAGGCGACTCTGTATTGAAGAGTGGTATCATTCCATTTATAGTACAGATCTGCCCTCTTTCGGAATATATTCCGAAGAGTTTCCATTGTTCTACAGTGGATCCCACGGATTCAAGAGGTGGCCCCCGCCCACTTAACACGACACTTGGCGTGGACTTCCCTGGCCCGAGCACGCTTAACTACGGAGTTCTCAAACTCCTGTAGTGCCAGTTCACTTAAAAGGCATCTCTGTATTGAAGAGTGGTATCATTCCATTTATAGTACAGATCTGCCATCTTTCGGAATGTATTCCGAAGAGTCCCCATTGTTCTACAGTGGGTCTCACGGACTCAAGAGTTGGCCCCCACGGATTCAAGAGGTGGCCCCCGCTCACTTAACACGACACTTGACGTGGCACTTTGTTCCGTGTGGCACTTTGCAAGAACCGGGTCCCGACATAATACTAAAATATAAATATGGTTATAAAATAGTGTTAGACAAATAAATATTTAAACACTAATAATATGCATATTTAACAAACTTGAAAAACCATAAATTAAAAGTATTAAACTCCAAGTTATAATAATAAAAATAAAACAAAACCCAATATATCCAAAAGAAAAAGAAAAAGAAACGTATGATCGAACTAGGATGTTACAGAATGTCGTGGGTTGACTCCATGTTAATTCAAAATCTAAATCTTTCTTAATTTTCATCATATTATTATTTGGAAAAAAAAGTTTAAGAAAACAATAAAAAAAAATTGAATTCAGCAGATCACTAAAATCCTGTAATAAAAGTCTTTAGAAAATATTTATTTTCTAAGCTTAAATTTGTTTAAAAAAAATATATATATATATGATTATCTCAGCAAAATTTCTTTAAAAATCTTCTCCAATTGTTAACATATATGCATGTGCATCGCCTACAAAACGTTTAGTTTTGTTTATTGTAAGTCCGCGTAGAAGTGTATTGTATTGTTAAACTATTTTGTAGATATAAACACACAGAAGTATAAATAAAAACAGAATTCCTAAGAAAGTTACTTACACGACGTGACTGAAAAGTGAGGAGCTTAAACCTTGAAGGGTCCTCGCCCCTCATTTCTTTGTATAAGAATTACTTAAGAGAGTTGCTTAAGCCCCTAAGCTCTAATCAATATTACTTCAGTTTTTATAGACTGTTAAGCATAAATATCATTTTTTTCCTTTTTCTATTCCTAACCTACTCTAAATCATTTCGACTGCTATATCTAGAACACATGACACGCTGCAGCACGTATGATGTTAATACAATATAAACGCTTATATCATATGTATAAAGCACATCATTGAGAGAATTTCAAAAGGCAACCCTTTAAAATTAGCCATAAAAAAGGACAGTTTAAATAAAAACCCATCTTCTAACTATGAACACCTGCATCGCATGTGCCAAAACTAGTTGTTTTCCCATAAATAAACACTGCTGGTTGTTTTCCCGTAAATACTGCAAAACGCATTTCAGCATTGTATATATAACTTTATTTTTTTCAAAATAAAACAAATTCGTACAATAAACATTGTATAAAGTAAACCAAACAAAAGATTTGCAGCTCATTTCAAACTGTAATCGTTCAGTGCTATAAAACAAGCAAGCTTAGCTTATCAGTCTTACTTTTAGTATAGTTAAGGTCTATAATTTTATGTGCTAAACAAAGCAATCAGCGGCAAAACCTATATATAGTGAAGTAATTCAATCAAAGATTTGGATTTTTCCCAATAAACAACTGGATTAATCATAAAAAATTTATTTAATGAAATTTGGAAGAATATATGTGCTGCTTAGTTCATAACCACCAAATCAACTCCCTAGACAATATGTAAATTAAATGGCATTATTGCTAATGACAAATAAACATGTGGGTTAAGATAATTAACATTAGAACTGCTTGTTTGTACAATTCTGCATTGTACTTGCATCACCTAGCTGGACATTGTACATGTTTCATTTCTAGGTTATTATGATGATCAATATTAATATTGGATTAATTAGTTTCTAAGTTCCCTATGATTACTATACAGTTGCCCTACAAATTCTCTCTCTCTCTCTCTTCAACAAGATGAATTTCTTCAGCTCGGAATACTCCTACTCTAAGCTTGAAAAGGAAGACCCTGAATATGCGGATCATCGAAAAGCACAGTTTTTGATATACAGATCGATGAAGGAAATTGAAGAAAGGAGACGGCGAAGATTGAGAGTAGATTGAAATCTAAAATCGATTCAAGAGTGAAAAAGTTCGAAAGCGCTGTTTGTACAATTTTGAAGCTTGTTCTCGGATGCAAACGGTCAACGACTTCGACTCCAGGGTCGTTTTGTTAGCAGTTATTTTTCTTTCGGAATATTCCAAGATCTCTACAACGGTTTTAAGAGTTTAATATTATTTGCCGAATTTTAGTGTCCTGGACTGGAGAGTGTAATTTGGTACTGGTCTCATGTTATGTAAGTGTGATGCTGATGAAAATTTTGTACTGGAAGGCATGTATTCTGAATTTCAAGTAATAATCCATATTCAAATGACAATCATTTAGATGAAATTTCCCATGTTTACCTAAAATTTCTTAGAAATAACATTCTTCAAATTACACTGATAAACATTGAGCGATGTTCTTCATATTACATGTAATTCGTCATGCTACCTCAATATTTGCTTTTGATGGAAATAATAGCTTTTAAACATTCAATATAAACACAGCTCCTGTGACCCCTTCTTCAAATAAAAGTTGAAATAACTACGTCCATGGAATGAAATGGAAAAAGAAACTGGATGCAACACAATGCCCGAATTCAATATGCTTTCATATAAGCAGATTGGATCTCCAATTTTGAAACATTAGTCAGTTGGAACCCAAAACTTCCCCTAGCCAAGTTAAGGCTTTACAGGAAAGCCAGTTCCAACTTACCATATTGACATTTACAAGAAATAATAATACACATACAAAATTGCCAAAACAGAGGCCAATAAATAACAATAGTACAACTCAGCACAATTCAAATCTGCGTCTCTTTTCACTTTCGGCTATGTTTCTTTCCAATAAGAGTATCTCTTTCCCACTCGTAAAGTCCGAAACTCTTTACGTCTTCATATGAGAGAACTGATGAACTCGAGGGTTTCACTCCTAAAGCACTTGAAAACAATAAGAGAATGCTCCGACAAGCTTGCTCTTCTTCCATTTGTTCACTGTCGGTTCTCACTGAAGAGCTGTCTTTGTCTCTCCATTGCCATGGTTTATCATATGACCTGTCAATAAAGGATCGATAGATTTTGTAAAGAAAAAAGACAGATTTTTTGTTTATTAAAAAAAAAAGAGTTGCACATAGAATGTATAATATTGTGTCAAAAATGAGAAAGTAAAATTCGCTTACAAACAGTTGTGTCCATAAATTGTCGTGCTCCTAAATATTCTTGTAACTCACTCAAAAAATAAGGAAAGAAAATTGTTTAGCTTTATTTGGATAATCTGTAACCTAAGACCAGGCCCCCAGATTTACGAAAGATGGAGTTGGATATGAAACTTCCGCATGTGTTTTGGTTGCTTGTCGTTGGAAATGCAATGCATGTCCAAGCCAAGTAGTGCAGTTGATCTTAGAATTCCAAAAGCTATATTTGAGCAGTGTCAGGTATCACTAAGGGGGTGTTAGTTCCAAATCATTTGAAAATACAATTCTGAAATTTGAAAATTCATATTAGTCCCGAGTTATTTAAAATTGGAATTTGCTTAATAGTGTTGGTCAACAGCCGCCCGTCGCCGTCCCCATTCGACGACGATCGGAGGCCGCTGTCTGTCGCTGCCTCGCGGCCTCCGACCGTCGTCCTTGTTCACCGCCGCCTACGATCGCCGTCCCTGCTCGCCACCGATCGCCGTCCCCGTTCGCCGCCGCCTCCTATTGTCATCCCCGTTCGCCGCCGCCGCCGCCGCCCTTCTCCCGTCTCCGATCACTGTCCCCGTTCTCCATCGCTGCCCCCCCCCCCCGTTCGCCACCCCCGTTCGCCGACTGGCGATCGTCCTCACTGCCACCGGTCATCCTCGCCATCGATCGGCATTCGTCGATACTTCATCAGTTGAGTACCGGCTAACGTCCACCATTAAATGTATTGTCCTAAATTACATATGGATTTTGAAATCAAATGACTATCATTTTATATAGAAAAGAATTTTATCAAAATGACGGTCATTTCATTTACAAATTCTGGAATGTAATATTATCTGGGACTACCATCCCCTAAAGTACAAATACAGAATTTCAAACTCATTGCATTTCCAATTTCACGATGGGAAGCAACTACACAAAACAAGAATGCTGCTTTTAGATTTGGGTTAATTGCCTTGAAAAAAAACTAGTACTTTTACCCTGTATACTTAAACCCCCACCCCCTCCAGTGGCACCCAAATTCAAATGTAAACAGTACTTAAGATTTCTAATTTAACTCTAACTTGTTTGTGATGCTTAGAGTAGAATTTTAAGCGTCTTTAGAGTTATGGATCAGTTATGGATCTTGGTCCATAAACAGAGATAAATGTTTCGCTAATAAATCACTTGAAGGGTATAAATTCAGTGTGGTATAGGCAACAGGGGGTTTTGGGCTCCAACTATGCCTAACCAAAAGGCCCCTTGTAAGGCTTTATACTAATTATGCCTTTTGTTGCTACCTACATGAAATCAGAAACTCATAAGAGAGATTATTTTGGTGCTAAAGTTAGAAGCAAATATTTACCATGTCCAGTCTGGATTAAGTTCAGGAGGACAATATATCTTTGTGCAGTGTGAAGCTATTGCATCAGCAATCTCATCGAAACTGGTGCTCCCTGTTCCAAGACATAGAGACTAATGTTAGTTAATAGCTGAGCAAACACCAAAAAGAAATAAAACAATGCCATCACACTCGGCCATAAACATAGGATAACTTTATAAAATCAATATATCAACAATGCCACAAAAATATCATCATAGCACTATCATATTATGACACAACAAGAACTGAATGCTAAATGAACAAAATGAGACAAAAGCATGTACCTGCTGTAGTAGACGAATTGCCAAGGAGCAATAAACAAAGTGCTAAAATGACCGATGGAAGAAAGTTGCAATTTCTCCCAAGAAGCTGTTGAAGGTAAAGGAGTATGATGGCTAATGCCTCGTAAGAACTAGAAGAATTTTCCCCACTTCCACACTCCTTTTTGATGATTTGTTCTATTATGGACTGCAGAGTTTCAATCTTTGATCTATTTATTGAACAATTCGTATACAAATTAGAATATTTGTTTGCAATGCTTCCAAGTATTACTGAGGCTACTGCCCAGCGTAAGAGCTTAGAAATAAGAGATTCTTCTTCCTGCTGTTCCTTGAATGAAATAACCAAATCATTATCATTGGCCATGGATCTTTCCATAGAACATGGTTGTAAAGCAGCTGGAATCGCCTGTATAAGAAGCTTTGATAGTCTCATCCTATCCTGTAGAGGTCACATCAATGACAACTTAATTGCTTGGAGAAATTAAATTAGCACCGATAATATTTACCAGAATAAGGATCTAGAGTAACATTGAAAGAACAGCAGTTATGAAGGTTAAGATTATGCAAAATGAAACCACCATATTACAATTTGGAAAAAAGAAAGTTATATTACCCAACATCATGCTAAGCAAAACTATGATACATACATAATATCTTTCAATTTGCAATTCGAGTGGCTTCTTTCTAAGATCATCTATAAGAAAGGAGAGTATAATCGGAAAACCATGACACAATTATCTTAATATCGTCAGCAAAATATAGTTCATGATAAGAGTAATTGATGCAGATTTCTTGCATTATAGTCTACACCATCTCAACAATCTAGGAAGTCAGGATTCTAGCAAGGTCCAGGTGACAAATAAATACTTATTTTAAATATCCCCCAATCTGAGAATTTCCTAAATTAGTAGTTCACAGGCAAATGTAAATGCTCAAATCATCATTGCAAAAATTCTCTTCAAAGCATAAGATCTAATTAAACAACTTGCCTTTTTGGGCCAGACCCATCCCTACTAACTGATTGTCAATCGGTGGAGAAAAAGGGACTATAGCTCTAACTAAAGTTATACATACCAGTTCCCATGGGAACCTAAAACAAGCAGAGGCAAGTCAGCTCTCCAAACACATGCAGATATAAAATGACCTTTACATTGTATACAACTTCACTGTGAAAGTACAAATGGTGGGAAGAAAAGCAAAAGAATGAATGAGCAATTCAGAGGGATCCAAAGTTGAAGGTGAATCCATCATTCCATTGCATATCCAATAAGCTAATTATTGTGAAAACATGGAATTCTAAAAGATGCATTATAACACAATAACAATTGCAAACTGCCATGATCTTCTAAAAGATGCATTATAGAAATAAACTTACCATGTTAGTTGCAACCGGTACTGGTGCAGACAAAAGGATTATATTTAGCCCCATTGCATTGGTAGGACTAGTTTGTCTATTTCTGGGCTCGACATTAACTGCCTGATATAACTGAAATAACCCCACGAGTGATAAGGTTAAACGTGGCTGGTAAATCTTTCTATTCTGTGATATTTTCAAAGTTGACGCCATCACACTCAGTAAAGAATTTACTAAAGTAACATTTCCCTTCAGAAGCTTCATGGAGCTCACAACTAGAGCATGCAAATGAGAAGAAAGATCTGATAATTGCTCTAGGGCATCCTCTTGAAGCCACTCACTTATTGTTTCAACAGAGATCGCATCATTGATGACCTATAAAAAATAGAGCAGAATAGAAATGTTACTTCTATCTTAGTCTGTGTTCTGTTCTAAGTAAACAGAACACAGACTAATCCATCCAGATTAGATAAATATTATCGAAACCGAGAAAGTAATTGAATAAGTAGTCCAAAAAGCAGGGCATCAAGATGCTTTTGAAAGCAAGTTGATTTTTGAGTTTGTCGAAGAACCAGAATTCTGATGACAGGTTCTTTGATAGAGCTCTGGTACATTCTAATCTGCTTTATTAAAAAATTTGCCTATATATACACTATTACACTCAGATAACACAGCAACGCTTGTTATTATCTCTGGTTCTTTGATAGAGTCCAATGATAAAACCTTATCAAGTCCAAGGTCATGCTTACTATTAAGATAGCTTGCACCTTAGTAATACTAATACAAGTAACTAAGGCTACCTTGGAATTTGAAATCCATGACAACAATCAATCAAGGGCTATCTTTGGAGCAAAACAAGATGGTTAGGAAATATTACACGGATTATTAAAGACTTCTAGTGGATCTTATTTGGTTAGATCTCTTGTATCAACTTTAAATAAATAGATTACTACGTGGATTTTCCTTTTTTGTTTTATGAACAGTCGATTTAGTATATAAATTTTCTACTCTATCACCAAGGCTTAGCTGGCTCAATTGAGGTTAGTGTCCATATTGACATTTCACATCCCTATGACAAGTGCAATGGGACAGAGTTCTGAAAGATGTTCATTAAAGTTCTGCCATTGCTACCATTGACTCTTAAGCTTCGCAAATCCTGTGATTTCCAAGAGTCACAGATGATAATATTAGCGGTTACTATCCACCGATGTGTTCCTATAAGCTTAATGAAGCACTTATACCCAAGATGTCTACGGACAACTGATGTACCAACTTGGTGACTTGGGCAGAGCTTTAGACTGAGCCGAGTAGTTTTATCCTCTCAGGAAGCTAGAAAACAAATTATTTTACAATATTTCAGTAAATCTGATAGAAAATAAGATGCACAATAGGGATTAAGATTCTGCAACATATGTAAACAATAGCGATTAAGCAATCTGGATGAATACATACCTTCAGCACTAACTCTAGAACTTCTAGAGATTGTTCTTTATGATCCCCAGCTATCCTCTCCCCATAGCTTAAAAGAATTGAAGACAACCATGAAAACAGACCATGTTTCTTGATTAAATGAAGTGCTGTGGTCGGAAGTTTAAGGCATTTCTTCATTATCTGCAATGTAAGTGAAACTACATTACATTTCTTGCAGGCTGTGATGATGGACAGTTGAACAGTATGAAGCAGGAAGCAAGTAAGAAAACTTATAAACAAAGTCTAGGAATACTGTATGAGCTATATGAGCACTGGAAACCTTCCAACAAATGGTAATTTACTGTTTGTAATGGAATACTACCACCGGGCGTCGCAACATATAAGAAAATAGTGTATTGATTACTGAGGTTTCCTTCTTGTCTTCGTGGGAGGAAGTCTGTCATGCATCAACATACCTCCAACAAAATATATTTTATCCTGATGTAACCCCTACCAATCTAATTCATATACTCCTAACTTTCGTAGTGGGGGTGGGGGGCTAACAGGAGATGGTGGTCAAAGACGAGGGGACATTTGCTCAGTTACAGGGGTTTGGAAGCGAGGAGTTAAATATAATGCAGTATAGAAACAGCAACCCAAAAAATAAAGGGTCAAGAAGCACTTTACTAACGCTTGTAGTTGGTTGTGGCCTAACAATATATATCAAACTAACATAATACTTAGCATTCCTAAAGCGAGCCTTTGGACAATGTGGAAAGGCCTCCTGTGGAAACTCACTTGCAAAAGAAAAAATAAATGGGGCAAATAAATATATTTTTCAAATTGACATTGAGGAGATTTGAACCGAATACGTTTTGGAAAACTTGGTGCTCTAATATGAAATCAAGAACCACTTTATCCTAAAAGCTTAAGCTGTAGGTGTTGGGTCGTAGGGTAACAATGTATGTGAAACTTACATCACTTAACAAATTTACAGCCTTGAAAACAAACCAGATTCCCAGAAAGGGAAAAAAAGGAAAACTATTAAATGATAGATCTAATAAAAGAAAACAATCACAAAAAAATAAGGGACAAGATTTCAAATTACCCTAAGTGTCAGAATTTTTGACTCATGATCCGAGAGCGAAGAGGCACAAAAACTCAGCAAGATCTTCAGAACGTCTTGTTTCTTATAGATTTCAGCATCAATGTCCGAATTCAATCCCGCATATAGTAGCCGCAGTATCCACAAACGATCGGTTTGAAAATGAATGGAGCCACTTTTGAACAACTTTGGAAATAAAGGGATCGTCTGTATAGAAACGTCGTAATCAGTAAGTAATACAAACAACAACAACAATAAATATTATATGTTATCAAAAAGACCATGTGGCATTTACCATAAACATATGTTACCTTCAGGTTCATCTTGTGTGAGTGCATTAAGAAGTCACTCAATGTAAGAAAATGGGTCTGTGACGGATCCAACAATATGAGTGATGCTTCTGCAGCAAAAATAGCTACCACAGAAGGAATCCTCTGCCATTCCTCTGTTATCCCATTTTGGATGCATGTTAAAAGAAGTTGAAGTTGCAAAGTATCCTTCCTCTTCTGATACTTCTGCCATCAAGTCATATTAAAAATCTTAGACAAAATAGCAAGCCATTTGCATGTTCATAATATAAGTTACTCAAAACGTGCAAATAAATCAAGCCCGGCCCTGTACATAGCAGGCTGTTACGATCATAATGTGAAACAACACCATAGACAAATTTTGTGTGTGTGTTGAGAGGTCCATAACACCTTGATGCTTCATACAGTTTGTTATATATATATATATATATATATATAGAGAGAGAGAGAGAGAGAAAGAGAATAATGGAGGAAAGAGGCCATAGGAGGTAATTTCCTCCTATAACGTCGAAAAAATACAACCTCCACCATTTTTTCCGACAATCGGCACCCAACATCATCATTGTTATCATCTAAGATGTACATATCCCAAATTTCATGTGATTCCACCACCTTTTCACCGTTGAATTAGCAATGTAAAAAGTTCTATTGTCGGCAAACCATTAATTTTGCATCAACTAAATTAACGGTGAAAAAATGGTATAATCACATGAAATTTGGTGTATCCACATCTTAGATGATAAAGATAGAAGTGATGTATGCCGATCGTCGAAAAAAAATCACAGAGCATGTATTTTTCCGACGCCATAGAAGGAAATTCCCTTCTATGGTACCTTTCCTCCATTAACCTCATATATATATATATATATATATATATATATATAAGGAAAGTGTTTATGAGGTGGCATCTTAAGAAATAAGGTGTCACCACAAATTTTGACTATTCACCCATTTAGTGAATGATCGGCAAAGTTCACTATTTCTCCATGGTGGCATGGTGTAAAACATGGGTATACTAAGTTTCATATGATTTCGAAAACATTTTCCCATCGATCTAGCTTTATCAAATGTTCTATTGTCAGAAAACCGTTAAAACCGCGCGATGCGAGGGTACAGTTTATCGAAAACATATGAAATTTGGTATACCTATGATCTAGATCATGGCGATGAAGTTGAACAGTGCCGATCATCGGAAAATATGGTGTAAAGTCAAATTTTGAGGCGACGCCTCATTTCTTAGAATAAGGTGCACCTCATAAACACTTTCCTATATATATATATATATATATATATATATATAAGTTTTTATTTTTTGGGGATATACTATGCTTGCAAAATTTCTCAACAAAGACAAGCTAAAAGCCATGGTCTATCTATCTAGATTTAGGCCCCGGATCCTTGCTTCTACATTCATTACAATCAAAATCATACGTCTTGTCACTTCAGTCCAAGTCTTCTTTCGTATTTTCTTTTCTGCAACCTTGAACCAAAAGTATTTCTATTTAGAGGATTAGGTTTGTTGATGCACTAATAAAGATTGGCAAAGTGTGGAACTTAGGAGGGTAATTGATCATGAAATTATAATTAGAGCATAATAAGTCCTTTTAAGACAATGAACATGAGAAATGTCAAAACCACTACACCCAAAAGCTTAAGTTGTTGCTTGTGAGCTAACAATGAATATCAAGCTACCATAATGCTTGACAAACCCCACCCCACCCCCACCCCCACCCACAAAAATATATGGGACTTCAGGACATGTGAGGCTTCCATTGGACATATGAATCACTTGGCAAGGCAAAAGTAAATACTTAATGTCCTTGCACTGAAGCTAGCAGATGCATCCAGGGTGGAGAAAATAAAATTAGAATTGGGTAAAGAGCGTCTCGTTTTGCAAATCTTGCAATAGTTCATAAAGACAACAATTATAGTCTCATAATAACCTTCAAACATAACCAGCTGCTACCTGTTAGAAACAGTATTAAGCATTTAAGCACAATTAATATATTCAAATTACTGAGTTTAAATAGGGAAAAAACATTAAGCAATTATCAATAAATAGGTATATAGTAGTCAAGAGCTATTAAAATCAAATTTGTGTACAAACTATGAAAAGATTATATCTATTACCTCCAAAGTTTTCTTGAATTTTCCAAGGCAACCATAACCCAATTTTCGTAGTTCTTCATCAGGCGAAGATATGCTAGCAAATGTGATTGCTAGAAGACCTATTCTAGAAAATTCAATGGGCTCAAGATAGCCCATGGAGAGACAATGAATTGAAAACCGCAAAATAAAGGCAGGATCATATCTTTGAACGATGTTAATATTTGAAGATGATATTTTCTGCCAAAAACATCAAATCAGAATGTCAAAGCACAACCAAGTGAATTAGCCAAACTGAGAAATATATAATTTAGTGACAGTTTCCTTTTTTAAGGAGCAATATATAACATGAACCTAAGAAGTGGGAAATAAACCTCTGAAATGTCCACAAATTTGTCCTCTAAGAGTCTTTTTAGCGACATTGGAGCAGTTGTTGAATATCTATCCTCGCAAAAATGCAGCACTGTCATCATAGATAATTTCGAATCGACTGGAATATTCTCTCTAAAGAGCATTTTACGCCTTTCTTCCATCGTTTCAGAATCCATTTCCATGTTAGATGATGATAGTCTATCGATAGCCAGTTCATTTCTAAGTTTCATGGCAGAACTACCCCATAGATAATCCACATCTGCAATGCTCCCGTAATACGACCCTTCAATCATCTCAATCTCATACATAAGATGGAAAATCTCCAAGTCGATTTCACTCATAGTTGCACCATAGCCAGATAAGAGCAAAGAGAGCAGCTCCTTTAAATACCCGCCATCAACATCTGCAGCCCCAAACTTTTCCTGGCAGCCTTTAAAATGAAAAAGGATTCTTAGCAACTTAACTGCTTCCATTTTAATGTCCTCGACAGAATAATGATTAAATTGAAGTTCGGAATAAACATCAGAGGTGTCTCTGCCCTCAGAAGCGATTTGGTCCATACATGAGATGTCAACCGACTTCAAAATACTGGGGAGTGGCTGGAGTAACGTTCCTGAGGGAACAAAAGAAGAGGAATCAGAATATCCGCAGCATCTCGAAATAGTAGGAATAAATTTAGGATGTCTAACAAATAATGCTAGAACTTCAGTACAGGAACATCTCTCCTCTGATAGCGCAACAAGAATGCAGCGAATTGCTCTTAGGGTAAGAGAATCCTCAAATCTATGATGGAGAGAGGAACTAAAAAATTGATCTAAAAAAGGAATTGATGGCGATTCCCAGAAGTAGCTTTTGATATCCATGGACAATTGGACTATGTTACTCAGGATGTAATGTTCTAAGAATCTGAATACCGGATAACAATTGATATCACATGATGCGTCAGAGATATCAATTTTAAGAGGAATTTTCTTTACAATGTGATCCAATGTGTTGACCAGAATTCCCATCAACCTGTTTGCATAGTCCAAAATGTTAGACTCCTTTCCTGTCACTGAGCACTGAGCTAAGCTTCCCGGAGGAAATAATAATAATCTCGTGAAGGATATTTTAGCAGCAACAATGTCGACTATTTTTAAGGACTCCTTGTAGGAACACGAACCAAGATTAATTCTGGTAACATGTGGGTCAAATAAAGATGCATCTGAATAAACAGTGTCAAATATTCTTAATAGCTGCTCATCTTTCACTTGACTCTTGCTTAGGATGAAAGAATAACGCAACATGGTGACGGCTTTTCCAAGAAGAGTGCTGCTGCAAAATTTATGAAAATCCTGAGGGGAGGTCATCACTGATTCAGCATACTCTTCCTGAAATATGTCCTGAGAGACATAATTGTTCCAATTTGAGAAACTATCCAAAAGCATACCTAAATAAAAATTTGCAATTCTGCCAAGAGGTTTAAGTTTTTGTTCCCCATGTTTATGTAGGACAGACATCAAATACGACAAAGCTGCAGGCAATAGAATCATATAGTCATCATTCGAAAAGGTATGCTTGATGTCCTCGTTAGCTAGCCATGCACCGCCATTATTCAATAGAATCATATTAGAAAAATCATTGTTTAAAAATCCCAAATATATCTTCCCGAAGAAGTTCATATGCATTGGGCTTTCTTCAATAAGCTGTAAGAGAATTCTACCTTTTATCTTACTTGTAGGGTAAAAGCAATACAAAAGCAGTTTTATCGGACTGTTGGTGATCATCCTAGACAACTGTGCACATAGTGGAAATAAAGCAGGATGAGGTTTAGTGAATCTCCGACTATAAACAGCAGAAACAAACTTCAAGAGACATGCATCAGCATTATGAGGATCTGAACAGTTACCAAACTCCAGAATCTTATGATAAAGGTTTAGAAGAATGGACACATCAAAGTTTCTGGCTTTCATGTCCAACAGCCAATTAATTTCTGAATCAAATGTTGGCTGCTGTAAACAATTAAATAGCATACCCAGTGCACCATCCAGGATATGCATGCCAATTGAAACAGCAACAGTTACAAATGATGAAGCGCTTCCTGAAATACTATCTTCAAGTTTCTCAAACATCCAATGTACAACCTCCAGCAATTCAAAAGGCGATGCATATTGTTTCAAGACATCAAGTGTGTAAAACCAACGGAGAAGCAATTCAGCGTCTCTATTAGAAATACAATACTTGAATTTTTCGACCATGTCGTCAATTAGGTTCTTTGGAGCACTTAAAACCAGTCTAGAGGAAGAATTATGGATTCCAGATGAAGGATTCCACAGTTTTTCTGCGGCGAAGACAAAATCAAAAACCGTCCTTAATAACTGCAAGATATCACAGTCAACAGGATGAAACTTCACTGAGGAAGACATAATGTTTTGCTCGTTATTCATGTTATTTTCCAAGGAGCTAAAGCACAGAGGCTGTGACAAGGGAAAAGTCACAATAGGGTGCTGGAAAATGAGGTCAATCACATCTTGAACATAATGTGTAACAGATGCAGCCCTTGATGTTTTTGAACTTGTATCGGAAATCACCACCACAATACGACCTACTATATACTGAACAAGAGTTACACAAATTTGGAGAAGTTCTTGCAAAATGGCAGATGCACTGGTCCTAAAGGATGACATTGTCTGATTGGTCCAGAATAGCACATTCCTCAAATATGAGATGTAGTCATCAAGTGAACCTTTAGAGAGCTTGAGTTGAAGCAACTTTAACATTGTTTTTGACAGCAATATCTTTAGGTTTTTGCTTGTTTTTGACTTGACATTTCCGATCCTCATGATTGCTGAAAATAGAGCATAAAATGGAGCACTATATAAAAATAAACCAAAAGCAGCAGAAGAAGCTGGTTCTGTAGAATCTAGATGGTATGTTGTCTTCTGGGATTGAAGAACTTCAATGCTATTGGGTAAGTGAAGATTGTTGCCCCTATGGTCATTAATTAGCCCCTCAATCATTTCAAGGCCAGAAGAGAACATATCTAACCACGAATCAGCAACACTGGCAAGAAAACTAGGTTCGAGGTAAAGCACCCATGACAAGAAGGGAAGATACAATCTGAGATGTTGTTTTGTAACAGTTAGAAGCAGCGGAAAGTTTTTCAACAAATCATCCGGAGTCGCACATATTATTGATGATGAAAAAGCAATAGCTACCCCAACTGGACTAACACCATTTTCCCACTCTAGAAGCTCCTTTAGATTATCTACAACTGAGAAGAAAGAGCCATCATACTGTTTGGTGGCACTTTCTGAGATTGGAAGTAGACTGCCACAATCTTGATTAAGAACATCCTTTGCTAAGCACAACAAATTCTTTACTGGCCGCCACTCACAAAGGTCACTCTTGGAGTCCATGACTTCTCTAGAATTCCCATTAAACTTTTCCGTCAAGATCAAGTGGATGAGGGCAGATAATGTTCTCACGTCCACCTGTTGGACAACAGTCGGAGTATGATATTCTGTTCATCAAAAACAGCATACTAACTAAAAGGATCTTTTTTGTACCTGAGTTTGCAAAATTAAGCTAATTGTATTGCATGCATATAATGAAATCATGGATTTATCAGATACTTTGTAGGTTCTGGATTCGGATTCAAGCAACCTGAGGCACTTCTCTAGGACGCAGATGACAAGAGGGCTGAAACCAGGAGAATCATCTACATGCAAAATGATATGGTGAGTGAAAAGGATTGCCAATGAACTAGACAGGTATGTCAAATGTTTGGGATTTGGGTTAGAAGCAAATAATAAAAGACATGAAACTGCGAGTTGCTGGAAGTAGGGCTGTTAAAAAAAGAGCACTTGAATGCTCGAAGCTCTCGGCTTGAGATCGCCTCAGAAAGCTCATTTGAGCATGTTTGATAACCTAAACAAATAGACTTCGAACATAACATGTTCGGGCTTGGCTCCTGTTTCCACTCGGCTCAACCCGACTCCCGGCCTGCCTTAGCTCATTCAGTATTTCGTGATCATAAAAAATTACAACTAACTAATTATTCATGTGTTTGATCCCAAGATATTGGAATAGAGGCTTTGTTGCTGTTCTTGCTCTTGTAACTTGAATACCAAATTACGATTTGAATCCATAATCTGAAATTTACTTATCACTAAAAAATATGTATCGAATTTTATGGCATCTTGTTTAGGCAGTAGAGTAAAAAGTAAAAAGCATGCATTATATGAATTATTTAGCATGCACGTAATGAGTTTAGGGGTAATATTTGCTCATAGCAACAAGATTAAACATTAATGTCAATTGAGCCTAAAATGGCTATTTTTTGCTACTAATTTACAAATTATCAGACTTCTGTTGCACATTCTCTAAGATTTACTAATATACACTTTGTAATATTCTCAATACTCGTTTCCTAGGTTGGCATGGGAAAGAAAAGCTAGAGGCCTAGTTCGGGATTGATCAATAATATAATTTAATCTAGATTAAATCATTGAACGGACACCGCCAACCATTAGCTCGGTTCTGTCAAGCCGTACAATAAGCCAAGCTCAAAGGTCAGCCGTTTTTCAAGAAGTGTCTAACAAAGAAAAAGGAATAGCATGTGCTAGTTATCATTATACTTCAGAAGTTGACTCCGAGGAGAGGGGGGGGTCTATACAAGCAGCATTGATGAAATTTAATGATAGATAGCCCTTTCATGGTGTTCATCACAGCATGCCTAAGTACACTAATAATTAACACTCTAGTAAACTAAGTAGTTTGCTTCGACGGCATGGCCTATTTCGGCTAAAATTGAACTGAATAGAGGAAGCGGAAACGAAACTAAGCATATGAATATCACTAATTGTTGTAAACACTTCACTGTAGTCTAACAATAATTTTTATCTACTGCCTAAAACCCATATCCAAGTTCTATATGCTAAATTCTTTCCAACATATTTTATCTTAGGTCATCTTCAATGCAGATGTAAAATTAAAATAATCAAAAACGCTACTAGATTTGCAGAATAAATCAATTAAGACACAAGCTAAACAAATTATCGCATACCATTAAGATTCCCTGACCTAGAGATATTCTCTCGCATTTGATCCAGATACTTGTACAAGTTGTTCCCGATTGTTGAAACAGCATCACAAAGAAATGAACTGACAACCGTAGACAGGTCGAAAAGGGCTTCTGCACCTATTCCCTCTGCAGTATAGCTGTTTATACAATAGCCAGCTAAGGAATATAACCATGCATCAATTTCAGAGAAATTTTGATCAAAAGCACCAGTGCTTATCATAGCCGCACGCGCCAAAATATATGCCTGTTCTTGAATGCCCTTAACATGTGAATGTACCAAGATGTTTAATAGTCGCTGCAAGTGTTTGTACATAAATTTGGGAACCCTATCTGAAACCCCGCCTCTCGGAGCATCCTGAACATACTCAAGTAATAGAGACAATAGGGACTGTAGCTGATCAGTAGACAGACTTGATGGGTCCATGGGTAAAATTTTGAAGAAGTCAAATGACCCTTCAATAGCAAGGGGCACTGTTCGCTGCAAAATAATTAAATCACTAAATCATTTGACTATATAATATTAATTAAATTATTTTCAATATGTAATTACATCTTTTATCCTCAATTACAGTGACAAGGGCCAAAATATGGGAGACAACATATACACGGGCACAGGACACTGCAATTTATAGAAGGTAAGATATGGGGAATTATATAGATAGATACACCATATATACACATGCATGTGTGTGTGCAAGCAAATGCCATATGCATATAATAGTTTGAGAATTTTCCTCTTTCTGGAAATTTGTAGTCAAATCATTTCCATTATCCATCAATAATATTCAAAATTAAATCCATAAATAATATTCAAAATTAAATCCATATCAAACCGCTACTCATTACTTGTTAAAATTTGAACCTCTCATTCCCCACAATATCTTCTCTCTCTTGATCCTCTCTTTCTCTCTCCTCATGAACAATAGCTACGGTACAGCACCATGTTCAACTGTTATGCTTCTTATCCGAATTATGTTTTTATTTTGAGAATTTATATTAAAGAAAAAAGATTCAGGTTAATGGAAGATGCATTTCAACAACACTGCTGGTTTGGGTTAGGTTGACATAGGATTGTTAGTTAGGGGCTATCCTGTGATTCATTACATTGATAACTTAGCACACTACAGTATATAGGATGGATAACCATGGAGTTCGGACCGTAACGTAATGTGAGAAGCAGTTCATATAAACATGTCCCCATGGGCTTGTGCACGTGTGTATGTTCCAACCTGGTCAGGTAAAATTATTTAGAATAAGAAAGAGAGGAGCTAACATTCAAGCTTAACAGAGCCTTAGGTTAGGGTATTTGTTCCAGTTGATTTGGCTCTGGCCCACACATCAGAAGCAGATGACTGGTCGGAGGTTTTTGAAACATGGGGTGGGTTGGTGGGTGAGAGAGAGAGAGAGAGAGATCCACCGTGAATAGTTTGTTTCAGACAAGAACGTGTTGTTGCATTCAAATTTATGGTTCAGTTCAAGACACACTGGCTCTTAATTTATTTTTATAACAGAAGTTTTCAGGGTTTTTTTATTTAGAAATAAGAGAAAGACGTGCCCGTATGGGGGGGGGGGGACATCTGTAGATAGGTAGATGCATGCATAGATAGCTTTGCAAGAGAGTGCAATACAAGAAGAAATATTTTGCACTTAGATTCCCCACACAAGTTGTGAACGTTTGATTTAACTCGGAGAAGTTTTCAGAGTTTCAACTTAGAGAGATACAGCACTTGTATACAACATCCATTTGCAGATTGACCAGATTGTAGAAAGGGATCCCTCTTTTTTCACACATACAAACATATCAGTAAACTTCTTTTTGTTTAAATGGAAAAAAAATTGTTGTGGGAAATACTCTCAGCTTTTAAGATATCAAATCAATTTGTGCCAGAAGGTAACAACCCTTTATTATCAACGCATGTATCTAATGTTGTTAAAAAGGTCACAGACTTATGCATCTATCGAATGTCCACTCCTTCAACAACTTCTAGCAGATAGTGTTAGTAGATGAATTTATTTACTATTAATGATCCCATTTCTGACAACCAAAACCTTGAGACGAACTTTCGCTCTCCATCTATCTACTATTGTGGACACCAAATGCAGATTTATACTTTTATCATCATAGAGCAATAAGATTAAAACACAATTTCTGTTTTGTCAAATGCATCTGTCTACTATTACCGACACTTGCTTGTAGTGTGGCTAAGAAAATTTGGGATTGGTTCCAGAATGATGTACGGAATAGGTCTTCCCCTTATACCTTTGGTGATATTTGGGGACACTGGAGGAAAGGGACGGATATGGTGCAGCTGGGGTTGCAAAGCATTTTGGCATCGGCTATTTGCTGAAGTATTTGGTTTGAGAGGAATAATAGAAATTTTTTAATTCTAATTATGCATATTATAAACTGGATCGCAACAAACATTGTGCTTTGGTTAGGTCCAGTAGTAGCGAGGGTTCCCAAGAGGACTCGAGCTGGAATTATCATGCAAGAGTTGGAGGAGTTCAGGGGCATCGCACAGGGGCCCAGAGCTACCTGTCCGAGCAGAGGAGACAGGTAAGGATACATGAGGTGCGGCGTAGTTTGGGACTGCATTTTTGGGAGGATGTCCCAGTTAGGTGGATGGCTCGGCCTTGTGTGAGAGGGAGAGGTCTCTTTATATTGTGAGGACTATGTAGGGGCTATGTTCCCAAACCTGTGTTTTATGCTTTTTTGCTTCTTTTTTGCTTTTAAACTTTATTTGTAGTTTCGTTAAAATTTTCTATTAATGAAACGTTGGGGAGGCTTAGCCTTTTTTTGATAAAAAAAAATCTGTTTTGTCTCAAAAGACAATACAAGCCAAATGTGACATTCTATACTAGAAAATTTGTTAGATGTCATATGTTCTCCCATATCATTCACATCAAATGACGTTACAAAAGAAATTTGATCTCTTACAACTGTCCAAGAGCAGTTTGAATGTAATACTTGACAATGGCCAAGGAATTTAGTGTGATAAAATATCCAGGTTCTTCGAATAAAGAGGGCACATACCAGGTAATATTTGAACGCATCAAGCAACTTGGACTGAAAGAAGTTCTCTGAACTATTTGGTTCATCACCGATCATCATTTGTTCACTCAAGCCCCAAATTTCAGCTATTACTGTCCTGTCATCCTTCTTCACATCCAACTCTTGCATGATAATTTCAGCTTCAGGATCACCATTAGTTTGTTCAGTAATTATTCCACCTATAATAATATCAATACCATCACTTGTATTGTTCACCTTCAACTTTTTCGAACCAACTTCAGGTAAATTGGCACATCTTTTTATGCCCACACACAAAAGTTTAGATTGTTTGTGGCCAGATGAAGAGAGTAACTTCAACAAAACTTGAGGCTCGGGCAACATTGCTCTGACTTCATCCTGAATTAACAGCTTTAGAGAAATCAACTTCAGGGTTCCTGGTTCATCACTAGCAGAACAGCTGACTCCACCAACATTCAACCACTTGTCGACTTCAATGAAAGAATTGACCCCAGAAAGACCGTGCAAATAAGCTATCCGTTCACCAGAGGAATCATCTTGCTTACCACTGATGCTCTCTATGATATTGTCAATTGACAGCATTAAACCAGCCAATGACTTCAGTGATTCCAAAACAACCCTTAAAATGCCATGCTTCACGGGGTCATCAGCATGCTGCAATCCCGTACTAATAATTGATCGAGTAAGTGGACGTGGAACAATGCACTTCAATATATTCTGCAGTTCCGGCTTGTCCATTGTTGATTCGCCACAAGAATGAGATATGACAGATACAAACATGGTATTGGAATTTACTGAAGAAATCATGTCAGCTGCGAGGGTAACAGCAGCAAACCTACAAACAGTACAAAACAGATTGAAACATAATTCACGATAAGAATAAAACTCATCCAAAACAGTTGGAAACATAATAACTCACAATAAGAAAAAACTAACCACGATGAAGAAGATCGTGGTTTAAGATTATAAGGAAACTCGTCCATGTAAGCAACACACAAAGATGGTCTCCGTTTCACTATAGCCAGAAGCAAATCCTTGTGATATGCAACCTCTGTAGCCTTCAACTTCTTCATAAGCTCAAAAAGACGCTTCTCATTCCCCTTCAAATTAATACTCGGCATCAACCCATTGCAAGGATTGGTACATACCATAACCAAAACTTCATGTGCCAAATCAGCAGCAGGTCCCGCCATCGGGTTCCCAGAAATGTTGCTTAACTGCTCGAGAGTGATGCTTCCAAAGAGAACACTTCGAAGCCCAGGAGGGATGAGGGAATCCTCTATAAGAACCTTGTCTTTTAACGTAGAAAGAACATATGCAATAGACTCGATATCATCACCACCAAGACCACGGAACACCCCAGAGTATATTTCCCTTTGTTGAAGAATCCATCTCAAAAGCCTGGGATTCCCGGCTTCAATAAAGGACATGGCAAATCTGATAAATGCATGTCTTGTGTAACTCCGCCTCGACCCTCGTTTTGCCTCTTTCCCTCCTTTCTCCTTTTGAAACCCATAAAGCTTGGAGAGAACCGGGAGCTTGAAGTCAAATGTTTTGGCAACTTCAGAAGCTAAACCTATTCCTCTCTTTACAATAGAAGCAAGTAAGAATAGTGCTGCGTTTTGTCGCCTGCGTTCTTGGGAATTTAGTTCAACGTAGATTTCTTCCAATTTATCTTTGAATATTGAATATGCAAGGTTATTAATAGTTCTAAAAATCCCACTTGACCATGATTTTCCAGCAGGGTGATCGAATATAACTGAGAACAATGATAATATATTGGCTAGCCCAGGCTTGCCCTGGTGAAGCCTCCAGGACTCCAAGATCTCTGAGCATTTTGGAGATAATTGAATGTACTCCTGAAGAACAATGCCCCGTGAATCCCCCTTTAGCAATTTGACAAACTCCTTTGAAGCTTCGGAATATATCGTTACTTCGGCAGAATGTAAATTCGTAAAAATTTCGATAAGTTTTGTTTTAAATGAAGTATGAATAGATGATTTAGACAGCTCTAATTCTCTTCTTCGGCCGTCTTCTTCATCTTCCGCTGCCTCCATATCTACCACTAAATACATAAGAAAAAAACTAACTTCAATACATAAAAAAATGAACTTAATTGAGTTTATTCAGAATAAGTAAATCCGCATTTTTTTATATAAAAAACAGCTTTGAATTAATTCAAAGCACATAACAGAAATGACATAAAAATGCACCATGAGGATTAATTAATCTTTACTAAATATACAAAGAAACGCTTATTATCGTTACATAAGAATTTGACTTTTGGCATATAAATAGATTGTTAATAAAAAATATTCGGCGGCATTAAAATCCACATGATTAAAAGAAATATTTTATCAACAAAATACAAATAAATATTTGTAGAAGGGAAAGTTTTTTTCCATCTCCTGACAACAACCATAAGGGTTCAATAATCTAGCCAAATACATTAAAATTTTATTTCTTTTACATAATAAACGCTTGGGTAATTTTTTTTCAGCAGCATTAAAATCCACATAAGAAATAAAAAAAATTCAAATAATACTTAATTCGAAGTACATAGGCAATAAGCAGTAATATTCACTCAAATCAAGCAATTGTCATTTCTATTCTTCAAATCGCTCCCCAGCTCACACAAATCCCCAGGAGGTTCGAATACTATTAGTAAATATAATTTAAAAAACGATACCTTGATCTTGATTTTTGTTGAGAAATTCGTCTTCGATGGTCTCCATTGGAGGTGAATTTGGGGGATTAGGGTTTTGAGAGGGGTTAAGGTTTTCGCTTCTTAAAGAAGAATAGGTCTTGGAGCGGATCAGGTCTGGGCTGCACGGGTCCGTCGTTTTTCCCACGGAAGCGTGAGATTGGGGTTTTTTTGAGGGGGGTGGGTGGGTGTTTAATTTTTTATTTTTTGAATAAAAATGGTTAATGAGTGGGGGTAATTGGGTCTGGATGTGGGCTCATAAACTATTATTCAAGGTTTGTTTTACTAAGCTATCAAAAACTATATATATGTTTCATGCTATACTAACAAAAAGTTTGAAAATTGCAAAAATCAAACACAATGTTTTCCTTCTTACCTGTATAAAAGAATTGTATTAAGAAATTTGCAAAGCATTGTAGGGTATTTTTATTTAGTAATTTGATGTGCCCCTTTGGATGTCGTAATTGGCGCCCTATTACATTAGAGAGAGAAAATTTACCTGTATGAGCCATTCCTTTTATGGTAGAGTATTGTTGGTATGAATTTTTGTTTTGGTTATAACACATAGTTTACAAAGGCTTATGGAAACACATAGAAATTTAGTGTGCAAATTTTATGGTGTTTAATGTTTATTCGGTGTATGTGTAGCACGTTTTTTTTGGCAACGGCCCGTAAGGCCTAAACTAAGCACACAACACCCACGCGCACCACACACAAACACACAACACACACACCGCACCCAGTGTGTGTAGTGCGTTTAATCACTAAAATCTCATTCCCTTATCGGTGCACTCAAGTTGTGGACTCGCTAACCAGGGTCGGCTCGAGTTTCGCTTGGCAACCACACGAGTTTAATTTCTACTCAAGTTTGATTTAGTTGGCTATCAAACCTGAATAAGCCATTACCGAGCTAACCCTAAGGAATGCCAAATTGTACGTTGTTCAAATCAAGCCAGCATTTTGTCTTTGTATCTGAAAATAAGCAAACATTTAAAATGACACTGTTTACCCAAAATACACTCAATTACACCAACATGTTGATACGTTTCAAAACTTTGGGATTGAACAAAACCGTAAACCGTTTACACAAAAATGATAAAAGGATCAAATAAACGAGCTCAATTTGGGTTTTGTTTTTTTAGGCCTTCTAATCCAACGGACCAATATGATATGAAAATAAATTATTTAATAAAAAGGGGGAAACATTAAGTCAATTTGCGGTGTTTATCTATTCTTGTCTATTATTGTTATTATTATTATTACAAGAATTGAAATTGAAGTTGACTCATCAAGAATTAGGGTTGGGGTTATACCTTCAAGTCAAAGTAGGCAGGTGGGAAGAAGGCGGAGTCGAGGCCTCGCGGGAAGGCGGAGGCGGAGGCGGAGAGAGGCGGCGGACTTACGAGAGGCGGTGGCGGAGAGAGGCGGCGGACTTGCGGGAGGCGGAGGCGGAGGCGGAGAGAGGAGGCGGCCTCGCGAGAGACGGAGGGGTTCGCGGGAGGCGGAGAGGAGCCGACTTCGCGGCCGCGGGTAGGCGCCGTCGAAAGAGGCAGAAGTTGAGAAAAGTATTTGGTTTGAGAAATTGAGAATAACTGAACCCTAGATCCAGTTCAACTTATTTCAAATCAAGGGCCAGAATTAAAAGTGATTACATCCCAATGGGCCCAGAATTTACAAGTGACTAGATTTATTAAACATACAAAGATTGAGTAGATATCTTAAATAATAATTAGTTAAAATGATATTGATTTAAAGGTTATTAATAGGGCTTTATGTTTTTCAAAAATTTAATAAGGTACCTATTTTAAATATTTCTAAGAATCTTTTTCATCTTAATTAATTATAAATAATTAAGATATTTCTATAAAAAAAAAAATAAAGTGATTCAAACCAAAAAACCTACAATTTTTTTTATATTCTTATGTTTTATGAATTTAATTACATGCATCACATGTGCCACACGGCATTATTGTTTATGTGTTTATGTGGAGATCATGACGAATTGTCAAAAAGCCTTTGGCCCGTTTCAAACCTATGTAAAAACCCTTGGCCTCAAACCCCTTCCATAACAGTTGCATATAATATCCACACAGCTGTAGGTAATACCCAAGCAACTGTGGTGCTTATAATATTTAAACGGTTGGAGTCGCTTGTAATATCTAAACGGTTGGATTTTACTGTAACATCTAAACGGTTGCAGTTGCTTGTGATATATAAACAGTTGCTTGTAATATCTAAGCAATCGAGGGAACACAACGTCTAAATGAAATAAATCTCAGGGGTTTTTCACAAAGGCTTTGAACGGTAGGCCCTTTCTAGCAATTTTGAAAATTTCATGAGGGTTTTTAGACAGCTTTCAAGTGGGCTGGGGGGCTTTTTGATAGTTTATCCTTATCCTTATTATTATTATTATTATTACCAGGGCAAATTGTAAAAAGCCCCCAACCTATCCTGGAGTTGTTAAAAAACCGTGTAATTTTCAAAATTGCTGGGAAGGGCTTACTTAAAATCGATGTGGAAAACCCCTGGGTTGAATTTCATTTAGGCCCGTATACCCCTCATATTGCTTAGATGTTATAGGCTGGTGCTTAGATATTATAGGCAATTGTCTGGATATTGCAGCCAACCGCTTAGATATTACAGGCAATGGTATGCCAAAGGTTTTTTGACTAGACACAAAAGCCTAGGGATCTGTTCACAAGTTCTGAACAGGACGGGAGTTTTTTGATAATTTACCCTTATTATTATTTGCCTATAGTATCTGCAAATAAAACAAACCATGGCTTAGACCAAGCCCAGCCCAGCCCATTTCCAGCCCTACCTCATATTTCCACCGCCTCATCCGATCCTATTCTTTTTCGCAGCCGTAGCTTCGTTTTCTCGATCACCTCCTTCTCTCTCCTAGGGTTAGGGTTTCGCTTCCTCTATCCTCAACACGATGCAGCCAGCCACAGGCATGACGCAGCCCTCAATGGCCCCACCTCCGTTGCAGCAGCAGTGGCCGATGATGGCCCCGCCGCCGCCTCCCATGCAGCAGGCGCCGCCGCCGCAGTACCTCCAGCCTCCGCAGCCGATGTGGAACCAGCAGCCGTCTCAGATCCCGCCGCCGCAGCCTCCGGCTCATTACCAGGCGGCGTTGGCTCAGTATCAACCGCCGGTCCAGGCCCAGGCGCCGCATCAGCCGGCGTCGGCTGATGAGATCAAGACGCTCTGGATCGGAGATCTCCAGTATTGGATGGATGAGACCTATGTCGGCAGTTGTTTCGCTCAGACCGGAGAGGTGAAATCTTTTCGTTGCCGTATTAAATTTGTTTTATTAGAATTCTATGTTGCTTTATATTTTGGCTTATTTGTTATTAAGGGGTTTGAAGCCTGAGAGGATAGATGTTTGATGGAATATTCGATTATTAGCTGATTGAGTAGCTGGTCCGAAGCGAATAGCAATCGATTTATATGCCATTGTACTTTTGAAGAAGAAAGATGAAGTAGATGTTTTTCGGGTTACAGAAATCGCAGTTGGTGTTTTTAGTTGATATGCATCTTGGTCAATATCCAGTTAGTTTACTTAATATGCAAACAGTGCTGTGTTGAAACCACCTATCGTGTACCTTAAAAAGGTACTCTTTATGAATAAGTTAATCTGCGGATGGCATTAACTATATGAGATGTAGAATAAGAAATACTAATAAATAATGGTTGAAGAAGTTTTCATATTATGGGTGTTGCTTCCTGATATAGTTGTATAAATGCAAGAGAACACTTTATTTCAACGATACAAAGAAGGCAGCTAAGTTATCTCATTCATCCCATGCCATGTTGTCGAAGGTAGAAAAGTCATACCAATAAAACATTTGAAAGAAATTAAAAGGAATATGGAAGGAAACTAAAAAGAGGGTGATCAGCTGCCCCTTATTGGGTGGCATCTGGTTGCCTGATTGAAGCGGGCTCGGGTGTTTTATTTAGGGCATCCGAACCCGTGGGTGGAAAGTTATTCCCCTCTCCACTCACCCTAAAGTTTAGGGAGTGGTTAACAAACCACTCCTATTGCTAAGAGGGGTATAAATACTCCACCTTAGACACAAATAAAAGGAGAGAGAGAAGAACAGTAAGAAAATGAGAGATTTTTCATAGGGTTAGAGCAAGAAGGGGAAGATCAAGAGAAAGAAATGGTAAGAATAGAAGATCGGTTCTCTTATTTCAAGGAATTCTTTTCTTTCATTCTTCCTCTCTACGAAAATTACCTTTAAAAACACGAGACGAACATGGGCTCTTTCTTCAACCAGATCGCAACTTCAAATGAACCATGAGAATGTGGCTAGACCCATGATTCTCCCATTCATTTGATACAAACAACGTGGACATAAATCCCAGGAACATGGCTAATCCCATGATTCTTAAAAATGTAGGAATGTGAATGTTAAATTCATGATTCTGCCAGATTTAGGAAGGGAAGGAAACTTTATTCTCGTTACAAACAAAATATAGGCTAACACCCTATATTTCATCAAATCAAAATAGATTTAAAACACAATTTTTACAAACATGAAATATAGAAAATAGTATAAATACTATTTTCTATTTTTTATTTCAAGATAAGAAATAAAAATACAAGATATACATGTATTGGGACAAATAAAACTCATTTATAACCGGGCCCCTCTCTTTACCGGGTCTCTAATCAACTCTTTATCGGGCCCTCAACTCTTTACCGGGTCCCTAATCAACTCTTTACCGGGTCCCTTTGCGAATTTCGGCCCCCCACCTGATAGTCGCCCCCTCTGCTTGTCTACTTCTTTATTTGTTTATGATTATATATGCATTTTGAAAGCTTTGTAAATTCATGTATAAGAGCACTTATAACCGTTTTATAATCTTCTCATGTAAATTTGATATGAAATGCACCTATAAATGAGAATATCAATGAGAATTACTTGACATCTTCTTTATATTGTTTCTTTATTGCAAATATTTATATTCATGATGTGATCTTTATTCAAATTGATGTGATTTAGAATGGCCTAATACGGTATCCCGTCTAGGTATTTCCTAAGACAATTGGGTGCAATTAACGGTAAGTGTTTGTGCTTATTAGAAGTCTCGAATCCAAAATCTTATCTTTTGGTCAAACTTTAAAACCTGTTTTGTTTAAACTCTATCTTTTTCTTAACGTTTGATCATTGGAGGTCATTAAAGATGGTAAACAAATGTCAGTCTGGCTGCATGGCTGCATGTAAAAATTAAATACTGAAAACTGTGACAAATTAGCTTTTCACCAAAATGACATTTTTGAGGAAAAATGGGTACTCTCTAGCTTTGCAAAGCAATAGGGTTAGGTCTCTGGCCAAAAAAAAGTTGTGAAAAACTTCCTAATATTAAAGATTCTTGTGTTTTAGTCTGTATAGTATATTTACTATTCTTTATGTCAATACCGAACTTTCAGGCAGACTACTACATTTACTCTTTAAAATGCTCCATGTATCTTTTAAAGTGCTACATTTATATTGGAAGATGACTATAGTACTTTGAAAGGTAAATATAGTAGTTTTCATGTCAAATGTAGTAGTTTAACACAAATATAGTACTTTATAACATAAATGTAGTATTTTAAATGGTAAATGTAGTAGTTTACCTAAAAGGACAGTGTTGGAATAAAACAATAGCAAATATATACTCCAGGGACTAAAACACAAGAATTTTTAAGTTTAAGGAGTTTTTCACAACTTTTTTTGGGCCAGGGACCTAAACATATTGCTTTTCAAAGCTAGGAAGTTGGATCCATTTTTCCTTTTTTTATTAAACTTAGTAACAGATATGTTTCCATGAAGGCTTGATGGTCATTCTCTGCTATTCTTTCGAGTGCTATATGATGTTTCACTTCATATTTGTTTAATCACTTTTTTAATATATTAGCATCTAGCGATTGAAATTTTAATTTGCAAGCGTTGACCATTGAATAAACGCACAATATTATGGTCATGTCGATTTCACTCTTTCATTCATGATTTGCATCATCTAAAAAATGAAAGAAAAGAAAACATATAAAATTTTGAAATTGTTTAGGGAAGCACTGAAGTTTGCTGGTTCTTTGATGCAGGTTGTTTCAGTGAAACTTATCCGCAACAAACAGACTGGGCAACTGGAAGGATATGGTTTTATTGAGTTTGCAACACATGGCGCTGCAGAACGAGTTCTTCAGACATACACTGGAACGGTGATGCCCAACACAGAGCAGAACTTTAGGCTCAACTGGGCATCCTTTGGCGCGGGTGAGAAGCGAGGAGATAACACTGCTGATTATACTATATTTGTCGGTGATCTGGCTGCAGATGTTACTGATTACATTTTACAAGAGACTTTCAGGAGTCACTATCCCTCGGTTAAGGGTGCTAAAGTTGTAACTGATAAACTTACTGGACGCCCAAAAGGATATGGTTTTGTTAGGTTTGGAGATGTAAATGAGCAAACACGCGCCTTGACAGAAATGAATGGACAGTTTTGTTCGTCAAGACCTATGCGTGTTGGCGCTGCTGCCAGCAGGAAAACTGTTGGTGGCCAGCAGCAGTACTCTACAAAAAGTATGCCTCCACTCTGTTTTTTATCTATGTTTATCTAGAGCTTTTTTCTGTTTGCTGCATTTTGTAGAGAATTTTGCAGGAGTATGAGCAACTTGATTGCTCAGTGTTACCAGCCTTTGAAGTCTATTTTCATTTTAATTTCGTTCAATCGTTTTCCCTTATTATATACCTGGTCCAGTCAGCTAATTGATTCAATTTGGTGTTGGAAGAGAACCCTTTATGTTAAGTTTATTTAATTTTTCAGCCTTGCACTCCACGGCGAGGCATTGCTTCGATATATATACGAAAAGTCATATTACCTTCCTAGTACTTTCGTATGTGAATTGGGCTCATTTTAATTTGGTTGAAGCAATAAAAACTTATAAAACCTCATCTTGTCTCGAAGCAGGATACCCAGAGGCTCTCATTTTTGGGGCCTGGAACTGACTACAGCTGAGATGCATGTCTTTATGTGTGGCCTCGGTTAGGTCAGTGTTATTATTAATGCCATAATTTCGTCGATATCTTTACGGTGGCAATTTATGCTACATATTCCTTTACGTTGCCTTTTACTTTTCAAGTTCATTACAATTTCACAGCAATCTGTCAGCACTATGTTTCCCTTGCCTTTTACTTTTCAAGTTCATTACAATTTCACAGCAACCTGTCAGCACTATGTTTCCCTTTCATTTCATTTTAATCCGTACTTTCAGCTTATCCTTTTTCAATTCCTTGTGCTAAAAATCTCAGCCAATTTACATTTTCTCTGTGTTAAGTTTTTGAGTCGGTCTTTCAGGGATCAATGCTTTAGATATTTTCAACAGTTCCTTTACTTCACTTAAGTCTGCATAAATCTTTATTGGGTTTGTGTTTAAGACGTCTCTAGGTAGTCTATCATTCTTTTTGTAGATCGGCTAGCAGAAGTTCCGTACCTCCTGAAATTGTGGAAGTGGATGGTTGTATACTGTTGGCTTCTTGTGTGTGCAACTACATAGGCATTACTTGACTCAAATGACTTGCATACCATTTATATGTTTTAGGAGCTGAATACACTTATTTATATTCAAGTAATATCCCCCCCCCCCCCCAAGTGTTCTCTTTTGTTAGAAATAAGGTATGAACAACATGCCAACTAGGAGAAGATAAAGTTTTGTAAGGTTTTCCAATAATATGTAGCAAGTCTGAGCTATGTGTGTTTAAAAGCATTAATATGGACCAATTAATTTTGCTATCGATATTTTTTTGAATATAAAAATTTATTTTGTTATGCTAAAGAGTGCACCGATAATACCTATCTGTGTTAATGAACTATTGAAGCCTTTAGGGTTTAAACGGTGTTACTATTGTGAAACATAACTTCCATTATCTTTTTATATACACCATCAAGTTTTATAACATGCATCTATGTTACATAATTATAAAGCATTTATTAGATGAAAGTTTGTTATTTATTTTCTGATATGCCAAACTTTTTAGAATGATATTTTAGATCACTACTTCCTATGATATTAATGCTAGTAACTGAATACAGATGATAACCGGTCATGCTAAGTACATATATAAAATTAAGATCTAAAAGGTAAGAATACTTGATAAATGAGTATCGGTGTAAGACAATTGAACCTTAGAGGCTAAAAAATACGTGGTTGACCCTGTCAATCATGATCTTTTGCTTTAAAACTCATCTCAATGAGAAATTTCGTGGTTTTAATACGACCCCCACACCCACCCCGGCCCCCACGGTGCCTTAAGTCGTGACAGCTGTTTTATTATTAAACATGTTTCGTCTGCATGCGTGTACTGAGCTTGCCGATGTGCATATTTTTACGTAAATAATTTTCGAGACGAGTGCTGGGTACGCAGGCGAGTTCTGGATAGGCAGGTGATGCATTTATAATTGTAGGTATGTATGTATGCACAGGTATATCTATTTTTGTATAGATATTTAGGCTTGCAACTCATGCTTGGTGGGTACATCCAAGTTCTTTCCAGACATATCTGCATGTTCCAGAGCAACGGCGATGGCACCCAGTCTGGATGGTTTCAAATAATAATTGTTCGTGAATGTAACCATGGATAACCTTATATAATCTATGAAGTTAAATGATATCATATTATTTTTCTGCAATCACGAGTGTTGGAACCATAGAGCATATTAAATGTGCTGCATGAAGATTTAACTCCTTTGTTATCTGCAGCTTCTTATCAGAATACTGAAGGAACTCAGACTGAAAGTGACCCAAATAATACTACTGTGCGTATGTTCAATTATTTTTATAATTTAATTTTCTTATTAGGACCTATTAGTCTCACATGTGTAGTTCTTGCCTGCAGATATTTGTTGGTGGCTTGGATTCGAATGCTTCTGAAGAGGAACTGCGACGGCTTTTCAGCACGTATGGGGAATTGGTTCATGTTAAAATACCTATGGGAAAGCGATGTGGGTTTGTTCAGTTTGCAAACAGGTTTGCAATGTTCAGACTTAAAGCCTTATGTTTTATGGGTAGCATGCTAGAGTGTTGAGTAGCTGAAAATTCATGAATTGAATCTGAGAATTCCTTAATGGATAGTATGTCATGACCGTGTGTATTGTGCACTTGGAATTCTTGTATTGAACCTTAGAACTCATGTAGGTTAATGATGTCTGTGTTATGGATATCATGCTAGAGTATTGAGTAGCTGAAAATTCATGAATTAAACCAGAGAACTCCATAATGGATAGTATGTCATGACATAATGTTGTGTTCACTAGAAATTCTTGAATTTAACCTTACAGTTCATGTAGGTTGATTATCTCTGATTCATTCTTCAGGAATCCAATTCATATATTTGTCATGCCTGAACATTGTTCAGGCCACCTGAAATATTTAAGAGTATTTTATATCTTTCAGAAAGTATATGCAATTTATATGTCAGAGATAGTTCTAGCGCGTTCATAAAAAGTTGTAACAGCAGTTCTGCATATTTAAATATTATAGTGAATATATACCAGCTATGAATTTCCTACTTCCTTTCCTACATTATGAATTTCTCTCCGTAGCCGAAATATTGCTGAGGTCAAAATATTCTGACGTTTGAAGACATTTATTGTATGTAGGGCTTGTGCAGAAGAGGCTTTGCTGATGCTGAATGGGACATTGGTTGGGTCTCAAAACATTCGGCTTTCATGGGGCCACAGCACTGCAAACAAACAGGTAATTTTTGAAATGAAATGCTACTATTCTATCTTCGTGCTTCCCATTTAGACTACTGAGTAGTTGCAAACTGAAATATGCAGCCTCAGCAACAGGACCCTAACCAGTGGAATGGTAACTACTATGGCTATGGGCAAGGGTACAATGCTTATGGATATGGCCAACAGCCTCAGGATCCCCACATGTATGCTTATGGAGCTTATCCTGCTTATCCCAGCTATCAGCAACAACAGGGCAACTATCAGCAGCAGCAGCAGGTACAAATATTCGTTTTTCTATCTTTCTGTTTTCACGATGGTTCTCGACTTACTATCTTTGTTCAACTCATCTTACCTGTATGCCAAAAAGACAACACATCGAGGCTGGGCAACCCAAGATCTTTGGACCCTGTGATTTTATGTATTTATTTGTTTTGCTAAGCAATTGGGCTTTTCATATCCTCGTTGGTTAGAATAGGTATATTTGTGACATACATACATGATATTTGTTAAAAATTCAGTGGTCCAACCTGCTCCTTGTTGAATGAGAGAATTGCTTTCAATAACTTAGTCCTTTCCCTGATGAAAACATAGGAAATGAAATTGGCATCACTTGCGCATATAAAAGGCCTATAATGGCATTTATACTTGATAAAAATATTATATAGCCAAAAAGAATACAAAAGAAAATATAGTGTGTAGAGTAGCTTTGCTAGGTTCCAACCTTCCTAATCTACCCTGCTTAAAGAAACATAATCGAAACGGTGTAAATAGGGGCATGAAGTGCATTTACATGAAAAATCAGAGCCTTGTATGCCTCTGGAGTGATAAATTGCTTTGTTAAGGCTACAAATTGTGAGGTCACTTGTTGTTGACGACAACGTCCTAGATGAGACGGCATTGCGCTACAGCAGATGACTACCGGAAGGTAGGAAGAGGGAGAATAAAAAGCTAGGAATGGTCTTTAGACTCAAATTTGGGCATTGAATTGTGTGTGTGTGTGATCTCAGGTTATAACAGTCAAAAAATGCAAATTAAACTCGACATGTATATTTGCAGTATATGATCCGTTATGACGCAGTTAAGTCATAACCAAATGCGTCAACTCTAGCCCTATTTGCCGACTGTGCATGCTGTTTCCAGCTAAACCATATGAACATATTGTATCCTCCTAACTTCTAATATAAATTCTGTCTGTTATATGCAGTGAGCATTTCTGCTGTTGTGATGTGGCCAGAGTTTTGGCGGACGCAAGATTAGCTTCTAAAGTGTGTGTTTGTACTTGAATAAATGTTGGGGTTTTCTCAGCTTTTGTTCACTTGATATTATGAGGAGTTGGTGTGAGAGAGCGATTGAGCCACGGTTTTCTTTTTGTGTTTGTGTTGTGTGTACTATTCTGCCTGAAAATTTGCCTGGTAGTAATTGGATGTTTTCTTTTTGTGTTTGTGTTGTGTGTACTATTCTGCCTGAAAACTTGCCTGGTAGTAATTGGATGTACCGGTGTTTATTACAGTTTTAGTTTTAGTTTCTAGCGTAAGTATCCGTTGTGTTATTTGTTTTCAGAGTTGATCAGTTGTTGGAGTTAAATTCCATCTTTGTTGATGCTATATTAGCTGTCTTCAATTGTATTTTACATTCGAATTCTGCTATTATCTTTAAATATATGTTACTTTTATTTTTATTTTTTCTGGAAAAAAATGGTTAAGGTTGCTTGCGCTTGGTGCTCAAATTTCAAATAAATAGGGCAATTACATCTTAATGTTTCACCACTTTGCATTTACCTTGGTGGGTTTTTTTCTGCACTTTAATATGCTAATGCATTTTGTTGTTAACGCTTTACTGCATGATGTTTTTACCGTCTTCTCCATTTTGTGTTGGTTTATTCAATGCAAATCGTTGTTATAATTTCTTGTTTACTTATAGGAATAAACTGATATAAAATAGACAATGCACTAAAAGCAAGAGGCAGCAAAGCAAAGTGCTAACGGGGAAATGCACCAAGGTAGTAAAGTGTCGAGTAAAAAACCATATGGTATTAAAGTGTAAATGCGGTGAAACATTGAGGCATTATTAAGTAATTTGCCCGTTTTTCTTTTTCTATATACCTTCTTCCAATCTCCCAATTTGACAGTTACCTTCCGAAAATATCCTCTTCTAATCTATGTATTTGTATGTATCAAGTGAAACATTTAAAATTGTCATTTTAAACATATTTTTCATGATATTTGCTCAAAACTTCACTATTTAGAGTTTACAGTTGCAATGCTGAACTTTTCTTTGTATTTATGTACCTATTTGAATAATGAACATTGTTTCAAAAAAAATTCAGGTATACATCATTTTTCAGAGTTCTGTACAAGAATTTTTTTCCCTCCAAACTTCCAGTAAATCTATCAAATTCATTTCGTTTAAATACAACCTTAAGGTTTGGACGGTATGATTAAGTCTAAAAGTGACATGTTTTAGTAATGAATTTATAGCAAAAAAATAAATTCTTATTTTTTGAAAATAGCATAAAATTAAAATTAGTAGATAAATATATAAACTTGGCTTTTGCTAAGCTAACATTCTCTTGCCATGAAGGCACCCCAACCAACTTATGAGCTAACATTTTCTTTATGTACATGTACATCCACTTTGATGCTAAATGATTTTGAAAACAACATGTAGGATTTGGGGAATATACAAGTACAAAAATTAGAGAGAGCTATATATAATATAACTACCAAGGACTATATAGATGATGCTCACAAGTGGTGTCCCCCCAGATTACGACACGTGACAAATGATGTGTCCCGGATTCCACGAGGGGTGGAATAAGTGAGCCGCATCGGGGACATTCCCCGGAGCCCTTCTCGGGGGAGTTCCCCAACCTTTTGGGAGACCCCCCTGAAAGACATTCTATTTTCATCTAAGAGACTACCAACAGCTTATCTCCGAGCTTCCTCAGTCTCCTCGCCTCCGAGCCTTCTTTCGTGCCGAGCTTCCTCGGCCTCCCGCTCGTCTCCGACCTCCTGATGTGCCGAACTTTCTCGGCCTTCCCCCATCAACCGAGATTGCAGAGCCCTAGCGCCTCCGCAATGGCTCCGCGTATCTCGCCAAAGTGAGATAACCGCCGCCCCATGTCCCGCGTCCCACGCTGGCACGTCCCCTTCATTAATGAGTGTATCCCTTCATTAATGAATAGATCCTGTCGTTTACGCACGCGTAACGTCAGGGGCGTAACCGAAGGCGAAGATCTCGCGCCTGCTCGCTCCATGCAGCCACTATAAAACCCTTCTCTCAGACGACTCAAGTAAGGTGACTTGCACCCAATAGGCCGCTACTCTGCTCAAATTTCTAGGCTAACTTGATCGTCGGAGGGTCCTACGGTGGTCACCCATCCCGGGACTTCTTTGCAGGTAGCCCGGCTTCCACTTCAAACTTAACCCATTGAGATCCACACACTCAAGAAGGCAACCTCCGAATCCAATCTCAACCGTCCAGCAACGCTCGCGACAGAGCGATGGAGGATAGCATCTGAAGGAGATCAAGGCTTCAATCAGTTGGCGCCGTCTGTGGGAAGCGTAAGACTTATCTTGTTCCACCAATAAAAGTTGATCCTCTGTCCTCGATCTAAATGTCGAGCGATGACCGCAACGATCTAAATATGAGCCGCCACAACGGAGGCGGAAGCGGCTTGCCTCCCCCTCCTAACGCCATCGACGTCTTATCCGCTCGAATAGACAGGCTCACATCGCTGGTGGATGCCCTCAATCGCGTCTAAGAAGCGGGCAACACCCACCAGGCCGTAGTTCTCCCTCCCCGGGATAATGACGTCCATCGAAGGACGGACGGGCACGCTCAGGCCCTCGATCTACCTCTTCCTCGCCACAGCGCCATTGAGCGCCGGCGGGCCGACTCCGGCCACCTTAACCCATATGCGGCGACTGATTCCATGACCCGCTGGGCGCCGGACAGCTCGACGCCGCGGTCCCAAGGAAGACCGGGCTGTCGTTCCAATGCCCACCACGCGTTCTTGCCCTCTGAGGAGGTATCGGTCAGCTCGCCTGTTTCTAGGCATGACCGAAACCTCCCCTCCCGCTGTGGTCGCGCGAACGACGAACGCCTGGGCCACTCGAGAAGGGCTTCGCCAGAGGATTTGCGAAATCTGATAGAACGGAATCGAAGCGGCACACTAGCGCAGACCCGGAGCGGGGACAGTCGCCACTCCGACTGCGCGGAATCCTCGGGCTACCACCACCGACTCAAGGCCCTCGAGAAGAAAATCGAGGGAATACACCGGGACGGCCAAGCATCCGGCGAAGGGGCCTGATACTTCGCCGATTCGCTGATGAAACCCTTTACGGAAGAACTGCTGGCCGAGCACGTCTCGTCCAGGAACAAACCGCCCAAGCTGGCCCTCTTCGACGGGAAATCCGACTCGAAGGACCATCTAGACTCCTTTACGGCGGGCATGAGCTTCCAGGATAACTACGACACGGCCCAATGCAGAGCTTTTCCCGCCACCCTCATCCGGGCTGGTCGGGACTGGTTCCGAGGACTAATGCCACTTTCCATCTCGACCTTTGATGAGTTGGTCACCCAATTCCTCAGCCACTTCGTTGGGAATCGATGACAAAAGAGAACAATCGACTACCTGTTCACCATAAAGAGCGGGGACAAAGAATCTTTTAAGGGATACGTCACTCATTTCTATAACGCTCTCCTCGAGGTCCCCGAGCACAAGGATGAAACTGTCATCACCGCACTAAGGTCGGGTCTTAGGCACAAAGAGTGGCTCCGCTCTTTTGCATTAGCGTAACTTAAGACCATGACTGAGGTAAAAACTTGGACCGAACGGGAGATCCAACTCAAGTCGGAGGTGAACGCCAACCTGCCCCGGGGCGACCAAGCCGACCAAAAGAAGAGGGGCAGAGAAGAGAAGAAGAGGGTCAACCGGCCAAAATCCTACTCCCCGAAGTTCTAGGAGTATACTCCTCTTAACATCTCCCAGACCGAGCTGTTGGAGGAAGCGAAAGGCGAGAGATTCTTCAAGCTCCTGCCAGTCACCCAAAGGGCGGCTAAGTGTATCTGGGGACCATACTGCGCCTTCCATAGGTCGCAGGGTCACCCGACCCAAAACTGCAAACAACTCCGTGACTATATCGAGGAGTTGATTCGTTCTGGCCACCTGGCGAAGTACCTGCGGGACAAGCGGCAGGAAGACCGGGAGCAAGAGAACCAACCCCTCCCGGTGAATTAACGATCGGGTAAATCATGGTCGTTACCTCGGTCGTTATCCTGGAACCTGCTCGGGAAGCTGGCGAAAATCGCCAGCACCTACCAGTTGAGGGTACAAGCAAAACACCCCAGAAGAAGTGCAGAATGGCCGAGCCCATCGTCTTCACCGATGAAGACCTCCACGGTATATCCTTGCCTCACAACGACCCCCTCGCCATAACAGCCTGGGTCCACCGTTACGAGGTACAGAGGATATTGGTCGATTCTAGGAGCTCGGCAGACATCCTCTTCTATGATTGTTTCAAGCGTATGGAGCTGGGACCGTCCGACTTACGGTCTACCTCCTATGTCCTCTCGGGGTTCACAAACCACTCCATCCCGGCCGAAGGAGTGGTCACCCTCCTCCTCAACATCGGAGAGGCAGGCCATACGAAGACAGTACTTGTAGAATTCATCGTCGCTAAATCCCCTCATCCTATAATCCTCCTGGGGCGCTCGACATTAAACGCCCTTCGGGCTCAAATCTTGACCTACCACCTTGCGATCAAGTTTCCATTAGACCAAGGGGGGATAGGTCGGGCCTACGGGAACCAGCAGATTGTTAGGGTTTGTTTCACCTTCGTGTCGTCCACCAGAGAGAAGAGTGACGATTTTGAAGATGCTGTGATTTTCGCAGTGTTTACGGGGTCCCGCTACCCGGATAGCGGGTTGGGGGTCAAAGGGGCTAGCATTCCTCTTACGGGGTGCGGGGCAGCGCCCTGTTAGAAATTTTTCTTACGGGGGAAATATTGTGGAGTGTGTATGTATATAAAAAAGGGAAAATAACGTCCCAAGGATGCGTGACCGCCGGCGCCCCACGTGCCTGGCACGTGGACGCTAGACGTCAGTAGGAAAAAGGGCTTAGCCCCTACACCGGGAGTTGTACTCTCGATTGACTTTTGGAGTTGAACTCCTGACAAAGAGGACAAAGGGGTTTAGCCCCTGCACCGGGAGGTGTACTCCCAAAATGAAAGATTTAATATATATATATATATATTGAGGAGTTAAATTCCTAGGATATTTTTGGAGCTGATGAAAGGGGACCCTTTTCTTCTCCCTTGAACCCTGAATCTTCCCCAAAGTGGGATTTTTGGAGGTGGGTCTCCTTCTTCCTCCTCTCTATTGGCTGGATCTTGGAGAAAAGAGGGTGAGATTTTAAAAATCTCCCCTTTTGGAGATTTGATGGAAGATCCGCGTTCTCTTTCAAGGGTTTGATGGTGAAAAACTGTTTCTTTTTGGAAAATGAAGAGTGGAACTCTTGATTTAATTCAAAAAAGGAAGAAAGTTTAGAATCTTGAGCAAGGAGAAGGATGCATAGAAACCCTAATTTTTGGGGAGAATGGGTTGTATCTTTTATTTCATTATCATGTTGCCTTATATAGGCTTACAAATTTACATATAGCCCCTTGGGCTTTTCAAAATGGCATTTTGCCCATTCCATACCTCATATGCTCATTTCTTTTACACATGAGCTATGAGCTTTACAAAAATTTGGTTTTATGCCTATTTTTCTTATATTTATGTATGAAAATTACATCAAAATTATTTATTACATAATTTTCATTTTGGCATGGAGGAGGCTGGCCGCGGGGCTCGATTTGGGCATGGGCCCACTTGACCTGGGCTTGGGCCCACCTGGTTTGGGGTTGACTTTGACTTTGACTTGGTCAACCGGGGTGTAATTTTTTACCCCAACAAAGTGCCCCCATCAATAAATGCACACCGCACATGTGGGTCATGTGCATGAAATTGATGAATCTTCTTTCACATGGAGGCGACTTGATTTGGTTCCCGCTTTTTGGGAAGCTGGCACCGCCCTTTTTACGACATGGACGGTCGATACTTGACGTGTCTCGGAGATGGAGTGTCGCTGGTCGACGTGCCCCTGACATGGAGTGTCGCTGGTCAACTTTTCCCCGGCACGGAGTGTCGCTGGTCGGCTTTTCCCCTGTACGGGGTGTCGCTGGTTGACCTGATTCCGAGGCGGAGGATAATTCCGACAAGGAGGTCGGTGCTGCCCTTTTTACGACTTGAATGGTCGGTGCTGCCCTTTTTGTGACATGGACGGTCGGTGCTTCCCTTTTAGCGATTTGGACGTCGGTGCTGCCATTTTAGCGACTTGGATGGTCGGTTCTGCCATTTTAGCGACTTGGACGGTCGGTTCTGCCTTTTTTGCGACTTGGACGGTCGGTGCTGCCATTTTATCGACGTGGACGGTTGGTTTTGCCATTTTAGCGACATGGACGGTCGGTTCTGCCCTTTTTGCTACTTGGACAGTCGGTGCTGCCATTTTAGCGACGTGGACGGTCGTTGCTGCCCTTTTTACGACTTGGATGGTCGGTGCTGCCCTTTTTGCGACGTGGACAGTCTGTACTGCCATTTTAGCGACTTGGACGGTCGGTTCTGCCATTTTAGTGACGTGGACGGTCAATTCTTCCCTTTTTGTGGCTTGGACGGTCGGTGCTTCCATTTTAGTGATGTGGACTGTCGGTTCTGCCATTTTAGCGATATGGACGGTCGGTTCTTCCTTTTTTGCGACTTGGACGGTCAGTGCTGCCAATTTAGCGACGTGGATGGTCGTTGCTTCCCTTTTTGCGACTTGGACGGTTGGTGCTGCCCCTTTTGCGACGTGGACGGTCGGTGTTGCTATTGTAGCGACATGGACGGTCGGTGCTGCCCTTTTTACGACTTGGACGGTCGGTGCTTGATTTGACTTGCTCCGCTTCTTACGGTGTTAGGGATTGGATTTGACTTGCTCCGCTTTCTGCGGTGTCAGGGTTGAAGTTGACTTGTTTTGCTTTCTCCTGTGTCGGGATTCGACTTGTTTCCGAGGTGGAGCTTGATTCCGCCAGGGAGGTCATTGGTTGTTTTGCTGATTTGATGTGATTTGGGTTGACATAGCATCACTACACTGGAATATGGTACCAGGAGCGAATCATCATTTGCCATGAGAGGATTTGGGGATTTTGGTTTTGGTCCGGCATCAGCACCACTACAATGGAATATGGTACCAGGAGAGAATCATCATCTGCCTTGAGGGGATTTCCCTCATCCCAGTTTAACGACTTAGGGGTCATCTGTTCCCAGTTTAACGACTTAAAGGTCATCTGTTCCCAGTATAAAGACTTAGGGGTTTATTGGGTCGAAAGTTTTGGAATTTTGGGGTTGGGGTCGGCATCAGCGTTGCTAACACTGAAGCACATATGCCAGGAGTAATTCATCATTTGCTTTTCCCTGTTGGGGAGTGATGGTTTAGGAGACAGGTTTAGGTCCCTATCACCTAAGACTTGTCAATTTTATAATCCGTAAGGATCCCATAAAAGCATTTTCTCCCTACGAGTCGAAAGGATCTCATAGGTGTAATCTCTTTAGGAGTCATGGGGACTCTCAAGTGTGTTTTTCCTTAGTGAGTCATAAGGATCTCATGAAGGTGTTTTCTTACGAGTCGAGAGGATCTCGTAAGTTTTGTTCTCCTCATGTATTATGATGACACATGAGTGGGTCTTCCCAAATGGAGCATAATTCCAAGGGCGAAGACCGGCCGCGTGACTGGTGATTGCGGTGGGGCATGGGTATGATGAGAATTATTTGAGCCCATGGATTGTATACGGTAGTCAACTTAGGAACCAACCGTAGGGCTGTGGGGATTTTAGGATTTTGTTAGCGTTTGCATCGCTGCACTGGAATATGGTACCATGAGCGACTCATCATTCGCCGTTGGAACTTTCAGAAATTTGAAATTTTTGTTGGCGTCTGCATCACTGCACTGGAATATGGTACCAGGAGCGACTCATCATTCGCTACTGGGGATTTGAATTTTATTTGGTGTCTGCATCGCTGCACTGGAATATGGTACCAGGAGCGACTCATCATTTGCTATTTTTTTTACCGCGATTGCTCTATCATTTCATCTTTTCTCATCGCGAAGGTCGCAATTGCCCTATCATTTCGGCTATTTATTTGCGGTTGCCCCATCATTTCGGCTTTTCTTTTTTCTTTTATTTACACACCTTTTTTTTACTTTCCCAGTTTAACGACTTAGGGGTCGTCTGTTCCCAGTTTAACGACGTGGTGGTCAATTGTTTCTAGTTTAACGACGTGGTGGTCATCTATTGGAGCCTGGGCTCGATTTTGCATGAACCATAGACTCCTTTGGCTTAATTGCATAAGCGGGCTTTCCTTCATCAAGACCGAGCTGGTGTTGGATGGAAACAACCAAATCATCGTCATGGCTGTAAGGCGTGGGAGGATTTGTTCTTCTGGACTCTATCATGTAGACCGTATGGATTGTGTACACATCTACTTCCTCTTCATTGGTAACATCGTTCGTTGGGCTTTTAGCTTGTTGTCTTAGCCCGTTCCTTTCTAAGAAGGGCAGACGATTGAGAGTAGTAGATTCCCAAAGGGCTTCGGTCTCCTTTTGTATAGAATTGGCGGTCGCAGCTTGATTGTTTGCTAACACGTCTTTAGACAGCTCTATCTCTCCTGCCTTGTATTGTTTCTCGACCCAATATTTGAAGACGAAGCAGTCCTCAATAGTATGACTTATCACTCTGTGATAGGGGCAATATTTGGGGTCGTCGGTCATATTCTCTTCTTACGGTCTTTTTGATTCTGGCAATTGTAAACCGTTTCTTAGGGCGTCTTTGAATATTTTATGGACTTTGTCCCTTCTGAAGGAATAGATCTTATCCAGCTTCTCTTTCAGTGGAGATTCTCCTCCCTCTCCGAACACTGGCTTCCGAGGCTGGTTGGCATTAAGACCGCTCATCCCTCGCTTATTTCGGTTAGCTGAAGCGTTAAAAGATTCAGTATCGTCGGAATTTCTGCCTTTTCGATTTGTTGAGGTAAAAATTTACACCCCGGTTGACCGAGTCAAAGTCAAGGTCAACCCCAAGCCAGGTGGGCCCAAGCCCAGGTCAAGTGGGCCCATGCCCAGGTCGAGTCCGAAACATGAAGCGGCCGACCCTCCCCATGCCAAAAATGAAATCATGTAATAAATAATTTTTATGTAATTTTTTATACATGAATGTATGCAAAATGGGCATAAAGCCAATATTTTGTAAGCCCATGGCTTATGTGCAAAAAAATGAAATGGCACATAAGCCATGGGATAGGCAAAATGCCATTTTGTGAAGCCCAAGGGGCTATGTGCAAATATGTAAGCCTATATAAGGCAACATGATGATGAATAAAGCATACACTTTTTCATTCCCCCAAAAACTAGGGCTTGTGCTTCTTTCTCCTTCTTCAAGGTTCTAAAAACCTTCTTCTTTCTGTTGAATTAAATCAAGAGTTTAGCTCTCCCCTTCTCAAAAATAAATAGTTTTTCACCACAAAATCCACAAAGGGGAGCTCGGATCTCCAGTTAGATCTCGAAAAGGGGAGACTTTTAAGTCTCACCCCCTTTTCTCCAAGATCCCGCCGGTCAAGAGCAAGAAGAAGGAGACCCATCTCCAAAAATCTAACTTTGGACTGACCCAAGGCTCAAAAGAAGAGCAATAAGTCCCCAGGAGTTTAACTCCTTTCTAAATCTGCTGGAGTTTAACTCCATAAATTAATTTCTGTTGGAGTTTAACTCCATAAATTTGTTTCTGTTAGGAGTTCAACTCCGAAAATTCCCTTGGGAGTTCAACTCCCCAGCCTAGGGGCTAGGCTTCCCTTTCCGCGGGTTTTTCCCGCCTTCATGTGTGCCCATGTGACCCTAGGGAGTTAAGGCGCCCATCGGTCACGTGTGCGCACGTGACCCCGGGGCGCCAATGCGCCCATCGGTCACGTGTGCGCACGTGACCCCGGGGCGCCAAGGCGCCCATCGGTCACGTGTGCGCACGTGACCCCGAGGGCGCCAAGACGCCCATCGGTCACGTGTGCCCACGTGACCCCGGGGCGCCAAGGCGCCCATCGGTCACGTGTGCGCACGTGACCCCGGGGGCGCCAAGACGCCCATCGGTCACGTGTGCCCACGTGACCCCGGGGCGCTAAGGCGCCCATCGGTCACGTGTGCCTACGTGACCCCTGGGGCGCCAAGGCGCCCATCGGTCACGTGTGCCCACGTGACTTCGGGGGGCGCCAAGGCGCCCATCGGTCACGTGTGCCCACGTGACCCCGGGCACCATACGCCCACATGCTGCGAACGCGTCTTTAAGACGCTTTCCCCCCTTTTTTTAATACACTCCACACTAAATTTGCCTCCCCCGTTAGAAAAAATTTCTAACGGGGCGCTGCCCCGCACCCCGCAAGGGGGCTGCTAGCCCCCTTGACCCCCAGCCCGCTATCCGGGTAGCGGGACCCCCGTAAAAACTTTGCGGGCCTCCCGATATATTCATAACCCCCTCTAAAACACAACACACGTACACTGCACATTGAGTTCGCATGACCAGTTTAACCCGTCAATCGGAGGTTCTCTCGCTCCAAAGGCGAGGGGTAATTAACGACAGCTTAGTCCGCGGCTGCCGGAGATTCGGATCCCCACAATCATTAAACCCCGGCCTACCCTAGACAGGGGGAATCTGTAGTACGCTTGACAAGCGCGCGCGTATTCCCATCTCAATGGGGTGACAAAAAACACCCTACAGATTCTGGCACGCCCGGTGGGACCATCTCTCCTCCCATATTTCGGGTTAAATGTTCATGCGAACTCAATCAATATACATATCGATTGCCTATACTGAAATAATGTTTCTATTTGCAGGGGTTAACAATTTCCAATTGCCATATTCGATGCAAGTCGGTATTTGAACGATTTTTTTTGGCCCCAGCTGGGGGCAAGGCCATCAACTCCGACAAAATAATAAGGCATCTCATGCAAGCTCCAGCGGTACCCCCGACAACTGCCCGATCAGGTATCTTCTCTAAGCTTCTCGTCACATGACCTCTAAGTCGTTAAACTGGAAACAGATGACCTCTACGTCGTTAAACTGGAAACAGATGACCTCCAAGTCGTTAAACTGGAAACAGATGACCTCCACGTCGTTAAACTGGAAACAGATGACCTCTAAGTCTTTAAACTGGAAACAGATGACCTCTACGTCTTTAAACTGGAAACAGATGACCTCTACGTCTTTAAACTGGAAACAGATGACCTCTAAGTAGTTAAACTGGAAACAGACGACCTCTAAGTCGTTAAACTGGGAATGTAAAAATATATGTATACATATATATGTAAATAAACAAAAAATGTGTAAATAAAAAAAACAGAGAAAAGCCGAAATGATGGAGCAACTCGCAATAAAAATCAGCGAGTAAAAATAAAAATGAAAATAAAGCCGAAATGATGGGGCAACCGCGAATAAATAGCCGAAATGATAGGGCAATCGCGACCTTCGCAATAAGAAAAGCTGAAATGATAGAGCAATCGCGGTAAAAAAAAAATATACAAAAAATACAAAAAAAAAAAACAAAAACAAAAAAAACAACGGCGAATGATGAGTCGCTCCTGGTACCATATTCCAGTGCAGCGATGCAGACGCCAACAAAAATTCAAATTTCCAAAATTCTCCCGGCCCTACGGCTAGTCCCCAAATTGACTGCCGTATACAATCCACAGGCTCAAATAATTCTCAGCATACCCATTCCCCACCGCAACCACCAGTTACGTGGCAGGTCTCCGCCTTCGGAATTATGCTCCATTAAGAAGACCCACTCATGTGTCCTTACGATGCATGAGGAGAACAAACCTTCGTGGGATCTTTACGACCCACGAAGGAAAAACACACTTAGGAGTCCCCACGACTCCTAAGGAGAACATACACCTGCGGGATCCTTACGACTCGCAGGGAGAAAATACCTTTATGGGACCCTCACGGCCCATAAAATTGAAAAATCTTAGATGGTAGGGATCTAAACCTATCTCCTAAGCCATCGCTCCCCAATCCCCAAGTGGCAAATGATGAGTCGCTCCTGGTACCATATTCCAGTGCAGCGATGCAGACGCCAACCAAATTCCAAACTCAAATTCCCAAGCGGCGAATGATGAGTCGCTCCTGGTACCATATTCCAGTGCAGCGATGCAGACGCCAACCAAATTCCAAACCCCATACCCTAAAAGGCGAATGATGAGTCGCTCCTGGTATCATATTCTAGTGCAGCGATGCAGACGCCAACCAAATTCCAACTCCCATACCCCAACGGCGAATGATGAGTCACTCCTGGTACCATATTCCGGTGTAGCGATGCAGACGCCAACAATGTCCCAAAATTTTTTCGGCCCTACGGTCTGGATCATACATCCTGCAAAACCGTATACAATCCACGGGCGTAAAACAATCCCAATCTCTCCCAAGTCCTCCTGGGGCAAATGATGAGTTGCTCCTGGCATCATTCCAGTGCAGCAATGCTGATGCCAAACAAACCAAATCCAAATCCTCTCGGGGCACATGATGAGTTGCTCCTGGCATTATTCCAGTGCAGCAATGCAGATGCCAAACAAACCCAATCCAAATCCTCTCGGGGCACATGATGAGTTGCTCCTGGCATTATTCCAGTGCAGCAATGCAGATGCCAAACGAACCAAATCCAAATTCTTCCGGGGCAAATGATGAGTTGCTCCTGGCATTATTCCAGTGCAGCAATGCAGATGCCAAACAAAAACCCTAATTCCCAAATCCTCTCAAAGACAGATGATGATTCGCTCCTGGTACCATATTCCAGTACAGCGATGCTGATGTCAACTCAAATCAAACCAACAACCTCTACGGCGGAATCATGCTCCGTCCCAGAATTCACCCCGTGTCGAAATCAAGCTCCGCCTCGGTGTATCTGCCACCCCGTGTCGAAATCATGCTTCGCCTCGGGATAACAACCTCCTCGTCGGAATTATGCTTCGTCTCAGAATACACCCCGTGTCGAAATGATGCTTCGCCTCGGTGTACCCGCCTTCCCTGTCGGAATTATGCTTTTCCTCAGAATCAAATCAACCAACCAGCTCTGCGTCGGAATCAAGCTTCGTCTCAGAATGTGCACCCCGTGTCGAAATGATGCTTCGCCTCGGTGTACCTTCCTTCCCTGTCGAAATTATGCTTCGCCTTGGAATCAAGTCAACCGACAAGCTCTGCGCCGGAATCATGCTCCGTCTCAGAATGTACCCAATGTCGAAATCGTGCTTCGCCTCGGAGTATTTGCCTTCTCTGTCGGAATTAAGCTTCGCCTGGGAATCAACCTCCGCATCGAAATTATGCTTCGGTTAGAATGTCTGTCACCCTTCGAAATGATGCTCCGAATCCTGGAATTATGCTCCGCTCATCGGAATGATGCTCTGATCCTTGGAATTATGCTCCGCTCATCGGAATGATGCTCCGATCCTTGGAATTATGCTCCGCTCTTCGGAAAGATGCTCCGAACCCTGGAATCATGCTCCGCCCTTTGGAATGATGCTCCGAACCCCTGGAATCATGCTCCGCCCTTCGGAATGATGCTCCGATCCCCTGGAACCATGCTCCGCCCATCGGAATGATGCTCCGATCCCTGGAACCATGCTCCGCTCTTCGGAATCATGCTCCGAATCCTGGAATCATGCTCCGCCCTTCGGAATGATGCTCCGAATCCTGGAATGATGCTCCGCCCATCGGAATGATGCTCCGATCCCCTGGAATGATGCTCCGCCCATCGGAATGATGCTCCGATCCCTGGAATGATGCTCCGCAAATTGGAATGATGCTCCGATCCTTGGAATCATGCTCCGCCCATCGGAATGATGCTCCGATCCCCTGGAATGATGCTCCGCCCATCGGAATGATGCTCCGCCCATCGGAATGATGCTCCGATCCCTGGAATAATGCTCCGCAAATTGGAATGATGCTCCGCCCATCGGAACGATGCTCCGCCCATCGGAACGATGCTCCGATCCCTGGAATTATGCTCCGCTCTTCGGAAAGATGCTCCAAACTTTAGAATCATGCTCCGCTCTTCGGAAAGATGCTCCGAACCCTGGAATCATGCTCCGCCCTTCGGAATGATGCTCCGAATCCTGGAATCATGCTCCGCCCTTCGGAATGATGCTCCGAATCCTGGAATGATGCTCCGCCCATCGGAATGATGCTCCGATCCCCTGGAATGATGCTCCGCCCATCGGAATGATGCTCCGATCCCTGGAATGATGCTCCGCAAATTGGAATGATGCTCCGATCCTTGGAATCATGCTCCGCCCATCGGAACAATGCTCCGATCCCTGGAATTATGCTCTGCTCTTCGGAAAGATGCTCCGAACTCTGGAATCATGCTCCGCCCTTCGGAATGATGCTCCGAATCCTGGAATCATGCTCCGCTCTTCGGAAAGATGCTCCGAACTCTGGAATCATGCTCCGCCCTTCGGAATGATGCCCCGAACCCTGGAATCATGCTTCGCTCATCGAAATGATACTTCGATCCCCGGGAATCATGCTCCCCGGGATGATGCTTCGCCTCTGGAATGATGTTCCACCTCGAAGTTCAGCTTCAAGATCCATCAATTTCATGCACACAACTCAAATGTGCGGTGTGCATTTATTGATAGGGGGCACTTTGTTGGGGTAAAAATTTACACCCCGGTTGACCGAGTCAAAGTCAAGGTCAACCCCAAGCCAGGTGGGCCCAAGCCCAGGTCAAGTGGGCCCATGCCCAGGTCGAGTCCGAAACATGAAGCGGCCGACCCTCCCCATGCCAAAAATGAAATCATGTAATAAATAATTTTTATGTAATTTTTTATACATGAATGTATGCAAAATGGGCATAAAGCCAATATTTTGTAAGCCCATGGCTTATGTGCAAAAAAATGAAATGGCACATAAGCCACAGGATAGGCAAAATACCATTTTATGAAGCCCAAGGGGCTATGTGTAAATATGTAAGCCTATATAAGGCAACATGATGATGAATAAAGCATACACTTTTTCATTCCCCCAAAAACTAGGGCTTGTGCCTCTTTCTCCTTCTTCAAGGTTCTAAAAACCTTCTTCTTTCTGTTGAATTAAATCAAGAGTTTAGCTCTCCCCTTCTCAAAATAAATAGTTTTTCACCACAAAACCCACAAAGGGGAGCTCGGATCTCCAGTTAGATCTCGAAAAGGGGAGACTTTTAAGTCTCACCCCCTTTTCTCCAAGATCCCGCCGGTCAAGAGCAAGAAGAAGGAGACCCATCTCCAAAAATCTAACTTTGGACAGACCCAAGGCTCAAAAGAAGAGCAATAAGTCCCCAGGAGTTTAACTCCTTTCTAAATCTGCTGGAGTTTAACTCCATAAATTAATTTCTGTTGGAGTTTAACTCCATAAATTTGTTTCTGTTAGGAGTTCAACTCCGAAAATTCCCTTGGGAGTTCAACTCCCCAGCCTAGGGGCTAGGCTTCCCTTTCCGCGGGTTTTTCCCGCCTTCACGTGTGCCCACGTGACCCCAGGGCGCTAAGGCGCCCATCGGTCACGTGTGCGCACGTGACCCCGGGGCGCCAATGCGCCCATCGGTCATGTGTGCGCACGTGACCCCGGGGCGCCAAGGCGCCCATCGGTCACGTGTGCGCACGTGACCCCGAGGGCGCCAAGACGCCCATCGGTCACGTGTGCCCACGTGACCCCGGGGCGCCAAGGCGCCCATCGGTCACGTGTGCGCACGTGACCACCGGGGCGCCAAGGCGCCCATCGGTCACGTGTGCCCACGTGACCCCGGGGCGCCAAGGCGCCCATCGGTCACGTGTGCCCACGTGACCCCGGGCGCCAAGGCGCCCACATGCTGCGCACGCGTCTTTAAGATGCTTTCCCCCCTTTTTTTAATACACTCCACACTAAATTTGCCTCCCCCGTTAGAAAAAAATTCTAACGGGGTGCTGCCCCGCACCCCGCAAGGGGGCTGCTAGCCCCCTTGACCCCCAGCCCGCTATCCGGGTAGCGGGACCCCCGTAAAAACTTTGCGGGGCCCCCCCGATATATCCATAACCCCTTCCAAAACACAACACACATACACTGCACATTGAGTTCGCATGACCAGTTTAACCCGTCAATCGGAGGTTCCCTCGCTCCAGGCGAGGGGTAATTAACGACAGCTTAGTCCGCGGCTGCCGGAGATTCGGATCCCCACAATCATTAAACCCCGGCCTACCCTAGGCAGGGGGAATCTGTAGTACGCCTGAGAAGCGCGCGCGTATTCCCATCTCAACGGGGTGACAAAAAACACCCTACACGATTATCGTCCTTTCGGTTTCTCCAGAACCTATTGTTATTTTTGGAATCAGAGGAGGACTCCTGCTTTGAGTGCTCCAACATCTGAATTTTTCTGGTCAGCTCTTGGAATGTTTTGAGACCCGCGGTGCATAGAAATGGGGCTATCCAATTATTGAGATTTCCGACGAGGAGGCTGACAGATTGGTCCTGCTCTATCGGCAGTTCGCATTTGACGGAAAGATTGCGCCATCGGGTTGTAAAATCCATGCTGCTTTCATTGTTCTTTGGCTTGGTCCTTACGAGGTCAGCAATGGTGATCTTATCGCTGACACTCATGAACCTTTATCGGAACAGAGATTCTATTTGGACGAAAGTAGTAACAAAGCCATCCGATATGCTCGCGTACCAGTCAAAAGTGACATCAGTTAAGTTATTAACGAACTGGCGGAGGAGAAGCGCATCATTGCCCCCTGTGTTCCCACTTGAGGCTTTAAAGTGGGCGATGTGCCGATTCACATTTCCTTTCCCATCAAATCTTCCGAATTTGTGGATGACATAGCCGCTAGGGAACTCTACCAGATCATATTGAGCGGGATATGGTCTCCCACTACTGCTGATATCTTTTTGCGCTCCGGCTTCGGCTACCAATGTTTTTACTTTGTTGGCGACCAAATCCATGATTTGATCTTGAGTTAGCGGTTGCTGTCATCGGTAGCCAAGACATTTCCCGAGATGGGATGCGGCCGACTTTCATGCAGCTCGCCCACCTTTGAATTTAAGGGAATAAGCGTCGGCTGCCTCGGGACACCGTTTCCTGGTTCATGAGCAGAGCCCTGCGCTTGATTAGGCTGTTGAGAGGCAAGTCGGGCCGTGAGCTGTAGGTCCATGTTCGTCAAGTCGTCAATTTTTAGTAGAGCTTGGCCATCTCTTTGTCTTTGTTTTTGAGCTACTTCTGGAGCTCTTTGAGAAGTTGCCGCTCTGCGGTCTTGGGACGGAAGATTGGCTTCCCTTCGCTTTCCGAGCCTGACTCCTCCTGAACCGAGGGATCTTTCTGCTTATCAGCCTCACTGGAAGGGTTTTCATTACCTTCCAGAGGAGGATGGTCTTGGAAAGTGGCAGCCACATTCACCCCAGATTGGATTTGAGATATGGTGGCCCCCTCCTTGGTCTTGCTGTGTGTGCCCACCATGTAGACAGTGTGGACCACACATCCTGCCATCTCTTTATCTTTAGCGGGGTAACCATGTTCTTAGAACCTTATGAAGTTCAGCCTAGCATGAGCCCTAGCCCTTTTGTTGGCTCTGAATCTGAGCCTTTTCTGTCTTAGCTTCTCGATTTTAAGGGCTTGACGGGGATCCGTCATCCAGGAAGCCATCGTGAGTCGATTGATGGGGAGCTTAAAGAAGATATCCGATCGAGCAATTGTCAAGGGCACTGCTCGAGCTTGCTCGAGACGCCTTATTGCTCTATTGGTGTTGATGGCCTTGCCCCCAGCCGGGGCCAAGGAAAGTCGTTCAAACACCGACTTGCGTTTGGGCAGTGGTGCCTTCGAGATCACCACATTTGGCCTCCTGCCTTTCGAGGCCAGTCTATCTGTTACTGGAGCTTGAGTAGCTGGGATGGTGTTAGCTGGCACGAACAGGATAGAACCAAATGGTAGCGGCGGCTCCTCCCATTGTCACCCGAGACTGGCCGGGAGGACCTTCCTGGCGTCCATCTTCATCGTGTAGGAGTGGGAGCTGTGTTGAGAGCTGAGATTGTCCTTGGAGACATTTTTTTGCGTCCGATGATTGCAGTCAAAAGTTGTTAACTTGCAAATAGAAGCATGATTTCAGTACATGCAATCAATGTATATGTTGATTGAGTTCGCATGGATATTTAACCCGAAATATGGAGGAAAGATAGGTCCCACTGGGCGTGCCGGAATCTATAGGGTGTTTTTCGTCACCCCATTAAGATGGGAATATGCGCGCTTTTGTCAGGCGTACTGCAGATTCCTCCTGCCTAGGGTAGGCGGGGGTTTATTGATTGTGGGGATCCGAATCTCCGGCAGCCGCGGACTAAGCTGCCATTAATTACCTTTCATTTTTGGAGCGAGGGAACCTCCGATTAATGAGTCAAACTGGTCATGCGAACTCAATGTGCAGTATACGTATATGTGTCTTGAGGGGTTTTGGATATATCGGAGGTCTCGCAGAGTTTACGGGGGTCCTGCTACCCAGATAGCGGGCTGGGGGTTAAGGGGGCTAGCAGCCCCCTTACGGGGTGCGGGGCAGCACTCCGTTAGAAATTTTTTCTAACGAGGGAAGTGTTGTAGAGTGTGTATGTATATAAAAAAAAGGTAAAATAGCGTCCCAAGGTCGCATGATCTCCAGCGCCTCACGTGCCTAGCATGCGGGCGCTGGGCGTCAGCGTCCCACGTGCTTGTCACGTGAGCGCCGGGCGCTAGGCGCCAGCGCCTCACGTGCTTGGCATGCGGGCCTGGGCACCAGCGTCCCACATGCTTAGCATGCGAACGCTGGGAGCTAGGGCCCCACGTGCTTGGCACGCGGGCGCTGGGCGTCAGCATGAAAAAGGGCTTAACCCCTACACTGGGAGTTGTACTCCCGATTGACTTTTGGAGTTGAACTCCTGACAAAGAGGACAAATGGGCTTAGCCCCTGCACTGGGATTTGTACTCCCAAAAAGAAAGATTTATTATTATATATATATATATATATAATTTTTTTTTGAGGAGTTAAACTCCTAGGATATTTTTGGAGCTGGTGAAAGGGGACCCCTTTCTTCTCCCTTGAGCCCTGAATCTTCCCCAAAGTGGGATTTTTGGATGTGGGTCTCCTTCTTCCTCCTCTCTATTGGCTGGATCTTGGAGAAAAGAGAGTGAGATTTTAAAAATCTCTCATTTTGGAGATTTGATGGATGATCCTCGTTCCCCTTCAAGGGTTTGATGGTGAAAAACTGTTTCTTTTTGAAAAAGGAAGAGCGGAACTCTTGATTTAATTCAAAAAATGATGAAGGTTTAGAACCTTGAGCAAGGAGAAGGAGGTACAAAAATCCTAATTTTTGGGGATAATGAATTATATCTTTTATTTCATTATCATGTTGCCTTATATAGGCTTACAAATTTAAATATAGCCCCTTGGGCTTTACAAAATGGTAATTTGCCCATCCAATACCTCATGTGCTCATTTCTTTTGCACATGAGCCATGGGATTTATAAAAATTTTGTTTTATGCCCATTTTTCTTACATTCATGTATGAAAATTACATCAAAATTATTTATTACATAATTTTCATTTTGGCATGGGGAGGCTGGCCGCGGGGCTCGACTTGGGCATGTGTTCACTTGACCCGGCTTTGGGCCCACCTGGCTTGGAGTTGACTTTGACTTAGTCAACTGGGATGTAATTTTTGACCCCAACAGGCATACCCAAGAGTAATGTGGAGATCATGTGCCTCACCAGGAGGGTCGCTGCCCTGAGTCGCTTCATGTCCAGGCCCTGGGAAAAGCGCTTACCATTCTTCAAAGCCCTAAAGAAGATTCCTAAGTTCGAATGGTCTGCGGAATGCCAGAACGCCTTCGAGCAGCTCAAAGCACACCTAGCGACTCCTCCGCTACTCACTCTACCAGTCGAAGGCGATGAGCTATTGTTATACCTCACGGTCTCTGATCAAGCTGCAGGCTCGGTGTGTTAGTGTTTATGCCCTAGAGGCCATTACTGTATCATACTAGTTTGTATATTACTTAATGGAAGCTTAGGATATTCACAATTGTATTGACAGTCTTGCTAAAAATGGTAGTATGCTACTTAGTTTGTTTCTACTTTAATATGTGCATATGTTTCTTTTAACATATCGCTTATACATATTAGTAGAGCCATTAGGATATTTGCTTGATTACCAGCGTTGTGATGGCAGTCACACTAGTGGAGGCTGGGTAGTCTATAAGCAACATCCTATACAGGTCCCTGGTCATAGGATTATCGAGACGGGGCATCGATACTCCGGAGTAGACTGGTGTATACGCTTCTCATCCCAGTTGGGGAGATGGTCTGTCCCACAGCCATCAGTACGTCGTACTGGAGATAGTATGCAGGTGCTTATTAGGTTACGGGTACACCGGACATGACTCGTCGGGAACTGAAGGTTGGTACTATACCCATCGTCAGATAGCAGTTCCCAGGTGACATGAGTACAGCTTAGTCCGTCGACTTGACACTGCTACTTGGCCTCGGGTGTGTTCCCACTGTACTTAGATTACTACCCTACCACGGCTCAAAAGAGTCGTGCAAATAGGTAGTAGTAGGGTGCAGTCCCGAAGCACTTGGGGGCAGTGGCGGTTAGACAGGATTCGTCTCTCCCGGTATTGGGGGTTGATATCGCGCTGTGTATGGAGAGCCATACGCAAGGCAGTGGCGGTTAGACAGGATTCCTCTCTCCCGGTATTGGGGGTTGATATCGCGCTGTGTATGGAGAGCCATACGCAAAGTACCTGGCCAGGGCAAACAAGATTTACTGGTAGGTTCCAGTAGTTTCTCAAGGTGTAATGGGCTTCACTCCGACACGACTTATACCACTATTAGGGGCCTGACGTTTACCGTCCCTAGGCCCGATATGCGATAGTCCTAGACGAACAGACCGGACTGTACCAAGATTGTCCCATTCAGGCTCAGTGGGAGTTTGGATGGGTTTCATCATTGTCCTTCTTATCGACATCTACCTGGGGACCGTTACGTACAGCTAGTACCGCTTGTGGCCTGTGGTTAAACCCACTGCCAGCGTAGTGTCGAGTCTTTAGAGTCCCACACAGAGAGTTTCCCTGCATCGGGCAAAAGGTGTAGAGGCCGTATGGTTTTACGGTAGGGCCGCGATCACTTACGTACACTTGTGCACGTACTATGATCGGGCAGATAATACTAGTGGGCTTTGGTTTAAGCCGAATCCTAGTATTATACTGATGGATTTATTCAGTTAAAGATTATTCGTGTTTTTTGGAAATACGGATGGGAGGGGCAGTCTCGTAATTTCTTGGGAAGCTTCTAGAAGAAGGTGACTCATTTGTGTTTATTTCCTTTTAGGATTTAAACTAAATAAGGTGGAGGATGAGGTGTATGTTTACATTAAATGCTTAATGACTCATGAGGTGATTCACCCTTAGAATTAAATGAAGCATGCTAGATATTATCTTGATATTATCAAGAGAGATATTTGTATGCTTCATATTATTCTAGCATGAGTATTATTCATTTCATTATCACAAAACACTTCTCTCTTCTCAAGTCTTCATCTTCTTCCTCAAACCCTAAAAGCTCTCATGAGTTGAGAATCCTAGGGTTTAAGTGACTAATTAATCCATCTAAATACTCTACACCCTCTAGGACTTCTAGATTAGCAAACTAGAAGCCGTAGTTATCTCAGATTCGAGATAAAAGCTCGGACTATAGACTCTCGAGTGGATCGTCTTTGACTCGAGAAGACCGTTGATGTACCCATGTTCCATAGAGCCGACGAGGTGTGGAGAACAGCGATGAAGACCCGAAGGACATATAACGTGAGGTATAACTTCGAATCAGAGTAGTTAAACCTCTCATAGTTTTCTAGTAATGGTTTATATACGATCTGTGTGCTCAAGTCCGTGTTACGAAGCTTTGATAATTGTTTTTCATATATTCCACCTTCCCGCGAACACGTGGGGTGCGTGACATGGACTTACACGGTTCTTGTCAGCGAAGTCGATGGTGTGCAGAAGCCGGTTTACTACGTGAGCCATGTCTTCAAGGATGCAAAGACAAGATACCCCGCCATGGAGAAGATAGTCCTGGCACTTGTCGTCACTTCCAGGAAACTCTGACATTACTTCCAAGCACATACAATCCTCATCCTCACCGAGCTTCCTTTAGGGTCTATCCTCGCCTCCCCCGAATCTTCGGGTCGTCTGGAAAAATGGAGGTGGGAATCGTCCCAATTCGATATCAGGTACCGCCCTCGGAAAGCTATCAAAGCGCAGGTCTTAGACGATTTTGTTGTCAAGTGCACCATTCCCATTAAAGGCGGAATGACAGAACAAGGCCCCGAACCATGTCCGTCGGTCGAAGAGGTTCCCGACCCCATCCCGGACTGGGTGCTATACGTGGACGGATCCTCCACCGAGGAAGGGAGCGGGGCTGGCTTGATCATCCGCGCTCCAAATGAAACAGAGTTGGAATACTCCTTAAAGCTCGGGTTCAGAGCATCAAACAATGCCGCGGAATACGAAGCCTTATTAGCAGGATTGCGAATCGCATCCGAGGCGGGGCTGAAGGCCATCAGGGTCCAAAGCGACTCTGCACTAGTCGTCGGCCAGGTAACCGGGCATTTCGAAGCCCAGGAACCGCTCATGATAAAGTACCTAGCTGAGGTAAAACGACTTCACAAAAATTTCAACGAAGTCCAGGTAGAGCAGACTCCCCGGAATCTGAACACCCAAGCTGACGCATTGAGCAAGCTCGCCTCTTCCTATACGCCCAACCATAAGAGGAATATCCTCTTCAAAGTATTACCACGGCCCAGCGTGGAGGATGGAGAGGTAACACTCCAGGTATACACGACTCAGAATGAAGGCCAAGATTCAAGGAAGCCCTTTGTGGAATTCCTAAAAGATGGCACACTTCCAGAAGACCGAGGAGATGCACGCCGCCTTCGAGCAAAAGCTCGTCATTTCGTCTGGAGCAATGGGAACCTTTACAAGAAATCGTACACTCAGCCCCTGTTTACCGCCGAAAACAGAGATGAAACTGCGTAGGTCATCTTGCTTGAATTTGGGGGCAGATACTATTTCGGTTTATCCGTCCACCTCTCCGAAGATGCCAAGTTGATTTATGGCAACGTATCTCGGTGGTTTGGAAGGATGCGGCCGTTGTAGCAGACTTTGTCAAATCCCCTCTTGTTTGCGAGGGATTTTTTTAATTGTGGGGACGCTCTTCCCTGCAGGTGCAAGCCCCTGCAGTTAATTACATTACCGCGTCGCGATAACCACTTTCTCTTGCTCCAGAAGTTCACTTCGTGTCGTATGTGTTTGTTTTATTTTTGGTTGCCCGTGGATTATATACGGAGACTAATTTATGTTGTCGCCCATAGGGCGTGGATTAGTCCAAATCCGTATATCTTAGATTTAGGTTTGGGTTGATTTAAGGATCGTTGATCTGCTTTGAGATCAAGATTGACTTAAATGTTTGTGAGCAGTTGGGGTTCGATTGGTTTTTTGTTAAGGATACGTTAGTCCAATTTGAGACTAAGATCTACTTAACATGGTTTTATGATCACTTTTGTTTCGGATCCAACAAGAGAGTATTTGGGCTCTATTGTTTTAGTTTAAGGACGTTACGGTCCGTTGATAGTTCAAGGACGTTTCAGTCCGTAGATCACCATTTTTGAGGTGAAGGTTTACTTTAAGGACGTTTCGGTCCCTAGTAGTTTGAGGACGTTGCGGTCCGTAGATCACCCTTTTTGAGGTGAGAGTTTAGTTTAAGGACGTTTCGGTCCGTAGATGATCTTGCACGCATGTGTATTTGTTACGTGTCGGGATGAGCAACGATGATATGGAATACACCCAGTTTGGGGTGCGGTCTGATCTGGGGTGTACACATCAGTTTGGGAAGTGCACCGAAGAGCAGTTGGTTGTTGGGACCCTCCACCTCTCTGAAGATGTTGAGAAATTACAACGACATGTATCAGAGGTGTGGAGAGATGTACCCTTGAACCAATTTCCCTATTTGAGGGAAAATGAAGTCGGTGGTCAACCCAGAAATCATTAGTCGTATTTTGAGACTACGATTTCCTTGGGGGAATGTGGGATGAATATCATTTTGGACATCATCAGTCATGTTTGAGATTGAGATTATTTTGGGAAAACATGAGCACAGAGGCTCGGTTAATTTGGAGATCAAAGAAGTTTTGAGCTCAGGAAGATTTAGCCAATTTGGGGCTGAAATCTGAGTCTCATAATACTAAGCATTGGTGTATGTTTAGCACTCACATGTTCCCATGTGAGGCTCCGAATCAGTGTTAAACACTGCACTTTGGAAGCGCTCACGTATGGGCACGTGAGGTGCCCCAAAGTGAGAATCTGTCCTCTGGATTCTATTCCCCCTTTCCTTTTTTTTTTACGTAGAAGTGTTTAAAAACTTGACTTTTGGAAGCGTTCACGTGTGGGCACGTGAGGCGCCCCAAAGTGAGAATTGTTCTCTGGGTTCTATTCCCCCTTCCCTTTTTTATATAGAAATGTTAAACCTTGACTTTTGGAAGCGCTCACGTGTGGGCGCGTGAGGCGCCTCAAAGTGAGAATTGTTCTCTGGTTTCTATTCCAACATTTCCTTTTTTATATAGAAGTGTTAAACACTTGACTCATGTGCGAGAACGCGAGGTGATTTTGTGTGTTTCTCTTTTCATTCATCAGAGACGCACACGTGGAGCACGTGGGATCCTATTGAGTGTTTGGAGATTTTGATCTCATGCTAAGGTTTTGGAAGATCTCATGCCTCTTTTTTTTTGTAAGTTAAATTCTTATTGTAGGGTTAAACCTTGATTTTCAGAGGAATTAAATTCCCATATGTTTCTGTAAGAATTAAATTCTTTGAACTCAGTTCTTTCCCCTAGGTTTTGAATCTGCATGACAGAATCTCCCCGATGAGAATTAAATTCTCAACTTATGGGGAGATCTGCTTCTACAGATCTCAATCAGAGGAAGAATTAAATTCTTATACGAAGGGTTAAACCTTTAGAATGGTCAAGATAGAACAATCTTTGTATATTTCTCTTTTTTTCTACCTAGAATGTTCTGATGAAGTAAGTCTTTTCCGAGACTTAAATTCTCTTCTTTCTCTTTTTCTCTGTATGTTTCTCTCTCTTTTCTACTCCTCCTCCTCTTTTTTCTTTTTTTTTGTTTGCTCCTATTTATAGGAGAAGAAAAAGAATCAATTTGTTAAGAAAATCCCTCATTGAGTGTCACGATCCGAAGGTACGGAACGTGACCGGCATTTAAATTACGAAGCGTCTAAAGGCGCGACGTAATCTAAGTAAGACGAAGCCCAGAAATCTAAACCATTCAAAGAAGAAGTAAAGGAAAACATGTAGGAAAACCAGTTTAAAAGCAACATCAAATTTTCTCAAAAATTTCGGCAGAGTCTCCTTTGTAAAAACTGGTCCTAAACGCGTACAAACAAGAATAATATATACAAACAATAAAAAGGCATCTCCAAGCGGGAGCTAGCTCTACGCCAACAGGCGGAAACAACCACACAATGCACAATAATATACAACGCCAAAGGGCGAGGCTGGAAACTCAAAAAAAAAACCAAATCCCCCAGAAACCATAATAATACAAGCACGACTCTAAAGTTGAAATAAAAAACAATTAGTCTTCTAATCTATCAAGTAATACAAGTCTGGTTGATGGAGCTTACTAGATACAAATGAAATAATAAAGTGCAACGGAGGTTCTGATGCAAGTGAACCAACCTACCAAGTAAATCACCCTGAATGAAAATGGTGTGCCAGCAAGCTGCCAAGGAAACCCGTATATCGAAACCTATAGAAAAATTTGGCACAACGGGGGTGAGTTGCCAACTCGTGAGTAGAAGACATCTGCGAGAAGAAATCGAATGCATGACGCTGTCCTAGGTCATAATAATATACTTAATATATCACCAGTCATCTAGTAGTGGTAGGGTAATAAACTACGCGTAAGTGCAAATGCTCAGTGCTCGTGTCAGTGCCTCAAATAGTAATATGTCATGTGTATGAGTATGCATGCACCATGAATGTAAAACAATCAAAACTGAAATATGGATATATCTATATAAAAAAATCTTAACTTTTATAATAGTAAAATTTGTTTAGAAATCTGAAACATCACCGATGAAATCCATGGAAATCCGTGTCGAGTATCGACACAAAACATTTAAATCTCAAGTCTCAATACCTCATAGTCTCAATATCTCGGGTTCCGTCAGTCCGGATCGGCCCATATCATCAAATCTCACGACAACGGTCGGTATCCTCCGGATATCCGCCGCGCCAGACATCACCGGTAGGTAGTCTTCCCCTGCTAGGCTCATCGTCTACAACTCGATCTTCTTACCTCGGGATACCATACCGGGCCCACCATGTACCCGAGACGGTTCATCCACTCCTCGAATCGGGTCTCGAAATCCAACAGAAAACATGAAATCTCATGGTGGACGACACATACATCACGAGAAAACTGCAACTTATACTTTAAAAAGAGAGGGAGAGAGAGAGAAGTTTTTATATATATTCTTGCGGTTTTCCCCAAAATCCAGAAATCTCATAAAAATCTAACATCCCAAAATCATGAGTAAGTAAATAATAAGTATCGGCATAAGCCCCACAATACTGCATGATAACATGAAAATGTGAATGCATGAAATGTTTAAGTAATAAATGCAATGTCTAGACTAACACCTGAGCGTAATCACAATATTGTATTGATATAGCCTTTAGCTGATTCTATTAATAAAAGATAATATGTTCTAAAGTGTACGTGACATAGCAATTACCGATGATGATGTGTGTGAGCCGGCAAATAAGTGTACGTGGAATATGCGCATCATCGGTAATGGTGCTGGTGTCCTAACAGACAGAGTTTCATATTAACTACATAAACATATGTATGAACATGCAACATGATGATTACAATCTGAATATAAAGGTAAAATGTGTATTAACCACTCATTTGGAATGTATATATCTAACTACAACCATATGACTCAAGCCTAAACTAGTATCTATCTAACCCCCTAAGGAACTAAACTAAAGAAACCAGTCTATACGAAATAAGAATCCACCTAAGGTCTGAGTCTATATCTCTAATAGTCGGCGATCCAGTCTCAATAGCGTCACGTACGTAGTATGACTTTCTCGAACCAAGAGTGCGGATCAATCATCACATCTATACCTCGTACGGTAAAATCCATCGTACGGCATCCCAAAATCAGGGTACGGGTCAACTATCACCTATGTACATCATCATTCGTATAATATCATCATCAAATAATGTCATGATTAAGGGTACTATACTGTAATCGCATACATCCCAATATCATCAATCATATATCATTGTCTGCGTAAATATACATCGTCAATTGGTCCTCAGAAATATCATGTCACATATATCATATCGTGATTAAGTCACATATATCATGTCGTAGTTAAGTCACATATATCATATTGTAATCAAGTCACACATATATCATATCGTAATCAAGTCACACATATATCATATCGTAATCAAGTCACACATATATCATATCGTGATTCAGTCACATATTACAGTCCGGGTTCTATTCTAGAGTCTTGTACGTTCCAATGTCAACATCAACTATTACCGTTTATGTGTACATATCCATTTTCTCATTTCCCAACGATCTGCTAATATCATAGTACATCTCATATCATACTCGATCGTATATCTTTAACTCACGGCATCACGCCCAATCATACTGACTCCCTCCCAGGTATTATATAACCTCCCCATATCACGTGTATATGTTATGTGTGTGTGTGTGTGTATACACACCTATAGAAACCAACACACAATCATTTATATATATATACACATATACACCAAGTCAAATGTATGTGTGTGCGTGTGTGTGTTTACCTGAAACCTACGAATTCCCTCCATGGCATTCATTCTCTGGTTAAGTCTTTCTAAATCGGTCTAGTCCAACCTAAAGTCTTTAATAGGATCCTACTCGCCAAGAATCTAAGGTCACGTCCGACTTTCTAATGACAGTAAGTAATATCTCCATTCTACGTTTGCGGGGGTGCTAAACGCCATCCACCCGACTTCCCCCGTAGATATACATCTACTCACCTGGCTCTTGGCTGTCGAAGTCGATGCCGCCCTCCTCTTCTTCATCATCCGAACTCCACGTAATGGGTACCTATACGAAAACATACATAATATCGTAAACCAAATCATGAACAAAACCAAAACAGCGCACGAACGTGCATAGGTTAAAACCTATAACCCGCTCATACAAAAGAACCAAATATCGCTCGATATCGGCGTACAAACGCCGATTGATCGAGATAAAACACCAACAAATAACTCATAGTTCCAGAACTCATTATTTATAATATAAAATATGGTTTAAATCATCGAAATCTTAAAATCGATCAAATCGTCCTATTTCGCAAAAACCTAGAAAACGTCAATTTACCGTTTTACTTCAAAACTTAATGTTTAGATGAAACTAATGATCATAATATTCATTAAATAACATAACTAGATTATATAAACCATCACTATATTTTTATCACACTAATTTGTCTTAAATTGAAAATTCTAGTTTGCAAATTTTATCCGATTTCAACACCTTTTAAGCAAAAATTCACAATTTCATAACTAAACTTGATTTTGCATATTTTAATTTGTTAAACCACTCCTTGAAACCTTAAGGATGTGCTAAAACCCTAACTTTATTTTTAATTCCACATTTTAAATAAAGTTCAAAAACCTAGTTTAATAAAAATAGCAATTTGTGACAATTTTAAAGTGAAAGCTAGCAAATTGTAACTAGATTATGTTTCACACTCAATTTACATATTAATTTACACATTAAAACCTTAATCTAATGATAAAAACCCTAATTCAAAATCAAACCCTTTTTCTAGAATTTCATAAACTAGCAATTACAACCGAATTAACACTTGAAAAAAATTTAGATTAGCATAACTAAACAACAAATTAGCCATCAGGTTAAAAAATTTACCTCAAAATTATCTTGAGATATAACTTGAAACATGCCTCCAAATCAAACACCAAGATCCATTCATGAATAGGCTAAGGAAAAATTGGAGAAGAATTGGCTTTGAAATTGTAAGTTTTTAATTGGATTTGTGATGAATTGAGATGAAGAATGAGTGGGGATTTTTTTTTGGGGCTTCTCACAGCAGTGAGGCTCGGCTAAAGAATGAGGGAATTGAGTTGGTGTGAAAGTGTGTGGAGTTTTCTAGAGCAAGCAACTCATTAAGTCCAATTAATGCATTCACACACATTTTCATTAAACCCCCTTTAAAGTTTCTTTTTTTTTCCCAACCAAGTGAGGAAATTGGGGACATGGCAGCTTAAGGCTCGGCCAGGGTGTGTGTGTGGGTATTTAGAAAATTTTTATTTTTATTTTTGTGAAGAAACCCTCTCCATTATTATATATATTAAGTCTATTTTGATTTATCATTTTGGTTTTATTTTTTTTCTTAACTAAACCTAGAATTCTCTAGAAATTTGAAGAAAAATCAAAAACATGCTACAAACTTAATTCTAATATGTCATGGCTCACTTTTGTAAAATTAACCCATTGCAATTTATAATTTGCACCAATTTAATGTATAATTAAAGCTTATGTTACTATTTAAATTTAATTAATTACGGAAAATATTTTAATAAACTAATAATTTATAAGTTACTAAATAAACACCAAATACTAGTAATTATATCGTTAAAATAGGTCTTTTTAAATTTATGATGAAAAATAATTATGGTTAAGTTTTACAAAAAATACGGTTTATTTAACCGAAAATCAGAAAATTCGCTTAAAGGATTTTTATTTATTTAATTATTTATTTTTAAAACGTTACATTGAGAGATCATAATTGATTTCATAATCATCTGTTCTGGTGAATTTTATTCACCGTTGGATTTTTAATCCAAAGGCTCTCTGTTTAACAGAGAAGATTTCTTATTTGTTTTTAACCAGATTAGGAAATATTTTCCTAAGATAAAATTTTATTCTATCAGACGATCACCGTTGGATCTTTGATCCAAAGGTCCTCCGTCTAACAAAGAAAATCTTTCTAGTTTAAGAAAGATCATGGAAATATTTCCCACATATATAGAATTTAATTCTATCAGATAGTTTAAAAAGATTTAAGGAAATGTTTTCCCAATAGAGTTTTGATCCTTTTATTTAGAATTTAATTCTATCAGCTTGGAAAGTGTTTAGGAACACTCACGTGTAACATGTGACCCCAATAGAATTAATCTTGTTCGCTTATATACAACAACATAAGAGGGTATCACGTGTTAACACGCGATCCTTTTTTGGCTTGCTATCTGTTTGAATGTAGCGCCTATATACTTTGCATATAGACGCTCACATGCTTACACGTGAGGCTCAATTTTGGCCTATCAATTGCTTAAATGTAGCGGCTATATTCTTTGCATATAGCCGCTCACGTGTGGGCACGTGAGACCTACACAATGGGGAATTTTTTTTCTTTTTCTTTATATATATATATATTTTTATATAGGAACAAATGCCCCCAGCATTGTTCTCACGTAGCTTGCACGTTAGTGCAACGCTGTCACCTTTTCCATCGTTGGATTGCCTAGGGGAACGAGAAGATGAACCGCCCCTCATCATTTCTTATAAATGCAGGGCTTTTGCCTGTGGGAAAACCACTGTTCTTTCATCTTCTTCCTTACTTAATTTTCTTGAGAATTTAATTCTCTTCTTCAGAACTTAGTTCTTCGCCCGCTGAAATCTCATAGTTAAACTCCATTAAAACTTTTCTTTGGTAAGGATCATGAACGAGACCCCCTCCCCTTTTTGCTTTTTTTTGTTGTTGTGGATTTTAAATCCAGGGATAGAGCATTGCTCTTTTCTTGAAATGGTTTCTTAAAGATCCAAAGCACACATTTTTTTGTAAATTTTGAAGTCTTGAATCAATGGGGATTGTTAATCCTCTTCTTAGGGTTTTACCCTGTCACCGATCTTTAAGATCCTTAGAATTTAATTCCATTTTTTTTGCCTCCTTACCATTGGGGTTTTTCTGAGATTTAATCCTTTTATTAAAGGAATTTAATTCTTTATTCACAGAGCTTGGCTCTGAGAAAGAGACAGAGAGATTTTTGGGAATTAATGCTCTTGAATATTTGAGGGTTTTAATGCCCCTAAAGCGGATTTGAATCTGTTGTGCTTTTTAGCAGAACTTCTTCAAGATTTGGTTTTTGACGCTTCGCTTCCCAGTGTATGGGCAAGGAGACACGATGAGGTCGCTACGTATTTACTCAGAAGTAAACACGCTAAGCGTTTCTAAGCAATATAAAGTAAAGTATACAAGAGACAGGAATGTAAATAAACAACAATTTTATTTATTTAACATTCTTTTACAGGTACAACTGAAATGTAAATACATGGAATGAAAGCAATGCCTAAACATTGGCATAACAGAAATGAAAATGAAATATGTACAAGCATCTAAAGCTCCGGGTCGAATGCTAACTGCTCCAAGTCCTCGGTGCTGGGCTCGATCTCCAATGAGTCCGATCTACCTGACAACATTCTAAAGAAAGAAGAAAAGGAATGTCGTTAGCGAACAATCGCTCAGTAAGTCCAAAAGATAAGTAGCGATAGAATAGACAGAAGGAGAATATAAGTTTTAATGATTTATTATATTATTAAGGCTGTTGTTTGTAGCTTGGTACAGAAAATGCCAGTGTATACGAAAGGAGTCCTATTATTCCGGAGACTAAGGTATACGGAGCACAAGGAACCTGTTTACCGCCGAAAATGGGAGACGGACCGCGTAGGTCATCTTGTCTGAATTTGGGGGCAGATACTATTTGGTTTCATTCATCCTCCTCTCTGAAGATACCAAGTTGATTTATGACACCGTATATCGGAGGTTTGGATGGATGCGGCCGTTGTAGCAGATTTCGTCAGATTCCCCCTCGTTTATGAGGGGTTTTTGATTGTGGGGACGCTCTTCCCTGCAGGCGCAAGCCCCTATAGTTAATTACGTTACCGTGAGCGATAACCTCTTTCTCCTGCTCCAGAAGGTCACTTCGTGTCGTGTGTGTTCGTTTTATTTTTGGTTGCCCATGGATTGTATACGGAGACTAATTTATATTGTCGCCCGCAGGGCGTGGATTAGTCCAAATCCGTATATTCTTAGATTTGGGTTTGGATTGATTTAAGGATCGTTAATCTCGTTTGAGATAAAAATCAACTTAAATATTTGTTGAGGATACGTTAGTCTAATTTTATACTAAGATCTACTTAACAGGATTTTAGGATCATTCAGTCCCAACAAAGAGCATTTGTGCTCTATTGTTTTAGTTTAAAGACGTTTTGGTCCGTTATTAATTTAAGGACTTTTCGGTCCATAGCTAGTTTAAGGACGTTGTGGTCCGTTGTAGTTTTTAAGGACGTTGCGGTCCGTTGTGGTTTGGGCGTGCACCAAAGAGTTGTTGGTTGTCGGGACTCGCCACCTCTCTAAAGACGTTGAAGAATTACAATGACATATATCAGAGGTGTGAGGAGATGTACCCTTGAACATATTTCCAAATTGAAGAGAGATGTGGGGATGAAGATCCGTCGGAAGGTCATTAGTCATGTTTGGGACTAAGACCAATTTGGAAAATGATGGCCCATGAGCTTGGTTGATCTGAATTAGGGATTTGGTCAACTTGGGCTCAGCCCACTCAGTCTTTGCTATTTCATTTGAATAAAATGTTGAACACTTACTTGGGCTTAGTCTCTTTTCTGTGCAAATAATACTGAGCATTTATATGGGTTCTGACGCTCATACTTTACTTTACTTTTCCTTTTTTTGGAGCGTTAAACGCTCTTTATGGCGTCCACGTGCGGAGCACGTGAGGCGCTTGGTGCTGAGCGCCAAACATTGAGTGCTAAGCACTCTTTATTGGGCAGCGCTCACGCGAGAAACATGTGAGGAGCTTGGCGCTGAGTGCCAGCCATTGAGTTTTAAGCAATCTTTATTGAGCAGCGCCCACGTGAGGAATACGTGAGGCGCTTAGCGCTGAGCGCCAGCCATTGAGTGCTAAGCATTCTTTATTGAAGAGCGCCTACGTGTGGGACACGTGAGGCGCTTGGCGCCGAGCGACAGCCATTGAGTGCTAAGCACTCTTTATTAAACAATGCCCATGTGAGGGAAACGTGAGACGCTTGGCGCTGAGTGCCAACCATTGAGTGCTAAGCACTCTTCATTGAGCAGCGCCCACTTGAGGAACACGTGAGGCGCTTGGCACTGGGTTTTCTTCGTATATTATGTTCTGAAGAGTTCAATTCTCTGTTCTTTTCTGGATCTTTGATCCCCAAGAACAATTTTATCCCTATGAGAATTAAATTCTCATTTGTGGGAGACTTGTCTCATGGATCTCAGATCCAGAAAAAGAACTAAGTTCTTTTATGAGGGTTAAACCCTTGGATATGCAGATGAGATGCTCTGATCTCTATTATTTTTATTTACCTCGAAAAAGAGGCATTCTTCTTTCTTCCTTCTTAACGCTTTCTTCTTGCTTGCTCTTTTTTTTTAAAAATTTTGAAGCTTATGGGGGGTCTCCTCTGTACAAGACTTGAAGTATTGGTCCCTTTATATAGTAGAGGGTAGTTTGCTGATTTAGTTAAAGAAATCTCTCGTTGAGAGATCCTGATTGATTTGGGGACTTTATCCACCGTTGGATATTTGATCCAAGGAGTTCTATTTTACAGAAGATATTTTTCTTGTTTTTAATAAGATTAGGGGAATATTTTCCCATACAGAATTTTTCTGTATATAGGTGATTTTTAATCACCATTGGATTTTTGACCGGTACTCTGTTTTACAGAGAGTAATCTTTCTTGTTTAGAAAGATTTGAGAAATATTTTCTCGACAGAATTTAATTCTGTATTATGATGATTTATTATCTCCGTTGGATCTTTGATCTAAATGGCTCTGTTTAACAGAGTGATTTTCGTTCTGGCGTCGGCGCTCTCGTGCGAAGCACGTGAGGCGCTACCAAGAGTTTTTTAACTCTTGGCGTTGGCGCCCTCGTCCAAGGCACGTGAGGCGCTGCTTCAGAGTTTTTAACTCTTGGCGCCGCCTTTCAAATTTTGAACAGAGTTTTGCTCTTTTATTGGGGAAACAAATGCCCGCCCACTGTTGCGCTCACGTAGCTCATATGTAAGTGCAGTGGTGGCAGTTTTTCCACCATTGGATTTTCTTGAAAGTTGAAGCGACTTCCTGTGCCTATAAGTAGAGCCTTTGGCCCTTAAGATGACTGCTGTTCATTTTCTTTTGTTATTCTTTAAGAATTTAATTCTCCTTTCAGAGCTTAGCTCTCCGCCTAAAAAAATCCTTTCTAGAGTTGGAACTCTGCCCCAAAATTTGGTAAGGATAATAATCGAACCTATGGATAGAGGTTTGCTCTTCTTAGATCGTAGATTTTAAGATGTATTTTAGGGTTGCTTAACCCATTAATTAGAACACAGTTCATCTTCCATGAAGAACTCTTAGAATTTGTTTTACAGATCTTAAAGATCTTCGGGTTTTACCCTGTTGCAAAAGCTTTGCTTTTGAGGGTTCTGGTAGATCACCCCATCGTCCTTACAGAGCATAGCTATTTTAGAAATTTTTGAAAATTTTTATTCCCTTCTTAATTAAAGTTGACATATGTGAATTCTGTTTGTAGAGAACATCTCTCGAGGCTCAGCCCAATGAGATTTCTCATTAAATGAGAATCCTTTTAGGATTCCATTCTTAATGAGTGACTGCCCCATCAATGATGGGATGCCATCTTGATTTTGTAGGGCCCTCCTTGCTGCGGTGCAAAAATTTTGAGTGTCAAAGAACGTTAAAGTTCTGATTTCTGAATCATAACACTGATAGATGACCCTTCTCCTTTTGTGCAGGTGCAATGGCCTTTGACTCTTTCTTCCCTTTCGTACGCTCAGAGAGCGCCTTTGCCGACGCGCCTATGGATCGAGAAGTTTTCGCACTTATTAAAGATCATGGCCCGGAGTAGAAATCTCTTCACCTGTGGGGGTCGTGGTATAATCAGATCATTCGGGGTCGGCGCAGTTTTTCTTGTGCAGCGCCCTCAGAACCAATTTCAGCAATTCACTACGCCGACTCGCCTCAAGCGAATTATGCTGTAGAGGAGGCCAACTGGACCTCGGAGGCTCGCCTTCAGCCTTTTATGGCATTAATACCCGTATGCTTTGGATATTTTAGGGCGACGCATCTGTCAAGGCGAGTCGCGCCCTTGGGGACAAGTATATATGATAGGTTTGACTACTCGCCATTCAACCGGCTACTGCATTTGGCTCGGTATATCCCGTCGGCCAAGAAGTCGCTGCTGCTGAAGCTCTGGTTGTATCCTGCAATTTATGCGTCTCTTTTTCAATATCCAGCACCTCATGTATGGTGGGTCAAGGCTTTCTTGGAACAATGGAATATCTCAACTCACACATTTCTTCTATCGGACCGGAAAGTTTCAATATTCTTGGAGGAGTTTGCAGAAATTTCGGGCCTACTCTTCAGAGGGGAGCATTACGAGGAGATACTTTCCCATGATGAGTATATCTTTGCCACCAAGTCAGTAGTAATGGGTCCCACCCTGGAGAATCCCGTTCAACTTCGCTTCCCGAGCCTAATCAAGGCGTTGAACATTTATGAGAGTCTATTTCTAGAGTCTGGAGGGCATGGAGTCAGCTTCACAGATTTCATCGCCCGCTTTCTTTACCAGAAGTCTTGTCAAAATGAGCTGTGAAATTCGCCAAGCTTGATGACCCGTTTGGTTTCGGTTTGGATAACCAACCGACGGCGGAAGCAGATTTAAGAAATTTTTTCATTCCAGACACCCCGGTCGTCCCTTTTACAGAGCTCGCTGCTTCAGACGTCGATGAAGAGACGTTCTTCCTGGGGTTCATCGCCCTGTGGTTGAGCTGGTTTGTGCTTCCAGCGCATCCTCGCTACATGAGGCTGTCTGTCTTTTATCCTGCCCACCGCATGGTTGCAGGGACGCGTGTAGCCTTTGGGATAGCGGGGCTGGCTCATCTATACCATAGCCTGAGCTTAGCGGCAGACACTAGTCAGCCGGAGGTAAAGCCCGTACATCTCCCGTTGCACTACTTCACGTCGTGGATCGAGATGCATATGCTAGGTGCTTTCGGTGTTCATAAATGACCCCGTTTCTACGATAGTTATAACTTTCCTCGGGTCATGTATCTGGTTTATGCTTCTGCGTCAGACCCGTCGCAGCGAGAGGCTCGACGACTGGTCCTCCGCCCGTGCATGGTTGGGGACAGCATGGCCTTTGTCGATAGAGTTTTAACTATCGGCAAGGAATCTACCAAGGCGGTGCAACCGTTGCGTGATACTTTCAAAGACGGGGCTCCCATGTTGATGGCTCGGGAGATCCTGCACTTATATTCAATTAGGCCAGTCTTTTTAGCGTTCAGGCAAAATGCCTCGGCACTGATCATGAGGTATAACCCACACCGTTTCGCTCAACAGTCGGGTTACAATCGGGGTGTTCCCTTTGAGGCATTCTTAGCCGAGCCGGTTGTTACAGAAGAGAGTATTCGCAGTGCGCTGGACCACTTTATGCGACTAAATATGGGGTCCAACTTTCTTATGAGCGAACCGAGCTACGTGCCAAAAGCTTCGAACACCTACGTGGCGTAGTACCAGCATGCGACGGGTGCTGTTATCAGGAAAGAGAGACGGCTATTACTTGATCATAAGGATGCTGTCCCAGCTGGTAACCCAGCAGTCTCTTTGAAGTGACGGACCGCCGTTCGTCCTCGTCCCTCCTTAAGAGAAGTCACTGCGGTTTTGGTCCCGCGCGCCTTCCGTGAGAAGTCTTAACCCAGTGTTCCTGTAATTGCGGTAACCGTGGCGTCCCCAGAACCTGGTGCTGGTACGGAAATCGGGACCGCCGCCCGAAAATGCCTGTTAAGCATAGGATCTTGTCATTGGCAGCCGGTGTTCGTTCGCAGAAAAAGAAGAAGTCACTATTTTCTGCTGATGTCATATATGGCCAGGAGCCACATGCTCCCTACAGCGAGGGCTTGTGCGAATACGGTACTAACGAGGGTTTGTTCAACACACCTGCGACCGATACTGATCTTCAGGCTGCCCTCGCAGCTTCCGAGCGACTGGCTTGCGAAGAAGTGGCGTTGATCACTATCGCGAAGTCAGGTATACTTCAGTTGTATTCTTCTGCTTCTATCCCTTCTCGTTATTATGCTTTTACTAACGCTCTCTTCTTCAACAGGTATCTCTGCCGAAGAACCTCTCACGGCTTCCCTTAGGATGTTTGAGGAGGAAGAGAGGCTCCGCGCTTCTTTAGGTCTTGGTATAGGTTGCTTCATTACATGTTTATTCTTTTTACTCGTGCTCTAACCCTCTCTTTTACTTTATTGCAGGGAGCACCTCAACTCAGGTTATTCCAAGTGCAGCGCCGATCCCAAGTGGCGATGCAGCAAAACTTCTAGAGCCAGCTACTATGGTTACGGCCATCCCAAAGTCACCACAGGAGGCTTTACTGAAGCAACCAGTGATGGACACCAGAGCAGCTCCGGAGGCAGAGCTCGGTTTGGACGACGACACCCCCCTGTCGGAAGTCTTAAGGAGGTCAGTTCTCACTGCTCAGACCGACAGGAAGTGCAGGGAGCGCGCAGTGAGGGAGCGCGATGTTGTTTTGGCCGCAGGTGCAGGCTCAAGCAGTATCCCGCCCGCTGACACTCCTTCGGTGGATGTTCCCTCTGCCCTGTCTACCGCCCATAGACAAGTTGCACACGCAGCTCAGGAAGAAACTGAAAAGATACTCCAAGGTAACGTAACGCCCAGTCTTTTATTTGAATTCGGTCCTCGAATTCTGACATACGTATTTTCTTTCACGCATGACCGAGTCCTAGCGATGGTATGGCTGGTGAAACGTTGACGATTATCGAGCCCGAAGTGGCTACTCTTTCTCGGGAACTTGGGACTGGCCAGACCGCTGCTCTTTCTCCCTATGGCTCCTTGGTATCGGCGGGCGTCGCAAGCGTTACGTTGGCCCTCATCGAGTCGGGGGATGAGTCTATAGGCGCAGAATCTATTCCTCCGATACAGAGTGAAGAAGCCGTTACACCTGGTGACGTCTCCATCACGGTTTTGGTCCATGATCCATCAGGTAGTTCTTAGGTCATTGTTTTTGAGTTTTTCAATCCTATTCAGCCCTTCTGATGATATTTTGTTTTTCTTGAGCATAGGCGCGGTGAACCCTGAGGCTATACTGTCTGAAGAAGTGTCGCCGGTAGTTGTTCTGACGGTCGCTGTCCCCTCGCCTTCTTCTGTGCCCTCTCAAATATTGGAAGGTATGGGTTTGTGACTTATTTGTTTCACCGTGGGTACCATCCTCCTTGTATTGATAGTATATTGTCGCAACTCTGCAGGAGTCCTTTTCGACCATTTATATCAGGTGTTGAACCCGCATTTTTCCTTTCAGTCGGAAATCGTTCCACCTTCTGGTATTGGTTAGTATATTCTTCAGCTAATATCTCCCCCCTTCTTTTATGACTAGATGTATTGTTTCTACGTCTTCTTCATATTGATCATAACATCACGGGTCAGAGGAGGAGACGAGAGAATAGCCGTTCCAACGGTACTCCCCATCTTGTCGCCTGTCACAGCCGGTATAATAGACTTCACCCCTCATGTGTTTTCTGTATCTCCCAAGTCGACATTTGACCGTAATTCATTTTGCAGCAATTGCACCGGCTCCAGCTCCTTTTGAGTCTTGCATTCCAATTCCTACAAGGCCCTTCGCTAAACACATATCTTCCAGAGGCGCCGCAAATAGCCGGCGAATGTTGAGCGAATTTATCAAATATCTCAATGCCGAGACCCTCACTTCTGCTACGGATTTTGCCGTTGAAGTCAATCCAATGCTGGCGACACTCATGAACTTCCATGATGAAGATCTCATCGGCCCTTGGGTTGATTACTACAGAAAGATCGAGGCTTGCCTGCACGAGATTGAGCTCAAGCGCCTCGCTCCTGAGGTGTTGGCTTCGAACTCCCAGCGGGCTGTGTGGGTCGAGCATAGTGTTCCTTTCATTCGCCATTTTGAACAAGAGGTGACCCTGAGACGAAAGGAACATGAGGTGGCTTTCAGCGAATTTGTCCGATTGTGCGCCCAGGTTGAAGCTAATGCTGCGCAGTTAAAAACTGTTTTCGACAACCTCCAGCGATGTATTTCGGATGGGTTGACGCTAAGGCGGACGCTTGACTTCACCGAGTGGGTCATGCAGGACTGCGAAGCTGCCATGCTATAAACCGATGAAAAGCTTTCGTCCTGTTTGCGGCAATGGACTCCAGTTGAAGCGGAGTTGGCCACGGTAGCTGACCATGAGAAAGGATTGAGAGGAGCGCGCGAGCGGCTTGCTGATTTGTTGAAGACGCCTCCTCCTTAATAACCGTCTTTGTACCTTTTTTGTACCAACAGTAATCTTGTGATTCATGAATAACATATATTCATTTTGATTCCTTTATGAAATGTATCTTGTATTCACTTGAATTCATGAATAAGGGACATATTTTATTTCATACTGGCATGTAACTCTAAAAATTGTGGCCCGTAGATAGTCCACCTTGACCTCCTTGTAGGGCAGCGATGGCTTAGGAAACAGGTTCGGATTTGCCGTCTAAGACTTTTCAACTTTATGCGCTGTGAGGGTCTCATAAAGACTTTTCTCCCTACGAGTCGAGAGAATCTCGTAGGTGTATTTTCTCCTTAGGAGTCGTGAGGACTCCTAAGTGCGTTTTCTCTTGAGAGTCGTAAGGATCTCACAAGAGAATTTTTCCTCTTACAAGTCGAGAGGACTCGTAAGTGGTTTTTTCCTTCTTCGACTTTAGAGAGTGTGGCCCATGGATAGTATACAATAGTCCATCTTAGACCTACTTGCAGAGCCCCAGTGCTTAGGAAACAGGTTGATATTCTCGTTGCCTAAGGTTTTTTCCCTACGAGTCGAGACGAGTCGAGAGGTTCTCGCAGGAACATTTTTTTACCTACGAGTCGAGCCGAATCGAGAAGTTCTCGTAAGAATGTCCTAACATCACAGTTAACCTCTGCTGATAGAAGTCCGTTAGGGTCTTTGGTACTAGGGTTTTTGTCCGTCGTACCGTCGCGTTGGCCGATGTATTCCCCGATATGCAATCTTGCTATTCGAGTAGCCCCACGACTGTCGTGTCTCTGATCCTTTCGGGATTGGACAAGACGTCTTCAAGTAATCTCCTAGGTCATATTACCATTGGAAGAGCAAGCGTTAGGGATTTTCCATGCCGCTTTTTACTTGAGGTTAGGCTCAATTTGGGATCCCCGATGAGTCATGACCACTCCGTACTGGTGTGGGATGATCTCCGATAGTCTTTCAGGTTTTATTTGAGTTGCTGTCAAGACCCTGAAACTAGGGATCTTCCTTTGCTTCGTTTGTTGACATTGAGTCTCCTATATTGCGACGAATGTCTCTAGGTTGTTGGTGAACCGTTGAGGCTTGGAACTAAGGACTTTGCCATGGTTCCGTTGTTTTGACCCTGGGGTCGGTTGTTGATGTCGCGTCTGCATCCTGTTGGAGTGAGAAGGAACGTCGTTGTTGATCTATAGGCTGTAGATGTTGCCGTCGAGACTGGGAACTAGGGACTTTGCCATGGCTCCGAGGTAGTCTCTAGGTTGATAGTGAACCGCCGAGGCTTGGAACTAGGGACTTTTCTATGGCTCCGATTTGTTGATGTTGCGTCTGAATCCTGCTGGAGTGAGAAAAAACGCCGTGGTTGATCTCTAAGCTGTATGTGAACCGTTGAGACATGGCTCTCCTTCTGATGGAGCCTGGTGGGAACATATGGTTCCCTTTTCATTTATGCCCATGGATTGTATACAAGGGGTTGATGTGGACTCACCTGCAGGGCAAAAGTTTCATTTTCATTCATTTTTTTTATTTCTTTCCACGATGCTCTATCATTTCAGCTTTTTTATATCGCAAAAGTCGCGATTGCCCAATCATTTTGGCTTTTTATCGCGGTACCCAATCATTTCGACTATTTTTCTTTTTACTTGTTGTTTTTTTATTGCGAGTTGTCCCATCATTTTGGCTATTTTTATATGCATATTTTTTTGCTCGCTGATTTTTATTGCGAGTTGCCCCATTATTTCGGCTATTTCATATGCATTTTTTTGCTCGCTGATTTTTGTTGCGAGTATGGAACTTGAGATCTGATACCAATCTTGGCATCATCACCGCTGCGACTGGAATATTGCCGGGAGCAAATCATCATTTGCCGTGAAAGGACTTAAAAATTGTCACCTATTTAGGCATCGGCATCACTACCATTGGTCAGTAGCGAATCATCATTTTCCTTTGTCGATTTGAACAAAGATGGCTTAGCAAACAGGGTCAGGATCCTGTTGACTAAGGCTTTTTGACTTTACAAGCCGTAAGGGTCTCATAAAGGTATTTCTCCTACGAGTCGTGAGGATCTCGTAGGTGTATTTTCTCCTTAGGAATCGTGAGGATTCCTAAGTGATATCTTCTCTTGTAAGTCGTAAGGATCTCATAAGAGTATTTTCTCCTTGTAAGTCGAGAGGACCTGTAAGTGTTGTTCACAAAATGGGGAAATTTCATGCCATTGGTGGAACTTAGTGGGGGAAATCATTTATTTGTGCCCATGGATTGTATACAAGAGCCAATATTGTCCGCCTGTAGGGAAACTTGGGGGACATGCCGGCTTAAGAAAATGTTCAGATCCCTGTAGCTTAAGTCTTTTAAATCCTCTGAGCCGTAAGGGTCTCATAGGAAGGATTCTCCTTACGATTCGTGAGGATCTCGTAAGTGTAATTTCTTATTAGGAATCGCGGGGATCCCTAAGTGTGTTGCTTCCTTGTGATTCGTAAGGCTCTCACGCGGGTATTTTTTCCTCACAAGGTCGAGAGGACCTCGCAAGTGCACAAATCTTTTTTTACGAGTCTGGGCCCTTTCGGGTTTTCACAAACTCGCCGATAGCTCTGCTGTTTTTGCTCACGGAGCCCTCTCGGGTTTTTAACCGTACCCATTTCTCTTGTGGACGTACCATTTTTTTAGCGATGAAACTCTCGAAAATAGTTTCGCCGGAGGTGACCCCATCTGTTTGCCGGTGGGATTTGATTTGCAGTCCTTGCTGGTGGGGCCCGTGGACTTGAATTCCACTATCGCCGTGTTTGAGGCGATGTACTTAGTTTAAGGATATTACGGTCCATTGTTAGTTTAGGGACATCTCGGTCCATTGGTTGACCTCGGGGCGAAGTTTTGCTGGATACTACTTATAGAGTTTAGACTCAGGAAGACAGCGAGCGGACACGAGCGTCGTCATCTCTCATTAACCTGAGCCGTGACTTGTCAAGCGTAGTATTTCTTAAGAAATCGGTCGTTTATTGGCCGGAAGGGTCTTTCACCATACATGTTCAAGAGCAAGTAGACCCCATCTTGGTAGACCTTGTCTATGATGTACGGACCCTCATAGTTTGGGTCGAATTTCTATCGCTTTGCATGGTTGGGGATCATGGGTCTTTTTACGACTAGCACGAGTTCTCCTTGGCGGAATGTTCCCGGCCTAGTCAGTCTTTCATATGAGCGCGTCATCTTTACTTTGTAAGCTCCAGATTTTGCTGCGATATGAGACGAGTTTCATCGAGGGCATCGAGCTCCTCAAGCCGAAGATGGGCATTCTCTTCATCCGTCAGTTCATAACGAACGGCCAATCATAGAGAGGGTAGTTATATCTCTAAGGGAAGTACCGCTTCCGTGTCGAATACCAACGCGAATGGCGTCGTATTCGTGGTCGTTTTGAACATGGTTCGATAAGCCCAAGGAGCTTCATGCAGTCTCTCGTGCTAGTCCTTTTTGTTTCTGGACACTATTTTCTTTATGATCTTTGTCAAGGTCATGTCGAAAGCCTCAGCTAGACCGTTAGTTCGGGGATTATAGACTGAAGAGTATCTCCAATCTATATTATGTTGCTGTGCGAAGCGACTGATTTTATGGCTTCTGTAGGCTGGCCCATTATTCGAGATGATTCGTCGCGGAGTGCCGAACCGATAGATGACGTGTGTCCTGAAGAAATGGAGGATGTTCTCCGTCTTCACCTCCCTTAGCGGTACTGCTTCTACCCATTCAGAGAAGTAATCGGTTGTTGCCAATATAAACCGATGTCCTTTAGATGACGTTGGTTCGATAGGCCCGATCATATCGGTTCCCCATATTTCGAATGGTCAGCTAGCTAGTGTTGGGTGTAGCAGATTCGGATGCTGGTGGAGAAGTCCTCGTGAATTTGGCACTAGTGACACTGCTTCGCGTATTCGAGGCAGTCCTGAATCATTGTGGGCCAATAGTAACCCATTCTTTTGATCTTCAGCTTCATCTTTGGTCTGGCTTGATGAGAACCGCAGAGTCCGTCATGAGTTTCTTGGACGACTCTCCTTGCTTCTTCCGGTCCCATGCACCTTAGCCATAACCGTCGAACGATGTCTTATATAAAGTATCATTGAGGAATACAAAAGACAGAGCTCGTTTCATGAGCTGATGTCTCGAAGATGCGTTTTCGGGTGTTCGACGGGATTTGAAGTAGTCTATGAAGACTTCTTTCCAATCCTTAAAATTTTCATCGTCTTCTATTTGGCAGGCTGCTTGTTTGGTCGCTTCCATTCCTTCAGACGACTCCGGCGATATTTCTGCTGGCGCGAGAATCCGGCGGCTTTGCACAATGATCCTTACGTCATCGAGGTTTTCGTCGGCCAACTCTTTAGCGAGCTTGGCAACGTATCCACCTTGCTATTTTCCGCCCGCGGTATTCTTTCCAGGATGTAGGAGGGAATTTGAGTCAGCAGTCGCCGCACTCTTTCGCCATATTTTACCAACTCTGGTTTACACGTCTGATAGTCGCCATTTAGTTGGCTAACGACCAGCTGGGAATCTCCATTTACGAGGAGATCTTCTATTCTTATGTCGACAGCAATCTCAACACCTGCTATCAAAGCTTCGTACTCAGCCTCGTTGTTTGTTCTTGGCTCTGTCAATTAAAGAGCGAAACACATTATCCTTCTTTGCGGAGTCACGAAGAAAAGGCCTACCCTAGCTTTAATTATGGGGATATTTTGCTTTCGCTTTTTCATGGAAGATGCTCCATCGAAGTAGAGTTCCCATCGGGCATTATTTCCTTACTCCTCTCTGTCGATTGCTTCAAACGCGTGTTCATCTGGCAATTCGCAATTTAAGGGAGAGTCGGCGAGTATCGGATGCTCAACGAGAAAGTCGGTGATGGCCCGGCCTTTTACAGCCTTAAGAGGTCGATATATTATCGAGAACTCCATCAAGAGGAGAACCCATTTGGCAATTCTTCCTATTAATATGGCTCTTGACATCAAATACTTGAGAGGATCCACCTTTGATATGAGATGGACCTCATGTGCCAAGGCATAATGTCGAAGCTTCGTTATCGTAAAGATCAGTGCCAGGCAATGCTTTTCGATGGGGGAGTAGTTGTTTTCTGCCCCCAGAAGAACTCGACTAAAATAATAGAGAGCTCTCTCCTTCCCCTGGTCGTTCTCGTGTGCCTATAGTGCGCCTAAAGTACCTTCAAGGGTTGTTGTGTATAGGATGAGAGGCTTTCCCTTGACCGGAGTGGTCAGTACTGGCGGGTTCTGCAGGATTTGCTTGATTTCGTCCAGTGCACTTTGGCATTTACGATCCCAAATGAACGGGATCCCCTTCTTCATTAGATGGCTGTAGGGGCGGCATTTTCCGGAGAGGTTGGCTACGAATCGTCGGATATACGCGAGCTTTCCTTGGAGAGACCGCAGTTGCTTAAGAGTTCTTGGCGAGGGCATTTCCATAATCGCCTTGATCTTTGATGGGTCTACTTCGATGTCTCGGTGTCGTACGATGAATCCAAGGAATTTGCGGGCTCTCTGGTAGGTAGCGCCAGCGTTCTTCAGACCGAAGGGCATCACTTTATAGCAAAATATGCCCAGCACAGTCCAGAAGGCAGTATGCTTTCGGCCTTTGGGATGCATCTTTATTTGATTATACCCCGAAGATCCATCCATGAAGGAGAATACTTCATGAGTGGACGTGTTATCTATCATTAGCTCAGTAACCGGTATGGGGAAGTCATCCTTCGGGCACGCTTTATTGAGGTCTCGAAAGTCTACGCAGATGAGCACCGTCCCATATTTCTTCATCACTGGGACAATGTTACCGATCTAGTTAGGATATTGAACTTCTTGGATAAAGCCGGAGTCGATTAGTTTCTTGAATTCGGCATTGATGCTCATCTCGAGTTCGAGCTGCATTCTTCTTGGCGCCTGTCTGACTGGCTCGACGTCCGGCGATATAGCCAGTTTATGCACAATTATTTCTGGATCTAGTCCCGGCATCTCGGAATAGTTCCACACAAAGCAGTCTTTATACTGCATAAGCACGTCTTTTAGTGTAGTCACCTGCTCTTCGGACAACAGCTCACTGACGAACGTTGGTCTCGGATCGTTTGTCGTCGTCCCCAAGTCGATTTTCTTCAGATTGTCCCCCATGGTATGTATCCCATCCTCTAGCTCTTTTGGCGCTGGTGGGAATTCTGAGATCACCTCGTCCTCATTTTCATCTGCGAGGCAATGGGAGAGGTTGTCCACATTCTCATGCTCTCTCTCTTTCAACAGTGTTATCATGTGGTAGGTACGAGCTCATTTCCAAGCTCGATGTTGATTTGGACTTACCCTCGCAATGTAGGTTGCTTTTGGCTCATGCTTTCATGGCGGGGCTACCCTCCAATTGTCAGACAGAGCAAACCTACCTTGCTGATACTGGTCTTTGACCCAGCCTTTGAAGGTGAAGCAATCTGTAACAACCCTAATTTTTTTATACACTTTTTCCTATACAAATTTTTAAATTAATTTTTTCAAAAATTCATAAAGGGTTATTTATTGTCTGAGCACAAGACTTAAGTAATTGATTAGCAATTTAATTACAAGAAGGAGCTTGTAGCTTATTGGTAATACCTTGCACTGCTGAACCAAGCCACCAGAGTTTAAATCCCATGCCCCACATTATTTTTAATATTTATTTTGTTTTAAATTTTTCTTCAATACCGTGTCTCTTCATCTTCTAAACCCCCATGTACACTTCAAATTCCTAGATCAGTTTTAGAGACCTTTGAAATCCCCATTTACTCCATTTTAATGATTTTTAATACATTTTTACATTAAAATCTTTCATATACCTTATTTACTCCAATTTTTAATGATTTTATACATTTTTACATTAAAACCTTTCATATACCCTATTTACTCCAATTTTTAATGATTTTATACATTTTTACATTTTTTTAATTTAAAAACCCTTCACCTACCCTACCATAGCCTACCCTATAAATAGACCCCCTACCCTCTACCCTCTCATCCCAAAACACTAGGTTTACTCTCTCAAAATTGTTACAAGAAGGGTGTACTTTGAAATCGAGTTCGCGACGAAGCTCCGACAAGATTCCGGCAACGTTTTTAGAAACAACCGGCGACGAAGCAACGCCTCGGCAACTTCTTTAGTTCCCCTATACTCTTTAGTATAGATCGAAACCCGTAAGTCCCATTCTATCTCCCTTTCTAATTCTCAAAAATACGAAATTACGAAACCCGACGGAATCAGAACAAATCCGATTTCCGATTCGGTTTTCTATAAAATTTCACTTCTAATCAATTCAATCATGTCTAAACATCTTTATCATGATTATTAAACTTTTAAAAATCAATTTGAATAAGTTTTCACACATGAAATGATAACCTTTTCAATTTATCGTATTTTTTCACTTTAATACCATCATGTTTCTATTTCACATATAACCCTTAACTTTGCTATACATTTAAAGTAGAGCACGAGGTAATGACCTACCTCCACACACACGCAAATACAACCCTAAAACGATATCATCAAAACTTAGAATACGATAAAACGAAACTTTCATTAAAATACCATATTCTTAATAAAAACCATTCTTAAAAGTTTTAGATTTGATACACTTTTAAATAAATACCTCTCATTAGGAAATACGATAAGTTGTGGATATCGATCATTTATCTAAACCTGATTTTGTGGTGTCTAGGCTAGGCAAGTGAGCTTAGGTAACTTTAAAAGGCCCGTCTCACGATTCGTGAGCGGATCTCTCCTTCCTCACTTGTACTTACCTGGCCACAATTGGCGGTGAAGAGGTGATTTGAGGTTTCTAACGACTTGTCGTTTAGACCATTTAGAAATAGGCTAGTTGGCTTAGGAAACCCTAGAATTTAAAATACGGAAAATTTACACTTTTGCAAATAAATACCTTTTACTTTATAAAACTGTTTTCTAAAGGGTTAGTATTTTACAATCTTTGCAAAGCACCGCTACAACCCATCTTTATGGAACTCGTTTGGGATCGTGCGGTTTATCGCGTACCCTCGGGCTAGTAGTGCGAGATTCAGACCTCCGCAAGGAGCATTCGGTCTCGAAAGGTTTAAAATACGACGTCTTAAGAAAATGAGATTTTTGAAATATAAAATATCTATTAAAATTATTTTTGTATAAACATATGTATATTTATCTTTTAAATACCTATTTTATTATAATATAAATTTTCCACCTTTTTCTAAAAATCACAAAAGAATAAAGGTTACACTAAAATACCATGAATTTCAAATAATCAATATTACAGATAAATACCATTATTTATGAAACTAGGATATTTTCATTAGAAATGTCACAACATAAAATCTACAACTCTAAAGACGAGTAATAAATACTTTAGGTGTATTTTGAAAAGTATATAAAAGTATTTTTACATAAAAAACCCCTCAAGTTTATAAATTACCCTAAGGACCCTAGCAGTTATAAGACTTCGTTTCACATTTCTGATTGTCTGACTCGGGTTTGAGTCTGATTAATCTGACTTGAATATGATTCAAGTCAATCCATAATCTACAAGTTTCCAATTCAATATGAACACATGAATCCATGAATACAATTATCAGTTTATACAATTTGGCTGAACCGAACCATGGATATATTCCTATTACATGTTTCCCAGTATTCCATTTACATGACTCTACGGTTACAACCGTTTCCTGATATCATGGTTTCGGTCAGTCAGTCAATCAATCATACAACCAACACAAATTACAAGATAACAATACAAACAAGACATTGCGGGGTTTAAGGGGTAGATTGGTACGGAAGGTGTTAAAGGTGGCACGAGACGGTAAGATTAAGACACCTAATATAAATCCAATTGCCGTTGTTCCGGGTTGTATAACGGAGCCTTGTACTTCCATTTGCCCTGGTCTCTGGCATACTGAGACCCCTCTCGTATACACTGGCATCCTTCTGTACCAAGCTTCAACAACAGCGTTAACACAATACTACAATAATATAACAATGTAATACAACTGTAACAGCCACTCTCTCCCTCTCTCTCTTACTCTCTGTCTATTCTATTCTCCTCTTATCTTGGGACTTACCGAGCGACCTGTCCGCTGACGACATTCTATTTCTTTCTTCTTTGAATGTCGTCAGGTGGTTTGGACCCGGCAGAGATCGAGCCATCTGCAGAAGACTTGGAGCAGTTTATCGAAGATCCAGCACTTTAGTTCATTGTACACTTTTCCATTCAGTACTTTACATTCCTGTTATGCCACTGTTCATATCATAATATTGCAATTCATACGCCCCACTTTTATGCATTTTATAAGTAAACAGGTACTTTTGACACTCGTTTGTTGCATGATACAGGATACAGGCTCTTGGAACGAAGACAGTGAGAAAAGACAAAAGATGATACAAAAGAGAGACTTTTTGACCAACAAGAAGATGGATCCGAGTCACGAAGAACAGGTTACAATTGTATGAAGCAGTGCGATCCGAAATATCAAAGTGAACGGTCAAAAGCTCCTTACAAGTTTTCACTGAAGATCTGGAAAAGACGAAGAAGCCAAACAGAGAAAAATAATGAATAACAAATAAGCCCAAGTACCCAAAATGAAGACCACAGAAGATGGTGGCATGAAGCCACCAAAGGGCCGTGGAACCGCGGCCGAAGGCCTATCATTGCCGCGGTTCCGCGGCCGTATGGTGTCCATGTCGGCACCGACTTCTTGTGTCGGTGCGACGGTGCGGGTGTCGGGATTTTTAGGGGGCAAATCTGTAATTTCATATCTACGAGAGTCTGTAACCCTAGCTTCACTGTTTGCTTATAAATTGTACTCAAAATCTGTAAAATGCATGCCTCTTTTCAATCAATAAAAATCAGATTTGTTGGGAGATCTAGAGCATCACTTTCTTGTAAGTTTTAATTCTTTTTTATTCCTGCCTTAGTTCTAATTTTATTACTTGCCCTAGTTAACTAGTTTAGCTATTTTTAATCCGCGATAAGTTATAACACAAGATCTGAACAAACACCTTAAAACATAACAGCAAAATGTCGTTTTTAGATAATTCCCTAATGAGCGAGTAAAATCCTCGCTCGTTAGGGTTAGGAATAAGGGAGGGAGTGAGAGATGGATATCTCTCACCTCTTTCAATGCCAACATATTTTCAAACAAGAACTTCATGCACGCATGTATGATCCGCCCCCTACGGCACCCTACCTGCGAGGTAACGGTGAACTGTAGTATAAAAGGCCGGACGTACATGACGTCCATGAAGATTGCAGCAATTAATAGGAAAGGACGGACAATGATCTAGAGGAAGAAACTTCGTTTCTTCCCGATCATCCTAATCCCCTTTGCTAATAATTGTTGTGATTTTCTAAAAAGCTTTAATCAAACGGCATTGAAAGAGGTGACAATATTGATCTCATCAACCCTACCTTAGACCTAACCCTAACGAGTTCTTTCATATCATATAAATTAGTTTTTAAATCAATCGACAAAAACCAAACAACCAACGGAATCAACTCGTGAAAACACAAAAACAGAAATTTACACATCTCTGCGGATCGACCCGTATTCACCGGCTAGCTGCAAAGCGACGCCGTTTCTGATTATGGTAACCTTAATTTTTTGGAATAATCAGCCACTGTTTAGGCATCATTTTATTTCAGTTGTATTTCCTTTCATGTATTGTACAAAGAATGTTAATAAATAAAAGTTGCTGTTCTTTTTATTCTTGTCTCTTGTGTATTTATTTTATATTGCTTAGATACGCTTAGCGTATGTACTTCTGAGTATATACGTAGCGGGTCTCGTCGCGCCCACTTAGCCGTATACCGGGAAGCGGGGCGTGACACGATCTTCAAGAGGATGTCCTATTGTTTGGTGGTAGGAGCAATAAGCTGGATGATGGACCTCGTTTATTTGCTCAGGGTGCCGAGACTCCGGGAGCGTCATCATTTGATGCTTCATGACAAGGCTGAATATTTTCCTTGTTTTGTCTTGAGGAAAAGAGTATTCCCGGCCCATCTTCTTCATAAAAGACGGATTCCAGCTAACTTTTTCTCGATTGCTTGTCTTCTTGGATCCGCTTCGCTGTTTTTGAACTTCATTCCCGTTCTTCACCTTGTTGTTACTTCTACGTCGGGCTTTTTTCTTGCCGCAAGAGCCCACAGCAGGATGAGGGTGAAGGGCATCGTCTTTTTCCATAGCCTGCTGAATGAGACGTTGCATTCTGACTTTCTCGTAAATGGCCATTTCGCGGTTGTGGTCATCTCGAACCTTTTGACCCGCTTCCCTTATTAACTTGTCAATTTGTTCTTCGAATGACGGGCTTGGCATTTTTACGGTGGAATCCCGCTTTGGCTCGACATCGGCGCTATCTGGAAAAGCATTCCCTTCTTCTCCAGAGTCATTTATAACATGACAGCTATGGAATTGCTCCCGTTTCTTGGACTGAATGTATCTAAACCCGGTCGTCTCCATCCTCCTGTTGGGTATCTTTCGCTGAGTCCCGGGAATGTCCCAAATCTTGTTGTAGAACTGGGCTTGTCGAGCAGTTTGTTTAAAGGGTATGCCTTGGCATCTTAATAGCCTCTTCAATCCCTTTGCATTGTATCTGGGTAAACGGATTGGTTGAAGCCTGTCAAGCATAGGTTCGGCACCATGCCATACTTCTCTTTCCACTTTGGTCTCCGTGGATAGATAGAAGAGGATTGCTTTTTCACCTTTTTGCTTGGGGGGGCGTAGAAAGTTTGCAGCTTTTGCATGCCGTATGTATCGAGCGCATCAAATTCCTTGTAATGCTGCCGCGGAACCATGACGATTTGTAAACTCTGATCAGCTCCAATGAAGGTTCGTATTGATGGATGAACAGAGAATATTGTGTTGACCTCGTCTTCAGAGTCGCTGCCGAAGACCAAAATAGGAGTAGATGGTCATGGCCTGTTGCTTTGGGGTTGTCCCGAGTAGACTATTTCTTCATCTTCCTCGGTATCGCTCCCAAAGATCGGGATAGTCGTGACGGCTTTTTGTTTATCCTCCGGTTTATGACATCTTTCCGTGTCTTCGAAGTCTGGCAGGAAGTACTTGGCGTCTTCATATTTGCAAACTTCATTGACGGAGAATGGGTTTAGCTCCCCTGTAACTGTGTACTCGAGACCGTCTTTGAAGTACTTCATACACTGATGTTGTGTAGAAGGGATGATGTTGATGATGTTGTATTCGTGTAACCAAGGCTGGCCGAGCAGAGCGTTATAGCAAGTCTTGGCGTCGATGACATGAAATTTATTGTCAGTAATGAGCATCCCGAAGTGTAACGTCAGTATTACAGACCCGAGCGTCCGTGATGACTGCGAGTAGAACCCAGAGATGGTAATTTTGTCCCGAGCTAGGTGCTGAACATTCATGCAGATCTCCTTCAACTTCACGTTGAGAAGGTTGACAGAGGATCCGTTGTCGACCAGGATCTTTCCGATCTTGATGTCGTGGCAGTACCCTATTACATACAACGGACGGTTGTGCTCGCACGTTCCGAGGAGGAGATCTTCATCGTCGAATGTAATGTCAGCTGTATGAACCTCTGCCAGCTCGTCCTTCATCTTTTCTTCCGCAAAGAAAGCTTGGAACTGATCAGGCTCTTACAGTGCCTTGATTAGAGAATCCCGTACCTCTTTGGACAGGAGGAGAGCATTCAGTATGCTTAGTTGTGAGGGTATCTTCCTCAGGTGTGCCAGGCATTGTAATCCACTTTGTTTTTTTTAGGCGGGTCCTTGGCTGTGAGCTCTTCGACGACTCTATCATCGAGGGCAATTTCCTCAGAGATTTTTTCCTTCCCCTTATCTTTTTTGCTCGAACCTTTGTTTGTAAGCCCGAGGTTCTTCTCAGGCAGCGTGCGCTCGCATTTCTTCGCTTCTTCTTCTTTTCCAGAGGTGGATTCCTTGAAGAGAGAGCCAAGGGCTATTTCTTCGTCAGAATCGCTCCCGAAGGTAAGAACTTGAGGTTTCCCTTTTGTCGAAATGGTATCAATCATATGACAGTTACCGGCTGTTACGCTCATCTGTCGTGCTTCTCTGTTCCCGACGGGCTTTGCGCTTCATTCACTTGAAGTGTTGTCGGTGGGCAACGTATCCTTGCCACCACTTCTTGAAAGTATTGCACTCTTCGGTAGGATGTATGACCTTTCGATGGTATAAGCAGTATTTCGGATGTACATCCGCTTCGTCAAGGCACCTACTTCTGGGAGTATTTCCTTCGAAAGGTGGCAGTTTCATTCCCATTGACTGAGCTTTGGTGAACCGTTTCCCGTCTTAAACTTTCTTTTGTCTGCTGCGGGTGTGCTTTGATCCAGTTGGAGTACTTCATGACTCTTCCTTGCCGTAGCTTCTTTATCCCGACGCCGACGCTTGGCCTTTTCGTATATAGCCGTTTCACGCTCTCGGTCGACTTTGCTCTTTTGAAGGGCTTCATTTAGCAACCTATCAATCAAGTCATCTGACGGCTCCAGGGATTTTTGCATCGGTCTTGCCTCTAGTTTTTCTGCGCCGTTTTCTGACTCCGAAGGGGTCTCTTCGTTTTTTAACGACAAATGAGAGACCATGTGGCAACTCGCTACATAATCCTCGGGTTCTTCTGAAAGCCATTTCCTTCATCAATGTTACCGTCTCCGTTCTCAAGAATGTGGTTGAGGAACTCTTCTAGTGTGATTGGGGTCCGCGCCTTTTGGTTGTATTCTTCCAGTGAGTCAATGTAGTTCTGCAGCTCCGTGCGCTTGTCGTCAAGCTGCACGGGCTTCTTGGTCTTCTTCTTTTTATTCGAAGGCTTTGAAGGCCTGACCTGGGTGTTTTTCCCATTGCTACCAACTTTCGGTGTTGGGTGCGGTTTCAGCATCCCGTCAATGATCTCGGGCTCCAGCGGGCTTTTCCACCTGATTGCCGGGTATGCTTGAAGATCCTTCAGCATTCTTTTAGTTTTAGCCGAAAGGACAACTTCCAACGGAGCTTCTTCTACAAATGAGCATGATGCCCCCAGCGTATCCACCATTTTAGGAGCGTGCTGCTATGACGGGTTTACTTTCTAGTTTTCGGATAGCGCGAATTTGCCTTGTTGGTACTGGTCCTCAACCCAATTTTTAAAGACGTAGCAATTTTCGATTGGGTGGCCCATTACTCTGTGGTAGGGGTAGTTGTTGGGACTGTTAACATCACCATGCTACAGTGGGCGTCTCGGATCCCGCAGAGTGATGAGCTTGTTGCGCACCGCCAGTTCGAACAGTTTCCTCGTTTTATCCTGGGGAAACGAGTAAGGACGTCTCAACTTCTCTTCGAGGGATCGTGGTTTGTTGGTTTGGCAAGCAACCGGTTTAGGGTCACTCGGTTGTTTTTGAGCGTTGGCAATGAAGATCGCTTTGCCTTTGCCCTTTTCATTCCGGGGATCCGTTTTCGAAGAGGACGGCCTATGGCCCATCTGATCTATTTGAGACAGCTTGTCGATCAAGGCCTGGAAGGTGGTTGGCTTGAAGAACATCATAAACTGGGATATAGTTGCCTGAGGATCATGGGTCAATACGAACATGCCCACGGCAGGAGCTTCTTCTATGCGTTGTTTGCATTTTGACCATAGGTTCCGCCACCGAATTGCGTATTGAACCCAGGTTTCTCCCGGCTTCACCCTGGCATTGATTAATGCCGTAATCGAGGTGCGTTCGCTTGCTCTTGCGAAATTCTATGTAAACAGTTGCTCCATTTCTCTAAATGTTTTGATGGAGTCATTCGGAAGCACCGAGTACCATTCAAATGCTGTCTCCGCCAAGCTGCCGACGAACTGGCGAAGTAGTAGTTTGTCGTCGCCTCCAGTATTGCCGCATAGAGCTCTGAACTGAACGACGTGCTGATGGTGATTTCCTGTCCCCTTATACACGTGGAATTTAGGGATCGTATATCCCGGCGGGTACTTGATTTGATCGTACCAGCCCGGATAAGGCCGCCCAGTTCTGACGACTTAGCCAGCCGCTTCACTCGCTTGATGAGCTCGTATTTGTTGAGCTTTGTAGTCATCGAGGGTAGCCTTGGAAATTGTCTCTTCCTGGGCTATTGAGCCGTTCGGAGGAGGGTTTGACATTTCCCCTCTGTCGTCTTCGATGATTATTAGAGGGTCTTCGGCTGGAGGTTCCGGCTGGATCATCATCCCAACCATGTCTTGGAACAGAAGCGCTATCTGTTTTATATTAGCGGCATGTTCTACAGCCTCCTTATCCTTCCTTTCTAGCACCCTTTGCAAGAACTCGGTGTCAGTCTCTTGTTCTTGGTGCCGCTCAGACGTTGATTCCCGGCTTTCTTTCTGTCCGGTGAGTGCTGACATTTTCATCAATATTTCTTGGGGCTTTTGTTGCTGCCCCTGAGCTTTTGTCAACGACCGAGTAAGTGGTTGATGACCCGTGGAATTATGGCTTTCCATTTTCCCAAAAGCCATGTACACCGTGTGTACGATCATGCCCCCAGACATGGGGCATTTAGATCCATCACCCTTGGGATTTGCCGCCTGCGGTGGGAGATTCTCCGGCCTTCTCTTTTTGTGAGAAGTCGAAGTCGAAGGAGCTATTGTAACAGGCGCCTGAGAAGTCCCTCGCTGCATGCTAGAGGGATGACTTCCCTCTTGTCGAACCTTCATTTTCTCCGGTCGACGAGAATTATCCTTGTTGATCACAGAATCCTGAACTTTCCGCCAGACTTTGTGGATTCGGGAGGATAGCTGCTGAGGGGGCTGTTCCGGCTTCACCTGTACCGTGTTTTCAACATGTGGAGGCGACTTCTTCAGTACAGCGGTTGGAGAGTTCTTTCGCACCCTCCTGAGCGGATCAAAGCTGTTCCCAGTTGGAACATCAACATCAATTTCCACCATTGGAGCTGGTGGGGTAAGTCCATAGGGGGAGTTGTCCCCAGCTCTTCTCACCCGGCGCTAGTGGCAATGTCGAGCATGTCATGCAGATGGGGTTGCCTCCGTTATGGGAATGGCTTCGTCATGCCCCCTTCTCTGATGAAGGGCTACTGCTTGTGCCAGCCTATTGAAGACTGACGTCCGTTGAGAGGGGACAGTCAATCTTTCGAAGGCCAACCTTTTGGTAAGGGGAGCAGTCTTAATGACTTCACCGGAAGCAGAAGTTGAAATGACCAGTCTTGCGAAGACTGATCCTTTAGTAGGAGAAGCCCCTTCGACGACTTTATCTCTCGGAACTGGAATGGCTATCAGCTTCGGGATAACCCCTTTAGGTATTGCGAGCTTCTTTGCAGGCCCAGTGGAGCTTTGGCTCAGTCTTTCAAAGTCCGAGGTGGCAGACTTGGACGACCCGTTGAGAGGGGCCGTGGTGGTTGCAAGTCGATCAAAGACCGACTTCTTCGGAGCTTCCTGTGACGGCACTGGGGCACTGAAGCTTGCTAGCAGGATCATGGTCCTAAAGAACAGTCCAGTGGTGGCCCGAGTCACCTGTTCCACTGGCATTATAAAGATGGAGGCCGCTTGGGGCCCGTAAGTCACTCCTTCGGTGGGGGCGAAGTGGGAGTTGCTGTTGCAGGTGCAGTTGGAAGCCATCGATATTATCTTCTCTTCTGCATAGAAGCAAGACACCAAATCTTAGTACCTCGAATTCAGGGGCAACCATATTAAACCGCGATTCGTTCGCGAACACGACACATGAAGTGTGAAGTGGAAAGAGGAAGAGGTCCCACCGGGCGTGCCAGAATCTGTTTACCGCCGAAAACGGGATACGGACCGCGTAGGTTGTATTGCCTAAATTTGGGGGCAGATGCTATTTGGTTTTATCCATCCTCCTCTCCGAAGATGCCAAGTTGATTTATGGCACCGTATATCGAAGTTTTGGACGGATGCGGCCGTTGTAGCAGATTTCGTCAGATTCCCCCTCATTTGTGAGGGTTTTTTGATTGTGGGGGCACTCTTCCCTGCATGCACAAGCCCCTGCAGTTAATTACGTTACCGCGTAGCGATAACCACTTTCTCCTGCTCCAGAAGGTCACTTCGTGTCGTGTGTGTTCATTTTATTTTTGGTTGCCCATGGATTGTATACGGAGGCTAATTTATGTTGTCGTCCGTAGGGCGTGGATTAGTCCAAATCCGTATATTCTTAGATTTGGGTTTGGGTTGATTTAAGGATCGTTAATCTCATTTGAGATTAAGATCAACTTAGATGTTTGTTGAGGTTACATTAGTCTAATTTTAGACTAAGATCTACTCAACAGGATTTTGGGATCATTCAGTCCCAACAAAAGAGCATTTGGGCTCTATTGTTTTAGTTTAAGAACGTTTCGGTCCGTTGTTAGTTTAAGGACATTTCGGTCCATAGCTAGTTAAAGAACGTTGCGGTCCGTTGTGGTTTGGGAGTGCACCAAAGAGTTGTTGGTTGTCGGGACTAGCCACCACGTTGAAGAATTACAACGACATATATCAGAGGTGTGAGGAGATGTACCCTTGAACCAATTTCCAGATTGAAGAGAGATATGGGATGAAGATCTGTCGGAAGGTCATTAGTCATGTTTGGGACTAAGACCAATTTGGAAAATGATCAGCCCATGAGTTCGGTTGATCTAAATTAGGGATTTGGTCAATTTAAACTCGGCCCACCCAGTCTTTGCCATTTCATTTGAATAAAGTGTTGAACACTTACTTGGGCTTAGTCCCTTTTCTGTGCAAACAATACTGAGCATTTATATGGGTTCTGACGCTCATACTTTTCTTTACTTTCTTTTTTTTGGAGCGTTAAACGCTTTTTATAGCGCCCACGTGCGGAGCACGTGAGGCGCTTGGCGCTGAGAGCCAAACATTGAGTGCTAAGCACTCCTTATTAGGCAGCGCTCACGTGAGGAACACGTGAGGCGCTTGGCGTTGAGCGCCAGCTATTGAGTGCTAAGCACTCTTTATTGAGCAGCGTCCACGTGAGGAACACGTGAGGCGCTGGACGCGAGCTCCAGCCATTGAGTGATAAGCACTCTTTATTGACAGTGCCCACGTGAGGGACACGTGAGAAGCTTGGCGCTGAGCGCCAACCATTGAGTGCTAAGTACTTTTTATTGAGTAGCGCCCACGTGAGGAACACGTGAGGCACTTGGCGCTGGGTTTTCTTCGTATATTCTGTTCTGAAGAGTTCAATTCTCTGTTCTTTTCTGGATCTTTGATCCCCAAGAACGAGTTCATCCCTATGATAATTAAATTCTCATTTGTGGGAGACTTGTCTAATGGATCTCAGATCCAGAAAAAGAACTAAGTTCTTTTATAAGGGTTAAAACCCTTGGATATGCAGATGAGATGCTCTGATCTCTATTATTTTTATTTATCTCGAAAAAAGGTGTTCTTCTTTCTTCCCTCTTAACGCTTTCTTCTTGATTGGTCTCTTTTTTTAAAAGTTTGAAGCTTATGGGGGGGGTTCCTCTTTACAATACTTGAAGTCTTGGGCCCTTTATATAGTAGAGGCTAGTATGCTAATTTAGTTAAAGAAATCTCTCGTTGAGAGATCCTGATTGATTTGGGGACTTTATCCCATCGTTGGATTTTTTATCCAAAGACTTTTGTTTTACAGAAAATATTTTTCTTATTTTTAACAAGATTAGGGAAATATTTTCCCATACAGAATTTTTCTGTATATAGGTGATTTTAATCACCATTGGATTTTTTAATCAGACGGTACTCAGTTTTACAGAGAGTAATCTTTCTTATTTAGAAAGATTCGCGGAATATTTTCTCGACAGAATTTAATTCTGTATTTTGATGATTTATCATCTCTGTTGGATCTTTGATCCAATGGCTCTGTTTAACAGAGAGATTTTCATTCTGGCGCCGGCACCCTCGTGCGAGGCACGCGAGGCGCTGCCAAAGAGTTTTTTAACTCTTGGCGCTGGTGCCCTCGTGCAAGGCACGTGAGACGCTGCCTCAGAGTTTTTAACTCTTGGCGCTAGCGCCCTTGTGCAAGGCACGTAAGGCGCTGCCTCAAAGTTTTAAACTCTTGGCGCTGTCTTTCAAATTTTGAACAGAGCTTTGCTCTTTTATTGAGGAAACAGAACCGTTCAGCCACGGTACAACGGCAATGGATATTCAGGTTAGGTGTATTATGGTTACAGTCTCGTGCCACTTTTAACACCTTCCGTACCAATCTACCTCTTATAAATCCCGTGATATCTTGATTGTATTGTTTGTATTATTTTGTCTTGTATTGTAAATTGTATATGGGTGACTTACCAGAACCATGATATCAGTAAAAGGAATGGATATAAATGGAGGGTCATGTAGACTGAGTATATCCATAGTTCGGTTCATTCAATATAGATTGATATAGATTGAATAGACGGATTCATGTTAAATTGTGGTTTATACTTGAATCATATTCAAGTCAGATTGATTAAATTGAGACTCAGTCTGAGTCAGACACTTTAAAAAGAACTTGAAATCCTGATTTAGTTTTGATGTTATCGGTAACTGCTGCACATGGACGACAGGATTTGTGTCTTTTTCCAAGACAATTACCGTGTTGATAACACCGTTTATTAGATTGTCTATCTTAAATAGGCAAGCACCCATATCTCTGGCTCCCTGGGGCTCAAGAGACTGGTCCCGCTTAAACCTATGTTTACTAGGGTCCTTATTGTAATTTAGTATAACTTGAGGGGGTTTTATATAAAAATGGTTTGATATAATTTTGAAAATACACCTCAAGCATTTAATTATCATCTTTAGGGTTTTCATAGGTGTATATTTTATAAAAGTGAAATTTCTAATGAGTAAAACCTAACTTCATAATATATGGCATTTTATTGAAGTATTGGAATTGTGTTGTATTTGGATGGTATTTTCATGTAATAGTGATTCCCTTGATTTAGAAAACTTGGAATATTTATATAATTAAAATAGATATTTTGATTATATATATATATATATATATTTAAAGAAAATAATTTATTTATTTTCTTGTAGAAATCTCATTTTCTAAAGAAAAATGTATACAAATTCCATCGAGATCGAATGCTCCTTTCGGAGGTCTGCATCTCGCTTTACTAGACCCGAGGATGTGCGATAATCTGCACCATCCCGAACGGTGTCCCCAAAAGTGGGTTGTAGAGGTGCAATTGCATGGAAATGTTTAATACATGTTTTTATAGAAATGGTTTTATAAGTTGAAGGTGTTTATTTGCAAAGTCGTTTTATCCCATACTACGTTCCCAAAATTTTCATCGTGTTATATTAGAGATGTGTGTTATGATGAGCTAGGTCATTAGCTCGTGAACTGTAATATTTTAAAAAAATAAAATATTATTTTTGGGAATTTTCATAATTTAATATTAACTTTTAATGAATATTTTAATATTTCGGTATAATTAAATACCGATAAATGGGGCAAATTCTGGAGAAAATTATGGAAATTCTAAAATAGGTTATTTTTTGGAAATATGCTATTTTAAGGTTTTATGGTTAAGTATATGCTATTTTAGTGTTAATCGCAATTAAAAATCGCTAATTGGACTTTTGGCTTTTTGTGCAAAATGTGCACATAACATTTTCCACACTTGTCACACTTGTTTCATGTTTTGGATTTATGGTAGCCTAAGGTTGAACCATGCTTAGATGACCATAGTGGTCCAACCCATTTGGTTAGGTTAATTAGATTTATTAAGGGTTGTTAGCTTTGTTTAAAGGTGATTAGGATGGGGGTTGACTTGTGTAGGGAGAGAGTCAGCCATGATGGCTTGTGCAAGTTAGCATGTTTTGAGAGAGAGAGAATGGTGGCTTAAAGCAAAGGTCACAACCCATTTCATTTCAAAACTTTTTGCTTCCCTCTCACTCACATCACTCTCTCTCACACTCACATCTCTCTCACACACCTACACACATCAGCCACCATAGCTGCTGCTACAAGCTGCAACACCATCATCCCCATATCAAACATCATCAGCACATTTTCAGCCACCAGAACAGCAGCTACATCAGCCAACATCAGCACAACTTCAGAACATATTTTTATCAACATCATATACAACAACTAAGGCAGCATCAGCAGCTGCTACACCATTCAAAACAACAGCCCCAACACACAACTTCAGCCCCCATTTGTATCAGCATCTGCAGCCACAGCAACAGCTGCTGCAACAACACCATAACATCAACCCCATCAGCTTGTAGCTGCTGCAACAGCAACAAGAAAATAACAAATTTCAAGCAGCAGCAGCAGCCACAACAATTCCAGCATCAGCAACAAACTGCTGCTGAAAACAGCATCAGCAATTGTTGCAACAGCAACTTCAGCCCAGAACTGCAGCAGCAATAACACTTGAAGCTGCTACAGGGCACTTCAGCAGCACCACCCCACTTCCTCCTTCTTCCCTTCTCCTTCATCCTAGGATCCCCTTGAGGTATAATCTCGCAACCCAACTCTTTTCTTGCTCAGTTATGGGTAGTTGGCTGAAATTTAGTGTTTATATTGTGATTAGTGCTATTTTAGGCAAATTTGAGTGAGACTTGACCAAGTGTTGGCTTTGAATGTTAGTATAGCCTTATTAGGTGCGTTTGAGACCAGTTGACACCAGAATACCCCAGATTTCCAGTTAGTTACCTAAAAGTTTCGACTCAGCGTATTTTAGCGATTTTGTCGACTTTCTAGCCTTTCTAAAAACTGCTATCAACTGGGACCTCCTAAAATAAAATTGACTTGGCAGTATGATGTGCAGGAAGATATAAACCAACACCCAAAACCCTAGCCCCCAACTCCATTTTCTAGCCGCAGATATATTCCTTCTGGCCGCAATTTGCGGCCAGAGCAGGGGGACCCCCTCGTTTTTGGTGCACGGCTCTTTTACTTGTAAACTTGACCCTGGGTATGTCCAGTTTTGTTTGATTCCAATCAGAGTAGAATCTGGGTTGATTTTCTTGAGTTGGCGCACGATTTACAACTTGTTTTAGCATGGATTTTGGTATTTGATGATTCGTTTCTGTCGGGTGGCGTTTGGACGTCAACGACAAGTGGATATTGGCTGTGTTTGCACGCGAGGCTATAGGTTTTTACCTATGGGCGTAGCGTGTACCGTTTTGGTTTCCGACATGGTTTTCATGTGCTTTAGCGTTTGTGATATCTTTGTAGGTACCCCATGTGACGTCGAGGCGTTGGAGATACAAATGGCGACGTCGGCATCGGCACACATAAGCAAGGTGAGTAGATTTATATCTACGGGAAGAAGTCGGGTGGATGGCGTATAGCACCCCCGCAGTTCGTGGTGATGTATACGGATGCGTATACACACCTACAATTATTATATGTTGTTGGGATTAATGATGATGTTTATGATGGATATTTGGTATATCGTTGCGAAACCCTAGAGTAGTGGTTGCACTACACACACACATACACACCTACAATTATTATATGTTGTTGGGATTAATGATGATGTTTATGATGGATATTTGGTATATCGTTGCGAAACCCTAGAGTAGTGGTTGCACTACACATACACATACACATACATACTTGCATACAACCTTATTTCATATGTGTTTATGGGATTTTATATAGTTATGTATTCACATGGGTATGGGACTATGTGTTCGCATACGGACTTGAGGACGATACTTAGGATTGAGATGAGTCGATGATATTTGATCCGAGATTATGATATCGGTGATATGGAAAAATTCGTATTTGAGATATATCTTGATACTTTAGTGGATTTTGGTTGATGATGCCATATGAATAGTGATTTATATATATAAAGTGATCGACATGTGATTATGTTGCGAGATATGATATGATATGAAAAGATAATTATGATAGGCCGCATCAAGCGATGTATACTCCTTTGTGATGATATGTGCTGATGATATCGATTTATACGAGACTGTCGATCAGTAGTTAGATCATGATTATAGTAATGATATTAGCATTGTACTAGACATAGGTCAGTACCCGGATTTGATCTTTGATAGAGAGGATACCAAATGAATGATATGACAAATGTAATATTGACCCGTACCCAGATTTGGGGATGCCGTACGACGGATTTACATACGAGCTATATTTTGATGTCTGATCCGCACTCTTGACTTGGGAATAACCGATTATAGAGATATGGTATCAGATGTGATATTATCGAGGCGGGATCACCGACTATATATATATATATATATATATATATATATGTATGTATGTATCGACTCAGAAGTTAGGCGGTTTCCCTTACCTGCAGTTAGCCTATTAGCTCAGCCCTATAGTTGGAGTAGCTGTATGACTCTTATGACATTGATGCAGTTTAGCCATCATTGTGTTTAGTATTCAGCTGCCGCACATTATTATTGTTGCTCTGCATCGCTTATCGTTGTGATTCATATTCTATTATTGATATCCTGGTGTTAGGACACCAGCACCATTACCAATGATGCGTATGTACCACGCACACTTATTTGCCGGCGCACACACATCTTCATCGGTAATTGCCATGTCACGTACACTTAGACAATATTATTGCTTGATTTAGCTTGTTAGCTAGTAGTGATATGATATCAGTGTACTTGCCTTATATGCCAGTTAGACATTTTAGTTATTACTTGTCACTTCATGCATACTGTTATTCATTATATGCCACATTCATGGATTCTCATGCATATATTCATGGTTTTACATGCTATTGATGATTTAGATTCGGATTTCCATGATATTTTCTGGATTTGGGGGAAAACCGCAAAACTTATATAAACTGCTTTCTCTCTTTTTAAATAAAAAGTGTGGTTTTCCCTTGATGTATGAGTCGTCCACCATTAGATTTGCTGATTGATTTCGAGACCCGATTCGAGGAGGCGGATGAACCGTTTCGGGTACATGGTGGGCCCGGTGCGGTACCCCGGGGTAAGAAGATCGCAGGAGATGGCGTTGAGCCTGGCGGAGGGAGCACTACCGACCGGTGATTTTACCCGACGCGTCGGATATCCGGAGGATACCGTCGTGGTCTTAAGATGGATGGTAGGGACCGGTCTGGACTGACGGCGCCCTAGATATTGTGATTGAGACTTTGAGATTTTGAGATATTGAGGTACAGAGATTGCGACACAGAGATATCAAGATATTTGGATACTTGTTTTTGTGTCGATGCTAGGCACTGTTTATGCTGATTTCATTTATGATACCTCATTTTAAAAATACAGAAATCTCACTAATTTATGAAAGCAGTTTTCTTCAGTAGATGCATTCTGTTTCATGCATTCATACATCATCCATATGATACATTGCTACCTGAGGCACTGACACGGGCACTTGAGATTTCACTTGGGTTAGATATTTCCCCTAGCCATTGTTATAGGCCGCTGGTTATATATTTGAGGATTATATATTATGATCGTATGACCTAGGATTGCGTCATACATGCGATTTTCTGTCCGTAGATGTTTTTCTACTCACGAGTTGGCAACTCACCCCAGTTGTGCCCTAGTTTCTTGCAGGTTTGCCGTACAGGTTTCATTACGGTTTTGCGGGCACTGTTTCTTTCTGGTGACTTACTAGTAGGTGGGTTTATTTGTATCGTACCCATCATTATACATTGTATATTATATTTCAGTTGTATCTAGAAGTTCCATCAACAAACATGTATTTATTTGAGATAGAGTCCAGTGATGTTTATTCTTTCGACCTTAGAGTCGCGCGTTATATTTCTATGGATTTCATGCTGTTTAAGTTTCCTTCTCTGTTGTGATCCTCACCTTTAGGCGTTGTATATTATATTGCAAACTGGTTGATTTAAAATGGTTTTTCCTACACTCTACTACTTTTCTTGGTTTGGATTTCTGGGTTTTCGGCTTACTTAGAATACGTACGCCTTGAGACGTTCGTAGTCTAAGTGTCGGTCATGTTCCGTACTTTCGGATCGTGACATGAACTATCTAAAGGCAATATGTTGTTTATGTCGGAAACTAAAGTATGTTGTATTTTACTGTAAAACTGTGATAAAAATTTCAATATAAATTCTTTTGATGTGAAACTTGTTTAATATGTTTGTTAATGTTTATCAAACATGATATGAAAGTTTGGTATTTTCTTGTTTAAGAAAAATAGGATTTTTAAGGAAAAACCGAATCGGAAGTCGGATTAACTCCGCTTCCGTCGGGTTTTAGTATTTTAGATTTTTAGGATAGAGAAAGAGAGAGGAAGAGGGGACTTACTGGCTTCAATGAGAGGTAAGAGGTAGGAGAAGGATTGGGAAGCGTCGGGATGTCGTTTTGTCACCGGAATCTCCTCGGAATTTCGTCGGAGCTTCGCCCTTTCGCTAACTCCACTTGTACACAAAAAAGACTTGAAAGTTTTTTAGAGTTTTGGCATGGATTTGTGAGTGAGGATGTATGAATTGGGGTGTGGTGTTTATAGGAAAAACTAAGGTTTAGGTGGTGAAAGAAATGCCTTAAAATTTGCATTAAAATTGGATTAAATGGGTAATTCAATGTTCTCTGTATGAATGCAGAGAAAACAAGAAGTGTGAGAGAAGTGGGGTAGCTGAAAGGTTGCAGGGATGAAGAGATGGGGGCTTTACCTACGGGCAAGCCCGGTGGTACCGGCCAAATGGGGCTTTTCGCCGGCCTATTCCCGACGGATGGGGTTGGTCTTGGTGCCACGTGTTAGGGTCGTTTGGTATACTCTCGTGCACATGTTTGATTAATCAGTGTCTTTTCAGTTTACGTGTAGTGCACGTGTAGACTCTTGGGCTTCTAAAAAGATTAAAAGAAAATTAAATAAAAAGTTAATGTAGCTGATAGGATTTGAACTCTGGTGCTATGTCTCAGCAGTGCAAGGTCTTACCAATGAGCTACAAGCTCCTTTTTGTTGTTCAAAAACAAAACAAACTTATAACTCGTGCTCAGGCTTAGGTGTTCTTTTCTGTATTTTCAAAAAATTTCGTACAGACAGTTTAGGGTTGTTACACGTTTAAGCTTTACTGTTTTCTTGATGAGAATCCTTTTTGATTCTCTCAATGATTATTTTGCATCATCATTGGTGAGCCGTTATTTAGATTTTGTGGGGTCCATTGGTTTTGCAGGCAATGGTCCCGTCACATCACGGTTTTTTGTTATTTAATTTTATGTTACCTTATTATTTATTATTATTATTATTTTTAAATGGTTTTTTTATTTTAGGAACGATGGCCTCGCTTCCTGACTTCCCTTACACTCGCTCAGAAGTGGCTTTTCCGCAGTCGCCATTAGACGAGGAGGCTATGACGATGATCAGGGCGCATGACAGGGAATATACTATTCTTCTTTTATGGGGAAAGTGGTACGGTCATATCATCGGGGGCCGCCGCATTTTTACCTGCGAAGAGCCGAGAGAACCCATCTGCTCTATATCATTGACGGAATGCCCACGGACTACTTATGCGGTGGAGGCGACTAACTGGACTCCTACGGGCCGACTCGAGCCATCAACGACTGGGATACCCAACCAACCTATGGTCGCCATCGACATTCTGGGGTGTCGAATATGTCAGGGTGAAGCCCGACCTTGGGGGCAGGTTTATAAGGTAGGTATTATCCTCCGCCACCCAGTGGGCTATCTTCCTTGGGTTTGGTACATTCTCTCTGCCCAACGCGCATGTCTGCAGAAGGTTGGGTTGTACCAGGTAGTGTATGCTTCGTTGTTCAATTATCACGCCCATCACGTCTGGTGGGTTAAAGCTTTCTTGAAGCAATAGAACCTTCCCACCAATACGTTCTTGCTAGAGGATCGAGAGGTCTCAATTTCATTAGAAGATTTTCATGAGATCTCCGGATTGTCGATCTGGGGAAGCATTATGAAGAATTACTGCCTCCCGATGAATATGTGTTTGATACAGTTCCTGCTATGCTCGACGGCCTGTCGACTGAGAACGCCGTACGTCATAAGTACCCAAGTCTAATCAAGGTCCTGGGTATCATTGAAAAGTTGTTCGTGACATCGGAAAGGCAAGGTGTCACCTTTCACGCTTTCATTGTTTGCTTTCTTTGAGAGGACGTCATATATAAAAAAAAAGCTCCAAAATTTGCTAAAATTGAAGACTCTTTTGGATTAGGGTTAAGGAACTTGCCGGCCAAGGAAGAAGACCTGCCGCATTTCTATATTCTGAACTCGTCAACCGTAGCTTTTGACGCGATTGCGGCCCCTGGCATGGACGAAGAGACCTTCTTCGTTGGTTTTATCAGTCTTTGGCTAAGTTGGTTTGCTATGCCAATGCATCACCGCTTTATAAGAGCCTCCGTTTTTTTATCCTGCTCACCGCATAGCTGTGGGAGCATGGCTAGCTGTTGGCGTCGCGGGGTTATCACATCTATATCATGGATTAAGCGTTGCAGCTAATACTTCAAACCCAGGTGCGGAGACCGTGAATTCCCCCTCCACTACTTCACGTCGTAGATCGAGATGCACGTGCTAGGAGCATTCACTGCGCACCAACGGCTGGATTTTTATGATTCGTACACCTTCCCGCGGATTATGAGGTTGGTTGATGCCTCCGCACCCGATCTGACCCAAGTAGGGGATCTTCGCGTACTGCTGAACCCGTACTCAAATGAAGGCAGAATGGTATTCAACGATCGAGTCCTTTCCGCTTCAGCAGGGCCCATTCAACAATTGTTTGATTTATTGAAGGGTGGGGTCCCGGCTTTGAAACCAAAAGAGGTCATGCACCTATACTCGATCAGGCCAGGGTATCTGGTGTTCCGCCGGAATAATGTTGTCCTTTTTATGCGGTATAGTCCGCACCGCTTTGCTCAGCAGTTGGGCTATGACCAGGGCATCCCTCTCGAGGCATTTATAGTCGAGCCTGCTCTCTCTTTGGATGTTACTCGCGATGTTATCCACCATTTCATGCGGCTAAACACCGGCTCCCGCTTCATGATCCCGGAGTTCGACTACCTCCTGAGACTTGTAGGGTCCTTTAAGGGTTGGTTTCGTCATCAGGTCGGCCCTGTCATTGCAGGGGAGAGATGGGTGCTTTTCGAGGGTAGAGCTCCCATTCCAACTCATGCCACCAACGCCCCATTACGGCCACGGTCAGTGGTTCGCCCTCTACTGAGGGATAGCGGTTTGGTACTTATCCTCAAAACCGCAGAAATAGAATCGACCGCTCGCACTGCTGGTATGCCAGTGCGTACTAGAGCCAAAGCAAAGGCTTCTAATGAAGCACCAACGGCGGAGTCATCAGAGGTGGTGTCACCAAAGGGGATACCGAAAGTGAAGTTGGACAACGTCGCGCCAAAACGCCAAGGGGGAGGAAGCGTTCTTCTGCTAGCGTTAGCACAAGTTCCAAGAGAAGGAAGAAATCGGTTACCGGCCTACTCGATACTCTTCTTAAGTTCGAGCCATTTATTCAGGATGAACATATACCTATGGAGGAGTCAGATGTCGGTCTTATCTATCCTGGCTCATCTGCCGAGGAGGCCGCGCAATTGGCTGAGGCTTTGAGGCGCTCACAAGATGAGACTGAGAACGTGTGCGCCCCGAAAAAAGCTTACCCCCCGTTTCATTCTATGAAGTCGAACCATCATTACGGAGGGTGCACATGGGTCCTCTATTAATGGAAGAAGAACGAGCCCCTAAACAGCCCATCTCAGATGCTTCCGAGGACGAGCTTGCATTAAAGACAGGTAGTCATTCATTTGCGCTTGAAGCCCGGCGAGCGTATTTAATGAGAAAAGAACAATGGCTCGAAAAATCCATACTTCAAGCTCCTTGGCGTATTGGTATGCGTATTTTTCACGTTCTTCCTTTGGCCAATAATTTGTATTACTTTTATGTCCTCTTATTTTTGCGCGATCTTTGCAAGGATTTCTGCAGCGGAAGCGGGTTTGAGTCCGGATCAGGTCATGGTTGCGGATTCCGTGAATATCTTCCATGACGTACCGGCGGGTGTAGAGGGGATTACTGAAGCTGCTACCCTTACTGTGGAGCTTCCGGTGGCAGCTGGTGTCTTTTCCATGTCTACCCCCTTAGCAGAGCTGACGTCATCGGCCATCGGTCCCATGGACATCCTTAGCGACGTACCGGAGAGTATAGAGGAGATTGTTGAAGCCGTCATCCCTGCCTTGGAGCCTTCAGCGGCGGCTTTTGCCCCCCTATTGGAGACTACCATGCCGGCCATAGGTTTTACAAATATCTCCAGTGATGCACCTGAAGGTGTGGAGGAGACCGCTGAGGCTTCCTTCCCCCCAGCTCAAGACAGGCAAAGTATTGAAGGTAATCTCATGTATATATACATTTTGTTTAATGACCCTTCTTTCATCTGACCATTTCTTTCCTTCAGAATTACGGGAATTGGCAAATTCCATCGTGGATCTCTCTCCGAGAAAAACCTTCCAGCGCTTGCTCGACATGGCTGGCCCACAAGCCATACCCCCACAAAGCATAGTTCTTTTCTCAGGCCAAGGTTGGTATGATTTGTCCTTCTAGTTTTATATTTTCATGATGATGCTGATATGCCCTGTATTTTAAATCACAGTCCTGGAGGCTGACGACGAAGTCGAGATTCTTGACGGACTTGGGGATCTTTCAAACCCGCCCTGCATGACTGTGGGTAAGTGACACTCTATTTCGAGAATCGTTTTGTTTACTCCATGTTTGGAAACACAACTGACTGCACCTGAATCTTCATAGCTTTGCCAGCCCTGACCCCATTAGAGTCTCGGATTCCCATGCCACCGGGCCCTTATGCCCGACGTGTGTCTGAAAGGATGGCAAAACAAAACATTTACTCCCTGGAGGCTCTCATTGAAGACCTTCGCGCTGGTACCTCTGTCATGGCCGAAGAATTCACTGCTGAAGCCAACGCTTCCTTGTGGGTTCTCGCCACCTATCATGATGAAGTATTAGTGCGTATTTGGGTTGAGTACTGTCGCCGAGTGGAGGCCTGCCTACACAGGCTCGAGTGCATACGCCTTCCCTCCGACATCTTAACTGTAAAAACGAGCCTCCGAGGATGGATCGAATGGTGTGCTGCCAATCTTCAGTCATGCGAGAAGAGGCTCAACCGGAAGTTTTCAGAGAGGGAGTTGGCTTTAAACGCTTTGGGGGAACTTCAGGCTCAGCTTACTGCCAAGACCAGCCGTGTGTACGAAATTTGGCGGGTACTTCAAGAAGCCATTACAGAGGTGGTGGCTCTTGACAAAGCCGGTATCTTTACCCGCGAGATGGTTGAAGCCCATAAGGTTGTCGTGAAGGAGCTTGAGAGTCGGTTTGCTTCATACCAAAATCAGTAGACCCAGGCGGGGACTCGTCTTGCAGCATTGGTGGAGCTTGAAGCCGAAGTCTAGCGGAAGAACAACGAACTGGCTGGCTTGTTGAATCATCCTCCAACTTGAAACATTTTTGTCGCTGTATATTCTCTTTCTTCTTCTTTTTTGTATTCATTTATTAATAAGAGTATCTTGTATTCATTTTGATTCATGAATAAAAGACATATTTCATTTCGTACTAGCGCTTTCCTTTCTTCTGCTGTCTTGACTTGGTATAAAGTAGTTTATATACTCATTGCGGAGTTTGTAGTTTATGAGCTCATTTCGGAGCTTATAGTTTATTCACTCATCCCGAAGTCTCTAGTTTATGAACTTATTTCGGAGTTTGTTTAGTTTGTCTTCCTTGGTCTTGTAGGCAAACCTGTTCTAACGTCACAGTTAACCCCTGCTTTTTATGACAGAGGTCCGTTAGGATCTGTGGTGCTAGGGTTTTGTCCGTCGTACCATCGCGTTGGCTGATGCATTCCCCGATATGGAGACGTTACGTTGTTGTTCAAGTAGTCCCACGACTGTCGTGTCTCCTCCCTTCGGGGGCTGGAAAAGACATCTTCAAGTAATCTCCTTAGGTCATATTACTGTCGGAAGAGCAAACGTTAGGAATTTTCCATAATGCTTTTTACTTGAGATTAGGCTCAGTTTGGGAGCCCCGATGAGTCATAACCACTCCATGCTGGTGTGGGATGATCTCTGATAGTCTTTCAGGTTTTATTTGAGTTGCCGTCAAGACCCTAAAGCCAGGAATTCGGCCTTTGCTTCCTTTGTTGACACCGCGTCCGCAGTAATGAGGCGAATGTGAGGTGATCTCCGGGTTGTTTGTGAACCGTCGATATTTGGAACTAGGGATTTTTTCATGGCTCTGTTTTGTTGACCATGGGGTCGCTTGTTGACGTCGCGTCTGCATCCTGCTGGAGTGAGAAGAAACGCCGTTATTGATCTCTTGGCTGTCTGTGAACCATCGAGATTTAGAACTAGGGACATTTACATGGCTCCACTTTGTTGACGCCGCGTCTGCTGTAATGAGATGAATGTCGAGATGGTTCCTAAGTTGTCTGTGAAATGTCGAGATTTGGAACTAGGGACTTGTTCATATCATAATATTGCATTATTATATTCCCCATTCTTATGCATTTTACAAATAAACAGGTGCTTTTGACCCATGTCTGCTACATAGCACATGTTACAATTTCTTGGAGCAAAAACAAAGAAAAAGATAAAAGACGATGCAAAAGTGAGATTACGACCAACAAATAGAAGGATCTTGATCAAGCCTACACAAAAGATTAGTTCACAAAGTACAAGGCAACGCAAGGTCCAAGATTACAAAGTGAACGGTTAAAAGTCCACTGCAATTGTTCACTGGGAGATCTGGAAGAAACCTAGAAGCCATTTTGATAAAAGTACTAAAGAAGTAGGAAGAATAAAAAGCCCAGAACAAGCACAAAAGTTTTCAGTAGATGAGCCTACTATTAGGCCGTGAAACCGTAGCCCAACCCTTGCTGTGGCCGCGGTTCCGCGGCCATCTAAAGCCTGGAGACGAAATATTTTTTACCATAATTCAAGTCTGCTCTGACTAGTCAACCTAGGGGTATTTTGGTAAATACAGACGTGCGACAATTGTAAACCTAGGGTTTTCTATGTCCTATAAATAGAAGCCCAATTCCTTGTATTAGTTGATGCCTCTTTTCATTAATAAAATTCATATTTCTTTTTGGAGAGCATCAATTTAAGAGTAAGTTTTCAATTCTTGCCCTAGGTAATTTCTATTCTTGCCCTAGTTAAATTTAATTCCCCGCCTTAGTTAGATAGTTAGATCTTTTATTCTCTGTCCTAGATAAATGCTTTTCAATTCCCTAATTAGCGAGTAGTCTCCTCGCTTGTTAGGGTTAGATTTGGGGAAGGTTTGAGAGATGAAGATCTCTGACCCCTTTCTTGCCCATCATATATAATTAATAGGACTCTATGCATACATGCACATACCGCTCCCTACGGCACCCTATCCTTCGAGGTAGCGGTGATACCGTAGTATAAAGGCCCGGTTGCGCGTGTTTTCCATGGAGGTTAGGGTAAGGATTGATAAAGGAAGGACAAGAAGCTAGAGGAAGAAACATCTTCTCAATAGTTCTAATTCTCTTTATTAGTAATTACCATAACTCCTAATAGATCTTAATATGGGTATAGAAAGCGGTGAGATTTATTGACTTTCCAAACTTAACCTAGACCTAACCCTAGCAAGATTTAGATCTAGATTAATTTAAGTTTTTAGATTTAATTAATCCATTCACACCGTTTGGAATTAACTCGTTAGAGTGATTAGGAAATTCACAACATCCCTATGGACCGACCCGTACTCACCGGCTAGCTACCAAGCGACGCCGTTCTTGATTGCGGTTACTAGATATTTTTGAGATCAATCAAATGACGCCGTTGCCAGGGATGGTGTGTTATTTCCTTTTTGCAATTTCGGGTTAATGTTAAATTAAAAGACCATAAAAACTGAAAAATCACAAAAATATAAAAATATATCATCTGTTATTTTTGGAAGGGTATTTTTGTGAATCTTTACAGGATCGACGGATCTGGAAAAATCCAGAGTGCGAAACAGAAAAAGGTAGATCAGAACAGAAGGGAATTGGACCAACAGAACACCAGAATTTTTTCAGAGACCTGAAGCCTCAACGCCGCCGCCTTTCCGCCGCGCAAGCCGCCTCCCGCCGCTAATCCGCGGTCCTTCCGTCTCTTCATCGCGCGAAATTTTCACTGTTTGTTTCCGTTTTCCCCCCTCTGCAACCTAAAATATATCTTTTGTCAAATCTCCTACAGGATTCTTTGCGCTTAAAAATCTTCCCCCTTCTCAATAACAAATCTTATGCAGGATTCTTTGCGCCGCGCATAAAATAAAAAGATTTGATTGCAAGTGATTTACTGTTTTGCTTATCTTTAATCGGACTTTAAGGGGCTTTTGACCAAATCAGATTGGGTGAGGATTTCATCACCCTTCCCAGGACCCCAGAAATCACATAAACCATTTGCATTGACCAATCTTTAATTAAAAAATACTAGACTCATCACTAAGGACTTCGAGCTCAATAGGACAGAGGACTAGTTATAGGCATCGGCCATTAATCCTAACCTGACTTTGCGGTGTCTAGACAAGTGTGTCTAAGGCAAGTGGTTACTTAATTAGGACCGCTACTTGTAGCGGGGAGCTTCCCACTCACCTGGACTTACTTGGCCGCAATTGGCGGTGAAGAGGCGGTTTGAGGTCCTATTTCTAGCCCTTTGGAACAGCTGGGAGCTGTCTAGCTGACCTAGGTGACCTTAGATCTAGGCCTGATTGTGCATTTCTGGTTGATTGCATTTGTATCTAAGCCCTTTATCGAAAATCTTTTTTGCAAACAGTTACAAATAAAAAAAAGGAAAATTTTTATATAAAAAAAAATACTTGCAACTTTTGTCGCTAAGAAATCCGTGCACCCCAATCTTCTTTCTCTTCTCCCTCTTACATCATGGGTACCCCACCTCATAAATCTCTTGCCAAACTTTGGTATCCTGAACCTAACTTTGCCTCATACGTTAATTGTTTTGGTCGATTTAAGGACGATCCTTCCATACCCAAAATTTCTTTGAAAGATCAAATAGAAGCGTTTAGGAGAAACAGTTCGACATTGCGATCCACTTTGTGTCAACCATGTCAACCTTCACCACCTTCTTATGTTGACACCACTTTTTCGAGTCCTATTGTAACTCCTAAACCGATGTCTATTGCTGAGCATATTGCACAATCTCGTAGCCGATCTTTCACTCCTCTCCACACATCCAGTTCTAGGGATCAACAAGTCCATTCACCTTTTTATCCAAATGTTGATCATATTCCGGTTCAACCATCCAATTCCTACCAGTCCTACCCGACTTTCCCACCTTCACTAGACATTGCTTCTACAAAGCCATTTGGGAGTTTCACGTATCAAAACCATTTCGAATATTTTACCGAAACCCCTTCACAACCCATGTCTAGTTTAGAACAGTCGTTGGAAGCTTATATTTTAGCAACAAACAAAATGATGAGGAATGTGGATGCGTCCATGGCCGCCCTTATGCAACCTAGTGAACTGGTAGCTAGTTTCCAACTAGCTCCAAAAATTCCAATGTATGAGGAGGCGGTTGGACAGAGTGTGAATTTGAGAGGAGCGAGTGAGTTCTACACATTTCCAAATCAAACCTACCCATACCCAATTGAAGCCCACAACTCCGGTTTTCCATCGATTATCCCAAATGATTCACAAGTTGAAAATAAAACATCTAACGAGTTGTGTGACTTTGTAGTGCTTGATTTGCCATATTATGAAGAATCTCTTTCGAGTGAAACCACACCTAATCCTTTCGATCTTTACACCTCCAATCTAGAACCTGAATTGATAAATATCCATGCTTTTGATGAGGTGTCAAAAAAAATTGATTTTCACTTGATTGAGGATATAGACGCCGGGAATATTTTGGATGATGAACCCGTCGATTTGATTGAAATTTTATGTCCAATTCATCATCCCGAGTCATTAAATGTTTGTCCCGAACTTCATATGCGTCTTGATTTTGATGATAATGGCATGGATAGGCTAAATTTTGAGGAGAATATTGAGGAAATTATTGAGGAGGAACCAATTTTGTTTGATGAGTCGGATTTCCCAATTCATCATGTCCCTTCCACTGATTGTGTACACCCTCCTGAATCTTTAACTGATACCCTTCCTTACTTACTTCCTTCCGTCCTCATTCCGATCTTGCAAGAGACCGTTACGCTTTCATCTCCAATACCAAGTTCGACGTACCCATGTTTGCTCATGAATCTTGAAGGATTTAATCTCATTTTTCCGCGGGTTGATAGATTAGCACAATCGTTTTTTACACATCGGTCATTACAAATTGTGCTAATTTATACACTCCACCCCCACCCTCAAGTTTGTATTCCCACTTTCTTTGGTTCTACTAGTCTTCCTTTAATGATGCCGAGTGTTGATGAATCACAATCCGATATTTTGAGTTTGATAATTTTCAATTGGACCTTCGATGAAAGTTTCGAAGATATTTTCGCCGACGAACTCGTATTCTTAAACGATATGAATTTTGTGATTAATCAACCTCCACTTGAAGAAGTAGAACCACTACCATTTCTTTTCCCCTTCCGCCATTCTTCTCCTCCACCGAGACCGTATACTGCTTCTATCTCGACACGGTCTCGTGTGCTTCTCATCTCATTTCTCTACACCCCATTCTTTCACCAACTCTACCATTATCACTGTTAGTGTATATGCCCTAGAGGCCATTACTGTATCATACTAGTTTGTATATTACTTGATGGAAGCTTGGGATATTCACAGTTGTATATACAATCTTGCTCGAAATGGTAGTATGCTACTTGGTTTGTCTCTACTTCAATATGTGCATGTGTTTCTTTTAGCATATCGCTGATATACATATTAGTAGAGCCCTTGGGATCTTTGCTTGATTACCAGCGTTGTGATGGCGCTCGCACTCGTGGGAGCTGGGTAATCTATAAGCACATCCTTATACAGGTCCCTGGTCGTTGGAATATCGAGACAGGGCATCGACACTCCGGAGTAGACTAGCGTATGCGCTTCTCATCCCAGTGTGGGAGACGGTCTGTCCCACAGCCGTCAGTACGTCGTACTTGAGATAGTATACGGGTGCTCGTTAGGTTACGAGTACACTGGACACGACTCGTCGGGAACTGTTGGTTGGTATTATACCTATCGTCAGTTATCAGTTCCTAGGTGACATGAGTACAGCTTAGTCCGCTGACTTGACACTGTCACTTCGCCTCGAGTGTGTTCCCACTGCACTTTGATTACTACCCTACCATGGCTCAAAGGAGTCGTGCAAACAGGTAGTTTTTGGGTGCAGTCCCGAAGCACTTGGAAGCAGTGACGGTTAGACAGGATTCGTCTCTCCCGGTATTGGGGTTTGACATCGCGCTGTGTCCAGGAGAGCCATTACATGAGTAGTCCCTGGCCAGGCAAGCGAGATATACTGGTAGCTTTCCAGTGTTATCTCAGGGTGTTCTGGGCTACACTCCGACACGACTTGTACCGCTATTAGGGGACTGATGTCCACCGCCCCCCAGGCCCGCCATGCGATGTATCAGACGAACAGACCGGACTATACGGAGACTGTCACATACAGGCTCAGTAGGAGTTCAGATGGGGTTCACCTCGTCAGTCTTCTTATCGGCATCTACCTGGGGACCGTTACGTACAGCTAGTGCCGCTTGCGGTCTGTGGTTAAACCCACTGCCAGCGTAGTGTCGAGTCTTTAGAGTCCCACACAGAGAGCTATTCGCCTTCACGCAAAATGAGTAGAGGTCGCATGGTTTTGCGACAGGGTTCGTTCGCATCCGCGCACTTGTGCACGTTTGCTGTCCGGACAGCTTATACTAGCGGGCTTTGGTTTAAGCCGGATCCTAGTATATGATTTGGGATTGGTTTTATCTCATTGTATTCGTGTTCCTCGGATCACGAATATGGGTGCGTATGCACAGTTGCTTGAGACTGAGGGAGAGGACTTTGATTAGGATTAATGACTATTGTCATTTTATTAACCCTAATGCTCATGTGTGTATTATTGTTAATTGATATTAGTTTTATAATTGTGCATGGTTATGGTTGTTGACCATTTGACCTCCTTGACTTGTTGACTACGGTTGACACTTTGACCATCATCATTTCTTTTGGAAGATGCTTTTTGATCCTTGCAAATTGAAATGATAATGGTCATGTCTTGATTAACCATGACAATTATCTAGCTAATTATCTAATTACAATAATTTGCACATATATGTGAGAATGGTTCCATTTTCTTCTCATTCTATTATTCACATTCTCTCTCTTGTTCTTCCTCTTCCTCAAGCTCTCCCCTCTCATGTGTTGAGAAACACTTGAGCTTGAGAAAAACCCTTTCTTGATTATCTCTAATCTTATCTAGGGTTCAAGGATTAGCACTTCTTACACCCTAGTTACTTCTAGCTTGGAGTTGAAGCCAAAGGTCGAGGCTTTCGGGTGGATCTTTCTTCGACGTGAGAAGACGACAAAGGTGACCTCCTTCCACCACTCCAAGGAGCAAGGAGAGAAGGACATAAAGCCCAAGGTTTAACCTTTCTAGCACTTAGCTAGTTTCTAGTTAGCTTTAGCTTGTTTTTGTTTAGCAAAGATCCTTCTTAGTGTAGTCCATGTTGCCTAAGCTCATAAAAATTTGATTTTTATTCCGTTTTCCGCCTCCCCGTAAGTACCGGGGTGGGCAACGTGGACTTACAGTGGTATCAGAGCCTAACTAAACATAAACTAGCTAGGTCGTGAAGTGTAACGAAGTTCGAATCGGAAAAATCGAAAAACCGAGTTTTCAAAACCCTATGTTTCTGTTAAAATTTTTTCTGTTCAAAACAAAATATATCATACACTAAAAATCATCTCAGGGTTTTGTGAAGAAAGCCACCAAATACGATCCACTGATTCGACTAAAGAGCCGCGGTTCCGCGACAATAGCAAGCTATTGCCGCGCAACCGCGGCCGTCTTGTCTCATCTCTGGGTCGAGTTTGGTGCAGTGTATTTCTGGCTTGGTTTTGGGATTTTTGAGATGGTTTATATGTGCCTAGATTTTCCAGAATAGAAATTTATTTTTGGGGGCCTATAAATCTGTATTTTTTTCGAACTTCACTACACTTTGACTGTAAGGGTTATATCTGTGATATTTGTATGTATTGAACGTCGGCTAATCGCTATATGTCGATTAGTCGGGGTTATACATATCTGTGATCTGTGTTTGATATTGGTATGTGTATATGAATGGGTTGGATTGTCGTGGGTGAATAGCCGGGGTGGATGTGAGATGGGTGTTGCTTTTTCTTTCATTCATTGTAACATGTAAATTGATGTATTATTATTATTTGTATGGCCGTACAACCGGGTCGGGGTTGTAGCCGTCATTGTATAATTCTTTTTACTGTTTTTACTCCTAGGATAGACCCATGGAGGGGGTGCACAAACTACCGGGTATCTCGAAGTGCCGAGTGGCCTACTCACGGTGTTGAGGGAGGTTGTTTCGCTTCGGGTGCTTGGCGGGTAGTTTGCCGTACCCGTAGGAGTCTTGGGTGGGGTATTGGCTATTCACCGCGACCGTGTAATCCGCTTTTCGTTGCAGGCTCGAACAGATTGCGGATTCCTAGTATATCCAATGTATTCATCTGTGATCTGTAATGTCTATCATTGCTATATATATATTTGTATATGATAACTATTTAGGCGCTGCTTATGTTTTACAGCCGCACTAGCCCAGCCCCCGCTCTGTCGTTGGTTAAGTAACCTAACGGGTGATGACGGGGCCCCGTGGCGAATGCGAATGGCATAAGCGTACGTCATATTTTGGTTGTTTTCTGCAATGGTAGGATTAAATGATGGGACGCATTAAAAGAACTAATGCAAGAAAATAAACCAAGTAAAAGTCGATTGGAACACTTTGAAAACCACTCGGTTCTTTTCAAAAATAAACTTTTAAACGCGGAGCTTGAACCACTCCTTTTAAAAGCTATCTCGTTCCATCGATTATATCAAGTTCACTACGTTCACGGTTTCGCCAAAACCATTCGTAGCCCTCCGTCATTCCACATGAATGGTCAAAAAGTATTCAAGCTATGTATTTGGCCAAAGTCAAGGCATAGTGATTGGTAGCTATTGGGTATTCATGTGCAGCATAGATAGATGCGTTGGTTTGGGACAGTCATGCTGCCATTTTGGCCAAAGTCAAGGGTAGGTACGGGTGGGTCCAAATTAACCAGGAGAATGATGGGTAGAACTTGACATGTGACTTATGATATTTTGGCCAAAGTCAAGGTCATAAGAGCATGGGGCAAAAATCCACATCGGGAGTTTCATAAGTACTGAAACTTGCTAGCGCTGCATACCATTTGGAGTGTGATAATTCTGGTAGGATTCCTTCGGTTTTATCACGCAATGATATTTGGATCCCGATCCTATTGTGAGTATATGCTACTCCTCGGGAAAACTCTCACTTAACGATCAATGCTATAAACTTAGTAGGTGTCTAGAAAGGTGTTAGCGGGGCTACGCCCACAGGGAAAAGAGGTTACTTAATTAAGGAACTTCGCGAAAGCGTTGGAAAACCTCCCTCGAAGTACCGACACTGGCCTGGCTGAACGGTTAAGCAAGTATTGTACGGTGAGATTGATCCTGACTAATTCTTTCTTTACGGTTTGAGAAGGGATTCGAGAGACAGTGGGAGCCATCCAGTTTAGACAAACTAAAAACCACTCTAAACTTGCAAGAGCATCATGCTAAAGTGTTTCTTTTCTCTCTCCTAATTGCAGCGACCATTCAACATGACTGGACTTAAGTTATTACTAGATAAAAATATACTGACAGGGCAAAACTACAAAGATTAGCTCAGGAATGTCAAGATGGCAACCACTTACGACAAGTTGGGGTATGTACTTACCACCAAAGCTCCCCTGTCCCAGGTCCCACCTCCAGCGTCGCGGACAAAGAAATCCGTAAGACATGGGAGATAGATTGCGCGAAGGCCAAATGCCTCATACTTGCCTCGATGGACAACGAACATTAGAGGAGGCACGAGAATATGGACCTAGAGTCCATATTTCTCCATACAAAAGAACTGTATGGAGAGCAGTCTCGTATCGCAAGATACGAAGTGTCGAAGAAGCTATTTTCGGCAAGGTTGGCCGTCGGATCATCGGTAGCGGAACACGTGCTTAAGATGATTGGCTACATTGAGGAGCTCTCGGACCTTGGGACCACGTTGGAGAATGAACTCTATACTGATTTGATTCTCCAGTCCCTTCCTTCCACTTACGCCCAGTTTATCCTTAACTTCAACATGCAAGGAAAGGAGGTTGAACTTTCCGAACTTCTGAACATGTTGAGGAGTGCTGAGGGCACCCTACAGATATATAGGGAGACATCCACTTTGTTTGTAGGAGGATCTTCCTCTTCTAGATCCAGGGCGAAAGCCAAGGGTAAGAAGAAGAAAGCCCCCGCCAAACCAAGAGGCGGTGTCGGTAAAGTGGATACGAAGGGAAAAGGAAAAGCAACAAAGATAGCGGGAAAGCTAGTGGGGAAGGAAGAATGCTTCTATTGTCACAAAAGTGGTCACTGGAAACAGGATTGCAAGGCTTGGAAGGCCAGAACACAGGATTTGAAGCGAGTTGCGGCTTCAGTTTCAGGTGTGTATGTTATTGAAAACTGTCTATCAATAAACTCTACATCCTGGGTATTGGATACCGGATCAGGATCTCATATCTGTAATTCTTTGCAGGCGTTGAGAAAGCGTAGAGTTTTGAAGGCAGGTGACGTGACCCTCAGAGTTGCAAACGGTGCTAGCATGGATGCTGAGGCCGTGGGGGACTATCACCTGGGATTGTCGGATGGACATTTTTTGGTTTTGCGTAGTTGTTATTATGTACCAAATGCAACCTGTAATATCATTTCTGTATCTTTATTGTCTAAAGAAGGTTATGAATTTACATTTGTAAGTAATGTAGTGAACATTCACCTTAATCAAGTTTTGATTGGGTCAGGTACATTGAACAACGGTATATACGTACTAAACCAACCACAGATTTTCAACGTCCAGAATACACACAAAAGAAAGTCTCCAGAAATAAATAAAACTTTCTTATGGCATTGTAGACTGGGTCACATCAATGAGAGAAGGTTGACTAAGTTACATGCAGAAGGATATTTGGATCCGTTCGAATATCAATCGTATGCAACTTGTCAATCCTGTCTCAAAGGAAAGATGACAAAGACCCCGTTCACTGGACACGGAGAAAGAGCAAGCGAGCTCTTGGGACTCATACACAGCGACGTGTGCGGTCCAATGTTTACACATGCGCGAAGCGTTTATTCTTACTTCATTACTTTTACGGATGACTTTTCAAGGTACGGTTATGTCTTCTTAATGAAACATAAATCCGAGGTTGTTGAAAAATTCCAGGAATATAAGAATGAAGTAGAAAAACAAACATGCAAAAGTATCAAGGCACTGAGATCTGATCGAGGTGGTGAATACTTGAGTGCTGAGTTCCTGGGTTACTTAAAAGAGAATGGAATTCTCTCTCAGCTTACTCCTCCATACACTCCGCAACATAACGGTGTATCGGAGAGACGGAACCGAACCCTATTGGATATGGTGCGGTCCATGATGAGTAACGCTGAGTTGCCGCGATCGTTCTGGGGATATGCGCTAGAATCAGCTGCATACCTTTTGAACCGAGTTCCAACTAAGACTGTGTCTACTACACCATATCAGATGTGGTGTGGAAAGAGACCCCATCTTAATCACATTAAGACATGGGGATGTCCAGCTTTTGTAAAAAAGCAGCATGCGGACAAGCTCGAGGCACACTCAGTACAGTGCAGGTTTGTGGGATATCCAAAGAGCTCCAAGGGATATTACTTCTATTGCGAAGAGGAACAAAAAGTCCTTGTTTCTCGCCATGCCCACTTTCTAGAACACCAGTTCATAGAAAAAGAATTAAGTGGGAGCGCAATAGAACTGGAAGAAATTCTAGAACCACGAGCTATTACTGAAAGCTTAGTAGGACCAGAGGGTTCGAAAGATTAGGACATTCCCACGCCACTCCGCAGGAGTAGTAGGCAGTCTCATCCGCCCGAGAGATACTACGGTTTTCTCATTGACGGGGATAGAGAGGATTGCATCATAGACTGTGATGAGCCTACTAGCTTCCAACAAGCCATTCAGAGCGTCGACTCGGTAAAATGGCTGGATGCAATGCGGACCGAGATGGAGTCCATGTACACCAACAAAGTATGGACGTTGGACATTGCTCCAGATGGGGTAAAACCCGTAGGATGCAAGTGGATCTTCAAAAGGAAGATTGGTGTAGATGGACAGGTTGAGACCTATAAAGCTAGACTGGTAGCAAAGGGTTTTCGTCAGCGACCTGGTTTGGACTATGACGAAACCTTTTCTCCAGTAGCTATGCTGAAATCCATTCGGATCCTTCTTGCCATTGCTGCCTTCCACGGTTATGAGATTTGGCAGCTGGACGTAAAGACAGCTTTTCTAAATGGTCATTTAGAGGAGTGTATCTATATGGACCAGCCAGAGGGTTTCATTCAGAGTGGGAGCAGCGGAAAGGTGTGCAAGTTGCTCAAGTCCATTTATGGACTAAAGCAGGCATCGCGGAGTTGGAACATCTGTTTTGATGAGACGGTCAAGGAATTTGGCTTTATCAAAAATCTAGATGAACCATGCATCTATTGTAGATTTGTAGCGAGAACTGTAGTATTCCTCGTTTTATACGTGGATGACATTCTCTTAATAGGAAATGACATTCCTATGCTACAATCTGTCAAGGGGTTCTTGTCACACAGGTTCTCCATGAAAGACCTGGGTGATGCCTCATACATTCTGGGTATCCGGATCTACCGTGACAGATCCAAGAGGATATTAGTACTTTCACAGTCCAGGTACATCGACACCATACTGAAGAGATTCAGTATGGAAGATTCCAAGCGCGGTAATCTACCGGCTTGTCACGGGATCACCCTTTCTAAAGAGATGTCTCCCAAGACTGATTTAGAGAGGGATCGCATGTCTATTATACCCTACGCTTCTGCGGTAGGCTCTATAATGTATGCGATGTTGTGTACCAGAACGGATGTGGCTTATGCACTGAGTGTGGTAAGCAGGTATCAGTTAAACCCTGGGGAAAAACATTGGATAGCAGTAAAGAACATTCTCAAGTACCTGAGAAGGACTAAGGAGATGTTCTTGGTGTATGGCGGAAAAGACCTGCAGATTGAGGCCTTTGCTGACTCCAGCTTCCAGAGTGACAAGGATGATTCCAAGTCCATGTCGGGTTTTGTCTTCACCCTCAATGGAGGGGCGGTGTGTTGGAAGAGTTCCAAACAGGAAACCGTTGCGGACTCGACTATGGAAGCGGAATACATCGCTGCATCTGATGCTGCAAAAGAAGCTGTCTGGATGAGGAAGTTCTTGAAAGAACTTCAGGTGGTTCCGTCCATTGTTGACCCAATACCTCTGTATTGCGACAACAACGGGGCTATAGCTTTAGCGAAGGAACCCAGGTCCCATCAGAAATCCAGACACATCTTAAGGCGATATCACCTGATCAGGGAGATCGTGGATCGCCAGGAGATCGAGGTCCAGAGAGTTGCTTCAGAAGATAACACAGCAGATCCATTCACCAAGGCCTTGCCCCAGACTCAGTTCGAGCGGCTGATCGAGATGATAGGTCTTCGATACACCAGTACATAGCCTTAGTGCAAGTGGGAGATTGTTAGTGTATATGCCCTAGAGGCCATTATTGTATCATACTAGTTTGTATATTACTTGATGGAAGCTTGGGATATTCACAGTTGTATATACAATCTTGCTCGAAATGGTAGTATGCTACTTGGTTTGTCTCTACTTCAATATGTGCATGTGTTTCTTTTAGCATATCGCTGATATACATATTAGTAGAGCCCTTGGGATCTTTGCTTGATTACCAGCGTTGTGATGGCGCTCGCACTCGTGGGAGCTGGGTAATCTATAAGCACATCCTTATACAGGTCCCTGGTCGTTGGACTATCGAGACAGGGCATCGATACTCCAGAGTAGACTAGCGTATGCGCTTCTCATCCCAGTGTGGGAGACGGTCTGTCCCACAGCCGTCAGTACGTCGTACTTGAGATAGTATACGGGTGCTCGTTAGGTTACGAGTACACTGGACAGGACTCGTCGGGAACTGTTGGTTGGTATTATACCTATCGTCAGTTATCAGTTCCTAGGTGACATGAGTACAGCTTAGTCCGCTGACTTGACACTGTCACTTCGCCTCGAGTGTGTTCCCACTGCACTTTGATTACTACCCTACCACGGCTCAAAAGAGTCATGCAAACAGGTAGTTTTTGGGTGCAGTCCCGAAGCACTTGGAGGCAGTGACGGTTAGACAGGATTCGTCTCTCCCAGTATTGGGGGTTGACATCGCGCTGTGTCCAGGAGAGCCATTACACGAGTAGTCCCTGGCCAGGGCAAGCGAGATATACTGGTAGCTTTCCAGTGTTATCTCAGGGTGTTCTGGGCTACACTCCGACACGACTTGTACCGCTATTAGGGGACTGATGTTCACCGCCCCCTAGGCCCGCCATGCGATGTATCAGACGAACAGACCGGACTGTACGGAGACTGTCACATACAGGCTCAGTAGGAGTTCAGATGGGGTTCACCTCGTCAGTCTTCTTATCGACATCTACCTGGGGACCGTTACGTACAGCTAGTGCCGCTTGCGGTCTGTGGTTAAACCCACTGCCAGCGTAGTGTCGAGTCTTTAGAGTCCCACACAGAGAGCTATTCGCCTTCACGCAAAATGAGTAGAGGTCGCATGGTTTTGCGACAGGGTTCGTTCGCATCCGCGCACTTGTACACGTTTGCTGTCCGGACAGCTTATACTAGCGGGCTTTGGTTTAAGCCGGATCCTAGTATATGATTTGGGATTGGTTTTATCTCATTGTATTCGTATTCCTCGGATCACGAATACGGGTGCGTATGCACAGTTGCTTGAGACCGAGGGAGAGGACTTTGATTAGGGTTAATGACTATTGTCATTTTATTAACCCTAATGCTCATGTGTGTATTATTGTTAATTGATATTAGTTTTATAATTGTGCATGGTTATGGTTGTTGACCATTTGACCTCCTTGACTTGTTGACTATGGTTGACACTTTGACCATCATCATTTCTTTTGGAAGATGCTTTTTGATCCTTGCAAATTGAAATGATAATGTTCATGTCTTGATTAACCATGACAATTATCTAGCTAATTATCTAATTACAATAATTCACACATATATGTGAGAATGGTTCCATTTTCTTCTCATTCTATCATTCACATTCTCTCTCTTGTTCTTCCTCTCCCTCAAGCTCTCCCCTCTCATGTGTTGAGAAACACTTGAGCTTGAGAAAAACCCTTTCTTGATAATCTCTACTCTCATCTAGGGTTCAAGGATTAGCACTTCTTACACCCTAGTTGCTTCTAGCTTGGAGTTGAAGCTAAAGGTCGAGGCTTTCGGGTGGATCTTTTTTCGACGTGAGAAGACGACAAAGGTGACCTCCTTCCACCACTCCAAGGAGCAAGGAGAGAAGGACATAAAGCCCAAGGTATAACCTTTCTAGCACTTAGCTAGTTTCTAGTTAGTTTTAGCTTGTTTTTGTTTAGCAAAGATCCTTCTTAGTGTAGTCCATGTTGCCTAAGTCCTTAAAAATTTGATTTTTATTCCGTTTTCCGCCTCCCCGTAAGTACCGGGATGGGCAACGTGGACTTACAATCATGATAGAATTTTTGAATGGTTGGTGCTAACATTTGGCTTGTGTAAGGCCTTGCTTAAGTTTGGGGGGAACCTTGTTGTATATATATTTTGTTTTTTCTTTTAAAAAAAAATTATAAATAAATAAACAGGGGAGTGCCGACATTCTGACCCTCTTGGTGTGGCATGACAGTAAGGACACTGTCAAGTTTAAGTTTGGGGGTGTGCTCGGTAAGCCTTCTTCCTTCGCATTCATATGTATATTTTTGCATTTGCATACTTATTTTAAAAACCCATAAAAAATTAAATAAATTATGAAAATCAATGTATTCAATTTTGGCCTTATTTGACTTGAGTTTGACAAAAAGGTTAACTAGCTAGGAACAACAAGATCTAGACTTAGTAAATTAAAAACCCTAAAAATAACCTTTCTTAAAGTTTAACGGTAGAAAATATATGTCTTTATAGTTTATTTAGAAATAGGAAAATCTTGAGTTCACTTCTTGGGCTAAGTCAAAACAAAGGAAAAGTATTGATATTTTTATTAGAGTATAAGTTTGAAAAATAATTCCCAGCTTAAGTCTAGATTCTGAAAATATATACCCTACAATTTGCACAAACACACACCTTGAAATTTGGAATAGTAGAGGAGACCTTGAAATGCTCTTGTCTAAAGTCCTTAGTATGAAGAAAAATAAAAAAATACAAGTGTGGGTAAAGAAAAAAAATGAACACTGGTTTTTGTGATTACTTAAGGCTGCAAAAATAGAAAAATATTTAGAGAGGGTGCTTCATCACCTAGTGCCTTAGACCAAATGGTTTGGGAGTCACTGTTAAAAAGCCTTAGGTGTTACAAGACTAGGAAGTACGCTTTAAAGTGCAAACGCATTTTGTAATCGGTCGTTGGTACCTCAAGAAGTATTAACGGTCGCATGAAGGATGTGTAAGCAAAAATTCAATTAAAAATTCACCAATTAATAAGTGCTTTGGACAACGGACAAGAGTATGATTGCTTGATTTGAATTTCCAAGTGTAGGGGTGATTTATACACACACGTAGGGGTGTGTGATTGGGATTTAGATAAAAGAGATGAATGAAGAATAGAACTTGTATCTTTAGTAGAGTTGATAAAAATTCCTAAGTGGAGATAGAACCCTAGAAGGAAAACTTAAGAGATGCCGAAAGCTAAGTAGGTCTGCAGAACATATATAATTTTAAGTTAAATGATGATGAAGTGCGAAGAATACGGGTGGATAATTTATGAGTCGAAGATAATAGAATTCCTTGTTAGAAAATCTAATTGGAGAATAAAAGTTAATGGGCCGAATTGATAGGATTTTGTGGGTAGTATCCGCTGAAAACCCTCAGCAGACAACACTCCTCCTACTAGGGACACCTAGAGGTTTAACGGCTTGTTGCACGAGCTCAGTGCAATCGCGTTTCCCTGCGAAAGTGAGGTTAGGTTTTTGTCGAGAATAAAACTAAGTTTGCTCGAGGACGAGCAAAAGATAAGTTTGGGGGTATTTGTTCATATCATAATATTGCATTATTATATTCCCCATTCTTATGTATTTTACAAATAAACAGGTGCTTTTGACCCAAGTCTGCTACATAGTACAAGTTACAGGTTCTTGGAGCAAAAACAGTGAAAAAGATAAAAGACGATGCAAAAGTGAGACTACGACCAACAAATAGAAGGATCTTGATCAAGCCTACACAAAAGATTAGTTCACAAAATACAAGGCAACGCAAGGTCCAAGATTACAAAGCGAACGGTTAAAAGTCCATTGCAATTGTTCACTGGGAGATCTGGAAGAAACCTAGAAGCCATTTTGATAAAAGTACTAAAGAAGTAGGAAGAATAAAAAGCCCAGAACAAGCACAAAAGTTTTCAGCAGATGAGCCTACTATTGGGCCGCGGAACCGCGGCCCAACCCTTGCTGTGGCCGCAGTTCCGCGGCCATCTAAAGCCCGGAGACGAAATATTTTTTACCATAATTCAAGGCTGCTCTGACTAGTCAACCTAGGGATATTTTGGTAAATGCAGACGTGCGGCAATTACAAACCTAGGGTTTTCTATATCCTATAAATAGAAGCCCAATTCCTTGTATTAGTTGATGCCTCCTTTTATTAATAAAATTCATATTTCTTTTTGGAGAGCATCAATTTAGGAGTAAGTTTTCAATTCTTGCCCTAGGTAATTTCTATTCTTACCCTAGTTAAATTTAATTCCTCACCCTAGTTAGATAGTTAGATATTTTATTCTCTGCCTTAGATAAATGCTTTTCAATTCCCTAATGAGCGAGTAGTCTCCTCGCTTGTTAGGGTTAGATTTGGGGAAGGTTTGAGAGATGAAGATCTCTCACCCCTTTCTTGCCCATCATATATAATTAATAGGACTCTATGCATACATGCACATACCGCTCCCTACGGCACCCTATCCTTCGAGGTAGCGGTGATACCGTAGTATAAAGGCCTGGTTGCGCGTGTTTTCCATGGAGGTTAGGGTAAGGATTGATAAAGGAAGGACAAGAAGCTAGAGGAAGAAACATCTTCCCAATGGTTTTAATTCCCTTTATTAGTAATTACCATAACTCCTAATAGATCTTAATATGGGTATAGAAAGCGGTGAGATTTATTGACTTTCCAAACTTAACCTAGACCTAACCCTAGCAAGATTTAGATCTAGATTAATTTAAGTTTTTAGATTTAATTGATCCATTCACACCGTTTGGAATTAACTCGTTAGAGTGATTAGAAAATTCACAACATCCCTGTGGACCGACCCGTACTCACCGGCTAGCTACCAAGCGACGCCGTTCTTGATTGCGGTTACTAGATATTTTTGAGATCAATCAGGACTTTTCCATTGCTCCGTTTTTTGACCCTGGGGTTTCTTATTGACGTCGCGTTTGCATCCTGCTGGAGTGAGAAGAAACGCCGTTGTTGATCTCTAGACTGTTTGTGAACCGTCGAGATTCGGAACTAGAGACTTTACTATGGCTCCGTTTTGTTGACCCTGAGGTCGCTTGTTGACGTCGCATCTACATCCTACTGGAGTGAGAAGAAATGCCGTTGTTGATCTCTAGGCCGTAGATATTGCCATCAAGATCCGGCTCTCCTTCTGATGGAGCCTGGTGTGAAAATGTTGTTCCCTTTTCGTTTGTGCCCATGGATTGTATACAGGGGTCGATGTGGACTCACCTGCAAGGCAAAAGTTTCATTTTCATTCATTTTTTTATTTCTTTCCGCGACGCTCTATTATTTTAGCTTTTTATTTTGCGAAAGTCACGATTGCCCAATCATTTCTGCTTTTTATCGCAGTGCCTAATCGTTTCGGCTATTTTTTCTTTTTACTCGCTACTTTTATTGCGAGTTGCCCAAACATTTCGGCTGTTTTTATATGCATATTTTTTGCTCGCTGATTTTTATTGCAAGCTGTCCCATTATTTCGGCTATTTTTATATGCATATTTTTTGCTCGCTGATTTTTATTGCGAGTATGGAACTTAAGATTTGATACCAATTTTTGCATCAGCATCGCTGCGACTGGAATATTTCCAGGAGTGAATCATCATTTTCCATGAAAGGACTTGGAATTTGATACCGATTTAGGCATCAACACCGCTACTATTTGGATATTGCCAGAAGGGAATCATCATTTGCCTTTGTCGATTTGAACAAAGGCGGCTTAGCAAACATGGTTAGGATCCTGTCGACTAAGGCTTTTTGACTTCATGAGCCGTGGGGGTCTCATAAAGGTATTTCTCCCTACGAGTCGTGAGGATCTTGTAGGTGTATGTTCTCCTTAGAAGTCGTGAGGACTTCTAAGTGGTATTCTCTCTTATAAGTCGTAAGGATCTCATAAGAGTAATTTCTCCTTGTAAGTCGAGAGGACTTACAAGTGTCGCTCACCATGTGAGGACATTCCTTGTGATTGGTGGAACTTGGTAGGGGAAACGTTTATTTATGCCCGTGGATTATATACAAGGGCCAATATCGGACCGCCTGTAGGGCAACTTAGGGAGTATGACAACTTAAGGACAGGTTTGGATCCCTGTAACTTAAGACTTTGAATCCTATGAGTCGTGAGGGTCTTATAGGGGGATTTCTCCTTACGAGTCGAGAGGATCTCGTAAGTGAAAATTTTACGAGATTGCGCCCTTTCAGGTTTTCACAAGCTCATCGGTAACCCTGTTGTTTTTACTCACGGCGCCCTTTCGGGTTTTCATCCGTGCCCATTTTGCTTGTGGATGTATCTTTCTTTTTTTACTCCTCTGTTTGCCAATGGAACTTAGGAGAGACTTCGCCACCAGGGCAGCTGTTTATCCAGTGGGACTTGAGTTGCAGTCCTCGCCGTTGGGACTTGTGGACTTGAATTCCATTATCGCCGTGTTTGAGGCGACGTATTAGTTTAAGGACTATTCCCCTCCGAAAGACGGCGCGACTGGCGTCTTGCCTGAAATTCGGGGCAGATGCTAATTGGTGCTATCCGTCTACCTCTCCGAAGATGCCAAGTTGATTTATGGCACCGTATATCGAAGGTTTAAACGGATGCGTCCGATGTAGCAGACTTTGTCAGATTCCCCCTCACTTGAGGGGTTTTTGATTGTGGGGACGCTCTTCCCTGCAGGCGCAAGCTCCTGCAGTTAATTACGCTACCGCATCGCGGTAACCACTTTCTCCCTCTCCAGATGGTCACTTCGTGTCGTGTGTATTTATTTTATGTTTAGTTGCCCGTGGATTGTATACGGAGACTGAGTTATGTCGTCGCCCGTAGGGCGTGGACTAGTCCAAATCCGTATTATCTTAGATTTGGGTTTGGGGGTTTGGGTTTAAGGATACGTTAGCCTCATTTGAGACTAAGATCGACTTAAACGTTTGTTAAGGATACGTTAGTCTAGTTTTTAGACTAAGATCAACTTAACGGGATCGTTTAGATCCAACAAGAGAGCAATAAAAGGGGGGGCTCTGTTGTTTAGTTTAGTGACATTACGGTCGGTAGGTAGTTTAAGGACATTGCGGTCCATGGGAAGTTTAAGGACATTGCGGTCCATCGTTAGTTTTAAGACATTGCGGTCAAGGTTAAGGACGTCATAGTCCATGGGTTTAAGGACCCCACAGTCCGTTGTTAGTTTTAAGACATCTCGGTCAAGGTTAAGGACCTCATAGTCCATGGATTTAGGGACTGTTTCGCCCAATCAGAGCAAAGCTCTGTTGAAATTCAAAATTCAAAATTTTGAAGCAACGCTTCAAATCTCGGGCGCAACGCGCCACGTGTCAGGCGCTGATACGTCAGCGCAGCGCCCAAGAAGGCGCGCCCAATCAGAGCAAAGCTCTATTTAAAGGAAGCAAAGCTTCAGTTGCGCATGCACTGTGCGACACGTGTCAGCGCAGATGCGCTCGCGCAGATGCGCTCGCGTAGTTGCGCTGCACTGTGCGCTGCGCGACACGTGTCAGCGCAGTTGCGCTGCGCGACGCGTGTCAGCGCAGATGCGCTAGCACAGTTGCGATGCGCTTTGCGTTGCGCGACACGTGTCAGTACAGATGCGCTAGCGCAGTTGCGCTGCGCTACGCGCTGCGCGACACGTGTCACGCGCTGGGGCATCTGCGCCAAACAGAATTAAAATTCTAAGAAATCTTTTCTGTTCTTGTTAAAATAAGAAGATTTTCTTTTGCAAAGCAGAGGCCCTTGGATCAAAGATCCAACGGTGGGGAAAATTCCCCAAATCACTCAGAGAAAGATCTCTTCAACAAATTTAACTAATTTATGGGCACTATAAAAGAGACCCCAGACCTCAATTCAGATCATGAACATTTTTCTTGAAAAAAGTCAAGAGCTTCAAACAGAGAGAGAGAATTCTGAGAAAATTTCAAAGAAAAAGGTAAAGACCTTCATGAGAGAAAAGAAATCTCTTTTAATAAATCATTGATCTAAAAACCAGATCAATGTTATTCACATAATAAACAGTGCTTTGCACTTCTCATGAACCACTGGTTCTTTAAAAAAAATAATAAGAAGAAAACAACAAGATATAAATAGTGCTTTGCACTTTTATGAACCTCTGGTTCTTGAAACAAAAAGAAAAAACTTATTGTTCTTTGATCTAAATCAGATCAAAGAATCAAATAGTGCTTTGCACTTCTGTTCTTGAATCTAAAAGATTCTCAGTGCTCTGCACTTCCAAACTGCGCTGTTGCACTCTTAAGAGAGCGCCACGTGTCAGCTACAGAACAACTTGCGCTACGTGCTCTTGAAATAGAGCTTTGCTCTCTGGAATTGGTGCAACTCATCAGAGCGCGCCACGTGTCAGCAGCGCAACAGCGCAGCGCACTGCGCTGTTGCGCTCGCGCTCACCAGAGCATGATACGTGTCCTCACCACAAGCGCTTGCGCTCAGTGATTGGCGCAAAGCGCCTGACAAATGCAATGCATTTCATTTCCTGAAGGGCCAGGCCCAATTAAAAGGCTTAACAGGCCTAATAAATAAAATGCTATGCATTATTTAAAAGGGAACAGCCCAATTGAAAGGTCCAGTGGACCAAAACAAATGATCTGCATCATAATAAAAAGGGCAGAGCCCAGTCAAAATGGGCATAAATGGCCTGAAGTAATGCAATGCATTATTTAAGTGTGGGCAAAGCCCTAGCACAGGTCTAATAGACCGGAAATAAATAAAGGTGTTGAACATTTTCAACTGGACTTAGCCCAATTTTGGCCGTAAGTCACTGAGCGATATTGCTCCCTTAAATTAATTTATATCCAGTTTGAGGGTACATCTCTGAGCTCCTCTGACACCTCTCGTTGTAATCCTTCAACGACGTCAGAGAGGCGACGGGTCCCAACAACCACACATGAATACGGACTGCGGGGTCCTTAAACTCGTGGACCGAAACGTCCCTAAACTAATATCGGACCGAAACGTCCCTAAAATGGAACATGGACCGAAACGTCCCTAAACTAATATTGGACCGCAACGTCCCTAAACTAATATCGGACCAAAACGTCCCTAAACTAATATCGGACCGAAACGTCCCTAAACTAATATCAGACCACCACGTCCCTAAACTGGAACATGGACCGAAACGTCCCTAAACTAATATCGGACCGCAACGTCCCTAAACTACCTATGGACCACTATGTCCCTAAACTGGAACAATAGAGCCTCAAAATGCTCTTTTGCCGGATCTAAACGATCCCGTTTAAGTTGATCTTAGCCCCCAAACACGGCTAACGTATCCTTAAACATTTAAATGGACTATAAAACTCCAAATCAACCTTGGTTCAAGGGTACATCTCTGAACTCCTCTGACATCTGCCGTTGTAATCCTTCAACGACGTTAGAGAGGTGACGAGTCCCGATGGCCAGATATTAAATGGATTATCACGTTAAGTTGATCTTAGTCTCAAACAGGACTATCGTATCCTTAACGAATGTTTAAGTTGATCTTAGCCGCAACGCGACTAATGCATCCTTAAACTAAAAAATACCAAACCCAAATCTAAGTAAATACGGATTTGGACTAATCCACGTCCTACGGGCGACGGCATTACTCAGTCTCCGTATACAATCCACGGGCAACCACAAACAAAACAAACACCCACGACACGAAGTGAAATTCTGGGGAAGGAGAAAGTTGTTACCGCGATGCGGTAGCGTAATTAACTGCAGGGGCTTGCGCCTGCAGGGAAGAGCGTCCCCACAATCAAAAACCCCTCACCCTGAGGGGGAATCTGACGAAGTCTGCTACATCGGCCGCATCCGTCTAAACCTCCGATACACGGTGCCATAAATCAACTTGGCATCTTTGGAGAGGTGGATGGATAAAACCAAATAGCATCTGCCCCAAATCGCCAGTGTCAGGACATCGCGGTCCTGTGCGCCGCCATTCAGAGGGGAACGGATTCTGGCACGCCTGGTGGGACCTTTTCCTCTTTCCACTCCACACTTCATGTGTCGTCCTCGCGAACCAATCGCGGTTTGTTAAATGGTTGCCTTCGGATTTCAAGTTACTAAGATTTGGTCTTTTGCCTGGCGCAGAACTCAAGATTCAATGGCCTCTAACTGCACCAACTGCTCAAAGTGCCACTGCAATGGACGCTCCACCTCCCCCGGAGGTGTAGCATATGGGCCCCAAGCGCCTTCCTTCCTCACTCTGCCGGTAGACCAGGTGACCCGAGCCACCACTGGTCTGTTCTTCGGGACCATGATCCCACCTACAAGCTTCCCTACGCCAATACCTGCACCGAAAGTGAACAAAAGGTCGGTCTTCGACCGGCTCACTGCTACGACGGCCCCTGTCAACGGGTCGCTCACTACCAAACCGACAGCCTCTGTTTTCACCAGGCTAAATCAGAACTCTAAATTGGCTGTCCCGAGGAAGGCAATAACTGTTGCTCCAGAAGTCGTCAAGGCGGCTTCCCCTGTCAAAGAGTCAGTCTTTTCTAGGCTGACGATTCCTGCTCCTCCTCCTACTTGAGGATCTGTCTTCGACAGGTTGAATATCACCCCTCAAAAGACAACCTCAGTCTTTAAGAGGTTAACACCGGCGGCGCCTCATTCAGACAGGGGGCAAAAAGAAGATGTCTCAATCTCCGAGCCAGTCCCAACGGCTCGTCATGCTCGACGTCGCCATTGGCAACGAGTGAGGAAGGCAAGGGGCAACTCCCCCTCAGGGATAACTCCACCGGATCCAGTGGTGGAAATCAACGCTGCTGTTCCAATTGGGAACAGCTTTGAACTGCTGAGGAGGGTACGGAAGAACTCTCCAACCGCTACACTGAAGAGATCTCCTCCACCTGCGGAGAGAGTTCCAGAAACGAAACGAGAATAGCCCCCTCAACGGTCGTCTTCAAAAATTTATAAAGTTTGGCGTAGGGTTCAAGACTCTGTGATTGACCCAGGTCACTCTCGTCACCAGAAAAAGGCGAAAGTGGAAAAAGACAAGGACTGTCCCATTAAACAGCAGGGGACAACAGCTGCTAGGCTGCCCCCTTCAACGGTTCCTTCAACCTCAATGGCCCACAAAAGAAGGAGGCCAGAGAAAACTCCTGCGTCAGCGGCAAAAGTTAAAAATGGTGAACCTAAACGGGCATAACAGTTCATACGGTTTACATGGCATCGGGAAAAGAAGATAGCCGCATATCAACAGGTCATAGACCGCACACGAGGTCAGTGACCAAGGCTCAGGAGCAGCAGCAGAAGCTCCAAGAAATGATGAACGCTATGGCCGCACTTACAGGGCCAAAAGACCCTGAAACGTCCTCGGACGAGCGTCAAGAACAAGAAACGGACGCTGAATTCCTTCGCTGCGTACTAGAGAAGAAAGATAAAGAAGCTGCGGAGCAGGCAACCAACATAAAGAAAATAGCCCTCCTGTTCCAGGATATGGTGGGTATGATGATTCAACAAGATCCACCTGCGGAAGATCCCCCGATCATCCTTGAAGACGATAGGGGAGAGACGTCGAATCCTCTACCAGCTTTGTCCACATCTAAAGAGGATACAATCTCCAAAGCTGATTTGGATGAGTATATCGCCCAGCAAATACGGGTCCATCATGCGACCGAAGCGGCCGGTCAGATCGTAAAAACGGGGCGGCCATATCCAAGTTGGTACGACCAAATCAAGTACCCACCCGGTTACACAATTCCTAAGTTCCATGTCTACAAGGGGACGGGCAATCCTCATCAGCATGTTGCCCAGTTCAGGGAGCTCTACGGCAATACCGGTGATGACGACAAGCTTTTACTTCGCCAGTTTGTTGGAAGTTTATCGGATACGGTGTTCGAGTGGTAATCTGAACTCCCGAACAACTTTATTAAAACCTTCACGGAGATGGAGCTACTGTTTACTCAGTGTTTTGCAAGCGCCAGTGAACGTACCCCGATGACGGCACTGATTAACGCCAGGGTAAAACCCGGCGAGACGTGGGTTCAGTACGCTATACGATGGTGGAACCTATGGTCGAAGTGTGAGCAGCGCATTGAAGAAGCTCCCGCGGTGGGTATGTTTGTGGGAACCCTTGATCCGCAAGCAACCATCTCACAATTTATAATGTTTTTCAAGACAACTACCTTCCAGGCCTTGATTGACAAACTAGCGCAAATGGATCAAATGGGCCATAAACCCCCTCTTCCAAGGCTGGACTCCCAAAATGACAAAGGGAAGGGAAAAGCGATCGTCGTCGCTAACGCTCAACAACAACCGAGCGACCCGAAGCCGGTTACTCATCAAAATAATATGTGCCCGTACGTACCCCTTGAGGATAGGATGGGACGTCCTTATTCCTTTCCCCACGATAAAACAAGGAGGTTATTCGAGCCGGCGTTGCGCAACAGACTCATAAATCTGCCGGATCCAAAGCGTCCGTTGCAACCAAGTGACGTCAACGAGCCCAACTACTGTCCTTATCATCGAGTACTAGGCCATCCGATCGAAGATTGCTACGTTTTCAAGAATTGGCTTGAAAACCAGTACCGACAGGGCAAGTTCGCGTTATCTGACAAATGGAAGGTGAATCCCCTGCAGCCTCACACCTCTAAGGGGATGAATACGCCGGGGGCAACATGCTCCGTCATTGAAGAAGCTCATTGGGAGGTTGTATTATCAACCAAGACAAAGAGGATGCTAAACGATCTTCAGATATGTCCAGCGATCAAGTGGAAGAACCCGTTTGAACCGCAGGTCATTGAAGGGATGTTGAAGCCACGTCCAACTCCAAAGACCGATGGTGGCGGTTTAAGCACTTGCAGCCAGCCGTCAAAATCTTCGAAAAAGAAGAAGAGGAAATCTAAGAAGCCCATGAAGCCCGGCGGCAAACGCACGGACTTACAAAGGCAAATTGACGCGCTGGATGAATACAATCAAAAGGCGCGGACTCCCATTACGCTCCAAGAATTCCTCGATCACGTTTTTCAAGAAAAAGATGAGGGAGAAGGTTCGTCAGATGAATCTGAAGAATGCGTGGCAAGCTATCGTGTGATTTCCCATTTATTCATGGACGATGAGGAAACTCCTCGTACTGAAACGCTGGGGGTAGATCTTGAACCAAAATTTCCGGAGCTATCAGATGAAATGATTGACGCATTTCTTAACGAAGCTCGATTGAAAAGTAAAGCTGATCGGGAACGCGAGACGGCTATATTTGAAAGGGCCAAGCGCCAGCGACTTGATGAAGGAGCTGAGACGATCCCGTTGGAGCTAAACACCTCCGCTACCGACAGAAGCCAATTCAAGATGAGGAAAAAGTTTGCTAAGGCCATATCAATAGGCATGAAGCTACCATCCTCTGAAGGAAGCATCACCAATGAAATAGAAATGCACCCGTCCTATTGCTTATATCATCAGAAGGTTTCGCACCCCACCCAAGAGTGCAAAGCTTTCGATAGATGGTGGCAAGGATATGTTGCTCATCGACAATGCTTTAAGCGGGAAAAGCATAAAACTCGTCGGGAGCAAAGGAATATGACCGAAGAGCTTGAAAGAACTACCGGCGATTGTCGCATGATTAACACTGGCGGGTCACAAGTGCCTATATTCGGGAGCAATTTTGATGAGGAGCTGGAACTCGCCCCTCTCTTTAAAGAGTCAACTTCGGGAAAAGAAGAAGAGCCGAAGGTTTGCGAAAATATTCGGCTGCGGAATCAGACGCTGCCTGAAAAGAATCTCGGACCCTCAAACAGAAAAGATAAAGGGAAAGAAAAGGTCTCTGAAGATATCGTCTTAGATGACCAAGTTCTGGAGGAGCTAGCCACCAAGGACCCGCCAAAGAAGAATAAGGTGGATTACAACGTCTTAGCACATCTGAGAAAGCTGCCCTCACAACTCAGCATTCTTGACGCTCTTCTGATATCAAAGGAGGCGAGAGATTCGTTGATTAAGGCACTACAAGATCCGGAACAATTCCAAGCCTTCCTGGCCGAGGAAAAGATGAAGGATGGGTTGGAGGAAGTGCACACGGCCGATGTCACTTTCGGCGACGAGGACCTTCTCCTTGGGACGTGCGAACACAATCGCCCCCTCTATGTCTCAGGATACTGCCACGATATTAAGATAGGCAAAATCCTGATCGACAATGGATCCTCCGTTAATCTCCTCAACGTGCGGGTGTTAAAAGAAATCTGCATGAGCGTCCAGCACCTTGCTCATGACAAGATCACCATCTCCGGGTTCGACTCCCAATCGTCAAAGACTCTTGGATCTGTGATACTGACGCTATGCTTCGGGCTACCCGTCACGGACATTAAGTTCCACGTCATAGATGCCAAGACATGCTACAACGCTTTGCTCGGCCGACCGTGGTTACACGAGTACAACACCATCCCTTCTACACAACATCAGTGTATGAAGTATTTTAAGGATGGTTTTGAGTATACCATGACGGGAGAACTAAACCCATTCTCTGTGGACGAGGTCCGCAAATACGAAGATGCCAAATAATTCTTACCGGGTTTCGAAGATACGGAGAAGTGTCACAAGCCGGAAAATAAAGCTAATGCCACCATCCCTGTCTTCGGCAGTGATACCGAGGAGGAAGAGGAGATAGTGTATTCGGGTCCGCCCCAACACAACAAGCCAGGACCGTCCGCCCCTAAGTTGATCTTTGGTAGCGACTCAGAAGATGAGATCCATGCTGTATTCTCTGCTCGACCTTCAATACGAATGTTCCCTGATGAAGAGCAAAGTCTGCAAGTCGCCATGGTTCCGCTTGGACACCATAAAGAACTGGATGCACTTAATATCTACGGTGTAGAAGAGTTGCGGACATTCTACCTCCCTCCCAGGCGAGAAAGCGAGAAAGCAATTTTGTTCTACCGCTCTGAAGAAACCAAGGTAGAAAAAGAAATTTGGCATGGTGCGGATTCTACGCTCGATAGGCTTAAGCCCATCCGTCTCCCCAGATATTATACAGAAGGTTTGAAAAAGCTGCTGAAACACCAGGGGATATCCTTCAAGCAGACCATTTGAAAAGCCAAGTTCTATGATAAAGTTTGGAACGTTCCCGGGACTCAACGCAAACTGCCTAACGGGAGAATGGAGACGAAAGGACTCGGATACATCCGGTCAAAGAAACGGGAGCTACTAAATAGCTGTTACGTCATATATGACTTCGATGAAGAAGCAGATGCTCAATAGGAGGACGCTAATCCTGAGCCCGTGAAAGTTCCAGATGCGAAAGTGCACAGTCCGTCGTTCGAAGAACAAATGGACAAGCTTATAAGGGAAGCGGGTCAAAAAGTCCGAGACGATCATAACCGCGAAATGGTCATCTACGAGAAAGCCAGAACGCAACGCCTTCTCCACAGGCCGTGAAAGATGAAAAGGCTGCTCCCTGTCAACCTATTATAAAGAAGGCCCGGCGCAAAAGTAGAAATAAGTCGAAAGGCCAAAAAGGCGCTCAACAATAACAAAGCAGGGCTAAGAAGCCACGCAAACGGGAGTCGAGCGTTATTGATCTATCCCTCATGAAGAATATGGGTCGAGCGTACTCGTTTCCTCGGGACAAGACGAAGAAGATACTTGATCTTGCTCTAAAATATCAAATGCTTACATTGCTGGAGTCTAAACACCCCGAACAAGCGGGCGAAGTCTCACACCCGGACTATTGCTCTTACCATCGAGTAATAGGACATCCTCTTGAAGATTGCTTCACCTTCAAGAATTGGGTTGAAGATCAGTATTAGCTTGGCAAATTCACTTTGTCTGACAGCTGGAGGGTAGCGCCACCACAGAAACACGAGCTCAAGGCCACGAAAGAAGAACCGGTTCCACATCGGGATTGGAAGCGAATTCGCACCTGTCACGTGATTACAATATTAAAAGAAGAGCCCGAGGACAAAGATGAGTTCCCTTGGTGCTTCGAAAACAGCAGCGACGAGATAATCTCAGAATTCCCACCAGCGCCAAAAGAGCTGGAAGATGGAATCCATACCACTGCAGATAACCTCAAAAAGATTGAGTTGGGGACGGCAAACGATCCACGACCGACATTCATCAGCGAGTTACTATCTGAAGAAAGGGTAGCTGCGCTAAAGGATGTGCTTCTGCAGCATAGAGATTGCTTCGCGTGGAACTATTCCGAAATGCCGGGACTAGATCCAGAAATTGCTGTACACAAATTGGCGATATCCCCGAACATCAAGCCAGTCAAACAGGCACCGAGAAGAATGCGACTCGAGCTTGAGATGAGCATCAATGCCGAGGTCAAAAAGTTAATCGACTCTGGCTTCATCCAGGAAGTTCAATACCCTGAATGGATCGCCAACATCGTCCCAGTGATGAAGAAAAATGGGACAGTGCACATATGCGTAGACTTCCGGGATCTTAATAAAGCTTGCCCGAAGGATGATTTCCCAGTGCCAGTCACCGAACTGATGATAGACAATACATCCATTCATGAGGTTTTCTCCTTCATGGACGGCTCATCGGGGTATAACCAGATAAAGATGCATCCCGAAGACCAGAAGCACACAGCCTTCAGGACCCCTCTAGGTATATTCTGTTATAAAGTGATGCCCTTCGGTTTAAAGAACGCCGGTGCTACTTATTAGAGGGCCATGAGAAAGATCTTCGATGACCTTATACACGAAATCGTCGAATGCTATATCGACGATCTCGTGGTTAAAAGCAAATCATATGAGGAACATCTCGAACATCTGAAGACCATATTTCAACGCCTTCGACAATACAACTTGAAGATGAACCCTCTTAAGTGTGCATTCGGAGTTTCCTCGGGCAAATTTTTAGGATTCATCGTCCGACACCGGGGTATCGAAATAGATCCGTCCAAGATCAAGGCGATCATGGAAATGCCTCCGCCGAAGACTCTCAAACAGTTGCGGTCTCTCCAAGGGAAGCTCGCATACATACGGCGATTTATAGCCAATCTTTCAGGCAAGTGCCGTCCCTACAGCCACCTGATGAAGAAGGGGACCCCGTTCATCTGGGATCAAAAATGCCAAAGCGCACTGGACGAGATCAAGCAGTACCTGCAGAACCCTCCAGTATTGGCTGCTCCAGTTAAGGGAAAGCCTCTCATTCTCTACACGACCGCCCTCGAAGGTTCCTTAGGCGCATTATGGGCATAAGAGAACGACCAAGGGAAAGAAAGAGCACTCTACTACTTAAGTCGAGTTCTACTAAGAGCGGAAAGCAACTACTCCCCCATTGAAAAACACTGCCTGGCGTTGATCTTCGCGATAACAAAGCTCAGGCACTATGCGTTGGCGCATGAGGTCCGTCTCATTTCAAAGGTGGATCCCCTTAAATACTTGATGTCAAAGTCCATATTGACGGGACGACTCGCTAAATGGGCCCTACTCTTGATGGAGTTTTCGATAACGTATCAACCTCTCAAGGCAGTGAAAGGCCAGGCCATCGCCGACTTCCTCACTGAACATCCGATACCCGCCGATTCTCCTCTGAATTGCGATCTTCCAGACGAACATGCATTTGATGCGATCGATGGTGATAATACCCAATGGGAACTTTATTTCGATGGAGTATCTTCCATGAAAAAGCGCAAACAAAATACCCCTATAATCAAATCGGGGGTAGGACTCATCTTTGTAACTCTACAAGGAGGGATAATGCGCTTCGCTTTCTCCTTAACAGAGCCTAGGACAAACAATGAAGCCGAATACGAAGCTCTGATAGCAGGCCTTGAGATCGCCATCGACATGGGGATTGAAAACCTCCTCAGATATGGAGATTCCCAACTGGTCGTTAGTCAAGTAAACGGCGACTACCAAACATGCAAACTAGAATTGGTGGAGTACGGCGAAAAAGTGCAACAATTGTTGACCCAAATTCCCTCCTACACTTTGGAAAACATACCGGGCATGGAAAACAGCAAAGCGGACGCGTTGGCCAAGCTCGCCAAGGAACTGGCCGATGAGAACCTCGATAACATAAGAATCGTGGTACAAAGCCGTCGGGTGCTTGCCCCAGCAGAAATATCTTCGGAATCATCCGAAGAAAAGGGAGCGAGCGAGCAGACGACCCTGCAAGTAGAAGATTGGAAAAATGCCGAGGATTGGAGAGAAGTCTTCATAGACTACTTCAAGTCCCACCAAATGCCCGAAGATGCGTCTGCAAGACATCAGCTCATGAAACGAGCTCTATCTTTCGCTTTCGTCAATGATACTCTATACAAGAGGTCATTCGATTCTCTGTGGCTGAGATGCTTAGGACCGGACGAAGCGGAAAGAGTCGTTCAGGAAGTTCATGACGGAATCTGCGGTTCTCACCAAGCAGGCTCAAAGATGAAGTTGAAGATCAAACGGATGGGCTACTATTGGCCCACGATGATTCAAGATTGCCTCGAATATGTGAAGCAATGTCACTCATGCCAAATTCATGGGGACTTCATCCATCAGCATCCAAATCCATTACATCCAACGGTGGCTAGCTGGCCGTTCGAAATGTGGGGAACTGACATAGTCGGCCCCATCGAACCAGCATCGTCTAGGGGACATCGTTTCATCCTGGCGACGACTGACTACTTCTCCAAATGGGCAGAAGCAATACCGTTGAGAGAAGTGAAGACGGAGAATATCCTCCATTTCTTCAAAACGCATGTCATATATCGGTTTGGAACTCCGAGACGGATCATCTCCGATAACGGGCCAGCCTACAGAAGCCACAAGATCAGTCGCTTCGCGCAACAACACAATATAGACTGGAGATATTCCTCGGTTTATAACCCGCGAGCTAACGGTCTAGCTGAGGCCTTTAACAAGACCTTGACAAAGATCATGAAGAAAACGGTGTCCCGAAATAAGAAGGACTGGCATGAGAGACTGCAAGAAGCTCTCTGGGCGTATCGAACTACGTTCAAGACAGCCACGAACACAACGCCGTATGCGTTGGTATTTGGGACGGAAGAAGTACTCCCTCTCGAGATAGAATTACCCTCTCTACGAGTGGCAGTCCACTACGAACTGACGAACGAAGAAAATGCTAACCTTCGGCTCGAGGAGCTTGATGCTCTTGAAGAAACACGGCTCATAGCGCAACAAAATCTAGAAGCTGATAAAGCAAAGATGACGCGCTCATACGAAAGATTGACCCGACCGAGGACATTCCGCCAAGGCGAACTCGTGTTAGTGGTCAAAAGGCCTATGATCCCCAATCACGCCAAGCGGGGAAAATTTGAGCCAAACTATGAAGGCCCGTACATCATAGATAAGGTCTGCCAGGGTGGGGCTTATCTACTCATGGACATGCACGGTGAAAGGCCTTTCAGGCCGATAAAGGTCGCTTCCTAAAGAAATACTATGCTTAATGAGCCACAGCCTAGGTCAATGATAGACGACGAAGACTATGTCCGCTCGCTATCTTCCTAAGCTCAAACTCTGTCAGCAGTAACCGGCCTTCTCAAAGTCGGACTGAAATGTCCTTAAACTAATAGCAGACCGAAACGTCTTTAAACTACTACCGCAGCATCTTTAGGCTGACAAGATATAAAAAAAATATATAAAAATAAAATAAAAAAAACGGTATGTCCATAAGCAAAAAAGGGCACGGATGAAAAACCCGAAAGGGCTCCGTGAGTAAAAATAGCAGGGCTACCGGCGAGTGTTCGTGAAAACCCGAAAGGGCGCGACCTCGTAAAAAAAATATATAAAAATAAAAAGAATAAAAAAAACGGTATGTCCATTAGAAAAATGGGCACGGATGAAATCCCGAAAGGGCTCCATGAGTAAAAACAGCAGGACTACCGGCGAGTGTTTGTGAAAACCCGAAAGGGCGCAACCTCGATAAAGGACACTTACAAGATCCTCTCGACCTTGTAAGGAGAAACCACCCGCGTGAGATCCTTACGACTCACAAGGGAGCAACACACTTAGGGATCCCCACGATTCCTAAGGAGAAAATACACTTGCGAGACCCTTACGACTCGTAAGGAGAACTCTCTTATGGGACCGTCACGGCTCATAAGATTTGAAAGTCTTAAGTTACAGAGACCTAAACCCGTGCTTAAGCAACCCCCCACAACATTCGATATTGCCCTACAAGTGGTCCAGTACTGGCTCTTGTATACAATCCACGGGCGCGAATAAACATTTCCCTAACCAAGTCCCATCCGCGACTGGGGATATGTTCGTATAGTGAACAACCCTTGTAAATCCTCTCGATTTATGAGGAGAAAACCCTCATGTAGGATCCTTACGACTTATAGAGGAAACGAACACGTAGGAATCCTTACGATTCCTAAGGAGAAAATACACCTACAAGATCCTCACGACTTGTAGGAAGAAATACCTTTGTGAGACCCTTACGGCTCATGAAGTCAAAAGCCTTAGTCGACGGGACCTTAACCCTGTTCGCTAAGCCACCTTTGTTCGATATCGACGGAGGCAAATGATGATTCGCTCCTGGCAATATCCCAGTTGTAGCGGTGCTGATGCCGAAATCGACGTCTAATTTCAGGTTTACGGCGAAAAGCCAATAGGCCGCACATGCATACGAAATAGCCGAAATGATAGGGCAACTTGCAATAAAAAGCAGCAAATAAAAATATATGCATGCAAAATAGCCGAAATGATTGGGCAACTCGCAATAAAAAGCAGCGAGTAAAAATAAAATAAATAGCCGAAATGATTGGGCACCGCGAAAAATAGCCGAAATGATTGGGCAATCGCGACCTTCGCGATATAAAAGCTGAAATGATAGAGCATCGCGGAGATAAAACAAAAAAAATGATGATAAAACTTTGGCCATACAGTTAAGATCACATCGATCCCTGTATACAATCCAAGGGCGTAAACAAAGAGGGAACCATACTTTCCTAACAGGCTCCGCCAGAAGACGAAGCCAAATCTCGACGGTTCAGTCCAACTCCGAAGAAACCAGTGTCTTCAGCAAATTCCTCGACTCACGGATACAAACACTCCTTGACGAGAGCCTCATGATCCTCGTCGACTCGAAGAGCAACCAGTGCCTCCGTGGGAAATTCTCGGCTCGTTTCAAACCCCAAGGAAACAAATAATCCTTGGCGCTAGGGAAACAAATAATCCTTAGCAAATTCCTCGACTCACGGATACAAACACTCCTTGACGAGAGCCTCCTGATCCGCGTCGACTCGCAGAGCAACCAGTGCCTCCGTGGGAAATCCTCGACTCATTTCAAACCCTAAGGAAACAAATAATCCTTGGCGCTTGGGAAACAAATAATCCCTAGCAAATTCCTCGACTCACGGATACAAACACTCCTTGACGAGAGCCTCCTGATCCGCGTCGACTCGCAGAGCCACCAGTGCCTCCGTGGGAAAGCCTCGACTCGTTTCAAACCCCAAGGAAACAAATAATCCTTGGCGCTTGGGAAACAAATAATCCCTAGCAAACTCCTTGACTCACGGATACAAATACTCCTTGACGAGAGCCTCCTGATCCGCGTCGACTCGCAGAGCAACCTGTGCCTCCGTGGGAAATCCTCGACTCGTTTCAAACCTCAAGGAAACAAATAATCCTTGGCGCTTGGGAAACAAATAATCCCTAGCAAATTCCTCGACTCACGGATACAAACACTCCTTGACGAGAGCCTCCTGATCCGCGTCGACTCGCAGAGCCACCAGTGCCTCCATGGGAAATTCTCGACTCGTTTCAAACCCCAAGGAAACAAATAATCCTTGGCGCTTGGGAAACAAATAATCCCTAGCAAACTCCTCGACTCACGGATACAAACACTCCTTGATGAGAGCCTCCTGATCCACGTTGACTCGCAGAGCCACCAGTGCCTCCGTGGGAAATTCTCGACTCGTTTCAAACCCCAAGGAAACAAATAATCCTTGGCGCTTGGGAAACAAATAATCCCTAGCAAACTCCTCGACTCACGGATACAAACACTCCTTGACGAGAGCCTCCTGATTCGCGTCGGCTCGCAGAGAAACTAGTGTCTCCGCGGAAAATTCCCGATTCGTCTCAACATGCAAATGAAGCCTCAGGCAGCAGGAACTAAAAAACTTGCTTCCTGAACCATGGGACCCTGCAAGTCAATCCAAAATGGTCTCTTGCATACTATTCACGGGTCTCACTCTCCAAAGTCGAATTTCGACGAGGAGGGAAACAACCACTTGTGGGTCCTCTCGACTCGTAAGAAGGAAAAATTCTCTTATAGGATCCTTACGACTTATAAGAGAAAATCACACTTAGGAATCCTCACGATTCCTAAGGAGAAAACCCACCTACGAGATCCTCTCGATCCGTAGGGAGAAAAGTCTCTATGAGACCCTCACGGCTTATAGAGTTGAAAAGTTTTAGGCAGTAGATCTGAACCTGCGGCCTAAGCCATTGTTATTTCTTAAGAAAGTCAGGATACTCGTTCTAATCCTCCGTTAACCATGTTTGCTAAGTTGATATGCTGATAATAAAAGAAAGAAAAGACGGAGAAAATGAAACATTACAAAAAAGGTGTATCTTTTATTCATAAACTTGATTGGATACAGGATACATTATGTCAAAGAATAAAATACACACATACACACACACACATTCTTTTATCTACGAGCACAAACGATACAAGGATGGATAGCTACTGAGGAGGAAGTGTCTTTAATAAATTCACAAGCTGCTCTCGCACTTCCTTCAGCGCTTCCTCCTGAGTGACAGCCGCAGCCACCTCCGCCTCCACCTGGGCCCACTGCTGCATGAAGGATGAAAGTTGCTCCTCCGCCGCCTTCTGGGCTGCTTCCTGGCTGGGTGCATCTCGCTCGACAACGTCAAGTTGTTGCCTCAATGATAACCCTTCGGAAAGACATTGCAGAAGGCCCTCAAAGACAACCTTCAGCCGTGCGGCGTTGGCCTTCACCCGAGCATGCAATTGGGCAGACTTGCTCGAAGTCTCACCATGCTCCTTACGCCTTGAAATGACTTCTTGTTCGAGATGGCGGAAGTAAGGAGCGCTCTGCTCGATCCATGCTGTTCTTTGATTACTGGCAGCCAAGGTCTCGGGAGCGGGACGCAGCGACTCCAACTGATATAGGCGACCCTCGATCTCCCTACAATGGTTAACCCAGGATGCGATGATGCCCTCATCATGAAAGTTCACGAGTATTGCTAGCATCGGGTTAACCACCATAGCGAAGTCTGCGGCAGATGTAGGAGTTTCAACGTCGAGTTCCTCGACGTAGTCACTCAACATGCGCAGACTATTCGCGGCGCCTTTTGAAGACAGACTCCTCAGATAAGGACCCGCCGGCATTGTAATACAAGGCTCGAAGGGCGCCGAGGCCGGAACGACAGCTGAAAACAAACAAGATGCGATCAGATAACAGTACAGAAAATAAAGAGAGGGAAGTTACCAATGTGATGGTCGCTGTACCAGTTGAGACAGGTGGCAAGGTTGGAAGGGCCGGTGGCGCAGCTGATCTTTTATCCCCTCCTTCAATCTGTAGCACTGCAGTTGAGATGAGAAAAAGAGGATTAGAGGTAATTCCATAAATAAAAAAAAGAAAGATGTCAATGGAAATCATACTCACCAACGCCACCAGAGGAAGAAGCAAGTTCGGATGGGAAAGAGAAGTGTGGGAGCAACATCTGATATACATGATCAAAGAGCACTTCTGAAGAAACACGACAATATGACTTTAGTACACGAATTATATGTCTGAAGTATAGGATTAATAAATTGCAAACCCATACCTTCCAACGTCTTAGATGGTATGAGAGAGGGTTGAGAGGCGACCACCGCCAAAGCAGTTATTGAAGACGCTCCCTCAAGCAGTGGAGCATCAGCACTGGCTGCACCTGCGTTACAACAAATGCGAATTTTTCAGAAAGTATTGTAAGATAAAAAAAAGGATAGCAACTTGGGATTTACCTGATGAGCTACCGGCTGAAACGGAGGCAATTCCCTCCTCTATTGACATGAGACCACCGCCCCTGGCCTCATCACCCGACTCAATGGGAACCGTTGTGGTGATCGCGAGACCTGGAGACGGCGGAGGACCATAGACGGGGAGGGCTATGACTGGGGTATTGCCAGATTCCAGAGAAGGAGCGGTTGGCTCGTCCTCGGGAATCATGGCCACCTCACCCACTACTCTCTCAAGTTCAGTAGTCGCGGTTGTATCGTCCACCATCACCACGAGATCGCCGGCCTCGAGCGCCTCATCCGCCACCACCCTGGACTCAGTTATAATGATCATATCATCTGCCATCACTTCAGGTTCGGCATCAATGACCTTCTCGGCGGTAGGCCCCTCGACCTCCACCTCAGGCTCCAAAGCCACAACGACGTTGCCCACCATCGGCTCGAGTTCGGCAGGTACTGCCTCCTCCGTTTCTTTGGGATCAACGGTTTCCGCCTCCCCCTCGATCCGACTTGGCCCTGCAAGATAAGAGATATAAGGACCAATGACATTAAAATCCTTATAACAAAAACTCTGAGAGAAATATTACCTGAAGCGGATTTACCGTTTGCGCTCCGAACTGCGCGCGCCACCACTCTGCGGGCAGTGGATAGGGCGATGGGGGCCTCTTCAGATGGAGTATCAGCATGAGGGGCAGTGCTGGGACCCGCTCCCAAAGCCAAGGCAGCCCTGCGTGCCTTCGCCTCACGCCTCAGCCGCTTCCTTTCCTCCCGGGCTGTCGCGATGGACCTTTGTGACGCTTCCTTCAAGGCGTCGTCATCCTCGTTCAGGGATGCCTCCAGATCCTTTAAGGCATCTCTCATCGGCTCTTCAAGACGAACCTCCTGTGGTGGCCCAGAGGAAGCAGGAACATCGGCAGCTGGTAGAACATCTGTGTCACTTGGAGGGAACGGCATTGAGGTTCCTGTGATTAAAAGGGAAAGGTTAGATCGACCATAACACAAGGAAAATGAAAACTTGATGAGTCGAAACTTACTAAGGCCCATAGATGCTCTAAGACGTTCCTCCTCCTGGAAAGTCTTCAAAGAAACGGCAATGGCTTCTTCATCAGTGATGCCTGTTGAAAGAAAAGAAAGAAAAGCGTTAGTCAAAGGCAATGAAGAGGATATGTTGCAATAAAGAAAAGGCGACTAGTAGTTACCTGATTGCGCAAGCTTAGCTAGCCATGCGTCACGCCTCGCCAACCATGCTGAAGCTTTGAGAGCAGCCTCCAAGTCTGTATCGTCCGGCGGCGGCATCACTAATCCTTCGTTAGTCCCGTATTCGAGCAGGCCCTCGGCATAGGGAGCATGGGGTTCCTGACCGAACATGATGTCCGCAGCGAAGAGCGACTTCTTTTTCTTTTGCCCTCCGACCCTAGGCTCACAGGGGACCGACTTCCGTTTAGCAGCCACTTTGGGACGACGGGTCCCGATGTCCACACCCACGCCAGACTCCGGCGAGGGTACAACCGCTGTCTCCACTGGAGCACAGGGTGCGGGAGGTGCATCTGTGATATCAGGGAGCGGCAACTCATGTGGAGGACTTTGCGCACGTGATGGTCTGCCCCCGGCATCTTTAAGAGGAGGAGCCACCGGGGTCCTTGGCACTAAGGGAGCGTTACGGTTGGTGCCGGGAGGTGCTTCTTTACGGTCGATCAACACTCGCCTCTCTTCCTTTATAACGGCCCCCGTCGCATTATTGTACCACTCTTTATATACGCTAAGGAGTCGTGGAGCGCAGGCCGGCATGCTGATGAAAAAACTAGAACCCGTGTTCAGGCGCATGAAGTGATGTAACGCGTTCTCCATCCCTTCTTCATTGGCAACAGGTTCCAATAAGAAAGCTTCCAAGGGTACCCCTTGATCGTAGCCCAGTTGTTGGGCAAAACGATGCGGGTTATATCTCATGAAAATTGCCGCACCGTCCTGCCTGAAGACTAGGAAGCCCGGTCTAATAGAATACAAGTGGAGGGTCTCCCGGGCCGTCAACACTGAAGCTCCATCCTTAAAGGAGTCCTATAATGGTCGCACCGCAGTGGTGGATGCTTTTCCAATGGTTAATACCTTGTCAATGAAGGACATCCCGACTCCAACGGTGTGAGGGCGAAGCAGTAAACCTCTGGCATTTCGTGGTGAAGGGGTCACGATTGATGCGCCAATCAATTGAATAATGCGAGGGAAACCACACTTGTCAAAAAATGAGGGCCTTTTATGCATGCTGAAGACACCCGCCGTATGTAGCTCGAACCACGACATAAAGTAGTGCATCGGGAAGACCACGTGCAATACCCCGGGCTCGGTAGCATCCGCTGCTCGGTTAAGACCATGATATAGGTGTGCCAAGCCAGCGATCCCCACAGCCACCTTTACCCCGATGACCATTCAGTGGGCTGGGTAAAAGACAGAAGGCCGCATACGATGAGAGTGCATTGGGATCGCAAACCAGCTCAGCCACAATCCAAGAAATCCTAAGAAAAAGGCCTCCTCGTCCATCCCGGGGGCTGCAATTTCTGCAAAAGATATAGTAGGGAAGTCCGGAAGGAAGAAAGCCTTTTGGTCTATCTCCTTCGCCGGCAGGTTATCCAAACCTAGGCCGAAGGGATCATCCACGATAGCAGACTTGGCAGCTTCTGATGAAATGACGCTTGGGCGAAGGAAACAAGCAATGAAGTCCTCAAAATTAACTCCTCGGCTCCCATGTTCGATAAAGAGAGATTCATAGATGTTCAACACCTTAATCAAGCTCGGGAATTGGTGTTGAACAGCATTTTCCGGCGTGATCCCCCTTACCATCGGCTTAGCGCCGAAGATGTACTCATCTGTCGGGAGCAGCTCTTCATAGTGTTCCCCCATGACCGGTAGGCCGGATACCTCCGCGAATTCCTCCAAAGAGATGGACACTTCCCGATCCATGGCAAGGAAAGTGTGGGTGGGAATGTTCCACTGCTCCAGGAAAGCCTTAAACCACCAGGTGGGGAGTGTGGGATACTGGAAGAGAGAGACGTAGACTGCGGTGTACAATCCTAATCTTATCAACTGCGACTTCTTCGTCGACAGGATGTACCGGGCCCACGGCAGGTAGCCAATCGGATGGCGGGGGATCAGACCAATGTTATATGATTGCCCCCAGGGTCTCGCCTCGCCCTGACAGATACGACGTCCTAGGATATCCAAGACCATAGGACGTTGGACCGGAACCGCATCCATAGCGGGATGAAGAAAGCTGTTCGTGGTCCAATCCACCATCTCCACGGCATACTGCACCGAGGGTGGGGTAGCATAATGAATCGCCGTGATGGGCTCAGACGGCACTGCGCATGTGAAGCTGCGTCGACCCATAATGATCTGGTTATACCAAGACCCCCAACGGTGGAGTTTCTTGTACTCTGGGTCGTATTCTCTAATCATGGTCAGGACTTCACGGTCCGAGGGTGCCTCGGGAAATCCCTCCTCCGAGCGGACGAACGGGAATGAAGTGTCTAGAGACATGATCGCTGCAAAAGAAAAATTTAGCCGTTAGTGTTGTAATTCCGACGCTTGGCGTATAAAAAAGAAAATGCATTAATTAAATTAAATTAAAATTAATTAATTACACCACACAGCAGTGCAGTGAGTAGGAGACCAAAGAAGGACCCACAAAATCTGGATGACAGTACGTCAGTTAATAAGACAACCTCATCATTAGATGAGATTGTTAGTTGGTCCCCAGGAAAACATTCCCATTTATAAAAAAAGGAGAAAAGTCCCTAGAGACAAGGAGAAAATCTCCTCTTTCAGAGCAAAGCTCTGTCACAGAGTGACACTTGTCAAACTTTGGTCCCAGGGAAATAAGATTCCTTAAAAGAGCATGGCTCTGTGGTAATGATGGAAAAGGTCCATCAGAAAATTTTTGGAATCTTGAAAGATTCATGAAAAAAATTATTAAAAAGACTCTTCATTTTTCAAATCTAAAAGAGCTGTTTTTAGATCTATGAGCAAAGCTCTGTTCATGGGTTAAAACCCATGAACAAGATCCCTGTAGATCTATAAATTTTGAGAGCAAAGCTCTGTTTATGAAACCCCAATGGAGATCTATTTAGATCAAAAGATCTGTGAGAGCAAAGCTCTTTGGTTAAGATTAGTTTAAATTAATTTTATTTAAATTAATTTTTACCTAAAGTTTCTAACTTTGGGAAGGAGCAAAGCTCTGAAGTTCTTAAGCAAGAGCAAAGCTCTGTTGAAATCAAAAATCTTAAAACGGTAAGATTTTTCTAAAGGCCAGAGGTCCTATTTATAAGGCGCTTGCGCCCCTTGAGCTCACCCCTTGATCCAACGATCAGGAGTTTGCCACCGCCGCACTCATGTGTGCGCCACATAAGCGCAACGGTGGGGAGGCATTTGTTTCGCCCAATCAGAGCAAAGCTCTGTTGAAATTCAAAATTCAAAATTTTGAAGCAACGCTTCAAATCTCGGGCGCAACGCGCCACATGTCAGGCGCTGATACGTCAGCGCAGCGCCCAAGAAGACACGCCCAATCAGAGCAAAGCTCTATTTAAAGGAAGCAACGCTTCAGTTGCGCATGCACTGCGCTGCGCGACACGTGTCAGCGCAGTTGCGCTGCGCGACACGTGTCAGCGCAGTTGCGCTGCGCTGTGCGCTGCGCGACATGCGTCAGCGCAGATGCGCTGCGCTACGCGCTGCGCGACACGTGTCACGCGCTGGGGCATCTGCGCCAAACAGAATTAAAATTCTAAGAAATCTTTTCTATTCTTATTAAAACAAGAAGATTTTCTTCTGCAAAGCAGAGGCCCTTGGATCAAAGATCCAACGGTGGGGAAAATTCCCCAAATCACTCAGAGAAAGATCTCTTCAACAAATTTAACTAATTTATGGGCACTATAAAAGAGACCCCAGACCTCAATTCAGATCATGAACATTTTTCTTGAAAAAAGTCAAGAGCTTCAAACAGAGAGAGAATTCTGAGAAAATTTCAAAGAAAAAGGTAAAGACCTTCATGAGAGAAAAGAAATCTCTTTTAATAAATCATTGATCTAAAAACCAGATCAATGTTCTTCACATAATAAACAGTGCTTTGCACTTCTCATGAACCACTGGTTCTTTAAAAAAATAATAAGAAGAAAACAACAAGATAAAAATAGTGTTTTCACTTTTATGAACCTCTGGTTCTTGAAACAAAAAGAAAAAACTTATTGTTCTTTGATCTAAATCAGATCAAAGAATCAAATAGTGCTTTGTACTTCTGTTCTTGAATCTAAAAGATTCTCAGTGCTCTGCACTTCCAAACTGCGCTGTTGCGCTCTTAAGAGAGCGCCACGTGTCAGCTACAGAATAACTTGCGCTACGCGCTCTTGAAATAGAGCTTTGCTATCTGGAATTGGTGCAACTCACCAGAGCGCGCCACGTGTTAGCAGCGCAACAGCGCAGCACACTGCGCTGTTGCGCTTGCGCTCACCAGAGCATGACACGTGTCCTCACCACAAGCGCTTGCGCTCAGTGATTGGCGCAAAGTGCCTGACAAATGCAATGCATTTCATTTCCTGAAGGGCCAGGCCCAATTAAAAGGCTTAACAAGCCTAATAAATAAAATACTATGCATTATTTAAAAGGGCAGAGCCCAATTGAAAGGTCCAGTGGACCAAAACAAATGATCTGCATCATAATAAAAAGGGCAGAGCCCAGTCAAAATGGGCATAAATGGCCTGAAGTAATGCAATGCATTATTTAAGTGTGGGCAAAGCCCTAGGACAGGTCTAATAGACCGGAAATAAATAAAGGTGTTGAACATTTTCAACTGGACTTAGCCCAATTTTGGCCGTAAGTCCTTAAATAAAATTGACTGAGCGATATTGCTCGCTTAAATCAATTTATATCCGGTTCGAGGGTACATCTCCGAGCTCCCCTGACACCTCTCGTTGTAATCCTTCAACGACGTCAGAGAGGCGACGGGTCCCAACAACCACACATGAATACGGACTGCGGGGTCCTTAAACTCGTGGACCGAAACGTCCCTAAACTAATATCGGACCGAAACGTCCCTAAACTGGAACATGGACCGAAACGTCCCTAAACTAATATCGGACCGAAACGTCCCTAAACTAATATCGGACCGCAATGTCCCTAAACTACCTATGGACCTCTATGTCCCTAAACTGGAACAATAGAGCCACAAAATGCTCTTTTGCCGGATCTAAACGATCCCGTTTAAGTTGATCTTAGCCCCCAAACACGGCTAATGTATCCTTAAACATTCAAATGGACTATAAAACTCCAAATCGACCTTGGTTCAAGGGTACATCTCTGAACTCCTCTGACATCTGCCGTTGTAATCCTTCAACGACGTTAGAGAGGTGACGAGTCCCGATGGCCAGATATTATATGGATTATCACGCTAAGTTGATCTTAGTCTCAAACAGGACTATCGTATCCTTAACGAATGTTTAAGTTGATCTTAGACGCAACGCGACTAATGCATCCTTAAACTAAAAAATACCAAACCCGAATCTAAGTAAATACAGATTTGGACTAATCCACGTCCTACGGGCGACGATATTACTCAGTCTCCGTATACAATCCACGGGCAACTACAAACAAAACAAACACCCACGACACGAAGTGAAATTCTGGGGAAGGAGAAAGTTGTTACCGCAATGCGGTAGCGTAATTAACTGCAGGGGCTTGCGCCTGCAGGGAAGAGCGTCCCCACAATCAAAAACCCCTCACCCTGAGGGGGAATCTGACGAAGTCTGCTACATCGGCCGCATCCGTCTAAACCTCCGATACACAGTGCCATAAATCAACTTGGCATCTTTGGAGAGGTGGACGGATAAAACCAAATAGCATCTGCCCCGAATCGCCAGCGTGAGGACATCGCGGTCCTGTGCGCCGCCATTCGGAGGGGAACAGGGACTCCACAGTCCGATGTTAGTTTTAAGACATCCCGGTCAAGGTTAAGGACCTTATAGTCCATAGGTTTAAGGACCCCACAGTCCGTTGTTAGTTTTAAGACATCTCGGTCAAAGTTAAGGACCTCATAGTCCATGGGTTTAAGGACCCCACAGTCCGTTGTTAGTTTTAAGACATCTCGGTCAAGGTTAAGGACCTCATAGTCCATGGGTTTAAGGACCCCACAGTCCGAAGTTAGTTTTAAGACATCTCGGTCAAGGTTAAGGACCTCATAGTCCATGGGTTTAAGGACCCCACAGTCCGTATCAATGTGTGGTCATCGGGACCCGTCATCTCTTTGAAGACGTTGAGGAATTACAACGCCAAGTATCAAAGGAGTGAATATGTACCCTTGAACCGGGGTGGATTGAATAATCTTTGGCCCAATTTGGAACCAAGACCAATTAATTATATGATGAGCCCATTGGCTCAGTTGAATTTGAATTGAGGACTTATTGCCAGCTTGGGCTAAGTCCAATCATGTTTAGGATATTGGCCCTTTGTTGGTCCATTGAAGGAGAGGCTTTGCCTCTGGCCATTTAGCCAATTGGGCTAACCTTAATTCAACAGTGTTGAACACCGGGATCAAGTTAGTGTTTTAACACTAAAAGACAGTTGGTGTTAAACACCAGCAACATGGGGTTCGAATTACTGCTAAACACTAGAGCAAATCAGTGTCAAACACTAGCAACAGAGGTTTCAAATTAGTGTTAAACACTAAGAATAATCAATGTTAGACACTGGTGACAGAGATTTTAATTTAGTGTTGAACACTAAGGGAGTTAGTCTTAAGCTCCGTTAACAGGGGTTTAATTCAGTATTAAACACTAAGAAATTCAGTGTTAAACCACTGCAAATAAAGTTCTTTGATTAGTGTTGAACACTAAGGCCAAACAGTGTTTTAACACTGGATTCAGAGGTTCTAATTTAGTGTTAAACACTGAGGCAAGAGGGGTCACGTGGTAGCACGTGAGGGCGCCCTCCCTTCATTTATTCTGCTGAGAATATTGCATCTCTTAGAGCATCACGTGACGGGCATTTAAATGCTTGTATGTTAAAGTTTCTGCCAAAGGTCACGTGGGTCACGTGAGGCACTGCCTCAAAGGCCCTTCTCTGTGGATCTTTTCGGGGGTCACATGGTGGCACGTGACCCTGCCTCTTTGTATGTTTTTTAGAAGATCTGTTAATCCCCCCATTTTTTTAAGAATTAAATTCTTCGTAGGGTTGAACCCTAACGATAAATCTAAGAGGAATTAAATTCCTATTTCCTTCTGAAGATTTGTATTCTGGGATAGAGTTGAACTCTGAATTTTCTGTAGGAATTAGATTCCTCATATATGTGAAGAACTGAATTCCATCATAGGGTTAAACCCTAATAAAAGCTTTAAAGGAATTAAATTCCCACTCTCTTTTAGAGAGGTATGAGATTCTGTCATAGGGTGAAACCCTGATTTCTTCTTTTTTTTAAAGGAATTAAATTCCTGTTATTTTTCTAGGGTTGAACCCTTATTCTGTTCATTCTGAAGGAATTAAATTCCCATAACATAGGGCTAAACCCTAATTTTATTTTAAAGGAATTAAATTCCTATAGTTCTGTGAGAATTAAATTCTCAAGCTTCCATTCCCTCTCTATGCTTTGGATCTGCATGGCAGGATCTCAACCCAATGAGAATTAAATTCTCAGTTCAAGGGGAGATGTGCACTTTACAGATCCTCCACCAAAGAGAGAACTATGTTCTTCTGTTTTATATCAGAGTTAAGCTCTGTTGAGAATTAAATTCTCTTTTTCTTTCAAAAAGCTTCCCTTTCTTACCTAAGGTTTTCTTTTGCAGAAGATCCAAATTATTCCAAAGTATCAAGGCTCTCTTCTTTTTTATGTATCGATTCTTTTTTTTTTCTATCTGTCTCTCTCCCTTTGTCTCCTATTTATAGGAGAAGCAGCAGAATCAATTAGTTTTTGGTGAATCTTTCATTGGGAGATCTGATTTGTATTCACCATTCGTTTGGACCTTTGGATTATTAGGTGAATTTTATTCACCATTGGATTTTAAATCCAGAGATTTTCCTTTGTTATTTCGGTTAGATTTTAAGGGGAAATCTTTCCAAATTCAAGATTTTTCCATAGATAGGTGATATTTAATCACCTTTAAATTTTTAATTCAATCGGTTCCTTTGGAATGATTTGAGATGTCTTTTCTCAGAATTTAATTCTGTTAACAGTTAGGCTTTGAAAGCCGGTCACGTATGGCCACGTGACCCTTGGTCACGTGTGGGCACGTGACCCCCTTGGAACGAGCCCTCTTCTTCTTTTTGCGCTCTGCTTCTGGCCGCTGCTTAGCCGTCACGTACCACCACGTGACCACTGGTCACGTGTGAGCACGTGACCCTCGTCTGGAGCCTTTTTCTTGATTTAACCGGAGAATGAGTCTGCTGCTTTTAAATGTCACGTGCCAACACGTGACCCCTGGTCACGTGTGAGCACGCGACCTCTTCTGAAGCCATTTCCTTGATTTGATCAGGGAACTGATGTGCCTTTGAAGCCGCTTTTAAATGTCACGTGCCAACACGTGACCCTGGTCACGTGGGGGCACGTGACCCTTTCTGAGGCCCTTTTCTTTGATGTAGTCAAGAAACTGAATCTGCCTTGCCGATACTTTTAGATGTCACGTGCCAACACATGACCGCTGGTCACGTGTGAGCACGTGACCGCTGGTCATGTGTGAGCACGTGACCCTTTTCTGAAGCCTCTTCCGTAGGCTTTCCTGATTTAAAATCAGGAAACAAATGCCCCCACAGCGTTGTTCTCACGTGTCTGCACGTGAGTGCAACGCTGTCACCTTTTGTGACCGTTGGATTCCTCTAGGGATTTGGGGAGATGAAACGTTTCCATTATCTCCTATAAATATTGGGGTCATTTCAGAGACGCCTCCACTTTGCTCATCTTCTTCCTTGCAAACTTTCTTCTTTTGAGAATTTAATTATCTTTTCCTAGAGCTTAGTTCTCTGCCTTGAAAATCTTCCAGAGTTTAACTCTGTTCGAAGAGACTTTTCTCTTTAGGTAATGCTCTCATATGAACGAAGAACTCTCACATTCCTCTGGATTTTAAATCCGAAACAAGGGTTTTTACCTTTTTTCAACAAAGATACCATTTTTTAAAAAGTTTTTCCATAAGAACAGAAAACCACCTAACCTTCAAACTGCCGATCTCTTAGGGCTTAGACGATGATCCATGGAGTTTAACTCCGTTTACAGAAAAAATGCTTTTGGGAATTTAATTCCCTTTTTCTTAATAAGGAATTTAATTCCTATGAAGAATTCAATTTCTTCACATGGAGGCTTCTTGGGGTCTCTTGACCCGAGGTTGTCCTTCTGCAATTAATGAAACAGGAGCTTTGTAATGATGTCTTCTGTGGGAATTTAATTCCTTTGATCCTGTAGGATCTGTTGTAGAGACCGAGACAGATTTGTCCTCTAGGAGGAATGTGTAGGGTTACTTGAAACCCATTCTTTATTTAATGAGGATATTCCCTCTGTTTTGTTATAACTACTTGGTCTCATTATTAATGAGCCGTCATCCTGATTCTGTGGGGCCCATGCGTTTTATAGCCAGTGGTACCAGAAAAATCTACTGTTGCTTTCTTTAACTAGTCTTCATGTTCATGTATGGATATATACATCGCTGACTTTGCTTTTAACGGTCTTCTTTCATTCGATTTCAGGTGCGATGGCTTCCGTTCCATGCTTTCCTTTTGCTCGCTCGGAGGCTGCTTTTCCTCAGTCACCATCTGATGAGGAAGCGATGGCAATGATCCGGGCTCATGACCCGAACTGCACCAACCTACTTCAATGGGGATCTTGGTACAATCATATCATTCAGGGTCGCCGGAGTTTCCTTTACGCGGTACCGACAGAGCCCACTTTCCCATTCTTACCGATGGACCCTCCGAGGACGGTTTTTGCTGTAGAAATGCCCAACTGGACTCCAACGGGGAGGCTCGAGCCTTCGACGACCGGTATTCCGAACCATTCAATCCCGGCCATAGATATCTTGGGGCGGCGTACTTGCCAGGGTGAGGCCCATCCGTGGGGGCAAATTTATAAGATAGGGCTCACTCCTCGACACCCTACGGGCTACCTTCTCTGGGCTCGCTACATCCTTTCTGCCCATCGTGCGCTGCTGCAGAAGGTCGGGCTTTATCAGGCAATATACGCGTCACTCTTCCATTATAAGTCCCCGCATGTCTGGTGGGTTAAGGCGTTTTTGAACCAATGGAATCTTCCCACCAACACTTTCATTCTAGGAGATCGCGAGGTCTCGATCTCTCTGGCAAAATTCTATGACATCTCGGGGTTGCCAATCAGGGGTAGTCTGTATGAGGAGTTGCTGCCTTCTGACGAGTACATCTTTGAGCCCGAGCCCGCCCCGGTTGACGGCCTGTCTGCTGAGAATGCCGTCCGCCACAAGCGTCCCAGTTTAATCAAGGCGCTAGGTATCTTCGACCGATTATTCACCGAATCCGAAGAGCAGGGTGTTACTTTCAAGAACTTCATTGCTCGTTTCCTTCGCGAGGACGCCTTATCGAAGACAGCCCCGAAGTTTGCAAACATCAAAGACCCTTTTGGGTTTGGCCCGAAGAAACTGCCAACTAATGAATCGGATCTTCCGCAATACTACATTCCCATAATGTCGCCGACGTCTTTCGAATCCATCGCAGCTCCCGGCATGGATGAGGAGACATTCTTCGTGGGGTTTGTTAGCGTCTGGCTCAGTTGGTTTGTCATCCCCATGCATCGCCGCTCTATGAGAGCTTCAGTTATCTATCCGGCTTAACGTATTGCCGAGGGGACGCGGTTGGCCATTGGCATCCCAGCCTTGGCGCACCTTTATCATGGGTTGGGCACCGCAGCTAATACCTCTACTCCTGGCGTGGATGTGGTAAACTTTTTGCTTCATTATTTCACGTCCTGGATCGAAATGCACGTGTTGGGGGCTTTCGCTATGCATCAGAGGCCTGCATTCTACGACGCCTACACTTTCCCTCGGCTTATGCGATTGGTGGATGCTTCTGCCGTTGACCCAACTCAATTCGGGGCTATTCGGGCGTTGATTTCTCCTTACGCTACTGCCGGCGGATTAATATTTAAGGATCGGGTCTTATCTTCTTCCACGGGTTCGGCCCAGCCGCTTTGGGACCGGTCGAAAGATGACGCGCCCACTTTGAAGCCCCGGGAAGCCGTGCGCTTATATGCAATCAGACCGGGTTACCTAGTGTTTCGTCAGGACAGTGCGGCTCTCTTTATGCGGTACAATCTGCATCGCTTTCCCGGCAGTTTGGCTATGATCAGGGCGTCCCGTTTGAAGCTTTCATAATCGCTCTGGTCCCTTCGCTCGAGGCCATCCGGGATGCCGCCGACCACTTTGTGAGGCTGAACACCGGTTCTCAGTTCATGATCCCCGATGGTGACTACATTCCCCGATGCGTGGGGTCGTTTACGGGCTGGTATCTCCATCGGGTGAACCCGGTTATTATTGAGGAGAGAAGGGTGCTTCTTGGCCATGGCGCCCCTATTCAGGTTCCGGCCTCGGGAGCCATGCTGCGACCACGTGCCCCAGTCCGCTTTCCCCTGAGGGATATCGGCACTGCGATTATTCCTGGGGAGTCGGGAGTAGATCTTACTCCAATAGTTGGTATTCCCCTGGGTACTCGGTCGCGGGGCAAACGGGCTCCGGTAACAGTACCCCCACCTGAGGCAGCACCACCCTCCGTGTCATCGACGATGGCAATGTCATCTCCAGTTGTGGCCCGGGGAGAGGGTGTTGAGGGCGACGTGGGCCAACGCCGCACTAAGGCCTCGAAGGGAAAGAGACGGTTGTCCTCGGCGACTGGTTCTGGGTCCAAGTGTCGAAGGAAGGTGGCTACTAATTTGCTCGACTCTTTAACGGAGTCTGAGCCCATCCTTGAAGATGAGCCGTTGGCCTTACCGGAATCAAACGCTGAACTACTTTTTCCCAGTTCAGCCGCCGAGGAAGCTGCACAGTTGGCTGAGGCTATAAGGCGTTCCAAAGACGCGTCTCAGAACGCCAGGGTTCCGAAGAAGCCCTATCCTGCTGTAATCTTTTACGAGGACCCTTCGTGGATTCGGCGGCGATTTATAGGCCCTTTGGAGGAATGAGGGGAAAGGGCCTTGAAGCAAGCTGTCTCAGAGGATGCGGCGGACGCACTCTCTTTATGGACCAGCGGCCATGAGTCTACTCTTGAACCCCGGCGAGCACGCCTCCTTGAGAAGGAGCAACGGCTTGAAGAAGCCATATTGAGGGCTTCTTTACGCATTGGTATGCCTTTATACTTCTTTATAGCATTTCAGATTGTTTACTCCTGCATGCCTGTATCTTTATTCTTGTGTGAATTATGCAGAATCTTCGACGCTGGGGGAGCTCCCTACGGGTTCGTTGGAGTTAAAGCTTGTCGAAATTCCAGATGAAGCGTTGCTCGACGTGGAGGGGGCTGATGAGGCTGCTCCTCTTGCAATAGAGCCTCCAGTGGCAGTTCCTGATCATGAAGTGCTTGCTCCTCTGGGGGAGGCTCCTTTGGTGGTTGCCGCCCCAATGACTCTTCCCGAGGGTGGCCCGAAGGCTGGGAGAGAGGTAATCGGGACTACCCTCCCTTTGTTGGAGCCCGACGTCACGGCGGAGGCCGTTGAAGCCGCAATCCTCCCGGCTCAGAATGGGAGGAGTGTTGAAGGTAACCTTCTGAATTTTAAATTAGCAGCCTTTTAGTTGTCTAAACTCTTTTGTTTCCTCAGAATTACGCGAGTTGGCGGCCTCTATTGCCGATCTGTCTCCCCGGCAATCCTTTCAGCGACTGCTGGAGATGGCAGCTCCACAAGCGATATCCCCCCAACGCATCGTCCTCTCATCCGGGCAAGGTTGGTGTCGTCCATCACTTCTCATAGCATCGTTGTTATTTTGCGTATTGACATTGATGTTTTCTACAGTTTTGGAGGCTGATGATGGGGTCAAGGTTCTCGAAGGGCCAGGGGAACCTTCAGCTCCTACTTGCACGACTGTCGGTAAGAGACATTTCATCATACTCTCATTCGTTCTTTGCTTACGAATTTTACTGACATCTTTCAAATTTGAACAGTTCTGCCAGTCTCCACGGTGTTGGAGTCGCGCATCGTGATGCTGCCCGGCCCTTATGCCTTGCGGGCTTCGGAACACTTGGCCCAATTAAGCCTTGTCTCCTTATCATCCTTGATTGAGGAGCTCCGTGCTGGCAGCGCGACCACCGCTGAAGCGTTTGCCGCTGAAGCTAATGGTTCTCTTCCTTTTCTTGCCACCTACTATAGTGAAGAAGTGGTGCGAGTCTGGGTGGAGTTCTGTCGGCAGGTGGAGGCTCGCTTGCACGCCCTTGAATGTTCTCGCCTTTCCTCGGAAGCCGTGGCTGCAAAAGCGGAGTTGCGGGGTCTGATAGCACAATGCGCGACCAATATGACATCATGCGAGAAGAGGCTTGGCCGCAAATTCTCGGAAAGGGAGCTAGCGTCCAAGGCGCTGAGCGAGCTTCGCGCTACTCTTACCGCCAAGGCCAACAAAGCATATGAACTCTGGCGGGTGCTTCAGGAGTCCATCAAAGAGGTGGTGGCTCTCGATAAAGCTGCCACGTTCACTCGTGAAAGGGTCGAGGCTCATAAAGCCACCAAGAAAGAGCTTGAAGCTCGGCTTGCTTCGTATCAGGCTCAGCAAGCTCAGGCGGAGGCTCGTCTTCTGAAGATCTTGCATCATGAAGCCGTGGTTCAGCAACAAAACGACGAGCTGGTAAAATTACTACACCGCCCGCCGGCTTGAGGACTTGTATCTTTTCCCTTTTTTTTATACACTCATGGATGAGAGTATCTTCTTTTTGTTTCTTTAATGAATTGTACTTTGTATCCATTTTGGTTTATGAATAAAAGATACGTTTTTCTTCTTAATGATGCGTCTCTTTTATTGAATGTATTCTGCGGACAATTTATCTTGGCCTACTTGCAGGGCAGCGATGGCTTAGGATTCAGGGTTAAGATCTGCTTCCTAAGACTTTTGCACTTTATGAGCCACGAGGGTCTCATAAAGAGTTTTTCCTCCCCATGGGTCGAGAGGACCCCATAGGTGTAAGTTCTTCTTAAGAATCGTGAGGATTCTTAAGCGGGTTGTCCCTTGAGAGTCGTAAGGATTTCACAAGAGAGTTTTTCTTCCATGCAGGTCGTGAGGACCTGCAAGTGCTGGATGTGGTTACCCTTATTCGTGTTTCACGGAGTCAGGGGTTTCTCGAGGCATCGTAGTTTAAAGACGTCGCGGTCAAGGTTAAGGACCTCATAGTCCGCGGATTTAAGGACTCCACAGTCCGATGTTAGTTTTAAGACATCACGGTAAAGGTTAAGGACCTCATAGTCCGCGGATTTAAGGACTCCACAGTCCGATGTTAGTTTTAAGACATCACGGTCAAGGTTAAGGACCTCATAGTCCGTGGATTTAGGGACTCCACAGTCCGATGTTAGTTTTAAGACATCACGGTCAAGGTTAAGGACCTCATAGTCCGTGGATTTAGGGACTCCACAGTCCGATGTTAGTTTTAAGACATCACGGTCAAGGTTAAGGACCTCATAGTCCGTGGATTTAGGGACTCCACAGTCCGATGTTAGTTTTAAGACATCACGGTCAAGGTTAAGGACCTCATAGCCCGTGGATTTAGGGACTCCACAGTCCGATGTTAGTTTTAAGACATCACGGTCAAGGTTAAGGACCTCATAGTCCGTGGATTTAGGGACTCCACAGTCCGATGTTAGTTTTAAGACACCACGGTCAAGGTTAAGGACCTCATAGTCCGTGGATTTAGGGACTCCACAGTCCGATGTTAGTTTTAAGACATCACGGTCAAGGTTAAGGACCTCATAGTCCGTGGATTTAGGGACTCCACAGTCCGATGTTAGTTTTAAGACATCACGGTCAAGGTTAAGGACCTCATAGTCCGTGGATTTAGGGACTCCACAGTCCGATGTTAGTTTTAAGACATCACGGTCAAGGTTAAGGACCTCATAGTCCGTGGATTTAGGGACTCCACAGTCCGATGTTAGTTTTAAGACATCACGGTCAAGGTTAAGGACCTCATAGTCCGTGGATTTAGGGACTCCACAGTCCGATGTTAGTTTTAAGACATCACGGTCAAGGTTAAGGACCTCATAGTCCGTGGATTTAGGGACTCCACAGTCCGATGTTAGTTTTAAGACATCACGGTCAAGGTTAAGGACCTCATAGTCCGTGGATTTAGGGACTCCACAGTCCGATGTTTGGTTGCAGGGACCCGTCACCTCTTTGAAGACGTTGAGGAATTACAACGCCAGGTATCAAAGGAGTGAAGAGATGTACCCTTAAACCAAGGCAGAATCCGTAGGGAATCGGGGTGGTTGATCGTTAGTTTTAAGACATTACGGTCGAGGTTAAGGACATCATAGTCCGTGGATTTTAGGGACAACATAGTCCGGTGTTTGCTCTGGATGCCTCACACGGGTTCACTGCCGTGCTTGGCGAGGATAAGGCTCCGCTCTGGGCGTTTTCCGCGGGGTCAAAGAGTGACGTTATCCGCGTTCCACGTAACCAGGAATTTTGCACTAGATGCTTCACACGGGTTCACTGCCGTGCTCGGCGAGGACTAGGCTCCGCTCTGGATGCTTCACACGGGTTCACTGCCGTGCTCCGTGAGGACCAGGATCCGCTCTGGACGTTTTCCACGGGGTCAAAGAGTGACGTTATCAACGTTCCACGTAACCAGGAATTTTGCACTAGATGCTTCACACGGGTTCACTGCCGTGCTCGGCGAGGACCAGGCTCCGCTCTGGATGCTTCACACGGGTTCACTGCCGTGCTCTGCGAGGACCAGGATCCGCTCTGGACGTTTTCCACGGGGTCAAAGAGTGACGTTATCCGCGTTCCACGTAACCAGGAATTTTGCACTAGATGCTTCACACGGGTTCACTGCCATGCTCAGCGAGGACTAGGCTCCGCTCTGGATGCTTCACACGGGTTCACTGCCGTGCTCTGCGAGGACCAGGATCTGCTCTGGACGTTTTCCACGGGGTCAAAGAATGACGTTATCTGCGTTCCACGTAACCAGGAATTTTGCACTAGATGCTTCACACGGGTTCACTGCCGTGCTCGACGAGGACTAGGCTCCGCTCTGGATGCTTCACACGGGTTCACTGCCGTGCTCTGCGAGGACCAGGATCCACTCTGGACGTTTTCCATGGGGTCAAAGAGTGACGTTATCCGCATTCCATATAACCAGGAATTTTGCACTAGATGCTTCACACGGGTTCACTGCCGTGCTCGGAGAGGACTATGCTCCGCTTTGGATGCTTCACACGGGTTCACTGCCGTGCTTTGTGAAGACCAGGATCCGCTGTGGACGTTTTCCACGGGGTCAAAGAGTGACGTTATCCGCGTTCCACGTAACCAGGAATTTTGCACTAGATGCTTCACACGGGTTCACTGCCGTGCTCGGCGAGGAATAGGCTCCGCTCTGGATGCTTCACACGGGTTCACTGCCATGCTCTGCGAGGACCAGGATCCGCTCTGGACGTTTTCCACGGAGTCAAAAAGTGACGTTATCCGCATTCCACGTAACCAGGAATTTTGTTGATTGTATTTGTATTTCACGGGATTGGGATTTGACTTTTCGGTGATCAGGATATCGCCGAGCCATGGAACGGGGAGTTACCGCTGTTCCGCTTAGCTTAGAGTTGTGTCCGTTGTTACGAGAAGAGTGTTGAGACGATCTCCAGGTCTCCTTTGGCCCGTCGAGATTTAGCTTCTTTCTTTGATGAAACCTGGGGGGAAGTATGATCACTTCTTTCTTTACGCCCTTGGATTGTATACAGGGTGTGATGGAACATCACCTGTTGGGCATAAATTAAAACTCTTTTTTTTATATTTTATTTCTTTTTCCGCGATGCTCTATCATTTCAGCTTTTATATCACGGAGGTCGCGATTGCCCTATCATTTCGGCTATTTTTCGTGGTGCCCAATCATTTCGGCTATTTTTCGCGGTGCCCAATCATTTCGGCTAATTATTTTATTTTTACTCGCTGCTTTTTATTGCGAGTTGCCCCATCATTTCGGCTATTTTTCATGCATACATTTTTACCTGCTGCTTTTTATTGCAAGTTGCCCCATCATTTCGGCTATTTCGTATGCATGTGTGGCTTACTGGCTTTTCGCCATAAACCTGAAATTAGACACAGATTTCGGCATCAGCACCACTACAACTGGGATATGGCCAGGAGCGAATCATCATCTGCCTCTGTCGATGTTGAACAAAGATGGCCTAGCAAACAGGGTTAGGGTCCCGTCGACTAAGGCTTTTGACTTCATGAGCCGTAAGGGTCTCACGAAGGTATTTCTCTCTACAAGTCGTGAGGATCTCATAGGTGTATTTTCTCCCTAGGAATCGTAAGGATTCCTAAGTGTATGTTCCTCTGCAAGTCGTAAGGATCCTACAAGAGGGCTTTCTCCTTATAGGTCGAGAGGACCTAAAAGGGTTGCTCACCATATGGACATATCCCTAGTCACGGATGGGACTTTGTTAGGGAAATATTTATTCGTGCCCGTGGATTGTATACAAGGGTCAATATGAGCCGCTTGTAGGGCAGTGTCGAAGGGTATGGGGGATTTTGCTTAAGCACAGGTTTAGGTCTCTGTGACTTAAGACTTTCAAATCTTATGAGCCGTGAGGGTCCCATAAGAGAATTCTCCTTACGAGTCGTGAGGATCTCGCAAGTGTATTTTCTCCTTAGGAATCGTGGGGATCCCTAAGTGTGTTGCTCCCTTGTGAGTCGTAAGGATCTCACGCGGGTGGTTTCTCCTTGCAAGGTCGTGAGGATCCCGCAAGTGTCCTTTAACGAGGTTGCGCCCTTTCAGGTTTTCACAAACACTCGCCGGTAGCCCTGCTGTTTTTACTCACGGAGCCCTTTCGGGTTTTCATCCGTGCCCTTCTTTCTTGTGGACATACCGTTTTCTTCTTTCTTTTCTTATTATTTTTTTTACGAGGTCGCGCCCTTTCGGGTTTTCACGAACACTCTCCGGTAGCCCTGCTGTTTTTACTCACGGAGCCCTTTCGGGTTTTCATCCGTGCCCTTCTTGCTTATGGACATACCGTTTTCTTTTTCTTTTCTTATTATTTTATTTTTTTTTCTTTTTCGTCAGCCTAAGGATGCCGCGGTAGTAGTTTTAGGGACGTTTCGGTCCGTCGTTAGTTTGAGGACGTTTCGGTCTGTCGTTAGTTTAAGGACGTTTCGGTCCGTCGTTAGTTTAAGGACGTTTCGGTCCGTTCAGGGGAAGGCCGGCTACTGCTTATAAGGTCTGAGTTCAGGAAGATAGCGAGCGGACATAGTCGTCGTCATCTACCATTGACCTAGGCGGTGGCTCATTAAGCGTAGTATTTCTTTAGGAAGCGGCCGTTTATTGGCCTGAAAGGCCTTTCACCGTGCATGTCCATGAGTAGATAGGCTCCACCCTGGTAGACCTTGTCTATGATGTACGGGCCTTCATAGTTCGGCTCAAATTTTCCCCGCTTGGCACAATTGGGGATCATAGGTCTTTTGACCACTAGTACGAGTTCGCCTTGGCGGAATGTCCTCGGCCTGGTCAATACGAGCGCGTCATCTTTGCTTTGTAGGCCTCTAGATTTTGTTGTGCTATGAGCCGGGTTTCATCGAGGGCATCAAGCTCCTCAAGTCGAAGGTGAGCATTTTCTTCGCCCGTCAGCTCGTAGTGGACTGCCACTCGTAGAGAGGGTAACTCTATCTCGAGGGGGAGCACTGCTTCCGTCCCAAATACCAACGCGTACGGTGTTGTGTTCGTGGCCGTCTTGAACGTAGTTCGATAGGCCCAAAGGGCCTCTTGCAGCCTCTCGTGCCAGTCCTTCTTATTTCGGGACACCGTCTTTTTTATGATCTTTGTCAAGGTCTTATTGAAGGCCTCGGCCAGACCGTTAGCTCGTGGATTGTAAACTGAGGAGTATCTTCAGTCTATAATATGCTGCTGCGCGAAGCGGCTAATCTTATGGCTTCTGTAGGCTGGCCCGTTATCGGAGATAATCCGCCGTGGAGTTCCAAACCGATAGATGACGTGCGTCTTGAAGAAATGGAGGATATTCTCCGTCTTCACTTCCCTTAGCGGTACTGCTTCTGCCCATTTGGAGAAGTAATCAGTCGTCGCCAGGATGAAACGATGTCCTCGGGACGATGTTGGTTCGATGGGGCCGACTATGTCAGTCCCCCACATTTCGAATGGCCAGCTAGCCACCGTTGGATGTAGTGGATTCGGATGCTGGTGGATGAAATCCCCGTGGATTTGGCACGAGTGGCATTGCTTCGCATACTCGAGGCAGTCCTGGATCATCGTGGGCCAGTAGTAACCCATCCGTTTAATTTTTAACTTCATCTTCGGGCCTGCTTGATGAGAACCGCATATTCCGTCATGAACCTCTTGAACGACTCTTTCTGCTTCGTCCGGTCCTAAACATCTTAGCCACAGAGAATTAAACGACCTCTTATACAGAGTATCATTGACGAAAGCGAAAGATAGAGCTCGTTTCATGAGCTGATGTCTTGAGGACGGTTCTTCGGGGATTCGGTGGGACTTAAAGTAGTTTACGAAGACCTCCCTCCAGTCCTCAGCCTTCTCACGGTCTTTTATTTGTAGGGTCGTTTGCTCAGTCGCGCCCTTTTCTTTGTATGACTCGGGAGATACTTCTGCTGGGGCGAGCACTCGACGGCTTTGTACCATGATTTTGACGTCATCGAGGTTCTCGTCAGCCAGTTCTTTAGCGAGCTTAGCTAACGCGTCTGCTTTGCTATTTTCCGCACGTGGTATGCTTTCCAAAGTATAGGAGGGAATTTGGGTCAATAGTTGTTGCACCTTTTCGCCGTACTTCACCAACTCCGGTTTGCACGTTTGGTAGTCACCATTTACTTGACTAACGACCAGTTGAGAATCCCCATATATAAGGAGGTCTTCAATTCCCATGTCAATGGCGATCTCGAGGCCCGCTATCAAAGCTTCGTATTCGGCTTCATTGTTCGTCCTCGATTCCGTTAAGGAGAAAGCACAGCGCATTATCCCTCCTTGTGGGGTTTCGAAGATAAGGCCTACTCCCGATTTGATTATGGGGGTACATTGTTTGCGCTTCTTCATGGAAGATGCCCTATCAAAATAGAGTTCCCATCGGGTATCACCGTCGCCGATCGCATCAAATGCATGTTCGTCCGGCAAATCGCAGTTCAGAGGAGAACCGGCAGGTACTGGATGCTCAGCAAGGAAGTCGGCAATGGCCTGGCCTTTCACTGCCTTGAGAGGTCGATACGTTATCGAGAACTCCATCAGGAGTAGAGCCCATTTAGCGAGTCGACCCGTCAATATAGCCTTCGACATCAAATATTTAAGAGGGTCCATCTTCGAGATGAGACGGACTTTGTGCACCAATGCATAATGCCTGAGCTTTGTTATCGCAAAGATCAACGCCAGGCAGTGTTTTCAGTGGGAGAGTAATTGCTTTCTGCCCCCAGCAGAACTCGACTTAAGTAGTAGAGTGCCCTTTCTTTTCCCTGGTCATTCTCTTGCGCCCATAATGCGCCTAAAGAACCTTCTAGGGCAGTTGTATAAAGAATGAGAGGCTTTCCCTTAACCGGCGCAGCCAACACTGGAGGGTTCTGCAGGTACTGCTTGATCTCGTCCAGTGCGCCTTGGCATTTGTGATCCCAAACGAATGGAGTTCCCTTCTTCATCAGGTGGCTGTAAGGACGACACTTGCCCGAAAGATTGGTGATAAACCGCCGGATGTATGCGAGCTTCCCTTGGAGAGACCGCAACTGTTTGAGGGTTCTTGGCGGAGGCATTTCCATGATCGCCTTGATCTTAGATGGATCTATTTCGATACCTCGGTGTCAGATGATGAAACCCAGGAATTTACCCGAGGAGACCCCGAACGCGCATTTGAGGGGGTTCATCTTCAGATTATATTGCCGAAGGCGTTGAAATACAGTCTTCAGATGCTCTAAATGCTCTTCGTATGACATGCTCTTCACTACGAGGTCATCAATATAGCACTCGACGATGTCGTGTATGAGATCATCGAAGATCTTTGTCATGGCCCTTTGATAGGTAGCACCGGCGTTCTTTAGACCAAAGGGCATAACCTTGTAGCAGAATATACCCAAAGGGGTCCGGAAAGCGGTGTGCTTCTGGTCTTCGGGGTGCATCTTTATCTGATTGTACCCTGATGAACCGTCCATAAAGGAGAAAACCTCATGAGTGGACGTGTTATCTATCATTAGCTCGTTTACTGGTACTGTGAAATCATCCTTCGGGCTGGCTTTATTGAGATCCCGGAAGTCTACGCATATGCGCACCGTCCCATTTTTCTTCATTACAGGAACGATGTTCGCAATCCAGTCAGGATATTGGACTTCTTGGATAAATCTAGAATCGATCAGCTTCTTGACTTCGGCGTTGATGCTCATCTCAAGCTCGAGCCGCATCCTTCTCGGCGCCTGCTTGACTGGCTTGATATCCGGGGATATTGCTAATTTATGCACAGCAATCTCCGGATCTAATCCCGGCATCTCGGAATAGTTCCACGCGAAGCAATCTTTATGCTGTAGAAGCACGTCTTTTAATGCAGCCACCCTTTCTTCAGATAGCCACTCACTGACGAATGTCGGTCGCGGATCGTCTGCCGATCCCAACTCAATCTTCTTGAGGTTATCTGCAGTAGTATGTATGCCATCTTCCAGTTCTTTCGGAGCCGGTGGAAATTCTGAGATCACCTCGTCATTGCTGTTCTCAAAGCACCAGGGGATGTCATCCATGTTCTGGGGCTCTTCTTTTAATATTGTAATCATATGACAAGTGTGAATCCGCTTCTAAGACTGATGTGGATCTGGCTCTGCTCTTGCGGCTTTGGGTTCGTGCTTTTGTAGCGGCGTTACCCTCCAGCTGCTGGATAAAGCAAATCTGCCTCGCTGGTACTGGTCTTCGACCCAGTTCTTGAAGGTGAAGCAGTTTTCGATAGGGTGTCCTACGGCTCGGTGATAAGAGCAATAACCCGGATAAGGAATACGCTCGACTCATCTTCTTCGTGAGGGACAAATCCGGACCGCGCAATTCTCGCTCATGTGACTCTCTAATCTTGCGTCGTTGTTGTCAGCTCCTTTTTCCGCTCCTTGACTTACTTCTGCCTCTGCATCGGGCCTTTTGTACAACGGGTTGACAGGGAGGAGCATCTTTGTCTTTTGTAGCCTGTTGAAACAGACGTTGCGTCCTGGCCTTCTCGTAGATGGCCATCTCGCGATTGTGGTCTTCCCGAGCCTTTTGGCCTGCTTTCCTGATAAGCTTGTCCACTTGTTCTTCAAATGACGGACTCGGCACTTCACTCGCGGGATCCAGTTTTGACGAGGGGTTAGCATTCCCCGACAGGGTGTCCTCCTCCTCATCGAAGTTATATATGGCGTAGCTGCCGTGGGCTTGCTCCCATTTCTCGGATCTCACATATCCAAACCCAAGCGTTTCCATTCTCCCGTTAGGCAATTTGCGCTGAGTCCCAGGGACCTCCCAAATCCTGTTGTAGAACCGAGCTTGTCGAACAGTCTGTTTTAAGGGTATTCCTTGGTGCTTCAATAGACTCTTCGGTCCATTTGTGTAGTATCTGGGCAAGCGGATGGGTTGGAGCCTGTCGAGTGTAGAATCCGCGCCATGCCAGATTTCTTTCTCCACTCTTGCTTCCGTGGACCGGTAGAATAGGATCGCCTTTTCACCCTTTCGCCTGGGAGGGACGTAAAACGTCTGCAAGTCCTGCACATTGTGAGCTTGAAGTGCGTCAAGATCCTTGTAATGTTTCCACGGCACCATGGTGATTTGCAAACTTTGATCATCGCCAGGGGATGTTTATATTGACGGCCGACTGGAGAACACGGCATTAACCTCATCTTCCGAGTCATTTCCGAAGACCAATATGGGGGCAGACGGTCCCGGGTTGTTGCGCCGAGACGGACCAGCGTAAACTATCTCTTCTTCATCTTCGGTATCGCTCCCGAAAACAGGGATGGTGGCGGCGGATTTGTTCTCCGGCTTGCGACACTTTTTTGTATCCTCGAAGTCTGGCAAAAAGTTCTTCTCATCTTCATACTTGCGGACTTCGTTCACGGAGGATGGGTTCAGCTCACCTGTTACGGTATATTCGAAGCCGTCCTTAAAGTACTTCATACACTGATGCTGTGTAGAAGGGATGATGTTGTACTCGTGTAACCAAGGGCGACCGAGCAAGGCGTTGTAGCAGGTCTTGGCGTCAATGACGTGAAACTTGATGTCCGTGACGAGCAGTTCGAAGTAATGTCAATATTACGGATCCGAGAGTCCGTGACGATTGGGAGTCGAAACCAGAGATGGTAATTTTGTCATGAGCGAGGTGCTGCACGCTCATGCAAATTTCCTTTAACACCTGAACGTTAAGGAGATTGACGGAGGATCCATTATCTACCAGGATCTTGCCTATCTTGATATCATGGCAATATCCAGAGACATATAGGGGACGGTTGTGGTCGCATGTTCCAAGGAGAAGGTTTTCGTCACCGAAAGTGATGTCAGCCGTATGCACTTCTTCCAGTTCATCCTTCATCCTTTCCGCGGCGAGGAAGGCTTGGAATTGCTCGGGTTCTTGTAATGCCTTGATTAATGAATCTCATGCTTCTTTGGATAATAGGAGGGCATCGAGAATGCTGAGCTGAGAAGATAGCTTTCTTAGGTGCGCTAGGATGTTGTAGTCCACCTTACCCTTCCTGTGAGGGTCCTTGGTAGTCAGCTCTTTCATGACTTGGTCATCTAAAGTGATATCCTCAGTGACCTTTTCCTTTCCCTTATCTTTTCTATTTATGGGCCCGAGATTCTTTTCCGGGAGCGTACGATTGCGCAGCTGAATGTTTTCGCAGGCCTCTGGTTCTTCCTCTTTCCCCAAAACGGATTCTTTAAAGAGAGGGCCCAGAGCCATTTCTTCATCAGAGTCGCTCCCAAAGATGAGAACTTGTGGCCCTTCGGTGTTAACCATGTAACAGTTGCCAGTAGTTCTGTTGTGCCCGTCGGCAGTACTTCTTCGTTCGTGACGAGTCTTGTGTTTCATGCGCTTAAAATGTTGCCGATGGGCAACATATCCCTGCCACCATATCCTAAAGGCGTCGCACTCCTCCGTAGGGTGTGAAATTTCCTGATGATATGCGCAATAATTAGGGTGCATCTCCGCCCCATCGAGTGTGTTTTCTTCCGAGGGTGGTAGCTTCATTCCCATTAACATGGCTTTGGAAAACCTTTTCCTCATCTTGAATATCTTTTTGTCTGCCTCGGATGCCTTTCGATCTGGCGGGAGTACTTCAACTCTTTCGTTTAGTCGCCTGCGTTTGGCTCCTTCCGATGCGGCCATCTCACGCTCCTGATCCGCTTTACTCTTCAGACGAATCTCGTCTAGAAAGGCGTCGATCATTTCATCTGTTGGCCGCACAAGCTCTGGTTCAGGCTCTGTCCCCAGTTTCTTAGTGCCAGGAGTTTTTTCATTGTCGGTAAACGAGTGGGAGATTACTACAACTCGCCACATATCCCTCGGATTTATCCGACGAGCTCTCTCCATCATCTTCCACTTGAAAGATGTGGTTGAGGAACTCTTGCAGCGTGACAGGAGTTCACGCCTTTTGATTGTACTCTTCCAGCGCGTCGATTTGCTTCTGCAAGTTCGTGCGCTTGTCTCCATGCGTCACGGGCTTCTTAGATTTCTTCTTCTTTTTCTTCAAAGATTTTGACGGTAGGGCGTGAGTACTTGGGCCATCACCACCGCTTTTTGTAGTTGGGTGCGGCCTCAGCATTCCTTCAATGATCTGGGGTTCCAGCGGGTCCTTCCAATCGACTGCCGGGCACTCCTGAAGGTCCTTCAGCATTCTTTTGGTTTTAGTTGACAGCACGACCTCCCATGGAGCTTCCTCAATAAAGGAACAGGTTGCCCCCGGTGTATCTGCTTTCTTAGGGGTATGCGGCTGTGGTGGGTTCACTTTCCACTTTTCGGACAGCGCAAACTTCCCCTGGAGGTATTGATCTTCAATCCATCCTTTGAAGACGAAGTAATCCTCAATCGGATGACTTACCGTTTGATGGTAAGGGCAATAGTTAGGGTTATTCACCTCAGTGGGTTGTGGCGGTCGCCTTGGATTTGGCAGGTTTATAAGTCTGTTGCGTATTACCAGCTCGAATAACCGTTTTGTCTTATCCCGCGGGAACGAGTAGGGGCGCTTCATCTTCTCATTATAATACCGGCGTCTTTCTTCCAGTTGATCCGCCAGCTTTGTGGCACTAGGTTGCTGCTGCGCATTCGCAACGAAGGTTGCCTTCCCTTTACCCTTGTCACTCCGAGGCTTCGGCTTCGGGGGAGATGGTCTGTAACCCATCTGGTCCATCTGGGCTAAATTGTCGATTAAAGCCTGAAACGTGGTTGGCTTAAAGAACATCATAAACTGGGAGATAGTTGCATGAGGGTCTAGGGTTCCCACGAACATGCCCACCGCGGGCGCTTCCTCAATGCGTTGTTCGCATTTCGACCACAAATTTCGCCAGCGTATAGCATACTGGACCCATGTTTCGCCTGGTTTCACCCTGGCATTAATCAATGCCGTTATTGGAGTGCGTTCGCTGGCGCTCGCAAATCGCTGAGTGAATAGCAACTCCATTTCAGCGAACGTCTTGATAGAATCGTTCGGGAGTTCCGAATACCATTCGAACGCTGTTTCTGATAAGCTGCCCACGAACTGGCGAAGCAACAGTTTATCACCACCGCCGGTGTTACCGCAAAGGGTCCTGAACTGGGCAACATGTTGATGGGGATTGCCGGTCCCCTTATACATGTGGAATTTTGGTATTGTATAACCCGGCGGATATTTGATTTGGTCGTACCGGCTTGGATACGGCCGCCCCGTTTTTACGACTTGACCAGCTGCTCAGTCGAATGATGAACCCGGATTTGCTGGGCTATATAGTCGTCCAAGTCAGCCTTAGAGATTGTCTCCTCTTTGGCCGTTGAGAGGGCCGGCGGAGGATTCGACATTTCTTCCCTATCGTCTTCAAGTATGGTCGGGGGATCTTCAGCAGGAGGATCTTGTTGGATCATCATTCCTACCATGTCTTGGAATAAGTGGGCTATCTGCTTTATATTGGCCGCTTGTTCCGCGGCCTCTTTATCCTTCTTTTCCAACATCCTCCGGAGGAACTCGGCGTCGGTTTCCTGTTCTTGTTGCTGATCCGAGGAAGCCTCGGGGCTTTATTTTGGCCCAATAAGCGCGGCCATTGCAATCATCATTTCCTGGAGCTTTTACTGTTGCTCCTGAGCTTTGGTTACTGACCGTGTAAGCGGTCTATGGCCTGTAGACGCACGGCTGTCTTCCTTCCCTGATGCCATGTATACAGTATGGACCATCCTGCCCCCAGCCTTAGGGCGTCTGGGTTCAGCGCTTTTAGCTCTCGTTGCAGGCCCGGGGATCTTCTCTGGCCTCCTCTTTTTATGAGCAGTGGAAGTTGAGGGGGCCGTTGAGGTGGACACCCAGACAGCTTTACGTGGCTTAGCCTGGTGACTGGCTTCCTGTTGGATTTTCAGCTTCTTGTGCTGGCGGGAGAAATTTGGATCGATCACCGAGTCTCGGGTCTGCCGCCAAACTTTGTAGATTTTGGAAGACAGCCGTTGAGGGGATCGGGACTGTTCTGGCTCTATTTCCGCAACCTTTTTTAGTGGAGGGGGAGACCTCTTTAGCACCCCAGTAGGAGAATTCATTCGCACCTTATTTAGCATCTCGAAGTTGTTCCCAGTTGGAACAGCAACATTAACTTCCACCGTTGGGGCTGGTGGAGTTAGCCCAGAGGGGGAGTTGCCCCCGGCCTTCCTCACTCGGCGCCAGTAACGACGTCGAGCGCGTCGAGGTGATGGAGTCGGCTCAGTGAGGGTGATAGCCTCTTCTTGTCCCCTGTGTAGGTGGGGGGTCGCTGCTGGTGTCAGCCTGTTAAAGACCGATGTCCTTTGGGTAGCAGGAGCAGGAGCTAGAACAACCAATCTTGTGAAGACCGACTCTTTGGTAGGAGAAGCCGCCTTGACGACTTCAGGAGTAGGGATGGTTGTCCTCTTCGGAATAATCTTCTCTGGGATTGCAAGCTTCATTGTGGGCCCAGAGGAATTTTGGCCCAGTCTGGCGAAGACCGAGGAGCTGGACGACCCGTTGAGAGGGAACGTGGGAGTAACAAGCCGATCAAAGACCGACTTCTTTGACGCTTCCGATACGGGCATTGGGATGTTAATGTTCACCGGCAGGAGCATGGTCCCAAAGAATAGACCGGTGGTAGCTTGAGTCACTTGCTCCACAGGCATAGTGAATAGGGAAGCGGCCTGCGGTCCATATGCCACACCTCCAGGTGAGGCGGAGCGTCGGTTGCATTTGCAGTTGGAGCAGCTCGAGCAGTTGCCAGCCATTGATCCTTTTGCTTTCTGTAGCAAACGAAACGCCAAATCTTAGTACTTCGAAACCCAAGGGCAACCACTAGCGAACCGCGATTGGTTCGCGAATCACGACACACGAAGTGTGGAGTGGAAAGAGGAAAAGGTCCCACCGGGCGTGCCAGAATCTGTTCCCCTCCGAAGGACAGCGCGACTGGCGTCTTGCCTGAAATTCGGGGCAGATGCTAATTGGTGCTATCCGTCTACCTCTCCGAAGATGCCAAGTTGATTTATGGCACCGTATATCGAAGGTTTAAACGGATGCGTCCGATATAGCAGACTTCGTCAGATTCCCCCTCACTTGAGGGGTTTTTGATCGTGGGGATGCTCTTCCCTGCAGGCGCAAGCCCCTGCAGTTAATTACGCTACCGCATCGCGGTAACCACTTTCTCCTTCTCCAGATGGTCACTTCGTGTCGTGTGTATTTATTTTATGTTTAGTTGCCCGTGGATTGTATACAGAGACTGAGTTATGTCGTCACCCGTAGGGCGTGGACTAGTCCAAATCCGTATTATCTTAGATTTGGGTTTGGGGGTTTGGGTTTAAGGATACGTTAGCCTCATTTGAGACTAAGATCGACTTAAACGTTTGTTAAGGATACGTTAGTCTAGTTTTTAGACTAAGATCAACTTAACGGGATCGTTTAGATCTAACAAGAGAGCAATAAAAGGGGGGGCTCTGTTGTTTAGTTTAGTGACATTACGGTCGGCAGGTAGTTTAAGGACATTGCGATCCATGGGTAGTTTAAGGACATTGCGGTCCATCGTTAGTTTTAAGACATTGCAGTCAAGGTTAAGGACGTCATAGTCCATGGGTTTAAGGACCCCACAGTCCGTTGTTAGTTTTAAGATATCTCGGTCAAGGTTAAGGACCTCATAGTCCGTGGGTTTAAGGACTCCACAGTCCGATGTTAGTTTTAAGACATCCCGGTCAAGGTTAAGGACCTCATAGTCCATGGGTTTAAGGACCCCACAGTCCGTTGTTAGTTTTAAGACATCTCGGTCAAGGTTAAGGACCTCATAGTCCGTGGATTTAGGGACCCCACAGTCCGATGTTAGTTTTAAGACATCCCGGTCAAGGTTAAGGACCTCATAGTCCATGGGTTTAAGGACCCCACAGTCCGAAGTTAGTTTTAAGACATCTCGGTCAAGGTTAAGGACCTTATAATCCATGGGTTTAAGGACCCCACAGTCCGTATCAATGTGTGGTCATCGGGACCCGTCACCTCTTTGAAGACGTTGAGGAATTACAACGCCAAGTATCAAAGGAGTGAAGAGATGTACCCTTGAACCGGGGTGGATTGAATAATCTTTGGCCCAATTTGGAACCAAGACCAATTAATTATATGATGAGCCCGTTGGCTCAGTTGAATTTGAATTGAGGAATTATGGCCAGCTTGGGCTAAGTCCAATCATGTTTAGGATATTGGCCCTCTGTTGGTCCATTGAAGGAGAGGCTTTGCCTCTGGCCATTTAGCCAATTGGGCTAACGTTAATTCAACAGTGTTGAACACTGGGATCAAGTTAGTGTTTTAACACTAAAAGACAGTTGGTGTTAAACACAAGCAACAGGGGGTTCGAATTAGTGCTAAACACTAGAGCAAATTAGTGTCAAACACCAGCAACAGAGGTTTCAAATTAGTGTTAAACACTAAGAATAATCAGTGTTAAGACACTGGTGACAGAGATTTTAATTTAGTGTTGAACACTAAGGGAGTTAGTCTTAAGCTCCGTTAACAGGGGTTTAATTCAGTATTAAACACTAAGAAATTCAGTGTTAAACCACTACAAATAAAGATCTTTGATTAGTGTTGAACACTAAGGCCAAACAGTGTTTTAATACTGGATTCAGAGGTTCTAATTTAGTGTTAAACACTGAGGCAAGAAGGGTCACGTGGTAGCACGTGAGGGCGCCCTCCCTTCATTTGTTCTGCTGAGAATATTGCATCTCTTAGAGCATCACGTGCCATCACGTGACGGGCATTTAAATTCTTGTATGTTAAAGCTTCTGCCAAAGGTCACGTGGGTTACGTGAGGCACTGCCTCAAAGGCCCTTCTCTGTGGATCTTTTCGGGGGTCACATGGTGGCACGCGACCCTGCCTCTTTGTATGTTTTTTAGAAGATCTGTTAATCCCCCCTTTTTTTAAGAATTAAATTCTTCGTAGGGTTGAACCCTAACGATAAATCTAAGAGGAATTAAATTCCTATTTCCTTCTGAAGATTTGTATTATGGGATAGAGTTGAACTCTGAATTTTCTGTAGGAATTAGATTCCTCATATATGTGAAGAACTGAATTCCATCATAGGGTTAAACCCTAATAAAAGCTTTAAAGGAATTAAATTCCCACTCTCTTTTAGAGAGGTATGAGATTCTGTCATAGGGTGAAACCCTGATTTCTTCTTTTTTTTAAAGGAATTAAATTCCTGTTATTTTTCTAGGGTTGAACCCTGATTCTGTTCATTCTGAAGGAATTAAATTCCCATAACATAGGGCTAAACCCTAATTTTATTTTAAAGGAATTAAATTCCTATAGTTCTGTGAGAATTAAATTCTCAAGCTTCCATTCTCTCTCTATACTTTGGATCTGCATGGCAGGATTTCAACCCAATGAGAATTAAATTCTCAGTTCAAGGGGAGATGTGCACTTTACAGATCCTTCACCAAAGAGAGAACTATGTTCTTCTGTTTTATATCAGAGTTAAACTCTGTTGAGATTAAATTCTCTTTTTCTTTCAAAAAGCCTTCCCTTTCTTACCTAAGGTTTTCTTTTGCAGAAGATCCAAATTCCTCCAAAGTATCAAGGCTCTCTTCTTTTTTATGTGTCGATTCTTTTTTTTATCTGTCTCTCTCCCTCTGTCTCCTGGCTCCTATTTATAGGAGAAGCAGCAGAATCAATTAGTTTTTGGTGAATCTTTCATTGGGAGATCTGATTTGTATTCACCATTCGTTTGGACCTTTGGATTATTAGGTGAATTTTATTCACCATTGGATTTTAAATCCAGAGATTTTCCTTTGTTATTTCGGTTAGATTTTAAGGGGAAATCTTTCCAAATTCAAGATTTTTCCATAGATAGGTGATATTTAATCACCTTTAAATTTTTAATTCAATCGGTTCCTTTGGAAAGATTTGAGAGGTCTTTTCTCAGAATTTAATTCTGTTAACAGTTAGGCTTTGAAAGCCGGTCACGTGTGGCCACGTGACCCCCTTGGAACGAGCCCTCTTCTTCTTTTTGCGCTCTGCCTTCTGGCCGCTGCTTAGCCGTCACGTGCCACCATGTGACCACTGGTCACATGTGAGCACGTGACCCTTATCTGGAGCCTTTTTCTTGATTTGACCGGAGAATGAGTCTGCTGCTTTTAAATGTCACGTGCCAACACGTGACCCCTGGTCACGTGTGAGCACGTGACCTCTTCTGAAGCCTTTTCCTTGATTTGATCAGGGAACTGATGTGCCTTTGAAGCCGCTTTTAAATGCCACGTGCCAACACGTGACCCTGGTCACGTGGGGGCACGTGACCCTTTCTGAGGCCCTTTTCTTTGATGTAGTCAGGAAACTGAATCTGCCTTACCGATGCTTTTAGATGTCACGTGCCAATACGTGACCGCTGGTCACGTGTGAGCACGTGACCCTTTTCTGAAGCCTCTTCCGTAGGCTTTCCTGATTTTAAATCAGGAAATAAGGACATTACGGTCCATTGTTAGTTTAGGGACATCTCGGTCCATTGTGTTGCCATGTCTGGGGCGGAAATTCTGTTGGATACTACTTTTAGAGTTTTGACTCAGGAAGATAGCGAGCAGACACGAGCGTCGTCATCTATCATTAACCTGAGTCATGACTTGTCAAGCGTAGTATTTCTTAAGGAACCGGCCGTTTATTGGCCGGAAGGGTCTTTCCCCATGCATATCCATGAGCAAGTAGGCCCTACCTAGGTAGACTTTTTCTATGATATATGGGACCTCGTAGTTTGTCCCGAATTTCCCCCGTTTAGCACGGTTGGGGATCATAGGTCTTTTTATATCCAACACGAGTTCGCCTTGGCGGAATGTTCTCGGTCTGGTTAGCCTTTCGTATGAGCGCGTCATCCTTGCTTTGTAATTCTAGGTTTTGCTGCGCCATGAGACGCGTTTCATCGAGGGCATTGATCTCCTCAAACTGAAGATGGGCATTTTCTTCATCTGTCAGCTCGTATCGAACTGCCACTCGTAGAGAGGGTAGCTCTATCTCCAAGGGAAGTACCGCTTCCGTGCCGAATACCAACGCGAATGGCGTAGTATTCGTGGCTATTTTGAACGTGGTTCGATACACCCAGAGAGCTTCATGCAATCTCTCGTGTGAGTCCTTTTCTTTCTGAACACCATTTTCTTTATGATCTTCGTCAAGGTCTTGTTGAAAACCTCAGCTAGACCGTTAGCTCAGGGATTATAGACTGAAGAGTATCTCCAGTTTATATTATGCTGCTGTATGAAGCGGCTGATCTTATGGCTCTTATAGGCTAGCCCATTATCTGAGATGATTCATCGCGGAGTGCCGAACCGGTAGATAACATGTGTCCTGAAGAAATGGAGGATGTTCTCCGTCTTCACTTCCATTAGCGATACTGCCTCCGCCCACTTAGAGAAGTAATCAGTCATTGCCAGTATGAACCGATATCCTTTGGATGATGCTGGTTCGATGGGCCCGATTATATCGGTTCCCCATATTTCGAACGGCCAGCTGGCTACCGTTGGGTGTAGCGGATTTAGATGTTGGTGGATGAAGTCTCCATGAATTTGGTATGAGTGAAACTGCTTCGCATATTCGAGACAATCCTGAATCATCGTGGGCCAGCAGTAACCCATTCTCTTGATCTTCAGCTTTATCTTTGGCCCGGCTTGATGAGAACCGTAGAGTCCGTCGTGGGTTTCTTGTACGATTCTCCTTGCTTCTTCTGGTCCCAAGCACCTTAGCCACAAACTGTTGAACGATCTCTTATATAGAGTATCTTTGACGAAGGCAAAAGACAGAGTTTGTTTCATGAGGTGATGTCTTGAAGATGCGTTTTCGGGCGTTCGATGGGATTTGAAGTAGTCTATAAAGACTTCTCTCCAATCCTTAGCTTTTTCTTCCTCCTCTAATTGGAAGGCTGCTTGTTTAGTCGTTTCCTTTGTTTCAGACAACTCTGGAGATATTTCTGCTTGCGCGAGAATCCGGCGGCTTTATACAATGATCCTTACGTCGTCGAGATTTTCGTCGGTCGGTTCTTTAGCGAGCTTGGCTAACACATCCGCCTTGCTATTTTCCGCAGGCGGTATGTTTTCCAGGATGTAGGAAGGGATTTGTGCCAGAAGTTGCTGCACTCTTTCGCCATATTTTACCAACTCCGGTTTACACGTCTGATAGTCACCATTTACTTAGCTAACGATTAGCTGGGAGTCTCCATATATGAGGAGATCTTCGATTCTTATGTCGACAGCAATCTCAAGGCTCGTGTTCATATCATAATTTCGCATTAATATATTCCCCATTCTTATTCATTTTACAAATAAACAGGTGCTTTTGATCCATGTCTGCTACATAGTTGCAGGTTACAGGTTCTCGAAACAAAAACAGTGAAAATGATGAAAAGACGCTACAAAAGTGAGACTACGACCAACAAATGAAAGAATCTTGATCATGCCTACAGTTTGAAGAATAAACGAAGATCAATGGACAATTTCACAAAGCACAAAGGCAGCGCAAGGTTCAAGACTTCGACACGAAGCAAAGGGTAAAAGTCCACGACATTATGCACAGTGGAATTCTGGAAGAAACTGGAAGACAATCTGAGAAACCAAGTGAAGAAACAAGAAGCCAAATGCAACCAGAAGATGCCTAGAAAAGAACAGCCAAGAAGCCCACAATATGGTGTAGTATAGTGTGAGTATTCCCGCCTGTCACGCGGGTGCCCCGGGTTCGATCCCTGGCAACGGCGCCATTTGATTGTTATGAGAGATTTTGTGATCAAAGAATTGTTAACCGCAATCAAGAACGGCGTCGCTTGGTAGCTAGCCGGTGAGTACGGGTCGGTCCACAGGGATTTTGTGTATTCTCAATTTGTTCTAACGAGTTAATTCCAATTGGTGTTGGATTGATTATCACTAAAAACTAAAGTTGATTTAGACTAGAATTAAAACCTTGCTAGGGTTAGGTTTAGGTTAAGTTTGGAAATTTAAGATTTCTCATGGCTTCAATGCCCTAATTTAGATCTATTTAGGTGTTATGGTAATAATTAATAAAGGGGATTAGCACGATCGGGAAGAAACGATATTTCTTCCTTTAGGTCCTTATCCGTCCTTTTTTAATTCTTATCCTAACCTCCATGGAAAATATACACAACCGGTCTTTTAAACTACGGTATCACCGCTACCTCGTGGGTAGGGTGCCGTAGTGAGCGGTGTGTGTATGTATGCATGGAGTCCTATAAATAATACGCGATGGGTAAGAAAGGGGTGAGAGATTTTCATCTCTCAAACCTTTCCTATTCCTAACCCTAACAAGTGAGGAACTACTCACTCATTAGAGGATTGATAAAAGACATTTTTTTATAATTTGTTTTTAAAAGACTAACTATCTAAACTACGGCAAATAATTAAAAAGTGCTAAACTAATTAACTAGGGCAGATAATAAAATCTATACTAGGGCAGAAAAGAATTTAAGAACTAGGGCAAGGTAAAAAAAAACTACTTACTTTTATTCGATGCACTCTTCAAAACATTACAATGATTTCTGAAATTTTTTAATAAAAATACCTCAAAAAGAGGTTTAGGGTTTCTATTTATAGATCATAGAAACCCTAGGGTTATATTCGATTCATATCTGCATTTACAAATATACCCTAAGAAGCCTAGTCAACGCACTGCCACCACCGTCACAAAAATACACCGACACGTGCATATAATGGCCGTGGAACAGCGGCCAAACATGCCTTCTGGCCGAGGATCCGCGGCCATTATAAGCACGTGTCGGTGTATTTTTGTGACGGCGGCGGCGATGCGTTGACTAGGCTCCTTAGGGTATATTTATAAATGCAGATATGAATCGAATGTAACCCTAGGGTTTCTATGATCTATAAATAGAAACCCTAAACCTCTTTTTGAGCTATGCCTCTTTTTATTAAAAAAATTCAGAAATCGCTGTAATGCTTTGAAGAGTGCATCGAATAAAAGTAAGTAGTTTTTTTTACTTTGCTCTAGTTCTTAAATTCTTTTCTGCCCTAGTATAGATTTTATTATCTACCCTAATTAATTAGTTTAGCACTTTTTAATTATTTGCCGTAGTTTAGATAGTTAGTCTTTTAAAAACAAATCATAAAAAAATGTCTTTTATCAATCCCCTAATGAGTGAGTAGTTCCTCACTTGTTAAGGTTAGGAATAGGAAAGGTTTGAGAGATGAAAATCTCTCACCCCTTTCTTGTCCATCGCATATTATTTATAGAACTCCATGCATACATACACACACCGCTCACTACGGCACCCTATCCATGAGGTAGCGGTGATACCGTAGTTTAAAAGACCGGTTGTGTATGTTTTCCATGGAGGTTAGGATAAGAATTAAGAAAGGACGGACAAGGACCTAGAGGAAGAAACATCGTTTCTTCCCGATCGTGTTAATCCCCTTTATTAATTATTACCATAACACCTAAATAGATCTAAATTAGGGCATTGAAGCGGTGAGAAATCTTAAATTTCCAAACTTAACCCAAACCTAACACTAGCAGGTTTTAATCCTAGTCTAAATCAACTTTAGTTTTTAGTGATAATCAATCCAACACCAATTGAAATTAACTCGTTAGAACAAATTGAGAATACACAAAATCTCTATAGACCGACCCATACTCACCGGCTAGCTACCAAGCGACGCCGTTCTTGATTGCGGTTAACAATTCTTTGATCACAAAATCTCTCATAACAATCAAATGGCGCCATTGCCGGGAATGGCGTAGTTATGCTCTTTTTGCAATTTCGGGTTAATATAAAATCATAAAAATCATTAAAAAACTGAAAAATTAAAAATTATAAAAATTTTATCATCTTGTTATTTTTTGAAGGGTGGTCCGTTTGAATAGTGCAGGATCGACGAACGGATTCAGATCTGGAAAAATACAGAGAGCAAAACAGAAAACAGCAGATCTGAACAACAGAGGAAAATCATAACAGAGGAGCAGAAGAAACTTTGGGAACCGAACCGCAGAGCCCACCGCGGAAACGCGGCAACAACTCACTTATGGCGGCGGAACCGCGGTCTGCTGACATCAGCAGTTGACCAAAACCCTTCTGTATGTTTTCTTTCCTTCTTCTGAACCTCCTAAATTTTCTCTGAATAATTTTCCTGCAGGGTTCTTTGCGCAAAAACTTCTTCCCTTCTCCAATAATTTGATCTTGTGCAGGATTCTTTGCGCCGCTAAAAAAATTGTTTGCAAGTGTTTGATTGTGTTTACTGCTTTGTATATTTAAATTGACTTTAAGGGGCTTGGACACCAATCCAGATTGGGTGGGGATTTCATTACCCTTTCCAGGACTCCAAAAATCATATAAAGCATATTTCATTGACCATCAAGTTAATTAAAAAAAGATTAGACTCAGCCCTAAGGACTTCGCGCTCAATAGGACAAAGGAATAGTTGTAGGCATCGACCGTTGATCTAAACCTGACTTTGTGGTGCCTAGGCTAGACAGGTAGAGAAAGGTAACTTTAAAAGGCCCGTCTCACGGTGATTCGCGAGCGGATCCCTCCTTTCTCTACTTGTGCTTACCTGGCTACAATTGGCGGTGAAGAGGCGGTTTGAGGTCCTCACATTTTGCCCTTTGGAATAGTTAGGAGCAGTCTAGCTGACCTAGGTGACCCAAGATCTAGGCTTGATTGTGCATTTATGATTGATTGAACGTGTGTCTAAGCCTTTTATTGAAAAATCTTTTTGCAAAAAAAAGCTCCTTATAAAAAAACACAAAAAGGAAAAATTTTACAAAAAGTTGCAACTTGTCGCTAAGAAATCCGTGCACCCCACTTACACCTACTTCTTCTCATTGACGTTTTCTTACCCCCACCTTCTGTTTTTCACCTTTTTGACTACAGTACCTCTTTAGTGTATGTCCGGTTGGACTAGGGACACTAGTGCCCGATTAGTCCGTGTCTCGTTAGTACCGACTGACGACGCTTTCGACTCCGAAGTCGAAATCCCTTCCACTTCTTTACCTACACCTTCACATTCTTCGTCTTCTAAGGAGATGTCGGGATTTAATCCTAACAACCCTTTACCCGCGAGACTGATTCCACTTTCGCTGGGTGCGAATAACCCACAACACCTACCTGTTGAAGCGCCCCAATGAATCGCGCTCCAGGATCTTTTCTACCCTATCCGCACCGCCTTACCTACTTGTCTTTCACTTCCACCGGCAAATGGAGATAACTTTGAGATCAAACCCCACTTCATCAACATGTTGCCAAAATTTCATGGACTGGAATCCGAAGATGCCTATATCTTCATAAAAAAAATTTCAGAATGTTTGCGCAATGATGAAGACAACGCAACTTTTTGATGATGCTATAAGGCTACGTGTCATTCCATTAACCTTATGTGACCTAGCCGAGAAAAAGGTTATATAGCACAGCATCACACTCGATTAAAAATTGAGAAGAGTTAGTTAAATCTTTTCTAAAAAAGTTTTACCCACATCACAAGACCGCGAGAATTCGCAATGAGATTATTCAATTTTCCCAGCTTCCTTCCGAACCCTTTTGGAAGTGTTTTGAAAGATTTAAAGACCTACTTGTTCAATGCCCTCACCACGGTATCGAAAATTGGCAACTTTGCCAAACTTTATATGAAGGATTGAACCCAACAACGAAGCAGTTGTTGGAAACCATTTGTCAATGTCACTTTCTAACAAAATCTAGCGAGGAAGCTTGGCAGTTTCTCGATGATCTTGCTGAACAAACACTTCAGTGGGAGAGCACTAAGACCACCTTATCTTCTTCAACAGGTCAGTCTAGGGAAGGCATACATCAATTAGATATGTCGATTGCAATGAAGGCCGAAATGGCCGCACTTACGAAAAAGCTAGAAGCAATTGAGACCAAAATCTCATCGTCTTCTCCTGCCCCTGCTTTACCCCCACGAACTGTTTGTGCTTGTTGTTCGGATCCATCCTACCTTACTGAAGTGTGTCCTTACAATCCACCTGTTCAAGGACAAGATCAAGTCAATGCTGTCTTTCAGTAAAGACAAAGAAATGATTCATACTCTTCAACTTATAATCCTGGTTGGAGGAGCCACCCAATTTTTGCTTGTAATCAAAATCAACAATTCCAAGGAAACAACAACTTTCAAAGGCCTCCTCCTCCACAACAACAAGCACTCCAACAAACTCAATACCAGCAACCTTTCCAACCACAACCTTACCCAAACCAAATGAACAATTTTGTGCCCAACAACTCTTATCCTCAAAACAATTTTGTTCAACCAAATAATGATAAGGTTACCTCGCTAGAAAGAAGTCTAGATGCGTTTCTAAAACAATCTACACAATCCGCAGCAAGGTTGGAGACTTCCATTCAATCTTTGGTGCAAAACAGTACTTCACATGATCAAAACATCAAATCAATTGAGGCCCAAATTGCACAACTAAATGCTGCGATGAGCGAGCGAGAAAAGAGAAAGCTTCCATCTCAACCATTGCCAAATCCCGGCCACACACACAATGCACATGTTGCTTATGAACAACAAAATCATAATGTAAATGTTGTGACCACGTTGAGATCTGGAAGAGTGTTGCACAATAACGTGGGTAATAGTGATGGCACCCCTGCCGGTGCTTCTTCTTCATCTTCTTCTTCTTCTTCATCTTCATCTTTTTCGTTAGAGCCTATTCTTCATTCTTCACAAGGCTCTACTTCTTCTAACTCGAACGGACCCACATCTCACTTCACGAACACACCAACACGGGGATCCGTTCCAACTCCGCAATCTACTCCACAGACATTGGACTCAACAAACTTTCAAAATGTTTCCTTTCCAAACAGGTTGAGATCCAATAAACCAACTCCACAAATGGAGAAGATTGTAGAGTTGTTCAAACAGGTTAGCATAAACATACCTCTCTTGGATGCAATCCAACAAGTCCCTTCTTACGCGAAAATCTTAAAGGACTTATGCACCAAGAAGAGGAAGTCATAAGTACCAAAGAAAGTTTTCGTGGCTAGTGCTGTTAGTGATGATCTTGTCCAATCTTTACCCCAAAAACATAAGGACCCCGGCTGTCCTACAATTTCGATAACAATTGAGGATAAGAACATCAATAGAGCACTATTAGATCTTGGTGCTAGTGTCAATTTGCTACCCTATTCAGTATATGAACAATTAGGCGTTGGAGAGCTTAAACCCACTCATTGTACTCTCCAAATGGCCGACCGATCCATCACCCATCCTAGGGGTAAGTTAGAGAATGTGTTGATCAAAGTTGGGGACTTCATTTTCCCCGTTGATTTCATTGTTATGGATACACAACCTGTAGCTAACCCCCGGAGTCAAATTCCGGTGATACTTGGCCGACCATTCCTTGCGACTTCTAATGCGGTGATCAATTATCGAAATGGTTCGATGAACCTATCTTTTGGAAATATGACAATTGAACTCAACATTTTTAAGTTGGGGAATCAGCCCTCCGAGCCTAATGCTAGTATACTTGATATTTGCTCGATCCATGAGATCACACAGGAGGACTGTGAGCTCGAAAAATTTCTGTTCGATCACAGCAGTTTTGACGCATCTAGTGCGTTCCTCCTAGAATCTGATACAGCTTTCACGCCGGAAAACGATTACGAGTGTTTCGCTTTTTTGGATGATTTTGAAGACTTACCATCCGAGTTTGAGTCCTTTGATTTTTTGGATGAGTTAGTTGAACCATCCGACTCGGTTGCTTACACTCGATTTGAACCATTGATGGAATTTTTCGAGTTCGAGACAATTGCCAATATTACCTTTAATTGTTTCACCTCCAAAACTCGAACTAAAGCTTTTGCCGTCTCACCTTAAATATGCTTACCTAGGTGAGAATGAGACCCTTCCCGTTATAATATCGGCCTCTCTAGCTCTCGAGCAAGAGAAAGCCCTTTTAATAGTTTTACAAAATAACCGGCAAGATTTTGGCTGGACTATGGCGGACATCAAGGGGATTAGTCCCCTCATAGTTGAACATCATATACACATGATGGATGATGCCAAGCCAGTAAGGAATCCACAAAGACGCCTCAACCCCATAATGAAAGAGGCTGTTAAGAAGGAGATTGTCAAATGTCTTGATAGTGGTATCATTTACCCTATTTCGGATAGCCAGTGGGTTAGCCCCATTCATGTTGTCCCAAAGAAATCGGGCATAACGGACATAACCAACGAGGCGAATGAGTTAATACCTACTCGCACCCAAACTGGGTGGCGAGTTTGCATCGACTATAGAAAACTTAACGCCGCGACAAGGAAAGACCACTTTCCTTTACCTTTTATTGACCAAATGCTAGAACGATTGGCTGGGCACGAATTTTACTGCTTTTTGGATGGCTATTCCGGCTATAATCAAGTCCTCATCGCCGAAAAGGATCAAGACAAGACCATATTTACTTGTCCTTTCGGTACATTCTTTTACCGTTGCATGCCCTTTGGGTTATGCAATGCACCCGCTACTTTTCAGCGGTGTATGATGGGGATCTTTTCAGACATGGTGGAGAAATTTTTGGAGATTTTTATGGATGATTTCTCCATTTTCGGTGACTCCTTCGATGAGTGTTTGCTACACTTAGACGCAGTTCTTACCCGCTGTAGGGATAAGAACCTCACTTTAAATTGGGAGAAGTGCCACTTTATGGTACGAGAGGGTATTGTCTTAGGACATGTCATCTCGCAAAACGGCATAGAGATTGATAAAGCCAAGATTGAAGTCATTTCCAATCTTCCTCCTCCTAAATGCGTCAAAGACTTCTGAGCCTTCCTTGGCCATGCCGGTTCTTATAGACGGTTCATCAAGGATTTTAGCAAGATAGCTAGACCCTTGACTCTTCTTTTGGCCAAGGACACGACTTTTGATTTTGACTCAACTTGCATGAAAGCGCTCGAGTCATTGAAACACTCACTCATTTCTGCGCCCATTCTTTCCTCTCCCGACTGGACGCATCCATTTGAAATTATGTGTGATGCATCTGATTTCGCCATTGGTATTGTTCTTGGACAGCACATTAATAAGATGCCGCACGTAATTTATTACGCTAGCCGAACATTAAATGAGGCCCAATTGAATTACACAACAATAGAAAAAGAATTTTTAGCCGTTGTGTTTGCACTTGAAAAATTCCGGCCCTATTTAATCGGCTCTCCAGTAATTGTTTACACAGACCATTCAGCTCTTTGCCATCTTTTTGCGAAGAAGGATGCTAAATCCCGGTTAATACGTTGGATTCTCTTGCTACAAGAGTTTGACCTTGTCATAAGGGACAAAAGAGGATGTGAAAATGTAGTTGCCGACCACCTTTCACGACTTCCTTCTTCGCCTACACTCGAGATTCCTATTGAAGATGTTTTTCCCGATGAGCAACTCTTAACCGTGTCATGCGAACCTTGGTTCGCTGATATAGTAAACTATTTGGCCACCGGACTGATACCTAAAGATTGGTCGAAACGGGACAAACTCCGGTTCCTATCCCAAGTAAAACATTTTTATTGGGATGAACCGTATATCTTTAAGTATTGTTCTGACTAAATCATTCGTCGGTGTATCCCCGAAAACGAGTTTAAGAGTGTGCTGTCTTTTTGCCACGATCAAGCGTGTGGCGGGCACTTTGGCCCCAAGAAGACAGCAGAGAAAATCTTGCAGTGTGGTTTCTACTGGCCACGACTTTGTAAAGATGCATACGAATACTGCAAGACATGCTCCCAGTGCCAACACTTAGGCCGGATATCGCGGAGAAATGAAATGCCGCTCCAACCAATTTTGGTTGTTGATATCTTTGATGTTTGGGGAATAGACTTCATGTGACCATTTCCGAATTCCTTTGGGAATATGTATATTCTATTGGCTGTTGACTATGTGTTAAAATGGGTCCAGGCTGTGCCCAACCAAACGAATGAAAACAAGGTTGTTGTTCGATTTCTTAAAGAAAACATCTTTTCTCGGTTTGGGCATCCTCGAGCGATTATAAGTGATAATAGATCTCACTTCTGTAATAGGACTTTTGAGTCCTTAATGCGCAAATACTCCATTGCTCACAAATTGTCAACACCATTTCATCCCCAAACTTGTGGGCAAGCCGAGCTTTCGAATCGGCAGATTAAACAAATTTTGGAGAAAACGGTTTCTAAAAACCGTAAAGATTGGTCACACAAACTGATTGATGCACTATGGGCATTCTGTGCTGCTTACAAGACCGATCTTGGCATGTCTCCATACCGGCTTGTTTATGGTAAGGCTTGTCACATTCCTGTTGAAATTGAGCACAAGGCATTTTGGGCGATTAAAGAGTTGAACTTATCGATGGGAGATGCGGGCAGCAATAGAAGGCTGCAACTGAATGAATTAGATGAGCTGCGAGATGAGGCCTATGAAAATGCAGTAATTGTTAAAAACCGAACGAAGGTGTTCCATGACAAACGCCTTATGCACAAAACTTTTAAACCTGGCCAACAGGTTTTGCTTTATGACACTCGGTTACACTTCCACCCCGGCAAGCTCAAATCTAGATGGAAATGGCCGTTTTTGGTACGCACCGTATATCCGCACGGTGCGGTAGATCTTGAAAACCCGGAGGACAGTACTTTATTTAAAGTAAACGGATATCGACTCAAACCGTTTCTCACTGCGGACCCATCAAAGGAGCTCCTATTTTTGCAGGAGCCGATTTATATTGACTGATCTTTCTCCATTTTACCCCTAAATTTTCGATCATCTAGCCAAAACTTTATTTCAAACAAGTTTGGGGGTATGTATCATTTGTAAATATATAAATACAAAATAATATAAAAATAAAAAAAAAATTGAAAATAAAAAAAATTTGGGTATTTTTTGTAAATTTACAGATTAAATAAATAAAATAAAAATTTTATTTTGCAAATAATTTCCTCTTTTTAGAGGGGTTTATTTGCAAATTTCCATCACTTTCCCCCTATATAAAGACCCCGACCCCTCTCTCTGATCTTAACCCTAATTTTTACATCTCTGAAAAAACCCTAGCCGCCGCCTCGAATTTCTGCAGCAAGATCCCTTCATCACACCGCCGATCCGCCGCCGAAGCACGCTCCCGACCGCGTTTCCGCCACGCCTCTTCGTCTTCACCCCCTGAATTTTTTAGGGGAGGTACGATCACTGAAAACCCTCTCTGTCTTTAATTTTTTAGATCTGTAGCTACCTGATGGCACCAGCATGCAACTTGAACGCGATTTTTCGCAAATTTTTTCACACGAGGTGTACGGTAGTTATTTTGCGAATGAGATAGCGCGTAGGGGTTGGAACTATCTGATTTATAATCACCTTAACGCTTATGCACTGCCAGAATCAGTCACTCATTTTTACGAGTGTATGCAAGATAGGTGTCTCACCCAATTCGGCTTTATAAAATTGCAATGGGGTGATGGGGAAATTATCATCGATAGGGACATTATACAAGAGGTCACATTAATCCCTCGTATACCTACTCATGATCAACCTTTACAATTTGAGAATTACACGCCCTTGATGGGCAATGATTGCTCAAGGGAGCCGCGGAAGGGGATCCAAGCGAGAACCCTTTTCGCGAATGTCTTAACTGTGTGCCGATGGGCACAAAACAATATTTTTGGAAGCTCTCACAACACTACATTTTTTACACCCTAATTGCATATTGTGCATACCCTCATGACAAGAACCCCCCGTTTCGACATGTGCATAGTTTTGCTAAACTCTATAGGTGCAGGCAAACGAGCCGCAAATTACCCTTGTCCCATGCTTGTTGCACAACTCTGTCGATATTTCCTCCCCGTGGAGGAGTTCGAAGTTTACATGCTTGGGGGCATACCTGTCCGGCCTCTTATTGAGGGCGTTTCTACGTCCTATTCTCGATTGACAGATGTGTGGTCTAGAACCGAACTGGCGGAGCATGTACCCGCCCGCACACCTAGCTTTAGCTCGACCGCGAGCGAAGGAGAAATGACCCCTCTAGAACATGCACATTTGATGCGAAGAGCTGTTAGGGGCTTAGAGGAGTTGAGGGCGACATCAAGGGAGAATGATAGGCGGTTGACGGAGGTAGAGCAGGAGATTCGAACCCTGTTGAGTAGGGCTGAGCGTTCTCGTTCACGCTCGAGGGTGCGGCGTGGGGCCGAGCAGTGAGGGCACTGCTTGAGATAAGTTTGGGAGAATTGGTGGTTGTAAATAGTTATCTTTTGTCTTGCATACTTTTTTTAAATTTTTGTATATATTTTTCTTTTTTCTTTTTGCATGTTTAAATTCTGTATTGCATCTTTATATAAAAAATCTGAAAAAATTGAAAAATATAAAAATATAAAAATCAAATAAAAACTGAAAATTTTGAAAAATTATAAAAATTAAAACATTCAATTTTGGGGCATAATTGACCTGAGTTTGACAAAAAGGTTAACTAGCTAGAAACAACTAGATCTTAGATTTAGTAAATTAAAAACCCTAAAATTAACTTTTCTTAAAATTTAACGGTAGAAAGTATATGTCTTTGTAGTTTGTTTAGAAATAGGTAAATTTCAAGTTCACTTCTTGGGCTAAGTTAAAACAAGGGAAAAGTATTGATATTTTTATTAAAGTATAAGTCTGAAAAATAATTTCTAAGCTTAAGTCTAAATTCTGAAAATATATACCATACAAATTGCACAAACATGAACCTTGAAACTTGGAATAGTAGAAGAGACCTTGAAATGGTCTTGTCTAAAGTCCTTAGTATGAAGGAAAATAAAATAAAAATACAAGTGTGAATAAAGAGATAAAAAAATGAACACTGGTTTTTTGTAATTACTTAAGGCTGCATAAATAGAAAAAATATTTAGCGAGGGTGCTTTATCACCTAGTGCCTTAGACCAACTGGTTTGGGAGTCACTGCTAAAACCTTAGGTGTTAGAAGACTAGGAATTACGCCTTATTGTGCAAACACATTTTGTAATCGGTTGTTGGTATCTCAAGAAGTATTAACGGTCGCATGAAGAATATGTGAGCAATTTCATCTAAAAATTCACCAATTGAAAAGTACTTTGGACGATGGACAAGAGTATAATAGCTTGATTTGAATTTCTAAGTGTAAGAGTGATATATACACACGTAGGGGTATGTGATTGGGGTTTAGATAAGAGATGAAAATATGACTTATGTCTTTAGTAGAGATGATAAAAATTCCTTAGTCGAGATGGGACCTTAGAAGGAAAACTCAAAAGATGCTAAAAGCTATGTAAATCTACAAAACATATACAATCTTAAGTTAAATATTAAGGAAGCGTGAAAAATACGGGTTGATAATTTCTGAGTTGAAGATAATAGAATTTCTTGTTAGAAAACCGAATTGAAAAATAAAAGTCAATAGGTCGAATTGATAGAATTTTGTGGGTAGTATCCACTGAAAATCCTCAGGAGACAACACTCCTCCTACTAGGGACACCTAGAGGTTTAACGGCTTGTTGCACGAGCTCAGTGCAATCGTGTTTCCCTACGAAAGTAAGGCTAGGTCTTTTTCGAGAATAAACTAGTTTTGCTCGAGGACGAGCAAAAGATAAGTTTGGGGGTATTTGTTCATATCATAATTTTGCATTAATATATTACTCATTCTTATTCATTTTACAAATAAACAGGTGCCTTTGATCCATGTCTGCTACATAGTTGCAGGTTACAGGTTCTCGGAACAAAAACAGTGAAAATGATGAAAAGACGTTACAAAGGTGAGACTACGACTAACAAATGAAAGAATCTTGATCATGCCTACAGTTTGAAGAATAAACGAAGATCAATGGACAATTTCACAAAGCACAAAGGCAGCGCAAGGTTCAAGACTTCGACACGAAGCAAACGGTAAAAGTCCACGACATTATACACTGTGGAATTCTGGAAGAAACTAGAAGACAATCTGAGAAACCAAGTGAAGAAACAAGAAACCAAATGCAACCAGAAGCAGCCTAGAAAAGAACAGCCAAGAAGCCCACAATATGGCGGCGGAACCGCGGCCAAACATGCCTTCTGGCCGCGGATCCGCGGCTATTATAAGCACGTGTCGGTATATTTTTGTGACGGTGGCGGCGGTGCGTTGACTAGGCTTCTTAGGGTATATTTGTAAATGCAGATATGAATCGAATGTAACCCTAGGGTTTCTATGATCTATAAATAGAAACCCTAGGGTTTCTATGATCTATAAATAGAAACCCTAAACCTCTTTTTGAGCTATGCCTCTTTTTATTAAAAAAATTCAGAAATCGCTGTAATGTTTTGAAGAGTGCATCGAATAAAAGTAAGTAGTTTTTTTACCTTGCCCTAGTTCTTAAATTCTTTTCTGCCCTAGTATAGATTTTATTATCTGCCCTAGTTAATTAGTTTAGCACTTTTTAATTATTTGTCGTAGTTTAGATAGTTAGTCTTTTAAAAACAAATCATAAAAAAATGTTTTTTATCAATCCCCTAATGAGTGAGTAGTTCCTCACTTGTTAGGGTTAGGAACAGGAAATGTTTGAGAGATGAAAATCTCTCACCCCTTTCTTGCCCATCGCATATTATTTATAGGACTCCATGCATACATACACACACCGCTCACTACGGCACCCTACCCACGAGGTAGCGGTGATACCGTAGTTTAAAAGACCGGTTGTGCATGTTTTCTATAGAGGTTAGGGTAAGAATTAAGAAAGGACGGACAAGGACCTAGAGGAAAAAACATCGTTTCTTCCCGATCGTGCTAATCCCCTTTATTAATTATTACCATAACACCTAAATAGATCTAAATTAGGGCATTGAAGCCGTGAGAAATCTTAAATTTTCAAACTTAACCTAAACCTAACCCTAGCAAGGTTTTAATCCTAGTCTAAATTAACTTTAGTTTTTAGTGATAATCAATCCAACACCAATTGGAATTAACTCGTTAGAACAAATTGAGAATACACAAAATCCCTATGGACCGACCCGTACTCACCATCTAGCTACCAAGCGACGCCATTCTTGATTGCGGTTAACAATTCTTTGATCACAAAATCTCTCATAACAATCAGCTCGCTATCAAAGCTTCATATTCAGCCTCGTTGTTTGTTCTTAGCTCTGTTAAGGAGAGGGCGAAACGCATTATCCCTCTTTGCAAAGTCACGAAGATAAGGCCCACCCCAGCTTTGATTATGGGGGTGCTTTGCTTTTGCTTCTTCAAGGAAGATGCTCCGTCGAAGTATAGTTCCCATCGGGCATTATTTCCTTCCTTCTCCCCTTCGATTGTGTCGAACGCGTGTTCATCTGGCAATTCGCAATTTAAGGGAGTGTCGGATGATATCGGATGCTTAGCGAGAAAGTCGGCGATGGCCTGGCCTTTCACTGCCTTGAGGGATCGATATGTTATCGAGAATTCCATCAAGAGGACGGCCCATTTGGCAAGCCTTCCTGTTAGTATGGTCCTTAACATCAGATATTTGAGAGGATCCACCTTCGATATGAGATGGACCTCATGTGCCATGGCATAACGTCGAAGCTTTGTTATCGCGAAGATAAGTGCTAGGCAGTATTTTTCAATGGGGGAGTAGCTGTTTTCTGCCCCCAGAAGAACTCGACTTAAATAGTAGAGAGCTTTCTCTTTCCCCTGGTTGTTCTCTTGTGCCCATAGCGAGCTTAAAGAACCGTCAAGGGATGTTGTGTACAAGATGAGGGGCTTTCCCCTGACCGGCGGGTTTTGCAGATATTGCTTGATTTCATCCAGTGCACTTTGGCATTTATGATCCCAAACGAACGGGGTCCCCTTCTTCATTAGATGGCTGTAGGGACGGTATTTTCCGGAGAGGTTAGTTATGAACCGTCGGATATATGCGAGCTTTCCTTGGAGAGACCACAATTGTTTTAGAGTTCTTGGTGTGGGCATTTCCATAATCGCCTTGTTCTTTGATGGGTCTATTTCGATACCTCGTTGTCGTACGATGAATCCTAAGAATTTGCCTGAGGAAACTCCAAATACATATTTCAGAGGGTTCATCTTCAGATTATACTTCCGAAGACGCCGGAACACTATTTTCAAATGCTCCCAGTGTTCCTACAATTTCTTTCCACCATGAGGTTGTCGATATAACATTCGACAATCTCGTGTATGAGGTCATCGAAGATCTTCGTCATGGCCCTTTGGTAGGTAGTGCCAGCGTTCTTCAGACCGAAGGGCATCACTTTATAGCAGAATATACCCAGTGGAGTCTGGAAGGCGGTATGCTTTTGGTCTTCGGGATGCATCTTTATTTGATTATAACCCGAAGATCCATCCATGAAGGAGAAGGCCTCATGGGTGGACGTGTTATCGATCATCAGCTCAGTAACAGGTACTGGGAAGTCATCCTTCGAACAAGTTTTGTTGAGATCCCGAAAGTCCACGCAGATGCGCACTGTTCCATTTTTCTTCATCACTGGAACAATGTTGGCAATCCAGTTGGGATATTGAACTTCTTAGATGAAGCCAGAGTCAATTAGTTTCTTGACTTCGGTATTGATACTCATCTCAAGTTTGAGCCGCATTCTCCTTAGTGCTTGCTTGACTGGCTTAACGTCTGGCGATATAGCTAGTTTATGTACTGTTATTTCTGGATCTAGACCCGGCATCTCGGAATAGTTCCATATGAAGCAGTCTTTATACTGCATAAGCACGTCTTTTAGTGTGGCCACCTGCTTTTTAGACAGTAGCTCGCTGACGAACGTTGGCCTAGGATCGTTTTTCGTCCCTAAGTCAATTTTCCTTAGATTGTCTGCCGTGGTGTGTATCCCATCTTCCAGCTCTTTTGGCGCCGGTGGAAATTCTGAGATCACCTCATTCTCATCCTCACCTAGGAAGCACTGGGACAGGCCATCCATATTCTCGTGCTCCCTCTCCTTTGAGAATGTTATCACGTGGCAGGTACGAGTTCGTTTCCAAGCTCGATGTTGATCTGGACTTACCCTCGCAATATAGGTTGCTTTTGGCTCATGCTTTCGTGGTGGGGTTACCCTCCAACTGTCGGATAGAGCAACATGCCTTACTGATACTGGTCTTCGATCCAGTCTTTGAAGGCGATGCAGTCTTCAAGAGGATGTCCTACTGCTCGATGGTAGGAGCAATAAGCCGGGTGATGGACCTCATTTATCATTCCGGGGTGCCGAGACTCCGGGAGCGTTATCATTTGATGCTTAATGACAAGGTTGAATATTTTCCTTGTCTTGTCTTGGGGGAAAGAATATTCTCGACCCATCTTCTTCATCAATAATGGATTCCAGCCGACTTCTTCTCGATCACGTGGCTTCTTGAATCCGCTTCGTTGTTTTCGAATTCCATTCTCGTTCTTCACCTTGTTGTTTCATTTGCGTCGGGTTGTTTCCTTGCAACGAGAGCACACTGCGGGCTGAGGGTGAAGGGAATCATAGTTTTCCCTTTCTGCAGACTGCTGAGTGAGACGCTGCATCCTGGCTTTCTCATAAATGGCCATTTCGCGGCTGTGGTCATCACGAACCTTTTGACTGGCTTTCCTTATTAGCTTGTCAATTTGTTCTTCGAATGACGGACTTGGCATTCTTACGGCGGGATCACGCTCTGGTTCAATATCAGCGCTATTTGGAAAAACATTCCCTTCTCCACCGGATTTATTTATGACACGACAGCCATGGAGTCGCTCCCGCTTCTTGGACCGAACGTATCCAAGTCCAGTCGTCTCCATCTTCCCATTGGGCATCTTTCACCGAGTCCCGGGAATGTCCCAAATCTTGTTGTAGAACTGGACTTGTCGAGCGGTTTATTTGAAGGGTATGCCTTGGCATCTTAATAGCCTTTTCAATCCCTCTGCGTAATATCTGGACAGACGGATTGGTTGAAGCCTGTCAAGCGCAAGTTCGGCACCATGCCAGACTTCTTTTTCCACTTTAGTCCCCGTAGATTGGTAGAAGAGGATCGCCATTTCACCTCTTCGCCTAGGAGGGACGTAGAAGGTCTGTAGCTCTTGCACGCCGTACATATCGAGCGCATCAAGTTCCCTGTAATGCCGCCGCAGAACCATGGTAACTTGTAAACTTTGATCAGCTCCAATGAAGGTCTGCATTGACGGGTGAACGGAGAACACTGCGTTGGCCTCGTCCTCAGAATCACTGTCGAGGACCAAAATAGGGGTAGATGGTCCAGGCCGGTTGCCTTGGGATTGCCCCGAGTAGACTATCTCTTCATCTTCCTCGCTATCGCTCCCAAAGACCGGGATAGTGGTGATAGCTTTTTGTTGGTTCTCCGGTTTATGACATATTTCCATGTCTTCGAAATCTGGTAGGAAGTACTTGGCGTCTTCATATTAGCAGACTTCGTTTACGGAGAATGGGTTTAACTCCCCTGTAACCGTGTATTCGAGGCCATCTTTGAAGTACTTATACACTGATGCTGTGTAGAAGAGATGATGTTGTACTCATGTAACCAAGGCCAGCCAAGCAGGGCGTTGTAGCAGGTCTTGGCGTCAATGACATGGAATTTGATGTCGGTGATGAGCATCCCAAAGCGTAATGTCAATATCACGGACCCAAGCGTGATGAGTGCGAGTCGAACCCGGAGATGGTAATTTTGTCCCGAGCCAGGTGTTGAATGTTCATGCAAATCTCCTTCAGCACCTTCATGTTAAGAAGGTTGATGGAGGACCCGTTATCGACCAGGATCTTTCCTATCTTAATGTCGTAGCAGTTCCCAGTGACATATAAAGGATGGTTGTGCTCGCACTTTCCAAGGAGGAGATCTTCATCGCCGAATGTAATGTCAGCTGTATGAACCTCTGCCAGCTCGTCCTTCATCTTTTCTTCTGCAAAGAAAGCTTAGAACTGATCAGGCACTTGCAGTGCCTTGATCAGAGAATCTCATGCCTCTTTGGACAGGTGGAGAGCATCCAGTATGCTCAGTTTTGAGGGTATCTTCCTCAGAAGTGCCAGGACATTGTAATCCACCTTATTTTTCTTAGGCGGGTCCTTGGCTGCGAGCTCTTTGACGACTCTATCATCGAGGGCAATTTCCTCAGGGACTTTTTCTTTCCCCTTGTCTCTTTTGCTCGAATCTTTGTTTGTAGGCTCGAGGTTCTTTTCAGGCAACGTACGGTTACACAGCTGAATGTTCTCGCAGTTCTTTTCCCCTTCTTCTTTTCCAGAGGTGGATTTTTGAAGAGAGGGCCAAGGGTTATTTCTTCCTCAGAATCGCTCCCGGATGTAAGAACTTGAGATTTTCCTCTTGTCAAACCGGTATCAACTATATGACAGTTGCTAGCCGTTCCTTCACGCTCATCTGTCGCGCTCTTTTGTTGTCGACGGGTTTTGCGCTTCATCCGCTTGAAGTGTTGCCGGTGATCAACGTATCCTTGCCACTACTTCTTGAAGGCATTGCATTCTTCGATGGGGTATATGACCCTCCGATGGTATAAGTAGTAATTTGGATGTACATCCACTTCATCGAGGCACGTACTCCTGGGAGTGTTTTCCATGAGAGGAGGCGGCTTCATTCCCATTGGCAGGGCTTTGGCGAACTGCTTGTCTGCTTTGATCCCGCTCTTGTCTGTAGCAGGTGTGCTCTGGCTTGGGTGGAGTATTTTATGACTCATCCTTACCGCAGCTTCTTCATCCTGACGCCGACGCTTGGCCTTTTCGTATATGGGCGTTTCATGTTCTCGGTCAGCTTTGCTCTTTTGAAGGGCTTCATTTAACAACCTGTCAATTGGGTCTTCTGGCAGCTCCGGGGATTTTGGCACCGATCCTACCCCCAGTTCCTCTATGTTGCTTTCTGACGCCGAGAGAGTTTCTTCATTATTTAACAACGAATGAGAAACCATGTAGCAACTTGCTACATAGTCTTGGGTTTCTTCCGACGAGCCATTTCCCTCATCATCATCACTATCTCCGTTCTCAAGTATATGGTTGAGAAACTCTTCGAGGGTGATTGGGGTCCGCGTTTTCTGATTGGACTCCTCCAGCGAGTCGATGTACTTTTGCAGATTTGTGTGCTTGTCATCAGGCTGCACGGGCTTCTTGGTCTTCTTCTTTCCCTTCGAAGACTTTGAAGGATTAACCTGGGTGTTTTGCCCATTGTTACCAGCTTTTGGTGTTGGGCGTGGTTTAAGCATCCCCTCAATGATCTCGAGCTCCAGCAGGCTTTTCCACCTGATCGTCGGACATGCTTTAAGGTCCTTCAACATTCTTTTAGTTTTAGCTGAAAGGACAACTTCCCACGGAGCTTCTTTTACAAACGAGCATGATGCCCCCGGCGTGTCCACCATTTTAGGAGCGTGCTTCCGTAGTGGGTTCACCCTCCAGTTTTCGGACAGCGCAAACTTCCCTTGTTGGTATTGGTCCTCGGCCCAGTTTTTGAAGACTTAGCAATCCTCAATTGGGTGGTCCACTACTCTGTGGTAGGAGTAGTAGTTGGGGCTGTTGGCATCACCAGGCTGCAGTGGACATCTCGGATCCGGTAAAGTGATGAGTTTGTTGCGCATTGCCAGTTCGAATAGTCTCCTCGTTTTATCACGGGGAAACGAGTAAGGACGTCCTAGTTTCTCCTCGAGGGATTGGCGCAGGCGCACGTTGCTTTGGCGATCAACCGATTTCAAGTTGCTCGGCTATTGTTGAGTGTTGGCAACGAAGGCCGCTTGTCACGCCCCGTTTCCCAGTATACGAGCAGAAGACGCGACTGGCCACTACGTGTTTACTCTAAAGCAAACACGCTAAGCGTATCTAAGCAATATAAATAAAAATGCACAAGAGACAAAGACAGTAGGTATAACTGAACAGCAACTTTATTTATTAACATTCTTTTATATAATGCATGGAAAGTAAATGCATTTGAATGAAAGCAATGCCTAAAAAATGGCATAACAGAAATGAAAAGTACTGAAATAAAATGTGTACAATGAAGCTAGAGCACTGGGTCGTAGGCAAGCTGATCCAAGTCCTCGCGGGTAGGCTCGATCTCCTGAGTGTCCAGATCACCTGAAAACATTCTAAAGAAGAAAAAGAAGGAATATCGTCAGCGAACAATCGCTCGGTAAGTCCCAAAGATAAGGGAGAAATAGAATAGACAGAGAGAGTGTGTGTGTAGATTTTAAAGTTGTACTATATGGTTAATGCTGTTGTTTGTAGTTTGGTACAGAAAGATACCAGTGTATACGAGAGGAGCCTCTATATGACAGAGACTAAGGTCAACAGGAGTACAAGGAACCATTTATGCCACGGTGCAACAGCAACGGAAATACAGGTTAGGTGTCTTAAGTCCTGCAGTCTCGTGCCACTTCTAACACCTTCCGTACCAATCTACCCCTTAAACCCCGCGATGTCTTGATTGTATTGATTGTATTGTATTGTAACTTGTATTGTCTTGTAATATAGATTGTATAATTGGATGACTTGCCGAAACCATGATATCAGTAAATGGATGTAACTGGAGAATCATGAATGTAACTGGAGAATCATGTAGATGGAAGTATATCCATGGTTCGGTTCGGTCAATACGGATTGAATATATGGATTCATGGATTCATATTAGATTGTAGATTGTACTTGAATCATATTCAAGTCAGATTATTTAATGATGACTCAGTCTGAGTTAGAACAAAGATAAATTAAAGTCCTGGATTAGGTTTTGATGTTATCGGTAACCGCTGCACACGGGTGGCAGGATTTGTGTTTTTAAAGACGATTACCGTATTGATAACTGTAAGTGCACGGCGGCGCCCCGGCCTCCATCCCGAGGCCAAATGCGGAAGCGATGGTTAACTTTAATTTTTCAAACCGGCACCACCGCGCACTAAAACCCGGATCGTGCCATTAACTAGTCCTAGCTAACTACAAGATGGGGAAGAGAGATATACCGAGTGATCCGTGTCCTCCGGTCTTCTCGTCGTCGTCTCGATCTCCCGCGGAAGCTCCGGTCTCCATCTCGTCGCCGGAAGGGCACCACGTCGCCTGCTTCTTTTACGGGCTCCCGCCTCTATACCGAGGCAACTCGGGCACGAAGTTGGCGAGCCGACGTGCCCAAGATTTGCTGTAGAATATAGTGTAGAACCATGTCTCATTTTGGGGTTCATGGAGGTGCCATTTTGGTGGAGGGATGATACATGAACTATGTAGAGGAACTTGGGGATTTTTGGAGCATGAAATGAACAAAAAAACCCACACCAATAAAAATGGGCAGCCCCATCTCTTTTGGCCAGCCATAGCTAAGGGAATGTAAGAGAGGAGAGGAAAAAATGAGTGAGTCTCAACCATATCCAAGAGAGAGAAAAAGAGATGATGAAAAGAAATCATCATCAAACAAGAACAACACTCCACCAACCTCATCATCACTCCAAAGTCAAGCTATCATGAACCATCATGAAAGTCAAGGGTGGAAGAATAATCATGACACAAGAATATGCAAAGACCACCCTCCACAAATGCTTATTTGCACAAATGCAAATAAGCCCTCCTCCACCAATCTTCGGCCAATGAAAGATACAAAGAAATATGGCTGAAACTGTAACGTTTTAGAAATCGTTTTGTGTTTGTTTCTGTTTTTGGGTGAAATTCGTCGGTATTTTCAGTTTTATACCGATTTTGATCAAACGGCCATATCGACTTGCCAGCACCTAGTTTTGATAAAGTAAAGCTAGTGCGCACACTTTGAGAGTATATGGGACGTTTTGGTCCAATTTGAATTTTTCCCATTTTTAATGTTATTTTAATCCGGTTTGCACATTTTTGGAAACTTCTCTTTTCAACTTTTCTTTAAATTTTCTTAAGTTAATCTAAACCACATATCATTTGTATGAGTGTGTGGACTAGGATTAAAGGGAAAAAGAAAAAGAAAAGAATAGAAAAGAAAGGGTGAGAAGGTGCATGCATGGTTGACCTTGGGTTTGAATGCATTAATTTGCATTTAAGTGTGGAAGTTGCTTGGAAATTCCTCTCTCTCTCTCTCCCTCTTCACTTGGCCGAGCCTCACTCTCCCTCTCCTGCCTTGTGCAATTTCCTATCTCTTTTCTTCATCATTCTTTCATAAAACAATCACAAAATCCATCTCTTTTCATCAAAATTCTCAATTTCTTCACTTCATCTCATTTTTCTTGACTTGGAGCATGCTAGCTTGGGTTCTTGATGTTCTTTGCTGTAGGTAATATTCCTTTACTGCTCTTTATGTGTTTTTAGTGTAGTTTAGCTAAATAGTTTCAGTTTAGATTGTTAAATTAGGGTTTGATGCGAAATATCGTATTTTAGTGTCGGTTTGTGGTTTTTAGGACCTGCTTTGATCCGGGTAGTTTACTAAGAAATTAAACATAGTGGTAGTATTGTACTAGGGGACCTGGAGCACCACCTTCGAGACGACACCCATGCCACCGGCCAGGGCCGGCGACGGCTAAAGGAGGGGCCGGCGACGCCGGCCATACTGTTGAGTTAGGGTTTGGGTTTTCCTGTGTAGGTGTCTGCTGTGGTTAGGGTTCCTCTGGTCTTATTGATTTGTTTAGTTTTCACAGTAGGCAAAATCTGGGATCAATTGGGTAGTTTCTAGTATTTCGTGTCCGCGCGATACGTGTTACGACACGGGTCGTGCAGTTTTCGTGGTTTCGCTCTTAAGTTGTTTTCGTCGTGTCGCTACTCTCGTTAGCCACGATACGAACACTTAAGAAGTGGTTGTGTGTTGTTGTGTCGGTTAGATGTAGCTAGTTCGTATTTCGTAGCTGTAATTAATATTTAGTTGCTTGTTGTTTATTTGTTGCAGGTTCGCAGACGAGGACTACGGACACTGCCACAGGGGGATTCAGGTGGTAGACTTCATCTAGCTTGGAGTGTGGGTGAGTAGATTTAACATCTACAGGGGAATCGCCCGCATGGCGTTATGCGTCTGGGCTAGAAATCTTTACCTTGTCGCATATTCTATGTCATGTTTAGAATTGCGCATATACCTTGCTGTTTAGTGATAGTTGTGATTGGACTAGTATCCTTAGGATACTGCACTATTATTGACGGCTCAGATTGCGAGAGCACTGATTGTATGCCACACACACCGTCAATAATTGCCATGTCATACACAACCATATTTAGAAATGCTATTGTATGGTTAGGGACATTGTGACCTTGATACATATTTCTTATCGTTTATAACTTAGACTTGACATGCTAGTTCCTGTTTACCTATAGGGTTTTGTACCATTAGTGTTAGGTACATTTACACCTAGGGACATAGATACAGGTGTACTTGCATTTCATACTTTACTTATACCTGATAGGTATATCACATCATCATGTAGGTAGATACCTATATCTCTGCTTTACTATTCATGTGTTCATTTATATCTGGTGAATGCTATGCTTTACATTTATACGCTTTCAGTACAGTTTTTATATTGCGTATATTTTATTCATGGATTATCGCATTGTTATATGGATTTTTCATGATGTTTTCTGGATTTGGGAACCGTGGTAGTTCATGAAATTATGCATACATTGAAAAACCCGGTTTCCTTGAGATGATATTATAGCATCCACCATGAGATTTATCGGTGCTGATATATATACCCCATGCGAGGAGGCGTCGTGAGCCGTATGAGGGTACATGGTGGGGCCCGGAGGTACCCCGAAGCAAGAATGTTGTCGGAGTGAGTCGACGTCGCAGTGAGGCGATGAGGCCTAGGGGAGCCATACTTTCCGGTGACAGGACCAATGACTCATCGGCTATCGAGTGGATACCGACGGGAGTCATGTGCGTATGGATACGTGGAAAGACGGGGGTCAGAGCTAGGCACTCGTGCTTTCCGGATAGCGTGTGATACGTACTTATCAGTTTTCTGTGTCGATGCTTGGCACATTGGTTTCATGATATTTCTAATTACTCATTTGTATATATAACAGGGGATTGAGCCGCTGTTATATATACCCTTACACCAATATTAGTGGAATGGGACGCTAATATATGTGTATTGCCCTCATCATATTATTATGACATTATATTAGGATGTTAGAACTGTGCTGGAGATTTGATTTGGGACTTAAGAGATTCATTGGGATTGGATGTTGATATTGTACATACTAGAGATGTGAGATCCACTTGAGGTTGTACATATGATATATGTGAGATATACTGATATTGTATACACGAGAGATGTGAGATCCACTTAGTGTTGTACATATGATATATGTGAGATATACTGATGTTGTACATACTAGAGATGTGAGATCCACTTACTGTTGTACATTTGATATAGGTGAGATATACCTGATATTGTACATACGAGAGATGTGAGATCCACTTGCTGTTGTACATTTGATATATGGGAGATATACTGTTATTGTACATATTAGATATGTGAGATCTACTTGATGTGTACTTTCGACACTTATGTGAGATATACTTGATATTGTGTAGTTGAGGAGATGTGACACTTAGATGATATGAGAGCCAATTTGGTGACTGATTTGAGGGATTGGGATTTTGATTTGTCTTGCTGGATTGTGATCCTACCACGATGTCAGGATTCCGTGGAAATGACATATTTCACTCCATACCTCATCTTTTTATACTTGTGCACTGTTTCATGTATTAGGAGTACCTGTGAGAGTACCTTCATGAGTGTTGCACATTTTACTTTCTCATATCCCCAGTGCATGATTATTGCATACTGTTGTCATATCATTATTGCTTGATATATTGGTAGTACTTGTGAGTGTACTTTCCATTATTTCGTACTCATGACCTGTTATTACTGAAATTGACATATCTTAGACTCATGCTGTACGTTCATTCTTGCGATTACCTGCATATGTTATTTACTATTCACGAGTTGGCAACTCACCCCCGTTGTGCCACAGGTATTGCAGGTGTTTCCCCAGAGTAGTCGAGGCAAGCTTTCAAGCTTTTCAGCTATTCAGCTATTTACTATCTATCATCTTTTGGCTGCGGATACCACTTCGCCTGTCAGTGTGCAGTTTTGCCCAGGTGGGTTTTGTGGTTATCTGAGATTGTATTGTATATTCGTTGTATATTGTACTCTCCATCTACTACCAGTATGTTGTGACTTAGAGACTTGGTGAGGACGATTTTGTATATATTGTGGATTTGTTGCTTTTATACAGTTTCCTTTCTTTTGTCTCTTATTTCTTCGCTACGGCGTCGTATATCTGTTGTGGTGTTGTTTTCCGCCGTTGGGCGTGGATTTTGCTTCCGTTTGGGATGCTTTACTTTATATTTATGTTGTACCCTTTTTGGGGGCTTGTTTTATAAAGGAGGTGCTGTCAAAATTTTAAAGAAAACGTGGACTCTTTTAAAGAATTTGGGTTGTGATTTCAAATGTTTCAAAAACATTTTATTATCTTTTCCGTATTTTTATGGTTTAGATTTCTGGGTTTTGGCTTTCTTTTACTGCGTTACGTCTGGAGGCGTTGCGTAGTATTAGGGCCATCACGTACTAGTTCGGGTCGTGACAGAAATGGAAAGTAAACTGGCAACTCCAGAAAACTGGTCCCGTAATAAATTACAGGAAAACCCCGATACTGTGTATACACACCCGCATTTGTATTCCGACCGAAATACAAATACAATGAGACAAAATCTACACTGTACTATACTAGGATCCGGCTTAAACCAAAGCCGGCTAGTATTATCCGTTAGATCCTGATCCATGCAATACCGCACGTATCTGATCGAACCCTGCCATATATCGATACGGCCTCTAGTACTAACTGTCCGATCCTGATCCGTGCAATACCGCACGTATCTGATCGAACCCTGCCATATCTCCATACGGCCTCTACAGCGTTTCGCCCGAAAAATTAAGCAACTGAATGTGGGGGACTCTAAACACTCGTCAATACTACGGCTATGGATTTAACCACTAGCACGTCAGAGGTATTAGCCATACGTGACGGGCCACCAGCTATTGACCGAAAGGGACGTCTGTGAGCGAACTCAGCCTGACACCCTACTGAGCCTGTCAGTGACAATATCCGTACAGTCCGGTCCGTTCGTTTATGAGCATCGCATGGCGGGCCTAGGGGGTTGGTAAAAGTCAGACCCCAAAAAGTGGTACAAGTCATGTCAGAGATCAGCCCAGAACACCCTGAGATACTACTGGAATGCCTACCAGTAAATCTCCTGCCTTGGCCAAGGACTTTTCATGTTCTGGCTCTCCTAGACACAGCGCGACCTCACCCCCAATACCGGGAGAGACGAACCCCCGAAGATCCGCTCACTGCCTCCATGTAGCTCGGGACCGTACCCAACTAAAACCTGTTTGCATGTCTCCTTTGAGCGTGGTAGGGTAGTAATCAAAGTATAGTGGGAACTCACACGAGACAAATGACGATCCCCAGGTCGATGAACTAACCTGTACACATGTCACCAGGGAACTGCTATCTGACATAAGGTATAAGACCAACTAGCATGTTCCCGGCGAGTCTTGTCCGGTGTACTCATAACCCAATGAGCACCTGTATACATCTTAGGTGAACCAACTGACACCAGTGGCTTGTGAGACCGGCCACCGCCCCTCGTCGGGGTCTCGACTGTATACACTAGTCTACTCTGGAGTATCGATGCCCTGTCTTGAAACTCCCACGACTAAGGACCTTTTAAGGATGTGCTTATAGACTACCAGCTCCCACGTATATGATCGCCCTCATACTGCTGGTGGTCAAGCAAGAATCCTAGGGGCTCTATCAACGTGTAATAGCGACATGTCAGGTCACCTAAAGCAGTACACGATGATAAAGATAAACCAGATAGCATACTATCATCTTGAGTAAGACTGTCCTACTGGGACAGGTCCTCCCTCAATCATTGCAATCACGTGCCTGTGATCCAATAATTGACTCTGAGGGCACTATCTCCAACAATTTCCCACTTGCACTCAAGGCTAATTATTGCGATGTCGCATACTCACAGCCCGTGTAATACCGAACACCCAACTCCTCTACTAGTCAGTCTCACAAAACTCGTTTGCGAAACTATTTCGTTCGAGAAATAGCCTCAGTGGGTGGATCCGCCTTGATGCTTCTTTCTATGTCTCTCTATATCTCAAGTTCGCGGAGAAACCCATCTTCCGAAATGAGCAATACTTGTCTTAGAATGTGTCTGGATGTCTGATGGGACCTAGCTCATAAATGAACTCCAAATCCAAACTTCTTAGACTGTATCGTCAACTGAACTTAATCAGTATCCTGCGCCATGCCTCCCTCAGTATTGCCTTGGACCACATGTCCAAAATACTGCCCCTCGTCAGAAGGAAAACTATAACTCTGACAACCTCCTTGTCGTCCAGGTCACCTTGGAAGCCTGGAATGATAACTGTCTCCTGAATAAGGCTGTCGTTATCATATCCCTAGAACATCCACTTGTGCTCTAAAACTGCTTCCGACTGCTTCTCCAGGATTGGATCAATGTCAACTTATTGCATCTAGTGCAATAACAACATCTGGTGTGGTACTTGATATCTCATGATTGACTCAATTGCCTGAGCAAGTGATCTGCCAATCATGCACATCCCTCTCCACTTTATTCTGTAAGACACCTTTAGAGAGGGTGACTCCATTACCTGCAGGTACACTACCGTGCCAGGAGTCGTCCATTCTAAATACTCTTAGAATGCTGTCTAAGTACCCTTAATTGGGAAACCACCCAAATCTATATCTAAAACCATAGATCTAGTAACCAGTATGTCTGATATAATGTCCAAGTCCCATGTGGAGAAACCACTGTGTGACGACCAAAGTATAACCGATAGTAGTATAGGAGCTTCTTTTCCTATTCTGTGTATGTTATCCAGATATCATGACATCACACCCTACTACCTTCTCAACAGATCCATCCCCTATTCTGATGAAGTTAAACCTATGACTGTCACATCAGAAATTGATGATCTATCTCCGCTATATCTGCTTTAGTCTATAAATAGACATAAGCCACCTGTCCACCAATGCTTCCGCTGCTCCCACTGACTACGACAACCCTCTGGCAGAGTCATATAGACGTACACTTCTAAAGCCAGTTTAGAACGACGCTATACTCATCCTCTCGCCGGGTCCCGCAGCCTGGAACAACAGCAATGGCAAGTGTGGGTAAACAAGAACTTCCCTGTCACCGTCCTTGAGGTTACCAGAGTACCTCTCGGGTGCCTGAAGTTACCCACTGTATCTGCGGAGTGGCCAATGGAATGTCAAACCAGATTGAATCTTTAGGTTCCTATGAAATCTTCAGTAATCGTTTGTGGTTCTGGAATCACTTCCAGTTCTACCATACTCCCACTACTGTTTTCTGAAAAAATCCATTTTTAATAAAACTGTGGCGAGTCTAGAACAATATCGCTATTGTTCTTCCAGATGGTAGAAAGTCACCCTCATTATAGCCTGGGTCAACCCACAAACAGCCATTACAGAAACGCGCCTTGAGTTATCCAGAGTCTGGTTTTAATCATAAGCCAGACAACTCCCCGTACCTTAACAATGTTAAGATATGAACTGTTCTATATCCAATATAGAACCAGAGGCACTGATTTAATTGAACCAGATTCAAATCATGCAGCTGTCTCCAGTGCATGTTAACTAAATGGAAGGAGGCCGATCAGCGTTACTCAACTTAGGAATGCTTCCAATTATGAGTAACCTGAAAGAGAAGCAAGTTCTCTTAATCATCACTATCAACTGAATACCATACACAAGTATCTACATCTTCGATCAACTTGAAGAATCCCGATACTTGCAACACCTGGTTCTCTACTTTATTCAAATACCTATAACTTCTCAAAATTCGGACCCTGTGTTTCCACGAAACACCTGTCTAAAAACTAGAGAAGTCATAAGTAAACCGAATATAGTACGAGGACCAACCCCTCTGTCCTAATGGACGCTGGACAACATACAATACTCTGTACAAGTCCCTTGAGTCTGATAACTCATTCACTGTGTGTCGTAGGTTGAAAACTGTACTTATGGTTAAGAAGAATTACACCGTTGTTTAATGCTCCTTACCTAACCATCCACTGATATAGATAAATGCCATCGACATAATTTCAAAAAGTATATCTCACTCTATGAAAATAGACGTACAGATATATCGATTTGAAATTGGTGCATAACAGCGGATATTCAAAACCAAATATTTGCCGACCGGCAAACAGCCCAGGTGATTTCCTCAAATATCACCGATTACAACGAATCCCGATATAATGAGGATGATCACCTAATTCCCACTAACCTACTCCCACTCATCATCTGTAAAACCATACAGATGTGAGAATCATACCTGGTAAATACATACCCTGGAATAAGGGCTAATTGGGAAATCGGTTTTCCTTTAACAGTACACAGTGAAACTGAAACATTGAAATGTTTCGATGGGGTATCCCGGTATTCCTAGCAATGCCTCTTCCATTATTCAGATTCACAACTGTAACCGTGTAATTCTTAGCCACCTCTCCAAATCCCTTTCTATGTCTTTAGTCATTACCTTCTGCACACCCCTTTAGGCCAAATGGTTTTCTTCCTTCCCTACCTTTCGGCACCAGCCTATGGTTTGGAAGAAGACTATCCAAGAAGCATAATGGGTGCACTGCCCTAATCCTAGGAGCACTCGCAATGCGAGAGAAGGTGAAGATAAAAGACAACTGAATAAACCTTATTCCTATTTCTCCTGAACCAGAATCCATCCCCGAACTGGAACAAGTTCCTTTCGAGTTCGTATATAACCATACGATGGAGTATCCAATAAACTGTGGATCTTCGTAGTGATACAGAGTGTCCTGGAGAAATACAAAGGTGATTTAGGATTGGCGAAGAAATACTTGGTTTGGTCGTGAATAGCAGTCGCAGTTTACTTTGCCCTCTTACTAATCCCTTTCTTTGTCTTAACTTAATACCTTCTACACACCATCATTATGCTAATTGGTTTTCTTCATTCCCCATCGTTCGGCACCAGCCTAAGGTTTGGAAGAAGACTATCCAATTTGCGTAATAGGTGTACTATCTCCTAAACCAAGGAGTACTCGCAACCTGAGAGAAGGTAAAAGGAAAAGACAACTGAATAATCCTATTCGTTTTCTCCAGAACCAGAAACCATCCTCGAATAAATTCCTTCGAGTTCGTATCTAACTATACGATGGTTTTGTCCAATGGAAGTGGACGTTCGTAGTAATACGGGGTGTCCTGGAGAAAAGAGTAAAAGTAGGAGTGGCAGTGAGATTAGCGACTCTGACAATCCAAAAGCCAGTGTTAAGAAGCTTCGGTCAACTTGGTCACTGAGTCATAGTCTTAGGGTCGGGTCAATGGTCGCTGCCAAAGAGAGAGAGAAAAGAAACACTCAGCGTGCACTCTAACCTAGATCAGAATGGTTACCAATTTATCTAATCTGGAAACCTCCCACTGTACCGTCAAATTCTCCTCCAAACCTGAAAGAAGAATTAGTCGGGATCACCCGAGGAGTAAACCAACTCATCAGTGGGAATCGGGATCCAACTATCATCGCATGATAACGTGATGGAATCCGCTCATGGTATCACACTCCAGAAGGTATGCGCATATCTGGCAAGTTTCAGTTTCTTTAGAAACTCCCGATGTGATTTTTGCCCCATGCTCTTATGACCTTGACGAAGGCCAACAAATCATAAGTCACATGTCAAGTTCTACCCGTCATTCTCCAGGTTGATTTGAACCCACCCGCACAAGCCCTTGACGAAGGCCAACAAGGCTATACGACTGTCCCAAACCAACGCATCTATCTATGCTGCAGAAAGGCAACAAGCAGCTACCATACACTATGCCTTAACGAAAGCCAACAAACATAGCATGAATACTACGTGCTACCCGTCTGAAATGACGGAGGGCTACGAATGGTTTCTGGCGAAAACCTTTAACGTAAAGAACTTGATATCGTTGAAAGAACTGGATAGCTTTTTGAAAATATAGTGACGAAAACCATTGCTAAAGAGGTCACTCCCGGTGAAGGGATCTCGGCTCTTTCCCCGTAGAATGAGGTGCAGGATATTCCAACTGAATACCACGGTGCAAAGCAAAAGTAATCGGCTATAGTGAAGTTATTGCCCTGATGCAAACTTTTTGTTCAAGGGGTCACTCCCGGTGAAGGGATCTCGGCCCTTGCCTCGTCGACTGAGGAGCAGGATATTCCAACTGAATACCACGATGCAAAACAAAAGAGAACGCCCTTGCAATAACAACTTTTTGAAAAGTGTTCCAACAACATCAGATTAGGTTTGTTTTTAACTTGCATTGATCCGAATCAACACAGTCCCATCAATTGATCACACCACAAAGAACGAAAATATATTGATGTACGTATATGCCATCCGCATTCGCCACTGGGTCCCGTCATTACCCGTTATGTTAGCTAACTAACGACAGAGAGGGGACTGGACTAGCGCGGATGCAAAACATATACAACATCCACTAATATATATATATACCAATATATTATATTTCGCTCAAGGCGTGATAAAATGCAACATTACAGAAATGTACAGCATCACAGAACAATACAGATATCTGGGATCCCCGGGTTTCACAGAGCCGCTACTGAAACCCAACGTTCCCCTGGTCGTGTGGATAGCCTGTGCAAGGAAATCCTAGACCCCTACGGGCGCGGCAAGTTACCCGCCAAAACCTGAAGCGAGGCAGCCCCCTTCAGCAACGTGAATGGACCACCCAACACTTCACGGAATCCGGTAACTTGGGCACCTCTCTTGGGTCAACCTGTACCCCCTACGAGTGCGGCGAATAGCCTGCCAATTCTAGAGTGAAGCCCCCTCCGTCTCAATGCCATGAGATGCGGGCTTATTGCCCTCTAGAACCTGGCTATCCGTACACCCCACCTTGGGGTAATCCTAGTACAGAAAGTAAAATATACATACAACGGGTACATCGACCGCAACCTAGTCGTGCCCCAAAATAATAATACAAACAGGCAGTGACGGCAGTCCACATGTCGGACGCCCGCCCTGCAATATCAAATGTACATAATACAACAAAAACTGTACTAGCATTGCATCCAGGCTATCCCCCACGACCAATCCGCAACATCACAGCAATACACAGAACATCAACGTGAAAGTCACGTTCGCAAATCCGTCTAACCGGGCTATAGCAGTTAGACTGGATTTACCGATCAAGTGACATTCACGGTCGCAGATATAATGTAAATACTGTGAACTAATGTGTTTAAAATATCCGATCGATCAAATTTTACCAAGTGGGCCCCAAGCATTACTGTAGCAACTAAAGAAATTCTGGGCCCAAAAAGAATGTTCCAAAAACCCTATTTTCAAGTCAGGAGGCCTCTGTAAAAAATTGGTGCACTGATCACTCAAAAGAGCGGCGGAACCGCGGCCCAAGCATGGGTTTGGCCGCGGTTCCACGGTCGAATAATGAGATCTCGCGACCAAATTTTTACAGTAGGCTTATACTTCCCTGCACAGTATTCTGAGACTACCTGAAAAAATTTTCGAGACAAAAAAATTTCGACAGAAAACTGTTGTACTGAAAAACGCGGATTTTGGAATTTTTGATCGATCGGAAATGTAAACACGTTAGACAAAGCTAGACTATGTTAATGGCGAGGCTCTGATACCACTGTAAGTGCACGGCGACGACCCGGCCTCCATCCCGAGGCCAAATGCGGAAGCGATGGTTAACTTTAATTTTTCAAACCAGCACCACCGCGCACTAAAACCCGGATCGTGCCATTAACTAGTCCTAGCTAACTACAAGATGGGGAAGAGAGATATACCGAGTGATCCGTGTCCTCCGGTCTTCTCGTCGTCGTCCCGATCTCCCACGGAAGCTCCGGTCTCCATCTCGTCGCCGGAAGGGCACTACGTCGCCTGCTTCTTTTACGGGCTCCCGCCTCTATACCGAGGCAACTCGGGCACGAAGTTGGCGAGCCGACGTGCCCAAGGTTTGCTGTAGAATATAGTGTAGAACCATGTCTCATTTTGGGGTTCATGGAGGTGCCATTTTGGTGGAGGGATGATACATGAACTATGTAGAGGAACTTGGGGATTTTTGGAGCATGAAATGAACAAAAAAAAACCACACCAATAAAAATGGGCAGCCCCATCTCTTTTGGTCGGCCATAGCTAAGGGAATGTAAGAGAGGAGAGGAAAAAATGAGTGAGTCTCAACCATATCCAAGAGAGAGAGAAAAGGAGATGATGAAAAGAAATCATCATCAAACAAGAACAACACTCCACCAACCTCATCATCACTCCAAAGTTAAGCTATCATGAACCATCATGAAAGTCAAGGGTGGAAGAATAATCATGACACAAGAATATGCAAAGACCACCCTCCACAAATGCTTATTTGCACAAATGCAAATAAGCCCTCCTCCACCAATCTTCGGCCAATGAAAGATACAAAGAAATATGGCCGAAACGGAAAGTAAACTGGCAACTCCAGAAAACTGGTCCCGTAATAAATTACAGGAAAACCCCGATACTGTGTATACACACCCGCATTTGTATTCTGACCGAAATACAAATGCAATGAAACAAAATCTACACTGTACTATACTAGGATCCGGCTTAAACCAAAGCCGGCTAGTATTATCCGTTCGATCCTGATCCGTGCAATACCGCACGTATCTGATCGAACCCTGCCATATATCCATACGGCCTCTAGTACTAACTGTCCGATCCTGATCCGTGCAATACCGTACGTATCTGATCGAACCCTGCCATATATCCATACGGCCTCTAGTACTAACTGTCTGATCCTGATCCGTGCAATACCGCACGTATCTGATCGAACCCTGTCATATCTCCATACGGCCTCTACAGCGTTTCGCCCGAAAACTTGAGCAACTGAATGTGGGGGACTCTAAACACTCGTCAATACTATGGCTGTGGATTTAACCACCAGCACGTCAGAGGTATTAGCCATACGTAACGGGCCACCAGCTATTGACCGAAAGGGACGTCTGTGAGCGAACTCAGCCTGACACCCTACTGGGCCTGTCAGTGACAATATCCGTACAGTCCGGTCCGTTCGTCTATGAGCATCGCATGGCGGGCCTAGGGGGTTGGTAAAAGTCAGACCCCCAAAAGCGGTACAAGTCGTGTCAGAGATCAGCCCAGAACACTCTGAGATACTACTGGAATGCCTACCAGTAAATCTCCTGCCTTGGCCAATGACTTTTCATGTTCTGGCTCTCCTAGACACAGCGCGACCTCACCCCCAATACCGGGAGAGACGAACCCCTGAAGATCCGCTCACTGCCTCCATGCGGCTCGGGACTGTACCCAACTAAAACCCGTTTGCACGTCTCCTTTGAGCGTGGTAAGGTAGTAATCAAAATACAGTGGGAACTCACACGGGACAAATGACGACCTCCACGTCGATGAACTAACCTGTACACATGTCACCAGGGAACTGCTATCTGACATCAGGTATAAGACCAACTAGCATGTTCCCGGCGAGTCCTGTCCGGTGTACTCATAACCCAATGAGCACCTGTATACTTCTTAGGTGAACCAACTGACACCAGTGGATTGTGAGACCGGCCACCGCCCCTCGTCGTGGTCTCGACTGTATACACTAGTCTACTCTGGAGTATCGATGCCCTGTCTCGAAACTCCCACGACTAGGGACCTTTTAAGGATGTGCTTATAGACTACCAGCTCCCACGTATATGATCGCCCTCATACTGCTGGTGGTCAAGCAAGAATCCTAGGGGCTCTATCAACGTGTCATAGCAACCTGTCAGGTCACCTAAAGCAGTACACGATGATAAAGATAAACCAGATAGCATACTATCATCTTGAGTAAGACTGTCCTACTGGGACAGGTCCTCCCTCAATCATTGCAATCACGTGCCTGTGATCCAATAATTGACTCTGAGGGCACTATCTCCAACAATAACACCGTTTGTTAAGTTGTCTACCTTAAATAGGCAAGCACCCAGTTCTCCGGCTCCCTGAGGCTCAAAAGATTGGTCTCGCTTAAACATATATTTACTAGGGCCCTTATTGTAATTTATAAAACTTGATAGGGTTTTATGTAAAAATAATTTTGTATAATTTACATAATACACCTCAAGTATTTAATTATCGTCTTTAGAGTTTCATTGTTGTGGATTTTATATTTGTGACATTTCTAGTGAATAAACCTATTTTTCAAAATATAGGGTATTTAATTGTAATATTGAACTTGTATGGAATTTCATGGTATTTTTATGTAAAGTGATCATTTTGATTTAGAAAAGTTGGAATATTTATATTATATCAAAAATAGGTATTTTGATAATACATACATACATACATATATATATATATATATATATATATATATATATATATAATTTTATTATATCTAGAAATCTCATTTTCTTAAGATATTTTTATTTCAAATCTTTCGAGACCAAATGCTCCTTGCGGAGGTCTGCATCTCGCACTACTAAGCCCAGAGATGTGTGATAATCCGCACCATCCCATTCGGGTTCCCCAAAATGGGTTGTAGCGGCGCTTTGCAAAGATTTGTAAATATACGTAATCTTGTAGAAAACGGTTTTAATAGTAAATGGTATTTATATGTAAAGTTTCGTTTTCCCGTATTCTATGTTCCCGAAAGGTATTGTGCTATGTTTGTTAGTGTATATGCCCTAGAGGCCATTTCTGTATCATACTAGTTTGCATATTACTTAATAGAAGCTTGGGATATTCACCTTGTATAGACAATCTTGCTCAAAATGGTAGTATGCTACTTGGTTTGTTTCTACTTTAATGTGTGCATGTGTTTTTATAGCATATCGCCTTTACACATTAGTGGAGCCCTTAGGATCTTTGCTTGATTACCAGCGTTGTGATGGCAGTCACACTCGTGGGGGCTGGGTAATCCACAAGCACATCCTTATGCAGATCCCTAGTCATAGGACTATCGAGACAGGACATCGATACTCCGGAGTAGACTAGCGTATGCGCTTCTCATCCCAGCTTGGGAGACGGTCTGTCTCACAGCCGTCAGTACGTCGTACTTGAGAACTGTTGGTTGATATTATACCTATCGTCAGTTATCAGTTCCCAGGTGACATGAGTACAGCTTAGTCCGTTAACTTGACACTGTCACTTCGCCTCGAGTGTGTTCCTACTGTTCTTAGATTGCTACCCTAGCACGGCTCAAAGGAGTTGTGGAAACAGGTAGCAGTTGGGTGCAGTCCCGAAGCACTTGGAGGCAGTGACGGTTGTTTTCCCCAATCAGAGCAAAGCTCTGTTGGAAATTCAAAATTCAAATTTTGAAGCAACGCTTCAAATCTCAGGCGCAACGTGCCACGTGTCATGCGCAGATGCATCAGCGCAGCGCCCAAGAAGGCGCGCCCAATCAGAGCAAAGCTCTATTTAAAGGAAGCAACGCTTCAGTTGCGCAAGCACTGCGCTGCGTAACACGTGTCAGCGGAGATGTGCTCGCGCAGTTGCGCTGCGCTGTGCGCTGCGCGACACGTGTCAGCACAGATGCGCTAGCGCAGTTGCGCTGAGCTTTGTGCTGCGCGACACGTGTCAACGCAGATACACTAGCACAGTTGCGCTGCTCTGTGCGCTGCATGACACGTGTCACGCGCTGGGGCATTTGCGCCAAACAGAATTAAGATTTTAAAGAAATCTTTCTGTTCTTGTTAAATCAAGAAGATTTTCTTCTGTAAAACAGAAGCCCTTGGATCAAAGATCCTACGGTGGGGAAAATTCCCCAAATCACTCAGAGAAAGATCTCTTTAACAAATTTAACTAATTTATGGGCACTATAAAAAGGACCCCAGACCTCAATTCAAAAGCATGAACATTTTCTGGAAAAAAAAGAGAACTCTGAAAAACTCCTCAAGAACAAAAAGGTAAAAACCTTTAGAAAAATAGAAAGTTCTCTTATGAACAGATCATAGATCTAAAAACAAGATCAATGATCTTTAATAAAAAAATAAAATAAAATAAAATAGTGCTTTGCACTTTTATGAACATTTGGTTCGTGAAATAAAAAGAAAAACTTGTTTTTCTTTGATCTAAATTAGATCAAGGAAACGAATAGTGCTTTGCACTTCTTCTTATAAACCATTGGTTCTTGAATCTAAAAGATTCTTAAATCGCAGTGCCTTGCACTTGCAAACTGCGCTGTTGCGCTCTTGGATTGGCGCAAGCCACCGGAGCGCGCCACGTGTCAGCAGCGCAGGCGCAGCGCATTAGCGCAGCGCACTGCGCTTGCGCGACACGTGTCAGCACTATAAGCGCTTGCGCTCTCTGCTTGGCGCAAAGCGCCTGATAAATGCAATGCATTTCTCAAAGGGCCAGGCCCAAGTCAAAAGACCAAACAGGCCTAATTAAATTGATGCTCTGCATCATTTATAAATGGGCAAAGCCCAAAAAAAATAATAAAAATGCTATGCAGATGCCTTGCAGAGCCCAAAATAAATTGATGCTCTGCATCTTTTATGGGCAGAGCCCAAACAAAAAAATAGAAAATAATGCAATGCATTATTTAAAAATGGGCCAAGCCCTAACACAGGTCTAACAGACCAAAAACAAATAAAAGGCGTTGAATACTTTTCAACTGGACTTAGCCCAATCATGGTCGTAAGTCCTCAAATTAAATTGACTGAGAAAGATTGCTCCCTTAAATCAATTTATATCCGGTTCGAGGGTACATCTCCGAGCTCCTCTGACACCCATCGTTGTAATCCTTCAACGACGTCAGAGAGATGACGGGTCCCGACGACCACACATCAATACGGACTGCGGGGTCCTTAAACTCATGGACCGAAACGTCCTTAAACTAATGTCGGACCACCACGTCCCTAAACTGGAATATGGACCACTACGTCCCTAAACTGGAATACGGACCACCACATCCCCAAACTGGAATACGGACCACTACGTCCCTAAACTGGAACAATAGAGCCTCCAAACGCTCTTTTGCCGGATCTAAACGGTCCCGTTTAAGTTGATCTTAGCCCCAAACACGGCTAACGTATCCTTAAACATTCAAATGGATTATAAAACTCCCAATCAACTCTGGTTCGAGGGTACATCTCCGAGCTCCTCTGATACATGTCGTTGTAATCCTTCAACGACGTCAGAGAGGTGACGAGTCCCGATGGCCATACATTAAATGGATCACCGCGTTAAGTTGATCTTAGTCTAAAACAGGACTAACGTATCCTTAACGGACGTTTAAGTTGATCTTAGCCTCAATACGGCTAACGAATCCTTAAACTAAAAACAACAAACCCAAATCTAAGTAAATACGGATTTAGATTAATCCACATCCTATGGGCGACGGCATTACTTAGTCTCCGTATACAATCCACGGGCATCCACAAACAAACAAACGCATACACGACACCAAGTGAAATTCTGGAGAAGGAGAAAGTTGTTACCGCGACGCGGTAGCGTAATTAACTGCAGGGGCTTGCGCCTGCAGGGAAGAGCATCCCCACAATCAAAAACCCCCCAAGCGAGGAGGAATCTGACGAAGTCTGCTATATCGGCCGCATCCGTCTAAACCCCCGATACACGGTGCCATAAATCAACTTGGCATCTTCAGAGAGATGGACGGATAAGACCAAATAGCATCTGTCCCGAATCTCAGCGTCAGGACCTCGCGGTCTTGTGCGCCGTCTTTCGGAGGGGAACAGATTCTGGCACGCCCGGTGGGACCTCTTCCTCTTTCCACTCCACACTTCGTGTGTCGTCTTCGCGAACCAATCGCGGTTTGTTAAACGGTTGCCTTCGGATTTCAAGTTACTAAGATTTGGTCTCTTGCCTGGCGCAGAACTTAAGATTCAATGGCCTCTAACTGCACCAACTGCTCGAAATGCCACTGCAATGGACGCTCCACCTCCCCCGGAGGTGTAGCATATGGGCCCCAAGCGGCTTCCTTCCTCACTCTGCCAATAGACCAGGTGACCCAAGCCACCACTGGCCTGTTCTTCGGGACCATGATCCCACCTACAAGCTTCTCTATGCCGATACCTGCACCGGAAGTGAACAAGAAGTCGGTCTTCGACCGACTCACTGCCACGACGGCCCCTGTCAACGGGTCACCCACTGCCAAACCAACAGCTTCGGTTTTCGCCAGGCTGGATCAGAACTTTAAATTGGTTGTCCCAAGGAAGGCAATGACTACTGCTCCAGAAGTTGTCAAGGTGGCTTCCCCTGTCAAAGAGTCAGTCTTTTCAAGACTGACGGTTCCTGCTCCTGTCCCTGCTCGAGGATCCGTCTTCGACAGGTTCAATATCACCCCTCAAAGGGCAACCTCAGTCTTTAAGAGGTTAACAGCGACGGTGCCCCATTCAGACAGGGGGCAAAAAGAAGCTATCTCTATCTCTGAGCCAGTCCCAAAGGCTCGTTATGCTCGACGTCGCCATTGGCAACGAGTGAGGAAGGCAGGGGGCAACTCTCCCTCAGGGCTAACTCCACCGGCTCCAGTGGTGGAAGTCAACGCTGCTGTTCCAACTGGGAACAGCTTTGAATTCCTGAGGAGGGTACGGAAGAACTCTCCCACCGCTACATTGAAAAGATCTCCTCCACCTGCGGAGAGAGTTCCGGAAACAAAACAAGAAAAGCCCTCTCAACGGCTATCCTCAAAAATATACAAGGTTTGGCGAAGGGTTCAAGACTCCGTGATTGACCCAGATCACTCTCGTCAACAGAAAAAGATGAAGGTGCAAAAAGAAAATGACCGTCCTATTAAACAGAAGAGGACAACAATCGCTAGGGTGCCCACTGCAACGGCCCCCTCCACTTCAACGGCCCACAAAGGAAGAAGGCCGGAGAAAACCCCCGCGTCGGAGACAGATATCAGTGGTGATGAACCCAAACGCCCTAAGTCAGGGGGCATAATAGTTCATACTGTCTACGTAGCATCTGGTAAAGAAGATAGCCGCATATCTACGGGTCATCGACCGCTCACCCGATCAGTGACCAAGGCACAAGAGCAACAGAAAAAGCTCCAAGAAATGATGAATGCTATGGATGCACTTACCGGACCAAAAGAAAGCCCTGAAACGTCCTCGGACGAACGTCAGGAGGAAGAAACCGACGCTGAATTCCTTCGTCGGATATTGGAGAAGAAGGACAAAGAGGCTGCTGAACAAGCAGCCAACATACAGCGTATGGGCCTCCTCTTCCAAGACATGATAGGGATGATGATACAACAAGATCCTCCGGCCGAAGAGCCCCTGATCGTCCTTGGAGACGATAGGGGAGAAACATCAAATCCTCCACCAGCTCTGTCGATGGCTAAGGAGGATACAATCTCCAAAGCTGATTTGGATGAGTACATCGCCCAACAAATACGGGTTCATCATGCGACCGAAGCGGCCGGCCAGGTCGTAAAAACGGGGCGGCCATATCCAAGTTGGTACGATCAAATCAAGTACCCACCCGGTTACACAATTCCCAAGTTCCATGTCTACAAGGGGACGGGCAATCCTCACCAGCATGTTGCCCAGTTCAGGGCCCTCTGCGGCAACACCGGCGGTGATGACAAGCTGTTGCTTCGCCAGTTTGTTGGAAGTTTATCGGATACGGCGTTCGAGTGGTACTCTGAGCTCCCGAACGATTCTATCAAAACCTTCGCGGAGATGGAGCTACTGTTTACTCAGCGTTTTGTAAGCGCCAGTGAACGTACCCCGATGACGGCACTGATTAACGCCAGGGTAAAGCCAGGCGAGACGTGGGTTCAGTACGCTATACGATGGCGGAACTTATGGTCGAAGTGCGAGCAGCGCATTGAAGAAGCTCCCGCAGTGGGTATGTTTGTGGGAACCCTTGATCCGCAAGCAACCATCTCGCAATTTATGATGTTTTTCAAGCCGACTACCTTCCAGGCCTTGATTGACAAGCTAGCGCAGATGGATCAGATGGGCCATAAACCTCCTCTTCCAAAGCCGGACTCCCGAAATGACAAAGGGAAGGGAAAAGCGATCGTCGTGGCTAATGCTCAATAACAACCGAGCAACTCGAAGCCGGTTGTGCGTCAAAATAATATGCGTCCGTACGTAGACCTTGAGGAGAGACTAGGGCGTCCTTACTCGTTTCCCCGCGATAAAACGAGAAGGTTATTCGAGCTGGCATTACGCAACAGACTCATAAATCTGTCGGATCCAAAACGTCCGTTGCAACCAAGTGACGTCAACGAGCCCAACTATTGTCCTTATCATCGAGTACCAGGCCATCCGATCGAAGATTGCTACGTTTTCAAGAATTGGCTTGAAAACCAGTACCGGCAAGGCAAGTTCGCGTTATCTGACAAATGGAAGGTGAATCCCCCGCAGCCCCACACCTCTAAGGGGACGACTACGCCGGGGGCAACATGCTTCGTCGTTGAAGAAGCTCCTTGGAAGGTTGTATTATCAGCTAAGACAAAGAGGATGCTAAACGATCTTCAGACATGTCCAGCGATCAAGTGGAAGAACCCGTTGGAACCGCAGGTCATTGAAGGGATGTTGAAGCCACGTCCAACTCCAAAGACCGATGGTGGTGGCTCAAGCACTCGCAACCAGCCGTCAAAATCCTCGAAGAAGAAGAAAAAGAAATCTAAGAAGCCCGTGAAGCCTGGCGACAAGCGCACGGACTTGCAAAAACAAATTGACGCGCTGGAGGAATACAACTAGAGGGCACGGACTCCCATTACACTCCAAGAGTTTCTCAACCATGTCTTTCAAGAGGAAGGTGAGGGAGAAAGTTCGTCAGATGAATCCGAAGAATGTGTGGCGACCTGTCGTGTGATTTCCCATTCGTTCACGAACGGTGAAGAAACTCCTTGTACTGAAACGCTGGGGGCAGACCCTGAATCAAAAATTCTGGGGCCATCAGATGAGGAAATTGACGCATTCCTCAACGAAGCTCAATTGAAAAGTAAAGCTGATCGAGAACGCGAGACGGCTATATTTGAAAGGGCCAAGTGCCAGCGACTTGATGAAAGAGCTGAGATGATCCCGCTGGAGCAAAACACCTCCGCTGCCGACAAAAGCCAATTCAAGATGAGAAAAAAGTTTGCCAAGGCCATATCAATGGGCATGAAGAAGGAAACATCACCGGTGAAGTGGAGACGCACCCCTCCTATTGCTTATATCATCAAAAGGTGTCGCACCCCATTCAAGAGTGCAAAGCTTTCGACAGATGGTGGCAGGGATATGTTACTCATCGACAACATTTTAAGCGGGAACAGCGCAAGACTCGTCGGGAGCGAAAAATGCGACCGAAGAGCTTAAAAGAACTACCGGCGATTGTCGCATGGTTAATACCGGCGGGTCACAAGTGCCTACATTCGGGAGCGATTCTGATGAAGAGCTAGAACTTTCCCCTCTCTTTAAAGAGTCCACTTCGGGAAAAGAAGAAGAGCCGAAGGTCTGCGAAAATATACAGCTACGTAATCGGACGCTGCCCGAAAAGAATCTCGGACCCTCAAACAGAAAAGATAAAGGGAAAGAAAAGGTCTCTAAAGATATCGTCTTAGATGACCAAGCGGTGGAGGAGTTAAGCGCCAAGGACCCGCCGAAGAAGAATAAGGTGGATTACAACGTCCTAGCGCACCTGAGGAAACTACCCTCACAGCTCAGCATTCTCGACGCCTTTTTGCTATCAAAGGAGGCGAGAGATTCGTTGATTAAGGCACTCTGAGATCCGGAACAATTCCAAGCATGCCTGGCCGAGGAAAAGATGAAGGATGAATTGGAAGAAGTGCACACGGCCGATGTCACTTTCAGTGACGAGGACCTTCTCCTTAGGACGTGCGAGCACAATCGCCCCCTCTATGTCTCAGGATACTGTCACGATATAAAGATAGGCAAAATCCTGATCGACAATGGATCCTCCGTTAATCTCCTCAATGTACGGGTCTTAAAAGAAATCTGCATGAGCGTCCAGCACCTTGCTCGGGACAAGATCACCATCTCCGGGTTCGATTCCCAATCATCAAAGACTCTTGGATCTGTGATACTGACGCTACGCTTCGGGCTACTCATCACGGACATTAAGTTCCACGTCATAGACGCCAAGACATGCTACAACGCTTTGCTCGGCCGACCATGGTTACACGAGTACAACATCATCCCTTCTACACAACATCAGTGTATGAAGTATTTTAAGGATGGTTTCGAGTATACCGTGACGGGAGAACTGAACCCGTTCTCTGTGAACGAGGTCCGCAAATATGAAGACGCCAAATACTTCTTACCGGATTTCGAAGACACAGAGAAGTGTCACAAGCCAGAGAATAAAACTAACGCTACCATCCCTGTCTTCGGCAGTGATACTGAGGAGGAAGAGGAGATAATTTATTCGGGTCTGCCCCAACACAATAAGCCAGGACCATCCACTCCTACGTTGGTCTTTGGTAGTGATTCGGAGGATGAGGTCCATGTCGTATTCTCTGCTCGACCTTCAATACAAGCTTCCGCTGACGAAGAGCAAAGTTTACAAGTCGCTATGGTGCCGCTTAAACATTATAAAGAACTGGATGAGCTCAGTATCGACAGTGTAGAGGAGCTGCAGACGTTCCATATCCCTCCCAGGCGAAAAGGCGAAAAGGCAATTATATTCTACCGCTGTGAAGAAAACAAAGTGGAGAAAGAAATCTGGCACGGGGCAGATCCTATGCTGGACAGACTTCAACCCATCCGTCTACCCAGATATTATACAGAAGGCTTGAAGAAGCTGTTGAAGCGCCAAGGGATACCCTTCCAACAGACCGTTAGAAAGGCCAAATTCTATGACAAGGTCTGGAACGTCCCCGGAACTCAGCTCAAGCTGCCTAATGGGAGAATGGAGATAATCGGGCTCGGATACATTCGCTCCAAGAAACGAGAGCTGCTCCGCGACTGTTACATCGTGCACAACTTCAATGAAGAAGCGGGTGCTCAATGGGAGGACGCCAATCCTGAATCGGTAAAAATTCCAGATGCAAAAGTGCTCAGTCCGTCGTTCGAAGAACAAATGGACAAACTTATAAGGAAAGCTGGTAAAAAAGTCTGAGATGATCACAACCGCGAGACGGCCATCTACGAGAAAGCCAAGACGCAACGCCTTCTCCAACAGACCGTGAAGGATGAAAATGCCACTCCTTGTCAACCTGTTATAAAGAAGGCTCAGCGCAAAAGCAGAAATAAGTCGAAAAGCAAAAAAGGCGCTCAACAACAACAAAGCAGGGCTAAGAAGCCACGCAAACGGGAGTCGAGCGTTATTGATCTATCCCTTATAAAGAAAATGGGTCGGGCATACTCGTTTCCGCGAGACAAGACGAAGAAGATACTTGACCTCGCTCTAAAACATCAGATGCTTACACTGCCGGAGTCCAAAAACCCCGAACAAGCAGGCGAAGTCTCTAACCCAAATTATTGCTCCTACCACCGAGTGGTAGGACATCCTCTCGAAGACTGCTTCACCTTCAAGAATTGGGTCGAAGATCAGTATCAGCTTGGCAAGTTCGCTCTGTTTGACAACTGGAGGGTAGCGCCGCCACAGAAGCACGAACCAAAGCTACAAGAACAGAGCCAACTCCATATTGGGATTGGAAGCGGGTTCGCACTTGTCACATGATAACAATATTAAAAGAAGGGCCCGAGAACATGGACGGCCTTCCCTGGTGCTTCGAAAACAGCAATGATGGGGTGATTTCAGAATTTCCGCCAGCTCCGAAAGGACTGGAGGATGGAATACATACCACCGCAGATAACCTCAAGAAAATTGAGTTGGGAATGCTAAATGACCCACGACCGACATTCGTCAGCGAGCTGCTATCTGAAGAGAGGGTGGCCGCGTTAAAAGACGTGCTTCTACAACATAGAGATTGCTTCGCGTGGAACTATTTCGAAATGCCGGGATTAGATCCAGAAATTGCTGTGCATAGGTTGGCAATATCTTCGGACGTCAAGCCAGTCAAACAGGCGCCGAGAAAAATGTGGCTCGAGCTTGAGATGAGTATTAACGCCGAGGTCAAGAAGCCGATCGACTCTGGCTTCATCCAGGAGGTCTAATACCCTGAGTGGATCGCCAACATCGTCCCGGTGATGAAGAAAAATGGGATGGTGCGCATATGCATGGATTTTCGGGATCTCAATGTAAGTGCACGGCGGCGCCCCGGCCTCCATCCCAAGTCCAGAATGCGGAAGCGGTGATATACGTTAATTTTTCATGAACTGGCACCACCGCGCACTAAAACCCGGATTGAACCATTAACTAGTCCTAGCTAACTACAAGATGGGGAAGAGAGATATACCGACTGATCCGAGTCCTCCGGTCTTCTCGTCGTCGTCCCGATCTCTTGCGGAAGCTCCGGTCTCCACCTCGTCGCCGGAAGTGCACCACATCGCCTACTTCTTTTATGGGCTCCCACCTCAATGCCGAGGCAACTCGAGCACGAAGCTGGCTAGTCGACGTGCCCAAGGTTTGCTGTAGAATATAGTGTGGAACTTGTGTCTCATTTTAGGGTTTTGGATGTTGCCTTTTGAGATGGTGGAGGAATTGATTTTTGAGATGAACTAGAGAGATTTTCTTAGCACCCTTAGAAAGCCAAAATGCCATACTTGAAAATGAATCCCACTCTTCTCCAATAGTGGCCGGCCCCTTATGTGATTGGAGAGAGAGAGCAAAGACAAGGGGGTGGGTGGAAAGCAAGTGATGAAGAGAAAATCAAATGATCACAACAAAACCCAACACTCCAAAGCAACCATCATCTTTCCACAAGTCAAACCATGATGACAAGAAGAAGTCAAGAAGTCAAGGTCAATGGATGGTGCAACCATCATGATACAAATATATGCAAAGAACAGCCTCCACAAATGCCTATTTGCAACAATGCAAATAAGCCCTCCTCCACCAATCTTCGGCCAATGAACGATACAAAGGAAATTGGCCGAAACGGAAAGCAAACTGGCAACTCCAGAAAACTGGTCCCGTAATAAATTACAGGAAAACCCCGATACTGTGCATACACACCCGCATTTGTATTCCGACCGAAATACAAATGCAATGAGACAAAATCTACACTGTACTATACTAGAATCCGGCTTAAACCAAAGCCGGCTAGTAAAATCCGTTCGATCCTGATCCATGCAATACCGCACGTATCTGATCGAACCCTGCCATATTTCCATACGGCCTATAGTACAAACTGTCCGATCCTGATCCGTGCAATACCGCACGTATCTGATCGGACCTTGCCATATCTCCATACGGCCTCTACAGCTTTTCGCCCGAAAGCTGAGTAACTGAATGTGGGGGACTCTAAAGACTCGTCAACACCTTGGTTGTGGATTTAACCACTAGCACGTCAGAGGTATAAGCCAATACGTAACGGGCTACCAGGTATTGACTAAAAGGGACGTCTGTAAGCGAACTCAGCCTGACAACCCTACTGAGCCTGTCAGTGACAATATCCGTACAGTCCGGTCCGTTCGTCTATGAGCATCGCATGGCGGGCCTAGGGGGTTGGTAAAAGTCAGACCCCCAAAAGCGGTACAAGTCGTGTCGGAGTGTAGCCCAGAACACCCTGAGATACTACTGGAATACCTACCAGTAAATCTCCTGTCTTGGCCAAGGACTTTTCATATTCCGGCTCTCCTAGACACAGCACGACCTCACCCCCAATACCGGGAGAGACGAACCCCTGAAGATACGCTCACAGCCTCCATGTGGCTCGGGACTGTACCCAACTAAAACCTGTTTGCACGACTCCTTTGAGCCGTGGTAGGGTAGTAATCAAAGTACAGTGGGAACTCACACGAGACAAATGACGATCCCCAGGTCGATGAACTAACCTGTACACATGTCACCAGGGAACTGCTATCTGACGTCTGGTATAAGACCAACTAGCATGTTCCCGGCGAGTCCTGTCCGGTGTACTCATGACCCAATGAGCACCTGTATACATCTTAGGTGATCCAACTGACACCAATGGCTTGTGAGACCGGCCACCGCCCCTCGTCGGGGTCTCGACTGTATACACTAGTCTACTCTGGAGAATCGATGCCCTGTCTCGAAACTCTCATGACTAGGGATCTTTTAAGGATGTGCTTATAGACTACCAGCTCCCACATATATGATCGCCCTCATACTGCTGGTGGTCAAGCAAGAATCCTAGGGGCTCTATCAACGTGCAATAGTGACCTGTCAGGTCACCTAAAGCAGTACACGATGATAAAGATAAACCAGATAGCATACTATCATCTTGAGAAAGACTGTCCTACCGGGATAGGTCCTCCCTCAATCATTGCAATCACGTACCTGTGACCTAATAATTGACTCTGAGGGCACTATCTCCAACACTCAATAAAGCCTGCCCAAAGGATGATTTCCCGGTGCCGGTCACCGAACTGATGATAGACAATACATCCACTCATGAGGTTTTCTCCTTTATGGATGGCTCATCAGAGTATAATCAGATAAAGATGCATCCCGAAGACCATAAGCATACCGCCTTCAGGACCCCTCTAGGGATATTTTGTTATAAAGTGATGCCCTTCGGTTTAAAGAATGCCGGTGCCACTTATCAAAGGGCCATGACGAAGATCTTCGATAACCTTATACACGAAATCGTCGAATGCTATATCGATGACCTCGTTGTTAAAAAAAAATCATATGAGGAACATCTCGAGCATCTGAAGATCGTATTTCAACGCCTTCAGCAATACAACTTGAAGATGAACCCGCCCAAGTGTGCATTCGGAGTTTCCTCAGGAAAATTCCTGGGATTCATCGTCCGACACCGGGGTATCGAAATAGATCCATCCAAGATCAAGGCGATCATGGAAATGCCTCCGCCAAGAACCCTCAAACAGTTGCGATCTCTCCAAGGAAAGCTCGCGTATATACGGTGATTTATAGCCAACCTCTCTGGTAAGTGCCGCCCTTACAGCCACCTGATGAAGAAGGGAACTCTGTTCGTCTGGGACCAAAAATGTCAAAGCGCGCTATACGAGATCAAGAAATACCTGCAGAGCCCGCCAGTGTTGGCTGCTCCAGTTAAGGGAAAGCCTCTCATTCTTTACACGACCGCCCTCGAAGGTTCTTTAGGCGCATTATGGGCCCAAGAGAACGACCAAGGGAAGGAAAGAGCACTTTACTACTTAAGTCGAGTTCTGCTGGGGGCAGAAAGCAATTACTCTCCCATTGAGAAGCACTGCCTAGCATTAATCTTTGCGATAACAAAGCTCAGACATTACGCATTAGCACATGAAGTTCGTCTCATTTCGAAGGTGGACCCTCTCAAATATCTAATGTCAAAGGCCATATTGACAGGTCGACTCGCTAAATGGGCTCTGCTCTTGATGGAGTTCTCGATAACATATCAACCTCTCAAGGAAGTGAAAGGCCAGGCCATCGCCAATTTCCTCGCTGAGCATCTGATACCGGCTGATTCTCCTCTGAATTGCGATTTGCCAGACGAACATGCGCTTGACGCGATCGACGGTGGTGATACCCAATGGGAACTTTATTTTGATGGAGCATCTTCCATGAAAAAGCGCAAACAAAGTACCCCTATAATCAAATCGGGGGTAGGCCTCATCTTCGTGACTCCACAAGGAGGGATAATGCGCTTCGCTTTCTCCTTAACAGAGCCGAGGACAAACAATGAAGCCGAATACGAAGCTCTGATAGCAGGCCTCGAGATCGCCATCGACATGGGAATTGAAAATCTCCTCATATACGGAGATTCTCAACTGGTCATTAGTCAAATAAATGGCAAATACCAGACATGCAAACCAGAATTGGTGAAGTATGGCGAAAAAGTGCAACAGCTGTTGACCCAAATCCCCTCCTACATTTTGGAGAACATACCGCGTGCGGAAAACAGCAAAGCAGACGCGTTGGCCAAGCTTGCTAAAGAACTGGCCGACGAGAACCTCGATGACGTAAGAATCGTGGTACAAAGCCGTCGGGTGCTTGCCCCAGCAAAAATATCTCTGGAATCACCCGAAGAGAAGAGAGCGACTGAGCAGATGACCTTACAGTTAAAAGAATAAGAAAAGGCTGAGGACTGGAGAGAAGTCTTCGTAGACTACTTTAAGTCCCATCGAATGCCCGAAGATGCGTCCACAAGACATCAGCTCATGAAACGGGCTCTGTCTTTCGCCTTCGTAAATGATATTCTATACAAGAGGACGTTTGATTCTCTATGGCTGAGATGCTTAGGACCTGACGAAACGAAAAGGGTCATTCAGGAAGTTCATGACGGACTCTGCGGTTCTCACCAAGCAGGCCCAAAGATGAAGTTGAAGATCAAACGGATGGGCTACTACTGGCCCACGATGATTCAGGACTGCCTTGAATATGCGAAGCAATGCCACTCATGCCAAATTCATGGGGACTTCATCCATCAGCATCCAAATCCGCTATACCCGACAGTGGCTAGCTGGCCATTCGAAATGTAAGGAACTGATATAGTCGGCCCCATTGAACCAGCATCGTCTAGGGGACATCGTTTCATCCTGGCAATGACTGACTACTTCTCCAAATGGGCAGAGGCGGTACCGCTGAGGGAAGTAAAGGCGGAGAATATCCTCCATTTCTTCAAGACGCACGTCATATATCGGTTTGGAACGCCAAGACGGATCATCTCCAATAACGGGCCAGCCTACAGAAGCCACAAGATCAGTCGCTTCGCGCAACAGTACAATATAGACTGGAGATATTCCTCAGTTTATAATCCACGAGCTAATGGTCTAGCCGAGGCCTTCAACAAGACTTTGACAAAGATCATAAAGAAAACGGTGTCCCGAAATAAGAAGGACTGGCACGAAAGACTACAAGAAGCTCTTTGGGCATATCGAACTACGTTCAAGACGGCCACGAACACAACGCCGTACAGGTTGGTGTTCGGTACAGAAGCAGTACTTCCCCTCGAGATAGAGCTACCCTCTCTACGAGTGGCGGTCCACTACGAGCTAACAGACGAAGAAAATGCTCCCCTTCGGCTTGAGGAACTTGACGCCCTTGATGAAACCCGGCTCATAGCGCAACAAAATTTAGAAGCTTACAAAGCAAAGATGACGCGCTCATATGAAAGATTAACCCGACCAAGGACGTTCCGCCAAGGCGAACTCGTGCTAATGGTCAAAAGGCCTATGATTCCCAATCGCGCCAAGCGAAGAAAATTCGAGCCAAACTACGAAGGCCCATACATTATAGATAAGGTCTACCAGGGTGGGGCCTATCTACTCATGGATATGCACGGTGAAAGGCCTTTCAGGCCAATAAACGGTCGCTTCCTAAAGAAATACTATGCTTAATGAGCTACAGCCTAGGTCAATGGTAGATGACGACGACTATGTCCGCTCGCTATCTTCCTAAGCTCAAACTCTATCAGCAGTATCCAGCCTTCTCAAAGGCGGACCGAAACGTCCTTAAACTAATAGCAGACTGAAACGTCTTTAAACTACTACCGCAGCATCTTTAGGCTGACGAGATAAAAAAAACATATAAAAATAAAATAAAATAAAAACGGTATGTCCGTAAGCAAAAAGGGCACAGATGAAAACCCGAAAGGGCTCCGTGAGTAAAAACAGCAGGGCTACCGGCGAGTGTTCGTGAAAACCCGAAAGGGCGCGGCCTCGTAAAAGAAAATATATATAAAAATAAAAAGAATAAAAAAAACGGTATGTCCATAAGCAAAATGGGCACGGATGAAAACCCGAGAGGGCTCCGTGAGTAAAAACAACAGGACTACCGGCGAGTGTTTGTGAAAACCTGAAAGGGCGCAACCTCGTTAAGGGACACTTACAGGGTCCTCTCGACCTTGTAAGGAGAAACCACCCGCGTGAGATCCTTACGACTCACAAGGGAGCAGCACACTTAGGGATCCCCACGATTCCTAAGGAGAAAATACACTTGCGAGATCCTCACGACTCGTAAGGAGAACTCTCTTATGGGACCCTCACGGCTCATAAGATTTGAAAGTCTTAAGTTACAGAGACCTAAACCTGTGCTTAAGCAACCCCCACAACCTTCGATATTGCCCTACAAGTGGTCTAATACTGACCCTTGTATACAATCCACGGGCGCGAATAAGCATTTCCCTAACCAAGTCTCATCCGTGACTAGGGATATGTTCGCATGGTGAACAACCCTTATAAGTCCTCTCGACTTACAAGGAGAAAACCCTCTTGTAGGATCCTTACGACTTACAGAGGAACATACACTTAGGAATCCTCACGATTCCTAAGGAGAAAATACACCTACAAGATCCTCACGACTGGTAGGGAGAAATACCTTTGTGAGACCCTTATGGCTCATGAAGTTAAAAGCCTTAGTCGACAGCGCCTTAACCCTGTTCGCTAAGCCACCTTTGTTCGACATCGACGGAAGCAGATGATGATTCGCTCCTGGTAATATCCCAGTTGTAGCGGTGCTGATGCCGAAATCGGCTTACGGCGAAAAGCCAGTAGGCCGCACATGCATACGAAATAGCCGAAATGATTATGCAACTCGCAATAAAAAGCAGCGAGTAAAAATAAAATAGATAGCCGAAATGATTGGGCACCGCGAAAAATAGCCGAAATGATTGGGCAATCGCAACCTTCACGATATAAAAGCTGAAATGATAGAGCATCACGGAGATAAAACAAAAAAATGAAAAAAATGATGATAAAACTTTGGCCCTACAGTTAAGATCACATCGATCCCTGTATACAATCCAAGGGCATAAACAAAGAGGGAACCATACTTTCCCAACAGGCTCCGCCAGAAGACGAAGCCAAATCTCGATGGTTCAGTCCAACTCCGAAGAAACCGGTATCCTTAGCAAACTCCTCGACTCATGGATACAAACACTCCTTGACGAGAGCCTCTTGATCCGCGTCGATTCGCAGAGCCACCAGTGCCTCCGTGGGAAATCCTCGACTCGTTTCAAACCCCAAGGAAATAAATAATCCTTGGCACTTGGGAAACAAATAATCCCTAGCAAGTTCCTCGACTCACGGATACAAACACTCCTTGACGAGAGCCTCCTGATCCGCGTCGACTCGCAGAGCCACCAGTGCCTCCGTGGGAAATCCTCGACTCGTTTCAAACCCTAAGGAAATAAATAATCCTTGGCGCTAGGAAAACAAATAATCCCTAGCAAATTCCTCGACTCACGGATACAAACACTCCTTGACGAGAGCCTCCTGATCCGCGTCGACTCGTAGAGCCACCGGTGCCTCCGTGGGAAATTCTCGACTCGTTTCAAACCCCAAGGAAACAAATAATCCTTGGCGCTTGGGAAACAATCACTAGCAAACACCTCGACTCACGGATACAAACACTCCTTGACGAGAGCCTCCTGATCCGCGTCGACTCGCAGAGCAACCATACCTCCGTGGGAAATCCTCGACTCGTTTCAAACCCCAAGGAAACAAATAATCCTTGGTGCTTGGGAAACAAATAATCCCTAGCAAATTCCTCGACTCACGGATACAAACACTCCTTGACGAGAGCCTCCTGATCCGCGTCGACTCGCAGAGCCACCAGTGCTTCTCGACTCGTTTCAAACCCCAAGGAAACAAATAATCCTTGGCGCTTGGGAAACAAATAATCCCTAGCAAACACCTCGACTCACGGATACAAACACTCCTTGACGAGAGCCTCCTGATCCGCGTCGACTCGCAGAGTAACCAGTGCCTCCGTGGGAAATCCTCGACTCGTTTCAAACCCCAAGGAAACAAATAATCCTTGGTGCTTGGGAAACAAATAATCCCTAGCAAATTCCTCGACTCACGGATACAAACACTCCTTGGCAAGAGCCTCCTGATTCGCGTCGGCCCGCAGAGAAACTAGTGTCTCCGCGGGAAATTCCCGATTCGTCTCAACTTGCAAGATGAAGCCTCAGGCAGCAGGAACTAAAAAACTTGCTTCCTGAATAATAGGACCCTGCAAGTCGATCCAAAAAGGTCTCTTGCATACTATTCATGGGTCTCACTCTCCAAAGTCGAACCTCGACAAGGAAGGAAACAACCGCTTACGGGCCATCTCGACTCGTAAGAGGGAAAAATTCTCTTATAGGATCCTTACGACTTATAAGAGAAAACCACACTTAGGAATCCTCATGATTCCTAAGGAGAAAAACCCACCTACGAAATCCTCTCGATCCGTAGGGAGAAGAATCTCTATGAGACCCTCACGGCTTATAGAGTTGAAAAGTCTTAGACAGCAGATCTGAACCTACGGCCTAAGCCATCGCTATTTCTTAAGAAAGTCAAGATGCGTGCTCTATTATCTGTTGACCATGTTTACTAAGGTGGCATGCTGATAATAAAAGAAAGAAATGGCAGAGAAATGGCATAAGACATTATAGAAAATGTATGTAATCTTTTATTCATAAACTTGATTGGGTACAGGATACATTATGTTAAAGAATAAAAACATATATATACACATTTTCTTTTATCTACAAGTACAAACGATACAAAGAGGGATAGCTACTGAGGAGGAAGTGTCTTTAGTAAATTCGCAAGCCGCTCTCGCACTTCCTTCAGCGCCTCCTCCTGGGTGACAGCCGCAGCCACCTCCGCCTCCACCTGGGCCCGCTGCTGCAAGAAGGATGAAAGTTGCTCCTCCGCCGCCTTCTGGGCTGCTTCCTGGATGGGTGCATCTCGCTCGACAACGTCAAGTTATTGCCTCAATGATAACCCTTCAGAAAGACATTGCAGAAGGCCCTCAAAGACAACCTTCAGTCGTGCGGCATTGGCCTCCACCCGAGCATGCAGTTGGGCAGACTTGCTCGAAGTCTCACCGCGCTCCTTACGCCTTGAAATGACTTCTTGTTCGAGGTGGCGGAAGTAAGAAGCGCTCTGCTCAATCCACGTTGTTCTTTGATTGCTGGCAGCCAAGGTCTCGGGAGCGGGACGCAGCGACTCCAACTGATACAGGCGGGCCTCGATCTCCCTGCAATGGTTAACCCAAGATGCGATGATGCCCTCATCATGAAAGTTCACGAGTATTTCCAGCATCGGGTTAACCACCGTAGCGAAGTCTGCGGCAGATGTAGGAGTTTCAACGTCGAGTTCCTCGACATAGTCACTCAACATGCGCAGACTATTCGCGGCGCCTTTTGAAGAGGGACTTCTCAGATAAGGACCCGCCGGCATTGTAATACGAGGCTCGAAGGGCGCCGAGGCCGGAACGACAGCTGAAAAGAAACAGGATGCGATCAGATAACAGTACAGAAAATAAAGAGAGGGGAGTTATCAATGTGATGGTCGCTGTACCAGTTGAGACAGGTGGCAAGGTCGGAAGGGCCGGTGGCGCGGCTGATCTTTTATCCTCTCCTTCAATCTGTAGCACTGCAGTTGAGATAAGAAAAAGGGGTTAGAGGTAATTCCATCAATAAAAAAAAGAAAGATGTCAATGGAAATCATACTCACCAACGCCACCAGAGGAAGAAGCGAGTTCGGATGGAAAGGAGAAGTGTGGGAGTAACATCTGATATACATGATCAAAGAGCACTCCTGAAAAGACACAACAATATGACTTTAGTACACAAATTATACGTCTGAAGTATAGGATTAATAAATTGCAAATCCATACCTTCCAACATCTTAGATGGTATGAGAGAGGGTTGAGAGGTGACCACCGCCAAGGCAGTCGTTGAAGGCGCTCCCTCAAGCAGTGGGGCATCGGCGCTGGCTGCACCTGCGTTACAAGAAAGGTGAACTTGTTAGAAAGGATTGTAAAGTAGAGAAAAACAGCAACTTGGGGTTTACCTGAGGAACTCCCGGCTGAAACGGAGGCGACTCCCTCTTCTATTGACATGAGGCCACCGCCCGTGGCCTCATCACCCGACTCGATGGGGACCGTCATCGTGCTCGCGTGGCCAGGAGACGGCGGAAGATCGTAGACGGGGAGGGCAATGATCGAAGCATTGCTGGACTCTTGAGAGAGAGCGGCTGACTCTTCCCCAAGAGTTGTGCCCATCTCACCCGCTACTTCCTCGGGCTCCGCAATCTCCATCGGCTTATCCGCCGCCACCACAAGGTCGCCGGCCTCAAGCGCCTCGTCCGCCACCACCCTGGGCTCAGTTATAATGATCATTTCATCTGCCACCACTTCAGGCGCGGCATCAATGACCTTCTCGGCTACGGACCCCCCAACCTCCATCTCAGGCTCTAAAGCCTCAGCGACGTTGCCCACCGTCGACTCGAGTTTGGTAGATGCCGCCTCCTCTGCTTCCTTAGGTTCAACAGTCTTCGCCTCCCCCTCAGTAGGACTTGGCCTTATAAGATAAAATATTTAAGGACCGATGGCATTATAACTCTTACAACAAAATCTTAGGAGAAATATTACCTGAAGTGGATTTATCATTTGCGCTCCGAGCTGCGCGTGCCACTTGTCTGCGAGCAGTGGATAGGAGGGCGACAGAGGCCTCTTCGGAAGGAGTATCATCATGAGGGACGGTGCTGGGGCCCGCTCCCATAGCCAAGGCAGCCTTGCGTGCCTTCGCCTCGCGCCTCGACCGCTTCCGTTCCTCCCGGGCTGTCGCAATGGACCTCTGTGACGCTTCCTTCAGGGCGTCATCGTCCTCGTTCAGAGATGCCTCCAGAGCCTTTAAGGCGTCTCTCATCGGCTCTTCAAGACGAACCTCCTGCAGTAACCCTGAGGAAGCAGGAACATCGACAACTGGTAGAACATCTGCGTCACTTGGCGGGAGCGGCATTGAGGTTCCTGTGATTAAAAGGGAATGGTTATATCGACCATAACACAAGGGAAATGAAAACTTGATGAATCAAAACTTACTAAGGCCTATGGACGCTCTAAGATGTTCCTCCTCCTAGAAAGTCTTCAGAGAAGCGGCAATGGCTTCTTCATCAGTGATGCCTGTTGGTAGAAAGGAAAGAAAAGCGTTAGTCAAAAGCAATGAAGGAAATATGTTGCAATAAAGAAAATGCGACTAGTAGTTACCTGACTGCGCAAGCCTGGCTAGCCACGCGTCATGCCTTGCCAACCACGCTGAAGCTTCGAGAGCGGCCTCCAAATTTGTATCGTCCGGCGGCGGCATGACCAATCCCTCGTTAGTCCCATATTCGATCAGGCCCTCGGCATAGGGAGCATGGGGTTCCTGACCGAACACGACGTCCGCGGCGAAGAGCGACTTCTTTTTCTTCTGCCCGCCAACCCTAGGTGCACGCGAGATTGACTTTCGTTTAGCAGCCACCTTGGGACGGCGGGTCCTGATGTCTGCACCTACATCGGACTCCGGCGAGGCCACGACCACTGTCTCCACTGGAGCACAGGGCGCTGGGGCTGCGTCTGTAATATCGGGAAGCGGCAATCCGTGCGGAGGACTTTGCGCACGTGACGGCCCAGTTCTGACCTCTTTTAGAGGGGCAACTACTGGAGTCATCGGAACCAAAGGAGCGTTGCGGTCACTGCCTGGAGGCACACCCTTACGGTCGACCAGCAGTCGCCTTTCCTCCTTTATAACGGCTCCTGTCGCATGATTATACCAGTTTTTGTATACGTTGAGGAGTCGTGGAATGCAAGCCGGCGCACTGATAAAGAAACGAGAACCCGTATTCAGGCGCATGAAATGATGCAGCGCGTTCTCCATCCCTTCTGCAGTGGCAGCGGGTTCCAGTAAGAAAGCTTCCAAGGGGACCCCTTGATCGTAGCCCAGTTGTTGGGCAAAACGATGCGGGTTATATCTCATGAAAATCTCCGCACCATTCTGCCTGAAGACTAGGAAGCCCGGTCTAATAGAATATAAGTGAAGGGTCTCCCGGGCCGTCAAAACTGATGCTCCGTCCTTAAAGGAGTCTTGTAATGGTCGCACCGTGGTGGTGGACGCTTTTCCAATAGTCAGCACCTTGTCAATAAAGGACATCCCGGATCTAACGGTATGAGAGCGAAGGAGTAAACCCCTGGCATTCCGTAGTGACGGGGTCACGATTGATGCGCCAATCAGCTGTATGATGCGAGGGAAACCGCACTTGTCGAAGAACGAGGGCCTTTTATGCATGCCGAAGACACCCGCCGTATGTAGCTCAAGCCACGACATGAAGTAGTGCATCGGGAAGACCACGTGCAATACCCCGGGCTCGTTAGCATCTGTTGCTCGGCTGAGGCCATGATATAGGTGCGCCAAGCCAGCAATCCCAACAGCCACCTTTATCCCGATGGCCATCCGGTGGGCTGGGTAAAAGACAGAAGGCCGCATACGATGAGAGTGCATTGGGATCGCAAACCAGCTCAGCCACAATCCAAGAAATCCTAAGAAAAAGGCCTCCTCATCCATTCCAGGGGCCGCAATTTCTGCAAATGACATAGTAGGGAAGTCCGGAAGGAAAAAACCCTTTTGATCTATCTCCTTCTCCGGTAGGTTATCCGCACCTAGACCGAAAGGGTCATCCAGAGTGGCAAACTTGGCAGCCTCTGATGAAAAGACGCTTGGGCGAAGGAACCGAGCGATGAAATCCTCAAAGTTAACTCCCCGACTCCCATGTTCGATAAAAAGAGATTCATAGATGTTCAACACCTTAATCAAGCTTGGGAATTGATGTTGAACAGCATTCTCTGGTGTGACCCCCCTTACCACCGGCCTAGCACCAAAGACGTACACATCTGTCGGGAGCAGCTCCTCATAATGTTCTCCCATGACTGGTAGACCGGATACCTCTGTAAACTCCTCTAAAGAAATAGACACTTCCCGATCCATGGCAAGGAAAGTGTGGGTAGGAATATTCCACTGCTCCAGGAAAGCCTTGAACCACCAGGTGGGGAGCGTGGGATACTGGAAGAGAGAGACGTAGACCGCGGTATACAATCCTAATCTTATCAACTGCGACTTCTTCGTCGACAGGATATACCGGGCCCACGGCAGGTAGCCAATCGGGTGGCGGGGAATCAGACCAATGTTATATGATTGCCCCCAGGGTCTCGCCTTGCCCTGACAGATACGACGTCCTAGGATATCCAAGACCATAGAATGTTGGACCAGAACCGCATCCATAGCGGGATGAAGAAAGCTGTTCGCAGTCCAATCCACCATCTCCACGGCATACTGCACCAAGGGTGGGGTAGCATAATGAATCGCCGTTATGGGTTCTGACGGCACCGCGCATGTGAAACTCCGTCGGCCCATGATGATCTGATTGTACCACGACCCCCAAAGGTGGAGACTCTTGTATTCCGGGTCGTACTCCTTAATCATGGCCAGGACTTCACGGTCCAAGGGCGCCTCGGGAAATCCCTCCTCCGAGCGGACGAACGGGAAAGAAGTGTCTAGAGACATGATCGCTGCAAAAGAACAATTTAGTCGTTAATGTTGTAATTCCAACGCTTGGCGTTTAAAAAAACGAAAATGCATTAATTAAATTAAAATTAATTAATTACACCACACAGCAGTGCAATGGGTAGGAGACCGAAGGGGGACCCACAAAATCTGGATGACAATACGTCAGTTAATAAGACAACCTCATCATTGGATGAGATTGTCAGTTGGTCCCCAGGAAAACATTCCCATTAATAAAAAAAGGGAAGAATCCCTAGAGACAATGAGAAAATCTCCTCTTTCAGAGCAAAGCTCTGTCACAGAGTGACACTTGTCAAACTCTGGTCTCAGGGAAATAAGGTTCCTTAAAAAGAGCATAGCTCTATGGTAATAATGGAAAGGTCCATCAGAAAATGTTTACACCTAAAAGATTTAGAATTTTTGGAATCTTGAAAAATCCATGAAAAACTTATGAAAATTTCTTCATTTTTCAGATCTAAAAGATCTACAGATGATTCAAAGAGCAAAGCTCTGTCCATAGGGTAGAACCCATGAACAAGATCTCTGCAGATCAATAAGTTTTTGAGAGCAAAGCTCTGTTTATGAAACCCCAATGGAAATCTCTTTAGATCAAAAGATCTGTAAGAGCAAACCTCTTTGGTTAAGATTAATTTAAGTTAATTTGATTTAAAATTAATTTTACCTAAAGTTTCTAACTTTGGAAACGAGAGCAAAGCTCTGAAGTTCTAAGCAAGAGCAAAGCTCTGGAATCAAAATCTAGAAAATGGTGAGCTTTTCTAAAGGGCCATAGGTCCTATTTATAAGGCGCTTGCGCCCCTTCAGCTCACCCCTTGATCCAACGGTCAGGGGCTTGCCACCGTTGCACTCACGTGCGCGCCACGTGAGCGCAACGGTGGGGGGGCATTTGTTTCCTCCAATCAGAGCAAGGCTCTGTTGGAAATTCAAAATTCAAATTTTGAAGCAACGCTTCAAATCTCGGGCGCAACGCGCCACGTGTCATGCGCAGATGCATCAGCGCAGCGCCCAAGAAGGCGCGCCCAATCAGAGCAAAGCTCTATTTAAAGGAAGCAACGCTTCAGTTGCGCAAGCACTGCGCTGTGCGATACGTGTCAGCGCAGATGCGCTCGCGCAGTTGCGCTGCGCTTTGCGCTGCGTGATACGTGTCAGCGCAGATGCGCTAGAGCAGTTGCGCTGCGCTGTACGCTTCGCGACACGTGTCAGTAGCGCGGTTGCGCTGCTCTGTGCGCTGCGTGACACGTGTCACGCGCTGGGGCATTTGCGCCAAACATAATTAAGATTTTAAAGAAATCTTTCTGTTCTTATTAAAACAAGAAGATTTTCTTCTGTAAAACAGAAGCCCTTGGATCAAAGATCCAACGGTGGGGGAAATTCCCCAAATCACTCAGAGAAAGATCTCTTTAACAAATTTAACTAATTTATGGGCACTATAAAAAGGACCCCAGACCTCAATTTAAAGGCATGAACATTTTCTGAAAAAAAAAAGAGAGAACTCTGAAAAACTCCTCAAGAACAAAAAGGTAAAAACCTTTAGAAAAAGAGAAAGTTCTCTTATGAACAGATCATAGATCTAAAAACAAGATCAATAATCTTTAATAAAAAATAAAATAAAATAAAATAGTGCTTTGCACTTTTATGAACCTTTGGTTCGTGAAATAAAAAGAAAAACTTATTTTTCTTTGATCTAAATTAGATCAAGGAAACGAATAGTGCTTTGCACTTCTTCTTATGAACCATTGGTTCTTGAATCTAAAAGATTCTTAAATCGCAGTGCCTTGCACTTGCAAACTGCGCTGTTGCGCTCTTGGATTGGTGCAAGCCACCGGAGCGTGCCACGTGTCAGCAGCGCAGGCGCAGCACATTAGCGCAGCGCACTGCGCTTGCGCGATACGTGTCAGCACTATAAGTGCTTGCGATCTCTGATTGGCACAAAGCGCCTGATAAATGCAATGCATTTCTCAAAAGGTCAGGCCCAAGTCAAAAGACCAAACATGCCTAATTAAATTGATGCTCTGCATCATTTATAAATGGGCAAAGCCCAAACAAAATAATAAAAATGCTATGCAGATGCCTTGCAGAGCCCAAAATAAATTGATGCTCTGCATCTTTTATGGGCAGAGCCCAAACAAAAAAATAGAAAATAATGCAATGCATTATTTAAAAATGGGCCAAGCCCTAACACAGATCTAATAGACCAAAAACAAATAAAAGGCGTTGAATACTTTTCAACTGGACTTAGCCCAATCATGGCCGTAAGTCCTCAAATTAAATTGACTGAGCAAGATTACTCCCTTAAATGAATTTATATCCGGTTCGAGGGTACATCTCCGAGCTCCTCTGACACCTATCGTTGTAATCCTTCAACGACGTCAGAGAGGTGACGGGTCCCGACGACCACACATCAATACGGACTGCGGGGTCCTTAAAGTCGTGGACCGAAACGTCCTTAAACTAATGTCGGACCACCACGTCACTAAACTGGAATATGGACCACTACGTCCCTAAACTGGAATACGGACCACCACGTCCCCAAACTGGAATACGAACCACTACATCCCTAAACTGGAACAATAGAGCCTCCAAACGCTCTTTTGCCGGATCTAAACGGTCCCGTTTAAGTTGATCTTAGCCCCAAACACGGCTAACGTATCCTTAAACATTCAAATGGATTATAAAACTCCCAATCAACTCTGGTTCGAGGGTACATCTCCGAGCTCCTCTGATACATGTCGTTGTAATCCTTCAACGACGTCAGAGAGGTGACGAGTCCCGATGGCCATACATTAAATGGATCACCACGTTAAGTTGATCTTAGTCTAAAACAGGACTAACGTATCCTTAACGGACGTTTAAGTTGATCTTAGCCTCAATACGGCTAACGTATCCTAAAAACACCAAACCCAAATCTAAGTAAATACGGATTTGGACTAATCCACGTCCTACAGACGACGGCATTACTTAGTCTCCGTATACAATCCACGGGCATCCACAAACAAACAAACACATACACGACACGAAGTGAAATTCTGGAGAAGGAGAAAGTTGTTACCGCGATGCGGTAGCGTAATTAACTGCAGGGGCTTGCGCCTACAGGGAAGAGCGTCCCCACAATCAAAAACCCCTCAAGCGAGGGGGAATCTGACGAAGTCTGCTACATCGGTCGCATCCATCTAAACCCCCGATACACGGTGTCATAAATCAACTTGGCATCTTCGGAGAGATGGACGGATAAGACCAAATAGCATCTGCCCCGAATCTCAGCATCAGGACCTCGCGGTCTTGTGCGCCGTCTTTCGGAGGGGAACAACGGTTAGACAGAATTCGTCTCTCCCGGTATTGGGGGTTGATATCGCGCTGTGTCTAGGAGAGCCATTACACAAAGTCCCTGGCCAGGGCAAGCGAGATATACTGGTAGGTTTCCAGTGTTATCTCAGGGTGTTCTAGGCTACACTCCGACACGACTTGTACCGCTATTAGGGGACTGACGTTTACTGCCCCCTAGGCCCGCCATGCGATACTCTTAGACGAACAGACCGGACTGTACGGAGATTGTCACATTCAGGTTCAGTAGGAGTTCAGATGGGTTCACATCGTCAGTCTTCTTATCGGCATCTACCTGGGGACCGTTACGTACAGCTAGTGCCGCTTGCGGTCTGTGATTAAACCCACTGCCAGCGTAGTGTCGAGTCTTTAGAGTCCCACACAGAGGGTTATTTGCCTTTAGGCAAAACAGAGTAGAGGTCGCATGGTTTTGCGATGGGGTTCGTTCACATCCGCACACTTGTGCACGTTTGGTGTCCGGACAGTAGATACTAGTGGGCTTTGGTTTAAGCCAGATCCTAGTATATCTTTTGGGATTGGTTTTATCTCATTGTATTCGTGTTCCTCGGAACACGGATACGGGTGTGTATGCACAGTTGACTGAGGCAGAGGCAGAGAACTTTCATTAGGGTTGATGACCGTTGTCTTTTTCTTAACCCTAATATATATATGTGAAATATGATTATTAATATTAATTAATTATAATTGTGTTATGGTTAGGGTTGTTGACCATTTGACTATGGTTGACTGGTTGACCTATATTGACATATTGACCATCATCATTTCACATGAAGATGCTCTTTGATTCTTGCAAAATTCATTAATGTGAAATGATAATGGTCATTTCAAGTTAACCATCACTATTATCTTTAATTAATTATTTAATTATCATAATTCACATATATGTGAGAATGGTTGATATTATTCTCATTCTCTCATGCTCATTCTCTCTCATCCTCTTCCTCTCTCTCAAAGCTCTCCCTCTCATGAGTTGAGAACCATTTAGCTTTTGAGATAAAACACCAAAATTACTCTCTACTCATCCTAAGGTTCTAGGTTTAGCACCCCAAGCACTTTAGTTACCTCTAGTTTGAGATAGGAGCCAAAGGTAGAGGCCCTCGGATGGATCTTTCTTCGGCAAGGAAGGCGACGAGGACGACCCGTTCATCCCACTCCAAGGAGCAAGAAGAGAAGGAGTTCAAGACTTAAGTATAACCCTTTAACCGAGTAGCCAAATCTTTTAGCATGGTTGTTAGTTTTTGATTAGCAAAGATCCTCCTTTATAGTCCATGTTGCCTTGAGTTCTAAAAATCGAATTTTTATACCGTTTCCGCCTCCCCGTAAGCACCGGGGTGGGCAAAGTGGACTTACAGTATCAGAGCCTAGCTAAACACAAACTAGCAAGTTAGCAAACTATCTAGAATTTCGATCGGAGAAAAATCGCAAAACAAGTTTCAAAAACCTAACTTTCTGCCGATTTTTAAACCTGCTGTAAAATAATAAATCATACACTGTTCAGTTGAAAATATTGCACTTTGGTATAAGTATTTTCCTTACTTTTCTTAAATAATAAAAGGTGTTTATTATAAATATTAAACGTATTTGGATTTATCTGCAAATTACTATTTTCCATATGTTTATATATTATAATTAATATTATGAAGGAAAATATAGGCATTTTATATTTATATAATATTTTGGTAATTGAAAATATGCATATCATATCAAATATTCTAATCACAATTCTTAAAAGATATAATATCATACAAATGGTTAGAATAATATTTCAAAATATATGCATAATATTTTAGTAATTAAAAGATACATAGCATATCAAATATTCTTAATCATGTTTCTTAAAGATTTATTACCATATAAAGTGCATAGTATATTACATATTCTTAATCAAGTTTCTTAAAGATTTATTACCATATATAGTGATTAAGACACTCTCTCTAATTTAATAAATAAACTAATATTATTCATAGAGATATTGTGCAAGATTTAGCTCAGGTCAAGAAATCAAGATGTTCAAGATGTCAGGATCAAAAATCTGCCAAAATCATAAAATCAATACTGACAGGGACTCAGAATCCAGGCATGGAAAGTCACCATATTAGGAAGTCACCATATATGGCAACTAGTTTTTCTTCTTTGAGGGCTATATAAAGGACCAAGGGCTAAAGTTAAAAGGCATCAAGCCGACGCGATCACGAAGCCCCAGACGCTCACGCATCCAGGCTGATCGTCAACTGTTCGTCTGCCTCCTTAGGAAAGATCGAGAAGCAACTTGTTTGTAATCATTTTCTACGGAATAAAGTGTAGATTGTTCAAGTTGATTAATAAAGGTAGTTATTTTATTTAATTCTTTTGCATTTTACATTATGTTTTCCCTCTCTGTCTTTTCATCTTCTTTTCCCAACATGCGCGAGTAATTCTCCGCTTGTTAGGGTTCGTAAGATTAGGGTAAGCTAATGGATGATTAACATCTCTAAACCCTTTTTAAGTCCTATAAAGTTTATGAACTTTATCAAAAGAATCATTAACATCCTAATCGGGCGCGCTAACAATTCTTTGTTAGTTCCGACCGCGATTAGAGATTAGATTAATGATTGTTTTGGTAAAGGCTAGATATGAACGGAGTTCCGTGTCGAGATAAGGGTTAAGAGTGGGATTCCTTTTTCCTCCAGAAACCCTAATCTACACGCATCACCGTCGTTCTAATTTTAAATCTATTAAAGGATAAAAAGGGTAACTTTTAATTAATCACCCATAACTACTAAATCCTAACGAATCCTACAAGCCCTCTTATTATATTAACTACATCCCTAAAATAATGTAGATCTATATATTTTGCATTCTTGCTTAACGTAGATCTAGAAACCATTCACAAAATTCTTTATTCCTCCTCTCTTTTTCAACACATCTAAAATAAGAGTAAAAGATTCAACGTTTCCCTAAGGACGACCCGTACTCATCTCGGTCTAGCTACACGCGACACCGTTATTGATTGCGATTAACTACAAACACTTTTTCACATCAATCAAATAGCGTCGTTGCCGGGGAAACGTGCGTAATTTTTTATTCATGCTATTTGTGTTGAATTCTTAGACGATTCATATCATTATTAAAACAAAACTGCAAATTGCATATTTAACGATTTGTGTGTGAATTTTGCGAGGGAATCTGGAGTCACGGACTTGAGGAAACAGGAGATCTAAGGTTTCACACTTCTCTGGTATCTTTCTTAACTCCTTCTCTCTCCTCTAAAATCCAATAAAATCTATTTTCTGCAAGATTCTTTGCAAAATATCGCCGCTCAAAAATCTTTTTGCAAAGTTTTGTTTTGCGGTTTGTTTTTTTTGCATATTTTAATACGGATTTTTAAGGGGCAAAGACCAAATCAAGATTAGGTGGGGATTTCATCACCCTTCCTAAGCCCCACAAATCACAAACCGAGCATCTGCATCAACCCTACATTAATTTAAAAAATATCTAGACCAGACTCTAAGAACTGTCGTGCTCAATAAGGACAGAGGAAGGTCGTAGGTAATCTATCGCTTATCTGCATTACATTTGTAGTGTCTAGGCAAGTGTGTCAAAGGCTTAGGACCACTACTGTGGTTCCTTCCCACTTACCTGGCACTTACCTGGCTACAAGGGTAGTACAAAGGCGGTAGAGGATTGATCCTGCGGCTTGTCCTTTGGAAGTTTAGGAGCGGTCTAGAGACTGGACCTAGGCAACCATAGTTCTAGGGTTGTGCATTTTTGTGTAATTTGTCTAAATCCGTCATTTTTCAAAATAAACCAATTATTTTCTCCCCTTTTTACCCCTTCCCCCTTCTTCTCTTCTTATAATGGGTGACTTAAACAGAAGAACACTTGCCGAGCTTTGCTGTCCACAACCAGATATCTCTTGTTTTCGTAATCCCTTCGGTATACCATCCGGCTCTTCCATGTCCTTAAGAGATCATATAGAACAAGAGGGAAGAAATAGTTGGCCACCTCAGTCTAGGTCTTATCAACCGTATCATAATCCTACACCTGTTTCAGTTCATACCCAGAGTGAGGAAGCCCCTAGACGAATGTCCATTGCTGAGCACATAGCTAGGTCTAGAGGCCAAAGTTTCAACCCGGACCAATATCAACCATCATCACCACTGTCCGGAGAAAAGTTTGATATGCGGTTTGTGGCATATAAGATGTCTGTTGAAAATAGCCAACCAACCAACCCATATCAATATTCTTCTTACCATAATCCTACTCCTACCCAAGTTCCGCAACCATTCTATTCCTATCAATCGAATCCGACTTTTCCACCTACTCTAGACAGCTCTTCTAATCAGTCATTTGGGAGTTTTAATTATCCACAGGAATTTCAATCTTATACTGAAACCCCTTATCAATCCAAGACTAGTCTGGAGCAGACATTAGAAAAATTTCTAGAACTGTCGAACCAAATTAGGAAGGATTTGGGTAGTAAAACAAAACTGTACACCCTTCCTAATCAAACCTCCTCATTCCAAACTGAAATCCACAACTCCAGTTTCATAGATTCATCAAGTACACCAAATAGAATGACAGATAAGTTGTGTGACTTTGTAGTGTTTGATTTACCCGACTGTAAAGGGTCCATTTCAAGTGAAACCATACCCAACCCCTGTGATCTCTACACCTCCACTCTTGAACCAAAACTGATTGAAAACCATACTTTTGATGAGGTGTTTGAGAATTTTAACCTTCACTTGAATGAGGTGATTGACATTGGGGATATATTGATTGATGAACCCGAAATTTTAGATGATGTTGTTCCACCAATTCATCAAATCCTTTCACTTCCTTGTGGTCATCATCTTGAGCCTTTAATTCTTCCCGAACCCCAAATATGTCTTGAAGTTAACAATAATGGTATACACAAAGATCAGACCGAAATACAGCCTCCATCTTCCATATCTGGTACAGCAACACTCGACACACCAATTTGTTTACCCATTTCACTTTCTACTTTCTCCGGTTCTTCTTCTGTTCCTATAGTTTCAGTGAGTTTTGATAAATCACAATCCGTTAATTCAAGTTCAATAATACCATAAATTCAACTTGATTTGGATATTTTTGAAAATGAGCTAGATGAGTTTTTCGAGTCCTCTACCTCAATGATTTTTTATGAATCAAGTAGGATAAATTCTGGCACAAAACTCTTTGACAGCAAAATGTTCAATCACACCATTGATAAAAGTTTTGAAGAACTTTTTTGCTGACGAACTTGAATTTTTAAACAATACGGATATCGTGATTAATCAATCTCCACCTATCGAGGTTGAACCGTCACCATTCCTTCTTCCTAATCATTCACATTCATCCTCATTCTTTCTTTTCTCTAATTTCAAACCCTTTCCAGACCACCTCTTATCCCTTCCCCACTTTTTCTTGACTCGATACAACACATTCTTCCACCAACCTATACGCTATACTGATAAAATCTTTGAATGGTTAGTGTTAACTTTTGGTCTTTATAAAGTCTTACTTTGACCAAATGACTCACCCCCTTTTAAAATGCTTCATATTGTCTAACTCATGTTTGAGGGGGGTATATTTTTGGCTCTTGAAAATAACTTTTGTCCTCAAATTTGTGAGCCAAAAATAAGTTTGGGGGAGGATTTTCACTTTCATATATTCTTGCCCCTATTAATAATGTCCTCCCAAGCTTACAGGTTTTCGTGATCCAGCAGATAGCAACAGTGAGGACACTGTTGAAAACAAGTTTGGGGGAGGTTTGTGCTTATTTATGCATCACTTTACATCATATTTTGCATAAGCACAACATTTTCAAAAATTTTAAAAAAAATCTTTTATAACAAAAGAGTAGAAAGTGAAAAAAATTACATCCAAAAGATAAGAATAGTTTAAGAAAACCAAGAAAATTAGAAGTTTTCTTAAACGAACTAGTAATAAGTAGTTATGAGATGTTGTCCCAAGGGTTAGAAAGATGAAGAAAGTCACTAATCTGAGGATAAAAATGAGTCTGAAAAATAGTTTCTATTCTAGAAGCCAAACATTTGAATGTTGATACCCTACTATATGCACTTACATACGTCTTGAAACTCAGGATAGTAAAGGATACCTTCAAATGCTCTTGTCTAAAAGCCAAAGTATGAAGGAAATAAAAAAAATGAAGAAAATATAAAAGTGGTGAAAAGAAAAATGAACACTGGTTTTGTTATCGCCAAGGCAGCAATAAAAAAACATAGCGAAGGTGCCTCTTCACCTAGTGCCCTAAGGCCAACTGGTCTGGGAGTCACTGCTAAGCCTTAAGTGGTGCAAGACGAGGAAAATATTATCACCGAATCAGCAAGCACATGAGTAATCGGTCGGTTAGTACCTCAAGAAGTATTAACGGTCACATGAAAAGGTGTGAGCAAATCTAAATATTCATCAAATTAAAAAGTACTGAGGTAGATGGACAAGAGTATGATAGCTTGAATTGAATTCTCCAAGTGTAGGGATGTACATTACACACACGTAGGGGTATATGATCGATGTTTGGATGAAAAGTAGGAATGAAGAATAAAGACAATGTTTTATTGAGGGATGATGTGATTTCTAACATTTTTTCATGACTATTAAGATAGGGCTCATAACAACCGAAAAACTAGTGTAGTTGGAAACTCTGATTTTCGAAGTCTTTCTTTTATAATTCTTATCTTTATATGTAACTTTCACCATCTTCCTTTTATTATGGGATTTTGTGGGTGTAATCCACTGAAAACCCTCAGGAGACAACACTCCTCCTACTAGGGACACCTAGAGGTTTAACGGCTTATTGCACGTGCTCAGTGCAATCGTGTTTGCCTACGAAAGTGTGCTATTTAGGTTTTTCTTTTTCTTTTTCTCTTGAATAACTAGTTTGCACCATATATGGTAACTAGTTTTTCTTCTTTGAGGGCTATATAAAGGACCAAGGGCTAAAGTTAAAAGGCATCAAGCCGACGCGATCACGAAGCCCCAGACGCTCACGCATCCAGGCTGATCATCAACTGTTCGTCTGCCTCCTTAGGAAAGATCGAGAAGCAACTAGTTTGTAATCATTTTCTACGGAATAAAGTGTAGATTATTCAAGTTGATTAATAAAGGTAGTTATTTTATTTAATTCTTTTGCATTTTACATTATGTTTTCCCTCTCTGTCTTTTCATCTTCTTTTCCCAATATGCGCGAGTAATTCTCCGCTTGTTGGGGTTCGTAGGATTAGGGTAAGCTAATGGATGATTAACATCCCTAAACCCTTTTTAAGTCCTATAAAGTTTATGAACTTTATCAAAAGAATCATTAACATCCTAATCGGGCGCGCTAACAATTCTTTGTTAGTTCCGACCGCGATTAGAGATTTGATTAATGATTATTTTGGTAAAGGCTAGATATGAACGGAGTTCCGTGTCGAGATAAGGGTTAAGAGTGGGATTTCTTTTTCCTCCAGAAACCCTAATCTACACGCATCAGCGTCGTTCTAGTTTTAAATCTATTAAAGGATAAAAAGGGTAACTTTTAATTAATCACCCATAACTACTAAATCCTAACGAACCCTACAAGTCCTCTTATTATATTAACCACATCCCTAAAATAATCTAGATCTATATATTTTGCATTCTTGCTTAACGTAGATCTAGAAACCATTCACAAAATTCTTTATTCCTCCTCTCTTTTTCAACACGTCTAAAGTAAGAGTAAAAGATTCAACGTTTCCCTGAAGACGGCCCGTACTCATCTCGGTCTAGCTACACGCGACACCGTTATTGATTGCGGTTAACTACAAACACTTTTTCACATCAATCATACACTAAAAATTGGCTCAGGGTTTTTACAGACCACCCAAGAAAAACAATCCAGTGAGTCGACCAACTCACCGCGGATCCGCGGCCGAGTTGACTCGGCCGTGGGTCATTTCTCCTGCAGTGTTCTTATATTGATGTTTTGGGATTTTTAGGATGATTTGTTTCTGCCCAGATTTTCTAGAGAACAAATTTATTTTTGGGGTGGTTACAAATCCGTATTTTGATTGAACTTCTCTAGACTTTGGCTAATGGGTTATATCTGTGATGTGATATATGTATTGAACGTCTGTTAATCGCTATACGTCGATTAGTGGGGGTTATACATATCTGTGATCTGTAATGTTGATGGTTTGTGTATATGAATTCGTTGGATTGTCGCGGATGAATAGCCGGGGGGTTGTGAGATGAGAGTTTTCTTTATCTTTCAATTCATGTAATATGTAAATTGATGTAATATTATTTATATGGCCGCACAACCAGGATGGGGTTGTATCCATCATTGTATAATTTCTTTTACTGTTTTTGCTCCTAGGATAGACCCAAGGTGGGGTGCACAAACTACCGGGTACCTCGAAGTGCCGAGTGGCCTACTCACGTTGTTGAGGGAGGTTGCTTCACTTCGGGTACTTGGCGGGTAGTTTGCCTCACCCGTAGGGGTCTAGGGTGGGGTCTTGGCTATTCATCGCGACCGTGTAATCCATTCTTCGTTACAGACTCATACGGAATGCAGATTCCTAGTATATCCAATGTGTTCATCTGTGATCTGGAATGGCTATCATTGCATGTGACGAATGTATATATCTATATGTAGATATCTATTTAGGCGTTGCTTATGTTTTGCATCCGCGCCGCGCTAGTCCAGCCCCCGCTCTGTCGTTAGTTAAGTAACCTAACGGGTGATGACGGGACCCCGTAGCGAATGCGGATGGCATAAGCGTACGCCATATTTTCGTTGTTTTCTGCAATGGTAGGATTAAATGATGGGACACATTAAAACTAATGCAAGAAAATAAACCAAGTAAAAGTCGTTGGAACACTTTCAAAACCACTCGGTTCTTTTCAAAAACCAACTTTTAAATGCGGAGCTTGAATCACTCCTTTTAAAAGCTATCTCGTTCCATCGATTATATCAAGTTCACTACGTTCACGGTTTCGCCAAAACCATTCGTAGCCCTCCGTCGTTTCACATGGATGGTCAATAGTATTCAAGCTATGTTTGTTGGCCAAAGTCAAGGCATAGTGATTGGTAGCTATTGGCTATTCATGTGCAGCATAGATAGATGTGTTGGATTGGGACAGTCGTACTGCTTTGTTGGCCAAAGTCAAGGATAGGTACGGGTGGGTTCAAATTAACCTGGAGAATGACGGGTAGAGCTTGACATGTGACTTATGATTTGTTGGCCAAAGTCAAGGTCATAAGAGCATGGGGCAAAAATCCACATCGGGAGTTTCTAAAGAAACTGAAACTTGCTAGCGCTGCATACCATTTGGAGTGTGATGATTCTGGTAGGATTCCTTCAGTTTTGTCACACGATGATATTTGGATCCCGATCCTACTATGAGTATATGGTACTCCTCCGGAACTTTCTCACTTAACGATCAATGCTATAAACCAAGTAGGTGTCTAGAAAGGTGTTAGCGGGGCTACGCCCATAGGGAAAAAAGGTTACTTAATTAAGGAACTTCGCGAAAGCGTTGGAAAACCTCCCTCGAAGTACTAACACTGGCCTGGCTGAATGGTTAAGCAAGTATTGTACGGTGAGATTGATCCCGACTAATTCTTCCTTTTTGGTTTGAGGAGGGATTCGAGAGACAGTAGGAGCCATCCTGTTTAGACAAATTAAAAATCACTCTAAACTTGCAAGAGCATCATGCTAAGGTGTTTCTTCTCTCTCTCCTAATTGCAGCACCCAAACATCATGACTGGACTTAAGTTACTACTAGATAAAAACATACTGACAGGGCCAAACTACAAAGATTGGCTCAGGAATATCAAAATGGCAATCACTTATGACAAGTTGGGGTATCTCCTTACCACCAAATCTCCCCCTGTCCCAGGTCCCAAAACCAGCGTCGCGGATAGGGAAATCCGTAAGACCTGGGAAATCGACTGCGCGAAGGCCAAGTACCTCGTGCTTGCCTCTATGGACAATGAACATCAGAGGAGGTACGAGAATATGGACTTCGAATCCATATTTCTCCATACAAAAGAACTGTATGGAGAGCAATCCCGTATCGCCAGATACGAAATCTCGAAAAGGCTGTTTTCGGCGAGATTGGCCGTCGGATCATCGGTAGCGGAACACGTGCTTAAGATGATTGGCGATATTGAAGAGCTCACGGACCTTGGGACCACGTTAGAGAACGAGCTCTATACGGACTTGATTCTCCAGTCCCTTCCTTCCACTTACGCCCAGTTTATCCTGAACTTCAACTTGCAAGAAAAAGAAGTTGAACTTTCAGAACTCCTCAACATGCTGAGGAGTGCAGAGGGCACCCTACAGAAAGGTAAGGAAACATCCACTTTGTTTGTAGGAGGATCTTCCTCTTCTAGGTCCAAGGCGAAAGCCAAGAGAAAGAAGAAGAAAACCCCCACCAAACCAAGGGGCGGTGTTAGTAAAGTGGATACGAAGGGAAAGGCAAAGGCAACAAAGGTAGCAGGAAAGCTTGTGGGGAAGGAAGATTGCTTTTACTGTCACAACAGTGGACACTGGAAAAAGGATTGCAGGGCTTGGAAGGCCAGAAACCAGGATCTGAAGCAAGTTGCGGCTTCAGCTTCAGGTGTGTATGTTATTGAAAACTGTCTATCAATAAACTCTACTTCATGGGGTATTGGATACCGGATCAGGATCTCATATCTGTAATTCTTTGCAGGCACTGAGAAAGCGTAGGGTTTTGAAGGCTGGTGATATGACCCTCAGAGTTGCAAACGGAGATAGCATGGATGCTGAGGCCGTGGGGGACTATCACCTGGGAATGTCAGATGGACATGTTTTGGTTTTACGTAATTGTTATTTTGTACCCAATGCAACTTATAATATCATTTCTGTATCTTTAATATCTGAAGAAGGTTATGAATTTGCATTTGTAAGAAATGTTGTAAACATTCACCTTAATCAAGTTATGATTGGGTCAGGTACATTAAGCAATGGTATATACGTATTAAACCAACCACGGATTTTCAATGTCCAGAATACACACAAAAGAAAGTCTCCGGAAACAAATCAGGCTTTCTTATGGCATTGTAGACTGGGTCACATCAATGAGAGAAGGTTGACGAAGTTACATACAGAAGGATATTTGGATCCGTTCGAATATCAATCATATGCAACTTGTCAATCATGTCTCAAAGGAAAGATGACAAAGACTCCGTTCACTGGACACGGAGTAAGAGCGAGCGAGCTCTTGGGACTCGTACACAGCGACGTGTGCGGTCCAATGTCTACACATGCGCGAAGCGGTTATTCTTACTTCATTACTTTTACGGATGACTTTTCAAGGTACGGATATGTCTTCTTAATGAAACATAAATCCGATGCCTTTGGAAAATTCCAGGAATATAAGAATGAAGTAGAAAAATAAACCGGCAAAAGTATCAAGACACTGAGATCTGATCGAGGTGGTGAATACTTGAGTGCCGAGTTCCTAGATTACCTAAAAGAGAATGGAATTCTCTCTCAGCTTACTCCTCCATACACTCCGCAACATAACGGTGTATCGGAGAGACGGAACCGGACCCTATTGGATATGGTACGTTCCATGATGAGTAATGCTGAGTTACCGCGATCATTCTGGGGATATGCACTAGAATCAGCTGCATACCTTTTGAACCGAGTTCCAACTAAGACTGTGCCTACCACACCATATCAGATGTGGTGTGGGAAGAAACCCTATCTTAACCACATTAAGACATGGGGATGTCCAGCTTTTGTCAAAAAGCAGCATGCAGACAAACTCGAGGCACGCTCAGTACAGTGCAAGTTTGTGGGATATCCTAAGAACTCCAAGGGATATTTCTTCTATTGTGAAGAGGAACAAAAGGTTTTTGTTTCTCGTCATGCCCACTTCTTGGAAACTGAGTTTTTGGAAAATCAGATAAGTGAGAGCGCAATAGAACTGGAAGAAATTCCAGAACCACGAACTATTACTGAAAGCTTAGTAGAACCAGAGGGTTCGAAAGATCAGGATGCTTTTCAATGTGTATTGATTATAGTTACTTCACGTGGACTTCCGAGACGATGGAGCACATTGACTTCGGCTAAGCGAGGTGTTTAGCAGGCGAGTAGATTATATCTACGGGGGAAGTCGAGTGGATGGCGTATAGCACCCCCGCAACCGTTGATAAAGGATATGCTGCGAACTTAAGATAGCCTTATTATAAGATTTAGTAAGATAGGATATGATTAAAGTTGACACTAATAAATATATATTTGCTTGAGAATATGAAATGGGAAGTGAATCATGATAGGTACGAATTGAAAGAGAACAAGTATGAGTTGATAATGGTATAATATGAGATCGAGATCAATAAGCACGACACGAGATTGAGATAGAGATGTGGTGGAATTAATAAGATATGACGTTTATACAAATGTGATTTGAGATATATGTGTGTGTGTATATTTATGAGAGTAATGAGTAATATGTCGTACGAGACTTTAGATCCGTACCCTCATTATTGTATAGGTTGATAGATTCCCTATTCTGTTTGATGACCCCGTACGATGGATAACCGTACGCGATGAGATGTACCGGATGATTGATCCGTGCTAGTGATTTGAGGATGATGATCGATGATTATTGTCATATCGGATGTTATGAGGCGGGATCGCCGATATAGAGATTGCCACCTAAACCATACCTATTTTCAAAGCGACGATGTGTATCGTTTAAAAGTGACCGTATGATTCTTGTGTAGATAAATATACCCATTTATTGTTCATATTGTGTAGGATATTACCCCTCGTGATGTACATACCACGTGTCGGTATTTAATGCTATATGATATAAATTGCCAGTACACCTGCACCATTACCGTTGATGCGCATGTTACAAATACACAGATTTACCGGCTCACACACATTCTTCATCAGAAATTTCCATGCCACTTATACAGTAGAATTGCCATGCCACTTATACAGTAGAATTGTCGTGCCATTGACACAGGAGAACTGCCCTATCATGATATCAATCTTAAAAGTAAAAGTACCTTCATTGTTCAGTACTATCACTTGACATGCTTGCATGATATACCGATATGCTCATATTACTACTCTATGTTGCATACATCGTTCCTTATGATTATATGCTTGCATGATATACCGATATGCTCATATTACTACTCTATGTTGCATACATCCTACTTTATGGTTATTTGCTTGAGATGCTGTTTTCATGAGATCTCTAGATTTGAGAACCGTGGTTATATTTTAAAGGAAATTGCGTATTGTTTTAAAAACACAGTTTCTCTTAATATGATATTTCGAGACGTCCACCATGAGTTTTCTCAGTTCTGAGCTTGTTTTCGAGACCCGATTCGAGAAGTTGGCAGATGTCGTTTGCGGGTACATGGTGGATCCGGTATAGTACCCCGGGGCAAGAAATGGTTTTTGTGGTGTAGACGATGAGCCTGGCAGAAGGAACACTACCTACCGGTGATTGTATAGAGCTCGGCAGATATCCGGAGGATACCGTTTTGGACTTATGATATGAGATGGATATGAGGACCGATCTGAAGATGCGGTGCCTGAGATGAGATAGATATGAGGGCCGATCTGAGGATGTGGCGCCTGAGATATGAGGATTTACGTGTCGATGCTGGACACGAGTTTTCATAATTTTGATGTGTCGTTGATGGACACACGTTGTTGATATCCTCATATATATATACATGCATATGTTTTCATGATGTTCGAGTGTCGGTGTGGGACACTCAGGTTCCATGATGTTGTTTCGTGTCTGTTCCCCTCCAAATGGCGGCCAGGACATGACGTCTCGCCTGAGATTCGGGGCAGATGCTAATTGGTGCTATCCGTCTACCTCTCCGAAGGTGCCAAGCTGATTTATGGTGCCATATATCGAAGGTTTAAACAGATGCGTCCGATGTAGCAGACTTCGTCAGATTCCCCCTCGCTTGAGGGGTTTTTGATTGTGGGGACGCTCTTCCCTGCAGGCGCAAGCCCCTGCAGTTAATTACGCTACCGCATGGCGGTAACAACTTTCTCCTTCTCCAGATGGTCACTTCGTGTCGTGGGTATTTGTTTTGTGTTTGGTTGCCCGTGGATTGTATACGGAGACTGAGTTATGTCGTCGCCCGTAGGGCGTGAACTAGTCAAAATCCGTATTGTCTTAGATTTGGGTTTGGGGGTTTGGGTTTAAGGATACGTTAGTCTCGTTTGAGACTAAGATCGACTTAAACGGTTGTTAAGGATACGTCAGCCTAGTTTTTAGACTAAGATCAACTTAACGGGATCGTTTAAATCCGACAAGAGAGCAATTAAGGGAGCCCTGTTGTTTAGTTTAATGACATTGCGGTCGATAGGTAGTTTAAGGACATTCCGGTCCATAGGTAGTTTAAGGACATTGCGGTCCAATGTTAATTTTAAGACGTTGTGGTCAAGGTTAAGGACCTCATAATCCATGGATTTAAGGACTCCACATTCCGATGTTAGTTTTAAGACATCGCGGTCAAGGTTAAGGACCTCATAGTCCATTATTAGTTTTAAGACATTCCGGTCAAGCTTAAGGACCTCATAGTTCATGAGTTTAAGGACCCCACAGTCCGGCGTTAGTTTTAAGACATCCCGGTCAAGGTTAAGGACCTCATAGTCCATGAGTTTAAGGACCCCACAGTCCGGCGTTAGTTTTAAGACATCCCGGTCAAGGTTAAGGACCTCATAGTCCATGAGTTTAAGGACCCCATAGTCCATATCAATGTGTGGTCATCGGGACCCGTCACCTCTTTGAAGACGTTGAGGAATTACAACGCCAAGTATCAAAGGAGTGAAGAGATGTACCCTTAAACCGAGGTAGATTAAATAATTTTTGGCCCAATTTGGGACCAAGGCCAATTAATTATGTTATGAGCCCATTAGCCCAGTTAAGTTTGAATTGAGAACTTATGGCCAGCTTGGGCTAAGTCCAATCATGTTTAGAATATTGGCCCTCTGTGGGTCCATTGGAGGAGAGGCTTTGCCTCTAGAAACTTAGCCAATTAGGCTGAAGCTAGTGTTGAACACTAGAGACCAACAGTGTTGAACACTGGGAATAAGATTAACAAGTTAGTGTTAAACACTAAAAGATAATCAGTGTTGAACACTAGGAACAGAGTTTTCAAATTAGTGTTAAACACTAAGACAAATCAGTGTTAAACACTGAGAACAAAGATTTCAAATCAGTGTTAAACACTAAGGAAATCAGTGTTAAACACTGGGAGCAGAATTTTCCAAATTAGTGTTTGAACACTAAGAAAATCAGTGTTAAACGCTGGAAATGGAGTTTTCAAACTAGTGTTAAACACTATGGAAATCAGTGTTAAACACTGGGAACAGATCATCAGTTTGATGCTAAATATTGTAAGAGAAGAGGTCACATGGGGGCACGTGATGGCATCCAAAAGGTGGGGCCAGATCCCCTGCATTTTGTTCTACAGATAAGTGTTTAACACTTTTAATTCTGAAAGCCATCACGTGTGAGCACGTGATGGGGGCTCACGCTTTGATCTGTTAGAATGTTCATTAGGGGTCACGTGGTGACACGTGAGGGCGCCCCAGAGCTTCTTTTCTTTTGCTTTTTCTTTACGCGCTTTGGGGGTCACGTGGAGCACGTAAGGCGTTGCCTCAAAGTTCTTCTTTATGAATCTTTACAGGGGTCACGTGGTAGCACGTGACCCTGTTTCTTTACCCGTTTGAAGATGTGTTTAACTTTTTAAGAATTAAATTATTCATAGGGTTAAACCCTAGCAATAAACTTTAGAGGAATTAATTTCCTGTTTTCTTCTAAAGAATTATATTCTTAGATAGGGTTAAACCCTAATTTCTTCTTTCTTAAGGGAATTAAATTCCTGTTATTTTGACAGATTTAAGTTCTTAACTAGGATTAAACCCTGATTCTGTTCATTTTAAAGGAATTAAATTCCTATAACATAGGGTTAAACCCTAATTTTATTTCAAAGGAATTAAATTCCTATAGTTCTGTGATAATTAAATTCTCAAACTTCCATTCCCTCCCTATGCTTTGGATCTGCATGGCAGGATCTAAACCCAATGAGAATTAAATTCTCAATTCATGGGGAGATGTGCACTTTGCAGATCCTCCACTAAGGAGAGAACTAAGTTCTTCTTTTTTTAATATAAGAGTTAAACTCTTTTGAGAATTAAATTCTCTTTTGAAGCCTCCCCTTTCTTACCTAAGGTTTTCTTCTGCAGCAGATCAAATTCTTCCAAAGTCTCAAAGCTCTATTTCTTTTTTTTCTCTCTCCTTCTGTGTCTCTGTATTTTTCTTCCTCCCAAAAAAAGGTCCCTTCTTTATTCTTCTTGGCTCCTATTTATAGGAGAAAGAGAAGAATCAATCTGTTTTAGTGAATCTTTCATTGAGAGATTTGATTTGCATTCATCATTCATCTGGACCTTTGGATTATTAGGTGAATTTTATTCATCATTGGATTTTAAATCCAAAGATATTCCTTTGTTATTTCGGTTAGATTTTAAGGGGAAATCTTTCCAAGTTCAAGATTTTTCCATGAATAGGTGATATTTAATCACCTTTAGATTTTTAATCCAATCGGTTCCAAATAATCATTCTCCTTTGGGAAGATTTGAATCCCTTTCAGAATTTAATTCTGTTAAATAGAGAGGCTTTGAAAGCCGGTCACGTGTGACCATGTGACCCTTGGTCACGTGTAGGCACGTGACCCTCTGGAACGAGCTTTCTTCTCCTTTCTGCGCTCTGTTTTCTAGCTGCTGTTTAACCGTCACGTGCCAACACGTGACCCTTTCTGGAGTCTATTCTTTGATTTAATCAGGGAGCTGAATCTGCCTTTGCCGCTGCTTTTAAATGTCACGTGCCAACACGTGACTGCTGGTCATGTGCTAACACGTGATGCCTCTTCCGTAAACTTTCCTGATTTTAAATCAGGAAACAGTGTCGTTGATGGACACGTGGATGATATCCACATGCTTATAGGCATATGATGTCAGATGTTTATTTATATATGTCATTGCATTGATAGATTATTGACATATATGCATTTGTGGTCACCCTAGATATCATAGTATTACCTTCAGGATATAGTGATCTAGAAAATCGTTGTTTTATTCGATTTCTATTTGCTAATGTTTTCTACTCACGAGTTGGTAACTCACCCCCGTTGTGCCACAGGTCTTGCAGGTTTGATCGCTTGGGATCAGTTGCGGTATCGTTGGCACACAGCTTCTTCCAAGGTGTTTTGCTTTGGTAGGTGGGACACATGTTGGATCGTGCCCACTCTCGTACTGTTATATTCTATTGTATCTAGATAACTCCATTACATCATATCAGAGACTAGAATTGTATATTGGTAGACCTAGTCAGACTTGGGTTTTGTGCGAGACTTGGGGCGATTGGTTTTTGATCGCTTTCTTGAGTTTTGATGTCTTACTTCTTTATTTGTTCTTTCTGGGTTGATTCTTCGCCGTTGGGCGTCGTATATATGTTATTGCGTGGTTGTGATTCCGCCAGTTGGCGAAGAGCTAGCTTCCGCTTGAGGATGTCTATATATTATTGTGTATATGTTTTTGGATCAAAATATACAAGGGAGGTGCTGCCCAAATTTTTAAAGACAAAACATTTTTTCAATTGTAGTATAATCCACTTGCATTTTCATGTTTCATTATCTATGCATTTAAAGAAAAACCTGATTCATTATACCTTTATTTCAAAATTGAACCCCCACTATTTTCCGCAAAAATGTTTAGATTTTTTGGGTTTCGGCTTATTTGATTTACGTCACGCCTTTAGACGTTGTGTAATTTAAGTGCCGGTCACGTGCCAAATTACGGGTCGTGACATGACCCCCACGAAGTTAAGCCCGACAAAGAGCATCACGTGCTGACATGTGAGCTTCTCTGGCATGTTATTTGTTTTAGGAAGGCACCTATATACTTTGTATATAGATGCTCACGTGTCTGCACGTGAGACTCAATTTCAGCCTTATTTGTTGAGCGCAATGCCTATGATCTTTGCTCCAAGGCGCAACACATGTGGACACATGATGCTCCATTTGGGGAATTTTTCCCATCGTTTTTTGGTTCATTATTTATTTTTTATAAGGGAACAAATGCCTCCACAGCGTTGTTCTTACATGGTTTGCACGTGAGTGCAACGTTGTCACATTTACAGCCGTTGGATTGCCTAGGGGAATGGAGAGGTGAACCGCTCTTGTCACGTCTTATAAATGCAAGGGTTTGGTCTTTGGGAAGCCATTGTTCCTTCATCTTCTTCTTTCTTTGGCTTCTTTGAGAATTTAATTCTCTTCTTCAGAGCTTAGTTCTTTGCCCATTGCACTTCCAGAGTTAAACTCTGTCAGAAAAAGAAACCCTTTTTAAGTAACGATCTTGAATAACAAAGAAACCCTTTTTTAAAAAAAAAATTCCTGGATTTTAAATCCACTATAAGAGCTTTGCTCTCTTTCTGAAACCCATCTCTCAGAGATCCAAAGACATGATCTTTGAGTAGTAAACCTTAATATCTTGGGCATTTCCCCTCTGATCTTTAAGAATTCATGGCATTTTTATTTTTATTTTCCTCATCATGGGGGTTTCTGGAATTTAATTCCATCGGATAAAAAGGAATTTAATTCCTCACCAAAGAGCTTTGCTCTGAAGATCAAGAGGGCCCCTCGGGAATTTCATTCCCTGGTGTTCTTGAGCATATTTTCATAGGGTTTTTCCCTACTGGCACAAATTCAAATTTGTTGGGTATTTTAACAGAACTTGTTTTCTTTATGAGGATGTCAAGAGTTGTTTAAACTCTCATGTCCGTTTAACGAGAATCCTTTTAGATTCTTATAATAAGAATTTTCTTGATCATCTCGATCGCTAAACTCTTGCTGATTTTTCTTTTCAGATACTCTGGCCGTTTATTTGTATGATCTTGACAAAATTATCTCCTATGAAGACATTCGCGTCCAAGGCCGCTGTCAAAACCAGGAGTTTACGAATGCCCGATGCGCTGAGGTTATACGTCGCTTCGATGAATACAATGGTCGACTACTCCCCCGTCGTTCCGCTCTATTGAAGATCATCGTGAGGGCGATTTGGGAAGCACTTCCTAAATTTAACGAAGCCATGCCGCTTGAGGCACTTGATAATGCCGAAGACAAGGTGCACTCAGTATATCTGATGGGCTTGATCTCGAAGAGGCAGCGAGATGGTCTTGTTGATATCTTGCATCAAGTTTTCTAACAGACGACGATAATCTCTGCCTATCAGAGGATGGATGACATCAGCGAGAATCCTAACGCTTGCATTCATGAGAAGATGCATACGAAAATGGTCAGAGAAGCCAGAAGCATTTTACTCGGCCTTGCTTCTAAATTCTTCAATCCATATCCAGGATTAAGTGTTTTACCATTGTAAACATTTTCTTTTGTTTTTATACCATGTATAAGTTCCTGGAGCATGAATGACAAAACTTCCTCTTCCCCCCTTTTTTATACTCACATGTATTCTGCATGAAGTGTTGTTATACTGTTGTTAGTATCCACGTGTTTTGCGTATGGTGCTGTTGGGGAGTTTAATCCTGAACTAGTGCCGGCGCTCACGTATTATGCACGTGCGGTGCCGCTTTAGTTTTCAAAAGGATCAACACGGGTGTTCACGTACCACGCACGTGAGGCTCCGCTGATGAGGTCGTTTCGCCTCTCTACTTTAATTCCAATGAGTTACCCCTTTCATTTCCCATGCCCCCCTTTTTTGGCCTTGGGAATAGCTCCACCATGCATGACATTTTCTATGCATAGCTTTGAATGCTTCTCTTTATAACCCGAAGCTACATCTTCCTCTTTCTTCACAGAGAGAGAATCATTTAGACCTTAGGGTGATCATTTTGAGAAACAAACCAAAGCTTATGGCTTGCAACCGTCCCTACGCTCGTCGGCAACCAAGGAAGGTGCCTATCGAGGAGATTATTCCTCGTTTTGCCGCCCGGTTAGCGGATCCTCTTTTCACTGATGACCAATGTGACGCGGCACTGTACGAACTCTTGGCCCGTAGGGGCTCTCCTCTTCCTATGGGTTCCATTTGGCTCAGGATGATTTTCTTGTCCGTGCCTACTGATATTCCCCCTCATCCGGCGGAGATGACTCCGGTGATTCTTGATACGGCGAAGGACAAAATTGAGTGTTTCTACGAGGCACACTTAATTACCCAGGCTCTGTCTTTCGGTTCATTTACTGAGTTAGATAAGAACCCGGCGGTCCATCATGTCCGCTTTCGCTGATGAGCACGGTTCTAATCGGTGGGGAGCAACTCCTCGCGAAGACCGTCACTTCGACATGGTGGAGAGGGCAGAGAGGGAATTGGAGAACTTTGTATTTTGTTTTGTTAACCTCTGTATCTCTGATCCCATATTTGGTGATCTTTTCTCTGTAGAGTAGTATATTTCTATTGATGTATTTCTCTTATTATTGACTGTTGAATGTTTTCTGTTTAATGTTTTCTGTTCATCATATATTCGTACGTGTATCCAATTCTGTACATGAGCTTTATACTTTACCCTTAGGAATTTTCTTTTAAGTGCGAGCGCTATTGTCATGTTGCCCGCAAATCAGCACGTTTTGGACACCATTTCCATTTAAGCAGGCATACAGTCGTGAATGCATACTTAGTGGGGTGTGCACCAAAGACTCTTCTTGTTGCCTTGCATAGTACATGGTTTGTGCATGTTTAGGTTGAGTGTTGTCGCCGAGTAGAGGCTTGCTTATATAATCCTGAGTGCATACGTCTTCCTTCTGAGCTCCTAACTGCAAAGGTGAGCCTGAGATGGTGAATTGAGCGGTACGCAGCTAATCTACAGTCTTGCGAGAAGAGGCTCAACCGGAAATTTTCAGAGAGGGGGCTAGCTTCAAATGCTTTGGGGGAACTCCAGGCTCAACTCACTATTAAGACCATCCGTGCGTATGAAATTTGGAGGGTGCTTCAAGAAACTATCACAGAGGTGGTAGCTCTTGATAAAGCCGTTATCTTTACCCACGAGATGGTTGAAGCTCATAAAGTCGCTGAAAAGGAGCTTGAGAGCCGGTTTGCTTCGTATCAGACTCAACAGTCTCAGGCGGAGACCCGTCTTGTGGCAATAACAAAGCTTGAAGCGGAGGCCCAACGGAAGAATGATGAACTGATGAACTTATTGCACCATCCGCCGGCTTAAATTTTTTTGTATATTCTCCTTTTTTGTATTTACTTCTGAATGAGTGTATCTTGTATTCATTTTGATTTATGAATAAAAGACATATTTTATTTCATACTGGCGTGTCCCTTTTAGCAAATGCGTCTTGTAAATAGTCTATCTTGATCTCCTTGCTGGGCAGCGATAGCTTAGGAAACAGGTTCAAATCTGCCGCCCAAGACTTTTCAAATTTTATGAGCCGTGAGGGTCTCAAAAAGACTTTTCTCCCTACCAGTCAAGAGAATCCCGTAGGTGTATTTTCTTCTTAGGAGTCGTGAGGACTCCTAAGTATGTGTTTTCTCTTGAGAGTCGTAAGGATCTCACAAGAGAATTTTCCCCTTACAAGTCGAGAGGACTCGTAAGTGGTTGTTTCCTTCCTTGTCGATATTCGACTTTGGAGAGTGTAGTTGTTCAATTGATAAAACTGCACATTTGCTATTACATATTTCCTACTATTTCTATATTAAAAAAGATCTTTATTATAATATATCATACATATGAGGGTTTATCTGTAAAAATACTATTTTCTATATGTTGATATATTATAATTAGCATTTGGTAGGAAAATGTATGCAAAAAAAATATCATTGACCAAATCTTAATAAAACAAACTCCACTAAATATTATTTGAGTTATTGTGCAGAATTTTTAAGGGCTAAAAATCAAGGGAATCAAAGTTGTTAAGAGCAAACCTGCCGAATTAAGAAAGCAAACTAAGAAATCAAGGCTGGCAGCAACAAAGAAAAGATTTCCAATTTTCAGAGGTTCCAGAGATCTCCATGTGTCATAAGAAGAAAAGCCCCAGAAAAATCCCCAAACGATCCCACTTTTTGGCCGCGGATCCGCGGCCAAACCCCTTATTGGCCGCGGATCCGCCGCGGTTTGGAAGACTTAGGAGATGGGATTTTCTCTGTTGGATACTAACTACTTGCTTCCAAATTAGGAAGCTAAATTTCTGGCTTTGGGACTATAAATAAAGACCGAGAGCCTCTTGGAAAAATCATCAAGTCGACGCGATCACGAAGTCCAAGACGGCTCGCGCATCCAGACTGATCATCAACGGTTCATCTACCTCCTTAGAAGAGATCGAGAAGCAACTAGTCTTTGTAATCATTTTCTAAGGAATCAAAGTGTAATGAATATTGTTGATTAATAAAGGTAGCTTTCTTTTCTATTTCTTTGTAGTTTCATTATGAATTCTCTCTCCATCTCTTCTTCTCCCAACATGCACGAGTAATTCTCCGTTTGTTAGGGTTCGTAGGATTATGGTAGGTTAATGGATGATGAAAATACCTAAACTCTTTTTACGTCCTATAAAGTTTATAAACTTTATCAAAAGAATCATTAACATCCTAATCGGGCGCGCTAACAATTCATTGTTAGTCTCGACCGCGATTAGAGATTAGATTAATGATTGTTTTGGTAAAGGCTAGATATGAACGGAGTTCCGTGTCGAGATAGGGGTTAAGAGTGGGATTCCTTTTCCCTCCAGAAACCCTAATCTACACGCATCACTGTCGTTCTAGTTTTAAATCTATTAAAGGATAGAAAGAGTAATTTTTAATTAATCATCCATAACTACTAAATCCTAACGAACCCTACAAGCCCCCTTCTTATATTAACTACATCCATAAATAATCTAGATCTATATTTTGCATTAGTGCTTAACGTAGATCTAGAAACCATTCCTCAACATTCTTATCCCGTCTCTATTTTTCAACACATCTAAAGTAAGATTAAAATATTCAACGTTTCCCTAAGGACGACCCGTACTCACCTCGGTCTAGCTACGCGCGACACCGTTCTGATTGCGGTTATTCTACAAACACACTCTTTCGAACCAATCAAATGGCGCCGTTGTCGGGGATACGTGCGTAATTTTTTATTCTTACTATTTGTGTTGAATTCTTATGCGATCAATATCATAATTAAAACAAAACTGCAAATTGCATATTATAACTCCCGAGCCCAGTGCTACTAATTTCAGTTACTGTTTGAGCGTAGTGTGGTACTCATTTCACTTATCGTGCTTGATTGTTATTTACTGTAAATTTTACCCGGCAAATTCATTTCTGCATATAACAATTTATGGCATCTAAAATAAAATTAAAAATATCCATCTTGGCCTACTTGATACCCCTAACCCTGTTGTAGCGTCCGTGCATCGTGTTCTCGTCCCGTTCAGTGAAACGGGCGAGTTTGGACGGCTACGTGCACGTACGTGTGTCCGTTTTGGGGGTATGCTTTTTGATCATAAAACACTTCTTTTTCACTTTTGGATCCCGCTTAAAATTCTATTATTTCAATTTCAAATTTTTGGACCCGACCCGGGCGTGATTTGGAAATGTTTTACTTTACGCCAAAACCCCAAAATTTTAATATATTTAAAATTCGTATGTTTCTAAATTTAACCATATATTTTACTGTTCACTTATAATCTTATAAATCTTTAAATAAAAATTTCCTAACCTCTTATCTTTCCCTCAACCAATCAGATCTCTCCTTCTCGTGGGCCTACTCTCTTTTCCTCTCTCTCACCGTCTCTCTCCTCTCTTCTCTCTCTCTCTCTCTCTCTCGCGCGTTCTCTCTCCTCTCTCTCTCTCATATTTTTAAATCACATTCCCTCCTCTTCTTCATTCTCTCACGCAACCAAACCCCTCACGCAACCCTAGCCACCGCCTCCCTCCTCGCCACTGCAGCATCAACGCCGGCACCACCGTCGCCTCCACTCACCTCCTCAGCCTCGTCCCATCCACATCCTCATTTTCTCTTCTCCCTGTGCATCTACGACCAGACCCGCGGAACCCTGCACACGCATTGCACGCCGGATCTGCCGCCGCCGACGGACTCGCCTCCGTAGCCCCGGCCTCGCAAGCACACCCCTCGGTGAGATAACTTCCCCTCCTCTCTTCCTTCCTTCTCTCCTTCTCTGCTAATAGGTTTCTTGATCTGCAGTCTTCGCGGTCACTGTTGGCCGGCTGCCGGAGCTCCGTCGACGAGGTCGACCGTCACCACCCGTCCCACGGATCATCGTGAGCACCCCTTCTCTGATCCTACCTCCCTTCTTCTCTGTTTTTCTTTTCCTTTCTTGATTCCATGTATTGACATTCACTGTTCATTCCTCGGCTGGAATCCGACGATGCCGACGACGTGACCCGACGTTCCAGCGAGGTACCCCGACCCGTGTGGTTCCATTGTTCGTCGTTTGAGTTCATTCCGTGAACCGTGTGCCCGTCGCAAGTTTCCCCGCCGACATTCTACGTTCCGTTTTCCCGATTCGCGACCCGTCGAGGCAAGTACCCCTTGCTGCATGCTATACAATATTTACATATTCATTAATGACACCCTAAACCCGCTATTTAACTTTAGTATTATAATTTCCCATTTTATGTCAATATTGGTATATAACATTTTATCTTTCAAACTTGGAACTTATAGAAATATATATATCATTGCATCCATGAAGTCTTAAACTTGTTAACATGATTAAATGGCTATAAATTGTCTTACTGCATTCTTATAATGTTGAAATCATATCTGTGACACAACTGATAACTGTACTGCAAATTGTGTAAATCGGCCTATTGCTTCATTGCTTATATCATGTTGTTGATACCCATGCTTGATTATATAACTGATTGTGAGTACACCTATGATATCGCTCGTTCTTGACCTGTCTTGCTACCTGCATATTGATTGACCCGATATGGTACTGTACACTGCTTGACTTGACCTGATGTACCATGACCTGACCCGTTACCTGATCCTGTGTCTAATACCAATAAACCTGACGTGTAGTCCTCATGGACCGTTCCTGTTGTCTATCCAGACAAACCTGTTTACCTGATCCTGTGTTGGCATTAGTTTCTTGATTTCGGAATACCTGACTTGACCTACACATATAACTTGGGGGTATGGGGAAATCAAAGGTGAAACCTGACTTGTAACTCGACAGTTCACTACCTGTTCTGGGTGTACACATTCTTGTTTTGTTCCTAGCGGCATGTCTCGGTTTCGGCCGAGAATATTGTGGCCGTAGTCCCGGGTATGTACGGGATACTATCGAGTGTACACATTCCTGTTTTGTGCCTAGCGGCATGTCTCGGCTGCAGCCGAGAATATTGTGGCCTTGGTCCCGGGTATGTACGGGATACTATTGAGTTACATCGACGATTCATCAATTTGGTTTCAAAGACTTTAGAACAGAAAACCTGATAGAACAGTTTAGTTTGCCCACTGCACATTACCCTGCACTGCTCTGATTCATATTATTGTTACCCTTGCTTTACTCATGTTTATACTCGCATTGCCTGTTTATTATGTTATTATTTGATGACTTGACGCACTGACGTCTGGGTTTTGCATGGCCCAGATTCTTCTACCTTGCTGCAGACTGATTAGGAGTTTTGCCGCTGTTAGACGAGCGGTGAGGTTCCTGTCGGTACGTAGTTTCACTCCAGGTGTTTCATTTATTGTATCTTTTGGCTTCCGCATATTGTTATCTCTTGACTCTTTTACTTTGGCTTATGGACATATACTAGGTAGTTAGTTTACTTTCCTGTTCTTGATATCTCCACAACCGTAATGTGACTGTGGAAGGATTTTTCCTATCCACAGGTAGCATGGTTGGCTATGTCACGTGCCCACTTTAGCGTACTTTGGGAAGCGGGGCGTGACACATATTTAACGATTTGTGCATGAATTTTTGCAAGGAGATCTGGAGTCACAGAGTTGAGGAAACAGAGACATTCTTAGAGATCCAGAGGAGCACAGAAGGGAACATAGAAAATTTCATCAACAGATCTTTCCTTCCTGCGGCGGATCCGCGGCAAAAGACGCATATCCGCGGTGGAAGCACGGTGGGCTAGGAGATCTAGGGTTCCAAACTTCTCTGGTATCTTTCTCAACTTTTTCTCTCCTCTAAAATCTAATAAAATCTATTTTCTGCAGGATTCTTTGCAAAATAGCGCCGCTCAAAAATCTTTTTGCAAAAGTTTTGTGATTGGTTTTGTTTTGCATATTTTAATACGGACTTTAAGGGACAAAGACTAAATCCAGATTAGGTGGGGATTTCATCACCCTTCCTAAGCCCCACAAATCACAAACCGATCATCTGCATCAACCCTACATTAATTTAAAAAAATATCTAGACCGGACTCAAAAGACTGTCGCGCTCATTAAGAACAGAGGAAGGTCATGGGTAATCTATCGCTTATCCGCATTACTTTTGTGGTGCCTAGGCAAGTGTGTCTAGGACAAGTGGTTTACTTAATTAGGCCCGCTATTTTCGGTGATTCGTATAGCGGATACCTCCCACTTACCTGGCACTTACCTGGCCACAAGAGTAGTAAAAAGGTGGTAGAGGATTGATCCTACGGCTTGTTCTATGAAAGTCTAGTAGCGGTCTAGAGACTGGACCTAGGTAACCTTAGTTCTAAGGTTGTTTATGCATTGTAGAGTAATTTGTCTTGAGTCCCAGTTTTTACAAAACAAACCAATTTTAAAGCACGCACACGCTGCCACTTGCACTAAACCCGCTTAGTGCATGCTCGGCTGGACACGGGATTCTAGTGCCCGTCTTGTCCGCGTTCCTGCTATCGACGCCAAAGTCTGTACTTCTTCATCTTCTTTTCCCCCACCACACACCACATCAACCAAGATGGACGGTACTCCATCAGATTATAACACCACGCCGCCGCCGCCCGTAGGTGCGCAGAATCCACCGCGCATCTCTCTCCAAGAGAGATGCTATCCTATCCGTGGTCCCCTTCCTACTTGTCTATCCATTCCACCAGCTAACGGGGATAATTTCAAAATTAAACCCCACTACATCAATCTGCTGCCCAAATTTCACGGGCTTGAGTCGGAAGACGCATACGTTTTCATCACCAAATTCGAAAATGTATGCGTAATGATGGGTACTTCACAATTGACTGTGGATGCTATGCGCTTGCGTCTTCTCCCATTCACTCTGTGCGACTTGGCAGAAAAATGGCTTTATAATACTGCCGCACACTCTATCACTAATTGGGATGAATTCGTAATAGCATTTCTTAAGAAGTTTTACCCAAATCATAAGACCGCCCATGTTAGGAGCAAGATCAACCAGTTTACCCAGCTTCCCAATGAACCATTTTGGAAGTGTTTTGAACGTTTCAAAGATCTGCTTGTCCAATGTCCTCATCATGGAATCAATAGATGGGATTTATGCCGAATTATATATGAGGGCATTAATCCAGCAACAAAGCAGATGCTTGAAACAATGTGTCAATGCAATTTCATGTCTAAAGATGACGGCGAAGCTTGGAAATATCTGGAAGATCTCGCTGAAAACACTTTGCAGTGGGAAAGCGTAAGACCACCTTCATTTAGGGGAGGTATTCACCATCTCGATGTTTCCATCGCAGTGAAAGCTGAAATGGCAGCGATGCAGAAGAAACTCGACGCTATTGAGAACAAATTTTCATCAGTCTCCTTAAATCAGGTCATGCTTCCCAAGACCGTCTGTGGTTGCTATTCAGATCCTTCACACTTAACGGAAGAATGTCCTATGAATGTATCGTTTCAAACTAATGCTGCTTTTCAGCAGCGACCTAGAAACGATCCTTATTCTTCCACGTACAATCAAGGATGGGGGAATCATCCTAACTTTGCTTGGAACCAAAACCAACCCCAAAATCAAAATTAGTTCCAAAGCAATTATCAAAGACCGCCTCCACAGCAACCACAACCACAAAGTCAGCACCCCTTTCAGTCACAAAATTTTCAAAATCCGGCCAACTCTTCTGCACCACAATTGGCCGGTACTGGTAACTCTTCACTCGCACAAACTTTGGATTTGTTTATGAAACATTCCATGCAAATGTCGGCTGATATGAAGTCTTCTATTGATACCTTAACGAAAGACTCCGCCTCCCACGGCGAGAGTATTAAATCAATAGAAAACCAAATTGCACAGTTGAACGCCGCAATGAGTGCGAGAGAGAAAGGGAAACTCCCATCTCAACCCATACCTAATCCTGGCCACTCACAAAGTTATAATGTGAGTGCCGTTACTACGTTGAGATCGGCAAAAGTGCCGAATAACCGAGTGGGTGAGCAATGTGATGATGTTAGTGACACCAATGATACCCCAGCTTCTTCTTCTTCCCCTAATTCGTCTAGTCCCCCACCTTCATCTGAGCCTATTCTCCATTTTCCCCAAGGCTCGAACCCTTCGCCCATTTCCTCGAATCTACCTAAAACGATCCCCACTCCAATTCTGGTATCCACTCCATCCCCACAATCCTCTCCAATATTAGACTAAACCCTTATTGATAAAGCACCTTATCCAAACAGGTTAAGAGGCAACAGACCAAGTCCACAAATAGAGAAGACTGTGGAAATTTTTAAGCAAGTTAACATAAACATTCCTCTCCTAGATGCTATTCAACAAGTTCCGTCATATGCGAAAATCCTAAAGGACTTGTGCACTAGGAAGAGAAAAGTTCAAGTACCTAAAAAAGTTTTCCTTGTGAGCACTGCTTTTACACAACAACTACCCAAGAAACGAAAGGATCCCGGAAGTCCTACAATTTCTATTTCTATTGGGGGTAAAAATATCAATCGTGCTCTACTCAATTTAGGTGCTAGTGTTAACTTGCTTCTGTATTCTGTTTATGAGCAATTAGGGATCGGAGAGTTAAAACCTACGCATTGCACTCTTCAGATGGACGATCGATCTATCACCCAACCTATGGGTGAGCTAGAGGATGTGTTAATCAAAGTCGGGGAATTTATATTCCCTGTGGACTTTATTGTTTTAGATACACAGCCTATGGCAAACCTACGCAATCAAATCCCGGTGATACTCGGTCGACCCTTCCTAGCAACTTCCAACGCAGTAATCAATTATAGAAACGGCTCTATGACCCTATCCTTTGGAAAGAAGTCAATTGAGCTTATCATTTACAAATTGGGAAGTGAACCCTCCGAACCTTATGCTCATGTGTGTTCTGTCGAATTAATAGATGTCGACAGCAGCGAATTTGATCAACCTCATGATACTGACTCTTTTCATATGTTGTTGTTTGACCCAACCATGTACTCTTCCACCGAGTTGTCCGGGTCAACATCTAATGCTGATGAGAAACTTTTTATAGAGTCTGACGATCACCCCATTTTTTCTGATGACATTATTCTTCGGGGAATCGATGAAAGCTTTGAGGAAATTTTCGCTGATGAACTCGCATTTTTAAAAGATCCGGGTGTTGAGATGAATCCACTCCAAGATAAAGAAATTGAACCTCCACCCCAACTTCTGGATAATACGAGTAATCCATCATTACTATCACTGTGTCGTCTCTCCAAATTGAGACGCAATCCTTTTCCATTACACCTCTTATCACCTCCCCACTTCTTCACGTCGAAAGGTGACATGTTCTTCCACCAACCTTGGTGCTTCATCGATAAAATTTTTGAATGGTTGGTGTTGACCTTCGGTCTTTGCAAAGCTTGGCATTGACCAATAACCTTGACCCCCTCGTATGATTTTAAAAGATTAACATTGTTTAACTCAAGTTTGGGGGGGTATATTTTGGCTATTGAAAGAAAATGATCTTTACAAAATTGTGAGCCAAAAAGAAGTTTAGGGGGAGGATTTCACTTTCACTTTTTCTTGTCCCCTTTCTCCTCCCAAGTCTACAGGTTTTTTGAGCTTAACGGATAACAACAGTGAGGACACTACTGTAAACAGGTTTGGGGGAGGTTTGTGCTTATTTACACATCAATTTGCATCATATTTTGCATAAGCACAACATTTTCAAAAAATTTAAAAATTTTCTTTTATAACGAAAGAGTAGAAAGTGAAAAATTACATCCAAAAGATAAGAATAGTTTAAGAAAACCAAGAAAATTAGAAGTTTTCTTAAATGAACTGGTAATAAGTAGTTATGAGCCGTTGTCCCTATTAGTTGTATGTATGCCCTAGAGACCAGTATTGTACAGATGATGTATATTATATTGGATGCTTGGACATATATAGAGAGGACTTTCTTGCTCGATATGATAGTATGCTATCTGGTTGCTTTTTGCTTTAACATGTATACATGTCTCTTTATACTGTCTTATAGTTACATGTTGGTAAAGCCCTTAGGATGTGTACTTGACTACCTGGACTATGATGCGGATCATACTAGTGGGGACATGGTAGTCCATAAGTACATCCTTCAAGGTCCCTAGTCGTGGGTGTATCGAGACGAGGCATCAATATACCAGAGTAGACTAGCGTATACGCTTCTCGACCCATGAGATGAGCGATGGATGATCCCATATCTATTGGTGTTTGACATCAGAGATGATATACGGGTGCTCAATGGAGACTGGGTACACTGGACGGACTCGATGAGAACTCCCAGATGGTATTATACCTCACGTCAGATGGCAGTTCTCTGGTGACACTTGTGCAGGTTAGTCTGTAGACCCGAGATCGTCATAGAGTCTCGTGTGATTCCCACTGTGCTTTGATTTCCACCTTACCACGTCCATGAGGGCATTCAAAATGGTGGTTTTTGGGTACAGTCCCGAGTTACATGGAGGCAATGAGCGATAGGAGGGGTTTCGTCTCTCCCGGTATTGGGGGTTGATGTTGCGCTGTGCTCGATTGGCCGTAACAGGGAAGTCCCTGGCCAGGGCTGATTAGAGATTTACTGGTAAGTGTTTCCAGTAGTTTCTCGACCCGTTATGAGCCTCACATCAGCACGACTTATCGGTTATTAGGGTCTGACGTTTACCACCCCTAGACTTGATATGCGACATATCAGACGAAGAGACCGGACTATACGGGAAGTGTTGCCGGCAGGCTTTCACAGGAGTTGGAGCGGGCTTGCTTGCTGATCTTCTGATCGCTCAATACCCGGGTAGCCATTATGTCTAGCTAGTACCGCTGACGGCTTGTGGGTGCGTGATGTGATCACCGCCTACTGCCGGCGTATTGACGAGTCTTTAGAGTCCTACACAGAGGTTTTACTGGCTCAGGCGAAACGAAATAGGAGCACGTATGTGATATGTGTGAGACCGAGAATAAATGCGTGTATATGATACCGTATTCTATTCTCGCGACTTTTTGTATCGGTCAGTCATATATGATATGACCGGGTTATCGAATCAAGTGTTGATTCGATAAGTCGATACGATGGATGTTAGCCGGTTATATGAGATATGACCGGATTATTAAGTCAAGTGTTGATTTAATAATTAAGTGTATAATTGTATATTAGATATACTAATTTACATTTGCTAACACTTGTTCACTTTAGGGTTTTTCTCACTTTCACACATCTTTACTATATATATATATATGATATATATATTAAAATGTGTTATATATTTGTATCATGGTTGTTGATACACTAAACATGGATGTGTAAAACTTACACCATTCTATTTTTAAATGGTGGTTTATATTTATCTAAAGTAATTACAAATTAGTGGAATTTTTTCATAAGCATAAAGCTTGTAGAAGCTTGTGGATGCTTTGAAAAAGTCCACAAGTTTTGTTTTACTTTAGATTTTTATTGACCTAACCATTTACACTTAGCTATGGTTATATCTCACCATGAGTTAGTATATGATACTCACTCACCATGGTTAGCCTTCTCACTTGATCATCATCCTCTTCACTTTCTTTTGTTCATCATCTTCTTCATTGAACAAAAAGAAAAAGCAAGCTAGGGTTTGATCCAAAGTGAGAATCCTTGTGAGAAACAAAATTCTAAAGAGAACCCACTTCCTATTTCTCCATTCTCTACTAGACTAGCCCTTTAGTATAGGGTGTTTGCTTCACTAATTCTCAAGTTAGTGAAGTAGGAGCTTGAGTCAGAATTCCCTCGACGTAGATCATCTTCGGCCTCGGAGACTTCAGGTCGCATCCTTCGCGTCGTGAAGCCATGCAAGAGCCCGGAAGAACCTTGGTCGCAGCGAAGGGACTTCAACAAGGAGCAAATGGACCGATCTACAAAGGTTGTATATCGCGTTCCCTTTAGTGTAAAGTTGTTTACTTGCCATTAGTTTCGCCTAAACTCTAGTTAACGATCTTGCTTAGGGTTGTGCGGCACATAAAAATTTAATTTTGGTATGGTCGATGCCTTGTAGAGCCTTGTTAGTGTGCCTAGTAACTCTACAGTGGTATCAGAGCCTAGCTAGAGCATTAGACGATGCGTTAATGAAGTTAAAACTCCAAACCCGAATACGACAAAACGACCCCCTCTCTGGACAATTTTTAAAATCTGGGATTTTTGTGAATTAAAAATATCTAAAAAAATCAGCAGGGTTTTATAAGAATTATTGTGCAAAACGAGGACATGAATCGTATAGTTGACCGCGGTTCCGCGGAAAATCCCTGCTTGTGCCGCGGAACCGCGGCAGTATGGTGACCTTTGGATCCTCTGTTTGCACAGTAATTCTATATTCTGTGATTGTTATTTTATGGGTATTTTTAATTTAACTCAAGTGTTGAGTATTCAGGGATTCATTTTGTAATCGTCGATTCGATCGGAGAATTTAATTTTGTTTTGTTATTCCGGATAATTTAGAAAGTATTAAAATGTTCAAACGGATATCATTAACTCAATTTTTCCCGGCACGAAAAACATTCAAGTGTTGAATTTTTCTCGGGTTTAAATCTTTCGGAAAAACGTGCATGTAACGCAATGGACCCTCTAGAAGACAACAAACCTTAACTCGATTATGTGACCGTCTTAAACTGCCCTTTGAACCTTAGGGTTTGGGGCAGTACGGCGTGCCACATGTGAGGCGTTGGCTTGACCCTTCTACGGCTGGAGCGTTGTTACTGTGACGTTTTCTGAAATTTTTGAACTCCGCTCAAGTGTTGAGCTATTATGGAAATCTTGGGTATTTAATTATTCGATCAGAAAGTTTAATACTGTCTATTTATCTGGAATGTGATACAATATGTGGAATTCATACAGTTAGGCATGAAATGCGAAATATGTAATATTTCGGATTTACGATGTCTAAAGAGATTGTGGATTCCAAATGTTGTAGTTTTACACTTTCTTTTCTGCGACCGTAAGTGTAATATGTGATATCGCCGGTTTCGTTGCTATATGTCAACGACAATTGGGATGCGCATATTTACTTACGTTGATGACATGTGATGTTCTGTGTTGCTGGATATGTTATATTGGATCGTCGCGTTCTGAATAGCCGGGGGGTTTTATGTGAGATGAGAGTTTTTATTTTCATTCATATAAATTCAAATGTAAGGTAATATTCTTTTATTTGGGGCACTTCCGGGTTGAGGTTGATGTCACCTTTTGTATATTATTTAATTTTCCGCACTAGGATAGACCCAAGGAGGAGAGCACAAGTAACCGGGTTCTGGAGTCCAGTGGGAGACCAACTCGAGGAGTCGAGTCTAGGTCTCCTAACTCTAGAATTGGTAGGGTTGCTTGCCGCTCTCGTAGGAGTCTAGGAGTGTGGGTTTGGCTATTCATCGCGACCGTGGGATCCGTGTTTTATAGAGGCTCAAAATAAAACACGGACGTCCTAGTATATCCAATGTTTCATATATTTCTTCTGCTGCGATATCTGTGATGCGATCATTTGATGTTCTGTGATAAATACTTTATATAGTATATATGATATATTATATAGGCGTTACTTATGTTTTACACCCGCGCTAGCCCTGCCCTGCTCTGCCGTTAGTTACCTAATCTAACGGTGCACGAGGGGACATCGAGGCGAATGCGGATGGCATAAGTGTATGTCATATTTATCTGTGATGTTTAGGTGACTTAAATGATGGGACTTCATTAATGTGATTAATGAAAGAAAAGAAACCTAAAAGATGTTGTAGAATCAAATTTTCAAATAAAAAGGGTAGCTACAGTTTTACTTTGCATAGTGGTATATATGATATACCCTGCACCTTATTCGATGGGGAAAGAGCCGAGATCCCTTCACCGGGAGTGATCTCTTTAGCAAAACTGGCAGATGCTACAACACTCGGTTTGACTTTTGACTGCTTTTGGAGTTTTGCTTTGCATAGTGATGTATATGATATATCCTGCACCTTATTCCATAAGGAAAGAGCCGAGATCCCTTCACCGGGAGTGACCTCTTTAGAAAAACTAATGAAAGCCTCAAAATCACTCCATTTCAAAATTCATGCGATTCTATGACGATATCAAGTTCATTACGCAATAGGTTTTCAGAAAAACCTGTCGTAGCCCTCCGTCATTTCACATAAGTACTGCTTAGTATTCGTGCTACGTTTGTTGACCTTGTCAAGGCGTAGTGTGCGGTAGCTGACCAGTATTTATCTGTTTATGCATATGATGCAGATTGTTTTAGGGTAGTCGTACGGCCTTGTTGACCTTGTCAAGGGTCGTGCGGGTGGGTTTAATTCAATCAAGAAATGACGGGTTGAACTTGACTTACGGTCTATGGTTTGTTGACCTTGTCAAGGTCATAGATCGTTTGGGGCAAAATATTATCGGGAATTTCAAGTGTTGAAATTTGCAATGAGATTGCATACCTTCTATGAGATAGTTGGATCCCGATACCCACTGCGAGTAATTGTTACTCCCGGGAGAGTTTTACACAGGACAATTAGCCGATCAAGTAGGTGTCTAGAAAGGTGTCAACGGGGTTACGCCTCTGGGAAAACGAGGTTTACTTTAATTAGGTCCGTGCGAAAGCATGGGGAACCTCCCTCAAAGTACCGACACTGACCTGGCTGAAAGATTGGTGAAGTTGTAGGGTGTAATTAATCCTGGCTAGTCTTTCCTTTTAGGGTTTGAAGGAAGATTTGATAACAAACAGTGGGAGCCGTCCTGATTAGATAAGATAATAACCAATCTGATCTTGCAAGAGCATACGCTAAAGTGTTTTCTTCTCTCTCTCTCCAGGTAGCGACCATATCATGCCTTAATAAAGATAATAATATGGATGTATTGACCGAACCCGCATGTTATACTGTGCTGGGGAACGTTGGTTCCGTTCTTTCTTATAAGAGTTATAAGACTGAACAGGATATAGGGAAATACCAGGATTCTCATGCCACCCGAATGAAGAAAGTACATGTTGATGCATTTTCTTCGGGTGTGTTCGTTACAGAGAACTGTTTCTCCATTTCCTCTACGTCCTGGGTATTAGATACCGGGTCAGGATCCCATATATGTAATCAGTTACATGGGCTTAGGAAAGGTAGAAAACTTGGAGAAGGTGATAAAGACATAAGGGTTGGAAATGGTGCAATTGTTGCAGCTAAAACCGTCGGGGAATATCACCTTGTATTGCCAACTGGTAATACATTGATTCTGAACGAATGCTATTACATACCGAACCTGATATGCAACATTATATCGGTTTCTTTGTTGAGTAAAGAGAGATATAATTTTGTATTACAGGATAATGTTATGAACATTTTCCTACTCCAAAAGTTGGTCGGATCAGGCACGATGTGCAATGGCATTTATGTTCTAAATCAATCAACAGTTCTGAGCACAACAAACACACACAAGAGGAAGAGTTCAGAACTGAACGAATCCTTCTTGTGGTATTGTAGACTGGGTCACATCAATGCGACACGACTTGCTAAGTTGCATAAGGATGGATATTTGAATCCGTTTGAATTTTCATCTTATGACACTCGCCAGTCATGTCTCAAAGGCAAGATGACCAAAACTCCGTTTACGGGACACGGAGAAAGAGTTACCGAACTCTTAGGACCGATACATAGTGATGTATGCGGTCCCATGTCTACACATGCCAGGGATTGTTCTTCGTATTTCATTACATTCACTGACGATCTCTCTGGATTCGGATATGCGTTCCTGATGAAATACAAATCAGAAGCTTTTGAGAAATTTAGAGAATATAAACAAGAAGTCGAGAACCAAACCGGAAAAAGTATTAAAATCCTACGATCTGATCGAGGAGGTGAATACTTGAGCAATGAATTCCTGGACTTCCTAAAAGAGAATGGGATTCTCTCTCAGCTGACTCCTCCATATACACCACAGCACAATGGTGTATCTGAACGAAGGAACCGCACCCTATTAGATATGGTGCGCTCTATGATGAGCACAGCTGAGTTACCTATTTCCTTCTGGGGGTATGCGCTGGAGACAGCAGCATACCTATTGAATCAAGTTCCATCTAAATCTGTACCTACCACACCATATGAGATATGGAGTGGGAAGTGACCATATCTTAAACGAGTTAAGATATGGGGTTGTCTGGCCTATGTCAAAAGACAAAATCCGGACAAACTCGAGACACGGTCAGTTCTTTGCAAGTTTGTGGGATATCCAAAGAACTCATATGGGTATTTTTTCTACCACAGTGAGGAACAAAAAGTGTTTGTTGCTCAACATGCCACCTTTTTAGAAAAGGAATTTCTTGTAAAAGAAATTAGTGGCAAAGTGGTAGAGCTGGAAGAGGTTCCAGATACACAAACTGCAACTGAAGATTTAATGGAACCAGAGGATTCGGTAGTTCCCAACGAACCTCAGCCTCTCCGCCGATCTAGTAGGGTTTCTCACCCACCCGAGAGATACTACGGTTTTCTCATGGATGGTAGGAGCGAGGATTGCATCATGGTTGATGATGACCCAACTAGCTTCGAGCAGGCCATCACGAGTGGGGACTCGGTGAAATGGCTGGATGCAATGCGGTCCGAGATAGAATCCATGTACACCAATAAAGTATGGACTTTGGAAGTTGCTCCTGAAGGGGTAAAACCCATTGGGAGCAAGTGGATCTTCAAGAAAAAACTTGGTGTAGATGGGAAAGTGGAGACTTTCAAAGCTAGACTTGTTGCAAAAGGTTTTCGTCAAAGACCAGGTGTGGACTATGACGAAACCTTTTCTCCAGTGGCTATGCTTAAATCCATCCGGATCATGCTTGCCATCGCTGCATATCATGACTACGAAATCTGGCAAATGGATGTTAAGACCGCCTTTCTAAACGGTGATTTAGAAGAGTGCGTGTACATGACTCAGCCAGAGGGCTTCGTAGATAGTGGGAGCAGCGGGAAGGTGTGCAAGCTGCTTAAATCCATTTATGGATTGAAGCAAGTATCGCGGAGTTGGAACATCTGCTTTGACGTCGTTATCAAAGAGTTTGATTTCGTCAAAAACGTAGATGAACCTTGTATCTACAAGAAGGTCGTAGAGAGTAAGATTGTCTTTCTCGTATTGTACGTGGACGACATACTCTTGATAGGAAATGACATTCCTATGCTACAATCGGTGAAGCTCTTCTTATCACAAAGATTCTCAATGAAAGATCTTGGTGATGCCTCCTGCATATTGGGAATTATTATCTATAGAGATAGATCTAAAAGGATACTGGGATTGTCTCAATCCAGGTATATTGACACCATAGTAAAGAGGTTTAGTATGGAAGAGTCCAAACGTGGGTTTTTACCCACGATCTCAGGGCTCACTCTCTCCAAAGAGATGTCTCCCAAGACTGATTTGGAGAGAGCTCGCATGCAATTGATACCCTATGCTTCGGCTGTAGGCTCTATCATATACGCGATGCTATGTACCAGACCCGATGTAGCATACTCACTAAGTATAGTGAGTAGGTATCAAGCTGATCCTGGAGAGAGTCACTGGACAGCTGTGAAGAGCATTCTCAAGTACTTACGAAGGACTAAAGAGATGCTCTTGGTGTATGGTAACGGAGAACTCCAAGTGGAGTCCTTTACCGATTCGAGCTTCCAGAGTGATAAGGACGACTCTAAGTCACAGTCGGGATTTGTCTTTACCCTTTACGGAGGGGCGGTTAGCTGGAAGAGTTCCAAGCAGGAAACTGTGGCAGACTCGACGATGGAGGCTGAATACATCACTGCCAACGATGCTGCCAAAGAGGCTGTCTGGATCAAGAAGTTCATTACTGAACTTGGAGTGGTTCCATCCATTGAGCATCCAATACCTTTGTATTGCGATAACAATGGAGCCGTGGCTTTGGCTAAGGAACCCAGGTCCCATCAGCGATCCAGGCATATTCTGAGACGGTATCACCTGATCCGGGAGATAGTTGATCGCCGGGAGATCGAGGTCAGGAGGGTTGACACAAAGAACAACACTGCGGATCCACTCACGAAGGCCATTCCCCAGATACAGTTTGAGAGACTCTTCGGGATGCTCGGTATGCGATACTATAGCACCTGGCCCTAGTGCAAGTGGGAGATTGTTAGTTGTATGTATGCCCTAAAGGCCAGTATTGTACAGATGATGTATATTATATTGGATGCTTGGACAATATATAGAGAGGACTTTCTTGCTCGATATGATAGTATGCTATCTGGTTGCTCTTTGCTTTAACATGTATACATGTCTCTTTATACTGTCTTATAGTTACATGTTGGTAAAGCCCTTAGGATGTGTACTTGACTACCTGGACTATGATGCAGATCATACTAGTAGGGACATGGTAGTCCATAAGTATATCCTTCAAGGTCCCTAGTCGTGGGTGTATCGAGACGGGGCATCGATATACCAGAGTAGACTAGCGTATACGCTTCTCGACCCATGAGATGGGCGATGGATGATCCCATATCCATTGGTGTTTGACATCAGAGATGGTATACAGGTGCTCAGTGGAGACTGGGTACACTGGACGGACTCGACGAGAACTCCCAGATGGTATTATACCTCACGTCAGATGGCAGTTCTCAGGTGACACTTGTGCAGGTTAGTCTGTAGACCCGAGATCGTCATAGAGTCTCGTGTGATTCCCACTGTGCTTTGATTTCCACCTTACCACGTCCATGAGGGCGTGCAAAACGGTGGTTTTTGGGTATAGTCCCGAGTCACATGGAGGCAATGAGCGATAGGAGGGGTTTCGTCTCTCCCGGTATTGGGGATTGATGTTGCGCTGTGCTCGATTGGCCGTAACAGGGAAGTCCCCGGCCAGGGCTGATTAGAGATTTACTGGTAAGTGTTACCAGTTGTTTCTCGACCCGTTATGAGCCTCACATCGGCACGACTTATCGGTTATTGGGGTCTGACGTTTACCACCCCTAGACTTGATATGCGATATATCAGACGAAGAGACCGGACTGTACGGGAAGTGCTGTCGGCAGGCTTTCACAGGAGTTGGAGCGGGCTTACTTGATGATCTTCTGATCGCTCAATACCCGGGTAGCCGTTATGTCCAGCTAGTACCGCTGACGGCTTGTGGGTGCGTATGTGATCATCACCTACTGCCGGCGTATTGACGAGTTTTTAGAGTCCTACACAGAGGTTTTACTGGCTCAGGCGAAACGAAATAGGAGCACGTATGTGATATGTGCGAGACCGAGAATAAATGCGTGTATGTGATACCGAATTCTATTCTCGCGACTTTTTGTATCGGTCGGTCATATATGATATGACCGGGTTATCGAATCAAGTGTTGATTCGATAAGTCGATACGATGGATATTAGCCGGTTATATGAGATATGACCGGATTATTAAGTCAAGTGTTGATTTAATAATTAAGTGTATAATTGTATATTAGATATACTAATTTACATTTGCTAACACTTGTTCACTTTAGGATTTTTCTCACTTTCACACATTTTTACTATATATATATATATATATATATATTAAAATGTGTTATATATTTGTATCATGGTTGTTGATACACTAGACATGGATGTGTAAGACTTACACCATTCTATTTTTAAATGGTGGTTTATATTTATCTAAAGTAATTACAAATTAGTGGAATTTTTTCATAAGCATAAAGCTTGTAGAAGCTTGTGGATGCTTTGAAAAAGTCCACAAGTTTTGTTTTACTTTAGATTTTTATTGACCTAACCATTTACACTTAGCTATGGTTATGTCTCACCATGGGTTAGTATATGATACCCACTAACCATGGTTAGCCTTCTCACTTGATCATTATCCTCTTCACTTTCTTTTGTTCATCATCTTCTTCATTGAACAAAAAGAAAAAGCAAGCTAGGGTTTGATCCAAAGTGAGAATCCTTGTGAGAAACAAAATTCTAAAGAGAACCCACTTCCTATTTCTCCATCCTCTACTAGACTAGCCCTTTAGTATAAGGTGTTTGCTTCACTAATTCTCAAGTTAGTGAAGTAGGAGCTTGAGTCAGAATTCCCTCGACGTAGATCATCTTCGGTCTCGGAGACTTCAAGCAAGGTCGCATCCTTCGCGTCGTGAAGCCATGCAAGAGCCCGGGAGAACCTTGGTAGCAGCGAAGGGACTTCAACAAGGAGCAAATGGAGTGGAGGACTGATCTACAAAGGTTGTATATCGCGTTCCCTTTAGTGTGAAGTTGTTTACTTGCCATTAGTTTCGCCTAAACTCTAGTTAACGATCTTGCTTAGGGTTGTGCGGCACATAAAAATTTAATTTTGGCATGGTCGATGCCTTATAGAGCCTTGTTAGTGTGCCTAGTAACCCTACAGTGGTATCAGAGCCTGGCTAGAGCATTAGATGATGCGTTAACGAAGTTAAAACTCCGAACGAACCCGAATACGACAAAACAACCCCCTCTCTGGACAATTTTTAAAATCTAGGATTTTTGTGAATTAAAATTGTCCAGAGAGGGGGTCGTTTTGTCGTATTCGGGTTCGTTTGGAGTTTTAACTTCGTTAACGCATCGTCTAATGCTCTAGCTAGGCTCTAATACCACTGTAGGGTTACTAGGCACACTAATAAGGCTCTACAGTCCCAAGGGTTAGTAAGATGAAGGAAGTCACTAATCTGAGGATAAAAATAAGTCTGAAAAATAGTTTCTATTCTGAAGCCAAACATTTGAATGTTGATACCCTACTATATGCACTTACACACGTCTTGAAACTCGGGATAGTAGAGGATACCTTGAAATGCTCTTGTCTAAAAGCCAACGTATGAAGGAAATAAAAAAATGAATAAAATATAAAATGGTGAAAATAAAAATGAACACCGGTTTTGTTATCGCCAAGGCAGCAATAAAAAAATATAGCGAGGGTGCTTCATCACCTAGTGCCTTAGACCAACTGGTTTGGGAGTCACTGCTAAGCCTTAGGTGGTGCAAGACGAGGAAAATACTATCACCTAATCAGCAATCACATGAGTAATCGGTCGGTTAGTACCTCAAGAAGTATTAACGGTCGCATGAAAATTGTGTGAGCAAGTTCAACTAAATATTCATCGATTAAAAAGTACTGAGGCAGATGGACAAGAGTATGATAGCTTGAATTGAATTCTCCGGGTGTAGGGATGCTATTTACACACACGTAGGGTTATATGATCGATATGAATGAAAGATAGGAATGAAGAATAAAGACGATATTTTATTGAGGGATGATGTGATTTCTAACATCTTTTCATGACTATTAAGATAGTGCTCATGACAACTGAAAAGCTAGTGTAGTTGGAAACTCTTATTTTCAAAGTCTTTCTTTTATGGTTCTTATCTTTATATGTAAATTTCACCATCTCTCTTTTATTATAGGATTTTGTGGGTGTAATCCGCTGAAACCCCTCAGGAGACAACACTCCTCCTACTAGCGACACCTAGAGGTTTAACGGCTTGTTGCACGTGCTCAGTGCAATCGTGTTTGCCTACGAAAGTGTGCGTAGTTTTCTCCTTTTTTTTCTCCTTCTCTTGAATAAATTAGTTTGCTCGGGACGATCAAAGATAAGTTGGGGGTATTTGTTCAGTTGATAAAACTGCACATTTGTTATTACATTTTTCCTACTATTTCTATATTAAAAAAAGTCTTTATTATAATATATCATACACATGAGGGTTTATCTGTAAAAATACTATTTTCCTTATATTGATATATTATAATTAGCATTTGGTAGGAAAATGTATGCAAAAAAAATATCATTGACCAAATCTTAATAAAACAAACTCTACTAAATATTATTTGAGTTATTATGCAGAATTTTTCAGAGCTAAAAATCAAGAGAATCAAAGTTGTTAAGAGCAAACCTGCCTAATTAAGAAAGCAAACTAAGAAATCAAGGCTGGCAGCAACAAAGAAAAGATTTCCAATTTTCAGAGGTTCCAGAGATCTCCACGTGTCATAAGAAGAAAAGCCCCAGAAAAATCCCCAAACGATCCCACTTTTTGGCCGCGGATCCGCGGCCAAACCCCCCTATTGGTCGAGGATCCGCCGCAGTTTGGAAGACTTAGGAGATGGGATTTTCTCTGTTTGATACTAACTACTTGCTTCCAAATTAGGAAGCTAATTTTCTGGCTTTGGGACTATAAATAAAGACCGAGAGCCTCTTGGAAAAATCATCAAGTCGACGCGATCACGAAGTCCAAGACGGCTCACGCATCCAGACTGATCATCAACGGTTCATTTACCTCCTTAGAAGAGATCGAGAAGCAACTAGTCTTTGTAATCATTTTCTAAGGAATCAAAGTGTAATGAATATTGTTGATTAACAAAGGTAGCTTTCCTTTTCTATTTCTTTGTAGTTTCATTATAAATTCTCTCTCCATCTCTTCTTCTCCCAACATGCGCGAGTAATTCTCCGCTTGTTAGGGTTCATAGGATCATGGTAGGTTAATGGATGATGAAAATACCTAAACTCTTTTTACGTTCTATAAAGTTTATAAACTTTATCAAAAGAATCATTAACATCCTAATCGGGCGCGCTAACAATTCATTGTTAGTCTCGACCGCGATTAGAGATTAGATTAATGATTGTTTTGGTAAAGGCAAGATATGAATGGAGTTCCTTGTCGAGATAGGGGTTAAGAGTGGGATTCCTTTTCCCTCCAAAAACCCTAATCTACACGCATCACTGTCGTTCTAGTTTTAAATCTATTAAAGAATAGAAAGAGTAATTTTTAATTAATCATCCATAACTACTAAATCCTAACGAACCCTACAAGCCCCTTTCTTATATTAACTACATCCATAAATAATCTAGATCTATATTTTTCATTAATGATTAACGTAGATCTAGAAACCATTCCTCAACATTCTTATCCCTCTTCTCTTTTTCAACACATCTAACGTAAGATTAAAATATTCAACGTTTCCCTGGGGACGATCCGTACTCACCTCGGTCTAGCTACGCGCGACACCGTTCTGATTGCGATTATTCTACAAACACACTCTTTCGAACCAATCAGTAGCCCATGAATAGTATGCAATAGTCCATCTTGGACCGACTTGCACGGCCCCAGTGCTTAGGAAACAGGTCCTTATCCCTATTGCCTAAGGTTTTTCTCTACGAGTCGAGACGAATCGAGAAGTTCTTGCAAGGACACTAATTTCCTCACGAGTCGAGACAAATCGAGAAGTTCTCTCAGGGGTGTCCTAACGTCATAGTTAATGTTCCTGCCAAATTTCTGCACAAAAGAGCCCAAGGCATCAAATGGCAGCGATACGCTTAAGAAAATATGAATCTGTATTTTCCGGGCTGTATTTTGACAAACTCCCGAATGAGAAACAGCTAAATTCAGATGGTATTGAAAGCATCTCGAAAAATGCTTCGATTTGATATATTATAGGCCTCATAATTCATCCGGGATCAAAAGTTATGAGCAAATGTCTATGCACATGTGATCTAAGGAAGAAGATGCGAACCAGTATTTTCCGAGCTGTATTTTGACAAACTCCGGAATGAGAAATAGCTAAATTTTGATGGTATCGAAAGTATCTCGAAAAATCCTTCGATTTGATATATTATGGGTCTCATAATTCATCCGAGATCAAAAGTTATGAGCAAATGTGCTATGCACGTGTAATCTAAAGTAATGCTCTACTACATGGGGAATGCATTTTTAGTCCCACATCGGGAAAATGAGAGATGGCTTCTCTACCACACCTATATAAATAAGAGAGGATACCACTTAGAAAGGGTAGAGTTAAAATCCTCAAAGGATTCAATACTCAAAGGAGCTTAGTTCTCCATAGGAGCTTAGTTCTCCATATATAGAACCCCTGCTTCTTCTCATAATACGCATGTGCGCTACGTGCAACGCACGTGTGCCCGCCATGCGCGCACCACGTTCAACGCATGTGTGCACCACATGCAACGCACGTGCGCACCACATGAGAACATTTAATAATATTAAAAGGAGCTTAATTCTCCATATATAGAAGCACCGCTTCTCCTCATAATGCGCATGTGCGCTACGTGCAACGCACGTGTGCCCACCGCGCGCGCACCACGTGCAACGCACGTGCGCACCACATGAGAACATTTAATAATATTAAAAAGAGCTTAGTTCTCCATATATAGAAGCCCTGCTTCTCCTCATAATGCGCATGTGCGCTACGTGCAACGCACGTGTGCCCGCCACGCGCGCACCACGTGCAACACACGTACGCACCATATGAGAATATTTAATAATATTAAAAGGAGCTTAGTTCTCCATATACAGAAGCCCTGCTTCTCCTCATAATGCGCATATGCGCAAGCTCCATGTGCGCTACGTGCAAATATGAGTGCCCAACACGTGCGACGCACGTGCGCGAACGCAAAGAACCCTTTTTCAGCGACGAGAAGCTTAAGCTCCAGCCTGTTCTTCCCCCCTAATGAGTGAGACATGGTTCATAGGGTACTTCCCTCCACACCTTCGATATATGACACTGTAATCTCTCAATGTCGTCGGAAAGATGGTGGGTCCCAATGAAAACTTGGAGAAAGAACTCAGAGAAAGAAAAGGTAAAAACCTTTAAATAAAAGAAGAATTTCTTCTAAAAGAGATCGATAATCTAAGAACAAGATCAAGATCTTGGATAAAAATAATAATAATAATAATAATAATAATAATAATAAAAGGAAGTAATTTACTTCTGTATAAAGGCATTGCCTTTTGATAAACCACTGGTTCTTTGAAAACAAGAAATACTTGTTTTTTCTTATCTAAATTTGATCCAAAAATTAAATAGTGCCTTGCACTTTTGAGTTTGCACTGTTGCACTCCTTGGATTGGCGCAAGCCACTAGGGAGCGCTACGTGTCGGCCCCAGAACAAACTGCGCTTCTAAAACAGAGCACTGCTCTTTTAAAGTGGCGCAAGTCATCAGAGCGCTACGTGTCAGCAGCGCACTGCGCTTGCACTCACCAGAGCGTGACACGTATCACCTCCACATGGGCTTGTGTCTTGCACTCCTCAGTCAGCGCAAAGCACCTGATAGGCCACATGGCGCACTGTCAGAATAATAAATGCAGTGCGTTATTAAACAGGGGCAGAGCCCTAGTAAAGGCCTAATAGGCCAAATGCAAATAAAATGTTAAACATTTTCAACTGGACTTAGCCCAATACATGCCGTAAGTCCTCAAATTAAAATTGACTGAGCATGACTGCTCTCTTAAATCAATTTACACTCGGTTCAAGGGTACATCTCTGAACTTCTCTGACATTTGTCGTTGTAATCCTTCAAAGTCGTCAGAGAGGTGACGGGTCCCGACAACCACATATTGACATGGACTAATGCGTCCTTAAACTCTCGGACTAATGCGTCCTTAAACTCACGGACTAATGCGTCCTTAAACTTTCGGACTAATGCGTCCTTAAACTCTCGGACTAAGGCGTCCTTAAACTCTCGGACTAACGCGTCCTTAAACTCACGGACTAACGCGTCCTTAAACCAACATTCATCATCAAAATGGGAACGATAAATCTCCCAACCAACTTTGGTTCAAGGATACATCTCTGAACTCTTCTGATATTTGTCGTTGTAATCTTTCAACGTCGTCAGAAAGGTGACGAGTCCCGACGGCCATACAGGCAATGGACCACCATGTCCCTAAACTGGAACAATGGAGCCCTCAAATGCTCTTTTGTCGGATCTAAACGATCCCGTTAAGTCGATCTTAGTCTCAAATCAGACTAACGTGTCCTTAATAAACGTTTAAGTTGATCTTAGCCTCAAAAATGGCTAACGTATCCTTAAACCAAAACCTCAAACACAAATCTAAGAAAATACGGATTTGGACTAATCCACGTACTATGGGTGACGGCATAAATTAGTCTCCGTATACAATCCACGGGCAACCACAAACAAAACAAACACCCACGACATGAAGTGAAATTCTGGAGAAGGAGAAAGTTGTTACCGCGGTGCGGTAACGTAATTAACTGCAGGGGCTTGCGCCTGCAGGGAAGAGCGTCCCCACAATCAAAAACCCCTTAAGCGAGGGTGAATCTGACGAAGTCTGCTACATAGGCCGCATCCGTCTAAACCTCCGATACACGGTGCCATAAATCAACTTGGCATCTTCGGAGAGGTGGACGGATAAAACCAAATAGTATCTGCCCCGAATCTCAGGCAAGACGAATCTGCGCGGTCGCGTCTCCGTGATTCGGAGGGGAACAGATTCTGGCACGCCCGGTGGGACCTTTTACTCTTTCCACTCCACACTTCGTGTGTCGTGTTTTTCCCACGATCAAATAATCGCGGTGTGTATATTTTTGGTTGCCCTTAGGGGAGTGGATATTGAAGCCGGCATTTCGTCTCTATGAAGAATGGCATTTGCTCCCACCCTAGCAACTCGGGCTCTATCATATCCGGCGGAGTCAAGTATGGGTCACTTGCAGCCTCAAATCTCTGCAATCCGGCTCTTCAAGAAATCAACGGGCTTCTTTTTGGGTCGATGCTCCTACCTCCCACCCTCCGTGCCTCAAAGCCGATGGAGGAAGCCCAAAGGATGTCTGTCGTCCACAGGCAGGCTCCCCAAGCAGCAGCCTTACCGACGGAATCGGTCCTCAAACAACTGGCACATGCCAAAGACCAAGGTCGACGCAGGGGGGCAGAATATTCAAGCTTTTCAAGAAATCAATGGCTTCAAACTGCACTAACTGCAACAGCAACTCTCGCTCTGTCCCATCTGGAGGAGTAACCTACGGGCCCCAAGCGGACTCCCTTTTCATTATGCCAATGGAGCAGGTAACTCAAGCCACCACTGGGCTATTCTTCGGGTCTATACTCTCGCCAACGAGCTTCAGCGCTCTTGTACCATCGCAAGAAGCTCCAAAGAATTCATTTTCAGCGCTCATGTGCTTATTTACGCCCTACTTTGCATTATACTATATATAAGCACACACAAAAAAATTGTGATAATAAAAGAGTAGAAAGTGAAAAATTATATTTAAAAGATAGGAATAGTTTAAGAAAAACAAGAAAGTTAGATGTTTTCTTAAATGAAACTAGTAATAAGTAGTTATGAGCTGTTGTCCCAAGGGTTAGTAAGATGAAGGAAATTACTAATCTGAGGATTAAAATAAGCCTGAAAAATAGTTCCTATTCTGGAAGCCAAACATTTGAACGTTGATACCCTACTATACGCACTTACACACATCTTGAAACTCAGGATAGTAGAGGATACCTTGAAATGCTCTTGTCTAAAAGCCAAAGTATGAAGAAAATAAAAGTGGAGAATAAAAGATAAAATGGTGAAAAGAAAAATAAACACTGGTTTTGTTATCACCAAGGCAGCAATAAAAAAATATAGCGAGGGTGCTTTATCACCTAGTGCCTTAGACCAACTGGTTTGGGAGCCACTGCTAAGCCTTTGGTGTTGCAAGACGAGGAAAAACACATAATTGGCAAGCACATAAGTAATCGGTCGGTTATTACCTCAAGAAGTATTAACGGTCGCATAAAGAATGTGTGAGCAAATTCCATCTAAATATCTATTAAAAAGTAATAAGGTAGATGGACAAGAGTATGATTACTTGAATTGAATTCTCTGAGTATAGGGATGTCCAGTTCAAACACGTAGGGGTATATGATCAAGGTTTGGAAGAAAGGTAGGAATGAAAACTAAAGGCGATATTTTATTGAGGGATAATGTGATTTCTAACATTTTTTCATGACCATTAAGCTAGGGCTCATAGCAACTGAAAAGCTGGTATAGTTGAAAACTCTTATTTTCAAGTTCTTTCTTTTATAGTCCTTATCTTTATATAACTTTCACCATCTCTCTTTTATTATAGGATTTTGTGGGTGTAATCCGCTGAAAACCCTCAGGAGACAACACTCCTCCTACTAGGGATATGCCACTGGCGCCGAGTAAGGAAGGCTGGGGGCAACTCTCCTCCTGGACTGACTCCGCCGACTCCAACGGCGGAAATTGATGTTGTTGTTCCAACTGGGAACAGCTTTGAACCACTTAGGAAGGTCCGCAAGAACTCTCCGACCGCTGTGCTGAAAAGATCTCCTCCACCTACGGAGAGCGCTACAAAGATGAAGCCGGAACAGCCCCCTCAACGGCTGTCCCCTAAAATCTACAAGGTCTGGCGTCAAGTCCAAGACTCGGTATTTGATCAAGATTATCCCCGCAGACAGAAAAAGGTGAAAGTTCAGCAGGAAGAGGACCATCCTATCAAGCCACAAAAGGCGATAGCTACTTGGGTGCCCACTGCAAGGGCCCCCTCAACTTCGACCGCTCACAAGAAAAGAAGGCCGGAGAAAATACCTGAGTCTGCGACGAATCGCAAGACCACTGAACCTAAACACCCCAAGTCTGGGGGCATGATGGTACATACCGTCTATATGGCATCCGGAAAAGAGGATAGCCATGTCTTCACAGGTCATAGACCGCTTACGCGATCAGTGACTAAGGCTCAGGAGCAACAACAACAAAAGCTCCAAGAAATGCTGACAGCCATGGCCGCACTTACGGGACCGAAAGCAAGCCCGGAGACATCCTCGGAGCAGCGCCGTGAGCAGGAAACTGATGCCGAGTTTCTTCAGAGAATCCTCGAAAAGAAGGATAAAGAGGCAGCGGAACAAGCTGCCAACATAAAACAAATGGCATTCTTATTCCAAGACATGGTCGGGATGATGTTACAGCCAGATCCTCCAGCTGAAGATCCTCCGATTATCCTCGAAGACGACCGAGTGGAGACATCAAACCCTCCTCCAGCTCTTTCAGCGGCCAAGGAGGAGACTATCTCTAAGGCCACTCTGGATGATTACATCGCTCAGCAAATACGAGCTCACCAGGCGAATGAAGTGGCTGGGCAGAGCGTTAAAACGGGACGACCCTTTCCAGGATGGTATGACCAAATAAGGTACCAACCGGAATATACGATCCCCAAATTCCACGTATATAAGGGGACGGGAAATCCGCACCAGCACGTTGCTCAATTTAGAGCCTTGTGCGGTAATACTGGGGGTGACGATAAATTGTTGCTTCGCCAATTTGTTGGCAGCTTATCGGAGACAGCGTTTGAATGGTACTCGGAGCTTCCCGACGACTCCGTCAAAACGTTTACAGAAATGGAGTTGCTATTTACCCAACGTTTCGCAATTTCTAGTGAACGCACCCCAATAACAGCATTGATCAATGCCAGGGTGAAGCCAGGTGAAACGTGGGTGCAGTACGCAATACTATGGCGAAACTTGTGGTCAAAATGTGAGCAGCACATTGAAGAAGCGTCGGCAGTAGGCATGTTCATGGGCACTCTTGACCCTCAAGCAGCTATTTCCCAATTCATGATGTTCTTTAAGTCGACCACGTTCCAAGCCTTGACTGACAAACTGGCCCAAATGGACCAGATGGGTCATAGACCATCTCCTCCAAAGCCGGAGCCGCGAAATGAAAAGGGTAAAGTGAAAGCGATTTTTGTCGCCAATACCCAACAACAACCGAGCAACTTAAAGCCGGTCATTCGCCAAAACAACCTGCGTCCACGCCCATCCCTCGAGGAGAGACTGGGACGCCCTTATTTGTTTCCCCAAGACAAAACAAGGAGATTATTTGAGCTAGCGGTGCGCAACAGGCTCATCATTCTCCCGAATCCAAAACGACCGTTGCAACCCGGTAAGGCTAATAGTCCTAATTATTGCCCTTACCATCAAATGGTAAGCCATCCAGTTGAAGATTGCTTCGTCTTTAAAGGCCAGATCGAAGACCAATACCAACAGGGCAAATTCGCACTGTCCGAGAATTGGAAAGTAAGCCCGCCTCAGCCGCACACCCTCAAAAAGACGGACACACCGGGGGCATCATGCTCGTTTGTCGAAGAAGCTCCATGGGAAGTCGCTCTTTCAGCCAAAACGAAAAGAATGCTGAAGGATCTTCAAACATGCCCGGCGATCAGGTGGAAAAATCCACTGGAACCCGAGATCATCGAGGGAATGATGAAACCACGCCCAATTCCAAAAATTAATGGTGATAATCAAAGTGCTCGCATTCAACCGTCAAAGTCTTCGAAGACGAAAAAGAAGAAATCCAAGAAGCCCGTGAAGCCTGGTGACAAGTGCACGGACTTGCAAAAACATATCGACGCGCTGGAAGAATACAATCAAAAAGCACGGACTCCAATCACACTCCAAGAATTTCTCAGCCATGTCCTTAAGGACGGAGATGATGACAATGGAGAAGATTCGTTGGATGAATCTGAAGATTATGTGGCAAGCTGCCATGTGATCTCTCACTCGTTGATAAACGACGAAGAAGCTCCTTACACAGAGAAGCTGGGGGCAGATCCTGAGCCAGAACTTCTAAGACCATCAGACGAAATGATTGATGCATTCCTGAACGAAGCCCGTCTTAAAATCAAAGCTGATCGAGAGCGCAAGATGGCCATATTCGAGAAAGCCAAACGCCGACGACTAGATGAAAGGGTCGAAACACTCCCACCGGATCAAAGTACATCCGCCGCAAATAAAAGCAGGTTCAAGATGAGGAAAAGATTCGCCAAAGCCATATCGATGGGAATGAAGCTGCCACCCTCTGAAGGAAACACTCCTGATGAAGCGGATGTACATCCTAGCTGCTGCTTATATCATCGAAAGATTGCGCACCCAACCGAAGAGTGAAATGCCTTTAAAAACTGGTGGCAGGGATACGTTGCTCACCGGTAGCACGTTCAACGATTGAAGCGCAAAGCTCGTCAGAAACAGAGAAGCATGACAAATGAGCATATGAAAACTGCCGGCAACGATCATATGGTTGACGGCAGAAGATCGCAAGCTCTCACCTTTGGGAGCAATTCTGAAGAAGAAATGACTCTCGGCCCTCTCTTCAAAGAATCCACCTCAGGAAAAGAGGAAGAAAAGAAGAACCGCGAGAACGTTCAGCTGCGCAATCGCACGCTACCCGAAAAGAATCTCGGACCCGCAAACAAGGGATCGAACAAAAGGGATAAGGGGAATGAAAAAGCAACCTTCGTCGCCAACGCTCAACAACAGCCGAGTAACCCGAGACCGTTTGGTCGTCAAAACAACAAGCCGCGATACCTCAATGAGAAGTTGAAACGTCCTTACTCGTTTCCCAAAGATAAAACAAAGAGACTGTTCGAGCTAGCGGTGCGCAGCGGGCTCATCACTCTGCCAGAGCCAAAACGTCCGTTGCAGCCAGGTGACGTTAACAATCCTAACTATTGTCCCTACCACAAAGTAATGGGTCACCCACTCGAAAATTGCTATGTCTTCAAAGGCTGGATTGAGGATGAATACCAAGGGGGCAAATTTGCGTTGTCTGACAACTGGAAGGTGAGCCCGCCACGACCACATGATCCGAAAAAGATGGACATTCCAGGGGCATCATGCTCATTCATAGAGAAAGCCCCATGGACCACTATGTCCTAAAACTGGCTGTTGACCGAAACGTCATTAAACTACTACCAACCCGCGCCATCCCCAAGCTGACGTGGTGTTATTAAAAAAACTGTACGTCCACAAGAGAAATGGGCACGGATAAAAACCCGAAAGGGCTCCGTAAGTAAAAACAGCAGGGCTACCGGCGAGTTTTGTGAAAACTCGAAAGGGCGCAATCTCGTTAAAAGACACTTGCAAGGTCCTCTCAACCTTGTGAGGAGAAAATACCTGCGTGAGATCCTTACGACTCATAAGGGAGCAACACACCTAGGAATCCCCACGATTCCTAAGGAGAAATTACACTTACGAGATCCTCACGACTCATAAGGAGAACCCTCTTATGAGACCCTCACGGCTCATAAAATTCAAAAACCTTAAGCTACAGGGATCTGAACCAGTTCTTAAGCCATCACTTTTCCCAGATTGCTCTACAAGCGTTTTAATATTGACCCTTGTATACAATCCACGGGCACGAATAAATATTTCCCTAACAAAGTCTCACCAGCAACTAGGGATATGCTCACACGGTGAACGACTCTTGTAAGTCCTCTCGACTTATAAGGAGAAAACCCTTTTATAAGATCCTTACGACTTACAGGGGAACATACACTTAGGAATCCTTACGATCCCTAAGGAGAAAACGCACCTACGAGATCCTCACGACTTGTAGGGAAAAATACCTTTGTGAGATCCTTACGGCTCATGAAGTCAAAAGCCTTAGTCGACGGGATGCTAACCCTGTTCGCCAAGCCACCTTTGTTCGACATCAACAGAGGCAAATGATGATTCGCTCCTGGCAATATCCCAGTTGTAGCGATGTTGATGCCTAAACCGGTATCAAATTCCAAGCCTTTTCATGGCAAATGATGATTCGCTCCTGGCAGTATTCCAGTTATAGCGATGCTGATGCTGAGATTGGCACCGGATTCCAAGTTCTACACTCGCGATAAAAATCAGCGAGCTAAAAATGCATACGAAATAGCTGAAATGATGGGGCAACTTGCAATAAAAATCAGCAAGTAAAAAAATGTGTATGCATGCAAAATAGCCGAAATGATTGGGCAACTCGCAATAAAAAGCAGCGAGTGAAAATAAAATAAATAGCCGAAATGATTGGGCACCGCGAAAAAATAGCCGAAATGATTGGGCAATCGCGACCTTCGCGATATAAAAGCTGAAATGATATAGCATCGCGGAAATAAAATAATAATATAAAAAAATGAATGAAACTTTTGCCCTACAGGTGAGATCGCGTCGATCCCTTTATACAATCCAAGGACATAAACAAAGAGGGCACCATACCTTCCCAACAGGCTCCGCCAGAAAGCGAAGCCAAATCTCGACGGTTCACCAACAACCTAGAGGCAACCGTGAATTCGTATCGATACAGCAGACGCAGTGCTAGCAAGCGAATCGAAGATCAAATTCCTAGCTTCACGGTTTTGACGGTAACTTATATAAAACCTGAAAGACCACCACAGATCAGTTCAACTTCCAGGGAAATCGGTGTCCTTGGCAACCTCCTCGACTCAGGGAAACCAGTGTCCTTGATGAGAGCACCTCGATTCGCGTCAACCCGCAGAGAAATTAGTGTCTTTGCAGGAATACCTCGACTCGTTTCAACCTCGAGGAAACCAGTATCCTCGGCAAAATACTTCGACTCAGGAAAACTAGCGTCCTTGACGAGAGCATCTTTATTCGCGTCGACCCGCAGAGAAATCAGTGTCTTTGCAGGAATACCTCGATTCGTCTCAACCCCAGGGAAATCAGTGTCCTTGGCAATATCTCGATTCAGGGAAACTAGCGTCCTTGATGAGAGCTTCGTGATTCGTGTAATACCCGAGCCCAATGCTACTATTTTCAGTTACTGTTTGAGCATAATGTGGTACTCATTTCATTTAACTTGCTTGTTTGTTGCTTACTGTAAAATTTACCCGGCAAAGTCATTTCTACATATAACAAATTTTGACATCTAAAATAAAATTGAAAATATTCATCTTGGCCTACTTGACACCCCTAGCCTCGTGGTAGCGTCCGTGCATTGTGTTCTCGTCCCGTTCAGTGAAACGGGCGAGTTTGGACGGCTACGCGCGCGTACATGTGTCCGTTTTGGGGGTATGCTTTTTAATCATAAAACACTTAATTTTAAAATTTGGATCCCGCTTAAAATCCTATTATTTCAATTTCAAATTTTTGGACTCGACCCGGGTGCGATTTGGAAATGTTTTATTTGGCGCCAAAATCCTAAATTTAATATTATTAAAACCATCGCATATATTTTTCTAACTAACCTGATATCTTACTGTTCATTACCTATCTTTTAAATCTTTAAATTAACCTATATATATATCCTACTGTTCCTTAAGATGTTTTTAATCTTTAATTAATATTTATCCCTAACTAACGATTCCTCTTTAGCCAATCGCGTTCCTTTTAATTCCGTGGGCCCCCACCTGCAGCTCTCTCTATCTCTCCACTTTTTCTCTCTCTCTCTCTCATATATTCTCTCGTACTTCTCTTTATCATTCTTTCTCTTCTTGCTTCATGTCTCGCTTATCTTTTTTTTTAACTGTTCTTTTGTTACCGGAATTCCGTCGTGCCGGTGATGCTTCTCGGCGTTCCAGCGAGGTACCCCAACCCGTGTGGTTCCTTTGTTCGTCGTTTGGGTTCATTCCGTGAACCGTGCGCCCGTCACGAGTTTTCCCCGCCGACGGTTAACGTTCCGTTTTCCCGATTCGCGACCCATCGAGGCAAGTTAATCTTGCTACATGCTATATAATTCATTTTATACCTATTTAAATAAATACCATACCTATAGTTTAAATCTAGTGCCCCATATTTAATTTTATAACGTTTCGATGTTCCGTTTGCATCCGTTTATATCATATTAAATCTAGATCATGAAAATTTATCTTGTGACATAGTAGATTACATTATACTGCGACCATATCATTTAAAATATATGTCGTCGTAATATTTATTATTATTATCTTTAATTAGTTTATAATCTTCATTTTATAATGTTATACATTTGAAAATCTTATAGTTTACACATGAAAAGTCGTTGAAAAATCGGATATGACAAATCTGAAATTTACTGTACACCTTACCTTATAAAATTCATTATAAATCATAGAAAAATCATTAGTATACGTTCTTTAGTTCGTTATGAAGCTAACTCAGAATACTATAACTCTATGAAATATTTACTTGCAAAATAAATTGTTTAAATAACGTAAAATGCAAATGAATATGTCTTTAAACTGCTGTCCAGGCAAATTCTAGCAGCAAACTTTCAACTTCGGATGTTTATAACTTTTTGTAGGGACAACCTAAGATGTTTATACTTTTAAAAATGAAAACCTTATTGAATTATCTTTGTTTTAGTATAAGACACGTCCCTTTTGGAGAACGTTTGTTATTTTTAAGCTATTTTACAAATTAGGGTGACGCTGAATTTCTGAACGGAACCTTCTTGTGCATGGTTAATCAATACCACTTTTATAGTTATTAATCTCTTTGAATATGCTATCCATATTAATATTATTATATCAATATTTATATCACATATTGCTTAGTTGTACATCCCACATTACCATTTTATAGTTTTATAACTTTTCGGATACCCGTTTGCATCCATCGCATTTAAGATACATATAATTGCATCCATAGATCACATTACTACATAATAATGTGATATTAACACTCCATGTTTAATAAATTGCATCCTAATTAATATTGGAACTATAAATGTAACCCTAATCGATAACTGTGCATCCATATCCTTGAAATTATATCTATTTGCATATCATATTACATGTTCCAGTTTATTGTTCTGATAGTACTCATGCTTGTTTATTTATACACATGCTTATGTTAGTTTGATTATGAGCACCCACATGACATCTTGTGCTTCCTGACATGACCTGTTACACTTTCTACTGGACATGATATGGTACCGTACACTGCTTGACTTGACCTGATGTACCATGACCTGACCCGTTACCTGATCCTGTGTCTAATGCCAACAAACCTGACATGTAGTCCTTACGGACCGTTCCTGTTGTCTATTCAGACAAACCTGCACCTACCTGATCCTGTGTTGGTATTGGTTCTTGATTACGGAATACCTGACTTGAACACATAACATTGGGGGTATGGGAAAATCAAAAGTGTAAACTAAAGTGTAACTTAAAAGGGTATTACTTGATCAGTGGTCCCGGGGGGTAACGAGACAGAGCCATTCGTAACTCTTACATCTTGATCCGTGGTCCCGGGGGGTAACGGGACAGAGCCATTCGTGACTCTTACATCTTGATCCGTGGTCCCGGGGGGTAACGGGACAGAACCACTCTTGGTTCATATATTCCTGATCGTGGTCCCGGGGGGTAACGGGACATATCCTTTGAGTTACATGGAGGATTACATTAATTGATTTCAAACAAACTTTAGAGTAGACAACCCAGTAGCACAGTTTAGATTGATCACTGCACGTCGCATATACTGATACACTTCACTGTTATACATCCCTGTTGACTTGTTACTATTTATGATTCATGCCTGCATATCTCGTGTATCCTGTTCATTTATTATTGCTTGATGTTATGACGCGCTGACGTCTGGGTTTTGCATGGCCCAGATCCTCTACCTTTGTTGCAGACTGATCAGGAGTTTTGCCGCTGTTAGATCGAGCGGTAGGGATCATGTCGGTATCCGGTCTTACTTTCCAGGTGTTTATTTGATCTTTTGCTTCCGCATACTATAGCATTTCTTGACTCTTTTACTCTGGCTTATGGACATGCATTAGATAGTTAGTTTACTTTCCTGTTCTTGATATCTCTACAGCCGTAATATGACTGTGGAAGGATTTTTCCTAACCACAGGTAGCATGGTTGGCTATGTCACATGCCTATTTTAGCGTACTCTGGGAAGCGGGGCGTGACATGGTTCTTTTGGTATCAGAGACATAGGATAGTCGGGTTGATTCTTTTGTAGTTGGGTGTTGTACCCAATACACGAATCAGAATACCCGTGTTTAGGAAACATGTCCTGCCACCTTACCGTTTACCATTCTTGAATCACATTCTTCCTGATTATATCTTTTACGATGTGCAAACTTCCTTTGCATATCGACTCGAAACCTGATTCCTTGTTATCTCTAGGACTTAGGCGACTTGGGTAGAGTTATATAATTGTGGCTATGATACCGCGGCATAGTTACAATGCGGCACTCTATTTAAGTATCTTGGAGTTCTAGCCTTGATCGATATTCAGAATCTATCATCATGCTAATGTTGGGTGTTTTGAGTTCAGGAATATGGCCGGTAAGAATTTGAAGACGTACCAAGGCGTGTGGACGAACCCGCCATGCTTGGAGTGATAAGGGGAATGCTGGAGAATCAAAAGAAATAGACCGAGCTGATCCAGCAGCAAGCGGACTCGTTTCAGGAAGGTTTGCAGATCGTTCAGCAGTCTGTGAACAATGTTGGAGCTAAGCCAGTTGACCGAGTAGGGACAGTAGCAGATTTCAGACGTTTGGGTCCGTATACATTTACTGGATTGGAGGAGCCGTTGCCAACAGAGCAGTGGCTAGTTGACACAGAGAATTTTCTTATTGCGGCACAGATTCCAGATGAGAAAGAGTTGATGTGGTACGCATTCAATTAGTGGATTACGCCCGAAAATGGTGGCTTGTAGAAGAGAACCGTTTGCCCAAGCCGATCAAGTAGGTGGATTTTTCGAAGAGTTTCCTGGAGAAGTTCTTCCTGCGAACTGCACGGGAGGAAATGGAAGAGAAGTTCATCGGACTAAAGCAGAAGGGAGCACCCGTAGATGTGCATGCAGCAGAATGGACGAGACTCGGTAGTTTCGCTGGACCTTTAGTTACCAACAATGTAGACAGGGCACGGAGGTTCATGCGCAGCCTGGACGTGGACATCCAGAGGCAGATTGTCTCCCTGGGTTTGACCACTTTCTCACAAGTACTTGCGGCAGCCGAGAGCAGAACAGTTTATCTGGGATGAAGGGGAGTTTTTCTGTCGGGCCAGTCGAGTTTAGGGCTAGGCCGACAAATAATATTCTTGCATCAATGGAAGTGATGAAAGTGAAGAGCCGGCTGTTGTTCGTGATTTTATGGACGTGTTTGAAGATATATCGGGCTTACCGCCAAAGCGAGACATGGAGTTCGCAATTGATCTTATTCCTGGGGCAGCGCCAGTATCCGAAGCGTATTATCCAATGGCGCCAGTAGAATTGGAAGAAGTCAAGAAACAGGTTGCAGAATTGCTTGAGAAAGGTTGGATTCGAAGCAGTAACTCGCCTTGGGGAGCTCCAGTTCTTCTAGTAAAGAAGAAGGATGGCACAAGAAGGATGTGCATCGACTATCGAGAATTAAACCGGGTGACTATTAAGAACAAGTACCCAATCCCTCGCATTGGCAAACTTTTCGAGCAGCTTAGTGGCGCGAGGATATTCTCGAAGCTGGATTTGCGATCCGGGTATCATCAGGTCCGAGTGAAAACAGAAGATATTTGCAAGACGGCGTTTCGAACTCGGTATGGACATTACGAGTACTTAGTGATGCCTTTCGGAGTAACGAATGCGCCGGCAGTATTCAGGGACTTGATGAACCGAATCTTTTCACCGTTCTTGGACCAGTTTATCGTGGGTTTTTTTTTATTCATTGACGATATTCTGGTTTACTCGAAGAGTTTTGAGGAGCATGCTGAGCATTTGAAGATCGCACTGCAGACGTTGAGACAGGAGAAGTTATATGCGAAGATGAGCAAGTGCGAGTTTTGGCTGGAGGAAGTAAGGTTTTGGGGCATGTTGTATTTGGCGATGGAATTGCCGTCGATCCAGAAAAGGTTGCAGCAGTTCGTGATTGGCCGATTCCAAAGAGTGTTGCGGAGATAAGAAGCTTTCTTGGACTAGCCGGATACTACAGAAGATTTGTGGAGAACTTTGCTCGTCTGGCAGAGCCGTTAACCAAGCTTACGCGTAAGGAGGTACCTTTTGTATGGACGGATAAGTGTGCGTTAGTTTTTGAGACGTTGAAGCAGAAGTTGATAACCGCCCCTATTCTGACCGTGCCAGACAATTCCGGAGGATTGGTGATTCACAGCGACGCATCTGGGAAAGGATTGGGATGTGTTTTGATGCAGCATGGGAAGGTTGTAGCATACGCATCGAGACAGTTGAAGACCCATGAGAAGAATTACCCAACTCATGATTTGGAACTTGCGGCTGTGACCTTCGCTTTGAAGGTTTGGAGACACTACCTCCTGGGCGAAAGGGTCGAAGTTTTTTTTACTGATCATAAGAGCTTGAAGTATGTGTTCACACAGAAGGAGCTTAATATAAGGCAGCGTAGATGGTTGGAGCTGATGGCTGACTACGATCTTGATCTTAAGTACCATCCGGGGAAGGTTAACGTCGTGCCGGATGCGCTTAGTCGGTTACCAGCAATTCAGGTGTTAACTACGCAGAAGGAGATCGTTGAAGATTTTTGAAGATTTGACTTGGAGGTTGTGCTATCGCATTCTACGGGACAGTTGATGCAGCAGCAGGTACAGTCATCATTGATCGAGAATATTAAAGCAGCACAATCGCAGGACCCTATACTGCAAAAGTTTCGAGGATAGGTTGAAGCCGGACTACGAACAGATTTATTAATCCCCGAAGATGGTTCGTTGAGGTTTGGTACCCGTTTGTGTGTGCCAAAAGGGGATATTCGTGAAGAGATTATGAATGAGGCACACAGTTCAGCTTATTCTGTACATCCAGGAGGCACAAAGATGTACCGAGATATTCGACAGCATTTCTAGTGGGAGGGCATGAAACGGGAGATTGCTCGCTTTGTGGCAAAGTGCAGTGTGTCAGCAAGTTAAGGCTGAACATCAAAGGGTTGCTGGTTTATTGCAACCACTTCCGATTCCTCAGTGGAAGTGGGAACATATAACCATGGATTTCGTGACGGCTTTACTGCGAAGTCCAAAAGGCAACCATGCTATATGGGTGATTGTTGACCGATTGACCAAGGCAGCTCATTTTATTCCTTTTCGGGTTGGTCAATCAACAGAGACTTTGGCAGAGCGGTACATGCAAGAGATTGTAAGATTGCATGGAGTACCGGTGAGCATCGTGTCCGATCGGGACACTCGGTTCTTATCACACTTTTGGCGGAGTCTACAGGAAAGTTTGGGGACTCGATTGAAGTTTAGCACAGCTTATCATCCTCAAACTGATGGTCAGTCGGAGAGAACGATCCAAACTCTTGAGGATATGTTGAGAGCATGCATGTTGGACTTCAAAGGATCTTGGGAGGATCATCTACTTTTGGTGGAGTTGTCTTACAACAACAGTTTTCAGGCAACTATTCAGATGACTCCATTTGAAGCTTTGTATGGTCGTAAATGCCGTTCACCTGTTTGTTGGGACGATGTCGGTGAACGAAGATTATTGGGACCAGATTTGGTTGTGCAGACAGTTGAGAAGGTTAACCCTATCAGAAATCATATGAGGGCAGCACAGGACCGACAGAAGAGTTGGGCAGATACATCAAGAAGACCTCTAGAGGTCACCGTGGGTGATTTGGTATTCTTGAAGATATTACCGACTAGAGAGGTGATTCGTTTTGGAAGTCGAGGAAAGCTTAGTTCTCGATTCTTTGGACCCTTGAGATCGTGGAGCGTGTTGGTGAGGTAGCGTATCGTTTGGCGTTACCGCGGTCCTTGGCAAATGTGTACGATGTGTTTCACGTATCTCAACTCCGTAAGTATGTTCGAGATGAAACACACGTTTTGGATCATTCGGAGCTAACAGTACGAGAAGACTTGACTTTTGAGGAGCGACCGATTGAAATCGTGGATCGAAGGGAAAAGGTTCTTAAGAACAAGGTTATCCCCCTTGTGCTTGTTTCTTGGGGTAATCGCTCGCATGGTGAGTCCACTTGGGAACGAGAAGAAGAAATCCGGCAGAAATATCCTCACATTTTCTTGTAGTTATCTATCTTTGTATTCTTGGAATTTCGAGGACGAAATTTTTTTGTAGTTGGGTATAATGTAACACCCGAGCCCAATGCTACTATTTTCAGTTACTGTTTGAGCATAATGTGGTACTCATTTCATTTAACTTGCTTGTTTGTTGCTTACTGTAAAATTTACCCGGCAAAGTCATTTCTACATATAACAAATTTTGACATCTAAAATAAAATTGAAAATATTCATCTTGGCCTACTTGACACCCCTAGCCTCGTGGTAGCGTCCGTGCATTGTGTTCTCGTCCCGTTCAGTGAAACGGGCGAGTTTGGACGGCTACGCGCGCGTACATGTGTCCGTTTTGGGGGTATGCTTTTTAATCATAAAACACTTAATTTTAAAATTTGGATCCCGCTTAAAATCCTATTATTTCAATTTCAAATTTTTGGACTCGACCCGGGTGCGATTTGGAAATGTTTTATTTGGCGCCAAAATCCTAAATTTAATATTATTAAAACCATCGCATATATTTTTCTAACTAACATGATATCTTACTGTTCATTACCTATCTTTTAAATCTTTAAATTAACCTATATATAGCCTATTGTTCCTTAAAATGTTTTGAATCTTTAATTAATATTTATCCCTAACTAACGATTTCTCATTAGCCAATCGCGTTCCTTTTAATTCCGTGGGCCCCCACCTGCAGCTCTCTCTCTCTCTCTCTGCACTTTTTCTCTCTCTCTCATATATTCTCTCGTACTTCTCTTTATCATTCTTTCTCTTCTTGCTTCATGTCTCGCTTCTCTTTTTTTTTAACTGTTCTTTTGTTGCCGGAATTCCGTCGTGCCGGTGATGCTTCTCGGCGTTCCAGCGAGATACCCCGACCCGTGTGGTTCCTTTGTTCGTCGTTTGGATTCATTCCGTGAACCGTACGCCCGTCGCGAGTTTTCCCCGCCGACGGTTAACGTTCCGTTTTCCCAATTCGCGACCCATCGAGGCAAGTTAATCTTGCTACATGCTATATAATTCATTTTATACCTATTTAAATAAATACCATACCTATAGTTTAAATCTAGTACCCCATGTTTAATTTTATAACGTTTCGATGTTCCGTTTGCATCCGTTTATATCATATTAAATCTAGATCATGAAAACTTATCTTGTGACATACTAGATTACATTATACTGGGACCATATCATTTAAAATATATGTCGTCGTAATATTTATTATTATTATCTTTAATTAGTTTATAATCTTCATTTTATAATGTTATACATTTGAAAATCTTATAGTTTACACATGAAAAGTCGTTGAAAAATCGGATATGACAAATCTGATATTTACTGTACACCTTACCTTATAAAATTCATTATAAATCATAGAAAAATCATTAGTATACGTTCTTTAGTTCGTTACGAAGCTAACTAAGAATACTATAACTCTATGAAATATTTACTTGCAAAATAAATTGTTTAAATAATGTAAAATGCAAATGAATATGTCTTTAAACTGCTGTCCAGGCAAATTCCAGCAGCAAACTTTCAACTTCGGATGTTTATAAATTTTTGTAGGGACAGCCTGAGATGTTTATACTTATAAAAATGAAAATCTTATTGAATTATCTTTGTTCTGGTATAAGACACGTCCCTTTTGGAGAACGTTTGTTATTTTTAAGCTATTTTACAAATTAGGGTGACGCTGAATTTCTGAACGGAACTTTCTTGTGCATGGTTAATCAATACCACTTTTATAGTTATTAATCTCTTTGAATATGCTATCCATATTAATATTATTATATCAATATTTATATCACATATTGCTTAGTTGTACATCCCACATTACCATTTTATAGTTTTATAACTTTTCGGATACCCGTTTGCATCCATCGCATTTAAGATACATATAATTGCATCCATAGATCACATTACTACATAATAATATGATATTAACACTCCATGTTTAATAAATTGCATCCTAATTAATATTGGAACTATAAATGTAACCCTAATCGATAACTGTGCATCCATATCCTTGAAATTATATCTATTTGCATATCATATTACATGTTCCAGTTTATTGTTCTGATAGTACTCATGCTTGTTTATTTATACACATGCTTATGTTAGTTTGATTATGAGCACCCACATGACATCTTGTGCTTCCTGACATGACCTGTTACACTTCCTACTTGACATGATATGGTACCGTACACTGCTTGACTTGACCTGATGTACCATGACCTGACCCGTTACCTGATCCTGTGTCTAATGCCAACAAACCTGACATGTAGTCCTTACGGACCGTTCCTGTTGTCTATCCAGACAAACCTGCACTTACCTGATCCTGTGTTGGCATTAGTTCTTGATTACGGAATACCTGACTTGAACACATAACCTTGGGGGTATGGGGAAATCAAAAGTGTAAACTAAAGTGTAACTTAAAAGGGTATTACTTGATCCGTGGTCCCGGGGGGTAACGGGACAGAGCCATTCATGACTCTTACATCTTGATCCGTGGTCCCGGGGGGTAACGGGACAGAACCACTCTTGGTTCATATATTCCTGATCCGTAGTCCCGGGGGGTAACGGGACATATCCGTTTCCCCAATTTGAGCAAGGCTTTGTTTGAATTTTGAAAATTCAAATTAATGAAGCAACGCTTCAGATCCCGTGCGCTGCGCGCAACGCGCCACGTGTCAGAAGTTGACACGCCAGCGCAACGCCCAAGGCAGTGCGTCCAATCAGAGCAAGGCTCTTTAGAAAAAACATAAGCAACACTCAGTTGCGCAAACACGACAGCGCAAGCGCACCGCTGCGCGACACGTGTCTGCGCAGTTGCGCAAGCACGACTGCGCAAGCGCACCGCTGCGCGACACGTGTCACTCACTGGGAGAGTTGCGCAAAACAGAATAAATCTTGTTAAAACAAGAAGATTTTCTTGTATAAGGCAGGGGCCTTTGGATCAAAGATCCAACGGTGGGAAAAATTCCCCAAATCACTCAGAAAAGATTTATGTAACAAATTTAACTAATTTATGAGCACTATAAAAAGGACCCCAGACCTCATTTCAAAGACATCAAGATCTGGCAAAAAAAAAAGAGAAGAGAAAGAGAACTCTTGAGAATTCTGGAAGAACATAAAAAGGTAAAACCTTTAAAAGAGAAAATTCTCTTGGGAACAGATCATTGATCTAAGAACAAGATCATGGATCTTCAATAAATAAATAAATAAGTAAATAAAATAAAAAGAAGTAGTGCCTTGCACTTGCTATGAACCTTTGGTTCTCTGAAACAAGGAAAAAACTTGTTTTATTTTCTTTGATCTAAATTTAGATCAAGAAACTAAAAAAGTGCTTTGCACTTCTGTTCTTGAATCTAAAAGATTCCTAATGCTTTGCACAAATGCAATGCATTACTTGAAGGGCCAGGCCCAAATCAAAAAGACCTAGCAGGCCTAAAAAAGGGCAGAGCCCAAAACAAATTGATGCTCTGCATCCTTTCTGGGCAAAGCCCAAATAAGAATAAAAAGAAATGCTATGTTGGACATTTTCAACTGGACTTAGTCCGATCGTGGCCATAAGTCCTCGAATCAAATTGACTGAGCACGGTTGCTCCCTAAATCAACTTATATCCGGCCCGAGGGTACATCTCCGAACTCCCCTGACACACGTCGTTGTAATCATTCAACGTCGTCAGAGAGGTGACGGGTCCCAACGACCACACATGAATATGGACTGCGGGGTCCTTAAACTCGTGGACCGAAACGTCCCTAAACTAATATCGGACCGAAACGTCCCTAAACTAATATCGGACCGAAACGTCTCTAAACTAATATCGGACCGAAACGTCCTTAAACTAATAATGGACCCCAATGTCCCTAAACTGGAATATGGACCACCACGTCCCTAAACTGGCGATGGACCACCACGTCCTTAAACTGGCGATAGACCACCACGTCCTTAAACTGGCACAATAGAGCCCAAATGCTCTTTTGTCGGATCTAAACGGTCCCGTTAAGTTGATCTTAGTCTCAAACTGGACTAGCGTATCCTTAACAAACGTTTGAGTCGATCTTAGCCCCAAATATGGCTAACGTATCCTTAGACATTTAAATGAATGATAAAACTCCAAATCAATTTTGGTTCAAGGGTACATCTCTGAACTCCTCTGACATCCATCGTTGTAATCCTTCAACGACGTCAGAGAGGTGATGAGTCCCGACGGCCATATATTAAATGGATCACTACGTCAAGTTGATCTTAGTCCAAAACAGGACTAACGTATCCTTGACGAACGTTTAAGTTGATCTTAGCCGCAACGCGACTAATGTATCCTTAAACTAAAAACACCAAACCCAAATCTAAGTAAATACGGATTTGGACTAATCCACGTCCTACGGGCGACGGCATTACTCAGTCTCCGTATACAATCCACGGGCAACCACAAACAAAACAAACACACACGACACGAAGTGAAATTCTGGAGAAGGAGAAAGTTGTTACCGCGAGGCGGTAGCGTAATTAACTGCAGGGGCTTGCGCCTGCAGGGAAGAGCGTCCCCATAATAAAAAACCCCTCACCCTGAGGGGGAATCTGACGAGTGTGCTACATCGGCCGCATCCATCTAAACCTCCGATGCAAGATGCCATAAATCAACTTGGCATCTTCGGAGAGGTAGACGGATAAAACCAATTAGCATCTGCCCCGAATCTCAGCGTCAGGACATCGCGGTCCTGTGCGCCGCCTTTCGGAGGGGAACAGTTTCTGGCACGCCCGGTGGGACCTCTTCCTCTTTCCACTCCACACTTCGTGTGTCGTCTTCACGAACCAATCGCGGTTTGTTAAAAGGTTGCCTTCGGATTTCAAGTTGCTAAGATTTGGTCTTTTGTCTGGCGCAGAACTCAGGCATCCATGGATTCTAACTGCACCAACTGCTCGAAACGCCACTGCAACGGACGCTCCACCTCACCAGGAGGTGTAGCATATGGACCCCAAGCGGCTTCCTTCCTCACTCTGCCAGTAGACCAGGTGACCCAAGCCACCACTGGCTTATTCTTCGGGACCATGATCCCACCTGCAAGCTTCTCTGCGCCAATACCTGCACCGGAAGTGAACAAAAAGTCGGTCTTCGACCGGCTCACTGCTACGACGACCCCTGTCAACGGGTCGCCTGCTACCAAACCGACAGCCTCTGTTTTCACCAGGCTAAATCAGAACTCTAAACGGGTTGTTCCAAGGAAGGCAATGACTGCTGCTCCAGAAGTCGTCAAGGCGGCTTCCCCTGTCAAAGAGTCAGTCTTTTCAAGACTGACGATTCCCGTTCCTGTCCCTACACGAAGATCTGTTTTTGACAGATTGGATATTGCCCCGCAAGGAACAACCTCAGTTTTTAAAAGGTTAACACCCGCAGTGCCTCATTCAGACAGGGGGCAGAAAGAAGCTATCTCTATCTCTGAGCCAGTCCTAACGGGTCGTCGTGCTCGACGTCGCCATTGGCAACGAGTGAGGAAGGCAGGGGGCAACTCCCCCTCAGGGCTAACTCCACCGGCTCCAGCAGTGGAAGTCAACGCTGCTGTTCCAACTGGGAACAGCTTTAAAATGCTGAGGAGGGTACGTAAGAATTCTCCAACCGCTACACTGAAGAGATCTCCTCCACCTTTGGAGAGAGCTCCGGAAACAAAACAAGAACAGCCCTCTCAACGGCTATCTTCAAGGATTTATAAAGTTTGGCGAAGAGTTCAAGACTCTGTGATTGACAAAGGTCACTTTCGTCGCCAGAAAAAGGCGAAGGTGGAAAAAGGCAAGGACTGTCCCATTAAACAGCAGGGGACAGCAGCTGCTAGGCTGCCCCCTTCAACGGTTCCTTCAACCTTAACGGCCCACAAAAGAAGGAGGCCAGAGAAAACTCCTGTGTCAGCAACAAAAGTTAAAAATGGCGAACCTAAACGCCCCAAGTCAGGGGGCATAACAGTTCATACGATTTACATGACATCAGGAAAAGAAGACAGCCGTACGTCCACGGGTCATAGACCGCTTACACGGTCAGTGACCAAGGCTCAGGAGCAGCAACAGAAGCTCCAGGAGATGATGAGCGCTATGGCTGCACTTACAGGGCCAAACGAAAGCCCTGGAACCTCTTCAGAAGAACGTCAAGAACAAGAAACGGACGCCGAATTCCTTCGGCGTGTACTAGAGAAGAAAGATAGAGAAGCTGCGGAGCAGGCAGCCAACATAAAGAAAATGGCCCTCCTGTTCTAGGATATGGTGGGTATGATGATTCAACAAGATCCACCTGCTGGAGATCTCCCGATCATTCTTGAAGACGATAGGGGAGAGACATCGAATCCTCCACCGGCGTTATCCGCAGCTAAAGAGGATACCATATCAAAAGCTGATTTGGATGAATACATCGCCCAGCAGATACGGGTGCATCAGGCGACTGAAGCAGCCGGTCAGGTCGTAAAGACGGGGCGGCCATATCCGGCTTGGTACGATCAGATTAAGTACCCGACAGGCTATACAATTCCTAAGTTCCATGTCTACAAGGGGACGGGCAATCCTCATCAGCATGTTGCCCAGTTCAGGGCGCTCTGCGGCAACACCGGTGGCGATGACAAGTTGTTGCTTCGCCAATTTGTCGGAAGCTTATCAGATACGGCGTTCGAGTGGTATTCTGAGCTCCCCAATGACTCTATTAAAACCTTTGCGGAGATGGAGCTGCTGTTCACCCAACGTTTTGCAAGTGCCAGTGAACGTACCCCGATGACGGCACTGATTAACGCCAGGGTAAAACCCGGCGAGACATGGGTTCAGTACGCTATACGGTGGCGTAATCTATGGTCGAAGTGCGAGCAGCGCATAGAAGAAGCTCCTGCGGTGGGAATGTTTGTTGGAACCCTTGATCCACAAGCAACCATCTCACAGTTCATGATGTTCTTCAAGCCGACTACCTTCCAGGCTTTGATCGACAAACTAGCGCAGATGGACCAGATGGGCCATAAACCCCCTCTCCCAAAACCGGACTCCCGAAACGACAAAGGAAAGGGAAAAGCGATCATTGTCGCTAATGCTCAACAACAACCGAGCGACTCGAAGCCGGTTGCTCGTCCAAACAATACGCGCCCGTACGTACCCCTTGAGGAAAGGATGGGACATCCTTACTCCTTCCCCTGCGATAAAACGAGGAGGCTATTCGAGCTGGCGTTGCGCAATAGACTCATAAATCTGCCAGATCCAAAACGCCCGTTGCAACCGAACGACGCCAACGAGCCCAATTACTGCCCTTACCATCGAGTGCTAGGTCATCCCATCGAGGATTGCTACGTTTTCAAAAATTGGCTTGAGAACCAGTACCGTCAAGGCAAATTTGCGCTATCTGACAAATGGAAGGTGAATCCCCCGCAGCCCCACACCTCTAAGGGGACGAATACGCCAGGGGCAACATGCTCCGTCATTGAAGAAGCTCCTTGGGAGGTCGTATTATCAGCCAAGACAAAGAGGATGCTAAACGATCTTCAGACATGTCCAGCGGTCAAGTGGAAGAACCCCTTGGAACCGCAGGTCATTGAGGGGATGTTGAAGTCACGTCCGACTCCAAAAACCGATGGTGGTGGTTCAAGCATTCATAGCCAGCCGTCAAAATCTTCGAAGAAGAAGAAAAAGAAGTCAAAAAAGCCTGTGAAGCCTGGCGACAAGCGCACGGACTTACAAAAGCAGATTGACGCTCTGGATGAATACAACCAAAAGGCACGGACTCCTATTACGCTTCAAGAGTTCCTCAATCACGTCTTTCAAGAAGAAGGTGAGGGAGAAAGTTCATCGGCTGAATCCGAGGAATATGTAGCGAGCTGTCATATGATCTCCCATTCGATCACGAACGATGAAGAGACTTCTGGCACTAAAACGCTGGGGGCAGATACCGAGTCAAGAGTTCCGGAGTTATCAGTCGAAATGATTGACGCGTTCCTTAATGAAGCTCGATTGAAAAGTAAAGCTGATCGAGAACGCGAGACAGCTATATTTGAAAGGGCCAAGCGCCAGCGACTTGAGGAAAGAGCTGAGATGATCCCGCTGGAGCAAAATGCCTCCACCGCTGACAAAAGCCAATTCAAGATAAAGAAGAGGTTTACTAAGGCTATATCAATGGGCATGAAGCTACCATCCTCTGAAGGAAAAATTACTGGTGGAATAGAAATGCACCCCTCCTATTGCTTATATCATCAGAAGGTCTCGCATCCCACTCAAGAGTGCAAAGCTTTCGATAGATGGTGGCAAGGATACGTCGCTAATCGACAACGCTTTAAATGGGAAAAGCGTAAAATTCGTCGGGAGCAAAGAAATACGACCGAAGTGCTTGAAAGAACTGCCGGCAATTGTCACATGGTTAACACTGGCGGGTCACAAGTGCCTACATTCGGGAGCGACTCTGATGAGGAGCTAGAACTCGCCCCTCTCTTTAAAGAGTCAACTTCGGGAAAAGAAGAAGAGCCAATGGTCTGCGAAAATATCCGGCTGCGGAATCGGACGCTGCCTGAAAAGAACCTCGAACCCTTGAACAGAAAAGATAAAGGAAAAGAAAAGGTCTATGAAGATATCATCTTAGATGACCAAGTTCTGGAAGAGCTAAACGCCAACAACCCGCCGAAGAAGAATAATGTGGATTACAACGTCTTAGCACATCTGAGAAAGCTGCCCTCACAGCTCAGTATTCTCGACGCCCTTTTGTTATCAAAGGAGGCGAGAGATTCGTTGATCAAGGCACTACAAAATCCGGAACAATTCCAAGCTTGCCTAGCAGAAGAAAAGATGAAGGATGAATTGGAAGAAATGCACACGGCCGATGTCACTTTCGGCGACAAGGACCTTCTCCTTGGGAAATGTGAACACAACCGCCCCCTTTATGTCTCAGGATACTGCCACGATATTAAGATAGGCAAAATCCTGATCGACAATGGATCCTCCGTCAATCTTCTCAACGTGCGAGTGTTAAAAGAAATCTGCATGAGCGTCCAGCACCTTGCTCGTGACAAGATCACCATCTCCGGGTTCGATTCCCAGTCATCAAGAACTCTTGGGTCTGTGATACTGACGATACGCTTCGGGCTACTCGTCACGGACATTAAGTTCCATGTCATAGACGCCAAGACGTGCTACAACGCTTTGCTCGGCCGACCATGGTTACACGAGTACAACATCAACCCTTCTACACAACATCAGTGTATGAAGTATTTTAAGGATGGTTTCGAGTATACCGTGACGGGAGAACTGAACCCGTTCTCTGTGAACGAAGTCCGCAAATACGAAGATGCCAAATACTTCTTGCCAGATTTCGAAGATACGGAGAAATGTCACAAACCAGAGAACAAAGCTAACGCAACCATCCCTGTCTTCGGCAGTGATACCGAGGAAGAAGAGGATGTAATTTATTCGGGTCCGCCACAACACACCAAGCCGGGACCATCCGCCCCTTCACTGATCTTTGGTAGTGATTCGGAGGACGAAGTCCATGCTGTATTCCCTGCTCGGCTTTCAATACAAGCTTCTGCTGATGAAGAGCGAAGTCTACAGATAGCCATGGTACCACTTGAACATTATAAAGAACTAGATGCGCTCGCCAACGATAATGTGGAAGAATTGCAGACATTTTATATCCCTCCCGGACGAAAAGGCGAGAGGGCAATCCTATTCTACCGTTCCGAAGAAAACAAGGTGGAAAAAGAACTTTGGCACAGTGCGGATCCAACGCTGGACAGACTTCAGCCCATCCGTCTACCTCGATATTATACGGAAGGCTTGAGGAGGCTGCTGAAGCGCCAGGGGATACCCTTCAAACAGACCGTGAGGAAGGCCAAATTCTATGACAGGGTTTGGAATGTCCCCGGAACTCAGCACAAGCTACCTAATGGGAGGATGGAGACGATCGGACTCGGATACATTCGCTCTAGAAAACGAGAGCTGCTCCGCGACTGTTACGTCGTGCATAATTTTGATGAAGAAGCAGATGCTCAAGAGAAAAACGCTAATCCCGAACCAGTAAAAGTTCCTGATAAAAAATCGCCCAGTCCATCATTTGAAGACCAGATGGGCAAACTTATAAGGGAAGCGGGTCAAAAAGTCCGAGACGATCACAATCGTGAAATGGCAATCTATGAGAAAGCCAAAACGCGGCACCTCCTCCAACAGGCAGTAAAAGACGAAGATGCTGCCCCGTGTCAACCTGATATAAAAAGGGCTCGACGCGGAGGCAGAAACAAGTCGAAAGGCCAAAGAGGCGCTCAACAGCAACAAAGCAGGGCTAAGAAGCCACGCAAACGAGAATCGAGCGCTATTGACCTATCCCTCATGAAGAAAATGGGTCGAGCATACTCGTTTCCTCGGGAAAAGACGAAGAAGATACTCGATCTTGCCCTAAAGCATCAAATGCTTACATTGCCGGAATCTAAGCATCCTGAACAAGCGGGCGAAGCCTCGCACCCGGACTATTGCTCTTACCATCAAGTGATAGGTCATTCTCTTGAAGATTGCTTCACCTTCAAGAATTGGGTCGAAGATCAGTACCAGCTTGGTAAATTCGCTCTGTCCGACAACTGGAGGGTAGTGCCACCACAGAAGCACGAGCCCAAGGCCATGAAAGAAGAACCAGTTCTACATTGGGACTGGAAGCGAATTCGTACCTGTCACATGATAACAATACTAAAAGGAGAACCCGAGAACATGGACAGCCTCCCTTGGTGCCTCGAAAACAGCGATGATGAGGTAATCTCAGAATTTCCCCCAGCTCCGAAAGAACTGGAGGATGGAATACATACCACTGCAGATACCCTCAAGAAAATCGAGTTGGGGACGGTAAACGATCCGCGACCGACATTCGTCAGCGAGCTGCTGTCTGAAGAGAGGGTGGCTGCGTTAAAGGACGTCCTTGTGCAGCATAAAGATTGCTTCGCATGGAACTATTCCGAGATGCCAGGACTAGATCCGGAAGTTGCTGTACATAGACTAGCGATATCCCCGAATGTCAAGCCAGTTAAACAAGCGCCGAGAAGAATGCGCCTCGAGCTCGAAATGAGCATCAACACCGAGGTCAAGAAGCTTATCGACTCTGGCTTCATCCAGGAAGTTCAATATCCTGAATGGATCGCTAACATCGTTCCGGTGATGAAGAAAAATGGGACGGTGCGCATATGCGTGGACTTTCGGGATCTCAATAAAGCTTGCCCGAAGGATGATTTCCCAGTGCCAGTCACCGAATTGATGATAGACAATACATCCACTCATGAGGTTTTCTCCTTCATGGACGGCTCATCGGGGTATAACCAGATAAAGATGCATCCTAAAGACCAGAAACACACCGCCTTCAGGACCCCTTTAGGAATATTCTGTTATAAAGTGATGCCCTTCGGTTTAAAGAACGCCGGTGCTACTTATCAGAGGGCCATGACAAAGATCTTCGACGACCTTATACACGAAATCGTCGAATGCTATATCGACGATCTCGTGGTTAAAAGCAAGTCATACGAAGAACATCTCGAGCATTTGAAGACCGTATTTCAACGCCTTCGGCAATACAATTTGAAGATGAATCCTCTAAAATGTGCGTTCGGGGTTTCCTCGGGCAAATTCCTGGGATTCATCGTCCGACACCGAGGTATTGAGATAGATCCGTCTAAAATCAAGGCGATCATGGAAATGCCTCCGCCAAGAACTCTTAAACAGTTGCGATCTCTCCAAGGAAAGCTTGCATACATTCGGCGGTTTATCGCTAATCTTTCAGGAAAGTGCCGTCCTTACAGTCACCTGATGAAGAAGGAAACTCCATTCGTTTGGGATCACAAATGCCAAGGCGCACTGGACGAGATCGAGCAGTATCTGCAAAACCCTCCAGTGCTGGCTGCTCCAGTTAAAGGAAAGCCTCTCATTCTTTACACGGCTGCCCTTGAAGGTTCTTTGGGCGCGTTATGGGCACAAGAGAATGACCAGGGGAAAGAAAGAGCACTCTACTACTTAAGTCGGGTTCTGCTGGGGGCAGAAAGCAATTACTCTCCCATTGAAAAACACTGCCTGGCGTTGATCTTCGCAATAACAAAACTTAGACATTATGCATTAGCGCATGAAGTCCATCTCATTTCAAAGGTGGGCCCTCTCAAATATCTAATGTCAAAGGCCATATTGACGGGACGACTCGCTAAATGGGCTCTACTCTTAATGGAGTTCTCGATAACATATCGACCCCTCAAGGCAGTAAAGGGTCAGGCCATAGCCGACTTCCTTGCTGAGCACCCGATACCTGCCGATTCTTCCCTGATTTGCGATTTGCCAGACAAGCATGCATTTGACGCAATCGACGGTGGTGATACCCGTTGGGAGCTTTATTTTGATGGAGCATCTTCCATGAAGAAGCACAAACAAAGTACGTCAATGATCAAATCGGGAGTGGACCTTATCTTCATGACCCCTCAAGGAGGAGTAATGCGTTTCGCCTTCTCCTTAACAGAGCCGAGAACGAATAATGAAGCTGAATATGAAGATTTGATAGCAGGCCTCGAGATCGCCATTGATATGGGAATTGAAAGCCTCCTCATATATGGGGACTCCCAGCTAGTCGTCAGTCAAGTAAACGGCGATTACCAAACATGCAAACCGGAATTGGTAAAATACGGCGAAAAGGTGCAACAACTGCTAACCCAAATTCCCTCCTATACTTTGGAGAGCATACCATGCGCGGAAAACAGCAAAGCGGATGCACTGGCCAAACTTGCTAAAGAATTGGCTGACGAGAACCTCGATGACGTTAGAATCATGGTACAAAGCCGTCGAGTGCTTACCCCAGCAGAAATATCTTTGGAATCATCCGAAGAAAAAGGAGCGAACGAGCAGACAACCCTGCAAGTAAAATATTGGCAAAATACCAAGGATTGGAGAGAAATCTTCATAGATTACTTCAAGACCCACCGAATGCCTGAAGAAGCGTCCACAAGACATCAGCTCGTGAAACGAGCCCTGTCTTTCGCCTTCGTCAACGATACCCTGTACAAGAGGTCATTTGATTCTTTGTGGCTGAGATGCTTAGGACCTGACGAAGCGAAAAGAGTCGTCCAGGAAGTTCACGACGGACTTTGCGGTTCTCATCAAGCAGGCCCTAAGATGAAGCTGAAGATAAAACGGATGGGCTACTACTGGCCACGATGATTCAGGACTGCATCGAATATGCGAAGCAATGCCACTCATGCCAAATTCATGGGGACTTCATCCACCAGCATCCAAATCCGCTACACCCGACAGTGGCTAACTGGCCATTCGAAATGTGGGGAACTGATATAGTTGGCCCCATCGAACCAGCATCGTCTAGGGGACATCGTTTCATCCTAGCGACGACTGACTACTTCTCTAAGTGGGCAGAAGCGATACCGTTAAGAGAAGTGAAGACGGAAAATATCCTCCACTTCTTCAAGACGCACGTCATATATCGGTTTGGAACGCCACGGCGAATCATCTCCGATAACGGGCCAGCCTACAGAAGCCACAAGATCAGTCGCTTTGCGCAACAGCATAATATAGACTGGAGATATTCCTCAGTTTATAATCCGCGAGCTAACGGTCTGGCTGAAGCCTTCAACAAGACCTTGACGAAGATCATGAAGAAAACGGTGTCACGAAATAAGAAAGACTGGCATGAAAGACCGCAAGAGGCTCTTTGGGCGTACCGAACTACATTTAAGACGACCACAAACACAACGCCGTACGCATTGGTATTCGGGACGGAAGCAGTACTCCCTCTCGAGATAGAATTACCCTCTCTACGAGTGGCAGTCCACTACGAGCTGACAGACGAAGAAAATGCTCACCTTCGGCTTGAGGAGCTTGACGCCCTTGATGAAACCCGGCTCATAGCACAGCAAAATCTAGAAGCTTATAAAGCAAAGATGACGCGCTCATACGAAAGATTGACCCGACCGAGGACATTCCGCCAAGGCGAACTCGTGCTAGTGGTCAAAAGGCCTATGATCCCCAATCGCGCCAAGCGGGGAAAATTCGAGCCAAACTATGAAGGTCCGTACATCATAGACAAAGTCTACCAAGGTGGAGCCTATCTACTCATGGACATGCACGGTGAAAGGCCTTTCAGACCGATAAACGGTCGCTTCCTAAAGAGATACTACGCTTAATGAGCCACAGCCTAGGTCAACGATAGATGACGACGACTATGTCCGCTCGCTATCTTCCTAAGCTCAAGCTTTATAAAAATAGCCAACCTTCTCAACAACGGACCGAAATGTCCTTAAACTAATAGTAGACCGAAACGTCTTTAAACTAATACCGCAGCGTCCTTAGGCTGACGAGATGAATAAAAATAAAAAAAACAAAAAAAATATAATAAAAAAAAACGGTATGTCCATAAGCAAAAAGGGCACGGATGAAAACCCGAAAGGGCTCCGTGAGTAAAAACAGCAGGGCTACCGGCGAGTGTTCGTGAAAACCCGAAAGGGCGCGACCTCGTAAAAAAAAAAGAGAAAAAGAAAATTAAAAAAAATAATTAGAATAAAAAACGGTATGTCCATAAGCAAAATGGGCACGGATGAAAACCCGAAAGGGCCCCGTGAGTAAAAACAGCAGGACTACCGGCGAGTGTTTGTGAAAACCCGAAAGGGCGCAACCTCGTTAAAGAACACTTACAAGATCCTCTCGACCTTGTAAGGAGAAACCACCCGCGTGAGATCCTTACGACTCACAAGGGAGCAACACACTTAGGGATCCCCACGATTCCTAGGGAGAAAATACACTTGCGAGATCTTCACGACTCGTAAGGAGAACTCTCTTATGGGACCCTCACGGCCCATAAGATTTGAAAGTCTTAAGTTACAGAGACCTAAACCTGTGCTTAAGCAAACCCCCACAAACTTCCAATATTGCCCTACAAGTGGTTCAATACTGACCCTTGTATACAATCCACGGGCGCGAATAAATATTTCCCTAATCAAGTCTCATCCGAGACTGGGGATATGTTCGCATGATGAACAACCTTTATAAGTCCTCTCGACTTACAAGGAGAAAACCCTCCTGTAGGATCCTTACGACTTACAGAGGAAACGAACACTTAGGAATCCTCACGAGTCCTAAGGAGAAAATACACCTACAAGATCCTCACGACTTGTAGGGAGAAATAACTTCGTGAAACCCTTACGGCTCATGAAGTCAAAAACCTTAGCCGACAGGACCCCAACCCTGGTCGCTAAGCCACTTTTGTTCGACATCGACAGAGGCAGATGATGATTCGCTCCTGGTAATATCCCAGTTGCAGCGGTGCTGATGCCAAAATCAGTGTCCAATTTCAGGTTTACAGCGAAAAGCCAGTAGGCCGCTCATGCATACGAAATAGCCGAAATGATGGGGCAACTTGCAATAAAAAGCAGCAAGTAAAATGTATGCATGCAAAATAGCCGAAATGATGGGGCAACTAGTAATAAAAAGCAACGAGTAAAAATAAAATAAATAGCCGAAATGATTGGGCACCGCGAAAAATAGCCGAAATGATTGGGCAATCGCGACCTTCGCGATATAAAAGCTGAAATGATAGAGCATCACGGAAATAAAATAAAATAAAAAGAAGAAATGATAAAACTTTGGCCCTACAGTTAAGATCACATCGATCCCTGTATACAATCCAAAGGCGTAAACAAAGAAGGAACCATACTTTCCCAGCGGATTCCGTCAGATGACGAAGCCAAACCTCAATAGTTCATTTCAACCGAAGAAGCCAGTGACTTCAGCAAAATTCCTCGACTCACGGATACAAACACTCCTTGACGAGAGCCTTCTGATCCGCGTCGACCCGCAGAGCCACCAGTGCCCCCGTGGGAATCCTCGACTCGTTTCAAACCCCAAGGAAACAAATAATCCTTGGCGCTTGGGAAACAAATAATCCCTAGCAAAATTCCTCGACTCACGGATACAAACACTCCTTGACGAGAGCCTTCTGATCCGCGTCGACCCGCAGAGCCACCAGTACCCCCGTGGGAATCCTCGACTCGTTTCAAACCCTAAGGAAACAAATAATCCTTGGCGCTTGGGAAACAAATAATCCCTAGCAAAATTCCTCGACTCACGGATACAAACACTCCTTGACGAGAGCCTTCTGATCCGCGTCGACCCGCAGAGCCACCAGTGCCCCCGTGGGAATCCTCGACTCGTTTCAAACCCCAAGGAAACAAATAATCCTTGGCGCTTGGGAAACAAATAGTCCCTAGCAAAATTCCTCGACTCACGGATACAAACACTCCTTGACGAGAGCCTTCTGATCCGCGTCGACCCGCAGAGCCACCAGTGCCCCCGTGGGAATCCTCGACTCGTTTCAAACCCCAAGGAAACAAATAATCCTTGGCGCTTGGGAAACAAATAATCCCTAGCAAAATTCCTCGACTCACGGATACAAACACTCCTTGACGAGAGCCTTCTGATCCGTGTCGACCCGCAGAGCTACCAGTGCCCCCGTGGGAATCCTCGACTCGTTTCAAACCCCAAGGAAAAAAATAATCCTTGGCGCTTGGGAAACAAATAATCCCTAGCAAAATTCCTCGACTCACAGATACAAACACTCCTTGACGAGAGCCTTCTGATCCGAGTCGACCCGCAGAGCCACCAGTGCCCCCGTGGGAATCCTCGACTCGCTTCAAACCCCAAGGAAACAAATAATCCTTGGCGCTTGGGAAACAAATAATCCCTAGCAAAATTCCTCGACTCACTGATACAAACACTCCTTGACGAGAGCCTTCTGATCTGCGTCGACCCGCAGAGCCACCAATGCCTCCGCAGGAATCCTCGACTCGTTTCAAACCCCAAGGAAACAAATAATCCTTGGCGCTTGGGAAACAAATAATCCCTAGCAAACTCCTCGACTCACGGATACAAACACTCCGTGACGAGAGCCTCCCGACCCGCGTCAACTCGCAGAGCCACCACTATCTCCGTGAGAGAATTCCCGGTTCGTCCCACCTTGCAAGATAAAGTCTCGGGCAACAAGGATTAAAAAACTTGCTTCCTGAACAATGGGGCCCTGCAAGTCAATCCAAAATGGTCTCTTGCATACTATCCACGGGTCTCACTCTCCAAAGTCGAGTTTCGACAAGGAGGGAAACAACCGCTTACGAATCCTCTCGACTCGTAAGAGGGAAAATTTCTCTTATAGGATCCTTACGACTTATAAGAGAAAACCACACTTAGGAATCCTCACGATTCCTAAGGAGAAAATCCACCTATGGAATCCTCTCGACCCGTAGGGAGAAAAGCCTCTATGGGACCCTCACGGCTCATAGAGTTGAAAAGTCTTAGGCAGTAGACCTGAACCTGCGGCCTAAGCCATCGCTATTTCTTAAGGAAGTCAGAATGCTCGTTTTAGATATCCATCAACCATGGTTATTAAGACAGCCTACTGACAATAAAAAAAAAGGTGACAGAAAGAATATCCGGTCTACATTTGATATGGCGTACGTGACACACTCATTTATGCATGGGCAGAAGACTCAGGACGAGAAATAAGACAAGCTGAAATAGAAAAGGGAAGAGTTTCCATTCATACTGCTAGAAAATTCCTTTTTTACAATCATAAGAACAATAAATAAGAAACATTATTCAAATTATTACAACGGTATAACCTCGGACCCGGGGCACGGATTGAGGAAATCGAAAGTAAGGCCATCCAGAGTTCTTCTGGCCTTTCTAATTATTCTTATGCGCAGTCTTTCGCGCTCCTCTGTGTCAATATCATCGGACAGCCCTCCTGGCCTTCGATAAGCAGCAACTATCGTCGTCTGCTGGAAGACTTTATGTAGGATGTCAATGAGGATGTTCCGCCGTTTCTTTGAGATCAGCCCTGTCAGGTACACTGAATGCACCTTGTCTTCGGCATCATCCAGTGCGTTGAGCGGTAAGGCCTCATGAAGACCCGGAAGTGCTCTCCATATGGCTCCTAACACGACTTTCAAAAGAGCCGAACGACGAGGCAACAGCCACCCACCGCTTGCGTTCAGACGACCCATGACTTCTGCACATTCAGCATCTGTAAACTCAAGAAAGGGCCCGCTGGTGAGAGAACACGAGACTCAAAGGGGATCGGAGCTGGAACAATAGCTGCAGAACGAAACATGGTTCAACAATGATTCGAAAAAAATGTTAAAGGATCATATAAAAAAGGGGGGAGGAATATACTGTACCAGCTGCAACAGACGGCAAAGCGGGAAGGGCCGGTGGCATGGCAGGTCTTGCGTCCCCTCCTTCGATTTGTGGCACTGCAATAAGGAAGAGGAAAAGTCAGAAATCATCACATTGCTAAAAAAAGGGAGTAAACAAAGACATCAAAATGAAAATGTACTCACCGGCACCGCTAGAGGGAGAAGCGAGTTCGGACGGGAAGGAGAAGTGTGGGAGCAACACTTGATATAGATGATCAAAGAGCACTCCTGAAAAGACACGGTGGTATGACGTTAGTCCATGAACTACACGTTTAAAAGATTAACTTGTGAGTCGCAAATCCATACCTTCCAACATCCGCGACGGCACGAGGGAAGACGGGGAAGTGACCACCGCCAAAGCAGTAGTTGACGGTGCTCCTTCAAGCAATGGAGCGTCGGCACTGGCCGCACCTGCAAAGACAAACTTGTTAGAAGAGGTCATGAGACATATATATATAAAAAAAAAAAAGAGGAACGCTGGTAACCAAAAGAAAATTTTACCCGACGAGCTGCCAGCCGAAACTGAAGCAATCCCCTCCTCCAGTGACATGAGACCACCGCCCGTAGCCTCATCACCCGACTCGATGGGAACTGTTGTTGTACTCGCAAGCCCTGGAGGCGGCAAGGAACCATACACGGGGAGGGCTATGATCGGAGTATTGCCAGATTCCTGGGAAAGAGCGGTCAGCTCCTCCTCAGGAATCGTGGCCGCCTCACCCGATACTCCCTCGAGTTCTTCGGTCGCGACTGTCTCGTCCATCGGCACCACGAGGTCTCCAGCCTCAAGCGCTTCGCCCTCTACTGCTTTCGGCTTGGTTAAGACAATCATCTCATCTGCCGCCACCTCAGGTGCGGCATCAATGACCCTATCGGCGGCGGATCCCTCAACCTCTGTTTCAGGCCCCGTGGCCCCGACGACGTTGCTCACTGTCGGCTCTGGTTCGGCAAGTACCGCTTCCTCCGCTCCCCTGGGTTCGACGGTCTCCGCCTCCCCCTCAGTCGGACCCGGCCCTGCAAGATGGAATGCATATGAGCCAATGGCTTTATAATTCTTACAACAAGGTTCTGAAAGAAATGCTACCTGAAGAAGATTTATCGTTTGCACTCCAGGCCGCGCGCGCCACTTGCCTATGAGCAATAGACAGGGCGGCAGGGGCCTCTTCAGAAGGAGTGTCGGCACGAGGAATAGTGCTAGGGCCCGCTCCTGTGGCCAAAGCAGCTCTGCGCGCCTTTGCTTCGCGTCTCAACCGCTTCCGCTCCTCTCGAGCCGTTGAGACGGATGCCACTAGGGCTTCTTTGAGTGAGGCTTCTTCGTCCGTAAATAGGGAGGCCTCCAAATTTTTCAAGGCATCCCTCATCGTCTTGTCAAGTCGAGGCTCCTCCAGTAGCCTCGACGAGACCGGGACTTCAGTGACAGGCTCAGGAGGGATCCCCGCATCAACTGATATAACCTCTGCAAAGAAACAAAAGAAGGTTAGGTTGACTATCAGAAAAGATGACAAACTTTCCTTATAAAAGAGAAAGGGGTGGGACATACCAACGCCTGCTAGGGCACGCTTCTTCTCCTCCTCCTGGAAGGTCTTCAGAGAGGCAGCAATGGCCTCTTCAGTAGAAACACCCGTTGAAAATGAGGCAAATATTAGCTAAAGATAATAATAAAAAGTGCAATAAAATGACAAATAAAGCGGCTGATGATTACCTGACTCAGCAAGTCTGCTTAACATTGCTTCGAGCCTCGCCGATCGCTCCGAAGCTGCAATGGCGGCAGCCAAATTGGTGTCCGCAGGGTCTACCAAGAAGCCCTCGTTGCTTCCATATTCACATATGCCTTCGGTGGGAGGAGCCGCAGGCTTTAAGCTGAGGATCGCATCGAGGGAAAGGGCGGACTTCTTTTTCTTCTGCTGCCCACCAGCTTTAGATCCACCCGGAGCAGATTTACGCTTGGCAGTCACTTTAGGGCGGCGGGTCCCGATATCTGCTCCTGCGCCGGACCCTGGCGATACCACATTAACCGTCTTCGTGGGAGCACGGGGCGCCGGTGGTGTGTCCACTGTAGTAGGCAGTGGCAATCCCCGCGGGGGGCTCAACACGCGTGGTCGATCGACTCCAGCATCTTTTAGCGGAGGGACGACCGGGAGCCTTGGCTGTAAAGGGGCCTTGCGATCGCCACCAGGAGGCGCACCCCTACGGTCAACCAACATACGCTTCTCCGTTAAGATAATCGGGCCCATCGCGTGCGCATACCAGGCCACATATGAATTAAGCATCTTAGGGGTACAGCTGGGTTCACTAATGAAGAAATAGGAACCTGTGTTAAGCCGTGTAAAATGATGCATCGCATTCTTTATCCCCTCTGGGCCGACCACGGGCGTTTCCAAGAAAGCCTCCAGCGGGATCCCTTGGTTGTAGCTTGACTGCCGGGCAAATCGGTGTGGGTTATATCTCATAAACAAGGCTGTCTTATTCTGCCTAAATACTAGATAGCCCGGCCGGATGGAGTAGAGATGGAGGATTTCCCGAGCTTTCAATACAGAAGCCCCGTCTTTGAAGTCATCACGCAGGGGCACCACTGACTTGGTGGTCTCTGAGCCTATGGTTATGACCTTATCCACAAAGGAAACCTTCGCTCCGACCAGGTGTGGACGAAGGAGCAACCCTCTAGACTCCCGCGGGACTGGAACCACAATTGAAGCCCCGACCAACCGCATGACTCTCAGGAGTCTGTATTTCTCGAAGAGCGGAGGAGTCTTGTGGGCACCAAACACTCCTCGCACATGCATCTCCATCCAAGAAGTAAAATAGTGCATCGGGAAGTTGGCAGGCTGTACCCCAGGCTCACTAGCATCCGCCGCCACGCTGAGTCCATTGTAAAGGTAAGCCAATCCGGCGATCCCTACCGATAACTGCAAACCGGCCACCATTCGATGCGCCGGGTAAAAGACGGAGGGCCGCATGAGGCGTGGGTGCATGGGGAGCGCGAAGCTGCATAACCATAAACCCAAGAACCCTATGAAAAAAGTTTCCTCGTCCATGCCAGGAACGGCGATCTCTGAGAAAGGGACGCTGGCAGTGCTGGGGAGATAAAAATTCCGCTGGTCGTTTTCCGATGTAGGTCGGCGGTCCAAGCCGAAACCAAAAGGGTCAGCAAGCTGAGCGAACTTCTCACTCTGCTCTGATAGGAACTCCGGGCGAATAAAGCGAGCAATGAAGTCCGCGAAACTGACGCCCCGGTCACCCGATTCCAAGTGGAGTTCCTCATAGATCTCCAACACCTTCACCAAGCCAGGATGCTGATGCTGAATGGCGTTCTCCGGAGTTAAGTCGAACACCAGCTGCTTAGTGGCAAAGACGTACTCGTCAGGAGGAAGCAGCTCCTCGTAGTGCTCCCCCCTCATTGGTAGACCTGAAATCTCAGCAAATTCCTCCAAAGAGATGGAGACTTCCCTATCCGCTATCAGGAAGGTGTGGGTGGGGATGTTCCATTGTTCAATAAAGGCCTTCATCCACCATGTTGGAGGAGAAGGATACTCGAAAAGCGAAACGTAGACGGCCGAGTATAAACCGATCCTCGTCAGGTGAGCCCTTTTCGCCGCTAAGATATAGCGGGCCCATTGTAAATAGCCGGCGAGCGGTCGCGGGATCAGTCCAATATTATAAGCTTGTCCCCAAGGGCGTGCTTCACCCTGACAGATTCGCCTACCCAAGATGTCTATCGCCGGCGGCGGCTGCACTGGGATGGCACCGATGGCGGGCTGGAGGAGATCGTCAGAATTCCAATTTTTAACCTCCACGGCATACTTCACCGGGGGCTCGTCCGCATAAGGGATCGTAACTATGGGCTCAGAGGGCGAGGCAGAGCTGAAGCTGCGACAGCCTTGGATGATTTGGCTGTACCACCTTCCCCACAGGTGGAGTTTCTTGCACTCGGGGTCATGATCTTTAATCAAGGCGAACACCACCCGGTCCACTGGCGAATGGAGGAACCCTCCCTCCGAGCGAACGAAAGGGAAAGACAAATCTTCAGACATGTTTCCTGTAGAAAAAAAAAGGAAAAAAATAATAACCGTTAGTGTTCCAATGCTTCACATTTTAAAGTCCTACATCACACTGCAATGCAGTGGGTAGGGGACCAAAGCGGGACCCACAAAATCTAGATGACGGCGCATCATTTGATAAGACAGTCCCATCATGGGATGAGACTGTCAGTTAATGAAAAAGACCCCCAAAAGAATATCCTCATTGGAGGAAATCCCTAGAGACAAGGAGAAAATCTCCTCTTTTAGAGCAAAGCTCTGTCACAGAGTGACATTTGTTAAACTCTGGTCTCAGGGGAACCAGATTCCTCAAAAGAGCATAGCTCTGTGGTAATAATGGAAAGGTCCATCAATTTATTTTTTTTGTTAACACTTAAAATAATTAAAAAATTTCTTCATTTTTCAGATCTAAAAAGATCTACATTTGATACAAGAGCAAAGCTCTGTTCATGGGTGAAAACCCATGGACCAGATCTCTGTAAATCTGTGAGTTTTTGATAGCAAGGCTCTGTTGAAGAAACCCCAAAGGGGTTTTCTTTAGATCAAAGATCTATAAGAGCAAGGCTCTGTGAATTAAAATTTAATTTAAATTAATTTAATTTTCTTACTTAGAGTGATTCTAAGTTCTGAACTTTAAAGTTCTTGGGAAGAAGCAAGAGCAAGGCTCTGAGAGTTCTTAAGCAAGAGCAAGGCTCTGAATCAAAATTCTTGAAACGGTAAAGAAATTAAAGGACCAAGGGTCCCATTTATAGGCGCATGCGCCTCTTCACCTGACCCCCTTGATCCAACGACTAGGATCTCGCCACCGCTGCACTCACGTGCGCGCCACGTGAGCGCAACGGTGGGGGGCATTTGTTTCCCCAATTTGAGCAAGGCTCTGTTTGAATTTTGAAAATTCAAATTAATGAAGCAGCGCTTCAGATCCCGTGCGCTGCGCGCAACGCGCCACGTGTCAGAAGTTGACACGCCAGCGCAACGCCCAAGGCAGTGCGTCCAATCAGAGCAAGGCTCTTTAAAAAAAACATAAGCAACACTCAGTTGCGCAAACACGACTGCGCAAGCGCACCGCTGCGCGACACGTGTCTGCGCAGTTGCGCAACACGGCTGCGCAAGCGCACCGCTGCGCGACACGTGTCTGCGCAGTTGCGCAACACGGCTGCGCAAGCGCTTCACTGCGCGACACGTGTCTGCGCAGTTGCGCAAGCGCTTCACTGCGCGACACGTGTCACGCACTGGGGGAGTTGCGCAAAATAGAATAAATCTTGTTAAAACAAGAAGATTTTCTTGTATAAGGCAGGGGCCTTTGGATCAAAGATCCAACGGTGGGGAAAATTCCCCAAATCACTCAAAAAAGATTTATGTAACAAATTTAACTAATTTATGAGCACTATAAAAAGGACCCCAGACCTCATTTCAAAGACATCAAGATCTGGCAAAAAAAAAGAGAAGAGAAAGAGAACTCTTGAGAATTCTGGAAGAACATAAAAAGGTAAAACCTTTAAAAGAGAAAATTCTCTTGGGAACAGATCATTGATCTAAGAACAAGATCATGGATCTTCAATAAATAAATAAATAAGTAAATAAAATAAAAAGAAGTAGTGCCTTGCACTTGCTATGAACCTTTGGTTCTCTGAAACAAGGAAAAAACTTGTTTTATTTTCTTTGATCTAAATTTAGATTAAGAAACTAAAAAAGTGCTTTGCACTTCTGTTCTTGAATCTAAAAGATTCATAATGCTTTGCACAAATGCAATGCATTACTTGAAGGGCCAGGCCTAAATCAAAAAGACCTAGCAGGCCTAAAAAAGGGCAGAACCCAAAACAAATTGATGCTCTGCATCCTTTCTGGGCAAAGCCCAAATAAGAATAAAAAGAAATGCTATGTTGGACATTTTCAACTGGACTTAGTCCGATCGTGGCCATAAGTCCTCGAATCAAATTGACTGAGCACGGTTGCTCCCTAAATCAACTTATATCCGGCCCGAGGGTACATCTCCGAACTCCTCTGACACACGTCGTTGTAATCATTCAACATCATCAGAGAGGTGACGGGTCCCAACGACCACACATGAATATGGACTGCGGGGTCCTTAAACTCATGGACCGAAACGTCCCTAAACTAATATCGGACCGAAACGTCCCTAAACTAATATCGGACCGAAACGTCCCTAAACTAATAATGGACCCCAACGTCCCTAAACTGGAATATGGACCACCACGTCCCTAAACTGGCGATGGACCACCACGTCCTTAAACTGGCGATAGACCACCACGTCCCTAAACTTGCACAATAGAGCCCAAATGCTCTTTTGTCGGATCTAAACGGTCCCGTTAAGTTGATCTTAGTCTCAAACTGGACTAACGTATCCTTAACAAACGTTTGAGTCGATCTTAGCCCCAAATATGGCTAACGTATCCTCAGACATTTAAATGAATGATAAAACTCCAAATCAATTTTGGTTCAAGGGTACATCTCTGAACTCCTCTGACATCCATCGTTGTAATCCTTCAACGACGTCAGAGAGGTGATGAGTGCCGACGGCCATATATTAAATGGATCACTACGTCAAGTTGATCTTAGTCCAAAACAGGACTAACGTATCCTTGACGAACGTTTAAGTTAATCTTAGCCGCAACGCGACTAATGTATCCTTAAACTAAAAACACCAAACCCAAATCTAAGTAAATACGGATTTGGACTAATCCACGTCCTACGGGCGACGGCATTACTCAGTCTCCGTATACAATCCACGGGCAACCACAAACAAAACAAACACACACGACACGAAGTGAAATTCTGGAGAAGGAGAAAGTTGTTACCGCGAGGCGGTAGCGTAATTAACTGCAGGGGCTTGCGCCTGCAGGGAAGAGCGTCCCCACAATCAAAAACCCCTCACCCTGAGGGGGAATCTGACGAAATCTGCTACATCGGCCGCATCCATCTAAACCTCCGATGCAAGATGCCATAAATCAACTTGGTATCTTCGGAGAGGTAGACGGATAAAACCAATTAGCATCTACCCCGAATCTCAGCGTCAGGACATCGCGGTCCTGTGCGCCGCCTTTCGGAGGGGAACAATATCCTTTGAGTTACATGGAGTATTACATTAATTGATTTCAAACAAACTTTAGAGTAGACAACCCAGTAGCACAGTTTATATTGATCACTACACGTCACATACACTGATACATTTCACTGTTATACATCCCTGTTGACTTGTTACTATTTATGATTCATGCCTGCATATCTAGTGTATCCTGTTCATTTATTATTGCTTGATGTTATGACGCGCTGACGTCTGGGTTTTGCATGGCCCAGATCCTCTACCTTTGTTGCAGGCTGATCAGGAGTTTTGCCGCTGTTAGATCGAGCGGTAGGGATCATGTCGATATCCAGTCTTACTTTCCAGGTGTTTATTTGATCTTTTGCTTCTGCATACTATAGCATTTTTTGACTCTTTTACTCTGGCTTATGGACATGTATTAGATAGTTAGTTTACTTTCCTGTTCTTGATATCTCTACAGCCGTAATGTGACTGTGGAAGGATTTTTCCTAACCACAGGTAGCATGGTTGGCTATGTCACATGCCTATTTTAGCGTACTCTGGGAAGCGGGGCGTGACAATTCGCGTCGACCCGCAGAGAAACCAGTGTCTTTGTAGGAATACTTTGATTCGTTTCAACCTCGAGAAAACCAGTGTCCTCGGCAAAATACTTCGACTCAGGGAAACTAGCATCCTTGACGAGAGCATCTTGATTCGCGTCAACCCGCAGAGAAATCAGTGTATTTGCAGGAATGCCTCGATTCGTCTCAACTCCAGGGAAATCAGTGTCCTTGGCAATACCTCGATTCAGGGAAACTAGCGTCCTTGATGAGAGCTTCTTGATTCGCATCGACCCGCAGAGAAACCAGTGTCTTTGCAGGAACACTTCGATTCGTTTCAACCTCGAGGAAACCGGTGTCCTCGACAAAATACTTCGACTCAGGGAAACTAGCGTCCTTGATGAAAGCTTCTTGATTCGTGTCGACCCGCAGAGAAACCAGTATCTTTGCAGGAGTACCCCGATTCATTTCAGCCCCAGGGAAATCGGTGTCCTTGGCAAATACCCCGACTCAGGGAAATTAGTGTCCTTGACGAGAGCTGCTCGATTCGTCTCGACTCGTGAGGAAATTAGTGTCTTCGCGAGGACTTCCCGATTCGTCTCGACTTGCAAGATAAAGCCTTAGGCAGCAGGGATTAAAAAACTGGTTTCCTAAGCACTGGGACCCTGCAAGTCGGTCTAAAACGGTCTCTTGCATACTATCCACGGGTCTCACTCTCCAAAGTCGAATCTCGACAAGAAGGGAAACAACCGCTTACGAGTTCTCTCGACTCGTAAGAGGGAAAATTCTCTTATAAGATCCTTACGACTTATAAGAGAAAACGCACTTAGGAATCCTCATGATTCCTAAGGAGAAAATACACCTATGAGATCCTCTCGATCCGTAGGGCAAAAAGTCTTTATGAAACCCTCACGGCTCATAAAGTTGAAAAGTCTTAGGTGACAGATCCTACCCCTGTCTTCTAAGCTATCACTACCTTATAAAGGATTCAAGATGAATTGTTATCTACCATCTATAGGCCACACTTACCAAAGCTACATGCCACTGAAATGGAGAAGTTACTCACGAGCATATAAACTACTTCACGCCAGAGTAAAACATAAAGAAATAGAAGGGTGCGGCTCATGGAATTGAGAGTTTGGAACTATATCCCTTAAGAGTTGAGATTCGAGTCAATGATAAATGACGACACTTGTCTCCGCTCGTTATTTTCTCAGATCAAGATTCTGAAAGTTATATACCAACTCGAAACTGGTCATACGCCATGCATTACTCTGCACTACTTCACCCACGTATATACTTACATGGGCAAAGTAGCGGGGGGTATTTGTTCCCTCCAAATTTTTGCACAAAAGAGCCCAAGGCATCAAATGGCAGCGATACGCTTAAGAAAATATGAATCTGTATTTTCCGGGCTGTATTTTGACAAATTACCGAATAAAAAATAGCTAAATTCTGATGGTATTGAAAGAATCTCGAAAAAACCTTTGATTTGATATATTATGGGCCTCATAATTCATCCGGGATCAAAAGTTATGAGCAAATGTCTATGCACATGTGATCTAAGGAAGAAGATGCGAACCAGTATTTTCATAGCTGTATTTTGACAAACTCCGGAATGAGAAATAGCTAAATTTTTATGGTATCGAAAGTATCTCGAAAAATCCTTCGATTTGATATATTATGGGTCTCATAATTCATCCGAGATCAAAAGTTATGAGCAAATGTGCTATGCACGTGTAATCTAAAGTAATGCTCTACTACATGGGGAATGCATTTTTAGTCCCACATCGGGAAAATGAGAGATGGCTTCTCTACCACTTCTATATAAATAAGAGGGGATACCTCTTAGAAAGGGTAGAGTTAAAATTCTCAAAGGATTCAATACTCAAAGGAGCTTAGTTGGAGCTTAGTTCTCCATATATAGAACCCCTGCTTCTTCTCATAATGCGCATGTGCGCTACGTGCAACGCACGTGTGCCCGCCACGCGCGCACCATGTGCAACGCATGCGCGCACCACGTGCAACGCACGCGCGCACCACGTGAGAACATTTAATAATATTAAAAGAAGCTTAGTTCTCCATATATAGAAGCCTCGCTTCTCCTCATAATGCGCATGTGCGCTACGTGCAACGCACGTTTGCCCGCCGCGCGCGCACCACATGCAACGCACGAGCACACCACATGAGAACATTTAATAATATTAAAATGAGCTTAGTTCTCCATATATAGAAGCCCTGCTTCTCCTCATAATGCGCATGTGCGCTACGTGCAACGCACGTGTGCCCGCCACGCGCACACCACGTGCAACGCACGTACGCACCATATGAGAATATTTAATAATACTAAAAGAAGCTTAGTTCTCCATATATAGAACCCTGCTTCTCCTCATAATGCGCATATGCGCAAGCTCCATGTGCACTACGTGCAAATATGAGCGTCCAACACGTGCGACGCACCTGCGCGAACGCAAAGAACCCTTTTCAGCAACGAGAAGCTTAAGCTCCAGCCTGTTCTTCCCCCCTAATGAGTGAGATATGGTTCAAAGGGTACATCCCTCCACACCTTCGATATATGACACTGTAATCACTCAGTGTCGTCGGAGAGATGGTGGGTCCCAACGACCAATGATCCTTCTTTCTAAAATAAAAAAAAAAAGAAAAGGGATAGATTGACACAGAAAAAAGAGAAAAACACTGAAATCTTCTGAAAACTTGGAGAAAGAACTCAGAGAAAGAAAAGGTAAAAACCTTTAAATAAAAGAAGAATTTATTCTAAAAGAGATCGATGATCTAAGAACAGGATCAAGATCTTTGATAAAAAAAAAATAATAATAATAATAATAATAATAATAATAAAAAGAAGTAATTTACTTCTGTATAAAGGCATTGCCTTTTGATGAACCACTGGTTCTCTGAAAACAAGAAAAACTTGTTTTCTTTGATCTAAAAATTAAACAGTGCCTTGTACTTTTGAGTTTGCACTGTTGCGCTCCTTGGATTGGCACAAGCCACCAGAGAGCGCCACGTGTCGGCCCCAAAACAAACTGCGCTATGCACTTCTAAAACAGAGCACTACTCTCTTAAAGTGGCGCAAGTCATCAGAGCGCGCCACGTGTCAGCAGCGCACTGCGCTTGCGCTCACCAGAGCGTGACACGTGTCACCTCCACATGCGCTTGCGCCTTGCGCTCCTCAGTCAGCGCAAAGCACCTGACAGGCCATGTGGCGCACTGTCAGAATAATAAATGCAGTGCATTATTAAACAGGGGTAGAGCCCTAGCAAAGGCCTAATAGGCCAAATGCAAATAAAATGTTAAACATTTTCAACTGGACTTAGCCCAATACATGCCGTAAGTCCTCAAATTAAAATTGACTGAGCATGACTGCTCTCTTAAATCAATTTACACCCGGTTCAAGGATACATCTCTGAACTCTTCTGACATTTGTCGTTTTAATCCTTCAACGTCGTCAGAGAGTTGATGGGTCCCGACAACCACACATTGACATGGACTAATGCGTCCTTAAACTCTTGGACTAATGCATCCTTAAACTCACGGACTAATGCGTCCTTAAACTCTCGGACTAATGCATCCTTAAACTCATGGACTAATGCGTCCTTAAACCAACATTCATCATCAAAATGGGAACGATAAATCTCCCAACCAACTTTGGTTCAAGGGTACATCTCTGAACTCCTCTGATATTTGTCGTTGTAATCCTTCAACGTCGTCAGAGAGGTGACGGGTCCCGACGGCCATACAGTGTCACGCCCCGCTTCCCAAAATACGGAATACGAGGGGCTAACAAGGTCAGCCATGCTCCTACGGTCAAGGAAATATCCTGCCGTAGTCATACTTCGGCTTCTAGCTTTACGTGGTAATCAGTAAAGAACGCACAGGTAATGAGAAATGCAGTAACAGAAACAAAATAAATACAAGGAACTGACCTGATGGAGGTAAAAAGAGTATAGCTCTGGATAGCTGATCAAGATGTACGCGATGCACGTCTGGTCCTGATCTAGGTTAGATCCACTCCTCACTCTGAGCATGCATACTCAGGTCGTCAGAGCGACACAATAGCAATATATATATATATATATGCAAGTGGCAACTCGAACAGTGATAATAGATATATAACAGTAAATCAAGACGGTACAGATATGAACATAGAGAAACCAATGAAGTGTCTAATAGATCAGGTGAACAGTAAAGCAGTAAAATAGTATGCCAGGTATGTCAACACAGTAAGTAATGTATATCAATGCCATTATCCCTATCAGTCTCTAAGTCTCACTGTACAGGTCACTAAGCCAATCGTCAGTCCAAGTGTGAGAGTCAACCACTCGCGAGCGTCCTCCACCCAAGGGCAGGACCCAAGGGCAAGGGACCACGGGCCCAAAATATAACTCACGGTAATAATCATGTACCCTGTAAATCTCCATATATCTCCATATATATAAGTCGGCATGGGACTCCCGAGATTCTGTTGAACTCACACTCAAACTACCCCACACCCCGTAGTCTACATCAAACGCCAACCATAACCTCAAATACCAGTCGGTCCGTGACAAGTCTGTGCGGGAACTGGAGACAGGATCTCCGTCGAGCACGTCCCGACTAATACCCAAGATAAATGGCAGTGTCTGGTGCCTTATCTGTGACACCCATGCAAGAGCTTCCATAAGTGTCTCATACCACTTATAGTCATACTTACACGCGTCCCACAGACGTCGACAATGCAATAGAATAATAGGGTTCACTGATTGTGTACAAGTACGTATCACTTTCACTTATCCACTCATGCACGAACACTAACGTACTTGCCACAATCACCACTAATACCTAACACTGGGTAATGCACATGATCACTAGGCTACAAATGCAATAATATATACATATGATGTGATGAGAAAACAGTATGTAAGGCAGGTTAAGATATCATATGTCGGTATCTACCACTTGCATAATTTGTCATAAATAATATATGCTAAAATTTAGCAAAACCATGAACAGGGGATAAGTAGTATGTGTGATTATCTATCCAGCGAATTTGGTTTCACGTCAATCGGGTTTCAAGATCACTAGATATGGCCATTTCATTTTAAGCGTTCACGGCTGGAAATCCGGTTTTCCAACGCTTTCGCGAAGTTCCTTAATTAAATAACCTCTTTTCTCTGGGGGCGTAACCCTGCTGACACCTTTCTTGACACCTACTTGGTTTATAGCATTGATCGTTAAGTGACGAATATCCTGATGAGTAGCATATACTCACGGTAGGATCGGGATCCAAATATCATCGTATGATAATGTTGAAGGAATCCTACCAACATTCATCAAACTCCAAATGGTATGCAACTCTTTGCAAATTTCAGTTTCTTTAGAAATTCCCGATATGTATTTCTGCCCCATGCTCTTATGACCTTGTAGTTAGGTCAAAATGTCATAAGTCACATGTCAAGTTCTACCCATCATTATCTTGTTAATTTAAACTCATCCGTACATATCCTTGACGTTCGGCCAAAATGATAATACGACTGTCCCAAACTAACTCATCTATCTATGGGACAAATGAATACCAAACAACTACCAAACACTATGCCTTGGCGTTAGGTCAAAATACATAGCTTGAATACTACTGAATACCCAAATGAAATGACGAAGGGCTATGAATGGTTTTGGCGAAACCGTGAACGTAGTGAACTTGATATGACCGAAGGAACCTGATAGCTTTTAAAAGGAGTGGTTAAAGCTCCGCAATTAAAAATATCATTTGTTTTAAAATAACCAAGTGATTTCTTTTAAATTGTTCCAACGATTCAACTTTTTGGTTTATTTTCTTTGCATTATAAATAATGCGTCCCATCATTAACCTATCATTGCAGAAAACAACGAAAATACAACGTCCTCTTATGCCATCTACATTCGCCACGGGGTCCCGTCATCACCCGTTAGGTTACTTAATTAACGGCAGAGCGGGGGCTGGGCTAGCGCGGGTGTAAAACATAAGTGACGTCTAAATAGCTATCATATATAGATATTGTGCATTCGTCAGACGCAATAATAGGCATTCCAGATCTTATATGAACTTTATTGGATTTGCAAACAATCCGCGTTTGTTTTGAGCCTGTAACAAAAGACGGATTACACAATTGTGATGAATAGCCATTACCCCACCCTAGACCCCTACGGGTACGGCAAATTACCCGCCAAATACCCGAAGTGAAGCGGTCTCCCTCAACAAAGTGAGTAGACCACTAAACACTTCAAAGTACCCGGTAGTTTGTGCACCCCACCTTGGGTCTATCCTAGGAGCAAAAACAGTAAAATGAAATAATACAACGGTAGCTACAACCGCAACCTGGATGCACCCCGCAAAATAATATTACAACATATTACAATTACATTGAATGAATGAATATAACGACCCATCTCAAACCCCGGCTAAACATCACAACAGTACAATACTGTTCACAACCACAAACAGTAAAAAACCATTACAGAAATATGCAACCCCCTGCCAACCGACATACTAGCAGTTAGGGGAGGTTTACGAACACATTATACAATCACAGATATAATCATATTAGCAAACTTCGTATAATTTCGATTGAGCAAACATATCAGATTCTACTCCCAAAACTTCTCTATGCACCTGAGACTTTGAGCAGAAAATAAACATTCCAGAAAACACAACAATATCACAAAAGAATAACAGGAGCAAATTGGGTCGAATCGGCCCCAACTCGGCCGCGGATCCGCGGCGGATCAGTGAGATCGGCCGCGGTTCCGCTGCTGTATGGCCGATTCACTAACCCATTTTTCTCCAGTGTTCTTATCTTTCTATACTTGTTACTCTGCAGCAACCTGAAAAATTTTTAGAGCCTGTTTAAAATTCGACAGAAACTTGTGATATCGATGTCGTTTTTTGGTTCGTTTTGCATTCGAAATTCATACGACTTTGCTAATGAGTTAATTATTGTTTAGCGAGGCTCTGATACCACTGTAAGTCGATGTACAACACCCCACGACTTGCGGGGAGGCGGAATAATGAAAAACGATCTTGTTTTAGGCGTAAACATCGACTAACCGAGAATCTTTGTATAAACAATAACTAACAAGAAACCATAGAAGAGTTAACTACTATGATAAGTGATTATACCTAAAGAACCGAGTCCTTCGTCTTGTCGTTCTCCACGTCCTCTCCGGCCTTCTCTATGTAGTAGAAGATCCACCCGAGAGCTTTACTGCAAGCTTCGCCTCTAACTTGAGGTAACTAGGTTTCTTAAATCGCTAATCTAAGTAACTTAGGTGATATAGAGAATGGTTAAGGATTAAGTAGTCTACTCTAATCCTTGGTCTCAACACATGAGAGGGGAGGATTAGGGTTTGAAGAGGGAGAGCTTGAGGAGAGAGAAAATGAGCAAGAGAATGAAATGAGATAATGATCTATCATAATATATATCAAGCATTATCATTTATCCAATAAAAGAAAATAAAGTATGAATAATCATGCTTCATAAATACAAGAGGGTGATTCATTTCCATGAGTCATTAAGCATTTATGATGCATTAATGACATGGATGAATCACTCAAATGACCCACTAATCTCATTTAATGCATATGCCACCTTAACCCCCAAGTCACCATCTTCTAGAAGCTTCTCGCGTAATTACGAGAACGCCCCTTCTATCTGTGAAAACACGGAAAAACTTTAGACTGTATAAATCCAATAACCGGATACTAGAAACTGGCTTAAACCAAAGCCGGCTAGTAAAAACTGTTCGGATGTCGTACGTGCGTAAACACACGTATGCGTCCGAACCCTTATCGTAAAACCATACGACCTCTATATCGTTTCGCCTGGAGTAGGGAAACTCTCTGTGTGGGACTCTAGAGACTCGACTACTACGCTGGCAGTGGGTTTAACCACAGACCGCAAGCGTCACTAGCTGTACGTAACGGTCCCCAGGTAGATGTCGATAAGAAGGCCGATGAGGAAACCCATCCGAACTCCTACTGAGTCTGATGTGACAATCTCCGTACAGTCCGGTCTGTTCGTCTAAGACTATCGCATATCGGGCTTAGGGGGCGGCAAGCGTCAGTCCCCTAATAGCAGTATAAGTCGTGTCGGAGCGAAGCCCATTACACCCTGAGAAACTACTGGAACCTACCAGCAAATCTCGCTTGCCCTGGCCAGGGACTTTGCGTAATGGCTCTCTGACACAGCGCGATATCAACCCCCAATATCGGGAGAGACGAATCCTGTCTAACCGCCACTGCCTCCAAGTGCTCGGGACTGCACCCAACTGCTACCTGTTTGCACGACTTTTTTGAGCCGTGGTAGGGTAGCAATCTAAGAACAGTGGGACACACTCGAGGCGAAGTAGGTGTGTCAAATCTGCGGACTATGCTGTACTCATGTCACCTGCGAACTATTAACTGACGACTGGTATAAAACCAACCAACAGTTCCCCGTGAGTCCTGTCCGGTGTACCTATAACCTAACGAGCACCTGCATACTATCTCCAGTACGACGTACTGACGGCTGTGGGACAGACCATCTCCCCAACTGGGATGAGAAGCGTACACACTAGTCTACTCCGGAGTATTGATGCCCTGTCTTGATAATCCTACGACTAGGGACCTGAATAAGGATGTGCTTGTAGACTACCTAGCCCCCACTAGTGTGACTGCCATCACAACGCTGGTAGTCAAGCAAGATCCTAAGAGCTCTATCAATACGTATGCTCACATATTAAGATAGAAAAACCAAGTAGCATACTACCATGTTTAGTAAGACTGTTATATACATGTGAATATCCCAAGCTTCCATTAAGTAATATACAAACTAGTATGATACAATAATGGCCCCTAGGGCATATATACTAACAGGCTGGAGTTTCTTCATCAAGGTCTGCTTCCATGTGATTCTCTTCTTCTGGATCCTCTTCCATGGGGTTCTCCTCCACTGGATTTTCTTCTATCGGGTCTTTTTCGGGATCTTCCTCTATCGGGTTCTCTTCAGGGTCTCCTTCCTCTTCGTCGGAATCGCCTATCATGTCAACCTCTGGGGCGGCGGCTCCTTCGTCCTCGGAATCGCTGTTTCCGAAAATGACCTGGGGACCGTTAACCTCATCGTCAGAGCTCACCAGCATGCGGTCTAAGGAAACGCATTACTGTGCATCCTCATCTAGATGCGGCGCTGCTTCAGGGTGGGCCGTGGTCTGAAAAGAAAGAGTCACGATCAGACAGTGGAACATATTAGGGGAATAATCAAGGATATGGGGTACAAGAAAAATTATGCGGTAAGTAAGGACTGAAAAACAAAATCTAGTATACTAATGCAACGAATAGTATAAGTAAAGTGAGGGGAAAGGGAACGATACACACATCACAACTCAGAATTTTATTACATTCAGCCAAAAGTTTAACGGATACAGGATTTCAAACAAAAAGAATTTTTTTTACAAAATGGGTAATATCATTATTATTGAAAGCAGAAAACATAATAACTCTTCTTTGATTTCTGGACCGCTGCAATCTCGTCACACGGGTTGAATCCTAAGCTGGGTTCGCACTATCCTCGAAGCTCGATCTACGAAATATCCATCAATTAGCAGGAGTGGGGAGTGTGGGCGAACTGCCTCCTTGTAGCTCCTTCCTATTAGGGCAACCGTTGATAAGATGTTCGTTGGATCCGCAAATCAGGTATTTCCCCTAGGCGCGGCGACAATCCCTCTGAAGATGTCCTGGCCTCTTGCAGTACTCACAACATTGGGTCTTCTGCTGCTTCTACCTCGGGGAAACAAATGGGCGCTTCATCTTCTTCTCTTTTCCTCGTCTAACAGGGATCCCTTTATGATTGGAGACTCCCGCTGGTGTCTGATTCACCTGCCTTCTCAGTCCTTCAGCTAACAAGTCGTTTGTTCGCTCCTGGGCTTCCTTCAGACCTTGCAGTACACTCAGAATCTCAACGGTCTGATCCTGGAGAGTGGAGATAGAGGAAGAGTCGTTGGAAGACATGGTCCTGAAACGACAATTTTGAGAATGATATAAGGCACAAGCTATAAGAATTAAAATATAGTATGGATTGGGCAAGGAATCAAGAACATCGGGTGTGATGAAATTTATTACAAGTGAAAATCAACTGTAGGACTCTAAGTCACTTAAACAGAGTACGGTAGTGTAACTATGATGTAGTTCATAATTACAACCACGTAACTTTGCCAAGTCACCCAAAACCCTAGCGAATGGATAGCAAAACACACCATGTGAATAAGGATTAAGAATAACAAGTTTACAATCTAGACCGAGGGATGTCTTAGATTGTCAAGCTCTACATGGAAAACTGCAATCCCAATCGAAGCAAAACCTGGCTCTGATACCAACAAAACCATGTCATGCCCCGCTTCCCAAAATACGGAATACGAGGGGCTAACAAGGCCAGCCATGCTCCCACGGTCAAGAAAATATCCTGCCGTAGTCACACTTCGGCTTCTAGCTTTACGTGGTAATCAGTAAAGAACGCACAGGTAATGAGAAATGCAGTAACAGAAACAAAATAAATACAAGGAACTGACCCGATGGAGGTAAAAAGAGTATAGCTCTGGATAGTTGATCAAGATGTACGCGATGCACGTCTGGTCCTGGTCTAGGTTAGATCCACTCCTCACTCTGAGCATGCATACTCAGGTCGTCAGAGCGACACAATAGCAATATATATATATATATATATATATATATGCAAGTGGCAACTCGAACAGTGATAATAGATATATAACAGTAAATCAAGACGGTACAGATATGAACATAGAGAAACCAATGAAGTGTCTAATAGATCAGGTGAACAGTAAAGCAGTAAAATAGTATGCCAGGTATGTCAACACAGTAAGTAATGTATATCAATGCCATTATCCCTATCAGTCTCTAAGTCTCACTGTACAGGTCACTAAGCCAATCGTCAGTCCAAGTGTGAGAGTCAACCACTCGCGAGCGTCCTCCACCCAAGGGCAGGACCCAAGGGCAAGGGACCACGGGCCCAAAATATAACTCACGGTAATAATCATGTACCCTGTAAATCTCCATATATCTCCATATATATAAGTCGGCATGGGACTCCCGAGATTCTGTTGAACTTACACTCAAACTACCCCACACCCCGTAGTCTACATCAAACGCCAACCATAACCTCAAATACCAGTCGGTCCGTGACAAGTCTGCGCGAGAACTGGAGACAGGATCTCCATCGAGCACGTCCCGACTAATACCCAAGATAAATGGCAGTGTCTGGTGCCTTATCTGTGACACCCATGCAAGAGCTTCCATAAGTGTCACATACCACTTATAGTCACACTTACACGCGTCCCACAGACGTCGACAATGCAATAAAATAATAGGGTTCACTGATTGTGTACAAGTACGTGTCACTTTCACTTATCCACTCATGCAAGAACACTAACGTACTTGCCACAATCACCACTAATACCTAACACTGGGTAATGCACATGATCACCAGGCTACAAATGCAATAACATATACATATGATGAAATGAGAAAACAGTATGTAAGGCAAGATTAAGATATCATATGTCGGTATCTACCACTTTCATAATTTATCATAAATAATATATGCCAAAATTTAGCAAAACCATGAACAAGGGATAAGTAGTATGTGTGATTATCTATCCAGCGAATTTGGTTTCACGTCAATCGGGTTTCAGGATCACTAGATATGGCCATTTCATTTTAAGCGTTCACGGCTGGAAATCCGGTTTCAGAATCGGAAGTCCGTTTCGCAACGCATTTTAACCCCAGTAAGGATCAGAATTTAGCGACGCTACAGTTGAATTATATCTAGTATTTTCAATAGGGTATTCAACTCAATAGACGGATTCTCAATCGCGTCAGTACGTCGAAAGTTACACACTGTTTATCACAAGTTTGTCACTTCTGAATCTGTTCTGGACTGTTATACGTCCTGCCCTTTTAATTTACAATTTAAATAGAAAACGACGATGAAACGGAATGAAACCACTTGTGTTATTTAGCTAATAGATTCACCTTTAGTAAACTGCAGAGTTCCGTAACATACGAGTTCAGAAAACACGGTGGCACGCATTACGGGACAGTAACCAGTAACCAGAGTCGCTCTGGACTGCAGTCCAGAGTCGCACTCCGATCCAAATATTGTCATAATTTAAGTACAGAAACCATTAGAATCTTGCATAGGGTTAAAGTTCATTGAGTCATCTTCGATTTAAGCCCTCGAACGCATCATTCCAGTATATACATAATTTATGGGAATTTTAACAACTTTCAGATACAGGAAATTTCTAGTTTTACGGATATATTTGGGGGTATACATTTTAGTCATTAACAGTCGTATTTTCCAGTGAGATTTATACAAGATATTCGTCACTACATGGGCCAACATAAACAATCCAATTCTGTCAAATTGGGTGAGTATTTTCACTGAGATCATGCATCGAACAGGTATGCCACATAATCTACCGGAAATTGTATATTTGTAATCTATACGATTTAAGTTTGTAGCATAAATATATTAGCATGTAGCAAGTAAAATACCTGCCTGTGACGATGTGTCGATGGTGCCGCAGTGATGATGACGGCGACAACTACGGCGGCGATTGCAACGGATACAGTGTTCGATGAAACGACTGAGGCTCGGCTGGGGCTTGGGCTCGGTTTTGGCACTGGTGTTTGTTGGAGCTAGGCACAGAGGTCTGGGCAAGGAGCAGAGATAAGGTGGACGTGGGGCAGAGATGGCAATGGCGAGTTTGGTGAGGAGGAAGGTGAAGGTTGAGGTTCGAGTGTTGTTTTAATGGAGGAGGTGCAGTGGTGACGGAGCTCAATTGCGATGAGCAGAGGAGAAGCTCAGCAACGTGGAGGTCCCGCTGGTGGTCACTGCCGATGAACGGAGGTGATCAGCGATGGGTGGCCGAAGCTTGGAGGTTGGGCCGGCAAGGGAAGTAGCTCGAGTTGGATGTGATGGGGAGCTCAGGGGTCGGGTGGAGGACGTGGAGGGCCACAGCTGGAAGCGGGGAGGTCACAATGGCGAGGGTGACGGCTGGTGAGCACCGACGATAGAAGTGGTGGCTGGCGCGCAGTGGAGGGGAGCTCGGGCAGTGGTTGTCGGAGTTGGAGGTGGTAGACGGTGTAGTGCTGGATGATGGGATCTCGAGTTGAGGGTGGGAAGAGGGGGCGCCGGCGGTGGTTGAAACAACAGTGAGGAGGGAGGTCGGCTCGGGTGCAGGCGAAGTGATGGGTGCGATGAGGGCTGAGGACGAGGGTGGAGGCGGCGGCGGCGAGGCAGGCGAGATAGAGGTGAGCGACGGTGAGGTGAGCGCGGTCGTGGCCTCGAGGTAGGGAGCGGGAACGGAGAAAATGAGAGAAAGAGAGGGAGAGTGTGAGGGAGAGAGAATGTAACGTGGGAGAGAAAGAGAGAATACGTGAGAATTAAAGAAATTTTAAAGAAGAGAGAGAGAGAGAGTGAGTAACGTGAGTGATAGGGAGAGAGAGAGAACGTGTGTGTATGAGAGAGAGAGGAGAGAGAGAACATTGGTGAGATGAGAGAGGGGGAACGTGAATGGGGAAAAATTAATTTAAAATAATTAAATGAAATTATAAAAAGAGTGTGAACTGAATAGAGAGAGAATAGAATGAATGAGAAATAAGTGGTGATTAATAGGATTTTAAAAGGGGTTAATGGGGGAAATTAATTGGGATTAAAGAGGCATTAATTTGGTGATTTAATAGGAATTTATAGAGGAGGTTTGGGTTTGGATTTGAAGGGATTTAAAAGAAATGAGGTGGGATAATTGTTATTTTAATGGGCTTGGGAGGGAAAAATGGACTCGGGCCAAGGGATAAAATAATAGGGAAAAAGAAAAGGGCCAAGCTTGGGATTTTAAGTGAATGAGAAAAGGATTAGAGGAGTGGGCTGGCTCTGGGAATGGAGTGCTGGGCTTTAGGGATTTATTAATAAGAAAGGAAAAATGGGTGTTGGGCTGAGGGGTTTAATTGAATGAGAAAAGTGGGCTAGGGATTTTAATGTTAATAAAATTAATTTGGATTGGCTGTGGGATTTGGGTTAGGGGATATATATATATATATATATATATATATATATATATATATATATATATATATATATATATATGGAGAATAAAAAGGGTTGGGGATCTAAAATACTACAAATAATTTGTAGATATAAGTATATAGATTTGTAAGAAAAACCCATTTTATAAAATACGGGTATTGGTGTATATAAAGGAACCAGGTATTACATACAGGCAATGGACCACCATATTTCTAAACTGGAACAATAGAGCCCTCAAATGCTCTTTTGTCAGATCTAAACGATCCCGTTAAGTCGATCTTAGTCTCAAATCAGACTAACGTATTCTTAACAAACGTTTAAGTTGATCTTAGCCTCAAAAATGGCTAACGTATCCTTAAACCAAAACCCCAAACCCAAATCTAAGAAAATACGGATTTGGACTAATCCATGTCCTACGGGCGACGGCATAAATTAGTCTCTGTATACAATCCACGGGCAACCACAAACAAAACAAACACCCACGACATGAAGTGAAATTCTGGAGAAGGAGTTCTTCCTTAGATCACACGTGCATAGACATTTGCTCATAACTTTTGATCCTGGATGAATTATGAGGCCCATAGTATATCAAATCGAAGGTTTTTTAGAGATGCTTTCAATACCATCAGAATTTAGCTGTTTCTCATTCGGGAGTTTGTCAAAATACAGCCCGGAAAAATACAGATTCATATTTTCTTAAGCGTATCGCTGCCATTTGATGCCTTGGGCTCTTTTGTGCAGAAATTTGGCGGGAACAGGGATCAATCGCCGCATGTGGGTTAAGGTGGCCGGAGTCAGCCCTCCGGCGCTCGGTGGCGTTGTGATGAGGGTGAAGTAGATCGAGGTCTTAAGTGTGCCCTTCCGTCATTCGGCGGACGTCGTTATCCCGGGGAGGGGGAACTGCGGTCTGGTGGGTAGGGCCCACTGCTTGAACACGGACGGGGGCATCTACCAGCGATGTGAGCATGTCTATCCGGACGGACAAGGCGTTGATGGCATTAGGAGGAGGAGGCAAGCTGCTCCCGTCTCCGTTGTGGCGGCTCATATTTGGATCGTTGCGGTTGTCGCTCACCATTAGATCGAGGGCGGAAGATCAACTTTTATGGTGGAACAAAAGAGCCTTTCGTTCCCACGGACGGCGCCAACTGATGGAGGGTATGATCTCCTTCAGATGCTGTCTTCCGTCGATCTGTACTGAGCATTGTTGAACGGTTGAGATTTGTGTTGAAGGTTGTCTCCTAGAATATGTGGATCTCAATGTGTTGAGTTTGAGGTGGAAGCCGAGCTACTTGCAAGTAAGTCCCGAGGTGGGTGACCACCGTAGGACCCTCCAACGATCAAGTTAGAGCCGAGGAATATTAGCAGAGTAGTGGTTTATTGGAATCAAAATTGCCTTATTTGAGTCTTTTGAGAGACGGGTTTTTATAGTGGTCGCATGGAGCGAGCATGTGCGAGATTTTCGCCGTCAGTTACTCCCCTGACGTTACGCCTGCATGAATGATGGGATCCCTCCATTAATGACGGGATACGCTCATTAATGGGGGGATGCGCCAGCGTGGGAAGCGGGACGTGGGGCGATGGTTATCTCGCTTTAGTGAGATACGCGGAGCCATTGCGGAAGCATTAGGGATCTGCGTTCTCGTTTAATCGGGAGAGCTGGGGAGGCTTAGCTCGGCGGATGGCTCGGAGACGAGCCGGGAGGCCGAGGAAGCTCAGCTCTGCAATAGCTCGGAGGCGAGCAAAAGAGGAGGGGTGCAGGTTTAGCTGCCAGATTGCTCGTGGGTAAGAAGTGGAGTGTCAACACTGATTTTACCTCGGTAGCCCCTAGGAGTCTAATGGGCTGTCATGGGTGACATGTCATTTGCCACGTGTCGTGATCTGAGAAATTCCCACTTATGAGCATCATCATTATGCTTTCTAGGTTTTTATAAAATCATGGTTAGATTTAACCAAAACAACATAGACAGACGATGTTTCTGAGATAAGTACCATAAACCTTATAAAATGCAAATAATACCACAAAGAACAAACTTTTCCTTTTGATAATTTTAGCACCATTGATCTTTCTTACTTCCGATGATTTTTATGTTATCGAATGGAGTTTTGGATAGGAAAAAAGAAGATGCATGATGTTAAATTGGAAAAGGTTGAAGCTTGTCGCATATATTTGTTGCTAAGTCCACTATATTTGTTTGCGATCGATAAAGTTCAACATCGCTCATCTCAAAAATCATCAATGCTCACGGTATTTTAGTGCAATTTAAGCCTTTAATGATATTCGGTTGTTATCAATTTCCTTTTCCAGCATAGCATACAACAAAGGAGAGGTTGAAGTTTGTAATGTTTATTTGTATCTCTGGATGGCTTTCACAGTTTTATATATAAAAAAATAAATAAAAATATTTGTAGCTGGTGTGCCCTTGCAATTAATATAGCTTATGGAATTGGATTTTGCTTCCACGCCTCCTTTTTTATGCACTTTACCTTTTCTTGGTTCCACCCAATCAAACAGTGTCATGTGTCGGTATTTTTCCTTCTATTTTTTACCCTTTTGTTTTCGCTGGGCATGTCAACTTTCCTCTTTTTCACATGTACAGGTCAAATTAATCAGTAACATCGGTCACTATTTCGATCTCATGTATATGCTTTACTCGATACAAAAAAATAATAATTCATGATGTTTATCGGAATTAAGCGTTTCATTGGCTCAAGTTTAGGGAAAATTGTTTTCCAACCCAGTTTGAAGAGTTGCTTATGTTTAACCCCAAAAGTTTCAAAGCCGAGGAAAAAATCCAAAAATATATTTTGGCATTATTTTAAACCCAAACATTAATTTTTGTATGTATTTATTTATGCATTGTCTATAACACCTTTTAAATATTTTTTAAGATATTAAAATACGAGATGTTTGGATTTTCCTGGATATTAGAAGATGGCATTTTTTTATTTAGTTTTCGATAGCTTCTTTATCATTCTCTCTATATCATTGCTTTCCCTGGTCTTTGTTTGAACCCATCTTCTTTATTATTGTTTGTCTTTTTTATTATTGCTTGTTTTGGTTTTCAACGTCTTTATTATGTTCTCTCTTAATTATTGATTGTCCTGCTCCCAGGCATCATAAGAGTGGAGATGTCGGAAACGAAAGAGAATATTGGAAGTGGAGATAGAGGTTTTGGATCGGAAACCAACGATTTGAAAAAAGAGATGTAGAAAATTTGAAAAAGAGATTGGGAAATCAAAAGAATTGGATTGGAAGCGGGGGATATGAAGCTTTTGGGAGGGGAGATTGAGGAGAAAAAATAAAGAACTTGGGAAAAGCACCAAGGAAGAAGAAGGTAACGATGATAGAAAATCATAAGAATTTTTTTAGAGAATAACCATATGTGTATTTGACTAAAAAGACCAAGGGCGAAACTGTAAATTTTGCAAAAAACATCTCAAGTATAACATACACAATCAATTTTGGACATGAAACATCCGCATTTTATAAGCATCGGGTTTTTTCCCCACAATTTTAAGCGTGCACGGGTTAAAAACAAGCCATCTTTTTAAACTGGGCTCGGAAACAATTTTCCCTAAAGTGTATTGATGGCTAAAATGCGGGAACCCGTTATTTTCCCCCGAAAAGCAGAAAGCCCCCCAAACTTGAAAAATATGCAATTTACCCCAAAAATTTAACACTGTTGGTTTTTGAGATGTAAATTTCCTGAAATGCCCCTCAAATCATTCTCTCTTTCTTCTCTAAATTTTTTTACTCTCCAGGCTTTTTTAAGTCATTTCTTTTCTATAATCTCCAATTCAAAACATCACCTATTCTCTCGACTTCCAAAGAGCGAGCATGACGGAGAAAAAGAAGAAAGAATATCAGGTTTGAAATAAATTATATTAGTGGGAAGGGAGGCATTTTTGTTATAAAAAATCTTACGGATGGAAAATCTAACGCTGTTACGGTTTTTGCGGCAAAGGGCATGTTTTTCAAGTTCGAGGGTTACATGCTTTTTACACAAAAGTGAGGACGCAAAAGTGTGGGGGTTTCCTGCATTTTAGCATTTTTTAATTTACTTAGCGTCCCTTGCTGCTAACGCAAGACGCATCTATCATAATTACTTGTATCCGAGTTCATAGTAATTCATCAGACCCTATATGAAGTGAGATAGCCTTGCCACAAAAGTTTCTTCTTGGAGACGAGAGATTCGATCGCTGGTTTGTTTCCTTATACTTTACATCCAAAATTTAAATTTAAAAAATGTTCATGTATTTATTTCAAAAGCCACTCATGGTATTTTAGTGAAATTTAAAGCCGTACCTAGTATTAAAATAAACATTTTCCGCTTAGCTTACGGCTAACGCGAGCTTCTTACATTCACTCCCTATTGTTAACCTCCACGCCTCACACATCCAAAAAACGCGTAACCACCAACAAAATTAGCGTGAATATATCAGATCAATGGCACTTCCGTAATACTTTGCGCCGGTTAAACCCCAAACCCTACCCCTTTTTAATGGAAATCCCTCTAATTACATTTGCACAATCGTCGTATCTTCTCGCGACAACCGCAAATTAGAGAGAGAAGTGCGAAAAAAGGGATATTTTTTTTAGAGAGAGAAAACCTAAAACCTCTCGGCTTCGAAATCGAGGAGAGAGAGATTGAGAGAGAAGCTAGGGTTTCGAGGGTTCTACTGTTGCTAGGGTTTTCTGTTGAGGCTTGATCGGCGATGGCGGAGAAGCTTAGGGATCTGACCCAGCCGATCGATGTCCCTCTCCTTGATGCTACGGTGGCTGCGTTCTATGGGACTGGATCCAAAGAGGAGGTGAAAGTTACTTCTTTTTAAATTTTTTTATGGTTGTTGTCTCTTAGTTGTTCGTCTTTGTTTGAAATTTGAAATCTTTTGGTGAAATGGCTTCGCATTCGTTGATTTTGGTGCGGAAGTTTGTTTTAGTGTAGGTATTTTGTTAAAAGACGGTTCTTTTTTCATGTTCAGTGGGAGTATTTTGATCATATAGGTGCTATCTGTAAGTGTGATGTATCCACATTGACTCCCTTTTTGTTTTGTTTGAATCTGACTTTCTTAATTTCATATCGACCGTTTAGATGCCTTCTTAATCTCTCATGGACTCTGGTGCTCTTTTTATTTCTCGTTTACGGGGAAAAAAGGGATTTTGATTGGGGCATGTTTCCCTCAGTAGATGAATATTTATGGGATTCTTTGATAATGTGTATTTTTTTATACGGCGTGCAGAAGTCAATCTACCTACCAGGTTTACTTAGTAGCTAGTTACTGCATTTTTACATGAGGACATTCTCTATTAAAAGAAAATAAAAATTTATTTCATAGAATAAGTAATCATGTATTTTTCTTCTTCTTTTGAATAGCATGCATATAGTGGTACTGTGCTTTGTCATGTGCCTTGCTTTGCAATTTGATTTGATGGAGCATAATTTTAGCTTCTTCCCATTGCATACTTAGACAAAAGTACCGAATGTGTTGTAGCATTTGATATTTTGTTTGTAGACGGAGGATTTACTTTTAGGTAGATGTGTAGAAATGTGTATTTTGGAATTATCAATTTCCTTGCAATTTCTTAATGATTTGATGTGCAGAAATGTGGATGGTGGAATTACCAACTTCCTTCGTATGTTTTTTTTCCAATCTGACAAGTGACAAGATGCCTTTTTCTTTCACAAAAAGCATCGCTCATGAAGTCGTCCTCATTTAATTGATTAAAGAAGAGTACAAAACATACTAAGCTAAAATTAACCGACCCGACTTACATAACTATACTCTTCAGTATTAACTATAAAAACATGTATGAATTCAATCTGTTAGTAACAAAACCCAAAAAATACTTAACCATAATCTGACCCTCACCAAGAAAGTCAAGTAAAATTAGACCTCATCGTTGTAGAAATAATATGTTATGGTGTTCTATATATTGTTCACCCACACACACAAGTATAAAATAAGTTATTTTAGGTGGACATGTAAAGGTGCGGTGTTGAATTATTAACTTTCTTCTACTTAATTTTTGGATGACGAGTAGATGCCAATTTTATTTAATTAGAAACAAGGGTACTTGTAGCCCTTCTTGATTGATACAAAAAGAACATGACCATATACAAGGCTAAAAGTAACGGAAAAGATTAAGAAAATTGCTCTTTCTAAACCAGAACTATAAATTACCTATAAATTCTATCTCCAACCAGCAAACATAAAAACTAAGAGACCCAAGCAAAAATTAAACCTAATAGACTTACCAACAAACGTGTGCAAAATTGAAGAGATTGATTACATACATAACAAATGATCATAGACATCATTTCCTTTTTAGCATTGCCACCTTTCTATTAGAACTTGCTATAAAAGACGAAACAAAGCTAGAAAAATGAGATGTACCCCTTGTTCCCGCAAAATTTTTTGGCTCAGAGCTTGTTGTTCCCGCCAATTTTTTTGGCTCAGAGCTTGTTGTTCCCGCCAATTTTTTTGGCTCAGAGCTTGTTGTTCCCTTATAAAAATAAAGGGAACCCTCCACGCACGTGCGTACCTACATGCAAAGCATGTGAGTGCTGTTTCAGATAGGATCAAATCCTATATTGGTTCTTACGTGTTAAACACGTGAGCGTTTTACGTGATATTCACGTGAGCGCTAGTGCTAGCATCTTGGCAGCGTGTCACGTGATATCCACGTGAGCGCACATGCCAGTCTCTTGGCAGCGTCTCATATGATATCCACGTGAGCGCTATAGGCCAACGCCTTACGCGCAATACACATGAATGTTTCTTTTGATATAATTAAATTCTGTGTAGAATTAAATTCTATGGGAAATATTTTCTTGATCTTTCTTACACTAGAATGATCTTTGTTAAATAGAGAACCATTGGATCAAATATCCAATTGTGATTATAAAATCACCATTCGATTATCTGATAGAGTTAATTCTATCTTAGGAAAATATTTTTCTAATTTGTTTAAACGAACAAGAATGATCTTCTCTGTTAAACAGAGAGCTTTTGGATTAAAAATGCAACGGCGAATAAAATTCATCGGTTGATCTTTAAGATCATTTTGATTGGTTATGAAATCAACAACGATCTCTTAATTAGAGATTTTCTCCAACAGATTGATTTTTCTCTGCTTTTATAAATAAGAGCAAAGAGATTAAATCTCGGAGAGAGGAGATTCCCATAAGCTTCTGTAAAAAAATATAGAAGGCTCTCTAAAAGCTTCGGCAACAGAGAATTTAATTCTCAATAAAGATGATTTTCCTCGTCTCAAACCCTAGATTAAAAAAACACAGATAAAATATCTTCTTTACCTATCATATCATATATAAATGTACCATTCTCAAAGAACTTGGTTCTTTCTGGTACCATTCTCAAAGAACTTAGTTCTTTCTCTGGATCTGAGATCCACAAGACAAGTCACCCACAAGTTGAGAATTTAATTCTCATCGGGAAGATCTTGTCCTTGAGAACCAAAGATTTAGAGAACATGAATAAAAGGACATGAAAAAGAGGGAGTTTATACTTGAGGAACTTAGTTCTTTCATAAACAAGAACTTAGTTATTAAAGAACCTGATCTTAGATCATTAAAATATTGATCTTGGTGATCGTTAATGATCAAAATGCCATTAGCAAAAGTTAAACTTTTTTAAAAAAACATGAACAAAAATTAAATTTTTAAGGACTCTGTGCCTCATGTGATATCCACTTGAGCGCTCAAAAGAAGCGGAAGAGAGCATCTCACATGATATTCACGTCTCATGTGTTTCATAGACTCAGCGTCTCATGTGAAAGGCACGTGAGCGCCCAAGGCCCATGAAAACAACGCCTCACGTGATAGCACGTGAGCGCCAGAAAGCAGAACTGATTAGTGCTTAGCACTATTGTAGCGCCTTACGTGATAGCACGTGAGCGCCAAGAAACATGGCGCCTGACGTGATTAACACGTGAGCGGAAAAAAGGAGCAGCGGCTCACGTGATATCACGTGAGCGCTAAAACAAGCATGATATTATGTTCTATACTTAAACTTGGGATTTTCTGCTCAGCGCTTAGCACTGGTGGGTAATGTAAGACTAAACCGTCGGGTAACATAGAAGCCCAACACTTAGTCTAAAATAGACCGAGTCTCTGAGGTTTTAAACTTCTTTGATTTTAAATCAACTTAGCCCATATGCTCATGATATCCAAGTTGATTTTAGTCCTTTATACGGCTAATGATCTTTCATCGATGATATCTAAGTTGATCTTAGTCTCATATACGACTAATGATCTTCATCCCATATCTTCCAAGTTAATCTTAGTCTCATATAAGACTAACGATTTTTAGATCCATCATGTTCGCGTCCTCATATATGGAATTTGGTTCAAAGATACATCTTTTCATATCTCTGATATACGGCGTTATAATTCCTCAACGTTTTTAGATAGGTGGCGGGTCTCAATAACTAATAACTCATTTCTTATCCCAACTTGATGAAAAATATGAAATTTTATCAAGACACACGGAATGTTCTAATCCTCATATTGATACACCCTATATTTAATGCACTTCCATATTGATGTGCATATCTTATATTGACACGCATCCCATATAGGTGTGAATCTCATATTGAGCTCCGACTTTATACATATATTTATTTGTATGTCTTTGAAGGAAATATAAATGCCTTCAAATTGGATCGCATCCCAATATTGGGTGCATCCCATTTCACCATCGTTCACTACGCCACATAACATATACACGTGCGCGCAAGATGATTGATGTACTGAAATGTCCTTAAACTAATATTCGTTCCAAACACAGGAATGCTGGACCGAAATGTCCTTAAACTAATATTTTTTCCGAACATGGGAATGTTGGACCATAACGTCCTAAAACTAATACGTCGTCCTGAATACGGAAATGTTGGACCGAAATATCTCTAAACTAATATATGTTTCGCCCTACGGCTGGTCTTTATATTGACCCCGTATATAATCCACGGACACAAACAAGCCATATTTCATCCATGTCTTCCATGGACCGCGATGACCTTAAATTAATAAGTTTTGCCCTGCGGACTGTCTCTATATTGACTGCCGTATTCTTATGTGCTATTCATATACGAACTAATGATTGGTTGAGCCCATATGCTCATTGTTCCTAAGTCGATCTTAGTCTCATATATGACCAACGATTCTTAGATCAAACCCAAATATCCCATGAACTGATGGACCTCGTTTATATGAGATCTGCGTCCTAAGTTCAAAAACCCAAATCTAATATACGGATTTGAACTGATCCGCGTCCTACAGGCATATATATTTGTCTTCGTATACAATCCAAGGGCAACCCCATAATAACCAAATATAACACGACACGAAGTGATCTGCCTGGAGCAGGAGAAAGTTATCACAATACGATAATGTAATTAACTGTAGGGGTTTGTGTCTGCATAGAAGAGCGTCCCCACAATCAAACCCCTTCATATATGAGCGGGAATCTGATAAAGTCACGCTACAACGGTCGCATCTGTACAAACCTCCGAAATACGGTGCCATAAATCAACTTGGTATCTTCGGAGAGGTCGATGGATATGTCCAAATAGCATCTGCCTCCAAATTCAAGCAAGACGACCTATCCCTGTTCGTTTTTGTTTTCAGCGTTAAAACACCCCTAGTTATGAGAGGAAATGTACATTTATAGATGGATTTTTATTAAGAATTACTGAAGAGAAGTAGCTCACTAGCAAAAGTTACCAAAGTAGCAAAAACAACAACAAAATAAACATTCTTGATAAGAACAAGGCATTGACACATAGCAAGGAGGTAACACATTACTTCAGACCTAGACTCTAGACAAGAATCTTCATGTAAAATGACACCTTCAGAAATAAACTTTGAAGCATAACCAAGCAGGCAAAATTACTCTCAGCTATAATGAGTGTAGCAACTCACGGAAAAGCCTGCTTTGGTATCCTCCAACGAGTTAAAGAGAAATAATGTAAAAATATGATAGGATGCCATGGTACTTATTGGAATGAATCAAATAAGAGTACAAAAACAATGTAAAATTTATGATAGGATGCCATGACCTTTTTATTAACATATATTATAACTGTTGCCATCTTATTTTTCCTTAAATGACTTCAATTGGGTCTTACCTTTTATTGTTGGCAGAGGGCAGCGGCAGATCAAATACTGCGGGTGTTGCAGAGTAACCCGGACACATGGTTGCAAGCAGTCCATATTTTACAGAACTCTCAGAACTTGAATACCAAGTTCTTTACACTTCAGGTGAGGGAGACCCTTCTTTGCTTCTCAAAACTTAAAGTCTATTACCACCATCCGACAGTGCACTCACAGTTACAATTTCATTTATTGATCTGTCATAGTTCACTAATTATTTTATTTCCTACATTTTTATCTGTGCTGTGGACACTTTATCTTATATGCCACCAGCTCAACCTCAACTTCATGATACGAGCATGTCTTTTTTCTTGAAATAAATATAATGTTTACAACTAAAGTGCTATCATTATTGTAAGGATCAGCATATGACGTTTTTCATATCTTCCAGATTGATTGTATTAGAAGGTCTGATAGCATTATTCGCATCGTAATTCTTAAGACTGTGTTGTAGATTTCTAGCCCAATCTAATTTGTCCAGGTCATAACCTACAGGATCTACATATTAAATCGTTTAATGTTATGCCACCTGGGCAATTTCATTGATATTATTGCAATAGTAAGTCGGACCAAATTCTGGATCTTGATTCATTACACTTCAAATCAAATTCCCCCACATTAAACGATATTCTTGTGGACGAAGATTTTCTTACTGTAGAGTCTTTTTCGTCAACCCATTGATATAGGAATGCACACGCTTGTCAGGCATGTACATATTCCTCATGCCCACGGTAGGCAGGGTTTTAAAGATTGTGGGGATCCAAATCTCAGGGAGTCGTGGACTAAGTTGTCGTTAATTACTCCTCGCTTTTGAAGCGAGAGAACCTCCGATTAACGAGTCAAATGGGTCATGCGAACTCAATGTGATGAGTTGGTGCTTAAAAAAACATAGAGGGTTCATTTCATTTTTTTATTTATTTATTTTATTCACTAAAATAAAGCTGTGACCAAAAAAGTATTTAATTTTTCAAAAAGAAAAATTTCCTTTAATATTTACATATTGTATTTTTTATCATATATTTTTTATTATTTTATTTTATTTTAATTATTTTTGCATCCGGAGAGCCCCGTGAGTGCCTATCCCTTTCACATGAGGGGACCGTCTCCTCACGTGTGGGGGGTTGAATCCCACACGTGTGTGTGTGTGGGGGTGGGGTGGGGTGAATCCCACACGTGAGGGGGCATCCCCCTCACATGTGAAGGGGGGCAGACCCCTCACATGAGGGGGTCGAGGAGGCCCGCCGCGGCATGCGCGTTGTGTTATACCGTGGGGCGCTCGCGGTACGCAAGCCGTGCGCTCGCACGGTGACGCCGGCAAGGAAAAGGGGCTAAGCCCTGGCTATGGATTTGGAGCTGGGACTCTCTTGAAGATGATTTGGAGTTATAACTCCTAAAAGATTTTTTTTTTATTTGGAGTTAAACTACCAAAACAAAAAAAGATTTTTATTTGGAGTTGAACTCCCCAAAGATTTTTATTTGGAGTTGAACTCCCCAAAGATATTTGTTTGAAGTTAAACTCCCCGAAATTTTTTATTTGGAGTTAAACTCCCAAAAGAAAAGATTTTTATTTGGAGTTAAACTCTCATAGATTTTTATTTGGAGTTAAACTCCAAAAAAAGATTTTTATTTGGAGTTGAACTTTCAAAAGATTTGATTTTTATTTGGAGTTAAACTCCCAAAGATTTTATTTGGAGTTGCTCCCAAAAGATTTTTTTGAGAAGAAACCAAAAATAGGTTTCTTGAACCTTCAGGATGTATGTCTTGGATGATGAAAGGAGATCCCTTTCTTTTCTTTTGAGCCTTGGATCCTTCCAAAATGAGATTTTCGGAGATGGGTCTTCTTCTTCCTCTTATTTTTTGGATCTTGGAGAAAGAGTAATGAGATTTAAAATCTCCCCTTTTAGAGATTTGATCGGAGATTTGAACTTCCCTTCAATGATTTTATGGTGAAAAACTATTTTTTTGAGAAAAGAAGAGTTAAACTCTTGATTTAATTCAAAAAGAGAAGGAAGACGGTTTAAAACCTTGAACGAGGCACAAAACCCTAGAAATTTTTAGGAGAGAATATTATCCTTTATTTCATCATATGATTGGATTTATATAGCCTTTACGTTTCATTTGGGCCTTTGGGCTTTTAGCGATTGCCTTTTTGCCTATTAAATTTATTCATAAAAAAGAAATTACTTTAAATTTATTTGTCTCATAATTTTTTCTTCTTGGCATGGGGCCGGCTTCACTTGGGCTCGAACTTGGCTCGGGTCCATTTGACTTCATTTCGGGTGCGGTTTGACTTTGACTTTGACTTTTAGTCAATGGGTGTAAATTTTGACCCCAGCACTTGCAACTTTACAAGTGCATGGATATGTGGGTATATTTTATGCTGAAAGACGAGAAAGATTCATGTCAGAAAACGTGGCTTTACCTTTGGTTTGAAATTCAAAATGAGGCAGCAGATGAACTGAAATATTTTAATTGTTGGAACTATTTGCAGTACATTGCTTCTTTAATCTTTATACACTAATAATATTTTTTTCTTGTTCATTCAATTGTAGAATTATTTATGTTTTCAACAAAATTATATTATAAGAAAGCTAAAGGCTATGACTCCCTAGTAGTAGTTAGATCGATCCTTGCTTGGCATTGTCATTAACATAAATTCTTTCTAGTCACGCAATCTGTATATTAGCTTCTTTCTAGGTTAAAAACTGTGTATTTCGAAATATGAAAAAGGATCTTGTTTCCTTGTTTATCTGAATCTTTGATTTTAGGAGGTTGTTGTTTAATCTAAATGTTAGCAGGAATGTGTTAAATGAAATGCTATACCTATGCGTTGTTCTTTGCTACCTTTTACGATTGTGTAATCTTCTTTTTTTAGGTACTTGAAGGCGTTATCAAGTATAGATGGAATGCTTTACCCGTTGAACAGCGAGATGGGATGAAAAATTACATATCTGATGTTATTGTACAGGTATAGATTTCATCCATTGTGAGGTTTATAAGAAAGCCATTTATGGTCTTAACAAGTTCATTTCCGCTACTGAGCTCCTAACGATTATTTCTTCATATTACTGTTTACCAATCCTGCAGCTTTCAAGTGATGAAGCTTCTTTCCGCCGGGAAAGGTTATATGTCAACAAGCTGAACATTATATTAGTGCAGGTAATGGCAGAGCCTACTAGTTTACATTTTTGGGGTGTTGACTTATTTTAAACACGATGCAGCAGTTTTTAATATCTGAAATCTCTTTCCCCCCTCTAACTTGTATGAAATCCTCCAATATTCTTACACTTTGTTTTATGATGTTTTAAATTTCATAAGTAGTTACATTGTCACAGTAATTCATATGATACCTATATCTGTTAGTGCTATTACGTTCCGTTACCGGCTCCCATCGATCATCTTAGTATGCCTATTTTTTCTGAGAGAACAGATTTTAAAGCACGAGTGGCCAGCTAGATGGAAAAGCTTTATTCCTGATCTTGTTGCAGCAGCTCGGACGAGTGAGACTATTTGTGAAAATTGCATGGCTATATTAAAGGTATTATAATGTTCTGAGGAAGTTTAATGCTTCAATTGACTATATATCAGGTGTTCTGATTCTAACTTTGTTTTTTCAGCTACTTAGTGAAGAAGTTTTTGATTTCTCAAGAGGAGAGATGACCCAACAGAAAATCAAGGAACTGAAACAGTCATTAAACAGGTGAGAATCTTTCTTTCGTCTCTTAAGTTGTGCTACTGCGATCAATATATTGTGCAACCGGAGATATCCTTCTGTTTAAGTGCACATGAAATATTCATCTTTTTAGATTTAGAGTGTGTGGACCTTTGTTTAGATTTAGAGTGTGTGGACCTTACGTAGTTGCACACACATTTAAATGCATCTTACAAGGAACATGAACAATGTTTAAGATGTGACTTTGGCTTCAACAATCTTGTTGAATAAAGCTCCTTATTCGAACCACATATGTAGTTGGATACCCATATTTCCCATAGCTGGGACGGAAAATTGAATTAGGTTGTACATACTTCACAATACCACACACTTTGATCCAATGCATTTGGTAAGTTAGGATGGATTCGGTTAGGGTAATGGTTAGCAACACAGAAAAGAAAGCAGTAGATTACTTTTAATTGGAAATCACTTCCAAATTGCACCATTGATGGTATAAACTCAAAGAGGAGATCTTGAGTAACAAAATATCATTAATTTTAAAAATCCAATACCTATGGCTTCTACATCACACATGAAGCTTCTCCATCGATTCTCAGATAATCAGCATATAGATATGCAATATCATTTGCTTTTTGAGCACAATAAGGTGATTTATATATTTAATGATTTTGTTTATCATGATGGCACAACATGTTAGTGCAGTTCCTGTTGGTTCAAGTAAAAATTAGTTTTTTTAAAGAAAAAATTTATACCAATACATGAATTCTTTTATTTTCCAGGTTCCTACCTTGCACTCAAAACCCTCAACGTATAAATAACTTTACACTATTTGTTAATACTCTAGGTCATTATTCTGCACACCCATGACATGCATATGCGCGGGTGTGGGTGCGGCTTGTTTATTAAATTTGTTTATGTATGTGCTTGAAAATTTTAGAACTTACTAAAAGTATGCATGTGAACAGCGAGTTTCAACTCATACATGAGTTATGCTTATTTGTACTGTCGGCATCTCAAAGGACAGAGCTTATACGTGCTACTTTGGCAACTCTTCATGCCTTTTTGTCATGGATTCCTCTGGGCTATATATTTGAATCACCTCTGGTCTGTTCTTCATACAATCCCTTTATTTGGAGTCTCATATGCTAAGTAATATAGTAGCTGTTTATCCTTTAATGGGGTCTGAACTTACCCGTTTTCATTTGCTATTGCTTTGGTAGCTGGAGACACTCCTGAAATTCTTTCCAATGACAGCATATAGGAATCTTACGCTCCAGTGTTTAACTGAGGTACATATCTGCTAGTTTTCTTTCTAATGATACTGATTTACTGGTATTAATTAAATTTTCTATATTTCAGCATATTATCTGTGTAATCTGAGGTAACAAAAATTATACCTGATCAAAAAAACATATCCTTGCTTGTAAACTGTGATATTCACAATTTTACCTGCCTTTTTGCATAGATTTGCAAGTATCTGTGTTATTTCAGATACCAAATGTAGTTTAACTGTCACAAAATTTGTTTCCATTCATTCAAGATTTGCCTTGAGTTTGTACCATGTTATTTCAGGTTGCCGCTCTGCAGTTTGGTGACTTCTATGACTTGCAGTATGCCAAGATGTACACCATTTTCATGGTCCAGCTGCAGGTCTGCTATTATAACCTTTTGTTGAATATTTTGAACGTTTTTAGAAGTCAGACTTCTGTTAAAGTTATTGCCTCTCGTTTGCCGATTGATATAATGATATTTACAACGCCTGACATTTCTTGTTTGTTAGACTATTCTGCCACCTGGAACAAATATCCCTGATGCTTATGCGAATGGTTCCAGTGAAGAACAGGTATACCTTTTCAATATGTGATATCACAATGGACATTTGTTTCTTAAGTTTTGGGGGTGTATGCCTACTGTGAGCGCTTGCTTTTCTTTTGACAGGCATTTATCCAGAATCTTGCACTGTTTTTCACTTCATTTTTCAAGGTATGTTTTGTTTCTTTTTTTCCTTTTCTAGCCTGAAACACGCACACAAGACAACACACACAACCCTACACATGTATTGGGTGTATATGAAATATTGCATAGAAGGATATGCATAGTGACCCATAATTAATAAACAGCAACCATTTGAGCAGAAAGCGTTGGTCCCATTTGCTGTATATGTTTTAATGCCTGCGTTTCCATGCTTTATTGGGAATAAAACTTTGTTTGTATTATCCTTCCATATTTCCTGCCCAAGTATAATTCTGGACAGGCCTATGGTGATATGTTCTGTTGGAATTTGAGATTGGTATCAGCCTACTTGTCATTATAATATTATAAAATTCTATCTAATGAAGATTCTTGTGTGCAGTCTCATATTCGAATATTGGAGTCTACTCCTGAGAACAGGGCTGCGTTGTTACTGGGTCTTGAGTATTTGATTGGCATCTCCTATGTTGATGACACTGAGGTTTTTAAGGTACATTTCTCTCTCTCTCTCTCAAGTATATTGTTACTGGTAATTGTCTCGTACTGATTCTGTTTATATCAATAAATTTGAAGGTTTGTTTGGATTATTGGAACATACTAGTACTAGAGCTTTTTGAGTCTCACCACAACTTGGATACTCCTACAGCACCGGCAGGCATGATGGGCTTCCAGGTAATATTAGTTCAATTGATGACAATGTTACTCAGTGCATGGCTTGTGCTATATGTGTTTTACTGTGTGAATTGTTGCTATTTAAATCTCAACATTGGGCTGCTTTCCTTCATTTGGTATTACGATTAAGCTGCAGTTGCTTGATATTTTACACTACAATGCTGTAGGTTCCACTTATCCCTGGGATGGTTGATGGCCTTGGTTCAGCACTTTCACAACGACGACAGCTTTATTCGGGTCCAATGTCAAAGTTAAGAATGCTCATGATATCTCGGATGGCAAAGCCTGAAGAAGTTCTAATAATCGAAGACGAAAATGGCAACATTGTTCGTGAAACTATGAAAGATAATGATGTTCTTGTTCAGTATAAGGTTTGCGATTCTCCTCCAATATGAATGTCATGATTTTGTTGTTTTCTTTTTACGTTGTTTGCCGGCTTGCTTTTCATGTTTTACATTGAAAGCGGTTATGTTGTATTGCGGAGCGCTTTCATATGTTATTTAGTTCTGAGTTCCTTAGCTTTGTGCCTGAACAAAGGGTGCCGGTATTATCTTTGTATTCAGGTTGATGTCTATGAAACTGGAAACATCACTTTGTTTCCATTCTTGTAAACCATCCTGAATTAAGTACAAAAGACGGTAAACACAATTAATTATTAAGAAGCAATATATGAAAAATTATGTCAGTTGACCACCCAGTATTAAATGTTCATTTTGCATTTGATCATATCAGAGGACAACCATTAATACTCAAATTTTGTTTTATGCATACCATATGCTTATGGTTGGACTACATCCTTAAAATTGGATCATGCAGCCAATTATGCATCCCCACAATATTGGGTCACATCACGGGATGCAGAATACATGGCCCCATAATATGCGATTACACTGATGTTGCCGAGTTAAATTGGTTTATATGAGATTGATTCTTGAGTGTAACTAAAATCTTTATGGTGGCAAATTCTAAACATAATGCAAAGGGTATTCTACAAGGAATATCTGCAATTCCTGATTCATGAATTACAATTACTATAATTTGTGGTTCCACATGCTCATGCTTCTTATATTACCTTTTTTGCAGAGCATGAAGGAAACATTGATCTACTTGTCGCATCTTGATCATGAGGACACTGAACAACAGGTATTTTCAATTGCAAGTCTTATGGGCCATTTTAAACTTTGGCTACTCAAAACCTTTTTGATGTAATTTATGGCAGATCGTTGATGTACCTGTCATTCCATTGTTATTTTTGACAGCTTATGGTCTGATGATTTCATAACTGTTATTTTCACTTTGGTACACCTAATCTTGTCCATTTCTGATGCACCTTTTCCAAAGAAATCTTTGTTCTTACATGATATGCATTTTGACGGATGTTGCGGAAGATTGGTTCTTAAAATGGGAGGGGATGAGCATTTTTTCTATTGCAAAATCTTTGGGTTCCTTTTTGTTCTGGTCAGAGCTTTAGTTGTTTCTGCTGCACAAATAAGATATATTTTGTGTATTCTATTTGTTTCCTTTCATATTTGGTCTTTAGTCAATTGGCATGTTTTTCATGTAATTTCTTTTTATCTTAAAATTGGTAACTTATCCGGATTATACTGAACACAGTAACCTGAAATATTTGATTAGTTGAAAAAAGTAGATTACCAGGACTATACTGCATTTATCTAGCTATATCAATGATAATAAAAGTTAATAATGATGTTTCATGAGAAATGAAACAAATTATATGGTAGAACTTTGACAGTTATTGTATAAGGTCTAACCAAAGCTTCCATTCCTCAACTATTAGTAACGAAATGATATGTGAGAAATTCCAGTCGCAGTTATAGTTTCTTGCATTCTATGATATGCTGAAGTGTTCTATCCTAGTGAAGTTTGTGGTTCCGAATATAACTAATATAGCTGTCGGGTTCAAATATCTTAAGAGAGAAAGTTTTACTTCTTATTATAATGCTACTGGTATTTTGCATTATTGCTATCATTAGATATTTTCCCCTTTAAGCTTAATCATATGGCTTATCTTTGAACCATGCCTATTGATAATTAAAATCAACCGTGAGTTGGAAAACTTTACAAACATTGCTTGTGCACCGACACATTTATTGTGTAAATTTGTTCAAAGCCTGAACGTAATGTAATTTATCATCTGCATCTTTTATCATCCTGTTTTTATTGTGATGGTAAATCCATGTGAGCAGACTACATGTTTTTGTAGCTTCCCATAATCTCATGAATATTTCGGTCCAACTACTTTATTTTGTTACTTCCTGTCTTGAAAGTTTTGGAAAGTTTCCTGTGATTGTACCCTTTCTTAAATCTGTCATAGTTCCCTGAATGACTTCTGTTTCAAGTCTTTCTTTTTTTGTTCTATAGTAACATTTGAACACACACACACACACACACACCAAAAAAACCAAAAAAAACCAAAAAAAAAAGGTGTCTGGAAAGGTAGCTTCACTGATTGTAATGTGTTCCTTTTGTGATTTTTAGATGTTGAAGAAGCTAAATAAACAGTTGAATGGGGAGGATTGGACCTGGAATGACTTGAACACTTTATGCTGGGCCATCGGATCAATATCTGGGTCTATGATGGAGGACCAGGTATGCCTTTTCTGGATCATGCTGGATTGTTTTGATATATATATTTTAAGGTTACGCCTCTCTCTAGCTGTTCTTTTGGTATTTTAGGAATCTGATAGATTATGTTCTACACTCTAGCTGTTTAACGGTTGGTCATCTGTTTCCATATTTTTCTGAGTGATGGGATTTCTTTGGGGGTGGGGGGTTGATTGATGCTATATGTGGCAAATGTTCCAGTGTTAGGTTGGAACTGGAATGCGATTTTTGGTATTAGTAACGATTAAAACTGGGATGCCGAAAGTTTAAACTGTGTCTTTAAAAACAAATTTAGGGAATGGTTGTTTTAACCATCAAAATAGCTTCACTCAAATAGGTGAGTGAATTAGGTGGAAGTGCAACCCTCCCTTGCATTGATAATTATCATTCTCCCTTGTGCTACAAACTTGCAATCAGTACATGTATAGTATGTAACGGATAAATAGTTAAGCAATCAAGTTCGATTGCCTATGTTTTATATCCACTGGAAAATATCAGTTTTAAGGCTACATATGTGTTTTAAATATACTCAGACAGTTTTAACTATAAAGGGTTTTGAAAATTTCGCATGACATCATTGGCCTTTTCAATAAAACAAAATGAGGACAGTTATTGGTGCAACAAGGAATGAGCTTGCAAGAAATTTGGAACAGATTGTACCTACTATCTGGTTTGGTGCCAGATTTCTTTGCATGGAGGCTTGTTACAGAACCTAATACTGTCAGTTTCGGCAAGTTTGAAAGTGATTGTTCTTAGAGTTTATGTTTTATGGATTGTGGCATCATGAATTCTTATCTCCTGAAATGGTTCCAGATTTCAATTGCTCCACATGTAATGTTCTGTTGCATTGGCTGATCTCACAGAGGAAATGCTGCTGCTGCCAAGTTTCTTATTTTCTCCTATACATGCTATGGTTAATATTCTTTAAATTAGAGGCTCTCTTTTTTAAATTTTTCGAAAGGTGCAGGTTGTACTAAGTTGTTAGTGAGTTTTTTTTCTACTTACATCTACCTAGGAAATTTTGTATTTTCTTTTGCATTGGACTCAACTGATTTTTTGAATTGCCTTGATGTGATCTCGTTCCTGGAACCTGATTTCAAAGCCCCCCTATAATTCCTTATGGTCATGTCTAGCATGAATGAACAATTTCAGTGTTCGTTAGATATACGTGAAGTATTCTCTGTATATGACTCCTATAAGATACTCTTGTGTCTAGTTTTCCTTTCTGCTTACATTTATCATTTTTTTGCTGCGGGATTTTCATCTCTTCTACATTATTTATTTTGCATGCTTTAGCTATCTGTTTAGTGCATTCCTTTTAAGCATCCAGTAAGTTATATTGTCCCCCTGTACTTGATTTAATTGTTTCACTTTTACGGACTGCTTTTATTGGTTGCAGGAAAATAGGTTTTTAGTAATGGTCATTCGTGACTTGCTGAATCTCTGTGAAATCACGAAAGGAAAAGATAACAAAGCCGTTATTGCTAGCAACATCATGTATGACTATCTTATGCCTAATTCCCCTATACGTTTGGGGTTTGTGTTATGTACTTATTTGACTTTGTATACTATAGGTATGTTGTTGGACAGTATCCAAGGTTCCTGAGGGCTCACTGGAAGTTCTTGAAAACAGTTGTGAATAAGCTGTTCGAATTCATGCATGAAACACATCCGGGAGTTCAGGTGATCACTTCTATTTTTGTTTCCTGTTATCATTTTGTTCTAATGTTTTTATTGTATGCTTGTAGCACTGATGAGAGGATAAGCTTCAATATAATGAATTGGTTTTTATTGCTGGAATCCAATTATTTTAACTTAAATTATCAGTAAATTATTCATTTCTTGTTTATAGAACCCGCAGTTATGACTGTTGTTGGGGTCGGTGGCAAACTATCTGCCACTAAATGAAATTCCATTGCAATGCTTGTGAAGTGATATCGCATTCACAGTTTGTTCATATATATTTTTCTTTTAATTTGTTGAGTGGAAATTTGTTCTCGAATGTTTGCTTACCTTTTAAAGCCAGACATACTACAGCGTGCACTGGTGAAAATTCTTTTCTTCAACGTATCTTTTTTAGAACAATGAATGTTTCGTATTAAAATAGGGATCAACACGCTTTTTCTTAATTTTGGAATGCTTCTGTCAACTTTTGATGTGCTGATCTTTCTGTGTCTTGACTTCTTTCACATACAAGTTGCAGATAGCTCGCTTCCTACATGTGGATCTAGATAACATCTCTTTAGTGCGTCTATATCATGATTCATGATTATATCCTCTGCCTTCTTATCATTTTAGAATTATAAATTTATTAATTATATCACGATTCTACTCCATTTCTGGTTTTCCTCTTAACGTCCCATGGAAGAAAATATTTGTGTTCAGTTTTAGCTTGATAGTTCTAATATAGGCTTAAGTTTAACTAAACTGCCAAACACTCTTACCGTTTTTTACTAAACTATTAAAACTTCATAAATTTCAAGTTGCTGTCAAAAACATATCAGTAAACGCTTTTATTTTAAAATATACTAACGTAATGGCTTTATTAGGATTAGATTATGCAGAATGCCGTTCTGGTAACTTAGTGAAAAATGGCTAGTGTTAATTTTAAATGTTTTTGTATGGAGTACTGATTATGCGAAGGATTTGGTGGTTTAGCGATAATATAGTTTTTGGTAGTTCAGTGATTAATTGAATAGGTTTTGGTAGTTCAGTGATTAATTGAGATAGGTTTTGGTAGTTTTGGTATAAAAATTCATCATCTGAGTATGTTCTTTTGTTAGAAACCTGCTTCATGCTTATTTTGAGCTGGAATTTAAGCTTTATTCCTACGTACTATGATGTTTTGTGTTATACTGGACACTGTTAGTTTCATTTTCATAGAGTATCACTTAATTTTTGCTGCGAAGTTCTGACCAAGATAATTTGTATTCCTTTCAGGATATGGCATGCGACACTTTCTTGAAAATTGTTCAGAAATGCAAGCGTAAATTCGTAATTACGCAGGTAGGGCGTATCTCTTGGTGCTATTATTGTTGTTGTTGTTGTTATCCTCTTTTTGTTAATTTCTTAATTCTATTTGTTTTTATTGTTCATCGCCTTAAGCCCTGCCAACCCATCTTGTGCCTTTCTGGGAAAGTATCATACTACGGTTTTTGACAATAACTGAATTATGGGATGCTTATTAGAAAGCGCTCCTGAAAATGCTTCATTATGATCATTATAGTTGAGCATTCTTGGGACTTATTAGTATTTAAATCCCTCAACCTTTTGGAAATGCTATTAGCTATATGGGAATCTCATTTTCACGAGGCACAAAAAAGGTTGGATAGAAATTTGATCATACTAATGGTTGATCGCTCCATGCATACATTAATGTATTTAGTGTTGTTAATCCTTTTAAATTCAGACTGCAGATTTGTATATAATAATTGTATAGATTCAAAATATTTGCATTATTCTAGTTTCTACATATCAGTTCTGATTATTTTATGTTATGTATGTGGGTATACAATTGATCTTCCAGTGACCAAGGCTGTAAAGAGTGCTAGATGGTGTTGGGCAGTACGGGTACTGCTGCCTAGCGCCTAGGTTCCTAGGCACTGGCTAGGCGCCGATTAGGCTGTTTTGCCAAGTAAATATATGTGAATATTATAAAAATTGATGAAGAAAGGCATGATTAATTCAATAATATTCTAATTAAAAGATAAGGTTTCGAAAAACTATATTAAAAATAGTATAACATTACTTAGATAATGATAAAAAACCCATCAAATTAACATTTAACAATGTACTAAAATGCGTACAAGCAACTTAATTCGCTTTACATGGATCGGCCCGCTTAATTTAGAGCATGGCGTTTGAACCGCTTAATCCAGCGCCTAGCCCAAAGCAAAGCGGTCTAGGACCGCTTTTGCCTAGGTGGCCGCCCAGTCCGCATCTTAAAACTAATGCCATTGATAATGACAAACATGGACATGGGTGATGACTTCTTTAGTCTATAATGTGTGAACCTTCCAAAAGTTCAGCAATAAGGATGTATTATATTTATAACTGTTGATTTTCTTGATTTTATATTGGTACTTGGTTATAATCTGTGAGTCGTGACATGCTGACTTTCATATATGGAAAATTGGATACTGTGAGTTTTATCAATTTAATGAATAAATGTAAATACAGTAACAATTTGATCGTTCACACCTAACTTGTGTTTCAATTTTATAGTTCACTTATTTGACAAGTCCTGGGCTTTTTTACAATGGAAACAGATGCATGGATGATATGTTTACTAGTATTTGTCTTGTACAGTTAATTGAAAAATGTTATATTGAGTATCGAGACATGGTGAAGCTTAATTTTCAAAGCATGAAGCATAGGGTATCTCTTGGCAACGAAAAACACAAATAGCATGCGGAAAGAATAAAACATATAAACTTATCCTCAGTATATGTAAACTATTTGAAAGCAGGGAAAATGAATAAAATAAAAAATTTCAAAAAAATTATTTGCACTATGCCAACAACAATATATGCTTATTCAAATAATAAATTCACATGTTTTATTATTCAACCAAAGATGATTATGGACGTCGAGTGAAGTCGAGGTTCCATAAAGTCCAAGTTCAGTTGAAATGTGATAATAATCAGTTGAACTTGGTTGCTTGAGAAGATGTCCACATATTATAGTTATCGAGTTGGTGGAAGGGAAGGACGGAAGTTGTCTCTCGCTTTCGAAGTAGTTGTAATTTTTCTGGTGAACAGCCGTGGTCAAATTGACTTCTGATGGTGTCTTAGCCCTATGTAAAGGACTGGGAAACAAGGGAGGGTTGATCTGGATATTTGGGCTGGTTATAAAATGCCTTGTGATGACTGTATGCTATTTCCATAGTAGAAATAAAAATAGAAGGGTTTTGGGTATGCGCCCCCCCTCAAGCGGAAAACACTTTGCTCCTAATTTCTTTCTCTTTTCAACGCTACTTTAATCCTGACATAGTAAAGCCAAAAGCTGATTTCTGATTACATCTCAATGAGAAGGTACATTCTGGTTAAAGTAATGGAGCTCTGCAGCCTTTCGGATCAGAAGTTCAAAGCTATCATCATATATAAGTTCAGACGTCAGGCCATTGGAGACCATTATTGACAAGAGTGACTTATAGCTATAGGTTAATTTTTACATAATAAATACACAGTATTGTCCCTTAATTAGGTTTTGTTTTCTAGTTATTATTATCAATTTTTCCTGTCAAGGGCACCTGATATTGCTTTCCCACTTTCTACATCCTTTTTGACAAGTCCCAAGCATGTTGGATTTCATCATGTGCACTATTTCTATGCAGAAATCCGTCGTGTTCTCTCCCCCCCCCCCCCCCCCCCCCCCCCCAAAAAAAAACATGATTTATAGGGCAATACCTTGTGATTTATTTATTCTTTGATTTTTCTGAACTTGGCTCCATTGCCTCCCATCCTACCTTGTTTCTCGCTCCATCCATGTTCCGCAGCACTTAAACCTTCAACAATTTAATTATCTTCAGTTTCTTAATGCTCTCTGAGAATTCTTTTTTGTCTCAAATACTGCCCATTACACAATCCTGTGGGGTTTTTCTATTCACTCATTCGCTTTTGAATATTCTAATTCTTGTGGAGCCCAAACTGTGGTACCATGAATATATTTTTCCATATATTTACTCTCGATGCATTTTCAGTCACATGTTTGTTTAGCTATGTTTTATTCCTGCATTCAAACTAAAATGCTAAAACCATGAATACTGTGGTCAGCATTTTGTCTAATGTTTGCCATATGCTCCAAGTTCCAACCTGTCGCGTCCCGCTTCCCCAAATACGTAAATACGGTACGTGAAAAAGCCAGCCATGCTATCAGTGGCGAGAAAATTTCCTTCCAAAGTCATATTAATGCTGTCAATCAGATATCAAGAGCAGTAAAATAAATATCTAACTATCACACATGTCTAACTGCCACAATAAATAATAACGAGAAAGATAGCGAAAACAAATAAAGATCTAACAAGAATAATATCTCAGTCTCGTCCCTTATGGGATCACAATGTCAAAACCATAACTAGAAAATAAATCTAAAGTATTGCTAAACTAAATCAGCAGAAATCTCTTCACTGCTCAGCTTCCCTCAAAATATTCTCGATCTTCCTGCGATAGGGTTAAAAGAACTGGGTCATGCAAAATCCAAACGTCAGCGCGTAATAATAATAATAATAATAATAATAATAATAATAATAATAATAATAAACCAAACAGTGTACTATATAGGATGTCACGTGCAAAATAAGGTATGAGTATAAACAAAACAATCACAGCTGATATAACAGTAGTTTATAGGTATGTCATGCGTACCCTAAAGTCTGTGGTTTTAGGTTTTACTATACTATAGGTATTTGAAACCAATGAATGTATTTCTCCATGTAACTCAAAATTATATATCCCGTTACCCTCGGGACCACGGATCAAGATGCATGAATTAAGAATGATTCTGTTCCGTTACTCTCCGAAACCACGGATCAAGTAGTAAGAATCATTATGATTCTGTTCCGTTACCTCCGGAACCACGGATCAAGTAATATCCTTTTCAGTTACACTTGATTTTCCCATTTTTCGTTTTCCAAGTTAGGTATGAATAATATGTATCTAATGCCAACACAGAAATATGCAGGTACAGTTTATGTCTATCTAAACAACATGTCACGTCCATCAAGATAACTAGTCAGGGTTGTTGGTATCGGTAAGTATTACAGGTAACAGGTATAAACAATATAGTAATAGTAGTAGCAAGATAGTAGGTCGCAAGCATATCAAGTATTGTGTACTAAACAGGTGAAGTATTTAATTGCACAAACAAATCATAATAAATAGCAAGATTATAGTTGTCACGGTTATCTAGCCGAGATACCGAATGTAACGAAAATGATGTATCCATTATTAATTATTAAATATATATATATATATATATATATATATATATATATATAAAACCGTATTTACAATAGTGTTTCACGATTATCAAGTATTATAAATTAAACTGTATTAATTCATACTCTTCGATTTACCAATTGTGCCAACTAGATTAGTTTGCTAAAATTTCAGATTATAAATATAATTTAAATAATGTTATAAACCATAAATTATAAACTTGTTATAATTAACGACATACGGATTCTATAAACATATAATAATAATGATAAATATTACGATATCTTGATAAATAGCAAACATAACATGTAACAGTTGTAAACTTGCCTTGGTCGTGACAATTGCGACTACGAACGGAGTAATACGGACATAGAATAACGGCACACGATGCAAAAACCCAAGCGTGCTTTACTCAAAGATCTCGGTTGCACGGAGAGGGCTGTCAACGATGAAGAACATAAGAAGATGATGCCGACGCTAAGGTTGGATTGGACACGCGACTAGAGGTTTGCAGGGGGTGTAGGCAACCGTAAAGGCCGGCAGTGGTGCCGGGTTGCTCTCGGATCTTTAGAGTCTGAGATGAGAAGATTAAGACAATGAAATCGACGATGATGATGCTCCGACGAGGTGGAAAGTGATGGGGTGATGGGTTTGACGGTGGTGTTGATGGATTAGGGGTCTCGGTTGTTATGGGTTTGGTTGGGTGGGATATGGGTTGCCGAGGAGTTGGGTTCGATGAAGGGAAGATAGCGACGAGGATGAAGACAATGGAGACGATGATGAAGTCGCTGGGGTTCCAGTGATCGGAGAGACGAAGGAGATGACAATTGGGGTTAGGAGCGTCGGTGGTGAAGTCGGATCACGGTGGAGACGGGAAAGAGTTGTAGAGGAGGCACAAGGGGTGGCGACGACAATCGAGGTGATGATGGCGAGATGAGGACGGAGAGGGAGGCGACGACGCGGTGATGTTGTTGGTGTTGGAGTTGAGATGAGGGAGTAGGAGTGGAGGTGAGATCTGGACTGGGTCAACGGTGAGGACGAGGGAGAAGGTGTGGTGATGGGCGAGGTGATGAAGGCGGCGAGGGTGGAAGGAGACGCGGTGCGAGGAAGATGGAAGGAAAGAGAGAGCAGGAGAGATAAAGAACATAGAGAGTTATTTTTTTAAAAGAAAAAATATAAATTGTTATATTATAGTATATTATATATTTATATATATAGATTATATATAGATAACTAACAATATACCGTCTCCACCAAATTTAGAGAAAGATATACTGGTAAATATTATACACCAGTAGCTTCCTTAAATCATAATCTAAAGATTACAATAATATATATTCTAATATAACATATATCGAGTATCTAGGATGTTTGAGATTTAGGCGTAAAAGATATAAGTCAATATAAAAACATTAGATGCTTAATTAACCTGATGACATGTAATAAATATAAAATATCCCTGACGTGTGGCTACCAGAAGATATATGCATATAATTCAAATTATATATATCTTTTATTTTAGATTCACTTGGATTTAACTTACGGATAAATATTAATAAAAAAATATAATCTAGCACCATAACGGGTTCACGCAAGCGGGTTGGATAAACACATTTACCATTTAAACCGATCAAAACCCAAATAATAAATAAAGCAAAATTTAAAATACCAATTAATATCGGGGTGTTACATGCCCACATTTTAGTTTCACCTCATTTTCTTCCTGTAATATTACTAAGTGCACCACGTGGGCCTGGGGTGGTGGTGGTGATATCTTTTACTTGCTAGCTTACACACATTCACGGGAGAGGAGTGTATGAAAATTTTCCTACAGGTTCTGCTGAAAGCACATGTCGACCATCCCAATCAGTATGAAAATTTTCCTACGGATTCTGTTGAAAGCACATGTTGACCATCCAATCCGTATCATCCATCATTATTTCATCCCCCTTGAAGTATTTATGATAACATATCATATGGTTTGGAGACGACTTGCCCATAGATTGGTTGCAAATCAACTAAATTTATATAGTGTAAGAAGGGAACTGCGTCGATTCATGGTAAAACGTGTAGAATTCTTATTATTTCAAATTCAGTTATCTTCACGGCATATAGATTATGATTCATAGTGCGGTCTTACACTGATCCTACTTTTTTTTGACACATGCCAACACATTCTGCTTTAGACAATGGTGGTTCAAACAGATCAGTCCTCATGATCTTTTGTATGTTGTACGCTTAATTATTTTTAAAAAAATCCTTCCAATTCTAATTTGATTGCAGAATCAAATATTAATTTAATCAGCAAGCTGGTTAGACCTTACGAACGTCATGCTTACTATTTCAGGTTGGTGAGAACGAGCCATTTGTATCTGAACTCCTAACTGGTCTTGTGACTACAGTTGGAGACCTTGAGCCTCACCAGATCCATACATTCTATGAATCGGTAATAAATATAATCTCGTTTTAACTTATAAAAGTTATTCATCAACTCTCCAGAATTAGTCATTTTTTACTTTGTGTTCTTGAAGGTTGGACATATGATCCAAGCAGAATCTGAAGCTACCAAGAGGGATGAGTACTTGAAAAGGTTAATGGAACTCCCTAATAAGGTAATACAATTTCTTCTTTGGTTCGTTTTTTATTTCTATATAATTCTTTGTAAATTACATTTTCCGGCCTCTTTAGTCAATTGTGACTCTTGCTTAGTTATTGTTATTACTTTGGCATCAACAATCCCACATGTACTTACTTTTATGGACCTGCATAATCTGATGCAGAAATGGGCAGAAATCATTACACAAGCAAGCCAAAGTGTTGACATATTGAAGGAACCAGAGGTTATAAGAACTGTTCTCAACATTTTACAGGTAATTGTTTTAGAAACTCAATTTGAGCAGTTATTGTTTGATAGGTAGGTATCGTAGTAATGAGCTCTGGAGAAACTACTAAATGCATAATTGTTGTGATTACTTATGTGAGTATTGGTCATATGTCACGTTTATCTGAACTTGAATAGTTCATCAGAGAAGGCAGTATTCCCATGAAGAGGTTGACATCATCTCATTTCTAGCTTTGACAACTGGCGTAGGCTGGAGCTGGAAGAACTTGCTTAAAATAATTTACATGTTGACTCGAAAGGAAAACAGTTCTGGAACGTTCGATTGTTTCATATTCTTGTGTTTCATTCGCTAGTTGTTGACAATATGTATGTGTTCATTACTTTTTATGCATCTTGTACTCAACATTTGGATAACGACCTTAGTTTCTCTCCATTTATTTGAACTTGGCTTCCAAATGGCTTCAGTGCTAGTATTTAGGTTACTGGTGATTGGTAGCTAATTACAAATTTCATTTTGTACTCTAATTATAGAGGCTCATTTCATTTTCAATTTAGGGAACCTGTCAACTATGCAGAATGGACACCTAAATTACAGAGCAGTGCCCTGTACTTATGTCGGACAAAGGCCTAAGAAAATTGGATTTGGTTCGACAATGTGTGGTTGGTAAATAAGGATCCGTTTTTAGCCGGGTACAGAATGTATTGTCAAATATACAATATGACTCCACAAGACCCTTTTTTGTTCAAGCAACGGATTCTAGCCAATCGAAAGGATATTCTAATCAATTCAGAGATCATTTCGATTCCGTTAGAAATGAGGATTCAGAATATCACACATTGATTGATCAAACACAGTAACTAAAAGAAAGATCGATTCTTTGGGATCCTTCATTTCTTCAGACGGAACGAACAAAGATAGAATCAGATTGATTCTCGAAATGCCTTTTTTAGATATATAACTATAATGAAATATACGATCGACCAATATTTATCGAGTTTGAAAAAAGTCAGAAGAAATTGTTTGATCCTCTTATTTCTCGAACCAAGAGATCCATGTATCGGGGATCCTGATGCATGTAGATACAAATGGTCCGATAGGAGCAAGAATTTCCAGGAACATTTCATTTTTGAACAGAGGAACCTTTTTCAAGTAGTGTTCAATCGATTACGTATTAATTAATATTCGATTGATTGGTCTGAGGCTATCGACAAACAAGATTTGTCCTTGTCATTTCTATTTTTGTCAAAGTCACTAATCTTTTTCTTTGTGAGTATCGGGAATATTCCCATTCATAGGTTCAAGATCCACATCTATGAATTGAAAGGTCCGAATAATCAACCAAACAATCAGTTGTTAGAATCAATAGGTGGTTCAAATCGTTCATTTGAATAAATTGAAACCTTTCTTATTGGTGATCATGATACTTCTCAAAGACCGAAATTCTTGATCAATAGAGGTGCAATATTACCATTTTTGTTCAAAAAGATACCAAAGTGGATGATTGATTCATTCCATACTAGAAATAATCATAGTATATCCTTTTGATAACACGGATTCCTATTTCTCAATGATATCCCACGATCGAGACAATTGGCTGAATCCCCTGAAGCCATTTCATAATTCATAGATATCTTCTTTTTATAAAGCAAATCGACTTCGATTCTTGAATGATTCACATCACCTCTGGTTCTATTGTAACAAAAGATTTCTTTTTTCTGTAGAAGACCCGTATCCATAATGATGATCCTATATATGGACAATTCCTTAATATCTTGTTCATTCGCAACGAAATATTTTCTGTGCGTCTGTAAAAAAAAACATTTTTTTGGGGAGACTATTTCACCAATCGAGTCACATGTATCCGATATATTGATACCTAACGTTGTTTTACAAAGTGGTGAGGAAACGTATAACTTGAACAAATCTTTCCATTTTTCAATTCGATCCGATCCATTCGTTCGTAAAGCTATTTACTCAACACCTCTAAGAGGAATAAATAGTCAATTTTGGAATAACTTATTGTCAACCTCTTTCAGATATGAATTTATCTGATTCAGAAGGGAAGAACTCGCATCAATATCTCATTTTCAATTCAAACATGGGTTTGATTCACACTCCATGTTCTGATAAATATTTACCATCTGGAAAGAGGAAAAAACAGAGTCTTTGTTTAAAGAAATACGTTGAGAAAGGGTAGATGCATAGAACCTTTCAACGAGATGATACTTTTTCAAATTTCTCAATGGAATCTGTTCCAAACATATATGCCATTGTTCCTTACTTCGACAGAGTGCAAATATCTAAATTTCACCCTTTTAATTATTTTTCAGACCCATTGCTGATACTAAGCACAGTCAAAAATTTGTATCCATTTTTCATGATATATTTATGTATGGATCGGATATATCATTGCCAATTCCTCAGAGGATTCTTCCATAATGGACTCTAATAAGTGAGTTCGAATAATTGTTTACAAAATCTTCTTCTACCTGAAGAAATGATTCATCAAAATAACGAGTCACCCGCTCCATTGATATGGGCACATCTTAGATCTAGAAATGCTCGGGAGTTCCTCTATTCGATCCTTTTCCTTGTTGCTGGATATCTCGTTCGTACCCATCTTTTTTTCACGAGCCTCCAGTGAGTTACAGAGTTAGAAAAAATAAAATCTTTAATGATTCTATCATACATGATTGAGTTGCGGAAAATTCTGGATAGGTATCCTACATCTGAACTGAATTCTTTCTGATTAAAGAATCTCTTTCTAGTTGCTCTAGAACAATTAGAAGATTCTCTGGAAGAAATATGGGGTTTTGCATCTGGTGGCAACATGTTATTGGACGGTGATCCTGTTTATGGGGTCAAATCAATACGTTCTAAGAAGAAATATTTGAATGTCAATCTAATCGATCTCATAAGTATCATACCAAATTTCATCAATCGAATCACTTTTTCGAGATATACGATACATTTTAGTCGTACAAGTAAAAAGATCTATTCATTGATAAGAAAAAGAAAAAACGTGAACGGTGGTTGGATTGATAATAAAATCGAATCTTGGATCGCGAACTGTGATTCGATTGATGATGAAAAAGAAAATTCTTGGTTCAGTTCTCCACCTTAATGACAGAAAAAGGATTGATCAAATTCTATTGGGTCGGACTCATCGTGATCTTTTATTAAAGAACAACTCTGGCTATCAAATGATTGAACAACCGGGATCAATTTACTTACGATACTTGGTTGGCATTCAGAATGTATCTAATAAATTATGAGTTCAATAGATCCTGTTAGAAAGACGGATATTTCTTGCTCATTATCAGACAATCACTTATTCATAAACTTCGTGTAGGGCTAATAATTTTCATTTCTCATCTCATGGAAAATCCTTTTCGCACTGCTTAGCCTTATCCTCTTCAAAGGGTATTTTAGTAATAGGTTCTATAGGAACTAGACGATCCTGTTTGGTCAAATATTTAGCGACAAACTCATGTTCCTTTCATTATGGTATTTCCAAACAAGTTCCCGGATGACAACCCTAAAGATTTTATTAATGATAGTGATGATATCCATATTGATGATATGGACGATATTGATGATCTTGATACGAAGCTGCAAGCTATGACGAATGTGCTAACTATGATATATGACGCTGAAAATAGACCGATTTGATATCACCCTTCAATTCGAATGAGCAAAAGCAATGACTCCTTGCATAATATGGATTCCCAGGTAAGATCGGTTCAGGATCATGGGGTTCTTTTCTATCAGATAGGAACGACTGTTGCACAAAATGTATTTCTAAGTAATTGTCCCATGGATCCTATATCTATCTATATGTAGAAGAAATCATGTAAGGAAGGAGATTCTTATTTGTGCAAATGATACTTTGAACGAGCATAAAGAAATTAATGATACTTCTTTATCTTTTGAGTTCTGCCGGACCGTTCGCTCAAGATCTTTGGTATTCATCTGGATTCGGTGAAAAAAATTGGGACCACTTATGGATTCGTTGAGAATGATTCTGATCTAATTCATGGCCTATTAGAAGTAGAGGGCGCTCTTGCGGGATTCTCACAGACAAAAAAAGATTGCAGTCAGTTTGATAATAATCGAGTGACATTACTTCTTCGGTCCGAAGCAAGGAATCCGTTAGATATGATGCAAAATGAATATTTTTCTATCGTTAATCAGAGATTTTTCTATGAAAAAATACGAATCGGAGGTTGAAGGGGAAAGGGCCCTCGACCCGCAATAGATAAAGGATGATTTATTCAATCACATAGTTTGGGCTTTTAGAATATGGATCCCTTATAACAATCTATTGGATTGTATCGAAATGCCCACTAAATTGGGATTTCCCTATTGGGCCGGGTCATTTCGAGGCAAACGGAGCATTTATCATAAAGTGGATGAGCTTCAAAACAATGATTCTGGGTTCTTGCAGAGTGGAACCATGCAATACCAAACACGAGATAGATCTTCTAAAGAACAAGGTTTTTTTTCCGAATAAACTAAATTCATTTAGGACCCTGCGTATCGATTCTTTTTCCTATTCAAACACTAGCCTTTTGTCTCTTTGTTTTCACATCGAGAACTCTTTGCAGATAAAAAAATGTCAATAGGGTTTATTACCTCCCAAACAAATCCTCCTGCATCGATGTGTAAACGCTGGCTCATTAAGAATACGTAAGAAAAGCATTTTGAATTGTTGATTCATCGCCAGAGATGGCTTAGAACCAATAGTTCATTATCTAATGGATATTTCCGTTCTAATACTCAATCTAAGAGTTATAAGTATTTATCAAATCTCTTCCTATCTAACGCAACGCTATTGGATCAAATGACAGACATTGTTGAGAAAGAGATAGCTTTTTCCGGATGAAATAAAACATTTGATTTCATGTAATAGGGGAAAGATTTTTGATTCCTTAGCCGTAAAGATATGAGGCCATGAAAAATGGGTTAAATGGAATAGAATTGGTCAGGTGGTATAGTCATGGAAACACTTGTTTATTCTATATTTTGGACCTTAGCTCCATTTAACAATATGTTGCCGCTGAAGCATGGAAAAATTGAAATCTTAGATCAAAATGCTATGTAGATGATATGAACCGCCTAAACAAGAATTCTTGAACGGTGAACAATCAGAGACTTGCCGCATCAAAAAATTTCCATCAATGAACCTATGGAAATACGTCGGAAAATGAAAAATTTGCATGCCCGGTGATATGGTTGTTGCTATTTGCTCCAATAACGAATCATTGATTTAACTGAATAACTAAAGAAAATAGATAGACCTTTCTCTTTGTCTCAGGTCGATAGATCTTAATTGGGAGATCTTCCATATGGATAATACATATTCCGGTTGACCGAGTCTAATTCTAATTGTTTTGTTTCGAAGCAAAAATATCCATGGAAACGGTTCGTCCTATTCAGATATTCACGACCAAGAAATACCGGATTCTTTTTCGGATATGACCTAAAAAGAGAAGGAAGGCTGGAATGCCAACAGACGTCTGTCTATTTTCTAATTCATCCGACCCAATAGTACCCATTTTGGGAACGTCCAGTGCCACTGAATGGGTAAGTCGCCAATCCTTAAAACGAACTATGTAATGTACTTTATCCGCTGGGTTACGGGTACTGGTGGGTATTCTACAAGAGGTTTCTATCAATCTATCCTTGCGTGATTCCCGGCGAGTCATATACTCAGGGGTGGTGTGGGGCAGACGATTTCCAAACGGACTCATTCATTAGTTAGAGAAGATTGCCAAGATATCGTGATCCGCTGCCGATTCCAACAGTCCGGACTCGAATTGTGGGGATCGCCGGAATACTTCGTATCAACGGATAATATACTCGGTATATCAATATTGATTAGATCATAAATATGTTATTGAGAATGCTCATTCAATGAGCATTCTCCTTATTATGCCTTGAAGAAGATTCAAACCTCCACGCTCTTTAGCATGAGATTTTGAGTCACGTGTCTACCATTTCAATTTTCACCACCAAGACATCTTGAAAGTGAATCGTATTCCATGAATATGATATCTATATAGTGTGATATATGGAATATATGACAAAGGTGGATAGAGTGTTGGAGTGTTTCAATCGATCGGTCAAGTCATATAGGCCTAAGTCAGACATCAAATTGCTTTGATTTGAATTATCCGTATGATACCCTAAATATCAAAAAGATGTACAATGAACCCTATTTCTCGATTCAATAGAAGCCCAAAAAAATGAATATGGTATCCAAATAACGATAGATATGTCGAAAGCGAGTCCGATTATGCCTATTCCTAATCCTAAATAGAATAACGACGTAGAGATCCATATGGAAACACAGTCTATTTACATACGCTCGAATGATCTTTTATCGTAATAAGAATGTACATAACCCTATTCCGGTCCGGTTTGGTATAGAATGAACTTATAATTTGATGATCGAGTCGATTCCATGATTACAAGTTTATAACCCCAGCCCATTTTGGACGGAACAGATCTACTAATTCTTTTATTCCAGTTAGTAAGAGTGATTTTGAACTAAGAAATAGGCATAAAAGCTAAAAGAGGGTATCCTGAGCAATTGCAAAAATTGGGTTCATTGATATTCCTGGTATATTAGATGCAATCACACATACAGTCATACTCCATTCGATGTAATTGTTTGATCTTAAAGATCTTCTATAATTTCGCACATGAGGGGTTATTTTTTGGTTTCATCTCGTCATTAATAACTTGATTATTCTTAGATAATAGTAGATAGAAGCAACGCTCGTAAGAAGTCCTATTGAAACCAAGAAATATATGCATGTGTGCCATCCACACTATAATAGATGGAGTTTTTCGAAAAAACCTGCTAGTGGAGGAAGAGACAGGGCTGAAGAGAGTAAAAAAAGGATTTTTCTTGCATAATCATGCATAGTCTCGAATGTTATCAGTTCTGGTACGTAGACCAAATGATACAATGTGAGCAAAAGTTCCTATATTCACGGAGATATAGAACATGTAAGTTATCATGCTTGCACATCCATCATTTGAGTTAACAATTATTTCAATAATTACATATCCTATTTGACCGATGGACGAATATGCAAGGATACGTTTCATGCTTATTTGAGTAATAACGAGATTTCCTAATATCATGTTAAGATTAGCTAGGATTTCCAAAAGAAGATGATATTCGTTTGATGAGAAATAAAAAGGAATATCAAAAATTCGCGTGGCTGAGCCTGAAGCAGCTACTTTCGAAGTAACAGAAAGAAAAACGACTAGAGTGGGAGGGTCAGAGTCGAGAAGAGAATGCCTCACTTCTTTCTCTCATTCAAAACTGTGCATGATACTTTCATCTTGCACGGCTCCTAAGCGATAAAAGAAAGAACTCATTTTCTTTCTTTTTTTGATTTCCTTACTCGCGTATGTATAAGACTGAATCCATTCGATTTTTAAAAAGGATTACTAATCCTTAAATTTTTTAGGAATCCTTCATCAGTGGTTGTGAATGACTGACTTTTTCAATTTTTCGACCTTGGTTCCGTAGGAGCAAGTCAAAAAGATTGAGAAATAGAACCATCTGATTTGATTCGTTCTCAATAGCCATGAGATGTTCATCTTTGGGTGATCTTTTTGTCAACGTATGCTCCTATTACATTCGTAGTTTCTGAAGGATGAGAACCAACTATGTAGTATCTACATCGAGAATTCAAGTATTGTATATGTCATTGTCTGATCCTTTATAGGAACTACCCGGAATAACGAACTTGCAAAATGGATCTGTTTATTATAAAGAGATTCGTTGTTTCCGACCCTGCTTCACCTTAAATTGTTATTTGAACAAAAAGATCACAAAAAACTATTTGGTAAATGTTATGTCTTGGTTCGAGTGGGGATAGCATTTCTCTTCTGCATGTTTATTAAGTTTTAAAATCCAAACATCTCAGAGATAGATATAGAGTAGGAATTTGTCGAGCGAACCACACCCCTTCGCATACGTCAGGAGTCCATTGATGAAAAGGATATGGGGAAAGCTTGAACCCAATTCCTATAGTGATGAATATAAACACAATTGAAATTCCTGGGGAGTCATACATTTGTGTATTGGCAAGACCATTCACTATTTCTTGAAGCTCGATCTCCCTCTAGATGAACCATATAGGAACATACACTGTAATATTCTGGAGCTACAAAGATAGTTATTAAATCGTTAGCACCATATAAAAACAATTCTCCTAGAGTAGCTGTTATTACGAATAACGGAAATTCTGTTATAGCCATTTCTATACATTCAATGTACGCTACAGATAGAGAAATATATAGAGTTGAACATAGTAAAGTAAGAAATTGAAAGATTTTGTTGACATTGTTCGTTTGAAAATTTCCCGATAAGCTAATTATACGTTCTTTTCTTCGGAACAATAGGGCTCATTACCAAACTTGTTAAAGAGATGAAAAAGAATCAAGATCTATCTTTTTGATCAGAGGTTGAATCGATCATTAGAAGAATTAGACTAAAAATTAGGATACATTATAGGATAATGCAACTTCTATGGAAGAAAAACAAATGAAATGTTTTCATAAAAATTCTCGTAGAATCGAGAATAAAGTTTTCATTCTGTACATGCCAGATCATGAATTAGTAACCGCATCCAATCTCTAAACAAGTCCTAATTGTTTCGAACTTTCTATATTTTGAATGGGATATTTACGGAATCCCCATGAATAGGATCAAACTTTATTTCATGGTATTTCCAAAAGATTCCTTTCTTATTCTTAAGCAAGCCCTCGTCAGGAGTCCATTGATGAAAAGGGGCTAGGGAAATCTTGAACCCAATTCTTATAGTGATGAATATAAACGCAATTGAAATTCCTAGGGAGCCATACATTTGTGTATTGATAAGACCATTCACTATTACTTGAAGTTCGATCATCCTCCAGATGAGCCATATAGCCAAGAGAATCCATGAACTAGAATAGAAGAGCTTGTCCCATCCATGAGTAAATATTTCATAGTAGCCTCATTAGACCGTACATCTTTCTTGGTTTATCTATATAATAGGAAGGAACATAAACTGAAATATTCTGGAGCTACAAAGATAGTTATTAAATCATTAGCACCACATAAAAACAATTCTCCTTGAACATAGTAAAATAAGAAATTGATAGATTTTGTTGGTATTTTTCGTTTGAAAATTTCCCGATAAGCTAATTATAGGTTTTTTTCTTCGAAACAATATGACTGTTATGCTCATTACTAAACTTGTTGAAGAGATGAAATAGAATCAAGGTCTATTTTTTTTTATCAGAGGTTGAATTTATCATCAGAAGAATTAGGCAAAAAATTAGGATACATTCTAGGAAAATGCAACTTCCATGGAAGAGAAGCAAATAAAACGCTTTCATAAAAATTCTCGTAGAATCGAGAATACAGTTTTCATTCTGTACATACCAGATCATGAATTAGTAACCACATCCAATCTCCGAAAAAGTTCCAATTGTTTCGAACTTTCTATATTTTGAATGGGATATTTACGGAATCCCATGAATAGGATCACACATTATTTCATGATATTTCCAAAAGATTCCTTTCTTATTCTTAAGCAAGCCCTCGAGAGGGTTTAGTTGATCCATGTTTCATTTTTCTTTTCATTTTTGTTTGTTTTGAGAAAGATATCATATTGATAAATTCCGATTCTTTCTTTTTCTATTGATTCTTTTCCGATCGGGATGTATGGATCCATGGATCTGTGTCGATCATATTCATGGATTAACGAAAATGTGCAAAAGCTATATTTGCCTTTGCCATTCTACGAGTTTCTTCCTTTTTGCGTATGGCATCGCCATTCCCTCTGGCAGCACCTATTAATTCGGAACTTAATTTGAAAGCCATATTTCGATCCGGGCGTTTTCGGGATGCCTCTAATAACCAACGAATGTCGAGTGTTTTTTCTCCGACACGTCTTGCTTTTACTGCTATATCGGGAGTTGTTTCACGTATTGCTTGACGTAAAATAGATAGTGGATTTATTTCTGTCTTTTGTTGAATCTTTTTCACGGCTCGATAGATAATTTGATAAGCCAATGATTTTTTCCGTGTTTCAGAATACGGTTAACCAACATTTTAACAATTGTTTACGATAAATTGGATCGGATTTTGCAGTTTTTTCTACTGCAGTACCTCGACGTGACATGAGTGTGAAAGAGGTTCAAAAATCAGTTTTCTTTTTATAAGGGATAAAAACGAATCACTTATTTTGGTTTTTTGACCCCTTGTTGTAGGGTGGATTTCGAAAAATATAAAAGATCTCCTCCAACCCGTACATACGACTTTCATCGAATACGACTTTCCACAGAATTCTATATGTATCCATGAGATCGAGTATGGAATTTTGTTTACTCATTTTAAATTATCTGTTTCCCTACTTTTCTTGCCAGGATTGGAAATCCTGTATTTTACATATCCATACGTTCGAGTCCTTGGGTTTTCAAAATAATGTAATGTACAAAGAAGTGCTTCAAATCATTGCTATTGGAACGGACCTGTTCTGAAAAAGTTGAGGTATTTCGAATTGTTTGTTGACGGACAAAGTAAGGGAAAATCTCTGAAATGATTTCAATATTAAACCTTTGGCATATAATAGTTCTGAGTCGAATCTCTTTTAGAAAAATCTTGTCTCATGGTAGCCTGCTCGAGCCCCCATACGAAACTTTCGTTATTGGGTTAACCATACAGTTCACATGTTTCTACCGATGTACATGATGTACATGGTATCATCAAATGATACAAGTCTTGGATAATAATCAATAGCACACTAGAACGCCTTTGTTGATGACCCTTTTTTACTCCGACAACATCTAGGGTTTCTCGAACAATGTGATATCTCGCTCTGGGTAAATCCTTCATCCTCTTACTAATACTACAGAATGTTCTTGTGAATTGTGGTCAATATCAGGTATATAAGCAGCGATTTCAAATCCAGAGGTTAATCGTACCTCGACAACTTTACATAAGGCCGAGTTTGGTTTTTTGGGGATAGTGGAAAAGTTGATAGATAAGTCACTCTTACTGTCACTCTACGGAACTGTACATGAAATTTTCACCTCATACGGTTCCTCGTTCAATTCTTTTGAAGTAATTGGATCCTTTTCTTCATTCGAGAATCTCTTTTTCCACTCTGCCCCGAAGAGTAACTAAGACCAATTCATTCACGTTTTCATGTTCCAATTGAACACTTTCCATTTATGATCAAAGGAGGAGATTATTCTTTTTACCAAACATATGCGGATCAAATCATGATCTTCTAATTTAATAAGAACAAGAGATCTTTCTCGATCAATCCCTTTACTCATTCTTCGAAAATCCGAACGACCATTTTCGAAGTTGAATTTGTTCATTTAGAAGTCGAGGTCTTCTATTTTCTACTTATTTTTTTGTTTTATTCTTTATTTTTTTCATTTCGATTTTCTTTCCCTCTTTTCTTTTTATGCCCTTCCAACATTCCTTAAGCCCCATAGGTTTGTTGATCTTGTAGAATCTGATCCATTTTCTCATCAAGCGAGGGATACGAAATAAATCAGATTGATTTTTCGATCAAAAGCACTATGTGAAATCTTCGATTTTTTCCTCTTCCTCTATCCCATAGGTACAATATTTGAATCAATAGAGAAACTTTTCTAATGATTCAAACTATGAATCGATATTATTACATTCCAATTCCTTTCCGATACATCCCAAGGAAAATCCCGAATTGGATCCAAAATTAACGGGTTAGTGTGAGCTTATCCATGTTGTTATGCACTTTTCAAATAGGAAACCATTTTTTGAGAGATCATGGCTTTCGTGCTTTGGTGAGTCGTTCGAGATCCTTTTGATGACCTATGTTGTGTTGAAGGGTCATCTGTATGATCCGATCGATTGTGAAAGGCCCGCGGTAGCAACGGAATCGGGGAAGTATACAGAAAGCGCATTTCTTTTTTATTATATTAGTATTAGTTAATGATCCCGGCTCGATGAGTCCCTTCTTCCATGATGAACTGTTGGCACTAGTCCTGCATTTTGTCTTTGTGGACTGAGGAGAAAGGTGGCTCAGCAGGAAGAGGATTGTACCATGAGAGAAACAAGAGAGTTGACTGCTTCAAATATACAACATGAATTCTGACAATGCAATGGAATTGGACCCTCATGTCGATCTGAATGAACCAGTGCTTCCACATAGGTAAATCTTTGCCTGTTACGCAAGAGGATAGCAAGTTACAAATTATGTATCGGTAGGACATGTATATCTATTAGTATAAAATTAATAAATGAAAATGAAGTAGTTAATGTTGGGGTTACCATTATCCTTTTTCTTGTATGTGTTGCTAAGAAAAGGAATCTGCCCTTCTCTTTTTTTGAGACCTCGAAAAATGAAATGGCAATGGGAATTGAAAAGAAATGTAGCTTCATTTCCGTCGGAAATGGTAAGATCTTTGGCGCAAGAAGGGGTGATCCATATCATCTTCACGTGTTTTGCTTCCCCTCTTTTTTTAACAATACCGAGTCGGATTCTTCTACCAGTATCGAATAGAACATGCTGGAAAAAATCTTCTTCATGGAAAACCCGCTCGATTTAGATCGGTACGGATTTTATGAAACCATGTGTTATGGCTCGAATCCATAGTCAATCTAATTTCCGATAGGAGCAGTTGACAATTGAATCCAATTTTCCCCATTATTTTACTATCCAAAATAGTATGAAAAGAAGGCCCAGCTTGAAATTCAGGAATAGCGGCGTTGAGTTTCTCGACCTTTTGCCTTAGGATTAGTTAATTATATTTCTTGATGGGGCCGGGAAGGAATATAACTCAGCGGTAGAGTGTCATCTTGACGTGGTGGAAGCCATCAGTTCGAGTTCAAACCCGGTTATTCCGAAATCTACTGTGGGTTTTTCTATTTTGACTTGCTCCCCCGCAGCGATCAAATGAGAATGGATAAGAGCCTAGTGGGATTGATGTGATAGGGTAGGGATGACTATATTGCTAGGAGCGAACTCTAGGCTAATAAGAAGCGCATGGATCCAAGTTATGCTTGGAATGAAAGAAATTCCGAATCAGTTTTGTCTATGGACAAGGAAGGTGTAAGTAATGCAATTATGAATCTCATGGTTCGATCCTGGCTCAGGATGAACGCTAGCGGCATTCTTAACACATGCAAGTTGGACGGGACGGGAAGTGGTGTTTACAGTGGAGGACGTGTGGGTAATGCGTAAGAACCTGCCATTGGGAGGGGGAACAACAACTGTAAACGGTTGCTAATGTCCCGTAGGCTGAGGAGCAAAAGCGGAATCCGCCCGAGAAGGACACTCATGGCCAGTTTCAAAGCACTTTCTTACAAGCTTTCTAGATTAAGCATGAAACTGGTTAACTTTTTAGTTTCTAGACTAAACATGTTATTGTTTATTACTATCTATAAAGTATATAACAAGTTAAAATCTTCTAGATGTTGTCTGATTTTGAGGACATGTAATTAAACAACCAAATTATGTTAGCCATATAACACAGATTTTGCTTTCAACAATGCCAAAGTTTTGTTCTTAAAGAGAAACTTCAAGTCATATATGTTGTGGCAGACAGAATATTTGCTCGCTTATAGTGTCGTAATGCTTGTAGCACATTGTATATCCTCAGTGGATTCATCAGTTCCTATGAAGCATGAACACCTTATTTTACCTTCCGTGTTTGTGTTGGACACACGAACACTCGTACACGACACTACAGCATTGGATGATCCTAAATCTATGGAGACGGGTTGAGAACCCTAATACAATAGACGGAATGTGGATTTGTGAAGGATTTTAATACGTGGAAGCGAAAGAAGAGGTGGACAATGATTTTGGCAGACAGAAGAACTTCATCTCCCAGAGAATTTTATTAATTCTCTTAACCAACTAGCTCAGAGTACCAAATGTTACAAACCTCAAAACCTTGATCTGCAATGAAATTATTAACCCTCATTTATAACCTCAATATTCTCCTAATCTAAATAGGACTAGGATACAAAAATATTGAATTAATTACTTTCTAATTTCCATATCATCTAATGTAGAACAACTTAATCCTATTCCAAAAAGTTGCTTATGTCGGATTTCTATTTTTCACATGCGGATGAGAGAAGAATATGGGATATAATACCTTTTAGGAAAGAGAATATTACATATTGCAAATTTCCCTCTTGATAAATGAGGCTAAGTGTAAAGTTTAGAAATGATGCAATGATGAAATCATAATGTATATGAAAGATCTATTGGAGTGTTAACAGTTTGGTTTAATCCTTATGGCTTGCAATTGTTGTCTTACTTTTGGTGCATTCATTTATGAATTTTATTTATACTCAAGAATCATATGTTTATAGATGATAGTTGAATTTGTCGAGCTTTTAAAGTTATATTGCTTTATTTGCCATTATAACCATATTATATAATATATAAATAAATATTATACACATACGCACGTGTCCTATTACTTACCAATTTTCCTGTTTGTGTCTGCATCTGTGTATGTACCTGAGCTTCATAGATTAGTTCTCAAGATATTCCGATACAGTATTTGATGCCGTAGGGCTTAGATGGTTTTAATGATTATCAGCATTTCTTAGCACCTCTTAACTATTCTAATTGACGATCCCTGTATATAAAATCTGGTGTAATGCACAGACAAACACCAGTGTTGCTGGTTCGCTTGGGACATTTTTCTTTCCACAGATATCATTGATATTCTTGGACATGCTTACTGTGTACAGGTATGCTTTAGTAGTTATATCTCATTGCGTTTAAACTTATGGGTCTAAGGATCTAATATATTACCTCTTGATATTTTCTTCCAATCTGATAATTATTGCGTTTATTTACAGAATGTACAGTGAACTTATATCTAATAGCATAGCTGAAGGGGGGCCATATGCTTCGAGAACATCTTTCGTGAAGCTTCTGCGGTAAAACTAAATTTTGAAATATTTGCATTCTAGATTTTTCTTATTTCATGGAGTGTGAAAAATTAATCAACTTAAAAAATAATTAGCTTCTGTATTGTTTGTTTTTACAAACAGGTCTGTGAAGAGGGAGACTCTCAAGCTTGTTGAAACATTTTTAGACAAGGCTGAGGAGCAGCCAAATATAGGCAAGCAGTTTGTGCCGCCAATGATGGATCCTGTCCTCGGTGATTATGCCAGGAATTTGCCTGATGCAAGGGAGTCAGAAGTCCTATCACTATTTGCCACAATAATAAACAAGTACACATTTTATCAACTTAAGTCTCTTTATGTTTCAGTTCGATTCAGTTCCTTGTTCTTCGGAATTGCTGTGTGTGCACATGTTAAAAACCTCAGAGTCTGCTTTCTTTTCATATAGTTGCAACTTCACTTCTTATTGAGAGTCCTTGTTCATTGACCGACAGTCGAACTAATCACTCTTATATGAATTTTTCTTCTTTTTGACATTCCAATTAGAAATGGCATTCATCACAAATATATTCTGCTTTTTTAATTGGATGCATGTAGATATAAAGCTGTAATGATGGAGGATGTGCCTCGTATATTTGAAGCTGTTTTCCAATGCACTCTTGAGGTGAGTCCATTCAAATTTAAGAATGAATTATTCTTTGTTTCTGCGTAACAAGGATCTCTCTTCTGCAGATGATCACCAAGAATTTTGAAGATTATCCAGAGCATCGCCTTAAGTTCTTTTCACTATTACGAGCAATTGCGTCACACTGTTTTCAAGCTTTATATCAATTATCAAGTCAGGTTAGTGTCACTGCACTATTTTGCTCTGTAGTGTATGTAATGCATCAGTGCATTCAAGGTTATGAGTTTGTGTAGGTTGTACAATCCTGAAGGTTTCCCCCCCAAAAGGTTGTGATAAAAGGCGTGCTTCATTTGTTGTTGATAACATGTTCTCTGATTTTTGTTCTTTTGTGTATTTGTTGTAAGCAGCAATTAAAACTTGTAATGGACTCTGTCATATGGGCTTTTCGGCACACTGAAAAGAATATTGCAGAGACCGGTCTTAATCTTTTGTTGGTGATGCTGAATAACTTTCAGGTCTTATTTCCATTCAATTTGTCACGCCATTGTGTGAAATTTTCCCGTCTTACAATTGATATTTTCTGCCAACAGGTTTCAGGGTTTTGCAATCAATTCCACAGGAATTACTTTGTAACAATTGAGCAAGAAATATTTGCTGTTCTTACAGACACCTTTCACAAACCGGGTTTCAAGCTGCATGTTTTAATTCTACAGCATCTGTTTTGTTTGGTATGTCAGATCCAGTTTGATTTATTTTGACAAACTATTTTTTGTTTGGTTCGGTTCAGTCTGTATGTTTTGCTTTCACCCATGATTTTGTGTCAATTTTGACGACTGGTGAATTTCAGGTGGATTCTGGTTCATTAACCGAGCCCTTGTGGGATGCTTCCACCGTACCTTATCCTTACCCAAATAATATGGTGTTTGTTCGTGAATATACTATAAAGCTTTTGGGGTCATCATTCCCAAATATGACTCAAGCAGAGGTACCCATCTTAACTTCGTGTGATCATGCTCTCCTTCCAACTTAGTTTTGGCTGACCATTTATTTTTCTGTTTTTTCCCTTCCAAGGTGACACAATTTGTAAATGGGCTGTTTGAGTCTAGAAGTGATCTTCCAAATTTTAAGAACCATATACGAGATTTTCTTATTCAGTCCAAAGAATTTTCGGCTCAGGTAAGGCGAGCGCCTTGTTTATGCCTTTTATTATTTCTCCATGAGCCCCCATGAGGGTTGTTTTGCTTTAGCTGAACAAAGAACTGTTATGTTTTAGTTCGCTTGTTTCATATTCTATTACATTGACTTGCTGACTTCTTGCATCTGCGCCTAAATAGCAGTAGGAATAATAAAGAAAGTGAAAGGCGTAAGTTTACCCCAAGTTTGCGGATACAAATCATATAAATATATCGCAAATGTGTTGTCCTGCCAACTACGGCTTAATTTGTTTAGCAAAGCGGAGCATGTGATGCAAATGTGTTGGCCTGCCAACTCCAGCTCAATTTGTTTAACAAAGCGGAGCATGCGATGCCTTATCGACAACTTCTTCAATCTATTAATCATCTTTAACAAAGCGGAGCATGAAATTTTTTGTAAGAAAAAATTCTCTTAATCATCTTGGAAGCACCCAATCATCTTGGTGACCTAATTTTGATTCCGGTGACTTGTGTTCTGAGCTGATTAATAATCGGGTAGCATAAGGTCAAACATATTGCAACATCACCATGAAAATGTGGATAGTATGAGGAAATAGGCGACAGTCTTCTCAAATTGAGATTCAGATGGAACTGGTGATGGTTGGACTTTTAGAGGGTCATTAATTACTTTTGGAGGACTTGGTTTTTTAAATCATATTACCTTTTTTTCTTTTTTGAAATGGCCCGGAAGCCATTTCAAAAAGGCCTTCCACGGAGAGAGGCTTACTATATTATACTCTTAGCTGCATGTGCTGCACTTGGCTCTTGCCGCACTTAGCTCTTTATTAACAACTGAGCAGTAAAAGATAGGTTCTGCGTCTGTGGTCATGCCCCTAGTTGACCATTGTTTGCTTTTACATGGAAACCTCGAGATATTTGTATTAACGTGCTGTTAGTAGTAGAAGATATTTTAATATTTGTATGAACGTTTGAATATTCATTTTTTTAAAATTTGTATTTACAGGATAACAAAGATTTATACGCAGAGGAGGCGGCAGCACAGAGAGAGAGGGAACGCCAAAGGATGCTGTCCATTCCTGGTCTTATTGCCCCAAGCGAGCTGCAAGATGAGATGGTCGACTCGTAATTTTCACCACCAAATGATTTTACAGCCCTAATTTCAAGAAATCTTTTGCTTTCCCCCATCCCCTTCTAATTATATGGGGTACCGGCCTCGCATCATATTTGATGTTCCTAGAAAAGTGATTGATCGGGAGCTTGGAGTTGTATTTTAGATTTTCCTTCTCTAGCTTTTAGCCTATTTTCCCCCTGAATTTGATGTGGGAAAACTGGGGGAATACATAATTCGTAAGATATATATTTAATTTTAGAGAGTATATAGGGATATCGGTGATGTTTGATGCAACCATCAGTTTTATGTAGTATAGGATGGCTTGTGTTCAATAGAACCCTTTCCCTAAGAACAGAACTATCTCTTATCTGATTTTAAATTATTTGGTTTCTTGGATTGTTTCTGTATTTCAACCAAACAAATATGAAATTTGCCTTTTTGGTGTTGTGAGAATTGATGTTTTTGTTTGTTTTTGTCATCTTTTCCCTGCCATTTGGTGGTGTGAGAAATTTGAAGTTCAAGTTTGGTTAAAACATAGAAGATTTGAAAGGCGTCGTTTACAAATAGAAAGATAAATATAAAAGATAGCATGGGTATGTACACTCAGCTTACTCTAAGAGGTTATGCCTTTTGAATGAATAAAACATTTACAGGTAGAGAGAATGAGAACGAAATTCCAACCGAGTGGTTTGAGCCTGACAAGAACGTTACAGGTAAAATGGGACAATTTCAAAATGAATGAGACTAATATTTTCTTCTCCATGATCACTCAACTCTGTAGCCAAAATTTAGTAGATGGTTTGGATCCCTTGTTTTTCACTTGCCGATGAAACAAAGCTCTGTTGTCTGCAGATCGCTAGCCTGGTGATACAATGACCAGCTCTGTTGTATGTTTATTAGCTAGTTTGTAAACTATATCAACCCTTAGGAGATGTGTGATGTGCTATCAAAGCTTTTCAAGTTGATTTAAAGTCATTTTTCCCAAAAAGTTTTTTTGATATAAAGTCCAAGTCAGAGAAGTGCATTTCAGAACTCGCTAATAGATGGTGATTAAGCAACTAGGCGATTGATGAACAATATATTCAATGTGGTAATGTTTACTGAAAATGCATATATGAACAGGCCGACAATATTGTAAAAGTAGTAATGTTCATTGAAAACCACATTCTTCAGTTTACTTGAAAACCACCTCTCAGTTGAACATTAACATTATGGAGAAAACGCCGTAGAACAAAAGCAAACATGAGCAAGGAAACAAATCCGACCGTCGCAAGTTATCGGTGCCTCTTGTATTTAATTCTGCACCACAAGAAAGGGGGAAGGTCATCCAAATTTATATTCACAACTCAAAACAATAGATTCAGCTTTTACAAGAAAAACAACATCTGAATCAGGTGATCATCATTTCTTCAATTTCTTAGAATCACGGTTCTTGGTTCTTGTTTGAAACTGAAACTTCTCACTACCTCCTTTTCGGTCATTGAGTTCAGTCTAGGTGAAGATCCTGAGGCGGTGGAGGGGCACATCTGGCATTTCCTTGCGGGGCAACGACAACAGCATCATCGTCCGCAAAGAGTGACTTGATAAAGGCAAGGGGTCTCAGAGGGCGATGCCCGGTCATCCGTGGATACACATCTTCGAGATTACACCATTAGATGATCGGATTGTAAATGCTACATAGGCTAGATGAATCTTCCGACACTAAATAATGATAAAATCTCCCAAGGCACTGGCAATTCAAATAATCTGAATGTTTAACTTGAAATAATTCAATACTAGCCCTATCAAATATCTTTTGAGGCTACTTAAATCTTTGATGATTTAAAAAAAAAAACTTTAATCTTTGCGAACGCTTGTAGAAATAAATTGTTCATTTGTGTAAATAGCTAGCTTTTAGGATTGGTGATTAAATTCTAAAAGCTTACTTGAAACAAACAGCAAAGGATTTATTGTATACATATACATTCCATTATTGTAAGGATCTAAATGTCAAGTAGCATACCAGAACATCAACCCATGTACGGGTTCCCAGTGCAACAGAAAACCCAAGAAGAACCAGAAAAAAATAACACAATGACATGTTAATTCCATGAAGTTTATCTTGACATCAAAATTAGTTGATATAATTCACAATGATTTATTGTATACATATACATTCCATTATTGTAAGGATCTAAAACATCAAAATTAGTTGATATAATCCACACACGCACAAAAAAAGTTGAAATCTTTAACATAGATTCCATAACAAAATCTACCACATATTCCTTTCATTAACAATACATCTAAATACAAAAAATTCAGATCTACAAATTTTCAAATGAGTCTATGAATATAATTCCTGCAACAAATGGGGTCAATAAAACGATGCTAAATAAGGCCCAAAATATGTAGTATTCAGTTCGTTAAGAACACGAGTATGGAATCTTCATTCTATTTCATTTCTATTGGTTTTTAATTCATTTCTATCTGGTACATAACAACAGCATAAGGTAGGACCTTTGTTCTTTCAGATGGACATAAAATTGGAAGAAATATTGAGTCAGTTACTTAAACTCAAGTGGCTGGCACCAAGAATGTTATAAACACGATAAACAAAATTACTCACCCATGGTAGTTAAGCTGCAGTAAAAGTGAAAAGGCCCAAGAAACTCATGTGGATATAAGGATTGTGCTTGCTCCAAACGTACACCTGCAGAGAAACGTAACGAGGAAGCGAATTTTTTTAGAACTGTTAGATCAATCAAGCTATATGGGATATAATTAATAGCAAAACTGACCATCATGAATGTCAATGAATTGCTCAGGAATATCACGCGCGCAAACTTCTCCGATTCGGATGGAATCATTCCACCGATGAGAACAATACCAGTTAACACGGTGGCTCCTAATAAGAGCATGTAAAAGAAATCCGCCGTCCTCCCCCGGAACGAGTTCTCCTCCAGCAGCTTGCAGTATCGGGCGAAGAAGAACATGTGGAATAAGAAGTCAAGGTCTGTCAATGACACCAAATGTTAATCAATTACCATCAAGATTAAAGCAAGGATAATTTGAAATTGAATCCCCCACAAAAAGATTCAATTTTTTTACCCATCCTTCGAAAATTAATTTTTAAACTTCATGATTAGCTTCAAAAATAGCTTGATAATTAGCTTCATTTTTGCTAAGATCTTGCTAGGTTTCTGCATGCTCGTTGCTTTGAATTATATTTGACAGTGGGATGATCATAATTAGCTTCCTTTTTTTTATCAATACATCTTCATGATTAACGAAACGTTTACTTGCATAACCCCTTTTATCATCATCTTCTATACATATATATGGAAGGATGGTGGTATATTTCATTGTAGGTTGTTGAGCATGAGCATTTCAGATTCTCTTATTATGCGGAACCGAATCGATATGTGGCTCAAAGAGGGGGCGGTTTTTTTCCCCTGTTCTATGAACAGGTTCAAAAACCAAATGTTTTGAGTAAAGCTATGTCTATAGTTGTTGAGCACCTTACATCTCAAAACATAGCATGTCGGTCTTCTATTATAGCCCTAACGGAGCATCGAAAACGTAGCACTTGACTGCATGCATTAATGTTTAACTAGAGTCATGCATGGTTTTGGAGGGTCGCGAAAGAGAGAGCATACACTTCGGCGAGAAATCGTGCTTAAGAGAAGACCACACACCAATTTCCAAATATTAATTAAGAAAATTCCTAATGGGTAGAAGAATTATTCGAATTTTCATACCTAAACTAACTTGTTATGGATTTACAATCTACTGATCTAGGGAATCAAATGAAGGCTCTCTCAATTTCTAGCAATGCCATCGAGCGTCTTCAGAATCCTTATCGCAACACCACATTTATGGATTTAAAAGCCTCGTGAGAACCTCGATCTCGTTAGAAACCAAGTTGTAGTTCTTCGTCGTATGAAAGAGGAATCAGTCCGGAGCACGTGTTAATGAAAGAAGAATAAGAATTAATACTTGAAACCTTGATCGGGAACAATTATTATGAGACACTGATTCCATTACATTATAAGCGAAATTTAACTTCGTCCATATTGGATGAGAACTATGGTTTGAACGAAGATATATAGGTCTGTTCATACATGTTTTAAATTATATATAGGCTAAATTTCACTAAAATACCATACACTCATTATCCTCTATTATTATATAAGCTATGTAATTTGCAGATATACACCATGTACCTGCCCTTGTTTTCACTAAAATACCAAAACCGAACGTCATTTATGGTTTGTTAATTAGCTTACAATGCATGTGACTATTAGGTGATTTTTTATCCTTGTACCTTAATCCTTTTCTTCCTCCTCCTTTTCCTTTCTTGATAACAAATATAACATCTTGGAAATTAACTTCAGTTCATGTTAAGTGCATTTGAACCTGTGGTTAGCAATGATCTTACATTTTAGAACGGGAGAAGAAGATGGGTGTTTAATCAATGGTTGTTCTCAAACTTAATAAACGTTGAGTAGGATTTTATTGCAAACATTAATAGAAAATGTTTAAAGCACGGTCTGGACGTAATTTCATAAAGTAATCATATGATAAAAATTAAGGAATTGATACATATAGGAAATTAACTTTGGTTCATGTTATTTATTTGAAGAAGGAAGAAAGGTTTTGTCGGGGCGCCATCCCAAAAGGCGGAGGCCACCTCTTGAATCTGTGAGGGCCACCTCTTGAGTCCGTAGGGCTCACTGTAGAACAATGAAGAATCTTTGGAATACATTCCGAAAAAGAACAGATCAGAAATATAAATGGAATAATACCATTCCTATAACACATAGGCGTTTTTTAAGTGAACTGGCACATCAGTAGGTTGAGAACTCCGTAGTTAAATGTGCTGGGGCCATGGAAATTCTGGGATGGGTGACCTCTTAGGAAGTGGCCTCTGGTCGGGTCCGGTTCGTTCCGAAGGACAAAACCGTGTGGTTTCGGCCAGAGCGAACAATACCGTCTGTATTGAGGGTAGGGCGTGACATAATTAATGGTATCGGACGAACCATTCTTTAAAGATGGGGGAAGACGCAGGTGGTTGGAGTTCACCTGCATGCTATATAGTCTGAGCGTACTGTATAGATATTAGAAAATATGTTGAGAACTTGAATGCTAGGTTTCGAGAAATCGTGGAAGGATCACCTGCACTTGGGATGACGTGGGAGAGCGAAGATTGTTAGGACCGGAGCTCATAACCCAAATCCTTGATAAGGTACAGTCAATCAGAAATTATATCAAGCAAGCACAACATCGAGGAGTGAGTAGATTCGGTAGTCGTGGGAAACCCAGTCCCTGATTTATCAGACCATTCGAGATTGTGGAGCGTGTTGGAGTGGTGGTCTATAGATTGGCTTTACCATCCTCTTTGGCTAGTGTGCACGATGTATTCCATGTGTCTCAGTTATGTTGGTACGTTCGTGATGACAGCCATGTTCTCGACCACTTTGAGTTAAGTTTGAGTACCGATCTCTCGTATGAAGAGCAATCTACAACCATCGTCGACCGCGAAGAGAAAGTGTTGAAGAATATGGCCATTCCTTTAGTTCTTGTATTTTGGGACGGACATTCACACGGAGAATCCATTTAGGAGCGTGAGGACGAGACCCATCAAAAATACCCTATTTTTCCCCCCTTAGTCTTGTAGTCCGTCCTTCCAATTTCGAGAATGAAATTTCTTGTAAGGTGAGTAGGATATAACACCCTAGTTTTGGATACAGTATTTTTAGATTTATCAAATTTTTTTTAAAAAATAAAACTATTCCTATAATTTTAGAGTTTATTTATGTCATGAATGATTGGTTGCTAATATATTTATATTATCTTTTGGTGCATATAATTTTTGATATGATAATCTTCAATTTTAAGTAAAATACGTTAATTTATTTAAATCTTAATTAGTATCCCACATTATATGGCATGATCTATGTATTAGTGGCAACAAATTAAACTAATAACTATATATATTAAAATTATAATCCTATACAGATCCCTAAATCCATCTCTCCCTCCGTATATCATAACATATATACCCAATTCCCATATCAAATAAAATCTCTCTCCTATCTTTACACAGATTATATGATACTCTCTCCCTCCAATCTACCCTCTCTTTAATTCTTTCTTAAACAAACCTATACTATAAAAACAAACCATCTCACATCATCTCTTCTTCTAAACTCAACCGATAACCCCTAAACGCAAGCCTCGATCACCGACCCATCATCATCACCGACCTCCCTTAACTTTATCTCCTTCGCTTCCTTCCTCCGACCAACGCAAACCTCACCGTCGCCTCAACCACCATCATCGCAGCCACCACGTCCTTCTACCCATCGCCTTCGCCTCCTCTCTCGGACAAACCCAGCAATCCTTCGACTGCTGGCCCCAGTCCCCTCAGCCGCTAATAACTCCTTCCGACACCTCCATACCCGCGTGCCGACTTCTTCGCCTCCTTCGACCGCTGCATCGAGATTCCAGAGCACCATCACCAACGCATATGGCAGCCGCAACCATCAGGACGAGCATCCCCATCGCAACAGCGACGTCGTCGTCTTCCTGATCCTGGCCGAGCTCCTTGGAGTTGCATCATATCATCGAGTTCCATCCTTCTCCAAGACAAGTACCCCTGCCCGTTTCCTTAGGTTGCTATAATATCGGCTATTTACTTGATAATATAAACATATATTTTTACTGTCCAAACTATAATTCTTAGTCTAAATAATCTACAATGTTAACTCATAATTTGTTTAACACTTATTAATATTCTACAGCTATAATGTTATATGATAGGTATAAAACTGCACAATTACTTTGTTTGACATTAATAATTTAATATGGACTAATCGATGATACGTGACAAATTTATTAGAACAACGTAGTGTTTAATTGAAATCCCAGGATGCAGCACACCCAATATTAAACATCTATGAAAATCACACTTAATCTATGTTGAGTTGAAGATTAATAAACTTACCAATATGAGGTGGCTATATGATTCTTCTATAATTCTTGTTTAAAGTATTGCTACGACATGTTTTTTCCTATTATCGACATGCTTGAACAACCCGAGCATGCTGTTCCTGTTCATGGACACTATCATATTATTTCGATTGTACTTGACATGTTATTTGAGACTATTAACATCACTTGCTTGATATGACATGCCTGTTCACAGTTACTATTTCCTTACAATAAAACAAAATCACTAATTAGAATGTTGAACTTCCATACCATGAAACAATTGCTCGTGTTTATCATACCGTACCATCTTCGTAACTTGTCCTAATTTACTGACCATTCAGCATTCTTAATTAGTGATTCAATTTATTACCATATTAGTGATAGATACACAGGGTGTTGGGATAGTTTAAGTATGCGCTCGTTCAACAGAATCTCAAGAGTCCCATTGCCGACAGCTCGTACCGGGCTATATCGGTCACTTGTTCATACATATCGTACCGGGCTATATCGGTCATTTGAGCTCATACCAAGCTATATCGGTCACATGTTCATTAGCTGGTACCGAGCTTTAAATGGTCATATGTTACTATTGCCGGTATCGGGATTTATATGGTCACTTATTCATTTCATAGTTGGGCCTGTGTTTCCTTATCCCTGGGCTCTACCCTTGGATGGAAATACTCCTGCAGAGATTGACGTACATACTTAAACTCACGATAGAATAGATTATTCTTATGTTGACTAATTAGGATATGACTTGACCGACTTGACATGTTTACATGCTTACTTCATATTATTGTTATATCTATATCTACATGTGCACGTTGATTTCACATCACTCACATATTCATGCTTCCACACACATACACACACATTTACGTTGAGCACTTACTGAGATGTTCTAACATTCCTGAGACTTGCCATCTCAGATTTGGGGACGGATTTTCAGGCCGAGCAGGATCATGGAGATTATCAGGAGTTTGCCGAAGATCGATAGTGTTAGTTATATGTATGCCCTAGAGGCCATTACTATACATGGGATGTATATTGTAGTGGATGCTTGGACATATATAGAGATGACTTTCTTGCTCGATATGATAGTATGCTATCTGGTTACTCTTTACCTTAACGTGTACACTGATTGTCTCTCTGATACATGTTGGTAAAGCCCTTAGGATGTGTACTTAACTACCTGGACTATGATGCGGATCATACTAGTGGGGACATGATAGTCCATAAGTACATCCTTCAAGATCCCTAGTCGTGGGTGTATCGAGACGGGGCATCGATATACCAGAGTAGACTAGCGTATACCTTCTCGACCCATACAGATGGGCGATGGATGATCCCATATCCATTGGTGTTTGACATCAGAGATGATATACAGGTGCTCAGTGGAGACTGGGTACACAGGATGGACTCGCCGAGAACTCCCAGATGGTATTATACCTTACGTCAGATGGCAGTTCTCTAGTGACAATGGTACAGGTTAGTCTGTAGACCCGAGATCGTCATAGAGTCGTGTGATTCCCACTGTGCTTTGATTTCCATCATACCACGTCCAAGAGGGCGTGCAAAAAGGTGGCTTTTGGGTACAGTCCTGAATCACATGGAGGCAATGAGCGATAGGAGGGGTTTCGTCTCTCCCGGTATAGGGAGTTGATGTTGCGCAGTGCTCGATTGGCTATAACAGGAAGTCCTTGGCCAAGGCTGCTTTAGGGATTTACTGGTAAGTGTTACCAGTAGTTTCTCGACCCGTTATGAGCCTCATATCGACACGACTTATCGAGTTATTGGGGTCTGACGTTTACCACCCCTAGACGAGATATGCGACATATCAGATGAACAGACCGGACTGTACGGTAGTGTCACTCGTTGGATTCACAGGAGTGTGAGCGGGCTTGCTCGTTGATCTTCTGATCGCTCAATACCCGGGTGGCCGTTACGTTTAGCAGACCGCTTGCAGCTCATGGGTGTTTGATATAATCATCACCTACTGCCGGCGTATTGACGAGTCTTTAGAATCCTACACAGGGGTTTCCTGGTTCAAGCGAAACGAAATAGGAGCGCATATGAGATATGTGCGGGACCGAGAATAATACCAGTATGTGATACTGTATTCTATTCTCGCGATTTGTGACATTGATCGGTTATATGCGATATAGCCGGGTTATTGGATCAAGTGTTGATTCGATAAGTTATTACTATTGATATTAGTCGGTTATATGCGATATGACCGGATCGTTAAATCAAGTGTTGATTTAATGATTTAATGTATAATTATATATTTGATATATTACTTTACATTAACTAGTATTGGTTCACTTAAGATTGATTTTCTCACTTGAATGTGCATATTGTTTATATGTGATATATGCAAGTGTACATGTTTGTATCATGCTTGATGATACACACAAGATGGGTGTATGAGACTTATACTAAGATTAGGGTTGTTGGATTATCTTAAGATTTAACAAATGAGTTAAATTTAGTCAAAATTGTCAAGCTTGAAGAAGCTTGGAGAAACTTTGACAAAGTCCACTCTTTTGTCAATTCTCTTGATATTTCTTTAACCTAGCCCTTAAACCTTATACCTTAGTTAATTCTCTACATGAGTTAAGCATGAAGGCTTAACTCAACCATGGATGAATTATTTAAGAGGATAATTTCATTTTGGATATTCATTCATATGATTCTTTCTTCTTCATCATCTTCATCAAGCTCACAAAAGCTTGAGAGCTCCAATGGTGCCATGGTAAAAAGAGTGAGAAATCCAATTCTAAAGTAAACCCACTTCCTATTTTTTCATTCTCTACCACTTGCCATGTAGTATAGGGTGTTCTCTTCACAAAGTTTTCGACCGAGTGAAGGAATAGCTTGAGTTTGAGTCTCCCCGACGTAGATCATCTTCGGCCTCGAAGTCAATGACCTAGCCCGATCATTTCTCCGACGAAACCATCGCTAGAGTCCGGGACCCGATGATCGCAGCGGAGGAACGTCAACACGGAGCTAAAGAAGAGGAGGACCGGATCTACAAAGGTTGTAATCCCTTTCATTTAGTAGCAAAGTTGTTTGCTAGCTTTTCTTTTCGCCTATTCTCTAGTTAACGATCTTCATTAGGGTTTCTCGGCACCGGAAAATTTTAATTTGGCATGGTTGATACCTTGTGGAACCTCTTGAGTGTGCCTAGGAACCCTACAGTGGTGTCAGAGCCTAACTAGAGTTTTAGGCGAAGTGTAGACGATATTTGAAATCGATCAAACCCCGAAACCCTAACTCAAACCCTTCTCTGTACTTTTTTTGAAAAGGTGGATTTTTCCAAATTAAAAATATGCAGAAAAATCAGCAGGCGTTTTTAGGAGTTACTGTGAAACACGAGTGGCTAATTCGATTAAAGCGCCGCGGAAACGCGGCACGAGCATGGCTCGTGCGGCTGTTCCGCGGCCGTACTGTTACATTGGTACTTTATATTTGCACAGTAACTTCCATATTAGTTTACTGAATCTTCTGAAAATTTTTAATCTATACTCAAGTGTTGAGTTTTCTGGGTTGTATTGGGAGTTCGACGATTCGATCGGAATCTTTAACTTTGTCTGTGTATTTCCGGATAATTTTTGAATATGTTAAAAAGTTCGACCGGATATAAATACCCACTTTTTCCCCTGCCGGGAAATTTCCAAGTGTTGGATTTTTCCGTGGTTTAAGAATGTTCTAAGTAGTGTAAGTAACGCGATGGACCCTCTAGAAGACAACAAAGCTTAACTCGATTATGTGACCGTCTTGAACTGCCTTTTGAACCTTCGGGTTTGGGGCAGTACGGCGTGCCACATATGAGGCGTTGGCTTGACCCTTCTACGGCTGGACCGTTGGTACTGTTGCATGAAGTGGATGTTTTGGAACTTGTTTCAAGAGTTGAGCTGGTTTGGGAAAACTTGGGTGTTTGATTGTTCGATCGGAAAGTTTAACATTTTCTATTTATCTGGAATGTGATACAATATTTGGAATCCACAAGTAGTTATGAGATAACTAATTTGGATGTTATAAACACAGCAGTTTAGTCTCAATTGATCGGTTGCCACGGAATTTTGATGTGATCAAAAGTCCGTCGCAATCACGTAGTGTACGCGGATACTCGCCGAGTAAACTTAATAGACAGCTACACCCCATAGCTCCGACCAAGTGACTGTAGGAGAACCCCGCCGCCGAAAGCATCCGTTCGGGTACTCGCGGCAGCGGTGTTCCGCCTTAGTGCACTTCGTCGACGGCATCGGAGGTGCGGCCGCCTAATAAAGTTTGCGACGAGCATTCGATCAAAATGTCGGGAATCTTGTTGAATTGCCCGACTTGATATTAAAAAGAGTTTTCGATAATGAGACTAAAATGCGGGGTTTATAATTGTTAGGCATGTGATGTCTAAGGAATTCAGAATGTTAGGCATGCGATGTCTAAGGAGGTTGCGGATTCCAACTGTTGTAGTTTTACACTTTCTTTTCTGCGACCGTAAGTGTAATATGTGATATCGCCGGTTTCATTGCTATATGTCAACGACAATTGGGATGCGCACATTTACTTACGCTGATGACATGTGATGTTATGTGTTGCTGGATATGTTATATTGGATCGTCGTGTTTGAATAGCCGGGGGTTTTTATGTGAGATGAGTGTTTTTCATTTTCATTCATGTAAAAACTTGTATGTAATATTCTTTTATTGAGGCACTTTCAGGTTGCGGAAGATGTCACCGTTTGTATATTATTTACTTTTCCGCACTAGGATAGACCCAAGGAGGAGGGCACAAGTAACCGGGTTCTGGAGTCCAATGGGAGACCAACTCGAGGAGTCAAGTCCGGGTCTCCTAACTCTAGAATTGGTGGGGTTGCTTGCCTCTCTCGTAGGGGTCTAGGGGTGTGGGTTTGGCTATTCATTGCGACCGTGGAATCCGTGTTTTATACATGCTCGTATTGAAAATACGGACGTCCTAGTATATCCAATATTTCATATGATTCTTCTGCTGCGATATCTGTGATGTGATCATTTGATGTTCTGTGATAAATACTGTATATAGTATATATGATATATTATATAGGCGTTACTTATGTTTTACACCCGCGCTAGCCCTGCCCCGCTCTGCCGTTAGTTACCTAACCTAACGGTGCATGAGGGGACATCGAGGCGAATGCGGATGGCATAAGTGTACGTCGTATTTATCTGTGATGTTTAGGTAACTTAAATGATGGGACTTCATTAATATGATTAATGAAAGAAAAGAAACCTAAGATGTTGTAGAATCGAATTTTCAAAAACAGGTAGCTACAGTTCTTGCTTTGCATCGCAGTGTTCTTTGTAGAACTTCCTGCACCTTATTCGATAAGGAAAGGACCGAGATCCCTTCACAGGGAGTGACTCCTTTAGCAATAACTGGCAGATGCTACAACCCTCGGTTTGTCTTTTGATTGCTTCTATAGTTTTTGCTTTGCACAGCGGTATATATGATATATCCTATACCTTATTTGATGAGGAAAGGGCCGACGATCCCTTCACCGGGAGTGACCCTTTTAGCAAAACTAGAAAAGCCTTAAAAACACTCCATTTTAAATCATTTGATTCTACAACGATATCAAGTTCATTACGCAATAGGTTTTCAGAAAAACCTGTCGTAGCCCTCCGTCATTTCAGATAAGTACTAGTTAGTATTCGTGCTACGTTTGTTGACTATGTTAAGGCGTAGTGTGCGGTAGCTAATTAATGCTTATCTGTATAAGCATATGATGCGATTGGATTAGGGTAGTCGTGCAACTTTGTTGACTATGTTAAGGGTCGTGCGAGTGGGTTTAATTCAATCGGGAAATGACGGGTTGAACTTGACTAGCACTTATGATTTGTTGACTATGTTAAGATCATATAGCTGCTAGGGGCAAAATTATTGGGAATTTCAAGCGTTGAAATTTGCAATGAGATTGCATACCTTCTATGAGATAGTTGGATCCCGATACCCACTGCGAGTAATTGTTACTCTTGCGAGAGTTTTACACATTACAATTAGCCGATCAAGTAGATGTCTAGAAAGGTGTCAACGGGGTTACGCCTCTGGGAAAACGAGGTTTACTGTAATTAGGTCCGTGCGAAAGCACGGAGAACCTCCCTCAAAGTACCGACACTGGCCTGGCTGAAAAATTGGCGAACTTGTAGCGTGTAATTAATCCCGGCTAGTCTTTCCTTTTAGGGTTTGAAGGAAGATTTGATAAAAATAGTGGGAGCCATCCTGATTAGATAAAATAATAACCAATCTGATCTTGCAAGAGCGCACGCAGAGTGTTTTCTTCTCTCTCTCCTGGTAGCGACCATGTCATGCCTTAATCAAGATAATAATACGGATACATTGACTGAACCCGCTTGTTATACTGAGCTGGGGAACGTTGGTCCCGCTTCAACTTATAATTGTTATAAGACAGAGCAGGAAATTGGGGATTACCAGAATTCCCGTGCCGCCCAAATGAAGAGAGTGCATGTTGATGCATCATCTTCGGGTGTGTTCATTACAGAGAACTGTTTCTCAGTATCCTTTACGTCCTGGGTATGTGATACCAGATCAGGATCCCGCATATATAATTTGTTACATGGGCTACAGAAAGATAGAGAACTGAGAACGGGTGATAAGTTTCATGAGGCAGAAAACGGTGCAAGTGTTGCAGCCAGGTCTGTTGGTCACTGTCACTCTGTATTACCTGAATACATTGATTCTGAACAAATGTTATTAGATACCGAACCTGATATACAAAATCATATCAATCTCTTTATTTATTAAAGAAGGATACAATTTTGTATTGTTGGATAATGTTTTGAACATTTCCTAAATCAAGAGTTGATCGGTTCAGGCACGTTATCTAAAAACATTAACGTTCTAAATCAACCTACAGTTCTTAGTATACAGAACACACACAAGAGGAAGAGTTCAGAAATGAACGAATCCTTCTTGAGGTATTATAGACTAGGTCATATCAATGCGACCCGACTAGCTGAAGTTACATTTAGATGCATATTTAAATCTGTTTGAATTTACATCTTGTGAAACTTGCCAGTCATGTCACAGAGATAATATGACCTCAGCTCTGTTTATTAGAAGCAGAGAAAGAGTTAGTGAACTCTTAGGATTGATACATATTGATGTATGAAGGTCCCCTGTCTACACATGCCAAGACCGGTTCTTTATACTTCATTACATTCTCTGATAATCTCTCAAGATTCAGATATATGTTCCTGTTGAAACACAAGTCCAAAATTTTTGAGATATTCACAGAATATAAGTTAGAAGTATAGAACCAAATTATGGGTAAAAGTATTATGTCCTTTGATGTGATCAAGGAGGAGAATACTTGAGCACGGAATTCCTGGATTATTCTAAAGGAGAATGAGATTCTCTCTCAGCATTACTCCTCCGTATACACCATAGCACGATGGTATATCAGGGCGGAGTAATAACACCCTATGTGATATAGTGTGCTCTATGATTAGTACTACTGAGTTTCCTATTTCCTTTTAGGGAGTTATGCACTTATGAAGTTGCATACCTATTGAATAGGGTTCCGATCAAATTAGAAACCTACCATTTAATATGAGATATGGAAAGGGAAGAGCCCATCTCTTAAGACAGTTAAGATTTGGGGTTGTCCAGCCATGTCTAAAAAGCATAATCCGGACAAGCTCGAGGCAAAGTCAGATCTGTAGAAGTTTGTTGGATATCCCAAGCATACGCAAGGGAATATCTTCTACCTAACCGAGCAACAAAAGATGTTTTGTTTCTCAACATGCCACCTTTGTGAAAGGGAATTTCTTGTGAAGATATTAGTGGACATGAGGTAGAACTGCAAAGAGTTCCAGCTATACAAACTGCAGCTGATAATTTGGCAGAACCAAAGGATTCAATAGCAACCAACGAACCTCAGCCTCTCCGCCGATCTAGTAGGGTTCCTCACCCACCTGAGAGTTATTTTGGTTTTTCTATGACAGTGGGAGCGAGGATTGCATCATGGGATGATGACCTAACTAGTTTCGAGCTGGCCATCAGGAGTGGGACTCTGTAAGAATAGCTGGATGTTTATCGATCCGAGATGGAATCCTTATACACCAACAAAGTATGGACTTTGGTTGCTTTATCTGAAGGGTTAAATCCCCATCAGGAGCAAGTATATCTTGAGAAGATTACTTGGTGTACATGGAAAAGTTGAGACATTCAAAGCTAGACTTGTTAAAGGTTTGCATCATTGACCAGCTATGGATTGTAATGAAACCTTTTTAAAGTAGCTATGCTTAAGTCCATCCAGATCCTACTTGCTACGGCTACATACCATGACTACGATATCTGGCGGTTGGGTGTCTTGACTGCTTTTCTAAATGATGATTTGGAAGAAAGCGCCTATAAGTACACAGCCAGAGGGCTTCGCAGACAGTGGGAGCAGCGGAAACGTGTGCAAGATATTTTATGTGATAAAGCAGGTATCGCGGAGTTGGAACATATGTTTTGATGAGATTAGTCAAAGAGTTTGACTTCATCAAAATGGTAGATGAACCTTGTATATACAAAAAGGTAGTAGAGAGTATGGTGGTGATCCTCGTAGAGTACATGGATAACATACTCTTGATAGGGAAGGAGTTTCCTATGCTACGCTCGGTCAATCTCCGCTTATCACAAGGATTCTCCATATAGGATCAAATTGATACCTACTAAATCCTGAGTTTTGGATCTATGAGATAGATCTAATTGGATGTTAGGATACTCACTAGTTGTAGTGAGAAGGTATCAATTGATCCTGGGGAGAATCACTGGAAAGGTTCCATGGTGATAAGGACGACTGAATATCAGTCACAGGCATTGTCTTTACCCTCAGTAAAGGGACGGTATGTTGGAAGAGTTCCAAGCAAGATACCGTGGCATACTAGACGATAAAGGCTGGATACATCGCTACTTAAGATGCTACCAAAGAGGCAGTCTGGGTATATATTAGTTCATGAGATGAACTTCGTTCCTTCTATTGTGTGACAATGGAGTTGTGGCTTATGCCAAGGAACGCCCATCCCTTCAGTGATCCAGACATATTCTTAGGCAGTATCATCTGATCGTGGAGATGGTTGATCTCCAGGGGATCGAGGTTAGGAGAGTAGACTCAGAGGACGACACGGCGGATCCACTCACAAAGGCCTTTTTCCAGAGAGAGATTATTATGGGATGGTTGAGTATGAGATACTACAACCACTGCTATCAGATGGCCCTAGTGCAAGTGGGAGATTGTTAGTTATATGTATGCCCTAGAGGCTATTACTATACATGGGATGTATATTGTAGTGGATGCTTGGACATATATAAGGATGACTTTCTTGCTTGATATGATAGTATGCTATCTGGTTACTCTTTACCTTAACGTGTACACTGATTGTCTCTCTGATACATGTTGGTAAAGCCCTTAGGATGTGTACTTAACTACCTGGACTATGATGCGGATCATACTAGTGGGGACATGGTAGTCCATAAGTACATCCTTCAAGGTCCCTAGTCGTGGGTGTATCGAGACGGGGCATCGATATACCAGAGTAGACTAGTATATACCTTCTCGACCCATACAGATGGGTGATGGATGATCCCATATCCATTGGTGTTTGACATCAGAGATGATATACGGGTGCTCAGTGGAGACTGGGTACACTGGACGGACTCGCCGAGAACTCCCAGATGGTATTATACCTTACGTCAGATGGCAGTTCTCTGGTGACACTGGTACAGGTTAGTCTGTAGACCCGAGATCGTCATAGAGTCGTGTGATTCCCACTGTGCTTTGATTTCCATCATACCACGTTCAAGAGGGCGTGCAAAAAGGTGGCTTTTGGGTACAGTCCCGAATCACATGGAGGCAATGAGCGATAGGAGGGGTTTCGTCTCTCCCGGTATAGGGAGTTGATGTTGTGCAGTGCTCGATTGGCTATAACAGGAAGTCCTTGGCCAAGGCTGCTTTAGGGATTTACTGGTAAGTGTTACCAGTAGTTTCTCGACCCGTTATGAGCCTCATATCGACACGACTTATCGAGTTATTGGGGTCTGACGTTTACCACCCCTAGACGAGATATGCGACATATCAGACGAACAGACCGGACTGTACGGTAGTGTTACTCGTTGGATTCACAGGAGTGTGAGCGGGCTTGCTCGTTGATCTTCTGATCGCTCAATACCCGGGTGGCCGTTACGTTTAGCAGACCGCTTGCGGCTTGTGGGTGTTTGATATGATCATCACCTACTGTCGGCGTATTGACGAGTTTTTAGAGTCCTACACAGGGGTTTCCTGACTCAAGCGAAACGAAATAGGAGTGCATATGAGATGTGTGCGGGACCGAGAATAATACCAGTATGTGATACTGTATTCTATTCTCGCGATTTGTGACATTGATCGGTTATATGCGATATAGCCGGGTTATCGGATCAAGTGTTGATTCGATAAGTTGTTACTATTGATATTAGTCGGTTATATGCGATATGACCGGATCGTTAAATCAAGTGTTGATTTAGTGATTTAATGTATAATTATATATTTGATATATTACTTTACATTAACTAGTATTGGTTCACTTAAGATTGATTTTCTCACTTGAATGTGCACATTGTTTATATGTGATATATGCAAGTGTACATGTTTGTATCATGCTTGATGATACACACAAGATGGGTGTATGAGACTTATACTAAGATTAGGGTTGTTGGATTATCTTAAGATTTAACAAATGAGTTAAATTTAGTCAAAGTTGTCAAGCTTGAAGAAGCTTGGAGAAACTTTGACAAAGTCCACTCTTTTGTCAATTCTCTTGATATTTCTTTAACCTAACCCTTAAACCTCATATCTTAGTTAATTCTCTACATGAGTTAAGCATGAGGGCTTAACTCAACCATGGGTGAATTGTTCAAGAGGATAAGTTTCATTTTGGATATTCATTCATATGATTCTTTCTTCTTCTTCATCTTCATCAAGCTCACAAAAACTTGAGAGCTCCAATGGTGCCATGGTAAAAAGAGTGAGAAATACAATTCTAAAATGAACCCACTTCCTATTTCTTCATACTCTACCACTTTCCATGTAGTATAGGGTGTTCTCTTCACAAAGTTTTCGACCGAGTGAAGGAATAGCTTGAGTTTGAGTCTCCCCGACGTAGATCATCTTCGGCCTCGAAGTCAATGACCTAGCCCGATCATTTCTCCGACGAAACCATCGCTAGAGTCCGGGACCCGATGATCGCAGCGGAGGAACGTTAACACGGAGCTAAAGAAGTGGAGGACCGGATCTACAAAGATTGTAATCCCTTTCACTTAGTAGCAAAGTTGTTTGCTAGCTTTTCTTTTCGCCTATTCTCTAGTTAACGATCCTCATTAGGATTTCTCGGCACCGGAAAATTTTAATTTGGCATGGTTGATACCTTGTGGAACCTCTTGAGTGTGCCTAGGAACCCTACAGATAGTCCGTAGATTTATTTTTTTCCAGTCGGCATTTAGCATGTGCATTCTTATGGGACATTAGGATTTATGTGTTTTTGGATCTTGTCTTATTTCGAACTTGTTGTATCAGAACTTTATTTTTGCATCTATTTATCTTATGGACCTATTGTTTGTATTCTTTGTGGTTCCGTTGCTGTATAATTATCTGTGTTATTTATTCTGTTCTGCAAGTTATATTAACACGTTTAGCTAGACAAGTTTTATGTGATTATGGAAGGATCTTTTCTTACTGTAGGTAGCACGGTCGGTCTTTGTTGCTCTATGTATTTTTGTATTTTTGGAATCGGGACGTGACAAGATTTTGTTGGTATTAAAACCGGTCTCTCAATAATAAGTCTGTGGTTCAAGGAAAAACCATTGTTCAAAAGTGGGGAGGATGTCGGACCCCGGTCCTTGCGCACGGAATAAAGTGCTACATAGAATAAAGTGACACGCCAAAGGGCGGAGGCCACTTCTTGAGTTCGTGGGACCCACTGTGAACAATGAGGAATCTTTGGAATACATTCCGGAAAAGAGCAAATCAAAACTATAAATGGAATGGTACCACTTCTATAACACATGGACGCTTTTTAAGGGAACTGGCACTATAGGAGCTTGAGAACTCCGTACTTAAGTGTGCTCGGGTCAGGGAAATTCTGGGATGAGTGACCTTCTGGGAAGTGCTCCCTGGTCGGGTCCGATTCGCTCCGAAGAACAAAACCGTGCGGTTTCGACTATAGCGGACAATACCGTCTATGTTAGGGATGGGGCCTGACAGGTTTTGATGACTTTAGGTAGTTATGGCTGATCAGAAAATGGGTCTTCACTACAGTTAAGGTTTTGAAGAAGAAGATGGAACTTGGGGAAGAAAACAACACACAACGGGTTCAAGTTCATATAGGACACATCTCCGTATATAGGCGGTTGCTTTATCAAATTACAGTTACAAGTATGCATAATAGCTTAATGACACTAAATATCTATATATATATGACTTACTGTAACTTTAAATAGCTGTTATGCGATAATCCTATAACTAATCTAAAGCTAACTACACTCAAATCAAGACGTTAACAAGACTACTCTCTCTCTCTCTCTCATAGACTCGAAGTTGATTCCCATCACTTTGCTATCACCTCTACGGCTCTGCCTCCAGATGTTTGGTAATCTTTGCTTCCTTAATCTAATAACCCCTTCGTATATATATGTCCAAATTATTTTTAAATGGATCCTCTGATTCATATAGACGGTGGCATATTCTTATATTTTGAGTTTTTATTTATTATATTCATGAAAATTAGCTGATCGAAACGATTGGGGTATTCATATAGAAAGAAGGTTACGTATTTATCAAATTATGCTGTAATATAGAGATTAAACATCAGAACATGAAAATAAATTATTAAAAATTGAAAAAATAAAGTAGTTTTTTCCTTTGGAAATAGAGGTTGAAAAGAGAGAAGAAATCCCTACATTTGAAAACTGAATTTGGTATAAAAATAAAGCAAAAACATGAATAATCTTGATCATACTATGAGCAGTATTACGTTTTATTTCTATATTATAATATTTCTCTAAGTCGAATCGTTTATTGATTGCCGGTTTCATTCATATGGTTTTATGGCGGTAAGGTAAGTTTAAAGAATGTTCTATATTTTTAAAACCATTATACTCATGGTCAAATTGCTTAACATAATTATACTTTCTCGAATGACATAAAATAGTGAAATTTTTTCATTAGGTTGTTTTCTCTATACATGTGAAGAAATAAACTAATTTTACTCATCATATATCATTTGTAGCTTAAAAATTTATGAAAGGACAAGGAATGGATACAAATGAAGAAACTATTTGCTTTCACCTTTTTGGAACGTGAATAGCATTTGTTTTCCCCCATCAGATGTGAAAAAGATGTTTCCTGATTAAGGAATGGATACAAATGAAGAAACTATTCAGATTGCTTGCTTAGTTCAAGGTATTTAACGAGTCTCATTACTTATTTTCCTGATTATGAAGAAACAATTGAACCTGAAACTAAATGACTGTAGCGTTTCGTACATGTTATGAATTTGCATAAAAGAAGTCATGGCGACGTGAAGTGGAAATGGTTTGTAAATTACAAACTTGTACGAACTTTTTAAAATATTTGTATGTATAGATGCGGACTCATTTCTTTTAGTTTCCTTTATTATAAGGGTGCCGCATGGCTTCTTTTCTTGTAATGGTTAGGGGTGTAAACGAGCCGAACTCGAGCCAGCCAAGCTCGGCTCGAGTTCGGCTCGTGGTTTTTTTTGTCGGCCCAAGTCCGGCTCGTTTAGTTAATCGAGCTAGAGATGCTCGGCTCGAGTCCGGCTCGATTAAACATGCCCAGCTCGTGTTCGGTTCATTTGTGGCCCATTAACTAAACGAGCCGAGTTTACGAGCCGAGCTCAACTGAGCTCGTTTAGAGCTCGTTTTCAGCTCATTTACTCATATTAATAGTATCTTCCAAGAAAAAAAACATAATTAACAATAATCCTTAAAACTCTGGGTTTTAAGATATGGAAAAATTAAAAAATATTAACATCTAGAGCATTGAATGGGTCTAAGTGCTGGGTTTTATATTTATCTCAGTACACTTTATATACTGTCATTTAATTGAATTAAGTGTTCTGAGAGTTGTATAAAATCTGCTATATATTACATATTACTGTTTTTTTTCAAACCGTGTAACCCAGCCGAACCCGAGTCAATACCGAACGAGCCTGGCTGAGCTCGAGTCCGGCTCGTTTAATAAACGAGCCAGGCTTTCTGGCTCATGTCCGGCTCATTAATAAATGAACCGAATTTGAACGAGCTGATACCGAGCCGAACCTTAATCGAACCCGAGCTGGCTCGTTCAATTACCACCCCTAGTAATGGTGCCATGGGGCAGCTAATTGAAATACAAACAGTGAATTCATCCCATAGGGAATTATCATTATAGTAGTAAAGATAATCGGGAAGCACCCAGGCACAACATAGAATTAGTCAATTCTTTTGTTAGCATGCATGCAAAAACATCTGTGTTAGTACATTAGGGAAATTTTCCATGTACCGGGTGCATGCATCCGCTCATGAGAGGGAAAGAAATATAAGTGTGGACTCCACATATCTGTCCAAAGGGTGCTCGGAATTTGGATGATTGATAAGTGATTATTGAATGTAAAATGATCAAAAGGACGTATAATTAATGCCGGTCTTAAAATTTGGATGAAAAGACAAGTGGTATTATGGTATATTATTTGGTCAATTCTACTATTTCATAATCACTTATGGAAAGTTAGGAATTCCTAGCTTATTTTAAATAGAAAAAGATGGTATTTTTAAGCCAGTCATGATGGGACTCATGATAAAATAATCACTTGTTGAATAGCAAAAGAGAGATCCAAACACCCTATCCACTTGAGGCCCATTGATTTTTAATCACTTCTTGACAAAAAATAATCCAATCCAAACAGGTCCTATAACATGAAATAAACATTGTGTGTCTCACATTTTGCCGCGGCACGCAGTTTTCCCAATCTGGTGCACTTGGACCCTATTCCCACAGCCAATGAATCTATATGTCTAGGATTTGTTGCGAAAACTGAAGTGTGTAGACTTGTTTCTTCCCCATCGCAAAATTTTCAAGTTGATGCAAGTGTAGTTGATAGATATATAGCCATTAATATTGTTTGAGGACAAGAAAAGAGAAGAAAAAGGTGAAATATAATGGACAAGCAAGTTAGTAGGAGCCATAAGTTTGCAGAAAGCCTATCACGATCTCTTTCATCGGTGGCCTTTAGCTTTAACTATGAACAGGATTGAGACTGGGATTCTGCAATACATACACTAAAATTTCTAATGCTATTTGACTCTTATTCTATATCTTAAGCATCTAGCTCTTTGTATTCTGAACCTAGTGTCAGCTTTGTTGATCATTTGAGGAACATTTTTCGGGTCTTAGTCTTGTTATGATTGCGGACTAAAATGATTCATTAGATCAACTGAGCTACACTAAGAGTCATAGAGATGGAGGTGGTCGAGATTCGAGTTTAATCATGTACATTCAAAATCTCAAGTTATCAACAAAATATACGTTAACCTTTCTTATGATTGTCAGACTCAAGTATATTACCAATGTACCCTTTAGATTTTGCTTTAGATGGTTGAAATTCAGTATATTCTATAGAAGGATATGTCGTTATATGCATTTTATTAATGTATAATATGCGACATATAACATTTCAATTCATACAGATCGTGCTATTTGTTTCGGGTTTATATAAAGCTGATACAAAACAATGCACAAAACCAGAACACAAGCAACCATCTACAAATACTGCTCCAGGCTAGGTAACCGTGGCGTCGGAATAAGAACAAGAGTTTCGGCCTTCTTCAAAACCATCCCAAACTTCCCAGAGAGATCAACCTTTGTTCCTAATGGAAGCTTCCAGTCAAAAGAATGCAAGAGTGAAGCTAGCAAATACGAGGCCATCCTCTCGGCCATCGAGATCCCCACGCAAATTCTCCTCCCCGATCCAAATGGGAGATAACTGAAGTCGCTTCCATTGAAATCACGATTGGTTGATGCGTCTAGAAATCTCTCGGGTTTGAACTTCAATGGATCTTCCCATATCGAAGGGTCCCTTTGAATTGCCCACACATTTACGAGCACTCGACAGCCTGTTAAGGATTTCAATAGAGATTAGAGAGAAAAGGTAAGTTACGAAGATATTCGGCAGGATGCCACATTTGCTTATACCGTGTCTATTAGTAATATGTATGCCCTAAAGGCCATTATATGGATAGTGGAAATTTGGACATATATCTATGGAGATAGATGAATTTCTTGCTCAACGTGATAGTGCGCTATCTGGTTTACTTTATCTGTACATGTAGATTTAATCATTTACACATGTTGATAAAGCCCAAAGATATTTGCTTGACTACTGTGATTATGATACGGATCATACTAGTGGAGCACATGTAGTCTATAAGCATATCCTTGAACTGTTCCTAGTCGAGAGTGTATCGAGACAGGGTATCGATATTCCAGAGTAGACTAGCGTATACCATTCTTGTCCCATATGATGGGCGATGGATGATCCCATATCCATCTGGTGAGGAGACACCAAAGATTGTATGCGGGTGCTCAGTGGAGACTGGGTACACTGAACGGACTCGCCGAGAACTCCTATGTGGTATTATATCTATCGTCGGATAGCAGTTCTCAGGGAACACTGGTACAGGTTAGTCTGTAGACCCGAGATCGTCATAGAGTCTTGTGTGTCCTCCCACTATACTTTGATCTCCACCCTACCACGGCTCTACTGAGTCGTGCAAACAGGTGGTCTTTGGGTACAGTCTCGAGGCACATGGAGGCAATGAGCGATAGGAGGGGTTTCGTCTCTCCCGGTATTGGGGGTTGATGTTGTGCTATGCTCGATTGGCTATAACATGAAGTCCCTGGCCAGGGCTGCTGAGATTTACTGATAAGAGTTATCAGTAGTTTCTCAATCTGTTATGAGCCATACACCAGCATGACTTATTGAGTTACTGGGGTCGACGATTCCATCCCTAGACTCGATATGCAGCATATCTGACGAAGAGACCGGACTGTACGGTAAGTGTTGCCAGTTGGCTCGACGGGAGTTTTTACAGCTTCGCTGGTTTTATTCTGATCGTTTCAATACCCGGGTGGCCGTTATGTTTAGCTGATCTCTTGCGGCTTGTAGATGTTTGATATGATCATCATCTACTGCCGGCGTATTGACGAGTCTTAGAGTCCCACAATGAAGTTTCCTGGCTCAGGCAAAAAGATGTGGTGTGTATATGAGATATGCGCGGGACCCGATTAAATACGGTTATATGATAACGTATATTAATCGGGCATTTTCTATTTGTCCGATCGTATGAGATATGACCGGTTTGCTAAATCAAGTGTTGATTTAACAAATTACATTTAGATTAAATCTTTAATTAAATTCTTTTGTATGCATGCATGTATGCATATGATGATGTGCATGGACACATACATGCATACATAGTATCATGGTTGATGATACAAGAATGGTGGCAATGCAAGACTTATATTGAAGCTTTTAATTTGTATTTATCATTTTAAGTTAATATAAAGAATATCCACTCATGCTCCTTTATTCTTTAGTGGGTAAGCTTTATTTAACTTAATGAAAAGAATTTCCACCCATGCTTAATTCTTTATGAAAAGAATTTCCACTCATAATTATAGTGGTAATGGAATAATGGTGATTATTCCTTCTCATCACTATAAATAGCTTCATATGTGATATGAAACATACAATAAAACAACAAGGAAAAATTGTGAACAAGGGTGTGAAGAAAACAAGTTATCATATGTGATATGATAGAAAGCTCAAGCCACCATTATCTTCTTCTTCCTCTCTTGATTTCTCTCTTGAGTGAAGTTGATAAAAGAAAGGATTTCAATTGAAGAACATAAACCACATTATCATACTACACACATCTAGCCGATTTGTGTAGGGTGTTTGCTCTACTTCGTTTGCGAAACAAGTTAGGCAAGGAGCTTTGGGCAAAGGGACTTCGGGTGGATCATCGTGGACAAGAAAGGCTTCCATCGATCCGTTCCAAACTCTCATATTGCCAAGGAGTCACCGAGGGAGATCTACAAAGGTTGTAATCTCTACTCTTAGTGATAGTTTTACATTTGCATGTGATGCTTATTTGTATGAATCCCTAAAACTTCTAGTTTCGATTCTTGTCGAGTTAACTTAGCACCTCTAAAATTTTGATTATGCCATATGTGATGCTACCGAACCCTTGACGAGGTGCTAGGCTAGCCCTACAGTATCGTTTTGCAGACAAGTGAACAAATTTTTTAAAGTTACGTAAGTAAATAAAAATAAAATCGAATTAAAGTACCTTCAGGAATGCTGTATCCCCCAATTGTACATGATGAACTCGGACAGTGTGGGACTAACAGAGGGACAGGCGCATGCAGCCGGAGCCCCTCTTTGATGACCGCACGCAAGTAGTGAAGTTTGGGAATGTGACGCTCTTCTACAATGTTGTTTCCTCCTACTACTTGGTCTAGTTCTTCTTGTGCTCGTCTCATTATCTCAGGGTTCTGCATCATCTCTGCCATGGCCCATTCCATTGCGGTTGCTGTAGTATCCGTTCCCCCGACAACCATGTCCTGTGTATGTAATGGAGATTGTGATTATATGTTTCGTTATGGGTGGTTCGGCACTTCAAAGAAAATGCTAGTTGCAGAATTCAAACAAAATTATATTTATCGATACCACATGAACAGACGCGCCTAAGACATCATAGACAGATGAACTCATGTCATATATAAAAGATCAATGTGTATCCAGAATCTTACAATGAGAAGGCTCTTGAGGCGACTCATGGTGAACGGCGTCTTGCTATCGCCCCCTTCCGCCTCCATCCTCAGCATAACCTCCAAGAAATCGTTCCTTTCCCCCTCCCCCGCTCTCCTCTTATCGATAACAGACCTAATAAACCGATCAAATCTTTTAGCACAGGCATCCATTTTCCTCTCAATCCCTTGCAAGTCGAACCTCGCAAGAAACGGGAAGAGATCTGAAACATTAGGCTGTCCTACAAGCTCCAAAATCTCCGCTGCCAGCTCTTTAAACTCCTTCGTGCTAACAGTATTGCAGTCCTCACCCTCCATCGTACCTCCCCAGATCATGCTCGTTGTCACGTTCAACACCGTCAAGAAAATCTGCTCTCCAACATCCACCGCTTCGTTCGCGTTGTTCAGCAAGCGGCTTACGGTAGCCCGTACCTCCCTGCTCAAGTCATGATCTTTTCTTAATGCCTAAATCCCATTGCTCAGTGACGCATACAGGAATTTTGACAAGAGGGGGCACAAAAAAGGTTCTGGATCTCTATTAATAACTATAAGTAAATAACATATAAAACCTATAATACAAATATGAGCCGTACAGAAAGTTTAAGCTACTTTGATTTTGAAATTGGTGGCAACTCATAGATTGTAGCAACTTGCAGTGCTGTTAGGATTGAACAAGAGAAGAATGATAAAACAGAAAGCATAGAAGATTGTGTTTATGTTAGGATTTGGAAAAGTCATATTTTACGCTAATTTTCTTTCTTACTTCCACAAACACCCCCGTAATCATCTTTTAATCTCTTCATTATTTATAAAAAAAAAAGACTATTAAATCTTCTGAATACTTCAAACTTCTTGTAATAATTATCTTTGGCTTTAGTCTTTTTGTATATTTTTAGCGGTTCAAACCTTTTGGGCATCAAAACAAAAGTTGTTAGCTTCATCTTTTCAAGATTTTTGCTTAAATATAATCATATTAGAGTGTGTGTTGTTAAAGTCATTGTGCTATAATAATAATGAATGGAGGAATTATTATTAATTACCAGTATTTTTGCACGTGAAAATATTAAGATATACATACAAAAATATAAATACATAATACATATTTAGGATTTATTTTGTAATACTTAAAATATATGAAATGTTGTCGCTTACTTTTAGCTTATTATATCATTTTAATGACCAACTCTGTTTCAGATAATAATAACAAAATTACTTAATTAACCTGGATTCTGCTTTTGCCTAACCAAGGAAATCATTATATTAGAGAAGTTTTATTATGTATGTAATCATATAAATACATATGTTTAGTGAAATGTTATATGTTTATAATACTATTAAAAATTTATTTATGTTTCATGTCTAATAAGTTATGTTATAAATAATTGTGGTGTGTATCTATCAACTTGTTCAAATTATTTTTTCATAAATATGTTAATTAATATGGTTCTTTTTGAAGAAAAAAAAGAATAGAGCCACCTATCTTATGAAAAAAGTAGATAATTTTTATGATGCCACTATGAATTTTAATTATAATAATTATGGTAATTTGTCAAAAAGCCGCCCGGCTCCGGAGTTGTCTAAAAATCTCTTTATTATCAAAATTGCTAGGAAGGACCCACTCTTCAAAATCTTTGTGAAAAAATCCATGGACTGTATGCATTTAGGGATTGTATTCTATTTTAAATACAATCACAAAAATAACCCTCCCCCCTTTCTGGACGGTGTTTAGATATTACAGACAACTACTTAAATATTTACAGGCAATGCATTCAACGTAAATATTGCATACAATATTTAGATATTACAGGCAACTGGTCAGATATTATAGACAACCATTGAGATATTACATGAAAGGCTTCTGGTGGGAAATTGGATTTTTGGTGGGAAAAAAAAGTATATATTGAGAGGAAAATGAAAACATAATAGATATTATAGACAAGTGTTTGGATATTACAAGTAATGATTGCTTTAAATCTAGCTGTAAAGTACTAGCAACCCACATGGATAATGAGCATTTTGGGTTATACCAAAGTACAAAAAGAGAGTTTTATACCAGGGTTTTTTTATTAGGCCCAGGGTTTTTTTAACAAGGCCAAAAAGCCCAGATGTTTTTACACAAGTTCTGAACGGGACAAAGGCTTTTTGACAATTTACCCTAAGTTTTAAGATTATTATCACTAGTAACATGCACGTGTACGATGAGGAAAAATAATCACGTGTCATGATTTTTTTATACTTCCTTGATGGTCATTAGTCTAAGGATATTTTTACTAAGTTTGTTCATTTTCCAAAATAAAGATATTGTGTATTGAAAATTTTTGAAGGGTATACAGTTAATTACATGTATATGAAAAAATGACATGACATGCACTAGAATACTCACATGCATTTTTGTGTTGTTCATATGAATTCGAGTTATAATAATAGAGATTATTATTGTGAATAATAGAACCCAAACCTACCGCTCACCTACGAGAAGTTTTGAGAGCTATGGTGTCCGTGGCAAAGGAACTATTATTTATCAGTTAAGAAAGTTGTCACCTGCGACGAAGGGTGTACACGGCATCCAGACAGGCCGGGCTCAGCATCTTATGGACGGACACTTTACGGAGCATCCGTCAGGTGGGGCCCAGCGGGCTCCAGACGATGCTGCACCCACCGTAGGTCATGACGCGGCCGGCGGTCGGCACGTCATGGTTGGCTAGGACGTGGTCGAGGTCGCGGAAGACCTCACGGGCTCGGCTCGGGGAGGAGACGACAATGCAGGGCTTCAACCCCAGGTTGAGTCGGAAGATGGGGCCATAGGTCTGGGAAAGACGGGTGAAGTAGGTGTGGAGCTCGGGGTGGAGGAAGGGGAGGCTGCCGAGGATGGGGAGGCCGGTGGGGCCCGGCGGCTTTGGCGCTAGATGGCGGCGGCGGAGGATGAGGGTGGTGTACCAGAGGAGAAGAAAGAAGGCGGCTATGGAAATAAAATTGGAGAGGAGAGGATTTGGTGACTGAGAGCTCCATGGTTGAACCGAGTTCCAATCAGTGGTGCTGCGTGGCTTATAACGAAGGCTATTAATTAGCTGTCCAATCTGCATGCATGAATTGTAGCCATACACAGAGAGAGAGAGGATGAAATTTGATGTCCGTGTCCTGGATCAACCCTGATCTGATACCAAATGTTAAAATTCAGAGGCCGGCTCTATAACCACTAGTAGAATTAAGGAAGATGGAATCTTAATTTGGAGCAACTCATTACAATAGAGGTTCATTGTCGTTTCTCTCCGACTTACATAGTATTATTTAGTGGAGTTTCTTGGGTTTTTTTTTGGGAAATAGGGTAGTTTTTATTTAAAATTATTAAAATGGGGAGGTTTGATTTAAAATTGTAAAAATAGAACGGTTTGAGGGGGAGCCGGTTTAGAGGACGAGTTCCTAGAACCCGCCTCCTATACTTTATAGGAGAGAGCGGGGTTGAACCCGACCTCTCCATTTTGCCATGGAGGGCCCGCCCTCTCCTATATGAAGGAGAGGGCGGGTTCTGGGAACCGCCATATTTTAAATTAAATAAAATTATTTTATTTAAAACAAAATTCGTAAAATTCGAAAAAATTAAATAAAGAAAAATTCAAGACATATAAAATAATTTTATAATTTTTCGAATTTTTCTTTATTTAATTTTTTCGAATTTTGCTTTAAATAAAAAATATATATATATATATATATTTTTATAAAATATGGCGGGTTTCCAGAACTCGCCCTCTCCTTCATATAGGAGAGGGCGGGTTCTAGGAACCCATCCTCCATATAAAAATGGAGAGGGCGGGTTCCTATAGAACTCGCCCTCTCTTATAAAATATAGGGGGCGGGTTCTAGGAACCCGCACTCTATACTGGGGAGGGGGTAGGGTCCAGGAAACTTCCATATTCTGCTAATTTTAAAATAAAATATCCTAATTTAATAATTTTAAATATAAAATACCCTATTTCAAAAAAAAAACCCGAGTTTCTTATCTCTAACGACTTAGATGTTGAAACTTCATTACTTAGTTACAACCTGAGAAATTCATAATCGATATGATGCATGTTGATATACATATGACTTAAAACCTATATACACGAAACATTATGTGATTTTTATAAATTTATCATGCATATTATAAAGATGAAACATATTCTATTATGGCTAAAAGGAGACTGCGGTGTCCCTGCAGCCCCTGGTTTGCAGTGCCCTCTCACGTAGGAGGACTTTTGCAGAAAAGCCTTTGGACTGTCGAGGGACTTTTCTACAAAAGTGCCTCCCTTATGTGTGAGGGGGCACTGTAGGTCGCCCCCCCGCCCCCACCCCACCAATCAACCTCTTCTTTTATGGTAATATTGTTGATTTCCGATGAAAACTAAAACATCAAGATAATCATAAAAGATATGTGGTGTACATAAATAAATAAGTTGTTAACCATGTAGATTAACATGAACAATATAGAACTAATATTTTGTATGAAGTTGATTTTTTGACTGCCTTTGAAGAAAACTCCATAATTGTTTTGGCCCTCTTGTACAGCATCCTGTTATCATCTTGGGTTGCGAAAATGTTATGGTTGGGAAGAATTTTAGGCCACAAGAAATCAATTTGAGTCAGACAAATTGTAGGTCCCCGATTGTGATGCAATAGAACTAATATTTTGTTGCTCAATTCGGTTTTCAAAAATTAAATAAACAAAATCATTAATCTTTGTCAATCACTGATAATGAAGTTTACAGGAAAGACGTATGCACTTGAGTATACTGACCTAAAAAAGATACTGCCTCCCTCTAGACAGGTTTACAGTAGAGATTCAATCCCAAAATACAACTCTCCCAGCCCTTTTAGTACTCCGGCTTGCACAAGTCGCCGGAGCGGCGTTTGTACCCTTTTCTGTTTCGAAATTAGATGCTCGAATGCTATGTATGTAGTGGAAAGAAGAAGAAAGAATCTGTGTGTGTTCTTTTCGTTTTTTGGTATATCACATTTGCCTTTAGCGAATGGCTTTATATAGCCTTTTAAACGGTTGGGACCGAATAAGTATTATCGACAGTTGAAATCGTTTGTAAAACCGTTACCGACGGTTGCAACCGTTCCTTAAAACTGTTCACAACCATTCTTAGGAATTGCCGCCGGTTGACACCGTTGGTGCAAACTTCAGCGATTGGTGAAAACTTTAGCAACGATTGAAACTGTCGGTGAAAACCTTTTCAAAATATAATTGATAAATAAAATATTTGACAAAAATATTTATTAATATAATAAGTTTTGACTTTTGTCTTTTATGCATTTGCGGCAAATCTAAACGACCCAAAAAGAAAACTGAACCCAAGGCAATTGTTAGTGGCACAAATATCATATTTTTTAGAAACGGGGCCTGCAATGTACTTGCAGTGGTCTCATCCAAAGACAACTGGGATCTATGGATTTTATTGCAAAATCACCTCTGGACGCCAGGCCCTTGAAAGTTATTTTTTAATGATGCGACGTTTCTGGGAATGGTTTCATTTCGAAAAAAAATCCACTTTACAAAAAAAATAATAATCTAACACTGTATTATATATAAATTATAATAGAATATTGAAATGTTTAATTGGCTTCGAACTCCAGGAGTGGAGGTGTCCACAAATTAACACTTTCATGGTAAATTCTTGGATCTTCTGGATGCGTGTATGTTGTGTGCTTGTGTGTGATGTGAGTGTGTTGTATGCATATGTCAGAACTTACGGGCTAGTACCAAAATAAATAAATAAGTAAATAAATAAATGTTTAGTTGGGTCCCACCTCATGAGTGGAAGGAGTGCTTGGAGAAATTGGAGCCATACCTTGTGTACAATATCCTGTTCCTTTTATGTGGATGAAATTAGTACGAGAATAAATATTATAAATCTTGATTCGATGGTATGAAACTTGTCGGATAAACATGTTTGTGATGGTTATATACACAAATATATGTTGATTTTAGCAATATTAAGATGGTACAATGAATTAATATTCATTGGTAATAAATAAATTCGTGATAACAAAGATTCAAAAATATGTATGTTGGTTAATTTCTACTTTCATATTCCTTTGACATGTCATGTACTTTCGGCAATAATAAAGAAGTCCATAAGATAATGAGATTTTTACTAAAATATCGTGGGATGCTTCGCTGATTACTAAAAATTCTCTCCATACTTGATCTTTACTTAAAAGACCTCCGTTCATTCAAATTGCACTAAAAAAATCCTCACTAGTTTTCTGTCATGCCCCTCTTCTCGGTGTACGGGAAAGGGGAACGCCATGAGGCTGCTACATATTTACTTTGAAGTAAACACGCTAAGCGTATCTAAGCAATATAAGTAAAATGCACAAGAGATAAAATATATCAGCAACTTTATTCATTAATATTCTATTACAGTACATGGAAAAGTAAATACAAGGAATGGAAAGCGATGCCTAAATAATAGCATAACTGAAATAAAAGAAAAAAAATGTACAAGTGAAGCCTAGTGATCGTGCTGCTCAGTGGTCTGCTCCAAATGCTCCTGGTTGGTCTCGTGCTCCTCAGAGTCGGGCCCTCCTGACGACATTCCAAAGAAAGAATAGAAATAGGAATGTCGTCAGTGAACAATCGCTCGGTAAGTCCAAAGAAAGAGAGAGAAGAATAGACAGGAAGGAAAATATATCTATTATAATGTTCGATTGTTATATGGACGTAGTTGTTTGTAGCTTGGATAGACGGATTCATGTTGCATGTTGTGAATGGAATACACAGAAAAGAGAGTATATTATTATAATGTTGAATTTAGTGTTAACGTTATTGTTTGTAGTTTGGTACAGAAGAATGCCAGTGTATACGAGATGGGTCTCTATATGCTAGAGACCAGGACAAACGGAATGTATAAGGAACCTTTAAGCCACGGTACAACAGCAACGGAATATAAGTTAGGTGTCTTAATCTTACTGTTTCGTGCCACTTTTAACACCTTCCGTACCAATCTACCCCTTAAACCCCGTAGTGTTTTGTTTGTATTGTTTGTCTTGGATGACTGGCCGTAACAATGATATCAGTAAACGGATGTAACTGTATAATCATGTAAATGGAATAATTGGAGAATCATGTAAATGGATGTATATCCATGGTTCGGTTCAGTCAATATAGATTGAATGTATTGAATAGATTGAATATAGGGATTCATGTTGAATCAGAATATTGTAAATTGTAGATTGTACTTGAATCATATTCAAGTAAGATTTTAATGAGACTCAAACTGAGTCAGATAATTAGAAAAGTAAATTGAAGTCCTGATTGTTTTGATATTATCGGTAACCGCTGCACATGGGCGGCAGGATTTGTATCTTTTTCAAAGACGATTACCCTGTTGATAACACCGTTGTTAAGTTGTCTATCTTAAATAGGCAAGCACCCACTTCTCCGGCTCCCTGAAGCTCAAGAGATTGGTCCCGCTTAAACCTATATTTGCTACGGTCCTCAGGGTAAATTATAGAACTTGAGGGGGTTTTATGTAAAAATACTCTTGTATAGTTTTCAAAATACACCCCAAGTATTTATTAATCGTTTTTAGAGTTGTAATAAATGTAGATTTTATATTGTAATATTTCTAGTGAAAATATCCTATTTTCATAATAATTGGTATTTATTTGTAATATTGGTTTTGTATGGAATTCATGGTATTTTAAGGTAAATTGATTCTTATGATTTTTAGAAAAAGATGGAATATTTATATCATAACAAAATAGGTATTTTATTGATAAATATACATATATTTATACAAAAATAATCTTAATATATATTTTATATTCTAAAAATCTCATTTTCTTAAGATGTCGTATTTTAAATCTTTCGAGACCGAATTCTCCTTGCGGAGGTCTGAATCTCGCACTACTAAGCCCGAGAATGTGCGATAATCCGCACCATCCCGAACGGTTTCCCGAAATAGGTTGTAGCGGCGTATTGCAAAGATTCGTTAAAAATACATATCTTGTAGAAAAATGTTTTTATAAGTCGGAGGTAGTTATGTGTAAACTCGTATTTTCCCAAATCTATATTCCCAAAATATCATCGTTCTATGTTACATATGAGTGTTGTCAGGAGGTAGGTCATTACCTCGTGAGTTTTCTAAAGGCGATATAAGCAAATATGATAAAAAATATCGTATGTAAAGTTTATGATATTTAAACGTAAAAGTGCAATAAAAATTGCATAGTATGGTATTTGTTATGAAATACCTAAATTAGCAAAAAAATATGATTTTACAGGTTTATCATTAATTTTACCAATATATAAAAATTTACTATAATTTTTCCATGTTTTAATATTAAGGAACTAATTATCGATAACCTTTATTTATCACTGTAGAATAATTACATTTATTCATGCAAAAGTTGTCCCGGTCATGATAGTTGTTTTAAGACTTAGTTCCATATGTCCAAGCATGAATCTGGGGTTGTCCGTTACCCCGTGATTTTATCGTGAAGGATAACTGCTAAAAGTTCATCATATTATTATGGTTTAATATCGTTTTTAATCGCCAAAACTCGTAAAATAGATAATACAGTACAAACATCATAATTAGGTTTTGGAATTTTTTTCACAGATAGATATTGTTATGATGAAGATAACAAGAGATCAAGTGTTGAGAGATATTATCTGAAATGATCTAGAAAAATGAAAGTTGGCAAGCGTCGGGTTGTACTAGAAATTGTATATCTAGAATCCGAAAATTATTTTGCCTTTAGGACTTGGTCCAGAGTCTAGAAAACTAGAAGGGGAAGCTCTGGGAATTTTTTAAGATTTTTGTGTCTAACAGATAATATTTGGGGAATTTTAGAAGTTCATGGCTATTTATAGGGATTTCTGAAATTAAAAAACTGTTTATTTATTTATTTAATTGCTACAGTAACCGACCAGATCCGACCATTGGCCGACTAGATCTAACGATCCACTTTCTCTCACGTGTGTGGGTCCCGGCTGAAAAATAAAATAAAACAAAATAATTTTTAATATTTAAAAATGTTTTTTAATTGTTTTTGGCTTCTAAAAATTATTTAAAAATAGAAAAAATATTTTAAAAATCTGAAAAAAATATATAAAATGTATTTTGATATTTTATATCTTTTGCAACCAAATTTGGTCTAAAATAGATCTCCTTGTCGGTTATAAAAAAATCCCCTTCGATAAAAAAAACATTTAAATTCTAAAAAATTATCAAAAATTCCTAAAAATTCCTAAAAATCATATTAATTTATTTTAATCATGGAAAGATATATTTAAAGTGTTTTATACCAATATAAGCAGTAAAATAATGGTTTTGACCTCGAAAAAATTATAAAATGTTTTTATTACGTATTTAAGGTACACAGTCGTTACAATCTACCCTTCTTAGAAAAATTTCGTCCTCGAAATTTACAATTATATAAGGTCTAATTTACAAATAGGAAAGGATATCTTGCACGCATGTAATCCTCACGTTTCCATGTTGATTCTCCTAGTGAATCCTTTCTCTACATTACTCGTACCAAGTTTACTTCCTTGTTCCTAAGTGACTTTACTTTTCTGTCCAGGATTTCAACAGGTTGTTGCTCACAAGATAGATCCGTCTGTACAGTGAGCTCAGAGTGATCAAGGACATGGCTGGGGTCACTCACATATTTTCGGAGCTGGGATATGTGGAACACGTCGTGCACTCCTTCCAATGAGGGTAGAAGTGTCAAGCGTTATGCCACTTCTTTGACTCGTTCGAGTATATCGAACGGTCCAATGTACTTCGGTCTTAATTTACCCCGTCTTCCAAAACGAATCACTCCACGGTTCGGAGATATCTTCAAAAATACATGTTCTCCCGATTGGAACTCCAAGTGACGGCGCTTTGCATCAGCCCGGTGTTTCTGTCGATCCTGGGCTATGCGCATCCTTTCTCTGATAGTAAGAACCACATCAACAGTCGTTACTATCATCTCTGGTCCAAGAAGTTTCCTATCTCCGATGTCGTCCCAACTTAATGGTGATCGACACTTCCTTCCATACAATGCTGCAAAAGGTGTCATTCCTATACTTGCTTGGTAGCTGTTGTACGAAAACTCCACAAGATGTAGGTGATCCTCCCACGATCCTTTGAAGTCTAACATATATGCTCTGAGCATATCCTCCAAGATCTGAATAGTTCGCTCAGACTGACCATCTGTTTGTGGATGATAAGTCGTGCTGAAGTTCAGACTTGTTCCCAAGCTCGCTTGCAGACTCTGCCAAAATTGCGATCGGAACCTGGTGTCACGATCGGAGACAATGCAGACCGGTACTCCATGAAGTCTCACAATTTCCTCCATGTACTTCTTTGCTAGTGTCTCAGTTGATTGTCCAACTCGAAATGGGATGAAGTGAGCTGACTTTGTGAGTCGATCCACAATAACCCATACTGCATCGTTACCCTTTGTGCTGCGAGGAAGAGCAGTCACAAAATCCATTGTGACGTGTTGCCACTTCCATTCCGGGGTTGGTAACGGTTGAAGTAGTCCAGCTGTCCTGTGATATTCAGCCTTTACTTGCTGACACACCAAGCATTTAGCGATACTTCTGGCTACTTCACGCTTCATTCCATACCAACAGTAATTCTGACGTAGATCTTTGTACATCTTTGTACCTCCAGGGTGTACTGAGTAGGGAGAGCTGTGAGCTTCTTTCATTAACTCTTTCCGAACAGAACCTTTTAGTACACATAATCTGCTGCCGTATCTCAAAGATCCGTCTTCATGGATGATGAAGTCTGTTCTGATTCCATTCTCCACTTGTTCTTTGATCCTTTGCAACTTAGCATCACTTGCTTGAGCTACTTTGATCTGATTGACAATAGTTGATTGAACTTGTAAATTCATCAAACTTGAAGCATTGCCTGGCATGACTACTTCAATCTCCATCTGATGCAAGTCTTGTTGAAGCTTCCATTGAGCGGTGAGATTCATTGATAAAGGTTGACGACTAAGAGCATCAGAAACCACATTTACCCTCCCTGGGTGATATTGCAAGTTGATGTCAAAGTCCGCCATGAGTTCTAACCATCTTCTCTGCCGCATATTCAACTCCTTCTGAGTAAACACGTACTTCAGGCTCTTATGATCTGTGTAGATGTTCACTCGTTCACCAAGTAGATAATGTCACCAAATCTTAAGAGCAAGGATGACGACTGCCAACTCCAGATCTTGCGTCGGATAATTGTGCTCATGAATCTTCAGCTATCTTGAAGCATAAGCCACAATTTTACCGTGTTGATGTAGAACACATCCTAATCCCTTACCGGATGCATCGCAATGCACTTCGAATCCTCCAGATTGATCTGGTATGACGAGAATAGGCGCTAATGTCAACCTTGACTTGAGTTCTACGAAAACTTGTTCGCATGCTTCTGACCACACAAATTCTTCATCTTTACGTGTGAGCTTGGTCAGGGGTGTTGCTATCTTTGAAAATCCTTCAATGAACCTTCTGTAATATCCAGCTAAACCCAAGAAACTCTGAATGTCCTTCACTGACTTTGGTGTAGGCCATTCGCTAACTGATGAAACTTTCGCTGGATCCACAGAGATTCCATCACCTGATACGATATGTCCAAGAAAACCAACTTTCTTTAGCCAAAACTCATACTTGCTGTACTTGGCATATAGTTGATGTTGTCGTAGAGTTTTCAGGACAATTCGTAGGTGTTCGACATGTTCTTTCCGATTCTTAGAATACACCAGGATGTCATCGATGAAGATGACAACGAACCTGTCTAAGTATTCCCGGAAAACCTGATTCATTAGGTTCATGAATATTGCTGGCGCGTTGGTCACTCCAAATGGCATTACAAGAAATTCGTAATGTCCATAACGAGTTCTGAAAGCCGTTTTGTGGATATCAGACTCTATGACCTTCACCTGATGATAAGCTGAACCAAGATCTAACTTAGAGAATACACAAGATCCGCTTAGCTAATCGAATAAATCATCGATGCGCGGAAGTGGATACTTGTTCTTTATGGTTACTTCGTTCAAGGCTCTATAATCAATGCACATTCTGTATGAATCTTCCTTCTTCTTCATAAGCAGTACTGGTGATTCCCAACTTGACGTGCTGGGAAGAATCCAACCTTTCGCCAATAATTTGTCCAACTGAGTTCGGACCTCCTTCAAACCTTCCGGACTTAACCGATAAGGTGCTTTGATCACTGGTTGTGCTCCTGGTACTAAATCAATACTGAATTCAAGAGCTCGATCGGGAGGCAAACCTGATATATCGTCAGGAAACACATCGCCGAACTCTCGAACCACTTCTGGCCTTGATTCTTCCTCTGCTTGAGTTGCTGCGATCACTGCTTCCTTCTGCTTCGCCTTGTAAGTACTTGGCTCCAGGGTACGGTCTCCACTTTTGAAATAGAAGACCGGATGGTCTGGAATCTCGAATACCACCCTCCTTTGGCAACAGTCGATGGTAGCATAAAAGGTTCCGAGCCAATCCATACCTAGAACTACATCGAAGTTCGGTATGTCCAGCACCTTGAAGTCAGCATAGAATTCTCTGCTGCAGACGACTACTGGACACAAGTCGTATCCCGTTGTTGTCTTTAGAACGCCTTTCCCTGAACTGACATTCCAGCTGGATACAAGGGGTTTAACTGGAATCGCATGTGTTCGGACGAACCGTTGTGACATAGAGCAATGGGATGCTCCAGTATCAAACTGTGCTAGTGCAGGAAGTGAGGCTACTAAGATTGTACCTAAGTTATGTGGGATAGGTTTTAAGTATAGGGAAAAATATGTAAGTAGGTATTAAAGATTGAAAAGAAAGCTTGAAAAGAAAGTGTTACAGATTCAAGGAAAGTTTGGTGATAGAAGTACTGATAGTGTATGAAAAATAACAAAGTGGTACAAGGGTTTGAAAAGGTTGAAGGAAAATACCAGTGTTACCTTGAATGAAAAAAATAGAGTTAGGATAGATTCAACGAATATGAAATGGTAATATTTCAAGGAATATGAAATTGTAAAGAATGTTTTTAGTTGTTGTTTCTTGTGTTATATTGCTTAGCTTTATCCATACAGTATTGACCTGCATGGACCACCAACAAAACCTGTCACGTCCCGCTTCCCGGTGTATGGGGAAGGGGAACGCGACGAGACCGCTGCATATTTACTTTGAAGTAAACACGCTAAGCGTATATAAGAAATATAAGTAAAACGCACAAGAGATAAAATATATCAGCAACTTTATTCATTAACATTCTTTTACAGTACATGGAAAAGTAAATACAAGGAATGGAAAGCGATGCCTAAACAATGGCATAACTGAAATAAAAGAAAAAAAAATGTACAAGTGAAGCCTAGTGATCGTGCTGCTCAGTGGTCTGCTCCAAATGCTCCCGGTTGGTCTCGTGCTCCTCAGAGTCGGGCCCTCCTGACGATATTCCAAAGAAAGAATAGAAATAGGAATGTCGTCAGCGAACAATCGCTCGGTAAGTCCAAAGAAAGAGGGAGAAGAATACACAGGAAGGAAAATATATCTATTATAATGTTTGATTGTTATGTGGACGTAGTTGTTTGTAGCTTGGATAGGCGGATTCATGTTGCATGTTGTGAATGGAATACACAGAAAAGAGAGTATATTGTTATAATGTTGTATTTAGTGTTAACGCTGTTGTTTGTAGTTTGGTACAGAAGGATGCCAGTGTATACGAGAGGGGTCTCTATATGCTAGAGACTAGGGCAAACGGAATGCACAAGGAACCGTTAAGCCACGATACAACAGCAACGGAATATAAGTTAGGTGTCTTAATCTTACTGTCTCGTACCACTTTTAACACCTTCCGTACCAATCTACCCCTTAAACCCCGTAGTGTTTTGTTTGTATTGTTTGTCTTGGATGACTGGCCGTAACCATGATATCAGTAAACGGATGTAACTGTATAATCATGTAAATGGAATAACTGGAGAATCATGTCAATGGATGTGTTCCCCTCCGAACGGCGGCCGGGACGTCGGGACGTCCGAATGCCTGGGGTTCGGGGCAGATGCTAATTGGTGCTATCCGTCCACCCCTCCGAAGATGCCAAGTTGATTTGTGGCACCATGTGTCGAAGGTTCAGACGGATGCGTCCGATGTAGCAGACTTCGTCAGATTCCCCCTCATTTGAGGGGTTTTTGATTGTGGGGACGCTCTTCCCTGCAGGCGCAAGCCCCTGCAGTTAATTACGCTACCGCTTTGCGGTAACAACTTTCTCCTTCTCCAGATGGTCACTTCGTGTCGTGGGTGTTTGTTTTATTGCCCGTGGATTGTTTACGGAGACTGAGTTATGTCGTCACCCGTAGGGCGTGGACTAGTCCAAATCCGCATTATCTTAAATTTGGGTTTGGGGGTTTGGTTTAAGGACACGTTAGCCATATTTGAGGCTAAGATCAACTTAAACGTTTGTTAAGGATACGTTAGTCCATTGCATGTATGGTCTTCGGGACCCGTCACCTCTCTGACGACGTTGAAAGATTACAACGACGGATGTCAGAGGAGTTCAGAGATGTACCCTCAAGCCGGAGTTAATTTAGGGGATTCGTAGTCCAATCTGTTTGAAGGTTTAAGGACGCGTTAGCCATTTTTGGAGGCTAAGATCAACTTAAACGGGACCGTTTAGATCCGACAAAAGAGCATATGGAGGGCTCAATTGTTCTAGTTTAGGGACGTTGCGGTCCGTGGGTAGTTTAAGGACGTTGCGGTCCATGGGTAGTTTAGGGACATTTCGGTCCGTTGGTAGTTTAAGGACATTGCGGTCCGTGGGTAGTTTAAGGACATTGCGGTCCGTGGGTAGTTTAGGGACATTTCGGTCCGTTGGTAGTTTAAGGACATTGCGGTCCGTGGGTAGTTTTAAGACATCTCGGTCAAGGTTAAGGACGTCATAGTCCATGGGTTTAAGGACTCCACAGTCCGGTATGTGCTCTGGATGCTTCACACGGGTTCACTGCCGTGCTAGGCGAGGACCAGGCTCCGCTCTGGATGCTTCGCATGGGTTCACTGCCATGCTCTGCGAGGACCAGGATCCGCTCTGGACGTTTCCCACGGGGTCAAAGAGTGACGTTATCCGCTTTCCACGTAACCAGGAAGTTTAGCATTAGGCATGGGTTTAAGGACCCCACAGTCCATATCATGAATGGTCATCGGGACCCGTCACCTCTTTGAAGACATTGAGGGATTACAATGCCAAGTATCAAAGGAGTGAAGAGATGTACCCTAGAACCGGGGTGGATTAAATAGTCCCTGGCCCAATTTGGGTCAAGACTGATCAATTATGTTATGAGCTCATTAGCCCAGTTAATCACAAATTGAGGACTTATGGCCAGCTTGGGCTAAGTCCAGTCAGGTCTGGAATATTGACTCTTGCTGGTCTATTGAAGGAGAGGCTTTGCCTCTATCCATTTAGCCAATTGGGCCAAAGCCTAGTGTTAAACACTACAGAGCAATCAGTGTTGAACACTGGGCATGCGGTTAACAAGTTAGTGTTTAACACTAAGAAATAATTGGTGTTAAACACCAGCAATAAGGCTTCTCAAATTAGTGTTAAACACTAAAACGGATCAGTGTTGAACACTGCAAATGAAGCTTTTTAATTAGTGTTGAACACTAAGGCCCAACAATATTTTAACACTGATTTCGAGAGTTTCAATTTAGTGTTAAACACTAAGACAAGAGGGGTCACGTGGCAGCACGTGAGAGCGCCCTTCCTTCATTTGTTCTGCTGAAATTACTGTGTCTTTGATAGCATCACGTGTCAGCACGTGATGGGCATTCAAATGCCTATGTGTTAAGGCTTCTGCTGAAAGTCACGTGGGTCACGTGGGGTGCTGCCTCAAAGGGGTTTTCTGTAAGGCTTTTTGGGGGGGTCACGTGGTGACACGTGACCCTGCCTTAATGTGGTTTTTCAGAGGATTTGTTACTCCTTTAGGAATTAAATTCCAGAGACTTTTAATTTCAGAGGAATTAAATCCTTCTTTCTTTTGAAGACTTGTATAGAGTTTAACTCTGAATTTTCTGTGGGATTTAAATTCCTCGTTTATGTGAAGGGCTGAATAGGGTTAAACCCTAATGAAAGTTTTTGAGGAAATGATGATTAAGGGAATTAAATTCCCGTTGTTTCAACAGAACTAAGTTCTTTAATTAGGGTTAAACCCTCTCTTTTTTTGTTCTGAAGGAATTAAATTCCCATGACATAGGGTCTAGCCCTACTTTTATTTTGGAGGAATTAAATTCCTATAGTTCTGTGAGAATTAAATTCTCATGCCTGCACTCCTTCTCTATGTTTTGGATCTGCATGGCAGGATCTCAACCCATTGAGAATTAAATTCTCAACCTTAAGGGGAGATGTGCACTTTGCAGATCCTCTATCAAAGAAAGAAGAAATATGCTCTTCTGCTTTTTTATTATCAGAGTTAAACTCTGTTGAGAATTAAATTCTGCTTCTTTCAAAAGGGCTTCCCTTTCTTACCTAGGGTTTTTTGCAGAAGATCTGAGTCTTTTCGAAGTATCAAAGCTCTTCTCCTTTTCTCCTTTTCTTCTCTGCGCATGTATCTATCTCTTTTTTGTCTCTTGGCTCCTATTTATAGGAGAGGCAGCCGCATCAATCAGTTTTTGACGAATCTTCATTGGGAGATTTGATTTGCATCCATCATTCATTTTGGGCCTTTGGATTATTAGGTGAATTTTATTCACCATTGGATCTTAAATCCAGAGATTCTCCTTTGATATTTTGGTTAGATTTAAGGGGGAAATCTTTCCCAAAGCCGAGATTTTCTATAGATAGATGATATTTAATCATCTCTGAATCTTTAATTTGATTAGTCCCAAATAATTACTTTCCTTTGGAAAGATTCGAATTTCCTTCAGAATTTAATTCTGTCGTCAACATGGGCTTTGAAAGCCGGTCACGTGTGACCACGTGATCCATGGTCACGTGTGAGCACGTGACCCCCCTTTGGAACGAGCCTTCTGCACTGTGTCTTCTGATTGCTGCTTAAACATCACGTGCTACCACGTGACCCCTGGTCACGTGTGAGCACGTGACCCTTTATTTGAACTCTCTTTCCTTAGTTGTTCTGGAAACGCGCTTGCTGCCTTGAACGTCACGTGCAGACACGTGACCCTGGTCACATGGGAGCACGTGACTCTTTCTGAACACTTTTCTTGACTCGATCAGAGAACTTGCGTGTTGGACGCTTGCATTTAAATGCCACGTGACCCTGGTCACGTGGGAGCACGTGACTCTTTCTGAAGCCCATTTCTTTTCCTTCTTCGCAGTCAGGGAATTGAACTTGCCTTAATGACGTTTTTAGGTGTCACGTGTTAACACGTGGCCGCTGGTCACGTGTAAGCACGTGACTCTCCTCTGAAGCTTTTCCAGAAGCTTTCCTGATTTTAAATCAGGAAACAAATGCCCCCACAGCGTTGTTCTCACGTGTCAGCACGTGAGTGCAACGCTGTCACCTCTCGCGACCGTTGGATTCCCTTAGGGATCTGGGGAGATGAAACGTTTCCACTATCTTCTATAAATAGCTCTGTCTCTTCAGAAGGAGCCTTCACCTTGCCCATTTTCTTCTTCTGAGAACTTTTTCTGAGAATTTAATTCTCCTCTTCCAGAGCTTAGTTCTCTGTCTTGAACATTTCCCAGAGTTTAACTCTGTTCGGCAAGGATCCTTTTTCCTCAGGTAGTGTTCTTGGACACCGATGGACCTTCACATTTCTCTGGATTTTAAATCCAAAGCAAGGGTTTTTTACCCTTTTTCTTCATATTTTTCCATGAGAACATAAAACTGTTTAATCTTCAAACTGCAGATCCTTTTAGGGTTTAGGTGATCTTTGGGGAGATGATTACAACGTTTCAACTCCCTGGACTTTAATTCCATCAAAATGTTCTTTGGGAATTTAATTCCATTTTCTCAATAAGGAATTGAATTCCAACGAAGAACTCGATTTCTTCACACAGAGAATCTTTGAGGTCTCTTAGCCCAAGGCTGTTCTTCTGCAATTAGTGAAATGGTGGCTTTGTAATGAATCTCTTGACTTCTATCGTAGGTACCATGGATGCCCATCTGTATAGACTTGACGAGATCATCTCCTATGGGAACATTCGTGCGCTGGGCCGCAGTCAGAACCAAGAGTTCACCGATGCTCAGTGTGCCGAGATCATGAGCCGTTTCGACGAGTACAACCATAGGCTCCTCCCCCGTCGCTCTTCTCTTCTGAGGCTAATCGTGCTGGCGATCCGGGAGGCACTTCCTCTCTTTTGCGCCGGCATACCGCTCGGGGACTTGGACATTGCCGAGGATAAAGTGCATTCGGTGTACCTTATGGGCTTGATCTCAAAGAGAAGGCGGGATGATCTCATTGATCTCCTTCATCAGATTTTTCAGCAATCAGCCATACTGGGCGCCTACCGGAGGGAAGAGGACATCCGCGGGGACCCCGATGCCTGTGACCGTGAGAGAAAGCATACTCAGGAGGTTCGAAATGCTTGGAAGATCTTGGATAAAGTTAATTTCAATTTTCTCAATCCATGCCCCGTGTCAGAGGCCTTACCATTGTAAAAGTTTTTTTTTTTATTTTGTATCGCCTTCTTGAAGTCTGGATGATAAGCTTTATTATGTCTCTGTGTGTTTGCATGCTTTTCCTCTGAAATCTTATTACTCTGTTACTATCATCGTTTGTGCTTTAATATGCAGGGTACTATTCCATATTCTTTCTTTTAAATGCACATTAGGTTTGGGCCTCACGTGTTCTACACGCGAGATCATCTGATGGGACTGTTCACAAAACTTTCCATGCCGCATTTTTAGCGCGCATTATCAGATGCATAAAAGGAGCCTTGGAAATAGTTATTTCTCCTTGATTTTCGATGCCTTTCCTTTTTTTTGGCCTTGGAAACATCTTTCGCATGCAGGATTTTCCGCGCACAGCACTTAATGCACTTCTTTATATTCTTGAGGTCATAGCCCATTTTCTCTTCACAGAGAAATTCATTCCTGTATCGACGTGATTTAATTTGAGGAGTATCTGAACGCTATGGCCTGTAACCGCCCACACGCTCGTCGACAGCCATGGGAAGTGCCTATCGAGGAGATGATCCCTCGCTTTGCCGCTCGGTTGGTGGATCCCCTCCTTACCGACAACGAATGCGACTCAGCCATGCATGAACTCTCGATCCGTAGGGGGTCTCCTCTCCCGATAGGCTCTCTTTGGCTCCGGATGATCCTCGCGGCCGTGCTTGCTGACATCCCCCCTCACCCAGCAGAGATGACCCTAGCGATGCTTGACGCGGCGGAAGAGAAGCTCGAGGGCTTTCATGAAGCGTGCCTGATCACTCAGGCTTTGAAGGATTGCTCAATTCATCTGCTGGGCCAGATCAAGGCCCGGCGAGCTATTATGTCTGCTTTCGCGGACGAACACGGCGCTAATCGATGGGGGGCGACTCCTCGTGAGAACCGTCGCTTCGATGTGCTGGAGAAAGCAGAGAGAGAGATGGAGAATTTTGTCCTCTGCTTCACTAACCCTTGTGCCATTGATCCTGTGTTTGGCGACCTTTTCCGTTAGAGTAGGACATTCTTTTTTTTTTTTATAACTTGGTTTCCCCTTTTTGCATGTTTTATTTTGAACTTCCATGTAGGCTTGGTACTCGTATGTATGTTTCCGCTTGCGTGAGTAAACTTTGTGTTCCTTTTTATGAAAACTTTCTTCAATTACCAATACTGTTGTCATGTTGCGTGCGAATCAAAGCCTTGAATTTTATCTCTCTTCCGAATGTCCGGTGATATGAACTTGTTTCAGACTAATTAGTGCTGGCAACCGGAAGCTCATTCATATGGTCTTGTAAGTGTCTGGTTTCTAGGGTCGTGGTCACGAAAGCGAGCTTACGTGGCCTGGTAGAGCGGCACGTAGCGAACATATTATTGTGCGAGAGGAGGGTTCGGCTGTAAGCTTTCAGAGGGGGAGCTAGCTCCTAAGGCGCTGAGCGAACTCTGAGCCAATCTCACAGCCAGGGCCAACAAAGCATATGAGCTATGGCGGGTGCTTCAGGAGTCCATCACAGAGGTGGTGGCTCTTGATAAGGCCGCCACGTTTACTCGCGAGAGAGTTGAGGCTCACAAGGCCACTGAAAGGGAGCTTGAAGCCCGGCTCGCTTCATATCAGGCCCAGCAAGCTCAGGCGGAGGCGCGTCTTATGGAGATCTTGCGTCACGAAGCCATAGCTCAACAACAAAATGATGAGCTGGTGAAATTATTGCACCGCCCGCCGGCTTGAGGACTTGTATCTTTTTTCTTTTTGTACATACTCATGAATAAGAGTATCTCTTTTTTTTTTTATTATTTTGAATTGTATTTTGTATCCATTTTGGGTCATGAATAAAAGATACAATTTTCCTCTCAGTGACGTGTCTCCTTTTCATTGAATGCATTCTGCGGATAATCTATCTTAATCTTCTTGCAAGACGGCCGTAGCTTAGGATTCAGGGTTAGGATCTGTTTCCTAAGGCTTTTGCATCTTATGAGCCACGAGGGTCTCATAAGGAGTTTTTCTCCTTGTAGGTCGAAGGGATCCCATAGGTGTGAGTTCTTCTTAAAGATCGTGAAGATCCTTAAGCGGGTTTTCCCCTGAGAGTCGTAAAGATCTCAAGAGAGTTTTTCTTCCTTACAGGTCGTGAGGGCCTGCAAGTGCCGGGTGTGATTACCTTTTTCCGTATTTCACGGGGTTAGGGATCTCTCCAGGTATCGTAGTTTAAAGACGTCACGGTCAAGGTTAAGGACCTCATAGTCCGTGGGTTTAAGGACTCCACAGTCCGATGTTAGTTTTAAGACATCACGGTCAAGGTTAAGGACCTCATAGTCCGTGGATTTAAGGACTCCACAGTCCGATGTTAGTTTTAAGACATCACGGTCAAGGTTAAGGACCTCATAGTCCGTGGATTTAAGGACTCCACAGTCCGATGTTAGTTTTAAGACATCACGGTCAAGGTTAAGGACCTCATAGTCCGTGGATTTAGGGACTCCACAGTCCGATGTTAGTTTTAAGACATCACGGTCAAGGTTAAGGACCTCATAGTCCGTGGATTTAGGGACTCCACAGTCCAATGTGCGGTTGCAGGGACCCGTCACCTCTCTGAAGACGTTGAAGAATTACAACGCCAGGTATCAAAGGAGTGAAGAGATGTACCCTTAAACCAAGGCAAAATCCGTAGGGAATCGTGGTGGTTGATCGTTAGTTTTAAGACATCACGGTCGAGGTTAAGGACGTCATAGTCCGTGGATTTTAAGGACTCCACAGTCCGGTATTTGCTCTGGATGCTTCACACGGGTTCACTGCCGTGCTTGGCGAGGACCAGGCTCCGCTCTGGACGTTTTCCACGGGGTCAAAGAGTGACGTTATCCGCGTTCCACGTAACCAGGAAGTTTGCACTAGATGCTTCACACGGGTTCACTGCCGCGTTAGGCGAGGACTAGGCTCCGCTCTGGATGCTTCGCATGGGTTCACTGCCATGCTCTGCGAGGACCAGGATCCGCTCTGGACGTTTTCCACGGGGTCAAAGAGTGACGTTATCCGCTTTCCACGTAACCAGGAAGTTTGCACTAGATGCTTCACACGGGTTCATTGCCGCGTTAGGCGAGGACTAGGCTCCGCTCTGGATGCTTCGCATGGGTTCGCTGCCATGCTCTGCGAGGACCAGGATCCGCTCTGGACGTTTTCCACGGGGTCAAAGAGTGACGTTATCCGCTTTCCACGTAACCAGGAAGTTTGCACTAGATGCTTCACACGGGTTCACTGCCGCGTTAGGCGAGGACTAGGCTCCGCTCTGGATGCTTCGCATGGGTTCGCTGCCATGCTCTGCGAGGACCAGGATCCGCTCTGGACGTTTTCCACGGGGTCAAAGAGTGACGTTATCCGCTTTCCACGTAACCAGGAAGTTTGTTGATTGTATCCGTATTTCACGGAATGGAGGTTTGACTCCTGGTGACGTGTATATCACCGAGTCATGGAACTGGGGGTTGCCGCTATTCCGTTTTGCTTGATATTGGGTCTGTCGTTACAAGACGAGTGTTTGGATGATCTCTAGGCCGCTTGTGGCCCGTTGAGACTTGGCTTCTTCTTCTGATGAAACCTGGGGGAGAAGTATGATCCTTTTTTGTTTGTGCCCTTGGATTGTGTACAGGGTGTGATGGAATATCACCTGTAGGGCATAAATTTTATTTTGATTTTATTTCTTTTTCCGCGATGCTCTATCATTTCAGCTTTTATATCGCGAAAATCGCGATTGCCCAATCATTTCGGCTATTTTTCGCGGTGCCCAATCGTTTCGGTTATTTTTCCATTTTCTGCTCGCTGCTTTGCGAGTTGCCCCATCATTTCGGCTATTTTTTTTTATGCCTTCATTTTTACTTGCTGCTTTTTATTGCAAGTTGCCCCATCATTTCGGCTATTTTGTAGGCGTGTGTGGCTTGCTAGCTTTTCGCTGCAAGCCTGGATTTTAAGCACCGACTTCGGCATCAGCACCGCTACAACTGGAATGTTACTAGGAGTGAATCATCATTTACTTTCGTCGATGACGAACAAAGGCTGCTCAGCAAACAGGGTTAAGGGTCCTGTTAACCAAGGCTTTTGACTTCACGAGCCGCAAGGGTCTCACAAAGGTATTTCTCCCTACAAGTCGTGAGGATCTTGCAGGTGTATTTTCTCCTTAGGAATCGTGAGGATTCCTAAGTGTGTGCTCTTCTGTAAGTCGTAAGGACCCTACAAGAGGACTTTCCCCTTATGGGTCGAGAAGACCTACAAGGGTTGGACTCTGTTGGGGAAATGTTAATTCGCGCCCGTGGATTGTATACAAGGGTCAGTATGGAGCCGCTCGTAGGGCAATATTGGAGGTTGTGGAGGATTTGCTTAAGAACAGGTTCAGGTTTCTGTAACTTAAGACTTTCAAATCTCATGAGCCGTGAGGGTCCCATAAGAGAATTCTCCTTACGAGTCGTGAGGATCTCGTAAGTGTGTTTTCTCCTTAGGAATCGTGAGGATCCCTAAGTGTGCAGCTCCTTTGTGAGTCGTAAGGATCTCACGCAGGTGGTTTCTCCTTACAAAGTCGAGAGGACCCTATAAGTGTCTTTTAGCGAGGTTGCGCCCTTTCGGGTTTTCACAGACACTCGCCGGCAGTCCTGCTGTTTTTATTCACGGAGCCCTTTCAGGTTTTCATCCGTGCCCATTTTGCTTGTGGACATACCGTTTTTTTTTTTTTTTTTTTTTTTTTGTCAGCCCAAGGATGCTGCGGTAGTAGTTTAGGGACGTTTCGGTCCGTTGTTAGTTTATGGACGTTTCGGTCCGTCGTTAGTTTTAAGGACATTTCGGTCCATTGTTAGTTTAAGGACGTTTCGGTCCGGCATTAGTTTAGGGACGTTTCGGTCCGTAGATAGTTTAAGGACGTTTCGGTCTTAGATAGTTTAAAGACGTTTCGGTCCGGCGTTAGTTTAGGGACGTTTCGGTCCGTAGATAGTTTAAGGACGTTTCGGTCCGGCATTATAGGAAGGCCGGCTGCTGCTTGTAAAGTCCGAGCCTGGGAAGATAGCGAGCGGACATAGTCGTCGTCATCTATCATTGACCCAGGCTGCAGCTTATTAAGCATAGTATTTCTTTAAGAAGCGACCGTTTATTGGCCTGAAAGGTCTTTCACCGTGCATGTCCACGAGTAGATAGGCTCCACCCTGGTAGACCTTGTCTATGATATACGGGCCTTCATAGTTTGGCTCAAATTTTCCCCGCTTGGCACGATTGGGGATCATAGGTCTTTTGACCACTAGTACGAGTTCGCCTTGGCGGAATGTTCTCGGCCTGGTCAATCTTTCGTATGAGCGCGTCATCTTTGCTTTGTAGGCTTCTAGATATTGTTGCGCTACGAGCCTGGTTTCGTCGAGGGCATCGAGCTCCTCAAGCCGAAGGTGAGCATTTTCTTCGTCCGTCAGCTCGTGGTGGACTGCCACTCGTAGAGAGGGTAACTCTATCTCAAGGGGGAGAACTGCTTCCGTCCCAAATACCAATGCGTACGGCGTTGTGTTTGTGGCCGTCTTGAATGTAGTTCAATAGGCCCAAAGGGCCTCTTGCAGCCTCTCGTGCCAGTCTCTTTTATTTCTGGAGACGGTCTTTTTCATGATCTTCGTCAAGGTCTTATTGAAAGCCTCGGCCAGACCGTTAGCTCGTGGATTGTAAACTGAAGAATATCTCCAGTCTATATTGTGCTGCTGTGCGAAGCGGCTAATCTTATGGCTTCGGTAGGCCGGCCCATTATCGGAGATAATCCGTCGCGGGGTTCCGAACCGATAGATGACGTGCGTTTTGAAGAAATGGAGAATATTTTCCGTCTTCACTTCCCTCAGTGGTACCGCTTCTGCCCATTTGGAGAAGTAATCAGTTGTCGCCAGGATAAAACGGTGTCCCCGGGCTGATGCCGGCTCTATGGGGCCGACTATGTCAGTCCCCCACATTTCGAATGGCCAGCTGGCCACCGTTGGGTGTAGTGGATTCGGATGTTGGTGGATGAAGTCTCCATGGATCTGGCATGAGTGGCATTGCTTCGCATACTCGAGGCAGTCCTGGATCATCGTGGGCCAGTAGTAACCCATCCGTTTAATTTTTAACTTCATCTTTGGGCCTGCTTGGTGAGAACCGCAAAGTCCGTCGTGAACTTCTTGAACGACTCGTTCCGTTTCGTCAGGTCCCAAGCATCTCAGCCATAGAAAATCAAACGATCTCTTGTACAGGGTATCGTTGACGAAAGCGAAGGATAGAGCTCGTTTCATAAGCTGATGTCTTGAGGACGCTTCTTCGGGCATTCGGTGGGACTTAAAGTAGTCTATGAAGACTTCCCTCCAGTCCTCAGCCTTCTCACGGTCGTTTATTTGTAGGGTCGCTTGTTGAATCGATCCCTTTTCTTTATACAATTCCGGAGGTATTTCTGCCGGGGCGAGCACTCGACGGCTTTGTATTACGATTCTGACGTCATCGAGGTTCTCGTCAGCCAGTTCTTTAGCGAGCTTGGCCAACGCGTCTGCTTTGCTGTTTTCCGCGCGCGGTATGTTCTCTAGAATATAGGAAGGGATTTGGGCCAACAGTTGTCGCACCTTTTCGCCGTATTTCACCAACTCCGGTTTGCATGTTTGGTAGTCACCATTTATTTGGCTAACGACCAGCTGAGAATCCCCGTATATGTGGAGGTCTTCAACTCCCATGTTGATGGCGATTTCGAGGCCTGCTATCAGAGCTTCGTATTCGGCTTCATTGTTTGTCCTTGACTCTGTTAAGGAGAAGGCGAAGCGCATTATTCCTCCTTGTGGAGTCGCAAAGATGAGGCCTATCCCTGATTTGATCATTGGGATACCTTGCTTTTGTTTCTTTACGGAGGACGCTCCATCGAAATAGAGTTCCCATCGGGTGCTTCCACCGCTAATCGCATCAAATGCATGCTCGTCCGGCAAGTCACAATTCAAAGGAGAATCGGCCGGTATCGGGTGCTCAGCGAGGAAATCGGCAATGGCCTGGCCTTTCACCGCCTTGAGAGGTTGATATGTTATCGAGAACTCCATCAAGAGCAGGGCCCATTTAGCGAGTCGTCCCGTCAATATGGCTTTTGACATCAAGTATTTAAGAGGATCCACTTTCGAGATGAGGCAGACTTCGTGTGCCAACGCATAGTGCCTGAGCTTTGTTATCGCGAAGATTAACGCCAAGCAATGTTTTTCAATGGGAGAGTAATTGCTTTCTGCCCCCAGTAGAACTCGACTTAAGTAGTAGAGTGCTCTCTCTTTCCCCTGATCGTTCTCTTGCGCCCATAGTGCGCCCAAGGAACCTTCGAGGGCGGTCGTATAAAGAATGAGGGGTTTTCCCTTGACCGGCGCAGCTAATACCGGCGGGTTCTGCAGGTACTGCTTGATCTCGTCTAGTGCGCCTTGGCATTTTTGATCCCAGACGAATGGGGTTCCCTTCTTCATCAGGTGACTGTAGGGGCGGCATTTGCCTGAAAGATTTGCGATAAATCGCCGGATGTATGCGAGCTTCCCTTGGAGAGACCGCAACTGTTTGAGGGTTCTTGGCGGGGGCATTTCCATGATCGCTTTAATCTTTGACGGATCTATCTCAATACCTCGGTGTCGGATGACGAATCCCAAGAATTTTCCCGAGGAGACTCCAAACGCGCATTTGAGGGGACTCATCTTCAAATTATATTGCCGAAGGCGTTGAAATACGGTTTCGAGATGCTTTAAATGCTCTTCGTATGACATGCTCTTCACTACGAGGTCATCGATATAGCACTCGACGATGTCATGTATGAGGTCATCGAAGATCTTCGTCATGGCCCTTTGATAGGTAGCGCCGGCGTTCTTTAGACCGAAGGGCATAACCCTGTAGCAAAATACACCCAAAGGGGTCCGGAAAGCGGTGTGCTTCTGGTCTTCGGGATGCATTTTTATCTGATTGTATCCTGAGGAACCGTCCATAAAGGAGAAGATCTCGTGAGTGGACGTGTTATCTATCATTAGCTCGGTTACCGGCACTGGGAAATCATCTTTTGGACAGGCCTTGTTGAGATCCCTGAAATCCACGCATATACGCACCGTCCCGTTCTTCTTCATCACCGGGACGATATTGGCGATCCAATCGGGATATTGGACTTCTTGAATAAATCCAGAATCGATCAGTTTCTTGACTTCGGCGTTGATGCTCATCTCAAGCTCGAGTCGCATCCTTCTTGGTGCCTGCTTGACTGGCCTGATGTCTGGGGATATCGCTAATCTGTGCACAGCGACCTCCGGCTCTAATCCCGGCATCTCAGAGTAGTTCCACGCGAAGCAGTCTTTATGCCGTAGAAGCACGTTCTTTAACGCGGCCACCCTTTCTTCAGAGAGTAGCTCACTGACAAAGGTTGGTCGCGGGTCCTCTGCCGATCCCAACTCAATCTTTCTGAGGTTATCTGCGGTCGTATGTATACCGTCTTCCAGTTCTTTTGGAGCGGGCGGGAATTCCGAGATTACCTCATCATCGCTGTTTTCGAAGCACCGGGGAAGGTCATCTATTTTCTCGGGCTCTTCTTTTAATATCGTAATCGTATAACAGGTACGAATCCGCTCCCAGGACCGAGGCGGATCCGGTTCTGCTCTCGTAGCTTTAGGCTCGTGTCTTTGCGGCGGCGTTACTTTCCAACCATCGGATAAAGCGAATCTACCCCGTCGGTATTGGTCCTCGACCCAATTCTTGAAGGTGAAGCAATCTTCGGTCGGATGTCCTATGGCTCGGTGATAAGAGCAATAACCCGGATGAGAGACCTTGCTAGCTTGCTCAGGATGCCTAGACTCTGGAAGCGTGATCATCTGATGTTTTAGGGCGAGCTTGAGTAACCGTTCCGTCTTGTTTCGGGGGAAGGAGTATGCTCGACTCATCTTTTCCGTGAGGGACGAATCCGAGCCGCGCAATACCCGTAACCCTCTAATCCTGCGTCGTTGTTGTCGGCTTCTTCTCTCGCTTCTTAATTTATTCCCGTCCCTGCATCGGGCCTTTCGTATGACAGGTTGACGATGGTGAACATCTTTATCTTTTGCAGCCTGTGCAGCCTGTTGGAATAGACGTTGCGTCCTGGCCTTCTCATAGATGGCCGCTTCGTGGTTGTGATTTTCCCGAATTTTCTGATCCGCTTTCGTGGTAGGCTTGCCCATTCGTCCTTTAAACAACGGGTTTGGCGCTTCGGTCGCAGGGTTTAGTTTTGATGAGGGGTTGGCCTCTCCTGACAGGGCGCCCTCTTCTTCATCAAAGGTATATATGGCGTAACTGCCGTGGGCTCGCTCCCGTTTTCCGGTTCTTGTGTACCCAAGCCCAAGTGTTTCCATTTTCCCATTAGGCAATTTGCGCTGAGTCCCGGGGACGTCCCAAATCCTGTTGTAGAACCGAGCCTGCCGCACAGTCTGTTTTAAGGGTACTCCTTGGCGCTTCAATAACTTCTTCAATCCATTTGTATAGTATCTAGGTAGACGGATGGGTTGGAGCCTGTCAAGTGTAACGTCCACGCCGTGCCAGATCTCTTTCTCCACCTTCGACTCTGAGGATTGGTAAAATAAGATCACCTTCTCACCCCTTCGCCTGGGAGGGACGTAAAATGTTTGCAGGTCCTGTACGCTGTGGGTTCGAAGCGCGTCGAGATCCTTATAGTGTTCTTGCGGTACCATGGTGATTTGCAGACTATGGTCATCGCAAAGGGGTGCCTGTATTGACAGCCGACTGGAGAACACGGCGTTAACCTCGTCCTCCGAATCACTCCCGAAGACCGGTATGGGGGTGGGTGCCCCCAGGTTGTTGTGTTGGGATGGCCCCATATACACTATCTCTTCCTCTTCTTCGGTATCGCTCCCGAAAACAGGGATGGTGGCGGCGGCTTTGTTCTCCGGGTCGCGACACCTTTCTGTATCCTCGAAATCTGGCAAAAAGTATTTCGCATCTTCGTATTTGCGAACTTCGTTCACAGAAAACGGGTTTAACTCGCCTGTTACAGTGTACTCGAAACCATCCTTGAAGTATTTCATACACTGATGTTGTGTAGAAGGGATGATGTTGTACTCGTGTAGCCAAGGACGGCCGAGCAAGGCGTTGTAGCAGGTCTTGGCGTCAATGACATGGAATTTGATGTCTGTGACGAGAAGTCCGAAGCGTAACGTCAGTATTACAGATCCGAGGGTCCGTGACGATTGAGAGTCGAAACCGGAGATAGTAATTTTGTCACGAGCGAGGTGTTGCACACTCATGCAGATTTCCTTCAACACCCGAACGTTAAGGAGGTTGACGGAGGATCCATTATCCACCAGGATCTTGCCTATCTTGATGTCATGGCAGTATCCGGAGACATATAGGGGGCGGTTGTGGTCGCACGTCCCGAGGAGGAGGTCTTCATCACCGAACGTGATGTCGGCTGTATGTACTTCCTCCAGTTCATCCTTCATCCTTTCAGTGGCGAGAAAGGCTTGGAATTGTTCAGGTTCTTGCAACGCTTTAATAAGTGAGTCTCGCGCTTCTTTTGATAATAGAAGGGCATCAAGAATGCTAAGCTGAGAGGGTAGTTTCCTTAAGTGCGCGAGGATGTTATAGTCCACCTTACCCTTTCTGGGAGGGTCTTTATTAGTTAGCTCTTTTGTGACCTGGTCGTCTAAAGTGATACCTTCAATGATCTTTTCCTTTCCCTTATCTTTTCGGCCGACGGGCCCGAGATTCTTCTCCGGAAGTGTGCGGTTGCGCAGCTGGATGTTCTCGCAGGCCTCTGATTCCTCCTTTTTTCTTAGAACGGATTCTGTAAAGAGAGGGCCCAGAGCCATTTCTTCATCAGAGTCGCTTCCGAAGGTGAGAACTTGTGACCCTCTGGCGTCAACCATGTAACAGTTGCCAGTAGTCTTGTTATGCCCTCCGACAGTACTTCTTCGCTCCCGACGGCTTTTGCGTTTCATGCGCTTAAACTGTTGCTGACGGACAACATATCCTCGCCACCATATTTTGAAGGCATCGCACTTATCCGTGGGGTGTGAGATCTTCCGGTGATATGCGCAATAGTCAGGGTGCCTCTCCGCCCCATCGTGCGTATTTGCTTCCGAAGGTGGTAGCATCATACCCATTGACATGGCTTTGGCGAACCTTTTCCTTGTCTTGAATATTTTCTTGTCCACTTCGGATGCCTTTTGTTCTGGCAGGGGTAACTCCACTCTTCCGTCCAGTCGCCCGCCTCTGGTTCCCGTTGGCGTTGCCATTTCGCGCTCCTGATCCGCTTTACTCTTTAGCCGAATCTCATCTAGGAAGGCATTGATTATATCGGTTGTCAGCCTCGCACGCTTTGGCTCGGGCTCCGTCTCTAGCTTCCTGGTGCTAGGAGTTTTCTCATTCTCGGTAAACGAGTGGGAGATCACGTTGCAACTCGCCACATACTCTTCGGATTCATTCGACGAGCTCTCTTCGTTATCTTCATCTTGCAAGATGTGGCTAAGGAACTCTCGCAGTGTGACAGGAGTTCGCGCCTTTTGATTGTATTCTTCCAGCGCGTCAATTTGCTTCTGTAAGTTTGTTCGCTGATCTCCAAGCCTCGCGGGTTTCTTGGATTTCTTCTTCTTTTTCTTTGAAGATTTTAACGGTTGGGCGTGAGTATTTGGGCCCTCATCACGAGTCTTTGCAATGGTGCGGGGCTTCAACATCCCTTCGATAATTTGAGGTTCAAGAGGGTCCTTCCATTCGATCGCAGGGCATGCATGGAGGTCTCTCAGCATTCTTTTGGTCTTCGTTGATAACACGACCTCCCATGGAGCTTCTTCGATAAAGGAGCAGGTTGCCCCCGGTGTATCGGCCTTCTTAGGAGTATGTGGTTGTGGTGGGTTCACCTTCCACTTTTCGGACAGTACAAATTTCCCCTGAAGGTATTGATCTTCGATCCATCCTTTGAAGACGAAGCAATCTTCAATCGGATGACTTACCGTCTGATGATAAGGGCAGTAGTTGGAGTTATTCATCTCGGTGGGTTGTGGCGGTCGCCTTGGATTTGGTAGGTTTATAAGTCTGTTGCGTATTGCCAACTCGAATAACCGCTTCGTCTTGTCTTGTGGGAACGAGTAGGGACGCTTCATCTTCTCATTATAGTATCGGCGTCTTTCCTCCAGTTGATCCGTCGATTTCGGGGCGTTAGGTTGCTGTTGGGCATTCGCAACAAAGGTTGCCCTCCCTTTACCCTTGTCATTCCGAGGCTCCGACTTCGGTGTAGGTGGTCTATGACCCATCTGGTCCATCTGAGCTAACTTGTCAATCAGAGCCTGGAATGTGGTTGGCTTAAAGAACATCATAAACTGGGAGATAGTTGCGTGAGGGTCTAGAGTTCCCACGAACATGCCCACCGCAGGTGCTTCCTCGATGCGCTGCTCACATCTCGACCACAAGTTCCGCCAGCGTATAGCGTACTGGACCCAGGTTTCACTCGGTTTTACCCTGGCGTTAATAAGTGCAGTTATTGGAGTGCGTTCGCTGGCACTTGCAAATCGCTGAGTGAATAGCAACTCCATTTCAGCGAACGTTTTGATGGAATCATTCGGGAGTTCCGAATACCATTCGAACGCCGTTTCTGACAAGCTGCCTACGAATTGGCGAAGCAACAATTTATCGTCACCGCCGGTGTTACCGCATAGGGCCCGAAACTGGGCGACATGTTGATGGGGATTGCCGGTCCCCTTATACACGTGGAATTTCGGTATCGTATAACCTTGTGGGTATTTGATTTGGTCGTACCAGCTCGGATACGGCCGCCCGGTTTTCACGGTTTGACCAGCTGCCTCAGTTGCGTGATGAACTCGGATTTGCTGGGCTATGTAGTCAGCCAAGTCAGCCTTAGAGATCGTCTCTTCCTTGGCCGTTGAGAGGGCTGGTGGTGGATTTGACGTCTCTCCTCGGTCGTCTTCAAGAACAATCGGAGGATCTTCGGCGGGTAGGTCCTGCTGGATCATCATTCCTATCACGTCTTGAAAGAGAAGGCCCATCCGTTGTATGTTGGCCGCTTGTTCGGCCGCCTCTTTGTCCCTTTTCTCCAGTGTCCGGCGAAGGAATTCAGCGTCGGTTTCTTCCTCCCGGCGTGCGTCTGAGGATGCTTCTGGGTTTTCCTTTGGCCCGGTGAGTGCGGCCATAGCATTCATCATTTCTTGGAGCTTCTGTTGCTGCTCCTGGGATTTCGTTACGGATCGGGTTAGTGGTCGATGTCCTGTAGAAGTGCGGCTCTCCTCCTTTCCAGAGGCCATGTATACAGTGTGGACCATCATGCCCCCAGACTTAGGGCGTCTAGGCCTAGTGTTTTTAGCCGTCGTTGCATGCTGTGGGGTCCTCTCTGGCCTCCTCCTTTTATGAGTCAGTTGATCAACAGCCTTTTGGGGTTTAGCCTGGTGACCAGCTTCAGGTTGGATTTTCGGCTTTTTGTGCTGGCGAGAGAAGTTTGGATCGATGATCGAATCTCGGGCTTGTCACCAAACCTTATAAATTTTGGAAGACAGCCGTTGAGGAGATCGAGGCTGTTCGGGTTTTGTTTGGACAACCTTTTTTAGTAAGGGAGGAGACTTCTTCAGTACTGCCGTAGGGGAATTCCTTCGCACCTTATTTAGCATTTCAAAGCTGTTCCCGGTCGGAACAGCGGCATTAACTTCGACCACTGGGGATGGTGGGGTCAATCCGGAGGGGGAGCTGCCCCCAGCCTTCCTCACTCGGCGCCAATGGCGACGTCGAGAGTGTCGAGCGGACGGTGTAGGGTCAGCGGTAAGAATGGTTTCGTCTTGCTCCCTGTGTGGATGGAGGGTTGTTGTTGGCGTTAACCTATCGAAGACCGATGTCCTCTGGGAAGCGGGAGCAAAGGCCGGAGCCGTCAATCTTGTAAAGACTGACTTTTTGGCTGGAGAGGTTGCCTTGGCGATTTCGGGGATGGGAGCGGTCACTTTCTTAGAAGCAGCCTTCTTTGAGATTGTAGGCCCCGTAATGAGCTCGCATGATTCCTGGCCCAGTCTAGAGAAGACCGAGGCGTTGACGTTGGGCGACTCGTTGAGAGGAGCCGCGGTAGGGGTAAGACGATCAAAGACCGACTTCTTGAGAGTTTCCTTCGCCGGCACTGGAGCGGTAAAGTTTGTCGGCGGGATCAAGGTCCCAAAAAACAATCCCGTAGTGGCGCGGGTGACCTGTTCCACCGGCATTGTGAACAGCGAAGCAGCTTGGGGTCCATAGGCTATACCTCCTGGCGAGGCAGAGCGTCGGCTGCAGTTGCCGTCTGAGCAGTTGGAGGATTTCGCAGGGATGAAAGCCATCGATCCTTTGGTTTCTGCAATAAGCAAGATGCCAATTCTCAGTACCTTGAGACCCAAGGGCAACTATTAGCGAACCGCGATTGGTTCGCGAATCACGACACACGAAGTGTGGAGTGGAAAGAAGAAAAGGTCCCACCGGGCGTGCCAGAATCTGTTCCCCTCCGAACGGCGGCCGGGACGTCGGGACGTCCGAATGCCTGGGGTTCGGGGCAGATGCTAATTGGTGCTATCCGTCCACCCCTCCGAAGATGCCAAGTTGATTTGTGGCACCATGTGTCGAAGGTTCAGACGGATGCGTCCGATGTAGCAGACTTCGTCAGATTCCCCCTCATTTGAGGGGTTTTTGATTGTGGGGACGCTCTTCCCTGCAGGCGCAAGCCCCTGCAGTTAATTACGCTACCGCTTTGCGGTAACAACTTTCTCCTTCTCCAGATGGTCACTTCGTGTCGTGGGTGTTTGTTTTATTGCCCGTGGATTGTTTACGGAGACTGAGTTATGTCGTCACCCGTAGGGCGTGGACTAGTCCAAATCCGCATTATCTTAAATTTGGGTTTGGGGGTTTGGTTTAAGGACACGTTAGCCATATTTGAGGCTAAGATCAACTTAAACGTTTGTTAAGGATACGTTAGTCCATTGCATGTATGGTCTTCGGGACCCGTCACCTCTCTGACGACGTTGAAAGATTACAACGACGGATGTCAGAGGAGTTCAGAGATGTACCCTCAAGCCGGAGTTAATTTAGGGGATTCGTAGTCCAATCTGTTTGAAGGTTTAAGGACGCGTTAGCCATTTTTGGAGGCTAAGATCAACTTAAATGGGACCGTTTAGATCCGACAAAAGAGCATATGGAGGGCTCAATTGTTCTAGTTTAGGGACGTTGCGGTCCGTGGGTAGTTTAAGGACGTTGCGGTCCATGGGTAGTTTAGGGACATTTCGGTCCGTTGGTAGTTTAAGGACATTGCGGTCCGTGGGTAGTTTAAGGACATTGCGGTCCGTGGGTAGTTTAGGGACATTTCGGTCCGTTGGTAGTTTAAGGACATTGCGGTCCGTGGGTAGTTTTAAGACATCTCGGTCAAGGTTAAGGACGTCATAGTCCATGGGTTTAAGGACTCCACAGTCCGGTATGTGCTCTGGATGCTTCACACGGGTTCACTGCCGTGCTAGGCGAGGACCAGGCTCCGCTCTGGATGCTTCGCATGGGTTCACTGCCATGCTCTGCGAGGACCAGGATCCGCTCTGGACGTTTCCCACGGGGTCAAAGAGTGACGTTATCCGCTTTCCACGTAACCAGGAAGTTTAGCATTAGGCATGGGTTTAAGGACCCCACAGTCCATATCATGAATGGTCATCGGGACCCGTCACCTCTTTGAAGACATTGAGGGATTACAATGCCAAGTATCAAAGGAGTGAAGAGATGTACCCTAGAACCGGGGTGGATTAAATAGTCCCTGGCCCAATTTGGGTCAAGACTGATCAATTATGTTATGAGCTCATTAGCCCAGTTAATCACAAATTGAGGACTTATGGCCAGCTTGGGCTAAGTCCAGTCAGGTCTGGAATATTGACTCTTGCTGGTCTATTGAAGGAGAGGCTTTGCCTCTATCCATTTAGCCAATTGGGCCAAAGCCTAGTGTTAAACACTACAGAGCAATCAGTGTTGAACACTGGGCATGCGGTTAACAAGTTAGTGTTTAACACTAAGAAATAATTGGTGTTAAACACCAGCAATAAGGCTTCTCAAATTAGTGTTAAACACTAAAACGGATCAGTGTTGAACACTGCAAATGAAGCTTTTTAATTAGTGTTGAACACTAAGGCCCAACAATATTTTAACACTGATTTCGAGAGTTTCAATTTAGTGTTAAACACTAAGACAAGAGGGGTCACGTGGCAGCACGTGAGAGCGCCCTTCCTTCATTTGTTCTGCTGAAATTACTGTGTCTTTGATAGCATCACGTGTCAGCACGTGATGGGCATTCAAATGCCTATGTGTTAAGGCTTCTGCTGAAAGTCACGTGGGTCACGTGGGGTGCTGCCTCAAAGGGGTTTTCTGTAAGGCTTTTTGGGGGGGTCACGTGGTGACACGTGACCCTGCCTTAATGTGGTTTTTCAGAGGATTTGTTACTCCTTTAGGAATTAAATTCCAGAGACTTTTAATTTCAGAGGAATTAAATCCTTCTTTCTTTTGAAGACTTGTATAGAGTTTAACTCTGAATTTTCTGTGGGATTTAAATTCCTCGTTTATGTGAAGGGCTGAATAGGGTTAAACCCTAATGAAAGTTTTTGAGGAAATGATGATTAAGGGAATTAAATTCCCGTTGTTTCAACAGAACTAAGTTCTTTAATTAGGGTTAAACCCTCTCTTTTTTTGTTCTGAAGGAATTAAATTCCCATGACATAGGGTCTAGCCCTACTTTTATTTTGGAGGAATTAAATTCCTATAGTTCTGTGAGAATTAAATTCTCATGCCTGCACTCCTTCTCTATGTTTTGGATCTGCATGGCAGGATCTCAACCCATTGAGAATTAAATTCTCAACCTTAAGGGGAGATGTGCACTTTGCAGATCCTCTATCAAAGAAAGAAGAAATATGCTCTTCTGCTTTTTTATTATCAGAGTTAAACTCTGTTGAGAATTAAATTCTGCTTCTTTCAAAAGGGCTTCCCTTTCTTACCTAGGGTTTTTTGCAGAAGATCTGAGTCTTTTCGAAGTATCAAAGCTCTTCTCCTTTTCTCCTTTTCTTCTCTGCGCATGTATCTATCTCTTTTTTGTCTCTTGGCTCCTATTTATAGGAGAGGCAGCCGCATCAATCAGTTTTTGACGAATCTTCATTGGGAGATTTGATTTGCATCCATCATTCATTTTGGGCCTTTGGATTATTAGGTGAATTTTATTCACCATTGGATCTTAAATCCAGAGATTCTCCTTTGATATTTTGGTTAGATTTAAGGGGGAAATCTTTCCCAAAGCCGAGATTTTCCATAGATAGATGATATTTAATCATCTCTGAATCTTTAATTTGATTAGTCCCAAATAATTACTTTCCTTTGGAAAGATTCGAATTTCCTTCAGAATTTAATTCTGTCGTCAACATGGGCTTTGAAAGCCGGTCACGTGTGACCACGTGATCCATGGTCACGTGTGAGCACGTGACCCCCCTTTGGAACGAGCCTTCTGCACTGTGTCTTCTGATTGCTGCTTAAACATCACGTGCTACCACGTGACCCCTGGTCACGTGTGAGCACGTGACCCTTTATTTGAACTCTCTTTCCTTAGTTGTTCTGGAAACGCGCTTGCTGCCTTGAACGTCACGTGCAGACACGTGACCCTGGTCACATGGGAGCACGTGACTCTTTCTGAACACTTTTCTTGACTCGATCAGAGAACTTGCGTGTTGGACGCTTGCATTTAAATGCCACGTGACCCTGGTCACGTGGGAGCACGTGACTCTTTCTGAAGCCCATTTCTTTTCCTTCTTCGCAGTCAGGGAATTGAACTTGCCTTAATGACGTTTTTAGGTGTCACGTGTTAACACGTGGCCGCTGGTCACGTGTAAGCACGTGACTCTCCTCTGAAGCTTTTCCAGAAGCTTTCCTGATTTTAAATCAGGAAACAGGATGTATATCCATGGTTCGGTTCAGTCAATGTAGATTGAATGTATTGAATAGATTGAATATAGAGATTCATGTTGAATCAGAATATTGTAGATTGTAGATTGTACTTGAATCATATTCAAGTAAGATTTTAATAAGACTCAAACTGAGTCAGACAATTAGAAAAGTAAATTGAAGTCCTGATTGTTTTGATGTTATCGGTAACCGCTGCACATGAGCGACAGGATTTGTGTCTTTTTCAAAGACGATTACCGTGTTGATAACACCGTTGTTAAGTTGTCTACCTTAAATAGGCAAGCACCCACTTCTCCGGCTCTCCGAGACTTAAGAGATTGGTCCCGTTTAAACCTATATTTACTACGGTCCTTAGGGTAAATTATAGAACTTGAGAGGGTTTTATGTAAAAATACTCTTGTATAGTTTTCAAAATACACCCCAAGTATTTATTAATCGTCTTTAGAGTTGTAATGAATGTAGATTTTATATTGTGATATTTCTAGTGAAAATATCTTATTTTCATAATAATTGGTATTTATTTGTAATATTGGTTTTGTACGAAATTCATGGTATTTTAAGGTAAATTGATTCTTGTGATTTTTAGAAAAAGGTGGAATATTTATATCATAACAAAATAGGTATTTTAATTATAAATATACATATATTTATACTAAAATAATCTTAATATATATTTTATATTCTAAAAATCTCATTTTCTTAAAATGTCGTATTTTAAATTTTTCGAGACCGAATGCTCCTTGCGGAGGTCTGAATCTCGCACTACTAAGCCCGAGGATGTGCGATAATCCGCACCATCCCGAACGGGTTCCCCGAAATGGGTTGTAGCGGCACATTGCAAAGATTCGTTAAAAATACATATCTTGTAGAAAAATGTTTTTATAAGTCGGAGGTAGTTATGTGTAAACTCGTATTTTCCCAAATCTATGTTCCCAAAATATCATCGTGCTATGTTACATATGAATGTTGTCAGGAGGTAGGTCATTACCTCGTGAGTTTTCTAAAGGTGATATAAGCAAATATGATAAAAGATATCGTATGTAAAGTTTATGGTATTTAAACGTAAAAGTGCAATAAAAGTTACATAGCATGGTATTTGTTGTGAAATACCCAAATTAGTAAAAAAATATGATTTTACAGGTTTGTCATTAATTTTACCAATATATAAAAATTTACTATAATTTTTCCATGTTTAATATTAAGGAAATAATTATCGATAACCTTTATTTATCACTGTAGAATAATTACAATTATTCCTGCAAAAGTTGTCCCGGCCATGATAGTTGTTTTAAGACTTAGTTCCATATGTCCAAGCATGAATCCGGGGTTGTCCGTTACCCCGTGATTTTATCGTGAAGGATAACTGCTAAAAGTTCATTATATTATTATGGTTTAATATCGTTTTTAATCGCTAAAACTCGTAAAATAGATAATACAGTCCAACATCATAATTAGGTTTTGGAAATTTTTTGACAGATAGATATTGTTATGATGAAGATAACAAAAGGTCAAGTGTTGAAAGATCTTATCTGAAATGATTTAGAAAAATAAAAGTCGGCGAGCGTCGGGTTGTACGAGAAATGGTATATCTAGAATCAGAAAATTATTTTGCCTTTGCGACTTGGTCCAGAGTCTATAAAACTCGAAGGGGAAACTCTAAAAGTTTTTTGAGATTTTCGTGTCTAACAGATAATGTTTGGGGAATTTTAGAAGTTCAAGACTATTTATAGGGATTTCTAGGATTAAAAAACTATTTATTTATTTATTTAATTGCTACAGTAATCGACCAGATCAGACCATTGGCCGGCTAGATCTAACGATCCAAGTTCTCTCACGTGTGTGGAGCCCGGCTGAAAAATAAAATAAAATAAAATTATTTTTAATATTTAAAAATGCTTTTTTTTGAAAATTGTTTTTGGCTTCTAAAAATTATTTTAAAATAGTAAAAAATATTTTAAAAATCTGAAAAAATTGTATAAAATGTATTTTGATATTTTATATCTTTTGCAACCAAATTTGGTCTAAAATAGATCTCCTTGTCTGTTATAAATTTTTTTCCCTTCGATAAAAAAAAACATTTAAATTCTAAAAAATTATCAAAAATTCCTAAAAATCATATTAATTTATTTTAATCATGGAAAAATATTTTTAAAGTGTTTTATACCAATATAAGCAGTAAAATAATGGTTTTGACCTCGAAAAAATTATAAAATATTTTTATTACGTATCTAAGGTACACAGTTGTTACATTTTCCATCAAAAGTGAACATCTCGTTAGGAAGAAGGCGCTGGAACTTTTGTTTGAGCTGTTATCTTACCTTCTAAGTATTTAGGCCGATCTTTCTCTCAAAAATTGAAGTTACGTCCTCGCTAGGTGAAGATTGGGATTTAGCACAATTAAAAAAATCGCTCTCCTTTCAAACAAGGTTATCAGCTAACTCGAAACTTGCAATTGAATGGACAACGACACTTGACAAACTCTTTGCTGAAGAAGGCTGAGAAAGATGAGCCAATTTACATGATCAATTTGAGAGATTTTTGATCGAAATCCCAATCCTAAAGCCAATTTCGCGGAAAATTTAGGAATTTTGGAAAAAGAAAAGTTGTTGTGAAGGTTTTTAAACCCTAACCTGATACGCACCGTTAGCCTCTTAACAAAGTAATGAAAGATGCCAGAAAGATTCTCTTTTTTGGCATGTGGGGGTTTTTTAGTGTAATTTAAATGTATGAGAGGTCTTTTAAGTAAATATCAAATATGAAGGGACTTTTTAGTAATCAGTAAAGTACCAAAGGAATTTTTAGTAAAAAGCCCTAAACTAATATGAAGTCAGTCCATTGCAAATAAAGTCACCAAACATTTTAATGAAATAAACTTGTGAACTTTTGCAAGGAACTTTTGTTGAGTTTCTTTATCTCAGCAATTTCTTGGCTATCAGGATTGAAATCTTGTCTACAGTAGTGCGAATTGTGATAATCTGCATGGAGTAGAATGCAAATTATCATAGCCAAGTTCTTACTTGTTCATTGGGAAATCGACTTTAAAATACTTTTATACCGCAAAAGAAAAAAAATGCACGAATGGATACGAAGTCCAAAATCGAATTAATTTAAAAGCTTTTATACGCAGAATAACTTTCTCACCCTTTTATGACAACCACCAAACAAAAAAGTAATTTTTCGAAATCACAGGATGAGAAAGTAATTTTAGGCATAAAAATACTTTTACAAGTCATCGAATGCCACATGAGAATATATTTTAAGAATACATAAATAAAAATTAACGGCGTTTGGTTTTTTCTGAAACCATAGGATAGTTGTTTGCTAATGTAGCAACTATAGGATGACTTTTTGCCAAGAAATAAACCACAAGAAGGTTTTTCCATAAAAATGTAAAACCCAGGGGCGGAGCTAGGGGGCGTCCCCTTTCCGCAAAAGATTGCGAAACTTGGCGGTGTATTGATATGTAATATAGTCTTTTGATTAATATAAATCTATTGTTCAATAATCATACAATAAGTTCATGTGGTTGCTATGGATAAAATATAGGATTTTAAGAGTGATGGTCCAAGTTAGAGGACTCTTTGCACATCTTTCCACCCCTTTCGTTTTTAATGGTAAAATTATTGAGTAAATTTCACTAAAGGTCCCTGAGCTTTTGATTATTGCGTAAATTTCGTTTAAGTACCCTGAACTTTTGATTTTTTTCAATCCAACTAGGTTTAACTTGATCTATTATCTTGAGCTTTTCCTTTATGTTGGTTCTCAATTGAAGATAACAATTATGGACAAAGCACGTGCTGTTTTGGACTTATATACTAAAAAGAAAATTTAATTATCTCATCTCACCTCATAAATTTTGCTTATCCCTCTCCCTTTAAAGTTAGGTTTTTTCTTTATTCTAAATAAGTTTATGGATTTATTTGCTCTCATCTTTATAAATGTTTGATTATTTTTTTAGATTTCTTTAGTTTTGGGAGTATTTTATTAGGAAGGGCATAATAGGGAACAACTAGAATTAATTCCTTAAAGGGATAAGTGCAGTTGAGAAAATTGAGGGTGGTTATGAATAATAAAGCAAATTAAGGATGGTTTATCGGCAAAACACTAAAGTTCAGGTTAGACATTTACCTTGAAATTATACTCTATAGTAATACGAAAAGCAAAACAAACTTTTGTTGGTTTGTTGTGTATTTTCTCATATCTTATCTTATAAATTAGGGATTTTGCATAAATGTTATATGACATCTATTTTATATTAAGTTTAAACACCCTTTTAGTTTTGTATTCAAACTCAATAATTATGTATAAAAGTTTCCCATATTCGGATCTAGGTATTGTCAAGGCCCTCTCAGTGTCTAATTACTGGCTCTGCCCCTGGTAAAAGCACATGATGGTTTTTGGTAAATATCCATTTTTAAAAATCTCAATATTTTCTTTTTCTTTAGATTTTAATCTATGCTTGTAATACGCTAGAATCATGAAATGTATAAAAATTCCATTTTTTATTTTCTTCAAACTTTCAACATTTTGCATGTTATAGTATAGAATATGGAAAAAATTTAAAATCTCAAAATTTCTATTTACTTTGGTTTTCAATATTTTACTTACTAAAACAGAAGAAAATGATGAAATTTAAAAAATAAAATATTTTCTCTTCGGTTTTTCAATACTTTCTATGGATCACACGAAAATCGCAAGATTTCAAGTCTCAAAATTTTCTGTTTTTATTATTATTTAATATTATGCATGTTATATAGCACATGTAAATCATCAAATTTTTGAAAATCTCAAATATTTCTATTTTCTTAGGGTTTTAAAGATATTTTGCATGCCATAATAAATGACATTCTTTAAATTTACAAAAATACCAAAATTATTTGTTTTCTTCAAATTTGCAATACTTTGCACTCTACCACACGAAATATGTATGTTTTCTTCGGGTTTTCAATATTTTCTCTGCTAAAAAATTCAAGAATTTTCAAAAATCTCGTCACACGCTGCTTCCCAAAAAACAGAAAGCGAGGGTGGACGAGGCCCGCAATAACATATTCACACCGAGAAACACTTCTTTTCGATACGAATACGCTAAGCCTTTGTATGAGACGTAACATACAAACATATATACAAGAATTTAAAAAATGAATAGAATTTAAATAAAATCATCCGACAACATTTATTACAAATTTGAATTAAACCAGACATGATGTTCAACAAAAGAAATGACATAAAAGGACGTAAAAATAAATGTCTCGAACAAAAATATACTGAGATGAGTACTCAAAATGGGCTTCAGAAGTAAGCTGATCAAAGTCCTCCTCAGTAGTCTTGACCTAGCCTCATCGTCTGTCCCAATGTCGTTTGACAGCATTCTAAAAAAACAAGAAAACAAGAAAAGTGGAATGCCGTCAGCGAACTAAAGTTCGGTAAGTTGCCAATTAAAAAAAATAGAATTTTTAAAATGAACAAAATACAGTATGGAACAATAACACAAATATGAAGATAAAATCGGAAAATCAAAAGTGTGCGGATCAATAAAGTTAGGCATATATCTTTCAAGAAAAATATAACTAGAGTGTCGTGATATTAGTTATTATAGTATTTTAAGTTATAAACTTGAATTGAGAGAGTTTTACATATAATTAGGATATTCCATAATTCCCACGGAACAACAGCAATACAAGATTCACAAGATTCAAGATTTATATGTAATACAAAACGATGTATGATTCCCTGTCACACATAAATACCCCTATTCTTCGAGCTATCACATCCCTATCATATCCATATAGATATATATCTTGTAACACGAGTTCCAATTGCACACATAAGTCATGCCATGTTCATGAGATTCAAGATTTGTTATTCAAGATTTGTAATTCACGAATTTCATGATAAACACATGGTAATAATGTTACTGTTTACCGCCGAAAACGGAAGACGAGACCGCGTAGGTCGTCTAGCCTGAATTTGGGGGCAGATACTATTTGGATTTATCCGTCCATCTCTTCAAAGATGCCAAGTTAATTTATGACACCGTATATCGGAGGTCTGGACGGACGCGGCCGTTGTAACAGATTTCGTCAGATTCCCCCTCGTTTGCGAGAGGTTTTTTGATTGTGGGGACATTCTTTCCTGCAGGCGTAAACCCCTGCAGTTAATTACGTTACCACATCGCGGTAAGCACTTTCTCTTGCTTCAGAAGTTCACTTCGTGTCGTGTGTGTTTGTTTTATTTTTGGTTGCCCGTGGATTGTATACGGAGACTAATTTGTGTTGTCGCCCGTATGACGTGAATTAGTCCAAACCCGTATATTCTTAGATTTAGGTTTGGTTTGATTTAAGGATCGTTAATTTTGTGTGGGATTAAGATCAACTTAAATATTTGTTAAAGATACATTAATATGATTTTAGACTAAGATCTACTCAACTGGGTTTTAGGATCATTGAGACCCAACAAAAGAGCATTTGGGCTCTATTACTTTAGTTTAAGAACGTTTTGGTCCGTTGTTTTAAGGACATTACGGTCCGTAGCTAGTTTAAGGACATTGTGGTCTGAGGAGTTGTTGGTTGTCGGGACCCGCCACCTCTCTAAAGACTCTGAAGAATTACAACGACATGTATCAGAGGTGTGAGGAGGTATACCTTTAAACCAATGTCTATTGGGAGATCTGTAGTTGTGTTTGGGACTAAGACCAATTTGGAACATGATGAGCACATGGGCTCGGTTGATCTGAGTTGGGGATTTGGTCAATTTGGACTCAGCCCACTTAATTTTTGAATAAAGTGTTAAACACTTGCTTGGGCTCAGTCCCTATTCTGTGCAAATAATGCTTTCCATTATTTTCCCTTCTTTTTCTTTGTTCTTTTATTTTTTATAGAGTGTTAAACACTCTTTATGGCACCCACGTGTGGAGCACGTGAGGCGTTGGGCGCTGTTTGATGAGTGCAGAGCATTTTATGTTAAGCGGCGCCCATATGATGGGCATGTGAGGCGCTTGGCACTAAGCGCCAACCATTGAGTGCTAAGCACTCTTTATGAGTAGCGCCCACGTGAAGGGCACGTGAGGCGCTGAGCGCCAACCATTAAGTGCTAAGCACTCTTTATCTAAGCAGCGCCCATTTGAGGGGCACGTGAGTCGCTTGGCGCTGTTTCTTTCTTTGTGCACTTCTCTGAAGAGTTCAATTCTCTGTTATCCCCTGGATCTTCGATCCCCAAGAACAAATTCGTCCTCATGAGAATTAAATTCTCATTTGTGGGAGATTTGTCTCATGGATCTCAGATCCAGGGGAAAGAACTATGTTCTTTATGAGGGTTAAACCCTTGGATATACAGATGAGATGCTATGATCTCTATTAATTTTATTTACCTCGAAGAAGGTTTCTTCTTCTTTCTTAAAACTTTCTTTTTGCTTGCTCTTCATTTTTTTGAATTTGAAGTTTATGGGGGGGGTCCTCTCTGCAAGACTTGAAGTCTTGGGTCATTTATATATTAGAGGCAGATTTGTTGATTTAGTTAAAGAAATCTCACGTTGAGAGATCTTTAATTGATTTAGGGATTTTATCTACCGTTGGATCTTTGATCCAAAGACTTCTGTTTTACAGAAGATATCTTTCTTGTTTTTAACAAGATTGGGGAAATATTTTCCTATATAGAGCTTATTCTGTAGCTTGGTGATTTTTAATCACCATTGGATTTTTTAATCCAACGGTGCTCTGTTTTACAGAGAGTAATCTTTCTCGTTTAGAAAAATTTGAGGAATATTTCCTTAACAGAATTTAATTCTGTATTTCGATAATTTGTCATCCTCGTTGGATCTTTGATCCAATGGCAGAGAACTTTTAGTTCTGGCGCTGGCGCCCTCGTGCAAGGCACGTAAGGCGCCGCCTCAGATTTTTTTTTTTAACTCCTGGCGCTGGCGCCCTCGTGTAAGGCACGTGAGGCGCTGCCTCAAAGTCTTTAACTCCTGGACCTGGCGCCCTCATGCAAGGCACGTGAGGCGCTGCCTCTTTTCAAAATTTGAACAGAGCCTTGCTCTTTTATTATTGGGGGGGAACAAATGCCCCCAACCGTTGCGCTCATGTGGCTTACACGTGAGTGCAGCGGTGGCAGTTTTTTCACCGTTGGATCTTCTTGAAAGTTGAATCGGCTTCCCCTGCCTATAAGTAGAGCCTTTGGCCCTTGAGATGACTGTTGTTCATCTTCTTCTCTTCTTTCTTCTTCTGAGAATTTAATTTTCTTTTTCAGAGCTTAGATCTCTGCACGAGATTAAGCTCCAGCGTCCCTCTCCTGAAGTATTAACTTCGAACTCTCAGCGAGCTATGTGGATCGAGCATAGTCTTCCTTTCATTTGCCATTTTGAACAAGAGACAGCCCTGAGACGAAAGGAGTATGAGGTGGCTTCCAGCGAATCTGTCCGACCGCACGCCCAGATTGACGCGAACGCTGCACAGTTAAAAGTTGTTTTTGACAATCTCCAGAGATGTATTTCGGCTGGGTCGACGCTGAGGCGGACGCTTGATTTCGCTGAGCGGGTCATGCAAGACTGTGAATCCGCCATGCTAGAAGCCGGTTGGAAGATTTCATCCTGTTTACGGCAACGAGCTCAAGTTGAAGTGGAGTTGGCCACGGTGGTTGATCACGAGAAAGGATTAAGAGGAGCGCGCGAGCGGCTTGCTGATTTCTTAAAGACGCATTCTCCTTAATAACCGTCTTTGTACCCCTCTTTTTTTGACTGTAATCTTGCGATTTATGAATAACATGCATTTTGATTCCTTTGTGAAATATATCTTGTATTCACTTGCATTCATGAATAAAAAACATATTTTATTTCATATCGGCATGTCCCTTTGGCAAATGTAGCCCGTAGATAGTCTATCTTGATCTCCTTGCAGGGCAGCAATGGTTTAAGAAACAGGTTCAGATCTCCCGCCTAAGACTTTTCAACTTTATGAGCCGTGAGGGTCTCATAAAGACTTTTCTCCCTACGAGTCGTGAGGATCCCACAGGTGTATTTTTCTCCTTAGGAGTCGTGAGGACTTCTAAGTGCGTTTTCTCTTGAGAGTCGTAGGGATCTCACAAGAGAATTTTCCTCCTTACAAGTCGAGAGGACTCGTAGGTGGTTGTTTCCCTTCTTGTTGATATTCGAATTTGGAGAGTGTGGCTCGTGAATAGTATGTAATAGTCCATCTTGGACTGACTTACAGGGTCCCAGTGCTTAGGAAACAAGCCCTTATCCCCATTGTCTAAGGTTTTTCCCTACGAGTCGAGACGAGTCGAGAAGTTCTCACAGGAACATTATTTTCCCCACGAGTCGAGACGAATCGAGAAGTTCTCGCAAGGATGTACTAACGTCATAGTTAACTCCTGCTAATAGAATTCCGTTAGGGTCTATGGTACTAGGGTTTTTTACCCGTCGTACCATTGCGTTGGCCGGTGTATTCCTCGATACGCAATCTTGCTGTTCGAGTAGCCCTGCGACTATCGTGTCTCTGATTCCTTCGGGGGATGGACAAGACGTCTTCAAGTAATCTTCCGGGTGATATTACCGTCGAAAGAGCAAGCGTTAGGGATATTCTATGTCGCTTTTTACTTGAGATTAGGCTCAGTTTGGGAGCCCCGATGAGTCATGAACACTCCGTGCTGGAGTAGGATGATCTTCGATAGTCTTTCAGGTCTCATTTTAGTTGCCATCAAGACCCTGGAGCTTGGGATCTTCCTTTGCTTCATTTGTTGACATTGTGTCTGCAATATTGCGATGAATGTCGAGGTTGTCTCTGGATTGTCTGCGAACCGTCGAAATTTGGAACTAGGGGACTTTGTCATGTCTCCATTTGTTGATGTCACGTCTGCATCCTGCTGGAGTGAGGAAGAACACTGTTGTTGATCTCTAGGCTGTAGATGTTGCCGTCGAGATTTGGAACTAGGGACTCTGCCATGGCTCCGAGGTAGTCTTTAGGTTGTCCATGAACCATCGAGATTTGGAACTAGGGGACTTTGCCATGGCTCCGTTTATTGATATTGCGTCTGCATCCTGCTGGAGGGAGGAAGAATGCTGTTGTTGATCTCTAGGCTGTAAATGTTACTATCGGGACTTGGCTTCCCTTTGATGAAGCCTGGTGGGGAAACATGGTTCCCTTTTCGTTTGTGCCCATGGATTGTATACATGGGTCAATGTGATCTCACCTGCAGGGCAGCAGTTTCATTTCATTTTTTTATTTCTCTCCGCAATGCTCTATCATTTCAGCTTTTTATATCGCGAAAGTCGCGATTGCCCAATCATTTCGGCTTTTTTTTTCGGTGCCTAATCATTTCGGCTATTTTTCTTTTTCTTTACTCGCTGCTTTTTGTTGCGAGTTGCCCAATCATTTCGGCAATCTTTATATGCATATATTTTACTCGCCTATTTTCATTGCGAGTTTCCCTATCATTTCGGCTATTTCATATGCATTTTTGGCTCATTGATTTTTGCTGCGAGTATAGAACTTGAGATCTGATACTAATCTTAGCATCAGCATCGCTGCGACTGGAATATGGCCAGGAGCGAATCATCATTTGCCGTGAAAGGACTTGGAATTTGATACCAATCTAGGCATCAGCATCGATACCACTGGGATTGTTGCCAGGAGCGAATCATCATTTGCCTTTGTCGATTCGAACAAAGATGGCTTAGCAAATAGGGTTAGGATCCTGCCGACTAAGGTTTTTGACTTCATGAGCCGTAAGGGTCTCATAAAGGTGTTTCTTCCTACGAGTCATGAGGATCTCGTAAGTGCAATTTCTCCTTAGGAATCGTGGGGATCCCTAAGTGATATTTTCTCTTGCAAGTCATAAGGATCTTACAAGAGTGTTTTCTCTTTACAAGTCAAGAGGACTTACAAGTGTCATTCACCACATGAGAACATTCCTCGTCGTTGGTGGGACTTGGTGGGGGAAACGTTTATTTGTGCCTGTGGATTGTATACAAGGGTCAATATTGAACCGCTTGTAGGGAAACTTGGGGAGTGTGATGGCTTAAGAACGGTTTCAGATTCCTGTAGCTTAAGGCTTTTGAATCCTACGAGCCATGAGGGTCTGATAGGTGGAATTCTCCTTACGAGTCATGAGGATCTCGTAAGTGCAATTTCTCCTTAGGAATCGTAGGGATCCCTAAGTGTGTTGCTCTCTTGTGAGTCGTAAGGATCTCACGCGGGTGTTTTCTCCTCACAAGGTTGAAATGACCTTGCATGTGTCTTCATTTTAACGAGATTGTGCCCTTTCGGGTTTTCACAAACTCGTCGGTAGTCCTGCTGTTTTTACTCACGGCTCCCTTTCAGGTTTTCATCCATTCCCATTTCGCTTGTGGATGTACCTTTTTTTAACCCATCCGTTTGCCAATGGCACTTAGGGAGGACTTCGCCACCGGGGTAGTTGTGCAGCCAGCGGGACTTAAGTTGCAATCCTCGCCGCTGGGACTTGTGGACCTGGATTCCACTGCCGCCATGTTTTGAGGCGGCGCATTTAGTTTAAATACATTGCGGTCCATTGTTAGTTTAAGAACATCTCGGTCCATTGTTAGTTTAAGGACATCTTGGTCAATTGTAGCTTCGAGGCGAAGTTTTGCTGGATACTACTTATGGAGTTTGGACTCAGGAAGACAGTGAGCGAACACGTGTGTCGTCATCCATCATTAACCTGAGCCGTGACTTGTCAAGCGTAGTATTTCTTAAGGAACCGACTGTTTATTGGCCGGAAGGGTTTTTCGCCATGCATATCCATGAGCAAGTAGGCTCCATCTTGGTCGACCTTGTCTATGATGTACGGGCCCTCATAGTTTGGCTTGAATTTCTCCCGTTTAGCATGATTGGGGATCATAGGTCTTTTTACGACTAGCACGAGTTCACCTTGGCGGAATGTTCTCGGCCTAGTCAATCTTTTGTATGAGTGCGTCATCCTTGCTTTGTATGCTTCTAGGTTTTGCTGCGCCACGAGACGAGTTTCATCGAGGGCATCGAGCTCCTCAAGCCGAAGATGGGCATTTTCTTCATCCGTCAGCTCGTATCGAACTGCTACTCGAAGAGAGGGTAGCTCTATCTCCAAAAGAAGTACTGCTTCTGTGCCGAATACCAACGTGAATGGCGTTGTATTCATGACCATCTTGAATGTGGTCCGATAAGCCCAGAGAGCTTCATGCAATCTCTCGTGCCAGTCCTTTTTATTTCTGGACACCATTTTCTTTATGATCTGTCACGCCCCGCTTCCCAAAATACGGAATACGAGGGGTAGACAAGGCCAGCCATGCTCCTACGGTCAAGGAAAAGTCCTGCCGTAGTCACACTTCGGCTTCTAGTTTATCATGGTAAACAATAAATGATGCGCAGGTGATGAGAAATGCAGTAACTGAAGGAAACAATGTAAATACTGACCTGAAGTGGAAACAACGAATGTAACTCGGAATGGCAAGTCAAGAAGTCTGTGATGCACGTTTAGTTCTGGTCCTGGCTAACTCTTCTCCTCACACTGAGCATGCATACTCAGGTCGTCAGAGCGACACAATAGCAATATAATATATATAAAATCAATTGACAATTCTAACAGGGGTAATGGATATGAATAACAGTAAATCAATGACAACATGAATATGAATGTGCAGTAATCAATGCAGCGTAACAGTAAAGCAGTATAACGATATGTCACGTATGCCAACACAGTATATAAGGAATATAAATGCCAGTATCCCTATCAGTCTCTAAGTCTCACTGTACAGGTCACTAAGCCTATCGTCAGTCCAAGTGTGAGAGTCAACCACTCGCGAGTGTCCTCCACCCAAGGGTAGAACCCAAGGGCAAGGGACCACGGGCCCAACATGTAACAAGAATATCACGGTGTATATATCACGTACCCTGTAAATCTCCATATAACTCCCTAAATATATAAGCTGGCATGGGACTCCCGAGATTCTGTTGAACTCACACTTAAACTACCCCACACCCCGTGGTCTACATCAAACGCTAACCATCAACCTAAATACTAATCGATCCGTGACAAGTCTGCACGAGAACTGGAGGCAGGACCTCCATCAAGCACGTCCCGACTAATACCTAAGATAAACGGCAGTGTCTGGTGTCTTATCTGTGACATCCGTGCAACGCTTCCATAAATGTCCCATTCCACTTATAGTCACACGTACACTCATCCCACAGACGTCGACAATGCAATAAATAATAGGGTCACTGATTGTGTACAAGTACGTATCACTTTCACTCAATCACGGATACACGAACACTGACGTACTAGCCACAATCATCACTAAAATCTAACACTGGGTGAATGCACGATATCACTAGGTTATCACTACAATGATATAGGTATGATATGATGCATGAACAGTATATAAGCACAATTAAGGTGTCATAAAAAAACAGTAGTCTATCACTTGCACGATTTATCATGAAACGTACGTATATAATTTAGCGAAACAATAAACATGTAGTAATTAGTATGTTCAGTTATCCATCCATAGAATTTTGTTTCAAGCCAAACGGGTTCCAGGATCAATAGTTATAACCATTTCATTTTAAGCGCATGCGGCTGGAAATCCAATTTCAGAATCAGAAGTCCGTTTCGCAACGCATTTTGATCCTAGTTGGGATCATATTTTAGCGACATTACAGTTGGATGAATTCTAGGTTTTTTAGTAAGGTTTTCAACGCAATAGACAGATCGTCAACCGCATCTGTACGTTAGGAGTTATAATCTGTTTAATATTAACATGTCAATTCTGATTCTGCTGGGACTGTTATGTGTCCCGATCTACTAAATTACAGATTAAATATCAAACGGTAACGAAACAGAATGAAACCAATTGTGTTGTCTAGCTAACAGAGTTACCTATAATAAGCAGTAGAGTTCCGCAACCTACGAGTTAAGGAAATCCTATGGTATCCAATACGGAACAGCAAGCACGACTGGAGTCGCTCTGGACTGCAGTCCAGAGTCGCACTCCGATACAATTATCATCACAGTTTAAGTACAGGAATGTCTAGAAACTAGCATAGGGTTAAATTTTGTCGAGTTGGCTTCGATTTGATCCCTCGAGCGCATCATTCTAGTATATATATGATTTATGGTGAATTTAACGATTTTCAGATGCAATAAAATTACAGTTTTACGATTAAACTTTGGGGTAGTTGTTTTGGTCATTAACGATCGAATTATCCAACGAAATTCATGCATTAGGTTCTCAGCCATACGGGCCAAACAAAACTATCTAGTTCCGCCAAATTGGGAAAAGTTTCCCATTGGGAACACACGTCGAGCAGGTTATGACACATAATCAGTCTAAATTTGCAACTTAGAATCTATATACTTAGCGATTGTAATTTAGGTAAAATAGCATGTAAGCAAGTAAAGAACTTGCCTGGAGACGTTGGGGCACACGGCAGTGACACGACACACGTGCGGCACGGCAGTGACACACGCGCGAGCGGTAACGTCAAGATTTGGCCTCGGCTTGAACTGGTTGGCACGGGCTTGGTTTGAGCTGGAGGGGTTGTTGCGAGTTCACGCGGTGTCGGGCTAGGGGTTGCTGATGTTGCCGAGGCCGAGGGCGAGGGATTTGCAGGGGAGAGAGAATGACTGCAGCGAGAGAAAGAGTTTAGAGAGAGAGAGACAGAGAGAGAGAGAGGGATTGAGAGAGAGGCAGAGTGAGAAAGAGACTGAGAGAGAGAGAGAGAGATCTGGGATGGGGGTGAAAAAACAGAGAGTGAGAAAGAGAGAAGGAGATTGCAGGGAGAGAGGAGAGCGAGGGATGGAGCTCGGGTGCGTGCAGGGGTTCGAAGGTGGGAGCAGAGAGCTCGAGAACAAAGGAGGGGGATGCAGGGATGATGGCGAGGGTGATGATGATGGTGGTGCTCGGTCGACGGGGAAGGCACGAGAGGTCGACAAGGAAAACGGGGCTGTGGGTTTGGGGTGGATCTCGGCTGGAGGAAGTGAGGGAAGATGGGTCGTCGTTGATGGATGCAGGGAAGCTCGCCGTGGTGGTTGAAACGACGGTGAGGGGATCAGGAGAGAAGATGAATGGGGTCGAAGTCGTCGTCGTCGACGGCTGGGTAGGGTGCAGGAGAGATCGAGGAGGAGGGAGAACGAGGGGGAAAGGAAACGAGATGAGGAAGAAGGGAATGGAGGTGCGTAGAGGGGAGAGTTAGTGGAGACGGGGTCGTGCGTCGAGGGCGGTAACGCTCGCGCGAGCGAGTGCGGATGAGGCGGCGAGAAACTGGGATCGCGCGTGAACAGGGAATGTTACCGTTGGGAAGATGAACAGGGAAAATCGGGTCGGGTCGTATGGAGGAAGCGGGCGAGGGAGTAAGCGGGGGAGGCTGAAATGGGCCTGGGCTGGGTTGGGCTGAACAAATAAAAGGAAAAAGGGTTTTAATTATTGGAAAAGGCCCGGCTTGAGGAAAAATAATGAAAACAAAGAAAAATATTGAGAGGGCCGGGCTAGAAAGTGGGCCAGGCAGATTTTAAATAGAAAAATTAGAGAGAAGGAGGGCCGGGCCTGAGAATTTCTTTAAAAGAAAACACAAAATAAATATGATGAGGGGGCCTGCAAGTAAATATAAAAGAAATTCCGTTTCAAAATGTTTGGGTTGAGGGTTATAATAAAAAGGAAATGGTTTCTTTAGTTTGGTTTGATTGTTTGGGCTGAGGGAAGATTTAATAGAAAAAAAAATCAAATGGAAAAATAGAAACGGGCCAGACTATGAATAGAAAATCAAAGATAAAAATGAGAAAGGGGATGGGCTGCACTTAACAAATTCTTATTAGACAAAACTTAATTTTGTGTGGCACTAGGGAGTTTTAAACTGAGGGAGTGAGTTTGGACACTTGGCAAAGGGTTGGGGAATTTTGGATTAAAGGAAATGTACTTAAATCATGGATTTGGGTTAGACGGAGAAATATACCTAACATTTGTTTTGGGTTTAGATTCAATAAAAGGAGAACGGCTGAACCAGAGGAAAAGAAAGATAGGATCTGGGTTTAGTAGGATTTTGAAATTAAATAGATAATTATAAATAAATTTTATAGATAAGAAGAAATACGGATTTAGGCGTATAAGAAAACTGGGTATTACATCATACCACCCTTACAAAAATTTCGTCCTCGAAATTTAAAGAAATAATAATTTATAGAACATAAGCGAAAGCCATCATAGTTGCAAACTAATATATAAGGATTTACTAAAAATCCGCGGACGAAGAAACTTGAAAATATATATATATATAAGTAAGAACAACATACGGAATGGTAGGTCTAATGGGTATAAGGCTCAACCACTTATAATAGTAAACATATGCATAATACTAGAAATGAGGTAACGAGAATAAAGTAGTGAAAAGTAGTTGGTAGGTCAAACCATTTTAGGCAAACGTATCGGTCAAATAGTTTTAAAATATCTTAGAAAACTCACATAATGAAGATGAGTAATATTGAACAAAATATGCGCGGTGTATGGTTGCGCTACTGAGAATGAAAATAATAGTGTACTTAAAATACAAAAACGGAGTAATCAATAACACGGACCAAAATGATGAAAACTAAATTTTTGAATAACACTGTCCCTATATATAGTTAGGGTAATAGGAAGAACACAAAATTGCATAGGCTAGCTAGGGTAATGATTACAAGGAAGTGTGGCTCAAACAGAAGGTTGGAGTGTGGCGGCTTTAGGCTGAAGATCAAGAAGATTGGGATCGGGTCAGCACAGAAATTAAGGGTGAGCAACGAAAGGACTACAAGACAAAAATATGGGGGAGACTAACGATCGGTAAATCCTATGAATCAAAAATTTGAAAAGTTAATGAACTCGGTAATTCATAAGGAAGGTCCTCCTCCCAGAAAGATCTCAAACAGGGTACAGACGAAGGATGAATGGTGGCTCACTCTAAGGATCAGAGTGCGGTACTTTCTAATCGTAACAAGGGTGAAAACTATACAGTGAGTAAGGGTGGACAGTCGGGAATTTCAGCAGAAAAATAAATGGATATGGGCAATAAAGAAGTATCAAGCGAACCAATAATCAAAAAGTTTACGAACTCAGAAGATTTATTTCATTCAAGAAAATTTGAAACAAGGCATTCCCAAAGGCGAAAAGTGGCCCTAAACTATACATATTTTATTTGGCCAGAAAGATAACATCAAAAGAAATTCCGTCAGTCGCGGTTGTGGAGATTCAGTAGGCTGCGGTAGGCTCGCGCATTCAGGTAGGGGCGTCCATTTCCATATCGCCTCGCGGGCATCGCCATTGGAAGTTCTTCCACAGCAGGGTCTTGATCTTCTGGTTCTTCTTCCTCGGATGGAGCTTCTTCATCGAGGTCCGATTCCATGTGATTGTCTTCTTCTGGATTTTCTTCAACTGGATTTCCTTCTATCGGGTCTTCATCGGGATCTTCCTCTATAGGGTTCTCTTCAGGATCTCCTTCTTCTTCGTCGGAATCAGCTAACACGTTAAACTCTGGGGCGGCTACTTCTTCGTCCTTTGAATCGTTGTTTCCGAAGTTGACCTGGGGACCGTTGACCTCATCATCCGAACTCATCAGCTCGCGGTCTAAGGAAACGCAAGACTGTGCATCCTCATCTAGATGCGGCGCTGCTCCAGGGTGAGCCATAGCCTGAAAGAAAGAATCATGATTAGGCAGTGGAAAACATCAAGAAGAATAGCTAAGTGTACGAAGCATAGAAAGATATGCGGTTGCAGGAATTGAAAACTCAGAATTCAAAATACTGTGATAATGGATAGAATCTGATATAGAGAAAGCATGAGAATGATACATATATTATGATTCAAATTTTATTGCATTCAACCAAACGTTCAATGGATACAAGATTTCAAACGGAAAGAAATATTCATAACAGATGACAACATTATTACTAAAAGTAGATAACATGAAAAAATCCTTCTTCGACTACTATAACGTTGCATTCTCGCCGCTGAGTTGAATCCTGCGTTAGATCCGCCTTATCGTCGTAGTTCGAACTACGCGCTAACCCTCACTTGGCAGAAGTGGGGAGAGTGGACGAGTCTCCTCCTTGTAGTTCCCTCCGTTCTGGGCAACCGTTGATGAGATGTTTGTTGGATCCGCAAATCAGACATTTTCCTTGGGCGCGGCGACAATCCTTCTGAAGCTGTCCTGGCCTTTTACAATACCCGCAACATGGGGTTTTCTGCTGCTTCTGTCGCGGAGAAACAAATTGGCGTTTCATCTTCTTCTCTTTTCCTCGTCTAACGGTGATCCCTTTATGATTTGAGGCTCCCGCTGGGGTCTGACTCCCCTGTCTTCTCAGCCCTTCCGTTAATAAGTCGTTTGTTCGATCCTGGGCTTCCTTTAGACCTTGCAGTACACTCAGAATCTCAACGGTCTGATTCTGGGGAGCGGATACAGATGAAGAGTCGTTGGAAGACATGATCCTGAAACAACAATTTTGAGGATGATATAAGTCACAAGCTATTCGAATCAAGATATAACAAGGATAGGACAAAGATTCAAGAATATCAGAGGTGGTGAATTTATTACAAGTGGGGAATCAACTGTATCATTTTAAGTCACTTGAATAGAGTACGGTAGTGCAATTACAATCACGTAACTTTGTCAAGTCACCCGAAAACATAGCGAATAGATAGCTGAACACACGATGTGAATATGGATCAAGAATAACAAGTTTACAACCTAGACCGAGGGATGTCTTAGATTGCCAAACTATACAGAGAAAATTGCAATCCCAATCGATGCATAACTTGGCTCTGATACCAACTAAACCATGTCATGCCCCGCTTCCCAAAATACGGAATACGAGGGGTAGACAAGGCCAGCCATGCTCCTACGGTCAAGGAAAAGTCCTGCCGTAGTCACACTTCGGCTTCTAGTTTATCATGGTAAACAATAAATGATGCGCAGGTAATGAGAAATGCAGTAACTGAAGGAAACAATGTAAATACTGACCTGAAGTGGAAACAACGAATGTAACTCGGAATGGCAAGTCAAGAAGTCTGTGATGCACGTTTAGTTCTGGTCCTGGCTAACTCTACTCCTCACACTGAGCATGCATACTCAGGTCATCAGAGCGACACAATAGCAATATAATATATATAAAATCAATTGACAATTCTAACAGGGGTAATGGATATGAATAACAGTAAATCAATGACAACATGAATATGAATGTGCAGTAATCAATGCAGCGTAACAGTAAAGCAGTATAACGATATGTCACGTATGCCAACACAGTATATAAGGAATATAAATGCCAGTATCCCTATCAGTCTCTAAGTCTCACTGTACAGGTCACTAAGCCTATCGTCAGTCCAAGTGTGAGAGTCAACCACTCGCGAGTGTCCTCCACCCAAGGGTAGAACCCAAGGGCAAGGGACCACGGGCCCAACATGTAACAAGAATATCACGGTGTATATATCACGTACCCTGTAAATCTCCATATAACTCTCTAAATATATAAGCCGGCATGGGACTCCCGAGATTCTGTTGAACTCACACTTAAACTACCCCACACCCCGTGGTCTACATCAAACGCTAACCATCAACCTAAATACTAATCGATCCGTGACAAGTCTGCACGAGAACTGGAGGCAGGACCTCCATCAAGCACGTCCCGACTAATACCTAAGATAAACGGCAGTGTCTGGTGTCTTATCTGTGACATCCGTGCAACGCTTCCATAAATGTCCCATTCCACTTATAGTCACACGTACACGCATTCCACAGACGTCGACAATGCAATAAATAATAGGGTCACTGATTGTGTACAAGTACGTATCACTTTCACTCAATCACGGATACATGCACACTGACGTACTTGCCACAATCATCACTAAAATCTAACACTGGGTGAATGCACGATATCACTAGGTTATCACTACAATGATATAGGTATGATATGATGCATGAACAGTATATAAGCACAATTAAGGTGTCATAAAAAAACAGTAGTCTATCACTTGCACGATTTATCATGAAACGTACGTATATAATTTAGCGAAACAATAAACAGGTAGTAATTAGTATGTTCAGTTATCCATCCATAGAATTTTGTTTCAAGCCAAACGGGTTCCAGGATCAATAGTTATAACCATTTCATTTTAAGCGCACGCGGCTGGAAATCCAATTTCAGAATCAGAAGTCCGTTTCGTAACGCATTTTGATCCCAGTTGGGATCAGATTTTAGCGACACTACAGTTGGATGAATTCTAGAGTTTTCAGTAAGGTTTTCAACGCAGCAGACAGATCGTCAACCGCATTTGTACGTTAGGAGTTATAATCTGTTTAATATTAACATGTCAATTCTGATTCTGCTGGGACTGTTATGTGTCCCGATCTACTAAATTACAGATTAAATATCAAACGGTAACGAAACAGAATGAAACCAATTGTGTTGTCTAGCTAACAGAGTTACCTATAATAAGCAGCAGAGTTCCACAACCTACGAGTTAAGGAAATCCTATGGTATCCAATACGGAACAGCAAGCACGACTGGAGTCGCTCTGGACTGCAGTCCAGAGTCGCACTCCGATACAATTATCATCACAGTTTAAGTACAGGAATGTCTGGAAACTAGCATAGGGTTAAATTTCGTCAAGTTGGCTTCGATTTGAGCCCTCGAGCCCATCATTCTAGTATATATATGATTTATGGTGAATTTAACGATTTTCAGATGCAATAAAATTACAGTTTTACGATTAAACTTGGGGGTAGTTGTTTTGGTCATTAACGATCGAATTATCCAACGAAATTCATGCACTAGGTTCTCAGCCATACGGGCCAAACAAAACTATCTAGTTCCACCAAATTGGGAAAAGTTTCCCATTGGGAACACACGTCGAGCAGGTTATGGCACATAATCAGTCTAAATTTGCAACTTAGAATCTATATACTTAGAGATTGTAATTTAGGTAAAATAGCATGTAAGCAAGTAAAGAACTTGCCTGGTGATGTTGGGGCACACGGCAGCGACACGACACACGTGCGGCACGGCAGTGACACACGCGCGAGCGGTAACGTCAAGATTTGGCCTCGGCTTGAACTGGTTGGCACGGGCTTGGTTTGAGCTGGAGGGGTTGTTGCGAGTTCACGCGGTGTCGAGCTAGGGGTTGCTGATGTTGCCGAGGCCGAGGGAAAGGGATTTGCAGGGGAGAGAGAGTGACTGCAGCGAGAGAAAGAGTTTAGAGAGAGAGAGAGAGAGAGAGGGATTGAGAGAGAGGCAGAGTGAGAAAGAGACTGAGAGAGAGAGAGAGAGATCTGGGACGGGGGTGAAAAAACAGAGAGTGAGAAAGAGAGAAGGAGATTGCAGGGAGAGAGGAGAGCGAGGGATGGAGCTCGGGTGCGTGCAGGGGTTCGAAGGTGGGAGCAGAGAGCTCGAGAACAAAGGAGGGGGATGCAGGGATGATGGCGAGGGTGATGATGATGGTGGTGCTCGGTCGACGGGGAGGGCATGAGAGGTCGACAAGGTAAACGGGGCTGTGGGTTTGGGGTGGATCTCGGCTGGAGGAAGTGAGGGAAGATGGGTCGTCGTTGATGGATGCAGGGAAGCTCGCCGTGGTGGTTGAAACGACGGTGAGGGGATCAGGAGAGAAGATGAATGGGGTCGAAGTCGTCGTCGTCGACGGCTGGGTAGGGTGCAGGAGAGATCGAGGAGGAGGGAGAACGAGGGGGAAAGGAAATGAGATGAGGAAGAAGGGAATGTAGGTGCGTAGAGGGGAGAGTTAGTGGAGACGGGGTCGTGCATCGAGGGCGGTAACGCTCACGCGAGCGAGTGCGGAGGAGGCGGCGAGAAACTGGGATCGCGCGTGAACAGGGAATGTTACCGTTGGGAAGATGAACAGGGGAAATCGGGTCGGGTCGTATGGAGGAAGCGGGCGAGGGAGTAAGCGGGGGAGGCTGAAACGGGCCTGGGCTGGGTTGGGCTGAACAAATAAAAGGAAAAAGGGTTTTAATTATTGGAAAAGGCCGGGCTTGAGGAAAAATAATGAAAACAAAGAAAAATATTGAGAGGGCCGGGCTGGAAAGTGGGCCAGGCAGATTTTAAATAGAAAAATTAGAGAGAAGGAGGGCCGGGCCTGAGAATTTCTTTAAAAGAAAACACAAAATAAATATGATGAGGGGGCCTGCAAGTAAATATAAAAGAAATTCCATTTCTAAATGTTTGGGCTGAGGATTATAATAAAAAGGAAATGGTTTCTTTAGTTTGGTTTGATTGTTTGGGCTGAGGGAAGATTTAATAGAAAAAAAATTCAAATGGAAAAATAGAAACGGGCCAGGCTATGAATAGAAAATCAAAGATAAAAATGAGAAAGGGGATGGGCTGCACTTAACAAATTCTTATTAGACAAAACTTAATTTTGTGTGGCACTAGGGAGTTTTAAACTGAGGGACTGAGTTTGGACACTTGGCAAAGGGTTGGGGAATTTTGGATTAAAGGAAATGTACTTAAATCATGGATTTGGGTTAGACGGAGAAATATACCTAACATTTGTTTTGGGTTTAGATTCAATAAAAGGAGAACGGCTGAACCAGAGGAAAAGAAAGATAGGATCTGGGTTTAGTAGGATTTTGAAATTAAATAGATAATTATAAATAAATTTTATAGATAAGAAGAAATACGGATTTAGGCGTATAAGAAAACTGGGTATTACATGATCTTTGTCAAGGTATTGTTGAAAGCCTCAGCTAGACCGTTAGCTCGGGGATTATAGACCGAAGATTATCTATAATCTATTTTATGCTGCTGTGCGAAGCGGCTGATCTTATGGCTTCTGTAGGCCGACCCATTATCCGAGATGATCCATCGTGGCGTGCCAAACCGGTATGTGACATGTGTCTTGAAGTAATGGAGGATATTCTCCGTCTTTACCTCTCTTAGCAGTATTGCTTCTGTCCACTTGGAGAAGTAATCGGTCGTTACCAATATGAACCGATGTCCCTTAGATGATGCCGATTCGATGGGCCCAATTATATCGGTTCCCCACATTTCGAATGGCTAGCTAGCCAGTGGGTGTAGCGGATTCGGATGCTGGTGGATGAAGTCCCCGTGAATTTGGCACGAGTGACATTGGTTCGCATATTCGAGACAGTCCTGAATCATCGTGGGCCAATAGTAACCCATTCTTTTGATCTTCAGCTTCATCTTTAGCCCGACTTGATGGGAACTACAGAGTCCGTCATGAGTTTCTTGGATGACTCATTTTGCTTCTTCTGGTCCCAGGCACCTTATCCACAAATTGTCGAATGATCTCCTATATAAAGTATCATTGATGAAGGCAAAAGACAGAGCTCGTTTCATGAGCTGATGTCTCGAAGATGCGTTTTCGGGTGATCGATGGGATTTGAAGTAGTCTATGAAACGAGGTTTTCATTTATCTTCTATTTGGAAGGCCGCTTGATCGGTCGCTTCCTTTTTTTAGACGACTCCGGAGATATTTCTACTGGCGCGAGAATCCGGCGGCTTTGCATAATGATCCTTACGTCATCGAGGTTTTCGTCGGCTAGTACTTTAGCGAGCTTGGCTAACGCATCCGTCTTGCTATTTTCCGCACGCGGTATACTTTTTAGGGTGTAGGAGGGGATTTGTGTCAGCAATTGCTGCACTCTCTTGCCATATTTTACCAACTCAGGTTTACACGTCTGATAGTCGCCATTTACTTGGCTGACAACCAGCTGGGGGTCTCCATATATGAGGAGGTTTTCGATCTCTATGTCGACAGCGATCTCAAGACCCGCTATCAAAACTTCATATTCTGCTTCGTTGTTTTTTCTTGGCTCCGTTAGGGAAAGGGCAAAACGCATTATCTCTCCTTGCGGAGTCATGAAGATAAAGCCCACCCCAGCTTTAATCATGGGGGTGTTTTGCTTTTGCTTCTTCAAGGAGACGCTCCATCGAAGTAGAGTTCCCATCGGGTATCACTCCCTTCTTTCTTCCCGTCAATTGCGTCAAACGCGTGTTCGTCCGGCAACTCGCAGTTCAAAGGAGAGTCGGCGGGTATCGGATGCTCTGTGAGAAAGTCGGCGATGGCCTAGCCTTTTATTGCCTTGAGGGGTCGATATACTGTCAAGAACTCCATCAAGAGGAGGGTCCATTTGGCAAGCCTCCCCGTTAACATGGCTCTTGACATCAAATACATAAGAAGATCCACCTTTGATATGAGATGGACCTTATGTGCCAGGGCATAATGTCGAAGCTTCGTTATCGCGAAGATCAGCGCCAGGAAATGCTTTTTGATGGGGGAGAAATTGTTTTCTACCCCCATAAGAACTCGACTCAAATAGTAGATATCTCTCTCATTTCCCTGGTCGTTCTCCTGTGCCCATAGCGCCTAAAGAACCTTCAAGAGCTGTTGTATACAGGATGAGGGGCTTTCCCTTGACCGGAGCGGTCAACACCGGAGGGTTCTGCAAATATTGCTTGATTTCATCTAGTGCACTTTGGCATTTACGATCCCAAACAAATAGGGTCTGTTTACCCCAATCAGAGCAAAGCTCTGTTCAAATTCCAAGGCGGGAAATGAAGCAACGCTTCTGATTCCCCCAATCAGAGCAAAGCTCTACTTTGAAAATTTAAATTTTAAATAACTGAAGCAACGCTTCAAATTCCTTGCGCTGCGCGCAACGCGTCACGTGTTAAAAGCTGATACGCCAGCGCAGCGTCCAAGGCAGCGCACCCAATCAGAGCAAGGCTCTATTTAAAACAAAATTAAAGGAAGCAACGCTTCAGTTGCGCCGCGCTCTGCGCTGCGCGACACGTGTCCGCGCAGTTGCGCCGCGCTCTGCACTGCGCGACACGTGTCAAGCACAGGTGCGTTTGCGCCAAACAGAATTAAAATTCCAGTAAGATCTTTCTGTTTTTGTTAAAACAAGAATGCAACATCTTCGACTCAGGGAAACCAGTTTCCTTGACGAGAGCATCTTGATTCGCGTCGACCCGCAGAGAAATCAGTGTCTTTGCAGGAATACTTCGATTCATTTCAACTCCAAGGAAATCAGTGTCCTTGGCAACCTCCTCAACTCAGGGAAACTAGCGTCCTTGATGAGAGCTTCTTGATCCGCGTCGACCCGCAGAGAAACCAGTGTCTTTGCAAGAGTACTTCGATTTGTTTCAACCTCGAGGAAACCAGTGTCCTCGGCAAAATACTTCAACTCAGGGAAATTAGTGTCCTTGACGAGAGCTGCTCGATTCGTCTCGACTCGTGAGGAAATAAGTGTCTTCACGAGGACTTCCCAATTCATCTCGACTTGCAAGATAAAGCCTTATGCAGCAGGAATTAAAAAAACTTGTTTCCTAAGCATTGGGACCCTGCAAGTCGGTCTAAAACGGTCTCTTGCATACTATTCACGGGTCTCACTCTCCAAAGTCGAATCTCGACAAAGAGGAAAAAAACCGCTTTCGAGTTCTCTCAACTCGTAAGAGAGAAAATTCTCTTATAAGATCCTTACGACTTATAAGAGAAACCACACTTAGGAATCCTCACGATTCCTAAGGAGAAAATACACCTACGAGATCCTCTCGATTCGTAGGGAGAAAAGTCTTTATGAGACTCTCACGGCTCATAGAGTTGAAAAGTCTTAGGCAGCAGATCTGAACCTGCGGCCTAAGCCATCGCTATCTCTTGAAGAAACCAAGATGCTCGCTCTATTATCTGTCAACCATGTTTACCAAGGTAACATGCTGATAATCGGAGAAAGAAGAAAGCGACGGAAAGAACATCCGATTTTCGTTTGATCAAGCATTCGAGACAGTCATTCATGCATGTGCAAAAGACTCAGAACGAGAAATAAGACAAGATGAAATGAAAAAAGTTTCCATTCATATTGAAAAAGGTTCTTACAATCATAAAGAAATAAACAAGAACATCATCAAAAGATTACAACAATATAACCTCAGATCCAGGACGCGGATTGAGGAATTCAAAAGTAAGGCCATCTAAAGTTCTTCTGTCTTTTCTGATTATTCTTGTACACAGACTCTCGCGCTCACGTGTGTCAAAATCTTCGGCTAGGCCCCCCATCCTTCGATAAGCAGCGATTATCATCGTCTGCTGAAAAATTTGATGCAGGATGTCGATGAGGCTATCCCGCCGTTTCTTCGAGATCAGCCCCGACAGGTACACTGAATGCACCTTGTCTTCGGCATCATCCAGCGCATTAAGCAGCATGGCCTCGTGGAACCCCGGGAGTGCTCTCCAAATTGCTCCCAGCACGACTTTCAAGAGAGCAGAGCGACGAGGAAGCAGCCAACCAACGCGTGTGTTCGCGACCCATAACCTCCGCACACTAGGCATCTGTAAACTCCTGGTTTTGATGACGGCCCTGTATGCGGATATCCTCGTAGGTGATGAATCCATGCAGAGTGTATAGATGCACCGCCATAATACCTGGGGGAAACATCACGGGAAAATTAGCAATAAAAAGACACAGGGAGTTAAATTCCTCGAGAGCAATGCTCTGCAGACGTGAGTGACGCCTGTCAAAATTCGATAATGAGGGGAATTTAAAGAAATGCCCCGAGAACTCTGAGAGCCTTACTATTAAAAGATGATATAATCCATTAATGATAAAACTCCATTTTTTAATCCTCATTATCCATGATCAAACTCTTAAAAGTTCATAATTTTTTTTTAGATCAAAAGATTTACGTTTTGCCAAAGAGCAAAGCTCTGTTCATAGGTTAAGAAACCCTAAAACAGATTCTTGAGAGCAAGGCTCTGTTGGTGAAACCCTAAAGGGGTTCTCTTTAGATCAAAAGATCTATGAGAGCAAGGCTCTATTAATTAAAATTAATTTAATTCAAGATTAATTTTTACCTAAAATGTTTTTTCTAAAGAAATTATAACTCTTGGAGTTCTTAAAGGCAAGAGCAAGGCTCTGAAGTTTTGAAAGTAAAAATTCTGAAGATGATAATCATCTGTTGAGGACCAAAGGTCCTATTTATAGGCATCAAATGCCCTTTCAACTTCCAAAAGTTGCCGCGATGGTTGGAATTCTGTCACCGTTGCGCTCACGTTTGGGGCCACGTAAGCGCAACAGTGAGGGGCATTTTGTTTACCCCAATCAGAGCAACGCTCTGTTCAAATTCCAAGGCGGGAAATGAAGCAACGCTTCTGATTTCCCCAATCAGAGTAAAGCTCTATTTTGAAAATTTAAATTTTAAATAACTGAAGCAACGCTTCAAATTCTTTGCACTGCGCGCAACGCGCCACGTGTCAAAAGCTGATACGCCAGCGCACCCAATCAGAGCAAGGCTCTATTTAAAACAAAATTAAAGGAAGCAACGCTTCAGTTGCGCCGCGCTCTGTGCTGCGCGACACGTGTCAGCGCAGTTGCGCTAGTGCAGTTGCGCCGCGCTCTGTGCTGCGCGACACGTGTCAGCGCAGTTGCGCCGCGCTCTGCGCTGCGCGACACGTGTCAAGCACAGGTGCGTTTGCGCCAAACAGAATTAAAATTCCAGTAAGATCTTTCTGTTCTTGTTAAAACAAGAAGATTGTCTTCTGTAAAGCAGAAGCCCTTGGATCAAAGATCCAACGGTAGGGAAAAATCCCTAAATCACTCAGAGAATGATCTCTTTAACTAATTTAACAACTCTATTGGCACTATATAAAGGCCCTTAGACCCCAATTCAAAAACACAGAAAACACAGAAAACAGAGAGAGAACTCTTCTAAAGAATTTGGAGAAGAACTCAGAAAGAGAAAAAGGTAAATCCCTTTGAATAAAAAGAAGAATTTCTTCTGAAAAGATCAATGATCTAAGAACAAGATCAAGGATCTTCAATATAAAAATATAATAATAAAAAAGGCATTGCCTTTTGATGAACCACTGGTTCTGGAATCTTTAAAGATTCTTTTCTTGAATCCAAAATTGGATCAAGATTTTAAAACAGTGCCTTGCACTTGTAAATCTGCACTGTTGCGCTCTTGGGTTGGCGCGAGCCACCAGAGAGCGCCACGTGTCAGCTCCAGAACAACTTGCGCTGTGCGCTTTTAAAATAAATCATTGCTCTCTGAAATTGGCGCAACTCACCAGAGCGCGCCACGTGTCAGCAGTGCAATAGCACAGCGCACTGCGCTTGCGCTCACCAGAGCGTGACACGTGTCACCTCCATATGCGCTTGCGCTCATTCATTGGCGCAAAGCGCCTGACAGGCCACATGGCCACTGTCAGATAACTAATGCATTGCATTGTTGAAAAGAATGGCCAAGCCCAATTAAAAAAGGCCTAACAGGCCTAATAAAATGCAATGCATTATTTTAAAAAGGGCAGAGCCCAAACAAAGGTCTGTCAGACCAAAACAGATGCTCTGCATCATAAAAATAAAGGGACAGAGCGCAAATCAAATAGGCCTTACAGGCCAAAATAAAATGCAGTGCATTATTAAACAGGGGCAAAGCCCTAGCATAGGCCTAATAGGCCGAAGATAAATAAAAATGATGAACATCTTCAACTGGACTTAGCCCAATCATGGCCGTAAGTCCTCAAATTAAATTGACTGAGCACGACTTCTCTCTTAAATCAATTTACATCCGGTTCAAGGGTACATCTCCGAACTCCTCTGACACCTATCGTTGTAATCCTTCAACGTCGTCAGAGAGGTGACGGGTCCCAACAACCACACATCGATACGGACTGTGGGGTCCCTAAACTCACGGACTAATGCGTCCTTAAACTAATGGACTAATGCGTCCTTAAACACATTCATATGGACCGTGGGGTCCTTAAACCCATGGACTTAAGCGTCCTTAAACTCACGGACTAATGCGTCCTTAAACTAATATCCGTCCCCAAAACGTAAATGATGGACCACTATGTCCCTATACTGGAATATGGACCACCATGTCCCTAAACTGGCAATGGACCGCAATGTCCTTAAACTACCTATGGACCACTACGTCCCTAAACTGGAACAATAGATCCCTCAAATGCTCTTTTGTCGGATCTAAACGATCCTGTTCAAGTTGATCTTAGCCTCAAATATGGCTAACGTATCCTTAAACCTTCAAACAGACTTTAGTCCCAAATTGGACTATAAGACCCCCAATCAACTTTGGTTCAAGGGTACATCTCTGAACTCCTCTGACACCTGTCATTGTAATCCTTCAACGTCGTTAGAGAGGTGATGGGTCCCGACGACCATATATTAAATGGACCACTATGTCCTTAAACTGGAACAATAGAGCCCCTAAAAGCTCTTTCCGTTAAGTTGATCTTAGTCTCAAATCAGACTAACGTATCCTTAACGAACGTTTAAGTTGATCTTAGTCTCAAATACGGCTAACGTATCCTTAAACTAAAACATCAAACCCAAATCTAAGTAAATACGGATTTGGACTAATCCACATCCTACGGGCGACGACATAAATTAGTCTCCGTATACAATCCACGGGCAACCACAAACAAAACAAACACACATGACACGAAGTGAAATTCTGGAGAAGGAGAAAGTTGTTACCGCTATACGGTAGCGTAATTAACTGCAGGGGCTTGCGTCTGCAGGGAAGAGCGTCCCCACAATCAAAAACCCCTCAAGCGAGGGGGAATCTGACGAAATCTGCTACATCGGCCGCATCCGTCTAAACCTCCGATACACGGTGCCATAAATCAACTTGGCATCTTCGGAGAGGTGGACGGATAAAACCAAATAGCATCTGCCCCGAATCTCAGGCAAGACGTTCAGTCTTGGCCATTTTTCGGAGGGGAACAGGGTCCCCTTCTTTATTAGATGGCTATAGGAGCGGCATTTGCCGGAGAGGTTAGCTATGAACCGTCGGATATACGCGAGCTTTCCTTGAAGAGACCGTAGTTGTTTAAGAGTTCTTGGCACGAGCATTTCCATAATTGCCTTAATCTTTGATGGGTCTATTTCGATGCCTCGATGTCATATGATTAGTCTTAGGAATTTGCCTGATGAGACTCTAAACGCGCATTTCAGAGGGTTCATCTTCAGATTATATTTTCGAAGACGCTGGAACACTATTTTCAAATGCTCCCAGTGCTCCTCGTACGATTTGCTTTTCACCACGAGGTCGTCGATATAGCATTCGATAATCTCGTGTATGAGGTCATCAAAAATCTTTGTCATGGCCCTCTGGTATGCAGCGTCTGCATTCTTCAAATCGAATGACATCACCTTATAGCAGAATATGCCTAGCGGGGTCCAGAAAGCAATGTGCTTTTGGTCTTCAGGATGCATCTTTATTTGATTATACCCCGAAGATCCATCCATGAAGTAGAAGACTTCATGGGTGGATGTGTTATCGATCATCAGCTCGGTAATAGGCACTAGGAAGTCATCTTTCGGACAAACTTTGTTGAGATCCCGAAAATCTACGCAGACGCGTACTGTCCCATTTTTCTTCATTACCGGAACGATATTGGCGATCCAGTCAGGGTATTGAACTTCTTGGATAAAGCCAGAGTCGATTAGCTTCTTGACTTCGGAATTGATACTCATCTCGAGTTCGAGCCTGTTGGGGTAAAAATTTACACCCCGGTTGATCAAGTCAAAATCAAAGTCAACCCGAAGCCAGGTGGGCCCAAGCCCAGATCAAGTGGGCCAATGTCCGGATCGAGCTCGAACATGAAGCAGCCGGCCTCCCCCATGCCAAACTAAAATTTTCTAATAAATAATTTTGGTGTATTTCCTTTTTTTTTTTTTCCTTTTTTTGAATAAATGTAAGAAAAATGGGCATAAAGCCAAATTTTTGTAAAGCCCATGGCTTATGTGCAAAAAGAAATAGCACATGAGGCATGGGATGAGCAAAATGCCATTTTTGTAAAGCCCAAGGGGCTATATGTAAAGTGTATAGCCTATAAAGGTAAAGATAATGAAAATATCTCAACAACTTTTTCTCTCTAAAAAAAAGAATCAAGATCTGTGATCTTCTCCTTTCTCAAGGTTCTAAAACCGTCTTCTTTCTTTTGAATTAAATCAAGAGTTTTACTCTTCCTTTTTCAAAACTAAATAGTTTTTTACCACAAAACCCATAAAGGGGAGCTTGGATCTTCCATCAGATCTTAAAAAGGAGAGATTTTTAAAATCACCCCCCTTTTCATTCAAGCTCCGGCCAACCGAGAGGAAGAAGAAGGAGACCCGTCTCCCAAAAATCCCACTTTGGGAAGATCCAGAGCTCAAAGGAGAACCCCCTTTCATCATCTCCAAAAACATATTAGGAGTTTAACTCCACTCTAAATCTTCTTTCGGGAGTTTAAATCCTATTTCTGGGGCTAAAAGCCCCTTTTTCTCGCCGGCGCCCAAGCGCTCAAGCGTCCAGCGCCCAAGCACTCCAGCGCCCAGTGCCCAAGCGCTCAAGCGCTCAAGCGCCCATCGCCCACGTGCTGGGCACGTGAAGCGCTAGCGCTCGAGCGCCTTGTGCTCAAGCGCCCATCGCCCACGTGCCGGGCACGTGATGCGCTAGCGCCCGAGCTCGAGTGCCCAGCGCTCAAGCGCCCACGTGCCGGGCACGTGAAGCGCTAGCGCTCAAGCACCCAGTGCCCACATGCCGGGCACGTGAAGTGCTAGCGCTCGAACGCCCAGCGTTCAAGCGCCCACATGCCGGGCACGTGATGCGCTAGCGCCTAAGCGCACAACGCTCGCGTGCTAGGCACATGAGGCGCTGGCCCCACGCGTTCTTTGGACGCTTTCCTCTTTATATATATATATATATATATATATATATATAGACACACACACACACACACACTCCACAACACTGTCCCTCCCTTAAAAAAAATTTTACCGGGGTGCTGCCCCACACCCTGTAAGGGGGCTGCTAGCCCTCTTGACCCCCAGCCCGTTATCCGGGTAGCGGGACCCCCGTAAAAACTCTATAGGGCCCCCGATATATCCAAAACGTCTTCAAAACACAAAAATGCACATTGAGTTCGCATGACCTGTTTGACCCATCAATCAGAGGTTCTCTCGCTCCAAAGGCGAGGGGTAATTAACGACAGCTTAGTCCGCGGCTGCTGGAGATTTGGATCTCCACAGTCAATAAACCCCATCCTACCCTAGGCAGGGGGAATCTGTAATGCGCCTGATAAGCGCGCGTATTCCCATCTCAATGGGGTGACGAAAAACACCCTACAGATTCTGGCACGCCCGGTGGGACCTTTCTCTCCTCCCATATCTCGGTTCAAGCGTTCATGCGAACTCATTTAACATATATGCCTATGTTTGTACCGAGATAATGTTTTTCCGTGCAGCAATTAACTTTCAACGACAATGTCTCCGAAGACAAATTCAGCTTCCAACGTGACCCCGATCTCGTACATGGTCAAGATCAATGCTCGTGTGGTTCTCCCCTCAAGCCTCAGTCGACAGTGGGAGGAACTGCCCCGCCAGTTTGGTTTTGTCGTTATCTACCCTATCGGAAGCGCTCACCTGGCTGAAATCCCGGCAAAACAGATGGCCAAGCCGGTCTCAAGGGGCAAGAGGTCGATTGTTGTGATCGCTAAGGCACTACAACCGAAACTTAAGACGGTATCTGAATGACTCTCTGGTGCTGCAGCTGGGGGCAAGACTTCCGGTACAAAGGGCAACATTAAACGTTGCGGACAAGCTCAGGCGATGACTCCAAAAAATGCATGATCGGGCGTCTTCTCTGGCCTCTCTATCAATTGGTCTAAGGCGTCTTCCCGAAGAGACGAAGCCTGCCAAGTTCTTAAAACAGAAAAGTTAAGGCAGAAGCAGCTCAGGTATCGAGCCAACAAGAGGGCCAGGACGTCGGCCAAGTGGAATCTTGTGAGATTCTAAGAGCAGAGTCATCCTGCGACGATGGCTGAGTTGACCGTAAAAATCAGCAATTCTTTCGAACCTCTGAAGTAGGTTCAGAAAAATGCCATGACCGCCAGAATCAAGAAGACAACGGTCTGTACGTTGCTGCAAAGAGACGTGTCCCGGCCTCAACAGAAAAAGTATGACACCGTCTCTTCAAGAGTCTATCAGGCGCTCTGTGCCGCGCGAAAACAGCGGGGCAAAACCAAAAAGGAAGCGTCGGCACCATTCAAGAATCCGGCCAGGCCAGCTGCCTTCAGTCGACTGCCCGTTACCGAAACAGGAGGATCAAGACAGCGATCCATGAAATCAGCCGCCGATAATAAAAAGACGTCTGGATATGTTATCCATACAGTCCATATGGCGGGTAGGCTGTAACGCCTTAGATTTCGGTTAGTGTTCGTTTAGACGTTAATGCGGGTTTACTGTAAAAAGTTTACCGATTCGGGTTCCTCACATTTTATAACATTTAATTAATAATTTATTATTGTTTGTTATGAGCATGCACACACGTGTGCACGTAAATGTGAGGATTTGTTTGTGCTAATCTAGTTTTAGCAACCATGACACTTAACCTTGTTAGTGTATATGCCCTAGAGGCCATTACTGTATCATACTAGTATGTATATTACTTGATGGAAGCTTGGGATATTCACAGTTGTATAAACAATCTTGCTCGAAATAGTAGTATGCTACTGGGTTTGTCTCTGCTTTAATGTATACATGTGTTTCTTTATTGTATCATCTATACGCATTAGTGGAGCCCTTAGGATCTTTGCTTGATTACCAGCGTTGTGATGGCAGTCACACTCGTGGGAGCTGGGTAATCTACAAGCACATCCTTATACATACGTCCCTAGTCGTGGGATTATCGAGACAAGGCATCGATACTCTGGAGTAGACTAGCGTATGCGCTTCTCATCCCAGTGCGGGAGGCGGTCTGTCCCACAGTCGTCAGTACGTCGCACTTGAGATAGTATACGGGTGCTCGTTAGGTTACGAGTACACTGGACAGGACTCGTCGGGAACTGTTGGTTGGTATTATACCTATCGTCAGTTATCAGTTCCCAGGTGACATGAGTACAACTTAGTCCGCTGACTTGACACTGTCACTTCGCCTCAAGTGTGTTCCCACTGTACTTTGATTACTACCCTACCACGGCTCAAAGGAGTCGTGCAAACAGGTAGTAGTTGGGTGCAGTCCCGAAGCACTTGGAGGCAGTGACGGTTAGACAGGATTCGTCTCTCCCGGTATTGGGGGTTGGCATCGCGCTGTGTCTAGGAGAGCCATTACATAAGTAGTCCCTGGCCAGGGCAAGCGAGATATACTGGTAGGTTTTCAGTGTTATCTCAGGGTGTTCTGGGCTACACTCCGACATGACTTGTACCGCTATTAGGGGACTGACGTTTACCGCCCCTAGGCCCGCCATGCGATGTATCAGACGAACAGACCGGACTGTACGGAGATTGTCACATTCAGACTCAGTAGGAGTTCAGATGGGTTTCACCTCGTCCGTCTTCTTATCGGCATCTACCTGGCGACCGTTACGCACAGCTAGTGCCGCTTGCGGTCTGTGGTTAAACCCATTGCCAGTATAGTGTCGAGTCTTTAGAGTCCCACACAGAGGGCTATTCTCCTTTGGGCAAAACAGAGTAGAGGTCGCATGGTTTTGCGACAGGGTCCGTTCACATCCGCGCACTTGTGCACGTTTAGTGTCCGGACGGTCATTACTAGCGGGCTCTGGTTTGAGCCAGATCCTAGTATATGCTTTGGGGTTAGTTTTATCTCATTATGTTCATGTTCCTCGGAACATGAATGCGGGTGTGTATGCACAGTTGTTTGAGGCGGAGGAAGAGGTTTTTCATTAGGGTTTTGGAACGGGTGTATATGCACTGTTGACAGTCGTCTTTTTCCAATCCCTAATGATCTTGTGATTTATCAATTAATATTATTAATTAAATGAAATTGTGTCATGGTTGGGTTTGTTGACTTGTTGACTAGGTTTGAAACATTGACCATCATCATTACCTTTCAAGATGCTCTTTGATCTTTGCAAAATACATTTATTGTGATATGATAATGGTCTCTTCAAACTTTCCATCACCTTTTTCATTTTCAATTAATATTATTATTAGATAAATCACATATATGTTATGGTTGTAAAATACCATCTCATTCTATCATATTGTTTCTCTCTCTTCTCTTCATCTTCTTCCTCATCTAGTTTAAGGAGAACAAATCTCATGTGTTGAGAAACATCTCCTTGAAGATAAAACACTCTAAGACACTCTCTACTCTCTCTAAGGTAAAAGGTTTAGCAAGCCGGATACCCTAGTTCTCTCAAAGTTCGAGAAAGGAGCTCAAAAGAAGAAACCCTCGGGTGGATCCATCTTTGACGAAAGAAGGCAACGAGGAAAGCACCATCCAACCACTACAAAGAGTTCAAGAAGAAGGAGTTCAAGTGAGGTATAACCCCTAACCGAGTAGACAAATCTCTTGTTAGGTTGCTAGTGTGTAGTTTAGCCAAGATCCGTTTTTGTAGTCCATGTTACCTAAATCTTAAAAATCGTTTTTCACCATTTCCGCAAGCCCGAAAGAACCGGGAGAGGTAACGTGGACTTACAAACCTTAATCTAATCCCTTTACTTTAATCCTTTGCCTTGAATTAACCCTTAATCTTTTGTGAGAGGGGGAGAGAGAGATATTTGTGTTGGAATGATGAGGTTTGGTGCATTAATGTGAAGGCATGGTTAGCAATTAATGCTAATGATACACTCACCTCTCATTCTCACCCTACACTCACCTCCCTCTTTCATTTTCTCACTCTCTCTCATTCTTTCTCACTCAATTTCTTTCATATTTCTCTATCTCCCTTATCAAACTGAACACTCTCAAATATTCACACAAAATCCATCACAAATTCACTAAACTTCACAAAAATCATACCTTTTTCCTCTTGGATGCCTAGGAGCATGCAAAGCTAGGATCCTTGTGTTCTTTTGGCTAGGTAATGATTCCTTTCTATTCTTTAAGTTAATTTTGTATAGCTTAGCTTATTAGCTTTAGTTTAGAAAGTGTAAAGTTAGATTTTGTGCATAATATCGTATTTTTAGTGTCGATTAGTGACATTTGTGTTCTGCTGTGACCCGGAGATTTTACTAGAAAACTGAACAATTTTGTTGTGTTGTACCTGTGACCATAGGACCTTACCTGGAGCAAGAACCCTATCAGCTCGGACTCGGCCGGCGACTTCTGAAGGCAATTCCGGCGATTTCGGTTTTGGTGAGGAGTTAGGGTTTGGGTTTTTCTGGGTAGGTATCTACTTTGGTTTGGGTAAGTTTGGTCTTGTTTGATTGTTGAGTTTTCTCAGTATACAAAATCTGGGATCACATAGGTAGTTTCTTGTGTTTCGTTTTAGCGCGATACGTTATCCGACACGGTTCGTGCACTTTGTGTGGTTTTGCTCTTAAGTTGTTTTCGTCGTGTCGCTACGCACGTTAGCCACAATACGAACACTTGAGAGTATGTTTTGTGTTGTTGCGTCGGTTTAGTGTAGTTTGTATGCGTTTTGGATCTATTATTAATATATACTTGTTTTATTGTTATTGTGTTGCAGGTTCGCAGGTGGGGACTTCAGACACTGTTACAAAGGGATAACAGGTAGTAGGCTTCACTTAGCAAGGAGCGTTGGTGAGTAGATTTAACATCTACAGGGGAATCGCCCGCATGGCGTTATGCTTCTGGGCTAGAGATGTTAATTCTGTCGCATATTCTATATCATATTTAGAATTGCGCATTTACACTACCGCTTAGTTAATTGTTGTGCTTGGACTAATATCTTTAGGACACTGCACTATTATTGACGACTCATATTGCACGAGCACTGATTGCATGCCACACACACCGTCAATAATTGCCATAACACGCACAACCCACTTATAGGTATGATATTGTTTGGTTAGGGACATTGAGACATTGATTCATATTTCTTATCGCATATGACATATAGCATACCTGTATATCCACATGCTTACACATATGCCTTCACATATTTACATGTTAGTTACCTGTATACCTGTAGAGTATAGTACCATTAGTGATAGGTACATACACACAAAATGACATAGTTACATGTATACTTTGCATACATACTTCACTTATACCCAGGGGGTATGTTCCCTTCCGAATGGTGGCCGAGACGTGACGTTTCGTCTGAAATTCAGGGCAGATGCTAATTGGTGCTATCCTTCTACCTCTCCGAAGATGTCAAGTTGATTTATGGCACCGTATATCGAAGGTTTAAACGGATGCGTCTGATGTAGCAGACTTCGTCAGATTCCCCCTTGCTTGAGGGGTTTTTGATTGTGGGGACGCTCTTCCCTGCAGGCGCAAGCCCCTGCAGTTAATTACGCTACCGCACCGCGGTAACCACTTTCTCCTTCTCCAAAAATTTCACTTCGTATCGTGTGTGTTTATTTTGTGTTTGGTTGCCCGTGGATTGTATACGGAGACTGAGTTATGTCGTCGCCCGTAGGGCGTGGACTAGTCCAAATCCGTATTATCTTAGATTTGGGTTTGGGGGTTGGGTTTAAGGATACGTTAGCCTCATTTGAGACTAAGATCAACTTAAACGTTTGTTAAGGATACATTAGTCTAAATTTAGACTAAGATCAGCTTAACGGGATCGTTTAGATCCAACAAGAGAGCAATTTAAGGGGAGGCCCTGTTGTTTAGTTTAGAGACATTGCGGTCCATAGGTAGTTTAAGGATATTGCGGTCCATAGGTAGTTTAAGGACATTGCGGTCCAATGTTAGTTTTAAGACGTTGCGGTCAAGGTTAAGGATGTCATAGTCCGTGGATTTAAGGACTCCACAGTCCGATATTAGTTTTAAGACATCACGGTCAAGGTTAAGGACATCATATTCCGTTGTTAGTTTTAAGACATTCCGGTCAAGGTTAAGGACGTCATAGTCCATGGGTTTAAGGACCCCACAGTCCGATGTTAGTTTTAAGACATCCCGGTCAAGGTTAAGGACCTCATAGTCCATGAGTTTAAGGACCCCACAGTCCGTATCAATGTGTGGTCATCGGGACCCGTCACCTCTTTGAAGGCGTTGAGAAATTACAACGCCAAGTATCAAAGGAGTGAAGAGATGTACCCTTAAACCAAGGTAGATTAAATAGTCTTTGGCCCAATTTGGAACCAAGACCAATTAATCATATTATGAGCCCATTGGCTTAGTTAAGTCTGAATTGAGGACTTATGGCCAGCTTGGGTTAAGTCCAATCATGTTTAGGATATGGGCCCTCTGTTGGTCCATTGCAGGAGGCTTTGCCTCTGGAAACTTAGCCAATTGGGCTAAAGCTAGTGTTGAACACTAGAGACCAACAGTGTTGAACACTGGGAAGAAGATTAACAAGTTAGTGTTAAACACTAAAAGATAATCAGTGTTGAACACTGGGAACAGAGTTTTCAAAATAGTGCTAAACACTAAGACAAATCAGTGTTAAACACTGGGAATGGAGTTTTCAAACTAGTGTTAAACACTATGACAAATCAGTGTTAAACACTGGGAATGGAGTTTTCAAACTAGTGTTAAACACTATGACAAATCAGTGTTAAATACTGGGAATGGAGTTTTCAAACTAGTGTTAAACACTATGACAAATTAGTGTTAAACACTGGGAATGGAGTTTCAAACTAGTGTTAAACACTATCGAAATCAGTGTTAAACACTGGGAACAGATCATCAGTTTAATGCTAAATATGGTAAGAGAAGAGATCACGTGGGGGCACGTGATGGCATCCAAAAGGTGGGGCCAGATCCCCTTCAGTTTGTTCTACAGATAAGTGTTTAACACTTTTAATTCTGAAGGCCATCACGTGTGGGCACGTGATGGGGGCTCACGCTTTGATCTGTTAGGATGTTCATTAGGGGTCACGTGGTGACACATGAGGGCGCCCCAGAGCTTCTTTTCTATGGATCTTTACAGGGGTCACGTGGTAACACGTGACCCTGTTCCTTTGTTGTTTGCAGATTTGTTTATCTTTTTAAGAATTAAATTCTTCATAGGGTTAAACCCTAGCAACAAACTTTAGAGGAATTAAATTCCTGTTTTCTTCTGAAGAATTATATTCTTAGATAGAGTTGAACTTTAGTTTCTTCTTTCGTAAGGGAATTATATTCCTGTTATTTTGACAGATTTAAGTTCTTAACTAGGGTTAAACCCTGGTTCTGTTCATTTTGAAGGAATTAAATTCCTATAACATAGGGTTAAACCCTAATTTTATTTCAAAGGAATTAAATTCCTATAGTTCCGTGAGAATTAAATTCTCAAACTTCCATTCCCTCCCTATGCTTTGGATCTGCATGGCAGGATCTCAACCCAATAAGAATTAAATTCTCAATTCATGGGGAGATGTGCACTTTGCAGATCCTCCACTAAAGAGAGAACTAAGTTCTTCTTTTTAATATAAGAGTTAAACTCTTTTGAGAATTAAATTCTCTATTTTAAAAGCCTTCCCTTTCTTACCCAAGGTTTTCTTCTGCAGCAGATCAAATTCTTCCAAAGTCTCAAGGCTCTATTTCTTTTTCTCTCTATGTCTCTGTATATAGATCTCTCTCCCTCTATCTCTCTCTTCTCTGGCTCCTATTTATAGGAGAAGGAGCAGAATCAATTAGTTTTGGTGAATCATTCATTGAGGGATTTGATTTGTATTCATTAAAGATTTGATTTGCATTCATCATTCATTCGGACCTTTGGATTATTAGGTGAATTTTATTCACCATAGGATTTTGAATCCAAAAATATTCCTTTGTTATTTCGGCTAGATTTTAAGGGGAAATCTTTCCAAGTTCAAGATTTTTCCATAGATAGGTGATATTTAATCACCTTTAAATTTTTAATCCAATCGGTTCCAAATAATCATTCTCCCTTAGAAATATTTGAATGCCGTTCAGAATTTAATTCTGTTAAATAGATAGGCTTTGAAAGCCGGTCACGTGTGGCCACGTGACCCCTGGTCATGTGTGGGCACGTGACCCCTGGTCACGTGTGGGCACGTGACCCCCTGAAACGAACTTTCTTCTCCTTTCTGCGCTCTGTCTTCTAGTCGCTGTTCAACCGTCACGTGCCAACACGTGACCCCTGGTCACGTGTGAGCACGTGACCCTTTCTGGAGCCTTTTCTTCGATTTAATCAAGGAGCTGAATCTGCCTTTGCCGCTGCTTTTTATTGTCACGTGCCAACACGTGATTGCTGGTCACGTGCTAGCACGTGATGCCTCCTCCGTAAACTTTCCTGATTTTAAATTAGGACACAGGGTATATTACATCATTTACTTATAAGTAGATACATATACCTTGCTATACCTTTATGTTTACACATATATCTGGTTATAACTACATGTTTACCTTTACTTGATGTTATTTTAGAATTGGAGAAATTAGGAGCCACGTGATATTTATATTAACTTGTTGCAGTTAATTAGCGGCTTTTCGTTTATATGCTTACATTTCAGTTTTATGTTGTATATATTATATTCATGGATTTTTCGCATTGAGCTATGGATTTTTCATGATGTTTTCTGGATTTGGGGACCGTGGGAGTTCATGAAATTATGCATTATTTGAAAAACCCGGTTTCCCTTGATATGATATTTCAGCATCCACCATGAATTTTATCGGTTCTGATATATATACACCCCTGCGAGGAGGCATTGAGGCCGTATGAGGGTACATGGTGGGGCCCGGAGGTACCCCGGGGCAAGACGATTGATGGACCTTGCTGATTGAGCCTGTCAGGGGAACCATACCATCCGGTGACATTACCTATGACTCGGCGGTTATCATGGGGATACCGACGGGAGTCATGTACGTATGGATACTGTATGGAGATTGTCACAGCAGGCTCAGTAGGAGTTCAGATGGGTTTCCTCATCGGCCTTCTTATCGACAACTACCTGGGGACCGTTACGTACAGCTAGTGCCGCTTGCGGTCTGTGGTTAAACCCACTGCCAGCGTAGTAGTCGAGTCTCCAGAGTCCCACACAGAGAGTTTCCTACTCCAGGCGAAACGATATAGAGGTCGTATGGTTTTACGACAAAGGGTTCGGACGCGTATGTGTGTTTACACACTTATGTCGTTTGGACAGTTTTTACCAGTCGGCTTTGGTTTAAGCCAGTTACTGGTATACGGTTATTGGATTTACACAGTCTAAAGTTTTTCCGTATTTTTGCGGAAAGGAGGGGCGTTCTCGTAATTGTGCGAGAAGCTTCTAGAAGATGGTGACTAAGGAGGTTTAGGTGTCATATGCATTAAATGGGTTTAGTGAGTCATGAGAGTGATTCATCCATATCATTAATGCACAATAAATGCTTAATGAGTCATGATTATGAATCACCATTAGATATTTGTGAAACTTGATTATTCATCATTTGTTTTTCTTTTATTGATGAATTATAAAGTTTCATATATATTATGATAACTTACTATTCTCACTTGATAATTATATTCACATTCTCTCTCCTCAAGCTCTCTCTCTTCAAACCCTAATCCTCACCTCTCATGTGTTGAGAACAAGGATTAGTAAGACTAAACAATCCATAACCCTCACTCTATTTCATCTATCTTCTTTGATTAGCAATCCAAGAAGGTTAGTTGCCTCAAGTTTAGAGGCTAAGCTTGGAGTTTTGCTCTCGGGTGGATCGTCTACTACAAAGAGAAGGCCGAGGAGGACGAGGAGATCGTAAAGACGAAGGACTTGGTTCGATAGGTATAATCCCTAAGCATAGTAGTTTAGAACAACTATGTGTTTGGTTAGTTATCGTTTAGCTTCGATTCAAGCGGTTAGTCGATGTTTGTTCACTAAACAAGTTCGTTTTTGAAAATTCCGCCTCCCCACAAGTATTGGGGTGTTGTACATCGACTTACAGTGGTATCAGAGCCTCGCTAAACAATAAATAACTTAATTGCAAATTTGTACGAATTTCGAACGGAAAAAACGAAACCGGAAAACTCCGAACTGTCAAGTTTCTGTCGAAATTTAAATGAAGTCTAAAAATTTTTCAGGGATGTTCAGAAAGCTTGAAAAGTATCCAGGAGAATACCCAAGAAAATTGGGCCCATGACTCGGCTAAAGCGCCGCGGAAGCGCGGCGGATCCCACTGATCCGCCGCGGTTCCGCCGCCGAGTTGCCGAGTCATGAACCCAAATTTCTTGTGTGGGTCCCCTGTGATATTTGGTATTTTCTGGAATTTTTTAATATTTGCTCAGGTTTCAGTTTTACAGAGAAGTATTGGAGCAATATTAAAAGTGTTTAATCGATCGAAATTGTACAGTATTTGCATATTGGATTATATCTGTGATTGTTTAATGTGTTCGTAAACCTCCCCTAACTGCTAGTATATCGGTTGGCAGGGGGTTGCACATTTCTGTAATGGTTTTATCTGTTTGTGCATATGAACTGTATTGGACTGTTGTGGTGTATAGCCGGGGTTATGCAATGGGTTATTATTTAATTCATTTGTTGTAAATGTAATTTGTTGTAATATTATTTTTGCGGGGCACATCCAGGTTGCGGTTGTATCCACCATTGTATTATTTCATTTTACTGTTTCTGCTCCTAGGACTGACCCAAGGTGGGGTACACAAACTGTCGGGCGGGTAGTTTGCCGTACCCATAGGGGTCGAGGGTGGGGTAATGGATATTCATCACAACTGTGTTATCCATCTTTTCTTGCAGGCTCAAAAGAAATACGGATTACTTGCAAATCCAATTAAGTTCATCTGTGTTCTGGAATGTATATCATTGCGTCAGACGAATGTAAAATATCTATATATATGATATCTATTTAGACATCACTTATGTTTTACACCCGCGCTAGCCCAGTCCCCGCTCTGTCGTCAGTTAAGTAACCTAACGGGTAATGACGGGACCCAGTGGCAAATGCGGATGGCATAAGAGGACGTCATATTTTCGTTGTTCTCTGCAATGATAGGTTAATGATGGGACGCATTATCTATAATGCAAAGAAAATAAACCAAGTTTAAATCGTTGGAACAATTTAAAAGAAACCACTCGGTTATTTTTTAAAACAGATATTTTTAAATGCGGAGATTTAACCACTCCTTTTAAAAACTATCAGGTTCCTTCGGTTATATCAAGTTCACTACGTTCACGGTTTCGCCAAAACCATTCGTAGCCCTCCGTCATTTCATTTGGGTATTCAGTAGTATTCAAGCTATGCATTTTGGCCAAAGTCAAGGTATAGTGTTTGGTAGCTGCTGGGTTTTCAATTGTTGCATAAGATAGATGAGTTGGTTTGGGACAGTCGTATTACCATTTGACCAAAGTCAGGGGTATATACGGATGGGTTCAAATTGACAAGATAATGACGGGTAGAACTTGACATGTGACTTATGACACTTTGACCAAAGCCAAGGTCATAAGAGCATGGGGCAAAAACTTATATCGGGAATTTCTAAAGAAACTGAAATTTGCAAAGAGATGCATACCATTTGGAGTTTGATGAATGTTGGTAGCATTCCTTCAACATTATCATACGATGATATTTGGATCCCGATCCTACTGTGAGTATATGCTACTTATCAGGATATTCGTCACTTAACGATCAATGCTATAAACCTAGTAGGTGTCCAGAAAGGTGTCAGCGGGGTTACGCCCCCAGAGAAAAGAGGTTATTTAATTAAGGAACTTCGCGAAAGCGTTGGAAAAGCTCCCTCGAAGTATCGACACTGGCCTGGCTGAACGGTTAAGCAAGTATTGTACAGTGAGAATAGTCCTGGCTAATTCTTCTTTTATGGTTTGAGGAAGGATTCGAGAAACAGTGGGAGCCATCCAGTTTAGATAAATTAAAAACCACTCTAAACTTGCAAGAGCATCATGCTAAAGAGTTTTCTTCTCTCTCTCCTTATTGCAGCGACCCTGAAAATGACTGGACTTAAGTTACTTTTAGAGAAAAATATACTGACAGGGCCAAACTATAAAGATTGGCTGCGGAATGTCAAAATGGCTTTGACCTATGACAAACTGGGGTACGTCCTCACCGCTACGGCACCTGCTGTCCCTGGTCCCAAATCCAGCAATGCGGATAAGGAAATCCGCAAAACCTGGGATTTAGATTGCGCGAAAGCCAAGTGCATCGTGCTTGCCTCGATGAACAATGAACATCAGAGGAGGCACGAGGATATGGACCTTGATGGCATATTTCTCCATACAAAGGAACTTTATGGAGAGCAATCTCGTATAGCAAGATACGAGACCTCTAAGAACTTGTTTCGAGCGAGGTTGGCTGTCGGGTCATCGGTATGAGAACATGTCCTAAAGATGATCGGCTATATTGAAGAGCTCGCAGACCTTGGGACGACTTTGGATAATGAGCTCTATACAGACCTTATTCTCCAGTCCCTTCCTCACACCTACGCCCAGTTTATCCTGAACTTCAACCTTCAAAGAAAAGAAGTTGAACTTCCGGAACTCCTGAACATGTTAAGGAGTGCAGAGGGCACCTTGCAGAAAGCAAGGGAAACACCCTCTATGTTTGTTGGCAGTTCATCTTCTTCCGGGTCCAAGGCTAGGGCCAAAGGAAGGAAGAAGAAGGCCGCACCCAGACCTAGAGGAGGTGTTAGTAAGGTGGGAGGGAAGGGACAGAAAAAGTTTGCGGTACCGGTAGTTGGCCAGGATGGGTGCTTCCATTGTCACAGGAAAGGGCACTGGAAGAAGGATTGCAAGGCGTGGAATGCCAAGAACCAGGAACCGAAGCAAGCTGTGGTTTCGACTTCAGGTGTGTTTGTAATTGAGAATTTTCTGTCAATCAACTCTACTTCCTGGGTATTGGATACCGGATCAGGATCTCATATTTGCAATTCATTGCAGGCACCGAGAAACCGTAGAGTGCTGAAGGAAGGTGATATGACCCTAAAGGTTGCTAACGGAGCTAGCGTGGGAGCTGCGTCCGTCGGGGATTATCACCTAGGATTGACGAGTGAACACATTTTGGTTTTACATAACTGTTATTTTGTACCAAGCTTAACGTGTAATATCATATCAGTTTCCTTGTTATCAAATAAAGGTTATGATTTCACGTTTGTAAGAGATGTTGTTAACATCCACCTTAATCATGGTTTGATTGGGTCCGGTACGTTAAATAACGGTATATATGTTTTAAACCAACTCCAAATTTTCAATGTCCAGAACACACTAAAAAGAAAGTCTCCAGATTTAAATAAAGCTTTCTTATGACATTGTAGACTGGGTCACATCAATGAGAGAAGGTTGACTAAGTTGCATAGAGAAGGATATTTGGACTCGTTCGAATATCAAACCTATGACACTTGTCAATCTTGTCTCAAAGGAAAGATGACAAAGACTCCTTTTACTGGACAAGGAGTAAGAGCGAGCGAGCTCTTAGGACTCATACACAGCGATGTATGCGGTCCAATATCTACACATGCAAGAGGTGGTTTTTCCTATTTCATTACTTTCACGGATGATTACTCAAGATACGGATTCATTTATCTGATGAAACATAAATCCGAGGCTTTTGAGAAATTCCAAGAGTATAAGAATGAAGTAGAAAACCAAACCGGAAAAAGTATCAAGACACTAAGATCTGATCGAGGTGGTGAATACTTGAGTACCGAGTTCCTAGGTTACCTAAAAGAGAAAGGAATTCTCTCTCAGCTTACTCCTCCATACACTCCACAGCATAACGGTGTATCGAAGAGACGGAATCGAACCCTATTAGATATGGTACGATCCATGATGAGTAATACTGAGTTACCGCGATCTTTCTGGGGTTATGCGCTAGAATCAGCGGCATATCTTCTGAACAGGGCTCCTACCAAGACTGTGCCTACCACTCCATATCAGATGTGGACTGGGAAGAAACCCCATTTTCAGCATATGAAGATTTGGGGATGTCCAGCTTTTGTTAAAAAGCAGCATGTGGACAAGCTCGAGGCACGATCGGTAAAATGTTTGTTTGTGGGATATCCAAAGAACTCCAAGGGATATTATTTCTATTACGCAGAGGAACAAAAGGTCTTTGTTTCTCGTAATGCCCATTTTCTGGAACATCTGTTTTTAGAAAAGGAAATAAGTGGGAGCGAAATAGAACTGGAAGAAATTCCAGAACCACAAACTGCTACTGAAAGTTTGGTAGAACCGGAGGTTCAAGAAGTACAGGACATTCCCGCACCCCTCCGCAGAAGTAGTAGGCCGTCTCATCCGCCTGAGAGATACTACGGTTTTCTCATAGATGGGGATAGAGAGGATTGCATCATAGATGATGATGAACCTACTGACTTCCAGCAGGCCATCCAGAGCGGCGACTCGGTACGATGGCTAGATGCAATGCGGACCGAAATAGAGTCCATGTACACCAACAAAGTATGGACTTTGGACTTTGCTCCAGATGGGGTAAAATCCATAGGATGCAAATGGATCTTCAAGAAAAAGATTGGTGTAGATGGACAGGTGGAAACCTATAAGGCTAGACTTGTTGCAAAGGGTTTTCGTCAAAGACCTGGTTTGGACTATGACGAAACTTTTTCTCCAGTGGCTATGCTCAAATCCATTCGGGTCCTTCTTGCTATTGCTGCCTTCCATGATTATGAAATCTGGCAGATGGACGTAAAGACGGCTTTTTTGAATGGAAATTTAGAAGAGAGCGTCTATATGGATCAGCCACAAGGTTTCAATCAGAGTGGGAGCAGCGGGAAAGTATGCAAGCTGCTTAAGTCCATTTATGGACTAAAGCAGGCATCGCGGAGTTGGAACATCTGTTTTGATGAGACAGTCAAAGAATATGACTTTATCAAAAATCCAGATGAACCGTGCATATATAGTAAAGTTGTATCCAGAAGTGTTGTATTCCTCGTCTTGTACGTGGATGACATTCTATTGATAGGAAATGACATTCCTATGCTACAATCTGTCAAAGGATTCTTGTCACACAGGTTCTCCATGAAAGACCTGGGTGATGCCTCTTACATTCTGGGGATCCGGATCTATCGTGATAGATCCAAGAGGATGTTGGGACTTTCGCAGTCCAGGTATATCGACACTATACTGAAAAGATTCAGTATGAAAGATTCTAAGCGCGGTAATCTACCGGCTTGTCACGGAATCACCCTCTCCAAAGAGATGTCTCCCAAGACTGATTTGGAAAGGGAACGCATGTCTATTATACCCTACGCTTCTGCGGTAGGCTCTATAATGTATGCGATGTTGTGTACCAGACCAGATGTAGCTTACGCACTGAGCGTGGTAAGCCGGTATCAGTCAGACCCAGGGGAGAAACACTGGATAGCAGTGAAGAACATTCTCAAGTACCTGAGAAGGACTAAGGAGATGTTCTTGGTTTACGGCGGAAAAGACCTCAGGTTAGAGGCCTTTGCTGATTCCGGCTTCCAGAGTGATAAGGACGATTCCAAGTCCATGTCGGGTTATGTCTTTACCCTCAATGGAGGGGCGGTGTGCTGGAAGAGCTCCAAGAAGGACACCGTTGCTGACTCGACGATGGAAGAGGAGTATATAGTTGCTTGCGATGCCGCAAAAGAAGCAGTCTGGATGAAGAAGTTCCTAACAGAACTTCAGGTGGTTCCTACCATAGTTGATCCAATACCTCTGTATTGCGACAACAACGGAGCTATAGCTTTAGCGAAGGAACCAAGGTCCCATCAGAAGTCCAGACACATCTTAAGGCGGTATCACCTGATCAGGGAGATCATTGATCGTCAGGAGATCGAGGTTCGGAGAGTTGCTTCTGAAGAGAACATTGCTGATCCATTCACGAAGGCCCTACCTCAGATTCAGTTCGAGAGGCTACTCGAGATCATCGGTCTTCGATATGCCAGTACATGGCCCTAGTGCAAGTGGGAGATTGTTAGTGTTTATGCCCTAGAAGGCCATTACTGTATCATACTAGTTTGTATATTACTTAATGGAAGCTTGGGATATTCACATGTATATAACAGTCTTGCTAAACATGGTAGTATGCTACTTGGTTTTTCTATCTTAATATATGAGTATACGTATTGATAGAGCTCTTAGGATCTTGCTTGATTACCAGCGTTGTGATGGCAGTCACACTAGTGGGGGCTGGGTAGTCTACAAGCACATCCTTATTCAGGTCCCTGGTCGTTGGATTATCGAGACAGAGCATCGATACTCCGGAGTAGACTGGTGTGTACGCTTCTCATCCCAGTTAGGGAGATGGTCTGTCCCACAGCCGTCAGTACGTTGTACTGGAGATAGTATACAGGTGCTCGTTAGGTTACGGGTACACCGGACAGGACTCACAGGGAACTGTTGGTTGGTTTTATACCAGTCATCAGTGAACAGTTCCCAGGTGACATGAGTACAGCATAGTCCGCAGACTTGACACTGCTACTTCGCCTCGAGTGTGTCCCACTGTTCTTAGATTGCTACCCTACCACAGCTCAAAGGAGTCGTGCAAACAGGTAGCAGTTGGGTGCAGTCCCGAGCACTTGGAGGCAGTGGCGGTTAGACAGGATTTGTCCCTCCCGGTATTGGGAGTTGATATCGCGCTGTGTCAGAGAGCCATTACGCAAAGTCCCTGGCCAGGGCAAGCGAGATTTGCTGGTAGGTTCCAGTAGTTTCTCAGGGTGTAATGGGCTTCCCTCCGACACGACTTATACCGCTATTAGGGGACTGACGCTTGCCGCCCGCTAGGCCCGATATGCGATAGTCTTGGACGAACGGACCGGACTGTATGGAGATTGTCACAGCAGGCTCAGTAGGAGTTCAGATGGGTTTCCTCATCGGCCTTCTTATCGACAACTACCTGGGGACCGTTACGTACAGCTAGTGCCGCTTGCGGTCTGTGGTTAAACCCACTGCCAGCGTAGTAGTCGAGTCTCTAGAGTCCCACACAGAGAGTTTCCTACTCCAGGCGAAACGATATAGAGGTCGTATGGTTTTACGACAAAGGGTTCGGACGCGTATGTGTGTTTACACACTTACGTCGTTTGGACAGTTTTTACCAGTCGGCTTTGGTTTAAGCCAGTTACTGGTATACGGTTATTGGATTTACACAGTCTAAAGTTTTTCCGTATTTTTGCGGAAAGGAGGGGCGTTCTCGTAATTGTGCGAGAAGCTTCTAGAAGATGGTGACTAAGGAGGTTTAGGTGTCATATGCATTAAATGGGTTTAGTGAGTCATGAGAGTGATTCATCCATATCATTAATACACAATAAATGCTTAATGAGTCATGATTATGAATCACCATTAGATATTTGTGAAACTTGATTATTCATCATTTGTTTTTCTTTTATTGATGAATTATAAAGTTTCATATATATTATGATAACTTACTATTCTCACTTGATAATTATATTCACATTCTCTCTCCTCAAGCTCTCTCTCTTCAAACCCTAATCCTCACCTCTCATGTGTTGAGAACAAGGATTAGTAAGACAAAACAATCCATAACCCTCACTCTATCTCATCTATCTTCTTTGATTAGCAATCCAAGAAGGTTAGTTGCCTCAAGTTTAGAGGCTAAGCTTGGAGTTTTGCTCTCGGGTGGATCGTCTACTACAAAGAGAAGGCCGAGGAGGACGAGGAGATCGTAAAGACGAAGGACTTGGTTCGATAGGTATAATCCCTAAGCATAGTAGTTTAGAACAACTATGTGTTTGGTTAGTTATCGTTTAGCTTCGATTCAAGCGGTTAGTCGATGTTTGTTCACTAAACAAGTTCGTTTTTGAAAATTCCGCCTCCCCACAAGTATTAGGGTGTTGTACATCGACTTACAGATACGTCGAAAGGCGAGAGTCAGAGCTAGGCACTCGAGCTTTCGGTATAGCGTATGATACGTACCTATCAGGATGCCAGTCTTGGTGACAGGACTTGATAGATCAGTATTTCTGTGTCGATACTTGACACATTGGTTTCATGATATTTTTACTCCTAGATATATATAACAGTGGAATGGGACGCTGTTATATATGTATACATATCAATTCATATACTTCACCATATTTATTCATGCAACTATACCTAGGTTATAAGAGATTCACTTGATATTGGATTTAGGACATATGATATTTACTTGATATTGTACATAAAGGATATAAGAGATTCACTTGATTTTGTACATTCAGGATATAGGAGATTTATTCGATATTGTAAATTAAGGATTTGTGAAACTTATATGATATGAGAGCCAATTTGGGGGCTGATTTGAGGAAATTGGGATTTGAATTGTATTGATGGATTGTGATCCTACCACGATGTCAGGATTCCGTGGAAATGACATATTTCATTCCATACTCCACACTTATTGTTTATGCACTGCTTCATGTGTAGTTGTACCTGTTAGTGTACTTTTCATGACTGTTGCATTTACATACCTTTATTTATATGCATTGCTTCATGTGTAGTTGTACCTGTTAGTGTACCTTTCATGATTGTTGCATATATACATTTTCATATCATTATTGCATGATTATTTCATACCGATTGTCATATTATTATTGCTTCATGTATTAGTTGTACCTGCTAGTGTAATTTTCATGATTATTGCATTCATATGACCTTTTATTGCTAATTAATTGCATATGTTAGATTCACGCTGTACGTGCATACTTGCGATTACCTGCATATGTTATTTACTATTCACGAGTTGGCAACTCACCTCCGTTGTGCCACAGTTGTTTTGCAGGTTTATCTTCACAGTAGTCAGAGGCACGACTATATTCATCTATCTGATCATCTTTTGCTGTGGGTACCGCTTCAGCTCATAGTGTGCAGTTTTGCTTAGGTGGGTTTTGTGGTTATCCTATTGTTGTATTGTATATTCGTTGTATCCTTGTACTCTCCATCTACTATATTTTCTTGTTGACTTAGAGACTTGGTGAGGACGATATTGTATATTATTTGTGACTTGTTTGTCTTTTATACAGTTTCCTTTTTATCGTCTTTTATTTCTTCGCTACGGCGTCGTATATTTGTTGTGGTGGTTGTTTTCCGTCTTTGGGCGTGTATTTGTTCCCGTTTGGGGATGCTTTATTTATATTTATGTTGTACCCATTTTTGGGGCTAGTTATTACAAAGGAGGTGCTGCTAAAATTTTAAAGAAAGAAAATTGGACTTTTAAAGAATTTGGGTTGTGATTTCAAAGACTTTTAAAAATGTTTCTTATCTTTTCTTGTCTTTAAATGGTTTAGATTTCTGGGTTTTGGCTTTCTTTTACTGCGTTACGCTTGTAGACGTTGCGTAGTATTAGGGTCGTCATGTGCCAATTTCGGGTCGTGACAAAGTTGGTATCAGAGCGCTAGGTTTTACCTTTCGGAGTGTAGGATGACCTTGGTATGATGGAGTAGGTAGATTAAGCAGAGTAACGTAGTGTGTGTATGTCTGCAGCATACTCACGATGCGGTACTCCGCCTAAAGTGACCTAAGTATAAATTGATTAAAATTCCTTCCTTGATGATTCATATCCTTGTGATTCGATTTCCGTGTTCTTATCGAAACTTATTTCCATTTATAGCCTTGCCGCCGATGACTATGGGGACTCAGAGAGGTGCAGCGAGGGCCGAAGTCAGAGTTGACTCGGGTGGGTCAAACACTGACCAGGATGGCGCGCTAGTTGCACAGAAGCAGACGAATCCGCTTTCGACAGATAGTATCGCTAAGCTTGTGGCAGAGATGCAGGACATGCGCCAGACGATGAGTTCATTGGTTGAGGCCGTTCGAGCGCAGCAACAGGAGGTTGTCACCCCTGTTACTCAGTTGTTCCTTACGATCAGCATGCAGCAGTCCGTCACTTACATAGCACCAGTCGATGCAGCCCCAGTTGACGAGGCATGTATTCCAGAGACTCTGAGAGTTCCGGAACAGTGGATGACTCGTACCGGTGTACCAGACCAGAGACAGAGGCTTAGTCGTCGAGACATACTTTGTGACCGTCGCAGGAGTAGCAGAGGCTTAGCACGAGGACAGTCGTTCAGCTCTCATTCCCAGGAGGGTCAGCAGCCATCACGTGGATGTTTTCGATGCGGAAGCCTTCAACACTTTGTCAGACATTGTTCCTAAGCACTACGTCAGGGTTATGTGCAGAGAGGTCGTGGACGCGGAAGGTTCGCTCAGAGGGGACAGGTTGGCAGAGGAGGAGTTCAGCCAGTTGCGGGTAGGGGGCAGACACGAGAGTTTGCTTCTACTCATCGGGACGCGCGGGCGTCCAATGCAGAGTTTTCAGGTATCCTTAATTCGTATGTTCTTTTGATATATTTGTTTGTTTTCCAAACTTTGTGCCGTGACGAGAGTCGTGTTAGGTAGATCAGTCGTTTGTTGTGTTAACTTCTGTCAGCGATTCTTTTGTTGCGCGACACGTAATTCGGTCGTGTGCCAATTGGATAGGAGATAGAGATTCGTCCATCGTTTTGATCCTTCTAGAGATGTTGGATTTGAAGTTCTTCTGGGCACGGACTGGTTAGTTACGTGCTAGGCGTTTATGGACTACCGTGAGGAAACAGTCAGGTTTTGTTTTCCCGGCAAGTCAGTTCTTGTTGTGCGGGAGGACAGTAGTGTCGCCTCTCACAGCTTGAATTCAGCTTTTTCGCTAGTCGGCTTTTGGGGAGAGGATGTCGAGGATTCTTGGCGTTCATTCGTGATACCGGAGCCACAGTTGGTTTGTTTGACCAGGTTCCTTTCGTGCGAGAGTTTTCCGACGTTGTTCCAAATGAGCTGGCGAAATTTAGGGAGTTTAAGGATCAGCTGCAGAGTTGTTTTTAAGGGGGTTTTGTGCGTTTGAGTGTTTCGCACACTTGGTTCCATAGCACAGTATCTCTTTTGTATGAATATTTGTTACGAAGAAAACTTTACAATAAAATACCAACTACTTTAAAACTGGAATTTTTTAAAGCGGTATTTCATTTTCTTTGCGATTAAAACCCTCTTTAGAGAACCCGCTAATGGATGATGCGGATTATCGCACATCCTTATGCTAGTAGAGCGAGATGCAGACCTTTTCACGGAGCATTCAATCTCGAAAGGATTTAAAAACGTTTTTAAGAAATACGAATTTTTTCTAAATAAAATAAAATAAAATTTATTTTTAGAAAAATTATATAAAATTATAAATCCATATTTTCAAAATATAATAAACCTATATTTTTCTAAAAATGAAAAATTAACAAGTTTGCTAATAAAATACCATCAAGACATCAAAAAGGACAAATTTTTCAATAAAATACCATGGACTTTCCAAATTAAGTGTATATCACTAAAATACCCAAATACTTAAAATCCATACTCATGAAAACCCTAAGTAATACTAATCACCCTCGAGGTTTACTTTTTAACTATATTTAAAATCTTTTTCATAAAACCCCCTCGAGATATATAAAACAATATTGTAAGGACTTTAGTAAATATAGATTTAAGAGGGATCAATTCTCTTGAGCCCCAGGGAGCCGGAAAAAGTGATTGCTTGCCTATTCAGGATAGAAAACTTAACCGGAGTTATCAATGGTATTTGTCTTGGAAAAAAACACAAATCCTGCCGTCCATGTACAGCAGTTGCCGATGACTCCCGAACCTAATTCAATAGCTAAATCTGTTTACAAGTGTCTGACTCAGTCTGAGTTCAATTCAAACCTGAATCCAAAATCAAACATGAATACTTGAACATGAATACTCGAATTCAAACATCAATATCAAACATATATAGTTGACTTGACTTGACCGAACCATGGTTATAACTTGAACTTGACATGACTACTTGAATACATACTACATTTTGAACATGACTACTTGAATATTTTGTATTCATGGTTTCAGAAAGACTTGTAAATATAATCTATATAATACATTCAGTGGGGTAGATTGGTACGGAACATATATCATGATATGAGAGGTCACTTAAAAGACACCTACATAAATTCTCGTGTCGTTGTCCCATGAATTATAACGAGGCCTTGTACTACATGTTACCATAGTCCACGGGGTAAGATGGACACTTTTCGTATACATGAATACCTTCTTTACAAAACTACAAACAACCACGTTATAATAACTATCATATACCAGTAATCAGTCATATACTTTACCTATTCATTCTCACTTTATATACTATCTTCGTGTTCTTCTTTTGGAACTTACCGAGCGTTAGTTCGCAGATGATATTCCTTTCTATTTCTTTATTTGGAATTTTTATCAGGAGGACCGGAATTTTAGGAGATCGAGCCTAGCCAGAAGAACTTGGACCAGCTCACCACTCAGCCTGACTATTAGTTCACCTGCACTTTCATTTTGTATGCCATTGTTTAGGCCCTGTTTTACTCATTGTATATTTTCTTCTCAAACATTTGTATGTAAAGATGAATGTAAATAAAGTTGTTTTATTTTATATCACTTGTTATTCTTGTATATTTTTATATATTGCTTAATTATGCTTAACGTATTTATTACTTAGTAAAAACGTTGCGTCCTGCCACGTCACCGTTACCAACTACTTGGAAGCGGGGCGTGACAGTTATGATTGTTTTATGAGATCTGTGTAGATAATTCCGGATGCTGTCCAGATTCGACACATATTTTAAAATATGTTTTAAGATGGTTTCCGTCAAGTTTTAATAAAATTAACCTAGAATAAATATATAGCTAACATCATGAAATTATTCCAGAATTCAAGCCTTACTCCGTTTGGGTTCATATTAGGAATTATGGCCATTTTAGTTCAGGTCTAAAACAAATTATGCTAATGAGGAAAAACATGTTTCAAATTTGAAGGAAAAATAACGTACAATCCGATTTAACTTAAACTATGAATTTCGTACTAACCAGGGGAAACGTCATGCACCGTAGGTTAGTTAACTATGGCAGAACGGTCACTGGATCATTACAAAATTATAATTACGATTAAAACCCCATATACGAAAGTTGTAACATTTCAAAAAAATAAAATATTATTTTTGGGAATTTTTATAATTTAATAATAAAATATTGAATATTTTAATAAGGCGGTATAATTAAATACCGATAAATTTGGAAAATTATGGAAATTAATAAAAAGAGAGTGGTTTATGTGATTTAAACAAATTATGAAATTTTATGATTTATTTGACACTAATTTTGTGCTAATCGCGATTAAAAATCGCTAATCGGGTTTTAAGCGTGTTTTGTGCACATGTCATTTTAACACTTGTTACATTTTTCCTACATGATTTTGGGTGTATGGTTAATTGTTATGGGTTTACTATTGCAAAGATAAGGAAATAAAAGAAAAGAAAAGAAAAGGATAAAGGATAGAATAGTGAGAGGGATGGGCATGACACAGAGAGAGGTGAGGGGTCAAGTTGACTATGGGCTCTTCTTCCTTCATTCTATTTTCTTCTCTCTTCTCCTCTCTCCATGGCAGCACCTCTTGTAACAACCGAGTCCAACTCTACTAATTTCAGTTATCCTATGATGGTGTGTGGTATTTATTTCATTTGTCTTGCTTGACTGTTGCTAGTTATGAATTTTGCCCTGGCAATTCAAATTCTGCGTATAACAATTGCATGTCATCAAAAGTTAAATTAAAAATACTTGTCATGGCCTGCTTGACACCCCTAAATCTGTGGTAGCGTCCTTGCATCGTGTTCTCGTCCCGTTCAGTGAAACGGACGTGTTTGGACGGCTACGCGCACGCACGCGCGTCCGTTCTTGGGGGTATGCTTTTTAATTGAAAAATACTTCCTTTTAATTTTTGGAACCCGCCAATAATTTTCGTATTTCAAATTCAAATTTTTGGACTCGACCTGTGCGCAATTCTGAAATAATTTGTATTCCGCCAAATCCTATTTTTCTAATATTTCTTTAAAACCAACGAAATTTAAATTCATAACCAACGCAAAATATTTTCTCTATTTTATAAAAAAAAACCTTTAAAATCTTTTAATCTTTTAAAAAGTTTTCCCTAACTGCTTCAACCCCACAAATCCTTCACAGAAATCTTTCTCATTTTTCTTCCCTTTTATTTTGGCCACGAGCCAATCAAAACCTCTCTTTTTCTCCTAGGCCCCACCGTCTCGCCTTCTCCCTTCTTTCCTTTCTCTTTCTCTCTCTCTCTCCTCCCTATTCATTCACTAAAATCCAATTCTATCTCTCTTCACTGTTACCCTCTCCCTCTCTCTCTCCTCTCGCGAGGTTTCTCTCTCCTCTCGCGAGAGAATCTCTCTCTCTCGTCTCTCTCTCTCTCTCTCTCTCTATCTCCTCTCTCCTTTATATTTTTCTCCTTCTTCTATATATTTTCCCAGAGCCTCGTAAACCCATGCGCGAGAACCTCTACATCTAAACCCTAACCCTAGCCGCTCCTCTTCCTACCCGAGCCGACCTCGTCAACACCTCAACCTCATCTTCTCCTCATCCTCATCCTCGCCTCCATCTTCTTTTCTCTTTCTGCCCGAGGCTGCACCCTGCGCTTGATCCCCGCCGTGAACCCAAAGCCTCCGGTCGTCGCCAACGCCTCCGGTCGTCGCCGACGATCACCAGACCACCCCAGAACACCCCAGTAAGTGCTTTCTCCATCTCATCCTTCTTTTCTTCTTCTTTTCTTTTCATTTCCCGCAACTGAAAATCTTTGATGGATGGGTTCTGTAGATCGTCGGAGCACGTCGTTCTCGCCGCCGTCGATCTCGCCGTCATTGCTAGTACCCTTCTGAGACCCAGTAAGTATCCCTCATCCTCTTCCTTCTTCTCCTTTCCCTGTTCTTTTCTTTTTTTCTCTGGATCTACACTTTTTTAGCAATCCTATTCACTGTTTTTATGTTTCGCCGGAATCCGACCGTGCCGGCGACGTGTCCCGACGTTCCAGCGAGGAACCCTAACCCGTGTGGCTCCATTGTTCGTCGTTTGGGTTAATTCCGTGAACCGTGCGCACGTCGCGAGTTTTTCCCCCGCCGACGCGTAACGTTCCGTTTTCCGTTTCGCGACCCGTCAAGGCAAATGAAACTTGCTACATGCTATAATAAACTATTCATATGCTAAATTACTTATTTCCTGTTAAATCTCTAGTTAGAATAGAAAGAAATGGATTACAAGTTAATCGTGTAAGGTTCCGTTATACATTTCATGATTCCAAACGTGAAACCTAATCTTGCATCTAATTATTTACATCTAACAATCACCTGTACATGATAGATCACCTTTGTTTATTGCTGTGATACCTTTTTAAGCCTATCGGACATCCATGTGCAACTTTAACCGATCTAGTTACAACTGCATTCATTAAACAGATTATACATGTCATCGCATCCATGGATCACTCAATACTTACTAACCTGTTTTCAGCATTTACATCTTTCATACTGTATTCAGAATTATGCCGACATTGTCTGTTAAACACAATTGATAACTGTACAGCTAAATAAATAAAATCTGCTTTATTGCTTAACTCATTTCTTAGATTATGTTGTTGATAACCATGCTTGATTACTTATAACCATGATCATGCTAGCTGATTATGAGCACACCCATGATATCGTTTACACCTTGACATGACTTGCTACATACATATTGATTGACCCGACATGGTACCGTATACTGCTTGATTTGACTTGATGTACCATGACTTGACCTGTTACCTGATCTTGTGTCTAATGCCAACAAACCTGACATGTAGTCCTCACGGACCGTTCCTATTGTCTATCTAGACAAACCTGCTTACCTGATCCTGTGTTGGCATTAGTTTTCGATTACTGAATACCTGACTTGACTTACACATACAACCTGGGGGTATGGGGAAATCAATGATGAAACCTGACTTGTAACTCGACAGTTCGATACCTGTTCTGATCAGTTTTAGAGTCTAGGCCAGCCTTGGGATGCTGCTGCCGACATCATTCATCTGTACATATCTCCTGTTTTAGTGCCTAGCGGCATGTCTCGGATTCAGCCCGAGAATCTGGACCGTGGTCCCGGGTATGCACGGGATACTATTGAGTTACATCTATGATTCATCAATTTGGTTTCGAAGACTTTAGAGTAGAAAACCCAATAGAGCAGTTTAGTTTATTCACTGCACATTACCCTGTACTGCCTGATTTATATTACCGTTACACCTGTTTCATTCATGTTTATATATTGCATTGCTTGTTACTCTGTTACACTTTATTACTTGATGACATGATGCGCTGACGTCTGGGTTTTGCATGGCCCAGATCCTGTACCGTTGCTGCAGTCCGAGCAGGAGTACTTCAGCCGGCAGGCTGAGCTCTGAGGTGTCAACAGTAGTTAGTTCTTTTATTTCCTGCACTTTTACTCCTGATGTGAGCCCGTTTTATGGGACGTACATTCCAGTGATTTTGTATTGGATCTTTTTCTTCCCCACTTTTATTCTTGACTCGTGTTATCTTGGCTTATGGACATGTTTTAGATAGTTTTATTTTGTTCTTGATATCTCTACAGCCGTAATGTGACTGTGGATGGATACTTCCTACCCACAGGTAGCATGGTTGGCTATGTTACGTACCCATTTTAGCGTACTCTGGGAAGTGGGGCGTGACACCTCTCCTCTCTCCTCTTCAAAATCACCTCACTTCATCTCCAAAACAAACTCAAAACCCCACTCCCACTTCACAAAAAAGGTGCACAAGCTCATAAGCAACCCTTTGGACAAAGAAAGTTTGAGTTTTGGCGCTGTAGAGAATTCATGAGTGCAAAATGAGGTAATTATTCCATCATTAGTGTAGAATTTCCATTGCTTTAGCATCCATGTTAAATTAGAATCGATATTGTGTGGTTTTGGGGACTTTGAAAGTTTAAAGTTAAGCTTAGGGTTTTGATTTGATTCCAAAGGTGCAATTGAGGTGTAATTAGGGACTACAACCCCTATGGTGATGATATAGTAGACTGAAACCAGAGAATAGAACCCCAAACTCGAACTTAGAAACCCGATATCGGAAGAATTATGGATTCTGTGAGAGTACAATGAAATCTGCTAACACCTGGAGCGTCTGAAAAATATTTAGCAAACACTGAGACACAAGAAGGCAACCTAGAACCTATACCCAAAATCCAGGACCCCAATTCCCTTTCCAGGCCGCAGATTTAATCAATCTGGCCGCAAATTGCTTCCAGGGTAGGAGCTTTGGGTCTCGTGTTTGTTTTGTGGCCTTATCTCCAGTAAAATAGACCCTCCATATATGCAAAATTGTCTGACTTGACCTAGGGTAAAATCTGGGATCATTTTCTTGTGTTGGCGCATTGTTTTACGACTTGTTTTAACATGGATTTTGGTATTTGATATTTCGTTTTCGTCGTATGGCGTTTGAACATCAACGACTAGGGTTATTGGTCGTGTTTGCATGCGAGGCTATAGGTTTTTACCTATGAGCGTAGCGTGTGCCGTTTTTGGTTTTCCGATGTGATTTTAATGCGCATTTGCGATTGTGTATATGTGTAGGTACCCCACGTGATTTCGAGATGTTGAAGATGAAGATGGAGATATCGGCATCGGCACACAAGAAGCAAGGTGAGTAGATATATATCTACGGGGGAAGTTGGGTGGATGGCGTATAGGACCCCCGCAGTTCGTAGTATAGTTGTGATATACATATGGATATATATTTGTGGTGTATAATACGTGGATATTCAAGATATGATTATGTGTTCATGGTTGGTTTGGGGTTATTAGAGGTGAACTAGCATAGCTTCTTAGTCGCGAACCCTAGAATAGGTTTACACCCACACGCACACACCTGCATTCATTTTATTACCTGTGCGTATATGGGGAAATGTATACACACACACATGGGTATGGGACTATGTATATATATACGTATACATATACACGGATTATGAGGATAGTACTTGGGATTGGAGATGAGTCGATGAGATTGAGCTTGAGGCCGTGAGATCGGTGATTTGATATGGTTCGTATTTGAGATACGACGTGATGTTTTAACTGGTCATTTCGACGTGGTGTTTTCAGACACACGCATGCACATACATATGTGGTATCAGTATTGTATTAGACGTAGATCAGTACCCCCGATCATGATATTTGATAAAGAGGATACCAGATGAATAATGTAACTGATGTGACATTGACTCGTACCCAGGTTTGGGATGCCGTACGACGGATTTACCGTACGAACTATATTGATGATAGATCCGCATTCTTGACTCGAGAATGTCATATTGTATTAGGGTATCGTATGGGATACTATTGAGGCGGGATCACCGACTATTATACATATATATATGTATCGACTCAGATATTAGGCGGTTTCCCTACCCTTTCGATCAGCCGGTTAGTTTAGCCCGGTAGTTTACTTGTAAATGTTGGATTAGACTCGACTCATACCTATTTCAAAACTAACGAATCGTGACTATTTTAAAGACAGACCAAGCGAGTCTACGGATATTTCAAAGGACGTATCTTTTCTTAAAAACACCGTAGCCCTTATTTTCAAAACACTATGATTCGTGTTATTTCAAATGGCAAAACTGTATGACTCGCATATTGGATAGGCATATTTTCAGTGTTGCTGTTACTACATCACTTTCTGTATATTAATGATGTTTCATCGCATTGCATGCTTGTACATATGCCATTATTGAGATCATGCTGTCAGGACACCAGCACCATTGCCGATGATGCGTATGTTCCACATACACTTACTTGCCGGCTCACACACATCATCATCGGTAATTGCCATGTCACGAACACTTTAGAGAATATTACTCATTGACATAGCTTGTTAACTGATAGTTCAACATGGTATTAGCGTACTCGTCTTTATATGCTAGTTCAGACATTGCAGTTATTACTTGCTACTACATGCATATTATTATTCACTGTTATGCAGTATTATGGAGTTTTATGCCGATATTTACTGTCTATTTGCTATCGATGATTGGATTTCGGATTTCCATGAGATTTCCTGGATTTGGGAGAAAACCGCAAGAATATATATAAACCTTTCTCTCTCTCTCTCTCTTTTTTAAAATGAAAAGTGCGGTTTTCTCGTGATGTATAAGTCGTCCACCATGAGTTTTCATGATTACTGTTGGATTTCGAGACCCGATTTGAGGAGTTGGATGAACCGTTTGCGGGTACATGGTGGACCCGGTAAGGTACCCCAGGGAAATAAGGTCGAGTTGTAGACGATGAGCTTGGCAGGAGAGCACTACCTACCGGTGATTTTACTTGACGCGTCGGATATCCGGAGGATACTGTTCGTGGTCGTGTGATTGATGATAGGGCCCGATCCGGACTGACAGAGCCCTAGATTTTGAGGTATTGAGATTTGATGATACAGTCCAGTCCGGATAGCCGGAGTCTGAGATATTGAGATATTGGGATTTATGTTTTGTGTCGATGCTAGACACTGTTTATGTTGATTTCATTGATGATACCTCATTTTAAATATACGGAAATCTCACTAAGTTATGAAAGCAGTTTTCTTCATTTACATGTATTCTGTTTTCATGCATTCATACCTCATTCATATGATATGTTACTACCTGAGGCACTAACATGAGCACTTGGTATTACACTTGGTATAGCTGTTTATCCTTGCCACCTTTTCATGCTTCAGACTTTATCATATTGAGAATATTATATATTGATCGTATTGACCTAGGATTGCATCATACATGCGATTTCTACTCGTAGATGTTTTCTTCTCACGAGTTGGCAACTCACCCCCGTTGTGCCACAGTTTCTTGTAGGTTTTGTCGTACAAGTTTCGTTACGGCTTTGCTGGGACACTGCTTCCTTTCCGGGTGATTGCTTTGGTAAGTGGGTTCTTTTGTATCAAGACCACCATTGTATACTTGTTATTTCAGTTGTATCTAGTAAAACTCTATCAACCAGACATGTATATCTTATTTACTTAGCAGACCAGTGATGTTTATTCTTTCGACCTTAGAGTCGCGCGTTGTATTATTATGGGGTTTTCATACTGTTTTGAGTTTTATTTTGAGTTTTGATTCTCGCCCTTCGGCATTGTATATTATATGCTTGCGTGGTTATGGCCGTCGATTAACGAAGAGCTAGCTCCCGTTTGGGGATGCCTTTTATTATTATGTATATATTTATCATGTTGTACCCCGTTCGGGGCCAGTATTTACAAAGGAAACTGTCGAAATTTTTAGAAAAGACTTGTGATTTTAAAAATACATATTTCGGCTTATGTTGCTAAACTACTTGCTTTAAATTGGTTTTTCCTTCACTCTACTGCTTTACTTGGTTTTGATTTTTGGGTTTTGGCTTACTTAGATTACGTGGCCTTGAGACATTTCGTAATTTATATGCCGGTCATGATCCGTACTTTTCGGGTCATGACAAAAGTATAGAGTATACCCATGACTTAGGGTATAAAAAAATATATACATGACTAAAAATTTCATTATTCAATTTAACTATAAACATCCAATTGATAAGGTGCACCCATGACATGAAGTGCATCGAAAATATATATGAGTATACATAAGATGCACACGTGACATGGGATGCATTGGAACTATAATATGTTAAAAAAAAATCAAATCAAAGTATTAGCTTTCCACATCACTAAAGTGAAATTAAGGATTTACATGGAATCTCCCATATGAGAATTTAGGGCTTTTCCTAAAAGTCATCTAAGGCAAAATTAAGGCATTTTATAAAAGATTCCTAATCAGTGTTGTGTTTTTTCATAAAAATCCATTTAGGCAAAATTATTCCTTTTAAATAAAAATTTACTTTTTAAAATAAATTTAGGGCTTTTGATAGTACAAGGAAGAGTGAGTGGAAAAAAAGGAGAGAAGTTACAATAAAAGGACGATTTAAGATCGTTGTTTGACAGACGAAGGATATCTCGAATTGATCGAGACGAAGGAAATGCAGTCTTCTTCTTTTTACGTTCGATTTCTTTGATTAAGCACTTCAGATCAGAGATAATAGGAAGAGTGGAGGAAGAAAATTTTCGGAAGACACGGTGTTTTTTTGGGTTAGACAGAAAAATAAAGAAAAAGAATAGGATTTCTGATATGAAGAGATAAGATATTTGATCTTTTAGCTTAAAAAAATATTTTCGTAAATAAACTGAATCTTATAAAATCTTGTAAATATTTAATAGTTTAAATTTTATTTATTACATTTATTACAAAATTTCAAATATGCTAAAACTTTACATAACTAAATAAGTAAAATATAAAATTTAATACAGTATATATATATATATATATATATATATATATCTGTGTGTGTGTGTGTGTGTGTGTGTGTGTGTGTGTGTGTGTGTGTACATATATATATGTATGTACATATATATATATATAAGAAAAGTAATCAAATATTTTGGTAGTTATCTCAATATTTTATTCTCTTTCATTTTATTTAATTTATATATATAATTTTATTCTCAAATCTCTTTTCTAAATAACAACCAAACATTTAAACAAACGGTTCTTTTCCAAAAAATATAATAAAAAAATAGAATTTTTTTTGTTTATTCTCTTTAAAAGCAAGATTTTATAATTAAAAATAATTAAAATAAGGAAAGAAATAATTTAGAGAAGCTGGGGTTTGAACCCAAGATCTATGGAATAGCAATACAGTGTGATAATTAATATATACATGAATTGTACATACATATAAATTAAAAGGAAATAAATTTATATACACTTGATTCAAATAGAAAGGGCTTTCTTAAAGAAAGTAAAATATAATGAAAAGTACAAGCATTTTACGGTCATTACAAACCTCAAAAATTTAAAGTATTTTTAAATCCTTAATATTTTGAATATAGCACAAGAAAATTACGAAAATTTCAAATATCTTAAAAAATTTCCGTGCTTTTCGATTTTTTAATAATTTGATTTGATACAACACACTAAAAATCATGATATCTTCAGAATTCCAAAAATTATTTATTTCCTTCAAATTTTCATAATTTGAATGCTGCACACGAAAATTGATAGTTTTGTTAAAAATTTAAAAATTTCTATTTTCTTTTAATTTTCAATAATTTTACATGAGCACACGAAATTGCGAAATTTTCAAAAATCTTAATATTTTATATTTTATTCGGGGTTTCACTATTTTGTTTCCATAGCACCCAAAGATCATGAGCTTTTCAAAATTATCACAATTTTCTTTTTAACACACGACAATTGTCAAATTGTAAAGAGTCCCAATATTTTTTTGTTTTCTTCTGTTTTACAATTTTTTTTGTATATATAGCATACAAAAATCGTGATCTTTTCAAAAATTTAAAAAAGTTCTGTTTTTTTCGGTTTTTTATTATTTTGCTTGCTATATATAGCATGAAAATTGCAAAAGTTTATACAATCCCAAAACTTTCTTCTTTCATCGGGGTTTCAACATTTTTTTACTATAACAAGTGAAAATCGCAAAATTTTTACAAATCTCAAAATAATGTTTTCTTCAATTTTTAGTATTTTCAATGATATAACACTTGAAAATTGCAAAATTTTCAAAAATCTCAACAAATTTGGTTTTCCTTTTTCTAAAGTATTATGGATGTTAGCATCCGAAAATCATGAAATTTCAAAAATCTCAGAAATTTTAACCTCTTTTAGTTTTCATATATTTTACATGCTCAAACCTTTGGAGAAATTCAAAGTATGAGAAAAATCCATACTAAGAAAAGATCGTTGATTGTTAACATAATAGAACAAAGAAATCTTGTCGGGATGACTAAAACTCCGATACCCCGAAACCTTTAAAAATCATGAAATTTCAAAAAATCCCAATTTTTTCTTTAAATTTCTAATATTTTGCACACGAAAATAATGAAATTTTCAAAAATCTCTTAATTTATGGTTTGTTTGGTTTTGCAATATTTTTCTTGTTATATAGAATACGAAAATTGTATAATCTTCAAAATCTCAATATTTTGTCTTTTTCGGGTTTTAGATATTTTTTGTTTAATAATACATATGAAAATCACAAAATTTTCAAACATCTCAATAATTTATGTTTTCACCCGGTTTTCTATATTTTGCATGTTATAGTATAAGAAAATCTAAAAAAGTTTAAGTTTTATTTCATTTTTTCAATATTAACACACGAAAATCGCGAAATTTTCAAATCTCTCAAATTTGCTTCAAAATTTTAATATTTTACATGCTATAACACATGAAAATAGGAAATGTTTAAAAAAATTTGTTTTCTTTTGATTTTTTGCAACCAAAACGAAAATAGCAAAATTTTTAACTCTATTTTATTTTTGATATTTCAATATTTTGCATTCTATAGGACACAAAATCATAATTTTTTTTAATTTTTTGCCAGTAAAATCTAAATAGTGAGAGAAAAAATATAAAAAGATTTTAAAGGAAAAGGCAAATCAAAAATTTTCCACCTTTTAAGCCTATATGTATGGGATTAAAAAGTGATAAATATTAAATATGAAGCAAATAAATAAAATTCTATCGAGATGAGGAAGAATATTCCCTCGTATAGCGTTCTTCTATATAATATAGATATTGTAGATCATACTTTGGGTGAAGTCCAACTGCAAGTTAGCACACTCTTTGTTGCTACTATGGGGCCCTAAAGCACAAGGAGATTTTACTCGTTGGTGTCAATTAGGAGGGTTGTGGACTTTTGTTCAGCGTTGCCAAAATATCTCTACTACTCTCTTCGTTTCTTTTTACTAGAATTTTTCTTCTTTGTTTTTCATTTACTAAGAAGTTGAAACCAACTCTAAAATTTAAAATGTCATAGATAAGAGATTTCTATTCGTAGTCTTATGATAAGTCTTAATTTATTTCCAAATTATGAATAAAGTTATAACTTCATATATATATTAAATGCATTGCTTTAGAAGCATAACAATGAAGTAAAATATGATTCTTGATAGTTTAACATGACCGATAATTTGAAAAAAGAATAATTTTAATAAAAAAGATATAGTAAAAAGAAATGAATGGAATATTTTAGCCCAACTCAAGGGGTCACATGTTCCCGTCTACTTTCTTTAAAGAAAAATCTTCAAAGAAGAAAAAATGTTCAATTTAAAAAGATACCGTAGCTATTTAAAGGGTCACATGTCCACATCTACTTTCTTTTAAAAAAATCTTCAAGAAGGAAGAAAAACATTCAATTTAAAAGGATACCATTACTACAACTTAAGGGCCATATGTCCCCATCTACTTTCTTTAAAAAAAAATCTTCCTCTCTCTCTCCCTATATATATACACTAGAATTTATGCACGTGCTTAGCAAGTATTAATTTAAAAATTAATTATGTTTTTGGGAGGAAAGAGAGATGTGGACGGTTCTAATAGGTAAAAAATTAATTAATCATTAGGGAGGACAGAGAGAGATATGTGGAGGGTTCTTAATCTTTCGGAGAGATAGAGATGTGGAGGGTTCTAGTATCTTTTAAGAGAGAGGGATGTGGAGGGTTCTACATATAAACAATTAATTTTTTTGGTAGGATATAGAGGGATATGATGTGGAAGGCCTAAAAATTTGTCACACCCCGTTTTCCAGAATACGGAATACGGAAGCGACGAAGGTCAGCCGTGCTACCTACGGTAAGGAAAAATCCTTCCATAGTCACATAAGGCTGTCTAAATTAACCCGTCAAAGATAAAATCCAATACCAAAAAGGAATAATACTGATAATCATGTTGCAATGAAAGCACAAGAAATCCTAAAAAATGGGTCCACTAGATAATTGATGCAATTAAAGATCTAATACAATAAATTCGGAAATAAAATAAGATCCAAAAGAGAAAGAAACGTATGATCGAACTAGGATGTTACATCCTACCCACTTTACAAAAATTTCGTGCTCGAAATCTGAAGTACGAAAATATAAGATCGCGATCTAATTACAAGGATCGATGGAAATAGAAGGATATGAAAAATTAAGGATCAAGAAAGCAAATGAGGGTATTAAGAGTCAAGGTTTGGGCTCGAAAAATCGGCATGTGAAAGGAAATCAAATCAGTGGAAACAAATCAGGTAGAACTCTAAGTTACTCAAACAGAATAACGTATTGTAACCATGCCGCGGTACATGGGTACAATAATGTAATTCTATCTCAGTCACCTGAATCCTACAATCAGAGTCAAAAGAATATACAGCATGACACACTGGGGAGAACCTATATATGTGATTCTAACCTAAAAGGTCGGTAGAACCAAGATTAGCTTTGATGTCAGCCTTGGCTCTGATACCAACAAAATCTTGTCACGCCCCGCTTCCTAAAATACGGAATATGGAAGTGATGAAGGCCAGCCGTGCTACCTACGGTAAGGAAAAATCCTTCCATACTCACATAAGGCTGTCTAGATTAACCTATCAAAGATAAAATCCAATACCAAAAAGAAATAATACTGATAATCATGCTGCAATGAAACCACAAGAAATCCTAAAAAATGGTTCCACTAGATAATTGATGCAATTAAAGATCCAATACAATAGATTCGGAAATAAAATAAGATTCAAAAGAGAAAGAAACGTATGATCGAACTAGGATATTACAAAATTGATGATTTTTCTTCTTTTTTTCTTCTTTTCATTAGAATTTAATATTTCATTAGTGAGAATGAAAATTTATTAATAATGAGAGTTTATGTGTAAATTTTCATTTAAAAGAGAATTTATGTGTAAATTAATAAATAATAAGGGTGTATGTGTCAATTTTCATTTGAATGCATTATTATTTTTGTTTTTTTTTCTTAGGTGAGATGGAGGCTTTAGGAAGTGAGTTTTTTTCCTCTCTTTTTTCTTTAAATTTTGAAAAAAGCAGATAGAGGAAGTTTTGATTTTTCTTTTTCTTTGAAGTTGATGATATGGAGGCCTGAGGAGTGGGGATTTTTCTCCATTTTTCTTTTTTCCTAAAAAAATGGAAGGGTGAATCTCTAACCAAAGGATGTATATACACACACTAGAATTTGTGTACTTGCGTTACACGTGTTAATTTAAAAACTAATTATTTTTTGGAAGAAGAAAGAGAGATAGAGGGTTCTAATAATTAAAATATTAATTATTTTTTGAGAAAAGAGAGATGCGTAAGGTTCTAGTATTTTTCTCTTTTCTTGATGGTGTAGAGACTTGAGATGAGAGGATTTTTCTTCTTTTTTTCTTCTTTGTTCAAAAAAAGAAGAGGGATGGATCTCGAATTAAGTATATTCATATTATAAAAGAGTATATATATAAATTTGTGCACGTGCGTTGCTCGTGTTACTTAAACAATTAATTATTTTTTGGAAGAAGGAAGAAAGATGATGTGGAGGGTTATATATATATATATTTGGGATGAGAGAGAGATGATGTGGATGTCTTGAGAGTGGAGGATTTTTCCCATTTTTTTTCCTAGAAAAAAGAAAAATTGTGGATCTCTAACCAAAAGGTATTTGCATTATATATACTGGAATTTATGCACGTATGTTGCACGTGTTAGTTTAAAAATTTTTGAGAAGGGGGAGAGGGGGAGAGAGATATGGAGGGTTCTAGAGTTTTATTTATTTATGTTTTAAAAAAATGGATTGATGATGTGGAGGGTTCTAGATAAAGAATTAATTGTTTTTTGGGAGGAGAGAGAGAGATGATGTGGAGGGCTTGAGAGGTGAGAGAGATGATGTGGAGGGCTTGAGAGGTGGGGATTTTTCTCATTTTTTTTATATCTTTCTAAAAAAAAAGGAGATGGGTGGACCTATAACCAAGGGTGTTTGCATTATATATATATATATATATATATATATATTCTATTGAGACCGGACCTCATTTTATAAAATGAGCCCAACTGCTCAAACACCCAGCCCATCATGTTTATCATCGATCCAACCGTACATTATGATCTGCGCGTGTGTGTGTCTATCTATCAAAAAAGAGGGCGGGAAGAAGGTTGAGGACACGGGATCGATGGGGTTTTTTGGTTGGGCTCTTGGGAGGAGAGAGAGAGAGAGGGAGAGAGTGGCAGCGAGCTCAGGAAATATCCCTGAAGTCAGGCTCAGGTTAATATATATATATATATATATATATATATATATATATATATATATATCGAAAGAGTGGAAAACTTAAACATGGGTTATAACAAATAAGTTTATCATTGTATTTGAACTCTTTTTTTCTTGAAAATCATATATACTATTATAACCCAAACGTTTTGGGCAGTGATGCCATTATTACAGCATTTATAAGAAAAAAGAATCTCAAAAAAAAGAAGAATCTGTCTTTGCTAAAAGCAAACATTAGAGAGTTCCTGTCACGCCGCGCATCCCAAAAGAAGGTGAAGGATGACGTGACAAGGTCCGCAACCTAACTGTATTGAAGGTGGTCTATTCAATACAGTTACGTTAAGCGTATGAATATCTAATATGCAGGATGTGTATCAAAACAAAAATAATAAAAACGAAAGGCATTTATTTCCATTAACCAAACTTTATTACATCTCAAGAGAAAGAGTAAAATAAACTAAGTAGTTTAATTACATCGAAGGAGAAACAAAAGCTCTAAACACGTGAGCAATAACAAAAATTGAAACTAGCTAATCTTCCATCATCAAGTCTGTATAATCTTCATTTGTTGGCTCCACACCTTAATCCTCGTTATAAAACTCATTCTTATCTTGTTAGTTATATGTATGCCCTAGAGACCATTACTGTACATGCGATGCATATTGTAGTGGATGGTTGAACATATATAGAGAGGACTTTCTTGCTCGACATGATAGTATACTATCTGGTCGCACTTTATCTTAACATGTACACTTAATGTCTCTGTATTACATGTTGATAAAGCCCTTAGGATGATTACTTGACTACTAGGATTATAATGCAGATCATACTAGTGGGGCAGAGGTAGTCAGTAAGTACATCCTTCAATTGTTCCTAGTCATTGGAGTATCGAGACAGGGTATCGATACTCCAGAGTAGACCAGCGTGTACGCATCTCGACCTATGTGATGGGCGATGGATGATCCCATATCTATTTGTGTTTGACATCAGAGATGGTATACAGGTGCTCTGTGGAGACTGGGTACACTGAACGGACTTGCCGAGAACTCCTAGATGGTATTATACCTATCTTCAGATAGCAGTTCTCTGGTGACACTGGTACAGATTAGTCTGTCGACATGAGATCGTCATAGAGTCTTATATGATTTCCACCGTGCTTTGATTTCCACCTTACCACGTTCAAGAGATCGTGCAAAACGGTGGTTTTTGGGTACAGTCCCGAGTCACATGGAGGCAATGAGTGATAGGAGGGGATTTCGTCTCTCCCGGTATTGGGGGTTGATGTTGCAGTATGCTCGATTGGCCATAACAAGAAATCCCTGGCCAAGGTTGATGAGATCTACTGGTAAGTGTTATCAGTAGTTTCTCGAACCGTTATAGACTTTGCATCGGTATGACTTATCAGGCTATTGGGGTCTGACGTTATACCATCCTAGGCTGTGATATGTGACATATCTGATGAAGAGACCGGACTGTACGGTAGTATTACTTATTGGATTTGCAGGAGTTTGAGCAGGATTACTTGTTGATCTTCTGATCGCTCAATACCCGGATGGTCGTTACGTTTAGCAAACCTCTTGCGGCTTATGGGTGACTGATATGATCACCACCTACTGCCAGCGTATTGACAAGACTTTAGAGTCCTACACAAAGATTTCCTGGCTCAAGAGAAACGAAGTGGGAGCACATATGTGATATGTGCGGAACCGAGATAAATACGTGTATGTGATACCATATTCTATTCTCGCGATATGTGATATCGGTCGGTTATATGAGATATAGCCAGGTTATCGGATCAAGTGTTGATTCGATAAGTTGATACATTTCCTATTTGTCGGTTGTATGTGATATAGTCGGATTATTAAATCAAGTGTTGATTTAATAATTTAATGTATAATTATATATGTGATATATTAATTTACATTAAGTAATATTTGCTCACTTAAACATTTCTTTTTCTCACTTGTGTACACTTAGTATATATGTGATATATATTAATGTACATTATTTTGTGTCATGCTTGATGCCACATGCTACATAAGTGTATGAGACTCACACCATGCTTATGCTAATGTTAGGTTTTATTTAATTAAAATTAATCAAAATTTGTTAGAAATTAGTCACATGGTTCAAGTTTGTAGAAGCTTGTGGAACCATTGATCAAGTCTACTAATTTTGTTTTACTTGTAGATATTTATTAACTTAACCATTATTGTTAGCCATGGTTTATTCTCTACATGAGTTAGTGTATGACACTAACTCACCTATGGTTGCTATTGTCACCTCATGAATTTCGTTCTCATCTCCATTTCATCTTCTTCCTCATCTCCAAAAGCTTGTTTTGGAGAGATGAAGAAATATTGTGAGAAAAATAAATCTAAAGTGAGCAAAATTCCTACTTCATCATCATCTACTATGCTATCCATTTAGTTTAAGGTGTTTGCTTCACTAAACCCTAATTTAGTGAAGAGGTAGCTTGGTTGGTGTTTCCTTGACGTAGATCATCTTTGGCTTCGAAGACTTCAAGCAAGCTTGTTCCGTTCATCTTGTGGAGCCTTTCTAGAGTCCGGGAGTTCACTACTTGAAGCGAATGGACGACTACACGGAGCTATTGAAGTGAAGGTCCGGTCTACAAAGGTTGTATTCCTTGTTCACTTTGGATGTAAAGTTGTTTACATTGTTGTTTCGTCTAAATCTCTAGTTAAGATTCTAGGTTAGGGTTCTTTGGTACGGAAAATTTTTGAAATTGGCATGGACAATGTCTTTCGAAACCTTGCCATCGTGCTGAATGACCCCTGCAGTGGTATCAGAGCCAAGCTAGAGATTTAAACGATATTTGTTAGATTACGAAACTGAAACTACTCCGAAACTTGAAACAAGAAAATCTAGTTTTTGTCGATTTTTAAATGGCCTCTAAAATTTTTTTTAAGCAACTGCAGAATGTTACATATGATGTGACATGAACACAGAAGAAAATTGAACCCCTCTCACTGAAATTTGGCCGGCCACATTGAGGTTAAAACCGGCCTGCTCGGTTTTCTTGCATCATTTTGGCTTCAATTTTCTGCTGTGTTCCAGTCTCTGGGTTTTGGTGTTTCAGGTGTTACTTGTTTTTGCTAAATTTGCATGTGATGTTATCTTTGTGCGAAGGCAATTCGGAATGCTTTGTAGTCGTAATTCTAACATCTATTTGTGTTATTTAGACGACGTTAAAAAGTTCGAACGGGTATCAATAACCCAATTTTTCCCTCGCTGGAAATTTTCCAAGTGTTTCTGTGAACCCTCTAGAATAATCTGTGAACCCTCTAGAAGAATGAAACCCTCACTCGATTCTGTGACTGTCGTAATTATAACATCTATTTGTGTGATTTTCATGTTTAAAATCTTTAGAAAATCATGCAGGTGATTCTGTGAACCCTCTAGAAGAATGAAACCCTCACTCGATTCTGTGACTGTCGGAACCGCCACCAAACCTTAGGGTTTGTGGTAGTTTCGTGGTGCCATAGGTGAGGCAAGGGTTGACCCTTCTACGGTTGGTCCATTGGTGCTGTGGCATGTTCTGGGTACTTTTTAAACTCCGCTCAAGTGTTGAGCTCTTTGGAAAATTTTAGGTGTTTTTTATTCGATCGAAAAGTTTAATATCGTTTAGCTATCTGTGATTATGATACAATATTTGGAATCCACAAATTTAGTTTTGTGAAAACTAATTTGAATTTTATAAATCTAGCAGTTTAGTCTCATTTGATCGGTTGCTACGGGATTTTGATGTGGATCAAAAGTCCATCGCAATTACGTAGCGTACACGGATACTCGCCGGCTAACCTTATTAGATAGCCATGCCCTATAGCCCCGACCAAGTGACTGTAAGAGAACCCCGTTGCCAAAAGCATCCGTTCGGGTGCTCGCGGCCGCGGTGTTCCGCCTAAGTACACTTCGTCGACGACGTCAGGGGTGCGGCCGTCTATGAAAGTTTCCGACGAGCATTCGATCAGGTTATCGGGAATTTTGTTGAATTACCCGACTGGTTATTGAAAAGTGTTTTCAATATCGAGACTAAAATGCGGGGTTTATAATTGTTAGGCATGTAATGTCTAAGGAATTCATTTGGTTGGGCATGAAATCCAAAGTATGTGATACATTGGGTTTATGATATTTAAGGCGGTTGCGGATTCCAATTGTTGTAGTTTTTCACTTTTTTTTCTGCGACCGTAAGTGTAATATATGGTGTATCGGCGGTTTCGTTGCTATATGTCAACGACAATTGGGATACGCATATTTACTTACGTTGATAACATGTGATCTTATGTGTTGCTCTGATATGTTATATTGGATCGTCATGTTTTGAATAGCCGGGTTTTTTTTTTATGTGAGGTGAGAGTTTTCATTTTCATTCATGTAAAAACTTGTATGTAATATTCTTTGATTGGGGCACTTCCGGGTTGAGGATGATATCACCATTGATGTATATTACTTACTTTTCTGCATTAGGATAGACCCAAGGTGGAGAGCATAAGTAACCGGTATCTAGGGTCTAGTGGGAGACCATATCGAGAAGTCGAGACTGGGTATCCTAACTCTAGAATTGGTTGGGTTGTTTGCCACTCTTGTAGGGGTCTAGGGATATGAGTTTGGCTATTCATCGCGACCGTGGAATCTGCGTTTTTTATTGGCTTAATTAAAACACGGAATTCATAGTATATCCAATATTTCATGTGTTCTTCTGCTGCTGATATTCTGTGATGTGATCACTTTATATGTTGAGATGAATGCTTATATTATATATATGATGATATATAGCAAATATTGATGCTTTCGTTTCTTCTATGATGCTTAGAAAGCATAATATAATGGGACTTCATTAATAAGATTAATGATACAAAAGAAACCTAAAGATATTGTATAAACTTGTTTTAAAAACCGGTAGCTCTAAATTCTTGCTTTGCATAGCGGTATTCCTTGTAGAATATCCAGCACCTTATTCGATAAGGAAAGAGATGAGATCCCTTCATCGGGAGTGACCTCTTCAGCGAAACTGGCAGATGCTACAACCCACTCAGTTTTGTGTTTTGATTGCCTTTTTAGTTCATGCTTTGCATAGTGGTATTTGTGATATATCCAGCACCTCATTCGATGAGGAAAGAACCGAGATCCCTTCACCGGGAGTGACCTCTTTAGCAAAACTAGTAAAAGCCTCAAAAAACACTCCTTTTGAAAATCACTCGATTCTACAACGATATCAAGTTCATTACGCAAAGGGTTTTCTTAAAAACATGTCGTAACCCTCCATCATTTCAGATAAGTGCTACTTAGTATTCATACTACGTTTGTTGACCTCTGTCAAGTCATAGTGTGCGGTAGCTGACTAGTGCTTATCTGCTGCATATGATGCGATTGGATTAGGGTAGTCGTGCGACCTTATTGACCTCCGTCAAGGGTCGTGCGGGTGGGTTTAATTCAATCATAAAATGTACGTGTAGAACTTGACTAGCAGCCTATGGTTTGTTGACCTCCGTCAAGGTCATAGGACGCTAGGGGTAGAATATTATTGGGAATTTTAAGTATTGAAATTTGCAATGAGATTGCATACCTTCTATGAGATAGTTGGATCCCGATACCCACCGTGAGTAAGAGTTATTCATAGGAGAGTTTTACACATTACAATTAGATGATCAAGTAGGTGTCTAGAAAGGTGTTAACAGGGTTACACCCCTGAAAAACGAGGTTTATTTTAATTAGATCCGTGCGAAAACACGGGGAACCTCCCTCAAAGTACCGACACTGGCCTTGCCGAAAGATTGGCGAACTTGTAGGGTGTAATTAATCCCGGCTAGTCTTTAGGGTTTGAAAGAAGATTTGATAAAAACAGTGGGAGCCATCCTGATTAGATAAAATAACAACTAATCAAATCTTGCAAGAGCGCACGCATAGTTTTTTCTTCTCTCTCTCTCTCCTGGTAGCGACCATGTCATGCCTTAATCTAGATAATAATATGGATGCATTGACCGAACATGCTTATTATACTGAGCTTGAGAACGTTGGTTCCACTCTATCTTATAATTGTTATAAATCCGAGCAGGAAATAGGGGAATACCAAGATTCCTATGCCACCCATTCGACGAATAATCATGTTGATGCATATTCTTCGGGTGTGTTCATTACGAAGAACTGTTTCTCAGTATTCTCTACGTCCTAGGTATGAGATACTGGATCAGGATCTCACAAATGTAATCTGTTACATGGGCTACAGACAGATAGAGAATCGATAATAGGTAATTGTTCTTTAGTGTAAAGAATAGTGCAATTGTTACAGCCAAGTCAGTTGGCAAATATCACCTTGTATTACCAAAAGGTAAATACATTGATTCTGAACGAATGTTATTATATACCGAATCTGATATACAAAATTACATCAGATTCTTTATTAAGTTAAAGAAGAATATAATTATGTATTAGAGGACAATGTTGTGAACATTTTCCTTAATCAAGAGTTGATTGGATCAGGCATATTATGTAATGGCATATACGTTCTAAATCAATCCACAGTTCAAGTATCTAGAACACACACAAGAAGAATAGTTCAGAAATGAACGAATCCTTCTTGTAGCATTGTAGACTAGGTAATATCAATGCGACACGACCAACTAAGTTACATAAGGATGAATATGAGAATCTGTTCGAATTTTTATTTTATGATACTTGCCAATCTTGTCTCAAAGGTAAAATGACCAATACTCTGTTTACTGGAAACAGAGAAAGAATTACTGAACTCTTGGAACGGATACATGATGATATATACGGTCCTATGTCTACACATGCCAGGGTTGGTTTTTTGTACTTCATTACATTCATTGACGATCTCTCAAGATTCAGACATGTGTTTCTGTTGAAACACGATTCTGAAACTTTTGAGAAATTCAAGGAATATAAGCTTGAAGTTAAGAACCAGATGGGTACAAGTATTAGGTCCTTTGATGTGATTGAGGAGGAGAATACTTGCATATAGAGTTCCTGGAGTTTCTAAAAGGAGAATGATATTTTCTCTCAGCTTACTCCTTCGAGTACACCACAGCAAAAACGATGTATCGGGGCGGAGGTATCGCACCCTATGAGATATGGCGCGCTCTATGATGAGTATTGCCGAGTTACCTGTTTCCTTTTAGGGTTATCCACTTGAGAAGCTGCATACCTATTGAATGGGGTTCCAACCAAATCAGTGTCTACCACTCCATATGAGATATGGTATGGGAAGGGACCATCTCTTAAACGAGTTAAGATATGAGGTTGTGCGGCCTATGTTGAAAAACAAAATCCGGATAAGCTCGAGGCAAGGTCAATTCTGTATAAGTTTGTTGGATATCCCAAACATTTGCGAGGGAATATTTTCTACCACACTGAGGAGCAAAATGTATTTTGTTTCTCAGCATACCACCTTTTTAGTAAAGAAATTTCTTATGAAGAAATTAGTGGTCATGAGGTAGAACTGGAAGGATTTCCAGCTAGGCAAACTAACAGCTGATGATTTGGTGAAACCAAATGATTCAGTAGTCTCCAACGAACCTCAGCCTCTCCGCGAATCTAGTAGCGTTCCTCATCCACCTGAGAGATACTACGGTTTCCTTAGTGACGGTGGGAGCGAGGATTGCATCATAGCTGATGATGGCCCAACCAGGTTCAGACAGGCCATCACGAGTGGTGACTCTGTGAAAATTCTGGATGCTATGCAATCAAAGATGGAATCCATATACACCAACAAAGTATGACTTTGCATGTTGCACCTGAAGGGGTAAAACCCATTGGAGCAAATGGATCTTGAGAAGATTATTGGTGTAGATGAAAAAGTTGAGACTTTCAAAGCTATGCTTAAGTCCACCAGGATTAAAGTACGCATCACGGAGTTGGAACATATGTTTTAATATGGAATTCAAAGTGTTTGACTTCATCAAAAAGATAGATGAACCTTGTATATACAAGAAGGTTGTAGAGATTAGGCTGTCTTCCACGTATTGTACGTAGATGATATACTCTTGATAGGAAATGGTTTCCTATGCTATACTCGGTCAAGCTCCTCTTATCACAATGATTCTCCATGGAAGATCTGGATGATACCTACTACATCTTGTGGATTATGATCTATGGTGATAGATCAAAGTGGATGTTGGGAGTGTCCCAAATCCAGATATATTAACACCATACTAAAGGGGTTTAGTATGGAAGATTCTAAGCATGGTGGTTCGCCCACTTACTCATGAATCACTCTCTCTAAAAAGATGTCTCTCAAGACTGATTTGGAGAGAGCTCGCGTGCAAGGAATACCCTATGCTTCGACAGTAGGCTCTATCATGTATGTGATATTATGTACCAGACCAGATGTAGCTAACCCACTAGGTATAGTGATCAAGAATCAATCGGATCTTGGGAGAATCACTGGACAGCTGTGTAGGACATTCTTAAGTACTTGAGAAGCATTAAAGAAATGTTCTTGGGGTTAGGTAACGGTAAACTCTAGTGGGAGTCCTTTACCAATTCGAGCTTCCAGAGTGATAAGGTCGACTGAAAGTCAGTCATAGGCTTTGTTTTTACCCTCAATGGAGGGACGGTATGTTGGAAGAGTTCCAAACTAGATACCGTGGCATACTAGACAATAAAGGCTGGATACATCGCTACCAACGATACTACCAAAGTGGCTGTCTGGACATTACTTGTTCATGAGATGAACATAGTTCCTACCATTGAACTTCCAATAAGTGTTATTGTGACAACAATAGAGTTGTGGCTATGGCCTAGGAACGCCGGTCAATCAGCGATCCAGACAAATTCTGAGGACATTATCACTGTTCCCCTCCGAATGGCGGCCAAGACATGGACTGTCTTGCCTGAGATTCGGGGCAGATGCTATTTGGTTTTATCCGTCCACCTCTCCGAAGATGCCAAGTTGATTTATGGCACCGTGTATCGGAGGTTTAGACGGATGCGACCGATGTAGCAGACTTCGTCAGATTCCCCCTCGTTTGAGAGGTTTTTGATTGTGGGGACGCTCTTCCCTGCAGGCGCAAGTCCCTGCAGTTAATTACGCTACCGCATCGCGGTAACAACTTTCTCCTTCTCCAGCTGGTCACTTCGTGTCATGGGTGTTTGTTTTGTGCTTGGTTGCCCGTGGATTGTATACGGAGACTCAGTTATGTTGTCTCCCGTAGAGCGTGGACTAGTCCAAATCCGTATTTTCTTAGATTTGGGTTTGGGGTTTTGGTTTAAGGATTCGTTAGCCGTATTTGAGGCTAAGATCAACTTAAACAGTTGTTAAGGATACGTTAGTCCAATTTGAGACTAAGATCAACTTAACGGGATCGTTTAGATCCGACAAAAGAGCATTTGGGCTCTATTGTTCCGGTTTAGGGACATGGTAATGATGGTCCGTTGCATGTATGGCTGTCGGGACCCGTCACCTCTCTGACGACGTTGAAGGATTACAACGACAGGTGTCAGAGGAGTTTAGAGATGTACCTTTGAACCAATGAGTTGATTGGTGGGATTCATAGTCCAATTTGGGACTAAAGTCTGTTTGAACGTTTAAGGATGCGTTAGCCATATTTGAGGCTAAGATCAATTTAAACGGTTGTTAAGGATACGTTAGTCCAATTTGGGACTAAGATCGACTTAACGGGATCATTTAGATCCGACAAAAGAGCATTTAGGGGCTCTATTGTTCCAGTTTAGGGACATGGTGGTCCGTTGCCAGTTTAGGGACATGGTGGTCCAATGCCAGTTTAAGGACATAGTGGTCCAACTCCAGTTTAGGGACATGGTGGTCCAACTCCAGTTTAGGGACATGGTGGTCCATTGGTAGTTTAAGGATGCATAAGTCCATGGGTTTAAGGACCCAACAGTCCGTATCTTGGTTTAAGGACGCATAAGTCCATGAGTTTAAGGACCCCACAGTCCGTATCTTGGTTTAAGGACGCATAAGTCCATGAGTTTAAGGACCCCACAGTCCGTGTCGATGTGTGGTTGTCGGGACCCATCACCTCTCTGAAGACGTTGAAGGATTACAACGACAAATATCAGAGGAGTTCAGAGATGTACCCTTGAACCAATGAGTTGGTTGAAAGAGCAGATGTGCTCAGTTCAAGATGATTTGAGGACTTATGGCCAGTTTGGGCTAAGTCCAATTATGTTTGAAATATTGGCCCTCTGTTGGCTCATTGAAAGAGAGGCTTTGCCTCTAAAAACTTAGCCAATTGGGCTAAAGCTAGTGTTAAACACTAAAGACCAACAGTGTTGAACACTGGAATTAAGATTAGCAAGTTAGTGTTTAACACTAAAAGTTAATCAGTGTTAAACACTAGCAACGAGGCTTTCAAATTAGTGTTAAACACTAAAGCAAATCAGTGTTAAACACTGGTAGCAGAGATTTCAAATTAGTGTTAAACACTAAAGCAAATCAGTGTTAAACACCGGGAACAGAGTTTTCACATTAGTGTTAATCACTAAGAAAATCAGTGTTAAACACTGCAAATAGAGTTTTCTAAATTAGTGTTAAACATTAAGAAAATTAGTGTTAAACACTGCAAATAGAGTTTTCCAAATTAGTGTTAAACACTAAGAAAATTAGTGTTAAACACTAAGAAAATCAGTGTTAAACACTGCAAATAGAGTCTTCCAATTAGTGTTAAACACTAAGGAGGGAGGGGTCACGTGCGGACACGTGAGAGCGCCCTGATTTCCCTTATTTTATTCTGCAGATCAGTGTTTAACTCTTTTAATTCTGACGGCCATCATGTGTGAGCACGTGATGGAGGCCCTCGCCCTGGTCTGTTAGAATGCTCATTAGGGGTCACGTGGTGACACGTGAGGGCGCCCTAAGGGGGGACCAGATCCCTTTTATTTTGTTCTGCAATTAAGTGTTAAACACTTTTCATTTCCTGGCCATCACGTGTGGGACATGATAGCCATTCATCCATTGAATATTAAAGGGATTTGTTAGGGGTCACGTGGGGACACGTGAGGGCGCCCTAAATGTGGAGCCAGCTCTCCTTTGTTTTATCCTCAAATCCGCGAATAAGTGTTAAACACTTTTGTTTTTATTTTAGAGCATCACGTGTTGGCACGTGATGGGGATCTGTGCGCCAATTGTTAAAGCATTTGCTGAGGGGTCACGTGGTAACACGTGAGAGCGCCCAAAGCTTTCACTTCCTTTGCTTTTTCTTTCTGCGTTTTGGGAATCACGTGGGAACACGTGAGGTGATGCTTCAAAGTTCTTTGCAGGGGATCTTTTCAAGGGTCACGTGGGGGCACGTGACCCTAGTTCTTTTCATGAACAGAGATCTTTTAAGAATTGAATTCTTTATAGGGTTAAACCCTAATTATGATTTTGGAGGAATTAAATTCCTATCGTGAAAGAATTAAATTCTTATTTAGGATAAAACCCTGATTTCTTTTCAAAGGAATGAAATTCCCAGATATGTAAAAGAATTAAATTCTTGATTAGGGTTAAACCCTAGTTTCATTTTAGGAGGAATTAAACTCCTGTGAGTTTGGGAGAATTAAATTCTCAAAACTCAATTCCCCTTCTAAGTTTAGGATCTACATGGCAGGATCTCAACCCGATGAGAATTAAATTCTCATCCTCTAGGGAGATGTGCTCTGTGCAGATCTTCAACCAGAAGAAGAACTAAGTTCTTTTTTTTTATATAAGAGTTAAACTCTTGGATTTTGAGAATTAAATTCTCTTTTGAAGCTTCTCTTTTCTTACCTAGGGTTTTTCTTTTGCAGAGAATTAAATTCTCCCCTCTTTTCTTTTTTCTCTTGAGAATTAAATTCTCCTCCCTCTGTTTCTTCTCCCAAAAAAGTAGATCCCCCTCCTCTTCTCTTCTTGGCTCTTATTTATAGAAGAAGGAAGAGAATCAATTTGTTTAGCAAATCTCTCATTGAGAGATTTGATTTGTATGTTGAGAGATTTGATTTATATTTATCATTAATCTGGGCCTTTAGATTGCTAAGTGAATTTTATTCACCATTGGATTTTAAATCCAAAGATATCCCTTTGTTATCTCGGTTAGATTTAGGGGGGAAATCTTTCTTTGTATCAAATCTTTCCATAAATTGGTGATCTTTAATCACCATTGGATTTTTAATCCAACGGTCCCCATAATCCTTTTCCATTTGGAAAGATTTAGAGAAATTTAGAATTTTAATTCTATTTCAAAATATTTTAGAGAAATTTAGAATTTTAATTCTATTAAACTGTAAGGCTTTCAAAGCCTGTCACGTGCTGGCACGTGACCCTTGGTCACGTGACCCCCAAATTGGTTTCTTTAACAGGCGCTTGTTTATGTTGTTGTTTTAACCATCACGTGTCAACACGTGACCATTGGTCACGTGTAAGCACGTGATACCTCGTTGAGGTATTTTCTGACTTTCAGAATTAAATTCTATTCATTATTTTAGAGGCTTTAAAAGCCCATCACGTGTCTGCACGTGACCCATGGTCACGTGTGAGCACGTGATGCCCCATTGTGGTCTTTTCTGAGTTTTTATTATATCTTTTAACTTCCAGCGGGTTCTTAAAGGTCCATCACGTGTGGACACGCAATGCCTCATAACTTTTGATCCCGGATGAATTATGAGGCCCATAATATATCAAATCGAAGGGTTTTTCGAGATGCTTCCAATACCATCAGAATTTAATAGTTTCTCTTTCGGAAACTTATCAAAATACAGGCCGGAAGATATTGGTTCGCATTTCCTTAAGCGTATCGCTTCCATTTGATACATTGGACTCTTCTGCGCAGAAATTTTCGGCGGGAACAAATGTCCCCCACTACTTTGCCCACGTAAGTATGTACGTGGGTGAAGTAGTGCAGAGTTATGCATAGCGTATGACCAGTTTCGGGTTGGTATATAATTTTCAGAATCTTGATCTGAGAAGATAACGAGTGGACACAAGCGTCGTCATTTATCATTGACTCAAATCTCGACTCTTAAGAGGTATAGTTCCAAACCCTCATCCCCATGAGCCGCACCCTTCCATTTTTTATGTCTTACTCTGGCGTGAAGTAGTTTATATGCTCATGAGTAGCTTCTCCATTTCAGTGGCATGTAGCTTTGGCAAGTGTGGCTCATATATGGTCCATCTTGACCTCTTTGCAGGGCGGTGATGGCTTAGGAGACAGGATTAGGATCTGCCACCTAAGAATTTTCAACTTTATGAGCCGTGAGGGTCTCATAAAGACTTTTCTTCCTACGAGTCGAGAGGATCCCGCATGTGTATTTTCTCCTTAGGGGTCGTGAGGACTCCTAAGTGTGTTTTCTCTTGAAAGTCGTAAGGATCTCACAAGATAATTTTCCCTCTTACGAGTCGAGAGGACCCGTAAGCGGTTGTTTCCTTCCTTGTCGAGATTCGATTTTGGAGAGTGTGACCCATGGATAGTATGCAAGAGACCGTTTTGGGCTGACTTGCAGGGTCCCAGTGCTTAGGAAACAGGTTTTTTAATCCCTACTGCCTAAGGCTTTATCTCTCGAGTCGAGACGAATCGAGAAGTTCTCGCAAAGACATCAATTTCCTCACGAGTCGAAACGAATCGAGCAGATCTCGCATGAATATCCTAACGTCACAGTTAACCTCTGCTCTTTACGACAGAAGTCCGTTAGGGTCTGTGGTACTTAGGGTTTTGGCCGTCGTACCGTCGCATGAGCTGATATATTCCTCGATAGGAAATCGTGCTGTTCGAGTAGCCCTGCGACTGCCGTGTCTCTGATCCCTTCGGGGGCTGGACAAGATGTCTTCAAGCAATCCTCCTTGGCAGTTTGACCGTCGGAAGAGCAAGCGTTAGGAATTTGCCATGCCGCTTTTTACTTGAGGTTAGGCTCATTTTGGAGAGCCCCGATGAGTCATAACCACTCCGCGCTGGTGTGGGATGATCTCCGGTAGTCTTTCAGGCTTTATATGACTTGCCGTTAAGACCCTGAAGCTAGGAATTTGGCCTTTGCTTCGTTTGCTGGTATTGCGTCCTCTGTATCGAGACGAATGTCGTGGTTGTCTCTAGGTTGCTGGTGAACCGTCGAGGTTTGGAACTAGGGATTTTGCAGTGGCTCCTTTTGGTGATGTTGCGTCTGCTGTATCGAGACGAACGTCGAGGTGGTGACCACTCTATGTGGGATGATCTCCGGTGGTCTTTCAGGCTTTATATGACTTGCCGTTAAGACCTTGAAGCTAGGAATTTGGCCTTCGCTTCGTTTGCTAGCATCGCGTCCTCTGTATCGAGACGAATGTCATGGTTGTCTCTAGGTTGCTAGTGAACCGTCGAGGTTTGGAACTGGGGATTTTGCCGTGGCTCCTTTTGGTGATGCTGCGTCTGCTGTATCGAGACGAACGTCGAGATGGTGACCACTCCACACTGATGTGAGATAATCTCCGATTATCTTTCAGGCTTTATATGACTTGCCGTTAAGACGCATGAAGCTAGGAATTTGGCCTTCGCTCCGTTTGCTGGCATTGCGTCTGCTGTATCGAGACGAATGTCGCGATTGTCTTTAGGTTGCTGGTGAACCGTCGAGGTTTGGAACTAGGGATTTTGCCGTAGCTCCGTTTGTTGATGTTGCGTCTGAATCCTACTGGGGAAGAACGCTGTGGTGACATCTCGTCTGCCATATCGAGACGAACGTCGAGGTGGTGACCATTCCGTGCTGGTGCAAGATGATCTCTGATTGTCTTTCAGGCTTTATATGACTTGCCGTCAAGATCCTGAAGCTAGGAATTTTGCCTTTGCTTCATTTGCTTTGTCACGTCTAAATCATGTCGGAGGAAGAACGCTGTGTTGACATCTCGTCTACTGTATCGAGACGAACGTCGAGGTGGTGACCATTTCGTGCTGGTGCGAGATGATCTCCGATTGTCTTTCAGGCTTTATATGACTTGCCGTAAAGATCCTGAAGCTAGGAATTTTGCCTTTGCTTCATTTTCTTTGTCACGTCCGAATCCTGTCGGAGGAAGAACGTTGTGTTGACATCTCGTCTACTGTACCGAGACGAACGTCGAGGTGGTGACCATTCCGTGCTGGTGCGAGATGATCTCCGATTGTCTTTCAGGCTTTATATGACTTGCCGTCAAGATCCTAAAGCTAGGAATTTTGCCTTTACTTCATTTGCTTTGTCACGTCCGAATCCTGTCGGAGGAAGAACGCTGGGGTGACATCGCGTCTACTGTATCGAAACGAACGTCGAGGTGGTGACCACTCCGCGCTGGGATGATCTCCGGTGGTCTTTCAGGCTTTATATGACTTGCTGTTAAGACCTTGAAGCTAGGAATTTAGCCTTCACTTCGTTTGCTGGCATTGCGTCTGTTGTATCGAGACGAATGTCGCGGTTGTCTCTAGGTTGTTGGTGAACCATCGAGGCTTGGAACTGGGAATTTTGCCGTGGCTCCGTTTGTTGGAGTGTCGCGTCTGAACCCTGCTGGAGGAAGAACGCTGGGGTGACATTTCATCTATTGTATCGAGACGATCGTCGAGGTGGTGACCACTCCGCGCTGGTGTGAGATGATCTCCGATTGTCTTTCAGGCTTTATATGACTTGCCGTCAAGACGTATGAAGCTAGGAATTTGGCCTTTGCTTCGTTTGCTTTGGCGCGTCCGAATCCTGCAGGGGGAAGAACGCTGGGGTGACATTTCATCTGCTGTATCGAGATGATCGTCGAAGTGGTGACCACTCTGCGCTAGTACGAGATGATCTCCGATTGTCTTTCCGGTTTTATATGAGTTACCGTCAAGACGTTGAAGCTAGGAATGTGGCCTTCGCTTCGTTTGCTTTGACTGTGTCTGCTGTATCGAGACGAATGCTGAGGTGGAGCTGGGATTTTGCCATCACTCCGTTTGATGGTGTAACATCTGTGTTCTGCTGGAATGAGGAGGCACACCGTTGTTGGTCTCCAGGCTGCAGATGTGGCCATTGAGATTTAGAACTAGGGCCTTTGTCATGGATCCGTTTTGTTGCGACTCTGAGGTCGGTTGTTGACGTCATGTCTGCATCAGGTTGGAGGGACAAAGCATGCCGGTGTTGATCTCTAAGTTGTCGATGTTGACGCCGAGACCCTGAAGCTAGGGATCTTCCTTTGCTTCATTTGCTGACATTGTGTCTGTAATATTGCGACAAATGTCGAGATTGTCTATGAACCGTCGAGATTTGGCTTCGCTTTTTGATGGAGCCTGTTGGGAAGGTATGGTTCCCTCTTTGTTTGTGCCCCTGGATTGTACACAGGGATTGATGTGATCTCACCTGTAGAGTAAAAAGTTTCATTCTTTCATTTTTTTTATTCTTTCCGTGATGCTCTATCATTTCAGCTTTTTATATCGCGAAAATCGCGATTGCCCAATCATTTCGGCTATTTTTCGCGGTGCCCGATCATTTCGGCTATTTCTTTTTACTCGCTGCTTTTTATTGCGAGTTACCCAATCATTTCGGCTATTTTTCATGCATAAATTTTTACTTGCTGATTTTGTTTGCAAGTTGCCACATCATTTCGGCTATTTCGTATGCATTTTTTTTTGGCTCGCTGATTTTTTTTTTCGCGAGTAGAGGATTTGGGATCTGATACCAATCTTGGCATCAGCATCGCTGCGACTGGAATATTGCCAGGAGCGAATCATCATTTGCCGTGAAAGGACTTGGAATTTGATACCGATTTAGGCATCAGCATCGCTGCAACTGGGATATTGCCAGGAGCGAATCATCATTTGCCTCTGTCGATGTTGAACAAAGGTGGCTTAGTAAACAGGGTTAAGGGTCCTGTCGGCTAAGGCTTTTGACTTCATGAGCCGTAAGGGTCTCACAAAGGTATTTCTCCCTACAAGTCGTGAGGATCTTGTAGGTATGTTTTCTCCTTGGGAATCGTGAGGATTCCTAAGTGCATGTTCTCTTGTAAGTCGTAAGGATCTTACAAAAGGGTTTTCTCCTTATAAGTCGAGAGGACTTAAAAGTGTTGTTTGCTGTACAAGTATATCCCTAGTCACGGATGGGACTTTGTTAGGGAAATGTTTATTCGTGCCCGTGGATTGTATACAAGGGTCAATATAAGCCGCTTGTAGGGCAATATCGAAGGTTGTGGGGGTTGCTTAAGAACAGGTTAAGGTTTCTGTAACTTAAGACTTTCAAATCTTATGAGCCGTGAGGGTCCCATAAGAGAGTTCTCCTTACGAGTCGTGAGGATCTCGCAAGTGTATTTTCTCCTCAGGAATCGTGAGGATCCCTAAGTGTATTGCTCCCTTCTGCGTCGTAAGGATCTCACGCGGGTGGTTTCTCCTTATAAGGTCGAGAGGACCCTGTAAGTGTCTTTTAACGAGGTTGCGCCCTTTCGGGTTTTCACAAACACTCGCCGGTGACCCTGCTGTTTTTACTCACAGAGCCCTTTCGGGTTTTCATCCGTGCCCATTTTGCTTATGGACATACCGTTTTTTTTTATTCTTTCTCTTTTTTTTTATTTTAACGAGGTTGCGCCCTTTCGGGTTTTCACAAGACTCGCCGGTAGCCATGCTGTTTTTACTCACGGAGCCCTTTCGGGTTTTCATCCGTGCCCATTTTGCTTGTGGACATACCGTTTTTTTGTTTTACCACGCCAGCCTGAGGATGCCACGGGTTGATAGTAGTTTAACGACGTTTCGGTCATTTGCAAGTTTTAGGACATTGTGGTCCATTGTCGCCGTATTTAAGGCGAATCTCTAGTTTACCGACTTTTCGGTCTAGCATCGCAGTATTTGAGGCGAATCTCTAGTTTACTGACTTTTCGGTCTATGGGGCTTTCCCTATGAATGAGCATGATTCCCCCGGCATATCCATCTTTCTCGAGGCATGTGGTTGTGGCGGGCTCACATTCCAGTTTTCGGACAGCGCGAGTTTGCTTTGTTGGTATTCATCCTCAATCCAGCCTTTGAAGACATAGCAATTTTCGAGTGGGTGACCCATTACTCTGTGGTAAGGACAATAGTTAGGATTGTCAACGTCACCTGGCTGCAACGGACGTTTTGGATCCGGCAGATTGATGAGTCTGTTGCGCACTGCCAGTTCGAACAGTTTCCTCGTTTTATCCTGGGGAAACGAGTAAGGACGTTTCAACTTCTCATTAAGGTATTGCGGCTTGTTGTTTTGACGACCAAACGGTTTCGGGTCACTCGGCTGTTGTTGAGCATTGACGATGGAGGTCGCTTTTCCATTCCCCTTATCCCTTTTGTTCGATCCCTTGTTTGCGGGTCCGAGATTCTTTTCGGGTAGCGTGCGATTGCGCAGCTGAACGTTCTCGCAGCACTTCTTTTCTTCCTCTTTTCCTGAGGTGGATTCTTTGAAGAGAGGGCTGAGAGTCATTCCTTCTTCAGAATTGCTCCTGAAGGTGAGAGCTTGCGATCTTCTGCCGTCAACCATGTAACCGTTGCCGACAGTTTTCATATGCTCATTTGTCGTGTTCTGTTTCCGACGAGCTTCGCGCTTCAATCGTTGAACGTGCTGCCGGTGAGCAACGTATCCCTGCCACCAGTTTTTAAAGGCATTGCATTCTTCAGTAGGGTGTGCAATCTTCTGATGATATAAGCAGAAGTTAAGATGCATGTCCGCTTCATCAAGATATATATCTGTGGGAGAATTTCCTCTGAAAGAGGGGAGCTTCATTCCCATCGATATGGCTTTAGCGAATCTTTTCCTCATCTTGAACCTGTTTTATTTGTAGCGGATGTACTTTGATCCGGTGGGAGTGTTTCGACCCTTTCATCTAGTCGCCGGCGTTTGGCTTTCTCGAATATGGCCATCCCGCGCTCTCGATCAGCTTTGCTTTTAAGACGGGCTTCGTTCAGGAATGCATCAATCATTTCGTCTGATGGTCCTAGAAGTTCTGGCTCAGGATCTTCCCCCAGCTTCTCTGTGTAAGGAGCTCCTTCGTCGTTTATCAACGAGTGAGAGATCACATGGCAGCTTGCCACATAATCTTCAGATTCATCCGACGAGTCTTCTCCATTGTCATCATCTCCGTCCTTAATGACGTGGCTGAGAAATTCTTGGCGTGTGATTAGAGTCCGCGCTTTTTGATTGTATTCTTCCAACGCGTCAATCTGATTTTGCATGTTCGTGCACTTGTCACTAGGCTTCGCGGGCTTTTTGGTCTTCTTCTTCGACGACCTTGACGGCTGAGTGTGGGCGCTTTGGCTATCATCACCGATCTTTGGAATTGGGCGCGGTTTCAGCATCCCCTCGATGATTTGAGGTTCGAGCGGGTTCTTCCATCTGACCGCCGGGCGTGTATGAAGATCACTCAGCATCCTTTTGGTTTTGGATGAAAGCATGACCTCCCATGGGGATTCTTCAACAAAAGAACAAGTTGCCCCCGGTGTGTCTGTCTTCTTAGGAGTGTGCGGTTGTGGTGGGTTTACTTTCCACTTCTCAGACAGCGCAAACTTGCCTTGTAGGTACTGATCCTCGATCCATCCCTTAAAAACGAAGCAATCCTCGATCGGATGGCTTACCGTTTGGTGGTAAGGGCAATAATTGGGATTGTTGACATCGCCTGGCTGCAACGGATGTTTTGGATCCGGCAGATTGATGAGTCTGTTGCGCACTGCCAGTTCGAACAGTTTCCTCGTTTTATCCTGGGGAAACGAGTAAGGACGTCCCAGTCTCTCCTCGAGGGATGGGCGTGGACGCACGTTGTTTTGGCGAACAACCGGCTTTAAGTTGCTCGGTTGTTGTTGAACATTGGCGACGAAGGTTGCTTTCCCTTTTCCCTTTTCATTCCAAGGCTCCGTCTTTAAAGAGGAAGGCCTATGGCCCATCTGGTCCATTTGGGAAAGCTTTTCAATCAAGACCTGGAAGGTGGTCGGCTTGAAGAACATCATGAACTGTGAGATGGTCGTTTGCGGATCAAGGGTACCCACAAACATGCCTACTGCAGGAGCCTCTTCTATGCGTTGTTTGCATTTCGACCATAGGTTCCGCTATCGAGTTGCGTATTGGACCCACGTTTCGCCTGGCCTTATCCTGGCATTAATCAGTGCTGCTATCGGGGTGCGTCCACTAGCACTCGCGAATCTCTGTGTAAACAGCAGCTCCATCTCCGTAAATGTCTTGATATAGTCATTTGGGAGTTCAGAGTACCACTCAAATGCCGTTTCCGACAGGCTGCCAACAAACTGGCGGAGCAGCAATTTATCATCACCTCCAGTGTTGCCGTACATGGCTCTAAATTGAGCGACGTGCTGATGCTGATTTTCCGTCCCCTTATACACGTAGAACTTAGGGATCGTATATCCCGGCGGGTAACTAATTTGATCATACCAGCCCGGGTAGGGTCGTCCGGTTCTAGCAATTTGCCCAGCCGCTTCATTTGCCTGGTGAGCTCGTATTTGCTGAGCTATATGGTCATCCAGTGCGGCCTTGGAAATGGTTTCTTCCTTGGCTGCTGAAAGAGCCGGAGGAGGACTCGATGTCTCTCCTTTGTTATCTTCAAGGAAAATCGGAGGATCTTCAGCAGGAGGATCTTGCTGGATCATCATCCCTACCATATCTTGGAAGAGAAGCGCCATTTGTTTTCTGTTAGCCGCTTGCTCTGCGGCTTCTTTGTCCTTCTTTTCAAGGACTCTGTGTAGGTAGTCAGCGTCAGTTTCTTGTTCATGACGCTGCTCTGATGATTCCTCTGAGCTTTCTTTTGGCCCGGTAAGTGCGGCCATTGCAGTCATCATCTCCTGAAGCTTCTGTTGCTGCTCCTGGGCTTTCGTTATGGATCGGGTGAGCGGTCGGTGACCCGTCGAAGCACGGCTTTCTTCCTTTCCAGAAGCCATATAAACAGTGTGCACCACCATGCCTCCAGACTTGGGGTGTTTGTGCTCAGCGCGTTTACGGTTCGCCATGTTCACAGGGGCTTTTTGCGGCCTCCTTTTCTTTTGAGTGGTCAAAGTTAAAGGGGCCGTTGTAGTGGGCACCCAAGTGGTTGTTGCTTTTTGTGGCTTGACAGAGTGATCCTTCTCCTGCCGCACCTTCATCTTTTTCTGTCGGTGGAGATAGTTTTTATCAATCACTGACTCTTGGACCTGTCGCCAGACTTTGTAAATTTTAGAGGACAGCCGTTGAGGGGGCTGCTCTAGCTTCTTCTCTGGAGTGTTCTCCACAGGTGAAGCAGTTCTCTTCAGCATCGCAGTAGGAGAGTTTCTGCGCACCGTGTTCAGCAATTCAAAACTGTTCCCGGTTGGAACAGCAGCATCGATCCCTACCGTTGGAGTTGGCGGAGTTATCCCATATGGGGAGTTGCCCCCAGCCTTCCTCACTCGGCGCCAGTGGCGACGTCGAGCGTGTCGTGTGGATGGAGTTGTCTCAGCCGTAGGGGTGAGCTCCTCATGCCCCCTGCTTTGAGGAGAGACCGTTATTGGTGCTGGCCTGTCGAAGACTGACACCCGTTGAGAAGCAATGTTTAATCTGTCAAAGACAGACCTCTGGGCAGAGGAAGCAGCTTTGAGGACCTCGCCTGGAGCAGAAGCCGGAATGGCCATCTTTGTAAAAACTGACTTTTTGGAAGGAGAAGCCTTTCCAATGATTTCTTCCGCTTGAGCCGGGATGGCTATCCGCTTTGGGATGGCAACTTCGGGTATCGCGGGCTTGTAGATGCTCTGGCCCAATCTGTTGAAAACTGAGGTATTGAAGTTGGGCGACCCGTTGAGAGGGGTCGCGGCAGTGGTAAGCCGATCAAAGACCGACTTCTTTGGGGATTCTTGCAACGTCATTGTGGCATTGAAGCTCAACGGTGGGAGCATGGTCCCGAAGAATAATCTAGTGGTGGCCTGAGTTACCTGCTCCACTGGTATCTTGAAAAGGGAGGCTGCTTGGGGCCCATAAGTCACTCCTCCAGCAAGGACCGAGCGAGAGTTGCAGTTGCAGGCAGTGCAGTTTGAAGCCATTGATTTTCTGTTTTCTGCACGGAGCAAGACACCAAATCTTAGTACCTCGAATCCACAGGCAACCACAGTAAACCGCGATTCGTTCGCGAACACGACACACGAAGTGTGGAGTGGAAAGAGGAAAAGGTCCTACCGGGCGTGCCAGAATCTGTTCCCCTCCGAATGGCGGCCAAGACATGGACTGTCTTGCCTGAGATTCGGGGCAGATGCTATTTAGTTTTATCCGTCCACCTCTCCGAAGATGCCAAGTTGATTTATGGCACCGTGTATCGGAGGTTTAGACGGATGCGACCGATGTAGCAGACTTCGTCAGATTCCCCCTCATTTGAGGGGTTTTTGATTGTGGGGACGCTCTTCCCTGCAGGCACAAGCCCCTGCAGTTAATTACGCTACCGCATCGTGGTAACAACTTTCTCCTTCTCCAGCTGGTCATTTCGTGTCGTGGGTGTTTGTTTTGTGCTTGGTTGCCCGTGGATTGTATACGGAGACTCAGTTATGTTGTCGTCCGTAGGGCGTGGACTAGTCCAAATCCGTATTTTCTTAGATTTGGGTTTGGGGTTTTGGTTTAAGGATTCGTTAGCCGTATTTGAGGCTAAGATCAACTTAAACAGTTGTTAAGGATATGTTAGTCCAATTTGAGACTAAGATCATCTTAACGGGATCGTTTAGATCCGACAAAAGAGCATTTGGGCTCTATTGTTCCGGTTTAGGGACATGGTAATGGTGGTCCGTTGCATGTATGGCTGTCGGGACCCGTCACCTCTCTGACGACGTTGAAGGATTACAACGACAGGTGTCAGAGGAGTTTAGAGATGCACCCTTAAACCAATGAGTTGATTGGGGGAATTCATAGTCCAATTTGGGACTAAAGTCTGTTTGAACGTTTATGGATGCATTAGCCATATTTGAGGCTAAGATCAACTTAAACGGTTGTTACGAATACGTTAGTCCAATTTAGGACTAAGATCGACATAACGAGATCGTTTAGATCCGACAAAAGAGCATTTGGGGGCTCTATTGTTCCAGTTTAGGGACATGGTGGTCCGTTGCCAGTTTAGGGATATGGTGGTCCAATGCCAGTTTAAGGACATGGTGGTCCAACTCCAGTTTAGGGACATGGTGGTCCAACTCCAGTTTAGGGACATGGTGGTCTATTGGTAGTTTAAGGACGCATAAGTTCATGGGTTTAAGGACCCCACAGTTCGTATCTTGGTTTAAGGATGTATAAGTCCATGAGTTTAAGGACCCCACAGTCCGTATCTTGGTTAAGGACGCATAAGTCCATGAGTTTAAGGACCCCACAGTCCGTGTTGATGTGTGGTTGTCGGGACCCGTCACCTCTCTGAAGACGTTGAAGGATTACAACGACAAATATCAGAGGAGTTCAGAGATGTACCCTTGAACCAATGAGTTGGTTGAAAGAGCAGATGTGCTCAGTTCAAGATGATTTGAGGACTTATGGCCAGTTTGGGCTAAGTCCAATTATGTTTGAAATATTGGCCCTCTGTTGGCACATTGAAAGAGAGGCTTTGCCTCTAGAAACTTAGCCAATTGGGCTAAAGCTAGTGTTAAACACTAAAGACCAACAGTGTTGAACACTGGAATTAAGATTAGCAAGTTAGTGTTTAACACTAAAAGTTAATCAGTGTTAAACACTAGCAACGGGGCTTTCAAATTAGTGTTAAACACTAAAGCAAATCAGTGTTAAACACTGGTAGCAGAGATTTCAAATTAGTGTTAAACACTAAAGCAAATCAGTGTTAAACACCGGGAACAGAGTTTTCACATTACTGTTAATCACTAAGAAAATCAGTGTTAAACACTGCAAATAGAGTTTTCCAAATTAGTGTTAAACACTAAGAAAATCAGTGTTAAACACTGCAAATAGAGTCTTCCAATTAGTGTTAAACACTAAGGAGGGAAGGGTCACGTGCGGACACGTGAGAGCGCCCTAATTTCCCTTATTTTATTCTGCAGATCAGTGTTTAACTCTTTTAATTCTGACGGCCATCACGTGTGAGCACGTGATGGAGGCCCTCGCCCTGGTCTGTTAGAATGCTCATTAGAGGCACGTGGTGACACGTGAGGGCGCCCTAAGGGGGGACCAGATCCCTTTTATTTTGTTCTGCAATTAAGTGTTAAACACTTTTCATTTTCTGGCCATCACGTGTGGGCACGTGATAGCCATTCATCCATTGGATATTAAAGGGATTTGTTAGGGGTCACGTGGGGACACGTGAGGGCGCCCTAAATGTGGAGCCAGCTCTCCTTTGTTTTATCCTCAAATCCGCGAATAAGTGTTAAACACTTTTGTTTTTATTTTAGAGCATCACGTGTTGGCACGTGATGGGGATCTGTGCGCTAATTGTTAAAGCATTTGCTGAGGGGTCACGTGGTAACACGTGAGAGCGCCCAAATCTTTCACTTCCTTTGCTTTTTCTTTCTGCGTTTTAGGAATCACGTGGGAACACGTGAGGTGATGCTTCAAAGTTCTTTGCAGGGGATCTTTTCAAGGGTCACGTGGGGGCACGTGACCCTAGTTTTTTTCATGAACAGAGATCTTTTAAGAATTGAATTCTTTATAGGGTTAATCCCTAATTATGATTTTGGAGGAATTAAATTCCTATCGTGAAAGAATTAAATTCTTATTTAGGATAAAACCCTGATTTCTTTTCAAAGGAATTAAATTATCAGATATATAAAAGAATTAAATTCTTGATTAGGGTTAAACCCTAGTTTCATTTTAGGAGGAATTAAACTCCTGTGAGTTTGGGAGAATTAAATTCTCAAAACTCAATTCCCCTTCTAAGTTTAGGATCTGCATGGCAGGATCTCGACCCGATGAGAATTTAATTAAATTCTCATCCTATGGGGAGATGTGCTCTGTGCAGATCTTCAACCAGAAGAAGAACTAAGTTCTTTTTTTTTTATATAAGAGTTAAACTCTTGGATTTTGAGAATTAAATTCTCTTTTGAAGCCTCTCTTTTCTTACCTAGGGTTTTTCTTTTGCAGAGAATTAAATTCTCCCCTCTTTTCTTTTTTCTCTTGAGAATTAAATTCTCCTCCCTCTGTTTCTTCTCCCAAAAAAGTAGATCCCCCTCCTCTTCTCTTCTTGGCTCCTATTTATAGGAGAAGGAAGAGAATCAATTTGTTTAGCAAATCTCTCATTGAGAGATTTGATTTGTATGTTGAGAGATTTGATTAATATTTATCATTAATCTGGGCCTTTAGATTGTTAGGTGAATTTTATTCACCATTGGATTTTAAATCCAAAGATATCCCTTTGTTATCTCGGTTAGATTTAGGGGGGAAATCTTTCCTTGTATCAAATCTTTCCATAAATTGGTGATCTTTAATCACCATTGGATTTTTAATCCAACGGTCCACATAACCCTTTTCCATTTGGAAAGATTTAGAGAAATTTAGAATTTTAATTCTATTTCGAAAGATTTTAGAGAAATTTAGAATTTTAATTCTATTAAACTGTAAGGCTTTCAAAGCCTGTCACGTGCTGGCACGTGACCCTTGGTCACGTGGGAGCACGTGACCCCCAAATTGGTTCCTTTAACAGGCGCTTGTTTATATTGTTGTTTTAACCATCACGTGTCAACACGTGACCATTGGTCACGTGTAAGCACGTGATACCTCGTTGAGGTATTTTCTGACTTTTAGAATTAAATTCTATTCATTATTTTAGAGGCTTTAAAAGCCCATCACGTGTCTGCACGTGACCCATGGTCACGTGTGAGCTCGTGATGCCCCATTGGGGTCTTTTCTGTGTTTTTATTATATCTTTTAACTCCTCCAGCGGGTTCTTAAAGGTCCATCACGTGCGGACACACAATGCCTCATAACTTTTGATCCCGAATGAATTATGAGGCCTATAATATATCAAATCGAAGGGTTTTTCGAGATGCTTCCAATACCATCAGAATTTAATAGTTCCTCCTTCAGGAACTTATCAAAATACAGGCCGGAAGATATTGGTTCGTATTTCCTTAAGCGTATCGCTTCCATTTGATACCTTGGACTCTTCTGCGCAGAAATTTTCGGCGGGAACAATTACCTGATCAGAGAGATGGTTGATCTCCAGGAGATCGAGATCAGGAGAGTTGACGCGAAGGATAACATGATGAATCCACTCACAAAGGCCTTACCCTAGAGTGACTTCTATAGGACGTTGAGTATGAGATACTACAACAAATGGCCTTAGTGCAAGTAGGAGATTGTTACTTATATGTATGCCATATATGCCATTACTGTACATGCGATGTATATTGTAGTGGATGCTTGGACATATATAGTGAGGACTTTCTTACTCGACATGATAGTATGATATCTGGTTGCACTTTATCTTAACATGTACACTTAATGTCTCTATTACATGTTGATAAAGCCCTTAGGATGAGTACTTGACTACCAGGATTATGATGCAGATTATACTAGTGGGGAAGAGGTAGTCGGTAAGTACATCCTTCAATTGTTTCTAGTCGTGGGAGTATCGAGACAGGGCATCGATACTCTAGAGTAGACTAGCGTATACGCTTCTCGACCCATGTGATGGACGATGGATGATCCCATATCCATTGGTGTTTGACATCAGAGATGGTATACGGGTGCTCAGTGGAGACTGAGTACGCTGAACGGACTTGCCAAGAACTCCTAGATGGTATTATACCTATCATCAGATAGCAGTTCTCTGGTGATACTGGAACATGTTAGTCTGTAGACCCGAGATCGTCATAGAGTCTTGTATGATTCCCACTGTGCTTTGATTTCCACCTTACCACGTTCAAGAGATCATGAAAAATGGTGGTTTTTGGGTACAGTCCCGAGTCACATGGAGGTAATGAGCATTAGGAGGGGATTTCGTCACTCCCGGTATTGGGGGTTGATGTTGCGCTATGCTCGATTGGCCCTAACAGGAAATCTCTGGCCAGGGTTGCTGAGGTCTACTAGTAAGTGTTATCAATAGTTTCTCGAACCGTTATGGACCTTGCATTGGCATGACTTATCAGGCTATTAGGGTCTGACGTTATACCACCCCCAGGCTGTGATATCGATATATCTGATAAAGAGACCGGACTGTTCGGTAGTGTTACTTATTGGATTCAAAGAAGTATGAGCAGGCTTACTTGTTGATCTTCTGATCGCTCAATACCTGGGTGGCCGTTATGTTTAGCAAACCGCTTGCGGCTTGTGGGTGACTGATATGATCACCACATACTGCCGGCGTATTGACGAGACTTTAGAGTCCTACACAGAGGTTTCCTGGTTCAAGCGAAACGAAGTAGGAGCACATATGTGATATATGCGGAACCGAGATTAATACGCGTATGTGGTACCGTATTCTATTCTCGTGATATGTGATATCGGTCGGTTATATGAGATATAGCCGGATTATCGGACAAGTGTTGATTCAATAAGCTGACACATTTCCTATTAGTCGGTTGTATGTGATATAGCCGGATTATTAAATTAAGTGTTGATTTAATAATTTAATGTATAATTATATATGTGATATATTAATTTACATTAAGTAATATTTGCTCACTTAAATATTTCTTTTTCTCACTTGTGTACACTTAGTATATATGTGATATATATTAATGTACATTATTTTGTGTCATGCTTGATGCCACATGCTACATTGGTGTATGAGACTCACACCATATTTATGTTAATGTTATGTTTTATTTATTTAAAGTTAATCAAAATTTGTTGGAAATTAAGTCACATGGTTCAAGCTTGTAGAAGTTTATGGAACCATTGACCAAGTCTACTAATTTTCTTTTACTTGTAGATATTTATTAACCTAACCATTATTGTTAGCTATGGTTTATTCTCTATATGAGTTAGTGTATGACACTAACTCACCCATAGTTGCTATTCTCACCTCATGAGTTTCATTCTCATCTCCACTTCATCTTCTTCCTCATCTCCAAAAGCTTTCTAAGGTTTCAGAGAGATGAAGAAATATTGTGAGAAAAATAAATCTAAAGTGAGCAAAATTCCCACTTCATCATTCTCTACTATACTAGCCATTTAGTTTAGGGTGTTTGCTTCACTAAACCCTAATTTAGTGGAGAGGTAGCTTGGGTTGGTGTCTCCTCGACGTAGATCATCTTCGGCCTCGAAGACTTCAAGCAAGGTTGTTCTGTTCATCTTGTGGAGCCTTTCTAGAGTCCGGGAGTTCATTATGTGGAGCGAAGGGATGGCTACACAGAGCTATTGAAGTGAAGGACCGGTCTACAAAGGTTGTATTCCTTGTTCACTTTGGATGTAAAGTTGTTTATATTGTTATTTCGTCTAAATCTCTAGTTAAGATTCTAGGTTAAGGTTTTTTGGTACGACAAATTTTTGAAATTGGCATGGATGATGCCTCCCGAAACCTTGCTGTCGTGTTGAACGACCTCTGCACATCTAACAAACATTCCAAAGATAGAGAGAAAATGAAAGTCCGTCAGCGAGTTACATTCAGGTAGGATTGCCTCATAAGGAAGTAAAGGTACAGAAACGAGCAACTGTGTATATGATGTACATGGGTTTAAAGGTATGAGGGGTATACAATTAAGACATGTTGACAGGTATATATATGAATATGAGTATGTTGTATGAGGTGTATATGAGTAAAGTTCAAGTCAAGTCAATCGGGTATTCTGTCTAAGAGTTAGATCAAGTTAAACAAGGTGTGTATTGATGGAATTGAATGGTGGATGTACTCGTATCCTTGAGGTATCCCATAACTAGGTGGAAGCAGTATGAGCTGGCGCTCATGCCTGGGATGGCAATCAATGCGGTAGCGTGAACATCCCCGAAAGGTGTCCCATGACTACGATTGAGCTTTGTCTAGCGTGAATTGTTAGTGTATATGCCCTAGAGGCTATTACTGTATTATACTAGTTTGTATATTAATTAATGGAAGCTTGGGATATTCACAGTTGTATATACAATCTTGCTCGAAATGGTAGTATGCTACTTGGTTTGTCTCTGCTTTAATATGTGCATGTGTTTCTTTTAGCATATTGCTGGTATACATATTAGTAGAGCCCTTAGGATCCTTACTTGATTACCAGCGTTATGATGGCGCTCGCACTCGTGGGAGCTGGGTAATCTATAAGCACATCCTTATACAGGTCCCTGGTCGTTGGACTATCGAGACAGGGCATCGATACTCCGGAGTAGACTAGCGTATGCGCTTCTCATCCCAGTGTGGGAGACGGTCTGTCCCACAGCCGTTAGTACGTCGTACTTGAGATAGTATGTGGGTGCTCGTTAGGTTACGAGTACACTGGACAGGACTCGTTGGGAACTGTTGGTTGGTAATATACCTATCGTCAGTTATCAGTTCCCAGGTGACATGAGTACAGCTTAGTCCGCTGACTTGACACTGTCACTTCGCCTCGAGTGTGTTCCCACTGCACTTTGATTACTACCCTACCACGGCTCAAAGGAGTCGTGCAAACAGGTAGTTTTTGGGTGCAGTCCCGAAGCACTTGGAGGCAGTGACGGTTAGACAGGATTCGTCTCTCCCGGTATTGGGGGTTGACATCGCGCTGTGTCCAGGAGAGCCATTACACGAGTAGTCCCTGGCCAGGGCAAGCGAGGTATACTGGTAGGTTTCCAGTGTTATCTCAGGGTGTTCTGGGCTACACTCCGACACGACTTGTACCGCTATTAGGGGACTGACGTTCACCGCCCCCCTAGGCCCGCCATGCGATGTATCAGACGAACAGACCGGACTGTACGGAGACTGTCACATACAGGCTCAGTAGGAGTGCAGATGGGGTTCACCTCGTCAGTCTTCTTATCGACATCTACCTGGGGACCGTTACGTACAGTTAGTGCCGCTTGCGGTCTGTGGTTAAACCCACTGCCAGCGTAGTGTCGAGTCTTTAGAGTCCCACACAGAGAGCTATTCGCCTTTAGGCAAAATGAGTAGAGGTCGCATGGTTTTGCGACAGGGTTCGTTCGCATCCGCGCACTTGTGCACGTTTGCTGTCCGGACAGTTTATACTAGCGGGATTTGGTTTAAGCCGGATCCTAGTATATGATTTGAGATTGGTTTTTCTCAGAGTATTCGTGTTCCTCGGATCACGAATGCGGGTGCGTATGCACAGTTGCTTGAGATTGAGGGAGAGGACCTTGTTTAGGGTTAATGACTATTGCCATTTTATTAACCCTATTGCTTTTGTGTGTATTATTGTTAATTAATAATTAGCTTAATTATTGTGCATGGTTGTTGTTGTTGACCTTTTGACTTCATTGACTTGTTGACCAAGTTGACAATTTGACCATGATCATTTCATTTGGAAGATGCTCTTTGATCCTTACAATTTGCATTAATATTGAAATGATAATGGTCACCTCTTGATTAAACCATGAAAATTTTCTAGCTAATTAATTAATTAAAATATCACACACATATTAGTGAGAATGGCTCACTAATAATTCATTCTCTCATATCTTTTCTCTCTCTTGCTCATCCTCTCCCTCAAGCTCTCTCCCTCTCATGTGTTGAGAAACAAAAATCTTGAGAAAAACCTTCACTTGATCTTCTCTACTCTCTTCTAGGGTTCAAGTCTTAGCATTTCTTGCACTCTAGTTACTCCTAGCTTGGAGTTGAAGCTAAAGGTCGAGGCTTTCGGGTGGATCCTTCTTTGATGGAAGAAGACAAGCAAGGTGAGGCCTTTCTACCATTCCGACGAGCAAGGAGAGAAGGAGTTCGAGCTCAAGGTATAACCTTTCTACAACTTAGTTAGTTGTTAGTTTACTTTAGCTAGTTTTCGTTTAGCAAAGATCCTCACAAGCAAGGTCCATGTTGCCTAAGTCATTAAAAATCCGTTTTTTATTATGTTTTCCGCCTCCCCGTAAGCACCGGGGTGGGCAACGTGGACTTACAGTGGTATCAGAGCCTAACTAAACTCAAACTAGCTAGGTAGTGAAGTGTAACGAAGTTTCGAAACCGGAAAATCCAAAAACCAAACTTTTGCAAAACCCTAGTTTCTGTTAATTTTTTTTCTGCTCTAAATGAAAAACTTTATACTCCTAAATTCGGCTCAGGGTTTTGTGTGAACACCCAAGAAAAACGATACTCTAATTCATTCAAACCGCCGCGCTTCCGCCGCACGAGGTAGCCATGTGCCGCGGAAGCGCCGCCGTTTGTCGTCTTCTGTGCATCGTTTTTCGTGCAGTGTGTGTCTGTGTTGGTTTTGGGATTTTTAAAATATATTATATGTGCCCAGATTCTCCAGAACTAAAATTTACTTTTGGGGGCCTATAAATCCGTATTTTTTCCGGAACTTCACTACACTTTGACTACATCGGTTATATCTGTGATGCTTGCATGTATTGAACGTCGGCTAATCGCTATAAGACGATTGGTCGGGGTTATACATGATCTGTGTTTGATATTGGAATGTGTATATGAATGGATTGGATTGTCGCGGGTGAATGGCCGGGGTGGATGTGAGATGAGCGTTTTTTTTTCTTTCATTCATTTGTAACATGTAAATTGATGTAATAATATTCTTTGTATGGCCGCACAACCGGGTTGGGGTTGTAGCCGTCATTGTATAATTCTTTTTACTGTTTTTGCTCCTAGGATAGACCCATGGAGGGGGTGCACAAACTACCGGGTATCTCGAAGTGCCGAGTGGCCTACTCACGGTGGTGAGGGAGGTTGCTTCGCTTCGGGTGCTTGGCGGGTAGTTTGCCGCACCCGTAGGGGTCTTGGGTGGGGTATTGGCTATTCACCGCGACCGTGTAATCCGCTTTACGTTGCAGGCTCGAACGCATTGCGGATTCCTAGTATATCCAATGTATTCATCTGTGATCTGTAATGTCTATCATTGCTATATATTTATATATAATAACTATTTAGGCGTTGCTTATGTTTTACAGCCGCGCTAGCCCAGCCCCCGCTCTGTCGTTAGTTAAGTAACCTAACGGATGATGACGGGGCCCCGTGGCGAATGCGAATGGCATAAGCGTACGTCATATTTTGGTTGTTTTCTGCAATGGTAGGATTAAATGATGGGACGCATTAAAAGAACTAATGCAAGAAATAAACCAAGTAAAAGTCGATTGGAACACTTTGAAAACCACTCGGTTCTTTTCAAAACTAAACTTTTAAACGCGGAGCTTGAACCACTCCTTTTAAAAGCTATCTCGTTCCATCGATTATATCAAGTTCACTACGTTCACGGTTTCGCCAAAACCATCCGTAGCCCTCCATCATTTCGGTTAAATATTCGGTAGTATTCAAGCTATGTATTTTGACCTCACGCCAAGGCATAGTGATTGGTAGCTGCCGGATATTTATCCGTTGCATAGATAGAATGCGTTGATTTGAGACAGTCGTACTGCCGTTTTGGCCTACGTCAAGGGTAGGTACGGGTGGGTTCAAATTAACCAGGATAATGATGGGAAGAACTTGACATGTGACTTATGACATTTTGACCTCACGCCAAGGTCATATGAGCATGGGGAAAAAATCCACATCGGGAGTTTCATAAGTACTGAAACTTGCTAGCGTTGCATACCATTTGGAGTGTGATAGTTCTGGTAGGATTCCTTCGGTTTTATCACGCGATGATATTTGGATCCCGATCCTACTGTGAGTATATGCTACTCCTCGGGAAAACTCTCACTTAACGATCAATGCTATAAACCTAGTAGGTGCCTAGAAAGGTGTTAGCGGGGCTACGCCCACAGGAAAAAGAGGTTACTTAATTAAGGAACTTCGCGAAAGCGTTGGAAAACCTCCCTCGAAGTACCGACACTGGCCTGGCTGAACGGTTAAGCAAGTATTGTACGGTGAGAATGATCCCGGCTAATCCTTTTCTTTATGGTTTGAGAAGGGATTCGAGAAACAGTGGGAGCCATCCAGTTTAGACAAACTAAAAACCACTCTAAACTTGCAAGAGCATCATGCTAAAGTGTTTCTTTTCTCTCTCCTAATTGCAGCGACCATTCAACATGACCGGACTTAAGTTACTGTTAGATAAAAACATATTGACAGGGCCAAACTATAAAGATTGGCTCAGGAATATCAAGATGGCGATCACTTATGACAAGCTGGGGTATATACTTACCACCAAAGCTCCCCCTGTCCCAGGTCCCACCTCCAGCGTCGCGGATGTAGAAATCCGTAAGACATGGGAGATAGATTGCGCGAGGGCCAGATGCTTCGTACTAGCCTCGATGGACAACGAACATCAGAGGAGGCACGAGAATATGGACCTAGAGTCCATATTTCTCCATACAAAAGAACTGTATGGAGAGCGGTCTCGTATCGTTAGATACGAAGTGTCGAAGAAGCTTTTTTCGGCAAGGTTGGCCGTCGGATCATCGGTAGCGGACCACGTGCTTAAGATGATCGGCTACATAGAGGAGCTCGCGGACCTTGGGACCACGTTGGAGAATGAACTCTATACCGATTTGATTCTCCAGTCCCTTCCTTCCACTTACGCCCAGTTCGTTCTTAACTTCAACATGCAAGGAAAGGAGGTTGAACTTGCCGAACTTCTGAACATGTTGAGGACTGCTGAGGGCACCCTACAGAAGGGTAGGGAGACATCCACTTTGTTTGTAGGAGGATCTTCCTCTTCTAGGTCCAGGGCGAAAGCCAAGGGCAAGAAGAAGAAAGCCCCCGCCAAACCAAGAGGCGGTGTCGGTAAAGTGGATACGAAGGGAAAGGGTAAAGCAACAAAAGTAGCGGGGAAGATGGTGGGGAAGGAAGAATGCTTCTATTGTCACAAAAGTGGTCACTGGAAACAGGATTGCAAGGCTTGGAAAGCCAGAACACAGGATTTGAAGCGAGTTGCAGCTTCAGCTTCAGGTGTGTATGTTATTGAAAACTGTCTATCAATAAACTCTACATCCTGGGTATTGGATACCGGATCAGGATCTCATATCTGTAATTCTTTGCAGGCGTTGAGAAAGCGTAGAGTTTTGAAGGCAGGTGACATGACCCTCGGAGTTGCGAACGGTGCTAGCATGGATGCAGAGGCCGTGAGGGACTATCACCTGGGATTATCAGATGGACACTTTTTGGTTTTGCGTAGTTGTTATTATGTACCAAATGCAACCTGTAATATCATTTCTGTATCTTTATTATCTAAAGAAGGTTATGAATTTGCATTTGTAAGTAATGTAGTGAACATTCACCTTAATCAAGTTTTGATTGGGTCAGGTACATTGAACAACGGTATATACGTTTTAAACCAACCTCAGGTTTTCAATATCCAGAATACACACAAAAGAAAGTCTCCAGAAATTAATAAAACTTTCTTATGGCATTGTAGACTGGGTCACATCAATGAGAGAAGATTGACTAAGTTACATACTGAAGGATATTTAGATCCGTTCGAATATCAATCGTATGCAACTTGTCAATCCTGTCTCAAAGGAAAGATGACAAAGGCTCCGTTTTCTGGACACGGAGAAAGAGCGAGCGAGCTCTTGGGACTCGTACACAGCGACGTGTGCGGTCCAATGTCTACACATGCGCGAAGCGGTTATTCTTACTTCATTACCTTTACGGATGATTTTTCAAGGTACGGTTATGTCTTCTTAATGAAGCATAAATCCGAAGCTTTTGATAAGTTTCAGGAATATAAGAATGAAGTAGAAAAACAAACCGGCAAAAGTATCAAGATCCTAAGATCGGATCGAGGAGGAGAATACTTAAGTGCCGAATTCCTGAATTACTTAAAAGAGAATGGAATTCTCTCTCAGCTTACTCCTCCATACACTCCGCAACATAACGGTGTATCGGAGAGACGGAACCGGACCTTATTGGATATGGTACGGTCCATGATGAGTAACGCTGAGTTACCGCGATCGTTCTGGGGATATGCACTAGAAACAGCTGCATATCTTTTGAACCGTGTTCCCACTAAGACTGTGCCTACCACACCATATGAGTTATGGAGTGGGAAGAAACCCTATCTTCAATACTTGAAGATTTGGGGATGTCCAGCTTATGTCAAAAAGCAGCATACGGACAAGCTCGAGGCACGCTCAGTACTGTGCAAGTTTGTGGGATACCCAAAGAACTCCAGGGGGTATCTTTTCTATTACGCAGAGGAACAAAAAGTCCTTGTTTCTCGTAATGCCCATTTTCTGGAACATCAGTTTTTAGAAAAAGAAATAAGTGGGAGCGCAATAGAACTGGAAGAAATTCCAGAACCACAAACTATTACTGAAAGCTTAGTGGAACCAGAAGGTTCAAAAGAACAGGACATTCCTACGCCACTCCGCAGGAGTAGTAGGCAGTCTCATCCGCCTGAGAGGTACTACGGTTTTCTCATTGACGGGGATAGAGAAGACTGCATCCTAGATTGTGATGAGCCTACTAGCTTCCAGCAAGCCATTCAGAGCGTCGACTCGGTAAAATGGCTGGATGTAAGGCGGACCGAGATGGAGTCCATGTACACCAACAAAGTATGGACGTTGGACATTGCTCCAGACGGGGTAAAACCCGTAGGATGCAAGTGGATCTTCAAAAGGAAGATTGGTGTAGATGGACAGGTTGAGACCTATAAAGCTAGACTGGTAGCAAAGGGTTTTCGTCAGCGACCTGGTTTGGACTATGACGAAACCTTTTCTCCAGTAGCTATGCTGAAATCCATTCGGATCCTTCTTGCCATCGTTGCTTTCCACGATTATGAGATTTGGCAGATGGACGTAAAGACAGCTTTTCTAAATGGTCATTTAGAGGAGTGTGTCTATATGGACCAGCCAGAGGGTTTCATTCAGGGTGGGAGCAGCGGAAAGGTGTGCAAGTTGCTCAAGTCCATTTATGGACTCAAGCAGGCATCGCGGAGTTGGAACATCTGTTTTGATGAGACGGTCAAAGAATTTGGCTTTATCAAAAATCCAGATGAACCATGCATCTATAGTAGATTTGTAGCGAGAACTGTAGTATTCCTCGTTTTATACGTGGATGACATTCTCTTAATAGGAAATGACATTCCTATGCTACAATCTGTCAAGGGGTTCTTGTCACACAGGTTCTCCATGAAAGACCTGGGTGATGCCTCATACATTCTGGGTATCCGGATCTACCGTGACAGATCCAAGAGGATATTAGGACTTTCTCAGTCCAGGTACATCGACACCATACTGAAGAGATTCAGTATGGAAGATTCCAAGCGCGGTAATTTACCGGCTTGTCACGGGATCACCCTCTCCAAAGAGATGTCTCCCAAGACTGATTTGGAGAGAGATCGCATGTCTATTATACCCTACGCTTCTGCGGTAGGCTCTATAATGTATGCGATGTTGTGTACCAGACCGGATGTGGCTTATGCACTGAGTGTGGTAAGCAGGTATCAGTCAAACCCTGGGAAGAAACATTGGATAGCAGTAAAGAACATTCTCAAGTACCTGAGAAGGACTAAGGAGATGTTCTTGGTGTATGGCGGAAAAGACCTACAGATTGAGGCCTTTGCTGACTCCAGCTTCCAGAGTGACAAGGATGATTCCAAGTCCATGTCGGGTTTTTTCTTTACCCTCAATGGAGGGGCGGTGTGTTGGAAGAGCTCCAAACAGGAAACCGTTGCTGACTCGACTATGGAAGCGGAATACATCGCTGCATCTGATGCCGCAAAAGAAGCTGTCTGGATGAGGAAGTTCTTGAAAGAACTTCAGGTGGTTCCGTCCATTGTTGACCCAATACCTCTGTATTGCGACAACAACGGGGCTATAGCTTTAGCAAAGGAACCCAGGTCCCATCAGAAATCCAGACACATCTTAAGGCGGTATCACCTGATCAGGGAGATTGTGGATCGCCAGGAGATCGAGGTCCGGAGAGTTGCATCAGAGGATAACACAGCAGATCCATTCACCAAGGCCTTGCCCCAGACTCAGTTCGAGCGGCTGATCGAGATGATAGGTCTTCGATACGCCAGCACATAGCCTTAGTGCAAGTGGGAGATTGTTAGTGTATATGCCCTAGAGGCCATTACTGTATCATACTAGTTTGTATATTACTTAATGGAAGCTTGGGGTATTCACAGTTGTATATACAATCTTTCTCGAAATGGTAGTATGCTACTTGGTTTGTCTCTGCTTTAATATGTGCATGTGTTTCTTTTAGCATATTGCTGGTATACATATTAGTAGAGCCCTTAGGATCCTTGCTTGATTACCAGCGTTGTGATGGCGCTCGCACTCGTGGGAGCTGGGTAATCTATAAGCACATCCTTATACAGGTCCCTGGTCGTTGGACTATCGAGACAGGGCATCGATACTCCGGAGTAGACTAGCGTATGCGCTTCTCATCCCAGTGTGGGAGACGGTCTGTCCCACAGCCGTTAGTACGTCGTACTTGAGATAGTATGCGGGTGCTCGTTAGGTTATGAGTACACTGGACATGACTCGTTGTGAACTGTTGGTTGGTAATATACCTATCGTCAGTTATCAGTTCCCAGATGACATGAGTACAGCTTAGTCCGCTGACTTGACACTGTCACTTCGCCTCGAGTGTGTTCCCACTGCACTTTGATTACTACCCTACCACGGCTCAAAGGAGTCGTGCAAACAGGTAGTTTTTGGGTGCAGTCCCGAAGCACTTGGAGGCAATGACGGTTAGACAGGATTCGTCTCTCCCGGTATTGGGGGTTGACATCGCGCTGTGTCCAGGAGAGCCATTACACGAGTAGTCCCTGGCCAGGGCAAGCGAGGTATACTGGTAGGTTTCCAGTGTTATCTCAGGGTGTTCTGGGCTACACTCCGACACGACTTGTACCGCTATTAGGGGACTGACGTTCACCGCCCCCCTAGGCCCGCCATGCGATGTATCAGACGAACAGACCGGACTGTACGGAGACTGTCACATACAGGCTCAGTAGGAGTGCAGATGGGGTTCACCTCGTCAGTCTTCTTATCGACATCTACCTGGGGACCGTTACGTACAGCTAGTGCCGCTTGCGGTCTGTGGTTAAACCCATTGCCAGCGTAGTGTCGAGTCTTTAGAGTCCCACACAGAGAGCTATTCGCCTTTAGGCAAAATGAGTAGAGGTCGCATGGTTTTGCGACAGGGTTCGTTCGCATCCGCGCACTTGTGCACGTTTGCTGTCCGGACAGTTTATACTAGCGGGATTTGGTTTAAGCCGGATCCTAGTATATGATTTGAGATTGGTTTTTCTCAGAGTATTCGTGTTCCTCGGATCACGAATGCGGGTGCGTATGCACAGTTGCTTGAGATTGAGGGAGAGGACCTTGTTTAGGGTTAATGACTATTGTCATTTTATTAACCCTATTGCTTTTGTGTGTATTATTGTTAATTAATAATTAGCTTAATTATTGTGCATGGTTGTTGTTGTTGACCTTTTGACTTCATTGACTTGTTGACCAAGTTGACAATTTGACCATGATCATTTCATTTGGAAGATGCTCTTTGATCCTTGCAATTTGCATTAATATTGAAATGATAATGGTCACCTCTTGATTAAACCATGACAATTTTCTAGCTAATTAATTAATTAAAATATCACACACATATTAGTGAGAATGGCTCACTAATAATTCATTCTCTCATATCTTTTCTCTCTCTTGCTCATCCTCTCCCTCAAGCTCTCTCCCTCTCATGTGTTGAGAAACAAAAAGCTTGTGAAAAACCTTCACTTGATCTTCTCTACTCTCTTCTAGGGTTCAAGTCTTAGCATTTCTTGCACTCTAGTTACTCCTAGCTTGGAGTTGAAGCTAAAGGTCGAGGCTTTCGGGTGGATCCTTCTTTGACGGAAGAAGACAAGTAAGGTGAGGCCTTTCTACCATTCCGACGAGCAAGGAGAGAAGGAGTTCGAGCTCAAGGTATAACCTTTCTACAACTTAGTTAGTTGTTAGTTTACTTTAGCTAGTTTTCGTTTAGCAAAGATCCTCACAAGCAAGGTCCATGTTGCCTAAGTCATTAAAAATCCGTTTTTTATTATGTTTTCCGCCTCCCCGTAAGCACCGGGGTGGGCAACGTGGACTTACAGTATCACTCAAGAGTATAGGTATTTCTACCCTTCAGTTCCATAATAAACAATAAGTCTAAATTGGTAAAATATCCAAGATGCTGAATGATTCGTGTCTAATAAAGAAATGTAGATAAAATAATATATGGGTAGAACGCATGATATTATGTGAGTTTAGACATCAATAAGTATCGTAATCATTTTAGTTTGTCAAACAAGGGTCCGGATACTCGCGATTATTCCGTTGTGGCCATGGAACAACAACTGCGGAAGTGAAATGTACGGTTTCGCTTCCCGGGATCATGATCGAGTAGTAGGAGAATCCGAGTTCCGCATCTCCTTGTCTAAACGAACTACCTATTCCCGTGATTCAGTAAAGGTTTTTGACGAATTAGAGTTAGTGTGTATATATCTAGGCAAGGAATTTCCACACTATATGTCATCCACATATTGGATCATTCGCCCTCAAGTAGGATTAGTATTCGTCCGAATATCGGGTTAGTAGTTGTCCACACATTGGACCATTCACCCCCAAAGTAGGGTTAGTATTCGCCCGAATATCGGGTTAGTAGTTGTCCATACATTGGACTGTTCACCCTGCCTGCAGGGATTCTCATATATAAGAATTTCAAATCTAGGTCCGCACATTCTAACTCTAACCGTATCATATGCCATGTATGTTATAAACTTGTAATAAAAAACGCTGATCTCATTTAATATGGCCTTCCACAATCACTCATTTTATCTTGTTATCTTTTTAAGTTTGTAAGGTGCTTCATATCATTTTATAGAATGCTTAGTTAATAAAAAATGACAATGTTTAATGATATTTATTGTTTATAAGAAAACCATGATATTTAAAATATTTATCATTTTGGAAACCCATAGTATTTTACGGAGAAAATATTCTTTTAATAAAAGGTTAGGGTATTTATTTGAAAATTATCTTTTAATAAAGTTGTAGGTATTCTTTTGGAAAATATCCTTTATAAAGGTTATGATTTTTGTTGAAGATAGGTTTTTAGTAAAGGTCAAGGTGTTTAAATAAAATTATATCTTTTTAGGATGGATTGAGGTGTTTTATTATAATTAATAATTTTATAAAATTATGATGTTTTAAGTTTGAGATAACATTTTAGAAAATACGTTCGTGTTGGCAACCGCTGCACATGGACGGCAGGATTTGTGTCCTTTTCTGGGACGATTGTCTATCAACCACGAGATATTTACGTTAAACATTACCCTATTATTAGGGTATTTTATTATAGGTGATATTCTACAAGAATAACTCCGCGTTGATAACCGCTGCACATGGACGGCAGAATTTGTGTCCTTTTTAGGGACGATTGTCTAGTAACCATGGGGTGATTCATATAAAATATTCCCCCATTAGGGTATCTTATTAAACTTTAGTTAATAGGCTGAGGAAATTATTCTAAAAATATTCCTTTCTAAGTGAAATGGGTTAAGTTGAAAAACTATAGCATAATTATTTAGATGAGCATTATCCCCTCTTAAAAGGGTAGGGAATTTTACTAAACTGAAATAGTTGGTGGATAAAAGTGTAAGTAAAATATATCATTTTAGTATCTAAAATATTTATTCCAATTATCTTGTTTCATATGGATCTTTTAAATATATACAACATTTTACCAAAATAAGGGTATTTTGTGGAAATAACCTATTTCAAGATCACATAGGTAGTATGGATAAGTGTGGGTATGTAAGGGGTGAATTAATACCCCGTGGGTTATAACATTAAGCATATCATATTCTATATAGGATGAGGGTGCAATATTCACGCATATAGAGGTAATTAATTAAAGTATTTTAAACATGGGGTCCAATTCTTATTATTAAGAGGTACCAAAAGAGACATACATAAATATTTTTAACATCATTTTAAGATAAGGTTGGGGATTAGGACATGACTAAGATCATTATAAGAAAGAATGTGATAGACAAGTGGAGAGAGGCCGATCCTACCTTTGGTTAGAATTGGATGTCGATGAGTCAAAAATGTTGGTCCGTACTAAATCCTCAATAGCTCCGCACTTGGATTTTACCTCGGTGCTTGGGCGGAATCACAGCATTGGCGTCGTCGATACGAAGGCGTGGGTATTTTTTTTCAGAATTTTCGGAGTTCTGAGGAGTGAGAAATTAGTTTTTGAAGGTCTATTTATTGGGTGTTTTCCCCAAAAATAAAATACAAAAAATTTGTTAAATTCCCCCAAAATCTGCACCCCAATCATCTTCTGATGATTAGCCGCCGCCACGTCTCAGCCGTTGGATCAAGATCCAATGGTTGAGATTGCGCCGCCACGCCCACGCCCACACGCCCGCGTCACGCGTGTGGGTGCCGCCGGATGACTCTGGGCCGTTGGATCTTTGCATCCAACGTTCCAGGTTAAAGGGATTAAATATTTTTTTAAAAATAAAAATCTATGCTGTTTGTTATTTTTAAAACCGCATTTGTTTCCAAAAATTGTTAAAAATAGTTTAAAATACGGGAAAATTATAGAAAAATTTCAGAAAATATATTTTATTTTTATTTTTAGTATAAAAATGATTTTGGGTTAAAATTAAACAATATTTCCATATCTATGATTTTTGTTAATTAGCATAATTATTAAAAAAAACTATTTTATCCTTGGAAATATTTTAATTATGAAATAATTAGGTTAATTGATAATAAAAATATGCAAATTATTTTAAGACATTATAAAATTTTATTAAAACATTTTGAGCCTACAAAAATATAAATAGATTTTAGAAAATTCCTTTAATTATTTTTCAATGCTTTGAAAATTACTAACATTACTTTAAAAATATATATATTTTTCTATCTACGAAACACGTAAATAACTACTTGATACTAGAAAATTAAATAAAAGATATTTTATTAGGTATTAGAAAACACGGTCGTTACAATCCACCCTCCTTAAAAGAATTTCTTCCTCGAAATTTCATAAGATATGTCAAGAAAAAAATCACCAAGAAGGGATTATCACGGTTAAATATTTTGGGTCTCGCTCTCTCGTCCCGTTTCCTCGCTTTCGTGTGTTGGGGGTCAAAATTTATAGCTCAGTTGACCAAGTCAAAATCAAAGTCAACCCCAAGCCAAGTGGGCCCATGCCCAGGTCAGAACCGAGTATGGTAGGGACCGACCCCATGACAAAAGGAATAAAGCTATAAATTAGTTTTAAGGTAATTCTTTTTTTTAGAAATAAATGTATGTAAATGGGCAGAAAGCCAAAATTTTGTAAAACCCATGATTTATGTGATAAAAGAAACAAGCATATAAAATATGGGGTGGCACAAGCGCCATTTGGGAAAGCTTTATGGGCTATATGTAAATTGTGTAGCTTATAAAGGCAAACATGATGAAAATATCTATGACAATTTTTCCATTCTAAAAAATTCTAGGGTTTGTGCCTCCTTCTCCTTTCTCAAGATTCTAAAACCTTCCCCCTTTTTAAATTAAATCAAGAGTTTAACTCTTCCTTTTTCCAAAAAGAAATAGTTTTTACCACAAAATCCTCGAAGGGGAGCTCGGATCTTTAATCAGATCTCGAAAAGGCGAGACTTTTAAGCCTCATCCCTTTTCTCCAAGATCCATTCGATCAAGAGGAGGAGGAGGAAGACCCATTTCTAAAAATCCAACTTTGGACAGATTCAAGGCTTAAAAGAAGCTCCAGGGCTAAAGAGAGAAGAGAGGGGTCCCCTTTGATCACCTCTGAAGATTTTTGAGGAGTTCAACTCTAAGACCCAAATCCTCAAAGGAGTTTAACTCCTATTCCAGATCATTTAGGAGTTTAACTCCAAATATAAATCTTTTGGAGTTTAACTTCACTCAAAATCCTTTGGGAGTTCAACTCCTAGCTCAGGGGTTAAGCCCCTTTTACGCTGGTGTTTCCAGCGGTAGCATGTCGCGCATGTGACCCGCTGGCGCCCGTGCGTGCCGCGCACGTGACCCACAGGCGCCAACACGCCAGGCACGTGACCCGTGGGTACCCAGTGCCCACGTGCCATGCACGCATTTTTAAGACGCTCCTCACCCCTCATTTTTCATACACTCTACACTCAAAACACGTCTCCTTCTAGGAAAATTTTTCTAACGGGGCGCCACCTCGCAAGGGGATGCCAGCCCCTTTGACCCCCAGCCCGCTATCCGGATAGCAGGACCCCCGTAAACTCTGCGAGGCCCACAATATATCCAAAACCCTTTCAAAACACAACACACACACACGACACATTGAGTTCGCATGATCAGTTTGACCCGTCAATCAGAGGTTCCCTCGCTCCAAAAGCAAGGGGTAATTAATGACAGCTTAGTCCGCGGCCGCCGGAGATTCGGATACACACAATCAATAAACCCCCGCCTATCCTAGATAGGGGGAATCTGTAGTACGCCTGAAAAGCACGTGTGTATTCCCATGTCAATAGGGTGACGAAAAACATCCTACAGATTCTGGCACGCCCGGTGGGACTTCTTCACTCCTCCCATATCTCGGGTTAAGCGTTCATGCGAACTCATTTAATATATATACCGATGTTTGTACTGAAGTAGTTTTTTTCGTGCAGCAATCAACTTTCAACGACGATGTCTTCTAAGATGAATTCAGCTTCCGACGCGACCCCGATCTCGTACATGGTAAAGATCAATGCCCGTGTGGTTCTCCCTGCCAGTCTCAGCCGGCAATGGGAGGAGCCATCCCGCCAATTTGGTTCCATCATCATCTACCCTGCTGGAAGCGCTCATCTGGCGGATGTCCCGACAAACCTAGTGGCCAAACCGACCTCAAGGGGCAGGAGGCCGAACGTCGTGGTCTCCAGAGCTTCCCATCCCAAAAGCAAATCCGCATTCGAACGGCTCTCCACTGTTCCAACTGGGGGCAAGGCCGTCAACACCAATGGGTCCACAAAGCAGCTCCAGAAAGCTCAGACGTTGCCCTTGACGATCGAGCAAGCAGGCATATTCTCTGGATTCTCTGTCAGTCGGCCTACGGCGGCTTCCCGAAAAGCCATAACCAGCCAAGTGCTCAATACAGAAAGGCTGAGACAGAAGCGACTCAGGTATCGAACCAACATGAGGGCCAGGACTCTGGCCAAGTGGAATCTTGTGGGATTCCACGAGCCGAGTCATCCTGCGACGACGGTTGAGTCGATCGTAAAAGTCAGCAATTCTTTCAAAACTTTGAAGTGGGTTCAGAAAAATGCCATGACCGCCAGAATTAAGAAGATAGCGGTCCAAACAATACCACAAAGAGACATGTCCGAGCCCCAACAGAGAAAGCATGACACCATTTCCTCAAGGGTCTATCAAGCACTCTGCGACGTGCGAAAACAGCGGGGCAAATCCAGAAAAGGAGCGCCGGCACTATTCAAAATCCTAGTTAGGCTAGTCGCTTTCAGTCGATTGCCCGTTACCGAAACAAGAGGGCCACGACAGCGATCCGTGAAATCATTTGCCGGTAATAAAAAGACTGTGGGATATGTTATCCATACGGTCTATATGGTGGGCGCGCGTCCCAGCGACAACTTGCACAACAAAAGCAAGGACGGGGCCACCACATCTCAGGCCCAATCTGGCTTGAATGTGGTTGCCGCTTCCCAAGATCAGCTGCCTCCATTGGATGAGGAAAACCCTCTCGATGAGGCCGATAGGCAGATAGACCTCTCAGTCCATGTAGAGTCAAGCTCGGACAGTGAGGAAGAGCCGACTTTCCTCCCCAGAATCGCAGAGCAAGAGCTGCTTCAAGAGCTTCGAAAACAGCTCATGAGCAATGATAAAGAAATGGCTAAGCTTTACTCCAAAATCGACGACCTGACGAATGTTGTGATGCAGCTCACGGCTCAAATTGCTCGAGCACCTTCCGATCAGGCATATGTCTCTACTCATGAGCCAGGCGATGGCAACCTGAAGCAACCGATGCATGTCCCCTTGGGTCCAAGATTGTGTGAGCCGCACGAAAGCCAGCCGCATTCCGCTTCTGGCGACGCCTTGGCCCGAGATAGCACCATCCCTCTAATACAAGATCGGATAATGGACTTGGTCACCAGCAAGGTTAAAACATTGGTGGCCGAAGCCGAAGCTCAGAAAAAAATTGGCAGTAATGGGCCGCCATATCCCGCATAGTACAATCTGATCGAGTTCCTCAGCGGCTACGTCATTCCTAAGTTCGGAAGATTCGATGGGATAGGAAATGCAAATCAACACGTTGCCTACTGTAAAGCGTCGTGTGGAAATACAGGGGGCAATGATGCGCTTCTTCTTTGTCAGTTTGTCAACAGCCTGACCGGTGTTGCTTTCGACTGGTACGCGAGCATACCAGACGGGTTTGTCATTACTTTTGCCCAAATGGAGTCTCTGTTTCAGTAAAGGTTCATGAGTGTCAGTGATAAAATCTCCATTGCTGACCTCGTAAGGACCAAGCTGGGGAAGAATGAAAGCAACACCGACTTTATCGTCCGATGGCGTAATCTTACGGTCAAGTGTGAACCGCCGCTGGAGCAGGACCAGTCCGTCAGCCTTCTCATTGGGACCCTCAGCAATTGGATGGTCCCATTCTTGTGTACAGCGGGCTTCAAGACGTTTCAGGAGCTAACCAAGAAAGTCCAAATGCTGGAACGCTCAAAGCAAGTGTCTACTCTGGACTCTCAGAGAGACAAGACTTGGAAAAGCAAGAGAGACGACAACCGTAGAAGCGGTAATTCCAGCAGTACCAATGTCTTCAATGCGTCCGACAATGAAGACAAGCGAAAGGCAGGCGATTCAAAAACCAACCGGTCTCGAAAGCCATTGCTGGGAGGAGAAGGGCCTTTTCTAGAGGAGAAAAAGAATAAGGTTTACTCTTTCAGAAGGGACAAGGTCCGCAAGTTATTCAAAGATGCCTTGAATAATAGTCTAATATTGCTGGAGTCGAAGAGATCCCATGAAGCAAAAATGACCGACAATCCCTTGTATTGCCCGTACCACAGAGTATTGAGCCATGCGATCGAGAATTTCTATATTTTCAAAGACTGGGTCAAGAAGTAGTACAAGACTAGAGAGATCGAGCTTTTTAAGAGTATGTTGGTGAACAATCAAGTTGCAACCACTAACTTTATACAAACGGAAGCTGAAGCCTTCTGGGAGCAGACAGCTAAACTCGCTACCCTGAGAAATAAAAATGGCCCACCGCAACCTCTGTGGAGTACGCACGGAATGAGCCCAGAACAGAATGAGAAGGGCAAAAGAAGCCCACCATTCCAGTTGCCAATTCGGCTCAATCAAGCTCAAATTACAAAAGGCTGAAGAAGAAGAAATATGTGGCCCAACGCGAAAAAGAGTTTGTGGGGAGATCGACCATACAAAAGTACATTGATTCCCTCGAAGACTATGAACAAAAGGAAAGAACTCTGATTTAATTGAAAGAGTTCTTTCCCGTAGAAGCGACGGAGATTCTGGAAGAGCTAGAAGAAGACTCCAATGACATGATCCCTATAATGACCTACTACGCAATCCATCTGGGCAGTGACTCTGAGGAGGAGCTCTGTTTTCCCGAAAAGGATGAGGACCTCGCCACAAAGGCCAACCAAATCCATCTCAGAAGCGGCAGGGCTCTGCCGCCAAATCAGGGCAACGCCCCAAAAGGAAAAGAAAAACAGGTGGCTAATAAGGAAGATGGAAGAGAACCGGCTAATGAAAACTCAAGTCCTTCCTCAGTGGACTACAATTTCTTGGCTCATCTTCAAAAGCTTCCGTCTCTCCTGAGCATCTACGATGCCTTGGTCCTATCTAAGGAGCTTAAAGATGTTGTCATTCACACTCTACAAAACCCCGAGCGGTATCAGGCTCGCTCTGCGGAAATTAATATGAAAGAATCCCAGTATGCTTTGCATGCCGCCACAGTCACGTTTAAGGACGAAGACTTGCTACTGGGAACGGCTGAGCATAACCGGCCGCTTTACGTGATCGGGTACAGCGACGGAGATCGGATTAATCGCATATTGATTGATCCGGGATCCTCAGTGAACATCATGAACTTGCGGACTCTGAAGAGTTTGTCAATGGACGTCCGACACCTGTCAAGGGAAATGATTGTCATTCAAGGTTTCAATCAAAATTTCCAGCAAATTCTGGGGTCTATAGCTCTGCCAATCAAATTTGGGGATATGCAAACCGAAGCTAAGTTATACGTGATCGACGCTGACATGTCTTGTAAAATTCTCTTGGGTCGGTCGTAGCTCCACGATTACGGAATTGTTCCATCAACTCTCCATCAATGCATGAAGTATACTAAAAATGGTGAAGAAAGACGAATTTACGGAGACATCTAGCCTTCGGTGTGCATGAAGTCCGATATGAAGATTCTCGGTACTTTGTGAACCCCCAAAATGCTAAGATTGACCGAGGACAGAACGTTCCCGAAACCCAAAAGCAAATCTGAGCCGGCTGTCACTTTCAAAAGCAAAAACCCTCAAGTGTGTCCGCATTTTGGTAGTAATACGGACGAGTCTGATGCTGAAGGCCCATCCGGCAGCAAAATTCACCCTCGTTTCGGCAGCGACACCGAAGAGTCGGAGGAAGAGGATCCGTCTTGCAACAACTATGCAGATTGGGACCTCATGCAAAAAGCGAAGCTAAGAGAGACCTTCAAGACTACAGAATGGTCCCTAACCGTCACAATGGTGCCGGAGCAGATGTGCAAAGAGCTAGATGCATTGTCAGTCTCTACCGTGGACCAACTTAGAACTTTCTACGTTCCCGGAAGGAAAAATGGACAGAAGGGCATCCTGTTTTATGGGTTAAATCTGTAACACCCTAGTTCATTAATACCAGTTATATTTTGAGTATTTCTTTATTTATGGTATTTTTCCGATTTACTGTGTTTTGGGTGCGAATAGTGTATTTGACATCTGTATTTGCATCCGACCCGATCCGCTTGCTGGAAACCCGTCTTGATTCCTATTTATGATTTATTCTGGCTTGTTTTGTGGATCCGTGCACTTTCATTTTTTTATATATCACATACTGGCATTTATCTGGCATCTGCATATTTTTCGATATAACATTTAAAGTCAAGAAAAATATTTTAAAAATACCTAGTATGGCCTACATGATACCCCTAACCCTGTCGTAGGATCCGGCCATCTTGTTTGCGTCCCGTTTAGTGAAACAGACTCATTTGGATGGCTACGTGCACGTGTGTGCATCCGTTCTTGGGGGTATACTTTTCGTTACCCGGATATCCTGTTTTAATTTTGGTCGACACGTATATTTTCCGTATTTTAAAACTGGATTTTTAGACCCGACCCGGCCGTGTTTTAGATGACTTTTGTTTTAGCCAAAATCTCAAAATATATAATATAAAATTCTTTTATATATTAAACGGTTTTTATATATCTTTTATAACAAAATATATATTTCAATATTTTAAAAATCTTTTAAAATCTCACAGACTCTCTCGCTCTCTCTTTCTTTCTTTCTCGCTCTCTCTTCCTTTCTCTCTCCTCTCGCGGTATGCGAGATCCCGTCACCTCCTTCTTCCATACGCTAACCTCCCACTTTTATTTCTTTTCTTATTCTTTTGAAAACCCATGCACACCCCCGCTACGAGATCTCACCAAACCCTAACCCTAACTCCCGCTGCCTCCACACTTCGTCGTCGCCTCCACACTTCGTCGTCGCCTCCACACTTCGTCGTCGCCTCCATCTTCTCTTTCTCCTTCTCGTCACCTCCTCTCTTTTCCCTTCAACCTTTCTCCTCTCCCGAGCATCCGACGACGAACCCACACACCCATCTCCCCGTTCCTGCACCTCGCTACCGACAACCTCGTCGTCGCCTCCACGACCTCATCTGTCTTCTCCTCTCTCCTCCGCGCCCTCAACCCCAACAGGAACCCTGCAACCGTAACCCTATGACCACCAAGAAACCCCACCGGCCTCACCTGCACACCCATCGCCGGAGCTCCGATAACCCCGATGACCTCACACCATCATCACCGTCTCCATCTCCTCCTACTCATCTCTCCTACACCCTTCAAACCACAACCCTCTCTTCTTCTTCTTCTTCTTCTTCTTCTTCTCTTTTCTTTTCTTTCTTGATTTCTTGTTTCTTTTTCGGTGATCACCCGCCGGAGCCGTGCTCGGCGCTGACGATTCAGGCGATCCAGTGAACGTCCCCTACCTGCGTGGTTATCCTCTTGCCTTGCCTGGACTCGTCCCATATGCCGTGTGTGCGTTGCGACGTTTACCCGACGTCGGACGTGCCGTACGCAACCGTCGTGTGTTCCGCTCAGGCAAGTTTATCTTGCTATATGCTATAATACTTATCTTGCATCCATATGAATACAAATATTACATGTTGATTGCATTATACATCCATATTAAAGTTTTACTGTTTTCGGATACACGTATGCATCCATATCATCTATTATATATGTAGATGCATCTACAGATCATATTAATTTATGTTATTGTTATAGTAACACCCCATGCTTAATAATGTGCATCCCACTTAGTCTTGGAGCGTAAATGTAACCCCTGATCGATATTTGTGCATCCATACCATTAATTATATATCTAGTTGCATGCCATATCACATTATTTCATATTACTGTTATACTAATACCCCATGCTTGATAATGTGCATCCTACATAGTCGTGGAATGGCAGCTATAACCCCGGATAGTTAATTGAGCATCCATGTCTTATTGTGTATCCATACCATTAATTCTACATACCTAATTGCATGCCATATTACATTAACTCATATTATTGTTACATTAGTACCTCATGCTTGATAATGTGCATCCTACATAGTTATGATGTAACCCCTGATAGATAATTGTGCATCCATACTTTTACCGTACATCCGTATTTTTACCCTGATTCAATACTTGCTATATTTTACTGTTGGGCACCCATTTGATACATTGTGCACTACTTGACATGACCTGATACACCACCACTTGACATGTTACCTGATTCTGTTTCTAATGCCGACAATCCTGATATATTGTCCCGATGGACATATCCTATTGTCTGTATAGACAAACCTGTACCTGCATGATCCTGTGTTGGCATTAGCTCCAGATTTATCAATACCTGACTTGAACACATAACCTTGGGGGTATGGGGAAATCAAAGGTGTAACCGAGTATAACTTAAAAGGGTATTATTTGATCCGTGGTCTCGGAGGGTAACGGGACAGAGTCATTCGTAACTCTTACAGCTTGATCCGTGGTCCCGGGAGGTAATGGGACAGAACCATTCTTGGTTCACATATCTTGATCCGTAGTCCCGGGGGGTAACGGGACATATTCTTTCAGTTACATGAGGAGTACATCAATTGATTTCGAATAAATTTAGAATAGAAAACCTAGTAGCACAGTTTAGATTATTTACCGCACTTCACCCGCACGTATACACTTTACTGTTCATACCCGTATTACTGTTATACGCTCATTACTGTTACTACTCATGCCTGCATATCTTGTTACCTCCTGATTATATTTTATTGTTTGATATTATGACGCACCGATGTCTGGGTTTTGCATGGCCCAGATCCTCTATCTCTGTTACAGGCCGTTCAGAAGTATTTCAGCTAACATGCCGAGCAGCGAGGATCCTGTTAGTAGCTAGTTAGTTTAGTTTTATTTTCGTACTTTCATTCCTGATGTAAGCCCGTATTTTGGGACGTACTTTCTAGATGTTTTTGTTATTTGGATTTATTGCTTCCGCGTATTATTTCTTGACCCGTTTATTCTGGCATATGGACATGTACTGGATAGTTTATTCTATTTCTATTGTTCTTGATAGCTTATAGACAGTCGTAATGTGACTGTGGAGGGATGTTTCCTAGCCACAGGTAGTATGGTTGGCTCTATCACGTGCCGATCTTAGCGCACTCTGGGAAGTGGGGCGTGACACGGTTTGTTTGGTATCAGAGTCATAGGATTTAGGTTAATCGGGTTTGATTCTTTTGTAGTGGGTATTGGACCCAATACACGAATCGAAAAATCCATAATTAGGAACAGTCCTGTCACTTGGTTATCGTGATTCATGAATCATATCTTTCTCTTGACCCATGTCTTGATGATATGCAAACAACCTTACATCTCGACTTGAAACTTTTAGTTCCCTATTGTTTCTCTCTAGGATTTGGGCGACTTGAACAGAGTTATGTGATTGTAATTATGAACTGCAGCATGGTTACAATGTGATGCTCTATTTAAGTAACTTGGAGTCCTAGTCTTGATTCATATCCTTGATTTATGGTCATTATTTTTACCTTGCTTCTCTCGGTTTCATTGCCTACCAGTTTATGTTCATCGCAAGTTTTGAATCCTGTTTATCATACTAATCCTCTTCGGTGTCTTGGTTTTAGGATCATAGCGGATAGAAATCTGCGATCGTACCAGAGGCGTGTTAATGACGCCGCATTGCTTGGAGTAATTTGTGTGATGCTGGAGAACCAGAGGCGGCAAACCTTGCTGAACCAGCGGCAAGCCGAAGCTTTTTAGGAAGGTTTGCAGACCTTCCAGCTGTCCGTAAACAATGTTGCGGCCAAACCAGTAGAACGTGTGGGTACCGTGGCGGATTTCAGGAGACTTGGTCCTTCCATTTTCACTGGGTTGGAGGAGCCGTTGCCAGCGGAGCAGTGGCTGGTCGATACAGAGAATCAACTCGTTGCAGCACAGATTCCGGAGGACAAGAGAGTGGATGTTGTACGCATCCAATTGGTGGATTATGCCCAAGAGTGGTGTCTTATGGAAGAGACCCGTTTGTTCTAGACGATCAGTTGAGATACTTTCTTGCAGAGTTTCTTGGAGAAATTCTTTCCGCAGACTGCACGGGAAGAAATGGAAGAATAGTTTATCAGCTTGAAGCAGAATGGCGGATCCGTGGATGCGCATGCGGCTGAGTGGACACGGCTCGGTCGATTCGCTGGACCTTTGGTGGCCAAAGAAGCTGATAGGGTACAAAGGTTTATGCGCAGTTTGGATGTGGAAATCCAGAGGCACATTATATCTCTGGGTTTGACCACTTTCTTGAAAGTTCTTAAAGCAGCCCGAGTGCAACAGAGCTTATCAATGAAGACAGGGGATACGCGGCAGTAGGCAGTTGTGGTACGGAAGCCGGCGTTTACGCCGAACCGAGCACCTATACGCATAGGTATTCCGGTGAACCGACGTGGCATAGTACCGATGAAGAAGCTCGTCGCAACTAAGCCGAGAGGAAGGATGTTTTGTGACTTTTTCCATCTACCCAGACATCGGCAGAAGGATTGTCGGAGGAAGCTTGGACTTTGTTTGGTTTGCGGATCAGCTGATCATACTGTCAGTGTTTGCCTGTCGAAGCTACATTTGAAGGATGATGTTCAGAGGCCACCACAGAGACAGATTCAGGGACAGAAGCAGATAACTCAGGGACCTAATCAAGCTCAAGCCTTTACTCTGACGGCCGAAGAGGCCAAGTCTTCAGATGAAGTTGTTTTAGGTATCCTACTTGTTCATGATTTTCCCGCATTAGCATTATTCGATTCTTGTGCATCCCATTGTTTTATGTCTTCTAAGTTTATTGCTGCAGATTCGATTTGTTTCATGACCTTGTCTAATTTTTGGGACATACACACTGGGAATGGGAAGATCATATCTAGTAGTGAGTGTAAGGATTGTTCAGTTGTTATTTGCGGACGAGAGTTATTTGCAGATTTCTTGGTGATCGATACCGGCAGTTATGATGTTGTCTTGGGAATGGACTTTCTTGGCACTTTCCATGCTCACATTGATTGTCGGGCAAAGAAAGTGATTTTCCAGATTCCCGGACATCCAGAGTTTGTTTTTGCCGGAGGTAGCAGTTCTGTCGGGCCAGTCGAGTTTAGGGCTAGGCCGACAAACAGCGTTCTTTCGTCGATGGAAGTTGATAAGGAGGAAGCGCCGGCTGTAGTTCGAGAGTTCATGGACGTGTTCGAGGACATCTCGGGTTTACCGCCAAAACGAGATGCGGAGTTCGCGATCAATCTTGTTCCTGGTGCAGCGCCAATCTCAAAGGCGTACTACCAGATGGCACCAGTAGAGTTGGAAGAAGTAAAGAAGCAGGTTACCGAATTGGTTAAGAAGGGTTGGATTCGTAGTAGTAATTCACCTTGGGGAGCTCCAGTTCTTCTAGTCAAGAAGAAAAATGGCATAAGGAGGATGTGCATCGATTATCGAGAATTGAACCGGGTGACTATTAAGAACAAGTACCCGATCCCTCGCATTCGCGAATTGTTCGAGCAACTCAATGGCGAGAGGGTATTCTCGAAGATGGATTTGCGGTCCAGATATCATCAGGTCCGAGTTAAATCAGAGGATATTTGCAAGACTGCGTTCCGAACTCGATATGGACATTATGAGTATTTAGTGATGCCATTCGGAGTCACGAATACACCGGCGATATTTATGGACTTGATGAACCGAATCTTCTCACCGTTATTGGACCAGTTTATAGTGGTGTTCATTGATGATATTCTGGTCTACTCGAGGAACATAGAAGAGCATGCAGAATACTTGAAGATTGCTCTGCAAACATTGAGGCAAGAATGATTGTATGCGAAGATGAGCAAGTACGAGTTTTGGCTTGAAGAAGTGATGTTTTTAGGGTACGTCGTATCTGGAGATGGAATCGCCGTTGATCCCGAGAAGATTGCAGAAGTTCAAGATTGGCCTATTCCGAAGAACGTAGCAGAGATCAGAAGTTTTCTTGGACTTGCCGGATATTACAGAAGGTTCGTGGAGAATTTTGCTCGTTTAGCTGAGCCATTGACCAAGCTTATGCGGAAGGAAGTACCGTTCATTTGGACGGATAGTTGTACCTCACCTTTTGAGGCGTTGAAGCAAAGATTGACAACCGCTCCTATTTTGACCGTACCAGACGATTCCGAAGGATTGGTGATTCACAGTGACGCGTCTGGGAAAGGTTTGGGATATGTTTTGATGTAGCATGGGAAGGTTATAGCCTACGCATCGAGACAGTTGAAGACCCATGAGAAGAATTACCCAACTCATGATTTGGAGCTTGCAGCAGTGATTTTCGCTTTGAAGATTTGGAGACACTACTTATTGGGTGAAAGAGTCGAAGTATTCACCGATCACAAAAGCCTAAAGTATGTGTTCACATAGAAAGAGCTTAACATGAGGCAGCGTAGATGGTTGGAGCTGATAGATGACTATGATCTTGATATTAAGTATCATCCGGGGAAAGTTAATGTAGTGCCGGATGCGCTTAGTCGGTTGCCAGCAATTCGGAAGTTGACTGCACAGAAGGAGCTTATCGAGGATTTTCGAAGATTCGAGTTGAAGATTGTGCTACCGCATTCTTTGGGACAGTTGATGCAGCTACAAGTACAGTCGTCGTTGATCAAGAGTATTAAAGCAGCACAGTCACAGGACCCAAGGTTGCAGAAGTTTCGAGAACAGGTTGAAGCGGGACTTCGAACGGACTTGTTGATTCATGAAGATGGTTCGTTGCGATATGGTAGCCGTTTGTGTGTGCCGAAAGGAGATATTCGCGAAGAAGTTTTGAAGGAGGCACACAGTTCCACGTATTCCGTACATTCAGGAAGCACGAAGATGTACCGTGATCTACGACAACATTTCTGGTGGGAAGGCATGAAAAGGGAGATTGATCGCTTTGTAGCGAAGTGCTTGGTATGTCAGCAAGTTATGGCTGAACATCAAAGGGTAGCTGGTTTATTGCAACCACTTCCGATTCCTCAGTGGAAGTGGGAACATATAACCATGGATTTCGTGACAGCTTTACCGTGGAGTCCAAAGGGCAATAATGCAGTTTGGGTGATTGTTTATCGATTGACCAAGGCAGCTCATTTCATACCATTTTGAGTTGGTCAGTCAACGGAAGCGTTAGCAGATTGGTACATGCAGAAGATTGTGAGATTGCATGGAGTACCTGTGAGCATTGTTTCCGACCGTGACACCCGATTCTTATCGCACTTCTGGAGGAGTTTACAGGAAAGTTTGGGGACGCGATTGAAGTTTAGCACCGCTTATCATCCTCAGACAGTGGCCAGTCGGAAAGAACGATCCAAACTCTTAAAAACATGTTGAGAGCTTGCATGTTGGACTTCAAGTGTTCATGGGAGGATCATCTACACTTGGTGGAGTTTTCTTACAATAACAGCTTTCAGGCGACTATTCAGATGGCTCCATTCGAAGTATTGTATGGTCGCAAATGTCGCTCACCTGTTTGTTGGGACGATGTTGGAGAATGAAGATTGTTGGGACCAGATTTGATCGTGCAAACAGTAGAGAAGGTTAATACTATCCAGAATCACATGAAGGCAGCACAGGATCGGCAGAAGAGTTGGGCCGATACATGGAGAAGACATCTAGAATTTGCTGTTGGTGACCTTGTATTCTTGAAGATATCACCGACTAGAGGAGTGATTCGTTTTGGGAGTTGAGGCAAGCTTAGTCCTCGATTCGTGGGGCCTTTCTGTTGGAGATAGTGCCCTCAGAGTCAATTATTGGATCACAAGCACGTGGTTGCAATGATTGATGGAGGACCTATGCCGGTAGGACAGTCTTACTCAAGATGATAGTATGCTATCTGGTTTACCTTTATCATCGTGTACTGCTTCAGGTTTACAGGTCACTATTACACGATGATAGAGCCCTTAGGATTCTTGCTTGACGACCAGCAGTATGATGGCGATCATATACGTGGGAGATGGGTCTATAAGCACATCCTTAAAAGGTCCCTAGTCGTGGGAGTTTCGAGACAGGGCATCGATACTCCAGAGTAGACTAGTGTATACAGTCGAGACCCCGACGAGGGGCGGTGGCCAGTCTCACAAGCCACTGGTGTCAGTTGGTTCACCTAAGATGTATACAGGTGCTCATTGGGTTATGAGTAATCCGGACAGGACTCACCGGGAACATCCTAGTTGGTATTATACCTGACGTCAGATAAAAGTTCCCTGGTGAGATGTGTACAGGTTAGTTCATCGACCTGAGATCGTCATTTGTCTCGTATGAGTTCCCACTGTACTTTGATTACTACCCTGCCACGGCTCAAAGGAGTCGTGCAAACAGGTTTTAGTTGGGTACAGTCCCGAGCCACATGGAGGCAGTGAGCGGATCTGCAGGGGTTCGTCTCTCCCGGTATTGGGGGTGAGGTCGCGCTGTGTTTAGGAGTGCCATTACACGCAGGAGATTTACTGGTAGGTATTCCAGTAGTATCTCAGGGTGTTCTGGGCTACACTCCGACACGACTTGTACCGCTTTTGGGGGTCTGACTTTTACCAACCCCCTAGGCCCACCATGCGATGCTCATAGATGAACGGACCGGACTGTACGGATATTATCACTGACAGGCTCAGTAGGGTGTCAGGATGAGTTCGCTCATCGACGTCCCTTTTGGTCAATACCTGGTAGCAGGTTACCTATGGCTAATACCTCTAACTTGCTAGTGGTTAAATCCACAGCCAAAGTGTTGACGAGTCTTTAGAGTCCCCCACAGACCGTTTCTCAAGTTTCGGGCGAAATGCTGTAGAGGCCGTATGGATATATGGCAGGGTTCGATCATATACGTGCGGTATTGCACGGATCATGATCGGACGGATAATACTAGCGGGCTTTGGTTTAAGCCGGATCCTAGTATTGTACAGTGTAGATTTTGTCTCATTGCATTTGTATTCGGTCGGAATACAAATGCGGGTATGTATATACAGTCGTGGGGTTTTCCTGTAATTTATTACGGGATCAGTTTTTTGAAGTTGCCAGTTTGCATTCCGTTTCGGCCATTTTCCTTTGTTTCTTTCCTTGGCTGAAAATTGGTGGAGGAGGGCTTATTTGCAAATGTTCAAATTGGCATTGTGGAGGGTGGTCTTTGTAAATTGATAGCTTCATGATGGTTCAACCATCATTTGACTTCTTTATCCATCATGGCTTGACTTTTGAGATATGATGAGTGATGGGCTTTTTGACTTGTGTGGTGATGATTATTCTTCATGATTAGCACTCATTCTCTTTCTTACATAATTCAACCTCCACCCCCTCTTCCTTTGATGATGGCCGGCCAATATTCTAGTGGGGGCTGTCCCAATTTTTTGGTGTGGGATTTCATCTCTTTTGGCTTGTACAAATTCATATAGCTCCACAAAAAGCTTGCATCTCCTTCTCCACAAAAACCATGGCAACTTCTTAAACCCCTTGAGACAAAGAGTACTACACTAGCCTACAGCATTCTTGGACATGTCGACTCGCCAACTTCATGCCCGAGTTGCCTCGGTCCAGAGGTGGGAGCCCGTAAAAGAACCCGGCGATGTGGCGCCCTTCCGACGAGGAGATGAAAACCGGAGATTCCGCGGGAAGATCGGGACGACGACGAGGAGACCGAAGGACACGGATCGCTCGGTATATCTCTCTACCCCTTCTCTAGTATGCTAGGAGTAGGTTAATGGCCCGATTCAGGCTTTTAGTGCGCGGTGGTGCCGGTTTACAAGTTTCATAAAAGTATCGTTTCCGCATTTTGGCCTCGGATTGACAGTCGGAGCGCCGCCGTGCACTTACACTGGTATCAGAGCCAGGCCATTAAACTAGTCTAACTTGCTCTAACGTGTTTACAAGTTCAATCGAACGAATTTCCAAAAACCACATTTCCATGCATCAGTTTCTGTCGAATTTTTCCAGTCGTCAAAAAATTATTTGGTACATTGGAAAATTACGTGCAGGGTTTTTTGAGAATTCTGTGAAAATTTGGTCGGCTGATATTACTGTTACGCGGCTGATCAGCGGCCAAAACCATGTTTGGGCCGCGGATCCGCCGCCGTTTTGTGTCCAAACTGCACCAAATTTTTACAGTGAGCTTCTGACATGGAAATAGGGTTTTTGGTATGTTCTGTTTGGGCCCAGATTTTCTTTGAGTGCTACAGTAATGCTTGGGGCCCACTCCGGAAAATTTAGTCGATCGAAAATTTTAAACATGTTAGTTCACAGTATTTACATTATATCTGCGACCGTGAATGTCATTTGATCGGTAAATCCTGTCTAACTGCTATAGCCCTTTTAGACGGATTTGTGAACGTGATATCACGTTGATGTTCTGTATTGTGCTGTGATGTTGCGGATTGGTCGTGGGGGATAGCCTAGATGCAATGTTAGTACAGTTTGGTTGTTTATGTACATTTGATATTGCGGGGCGAGCGTCCGACATGTGGACTGCCGTCACTGCCTGTTTGTATATTATTCTTTTGGGCCACGACCGGGCTGAGGTCGATGTACCGGTTGTATGTATATTTTACTTTCTGTACTAAGATTACCCCAAGGTGGGGTGCACGGATAGCCGGGTTCTAGAGGGCAACGAGTCCGCATCTCATGGCTTTGAGACGTAGGGGGCTTCACTCTAAAATTGGCGGGCTATTCGCCGCACTCGTAGGGGGTACAGGTTGACCCAAGGAGGGGTGCCCAAGTTACCGGATTCCGTGAAGTGCTGGGTGGTCCATTCACGTTGCTGAAGGGGGCTGCCTCGCTTCAGGTTTTGGCGGGTAACTTGCCGCGCCCGTAGGGCTCTAGGATTTCATTGCACAGGCTATCCACACGACCAGGGGAACGTCGGGTTTCAGTAGCGGCTCTATGAAACCCGAGGATCCCAGATATCTGTATTGTTCTGTGATGCTTATTACATTTCTGTGATGTTGCATTTTATCACGCCTTGAGCGAATATTATATATTGATATATATACTAGTAGATGTTGTATATGTTTTGCATCCGCGCTAGTCCAGTCCCCGCTCTGTCGTTAGTTAAGTAACCTAGCGGGTGATGACGGGACCCAGTGGCGAATGCGGATGGCATATACGTACATTATATTTTCGTTCTTTTGTGGTGTGATTAATTGATGGGACTGCATTAATTTGGATCAATGCAAGCTAAACAAACCTGTTCTGATATTGTTGGAACATTTTTCAAAAAAAAGTTGTTATTGCAAGGACGTTCTCTTTTGTTTTGCACAGTGGTATTCGGTTATGAATATCCAGCACCTCCGTCGACGAGGCAAGGGCCGAGATCCCTTCACCGGGAGTGACCCCTTGGATAGAAATTTGCGTCAGGGTAATAACTTCACTATAGCCGATTGCCTTTTGCTTTGCATCGTGGTATTCAGTTGGAATATCCTGCAACTCATTCTATGGGGAAAGAGCCGAGATCCCTTCACTGGGAGTGACCTCTTTAGCAAAGGTTTTCGCCGCTATATTTTTAAAAGCTATCCGGAACGATATCAAGTTCATTACGTTAAAGGTTTTTCGCCAAAAACCATTCGTAGCCCTCCGTCATTTCATATGGATAGTCAATAGTATTCAAGCTGTGTTTGTTGGCCAAAATCAAGGCACGGTGATTGGTAGCTATTGGATATTCATATGCAGCATAGATAGATGCGTTGGTTTGGGACAGTCATATTGCCTTGTTGGCCAAAGTCAATGGTAGGTACGGATGGGTTCAAATCAACCTGGAGAATGAAGGGTAGAACTTGACATGTGACTTATGATTTATTGGCCAAAGTCAAGGTCATAAGAGCATGGGGCAAAAATCACATCGGGAGTTTCTAAAGAAACTGAAACTTGCCAGATATGCGCATACCTTCTGGAGTGTGATAATGTGAGTGGATTCCATCACATTATCATGCGATGATAGTTGGATCCTAATTTCCACTGATGAGTTGGTTTACTCTTCGGATGATCCCGACTAATTCTTCTTTAAGGTTTGGAGGAGAGTTTGACGGTACAGTGGGAGGTTTCCTGATTAGATAAATCGGTAACCATTCTGATATAGGATAGAGTGCACGCTGAGTGTTTCTTTTCTCTCTCTCTTTGGCAGCGACCATGACCCGACCCTAGACTATGACTCAGTGACCAAAATTAACCGAACCTTATTAAACACTGGCTTTTGGATTGTCTGAGTTGCAAACCTCATTGCCTCTCCTACTTTTACCCTTTTCTCCAGGACACCCCGTATTACTACGAACGTCCACTTCCATTGGACAAAACCATCGTATGGTTATATACGAACTCGAAAGAATTTATTCGAGGATGGTTTCCGATTCTGGAGAAAACGAATATGACTATTCAGTTGTCTTTTCCTCTTACCTTCTCTCAGCTTGCGAGTGTTCCTAGGATTAGAACAGTACACCTATTATGAAAATTGGATAGTCTTCTTCCAAACCATTGGCAGGTGCCGACCGGTAGGGAATGAAAAAAACCAATTAGCTTAACGATGGTGTACAGAAGGTATTATGTAAAGACAAATAAAGGGATTAGAAGGAGGGCAAGGTAAATTGCGACTGCTATCCACGACCAAACCAAGTATTTCATTACCACTCCCACTTCACCTTTATATTTCTCCAGGACACTCCGTATCACTACAAAGATCCACAGTTTATTGGATACTCCATCGTATGGTTATATACGAACTCGAAAGGAACTTGTTCCAGTTCGAGGATGGATTCTGGTTCAGGAGAAATAGGAATAAGGTTTATTAGTTTGTCTTTTATCCTCACCTTCTTTCGCATTGCGAGTGCTCCTAGGATTAGGACAGTACACCTATTATGTTTATTGGATAGTCTTCTTCCAAACCATAGGCTGGTGCCGACCGGTAAGGAAGGAAGAAAACCATTTGGCCTAAAGGGGTATGCAGAAGGTAATAACTAAAGACATATGCTGGGATGTGGAGAGATAGCATAGAAATATACGGTTACAGTTGTGAATCTGGATAATAGAAGAGGCATTACTAGGAATACCAGGATATCCCTTCGAAACATTTCAATGTTTCAGTTTCACTGTGTATTGTTAAAAGAAAACTGATTTCCCAATTAGACACTTGCTCCAGGGTATGTATTTACCAAGTATGATTCTCACATCTGTGTGGTTTTACAGATGATGAGTGGGAGTAAGTTGTTAGGAATTAGGTGATCATCCTCATTATATCGGAATTCGTTGTAATTGATGATATTTGAGGAAGTCACCTGGGTTGTTTGCCGGACGGCAAATATTTGGTTTTGAATATCCGCTGTTATGCACCAATTTCAAATTGATACATCTGTACGTTTATTTTTATAGAGTGAGATATACCTTTTTGAAATTATGTCCATGACATTTACCTATATCAGTGGATGGTTAGGTAAGGAGCATTAAACAGCGGTGTAATTCTTCTTAACTATAGGTACAGTTTTCAACCTACGACACACAGGAAATGAGTTATTAGACTCGAGGGACTTATACAGAGTATTGTATGTTGTCCAGTGTCCATGTGAACAGAGAGGTTGGTTCTCGTACTATATTCGGTTTACTTATGACTTCTCTAGTTTTTAGACAGGTGTTTCATAGAAACACAAGGTCCAAGTTTTGAGAAGTTATAGGTATATGAATAAAGTAGAGAACCAGGTGTTGCAAGTATCAGGATTCTTCAAGGAGATCGAAGATGTAGATACTTGTGTATGGTATTCAGTTGATAGTAATGACTTTGAGAAACTTGTTTCTCTTTCAGGTCACTCATAATTGGAAGCATTCCTAAGTTGAGTAACGCTGATAGGTCTCCTTCCATTTAGTTGACATGCACTGGAGACAGCTGCATGATTTGAATCTGGTTCAATTAAATCAGTGCCTCTGTTTCTGTATTGGATATAGAACAATTCATATCTTGACATTGTTAAGGTACGAGGAGTTTTCCGGCTTATGCTTAAAACCAGACTCCGGATAACTCAAGGCACGTTTCTGTAATGGCTGTTTGTGGGTTGACCCGGGCTATGACGAGGGTTGATTTTCTACCATCTGGAAGATCAATAGTAATATTGTTCTTGACTCGCCACAGTTTTAAAAGAAATGGATTTTTTCAGAAAACAGTAGTGGGGGTATGGTAGAACTGGAAGTGATTCCAGAACCGCAAACGATTACTGAAGATTTGATAAGAATCTAAAAATTCAATCTGGTTTGACATTCCATTGGCCACTCTGCAGATACGGTGGGTAACCTCAGGCACCCGAGAAGTACTCCGGTAGCCTCAAGGACAGTGACAGGGAGGTTCTTGTTTACCCAGACTTGCCATTGCTGTTGTTCCAGGCTGTGAGACCCGGCTGGAGGATGAGTATAGCGTCGTTCTAAACTAGCTTTAGAAGTGTACGTGTATATGACTTTGCCGGAGGGTTGTCGTAGTCAGTGGGAGCAGCGGAAGTATTGGTGGACAAGTAGCTTATGTCTATTTATAGACTAAAGCAGATGTAGCGGAGATAGATCATCTATTTCTGATATGACAGTCATAGGTTTGACTTCATCAGAATAGGGGATGGATCTGTTAAGAAGGTAGTAGGGTGTGATGTCCTGGTATTTGGATGACATACACAGAGTAGGAAGTGATGTTCCTATACTACGATCGGTTATACTTTGGTTGTCATACAGTGGTTTCTCCACATGGGACTTGGATATAATATCAAGACATTCTGGTTACTGGATCTATGGTTTTAGATCTAGATTTGGGTAGTTTCCCAATCAGGGTACTTAGACAGCATTCTGAAGGTGTTTTAAAATGGACGACTCCAGGTACGGTAGTATACCTGCAGGTGATGGAGTCACCCTCTCTAAAGGTGTCTTACAGACTAAAGGGGAGAGGGATGTGCATGATTGGCAGATCACTTGCTTAGGCAATTGAGTCAATCATGAGATGTCAAGTACCACACCAGATGTTGTTTTTGCAGTAGATGCAATAAGTTGATAATAATCAAATCCTGGAAAACCAATCGGAAGCAGTTTTAGAACATAAGTGGATGTTCTAGGGATATGACAACGGTATCCTCCTTCGGGAGACAGTTATCATTCCAGCCTTTCAAGGTGACCTGGATGACAGAGAGGTTGTCAGAGTTATAGTTTTCCCTCTGACGAGGGGAAGTATTTTGGACAGGTGGTCCAGGAGGATACTGAGGGAGGCATGGCGCAGGATAGTGATTAAGTTCATTTGACGATACAGTCCAAGATGTTTGGATTTGGAGTTCATTTATGAGCTAGGTCCCATCAGATATCCAGACATATTCTGAGACGGGTATTATTCATTTCGGGAGATGGCTTTCTCCGCGAACTTGAGATAAAGAGAGACATAGAAAGAAACATCAAGGCGGATCCACTCACTGAGGCTATTCCTCGAACACATTAGTTTCGCAAACTGGTTTTGTGAGACTGATTAGTAGAGGAATTGGGTGTTCGGTATCACACGGGCTGTGAGTATGCGACATCGCAATAATTAGCCTTGAGTGCAAGTGGGAGATTTTTGGAGATAGTGCTCTCAGATTCAATTATTGGATCATAGGCACGTGATTGCAATGATTGATGGAGGACCTATGCCGGTAGGACAGTCTTACTCAAGATGATAGTATGCTATCTGGTTTACCTTTATCATAGCGTATTGCTTCAGGTGACCTTACAGGTCACTATTACATATTGATAGAGCCCTTAGGATTCTTGCTTGACGACCAGCAGTATGATGGCGATCATATACGTGGGAGCTGGGGTCTATAAGCACATCCTTAAAAGGCCCCTAGTCGTGGGAGTTTCGAGACAGGGCATCGATACTCCAGAGTAGACTAGTGTATACAGTCGAGACCCCGACGAGGGGCGGTGGACGGTCTCACAAGCCACTGGTGTCAGTTGGTTCACCTAAGATGTATACAGGTGCTCATTGGGTTATGAGTACACCGGACAGGACTCGCCGGGAACATGCTAGTTGGTATTATACCTGACGTCAGATAGCAGTTCCATGGTGACGTGTGTACAGGTTAGTTCATCAACCTGAGATTGTCATTTTTCTCGTGTGAGTTCCCACTGTACTTTGATTACTACCCTACCACGGCTCAAAGGAGTCGTGCAAACAGGTTTTAGTTGGGTACAGTCTCGAGCCATATGGAGGCAGTGAGCGGATCTGCAGGGGTTCGTCTATCCCGGTATTGGGGGTGAGGTCGCGCTGTGTCTAGGAGTGCTATTACACGAAGCCCTTGGCTAAGGCAGGAGATTTACTGGTAGGTATTCCAGTAGTATCTCAGGGTGTTCTGGGCTACACTCCGACACGACTTGTACCGCTTTTGGGGGTCTGACTTTTACCAACCACCTAGGCCCGCCATGCGATGCTCATAGACGAACGGACCGGACTGTACGGATATTGTCACTGACAGGCTCAGTAGGGTGTCAGGATGAGTTCGCTCATCGACTTCCCTTTTGGTCAATACCTGGTAGCAGGTTACGTATGGCTAATACCTCTGACTTGCTAGTGGTTAAATCCACAGCTAAAGTGTTGACGAGTCTTTAGAGTCCCCCACAGACCGTTTCTCAAGTTTCGGGCGAAACGCTGTAGAGTCCGTATGGATATATGGCAGGGTTCGATCATATACGTGCGGTATTGCACGGATCATGATCGGACGGATAATACTAGCGGGCTTTGGTTTAAGCAGAATCCTAGTATTGTACTGTGTAGATTTTGTCTCATTGCATTTGTATTCGGTCGGAATACAAATGCGGCTATGTATATACAGTCGCGGGGTTTTCCTGTAATTTATTACGGGATCAGTTTTTTGAAGTTGCCAGTTTGCATTCCGTTTCGGCCATTTTCCTTTGTTTCTTTTCTTGGCTGAAAATTGGTGGAGGAGGGCTTATTTGCAAATGTTCAAATTGGCATTGTGGAGGGTGGTCTTTGTAAATTGATAGCTTCATGATGGTTCAACCATCATTTGACTTCTTTATCCATCATGGCTTGACTTTTGAGATATGATGAGTGATGGGCTTTTTGACTTGTGTGGTGATGATTATTCTTCATGATTAGCACTCATTCTCTTTCTTACATAATTCAACCTCCACCCCCTCTTCCTTTGATGATGGCCGGCCAATATTCTAGTGGGGGCTGTCCCAATTTTTTGGTGTGGGATTTCATCTCTTTTGGCTTGCACAAATTCATATAGCTCCACAAAAAGCTTGCATCTCCTTCTCCACAAAAACCATGGCAACTTCTTAAACCCCTTGAGACAAAGAGTACTACACTAGCCTACAGCATTCTTGGATACGTCGACTCACCAACTTCGTGCCCGAGTTGCTTCGGTCCAGAGGTGGGAGCCCGTAAAAGAACCCGGCGATGTGGTGCCCTTCCGACGAGGGGATGAAGACCGGAGATTCCGCGGGGAGATCGGGACGACGACGAGAAGACCGAAGGACACGGATCGCTCGATATATCTCTCTACCCCTTCTCTAGTATGCTAGGAGTAGGTTAATGGCCCGATCCGGGTTTTTAGTGCGCGGTGGTGCCGGTTTACAAGTTTCATAAAAGTATCGTTTCCGCAATTTGGCCTCGGATTGACGGCCGGGGCGCCGCCGTGCACTTACACTTTCAAGATTATGGAGCGTGTTGGAGAAGTGGCTTATCGATTGGCATTACCACAATCTTTGGCGAATGTTCATGACATGTTTCATGTATCTCAACTCCGTAAGTATGTTCGAGATGAAACCCACGTACTAGATCATTCGGAGTTGACTGTTAGGGAGGATTTGACTTTTAAGGAACGACCGATGTCGATTGTTGATCGAAGAGAAAAGGTCCTCAAGAACAAGATTATCCCTCTCGTACTTGTTTCTTGGGGGAATCGCTCGCACGGAGAATCGACTTGGGAACGAGAAGATCAGATTCGACGGAAGTTTCCAGATCTATTCTTTTAGATTCATGTTTGTTTATCTTTTCTTGTTCCTAGAATTCCGAGGACGAAATTCTTTTTGTAGTTGGGTATAATGTAACACCCTAGTTCATTTATACCAGTTCTATTTTGAGGATTTCATTATTTATGGTATTTTCCAGATTTACTGTGTTTTGGGTGCGAATAGTGTATTTGACATGTGTATTTTCATCCGACCCGCTAGCTGGAAACCCGTCTTGATTCCTGTTTATGATTTATCCTGGCTTGTTTTGTGGATCCGTGCACTTTCATTTTTTTTATACTGCATACCGGCATTTATCTGGCATCTGCATATTTTTCGATATAACATTTAAAATCAAGAAAAATATTTTAAAAATATCTAGCATGGCCTACATGATACCCCTAACCCTGTCGTAGCATCCACACATCTTGTTCGCGTCCCGTTCAGCGAAACGGACTCGTTGGATGGCTACGTGCACGTGCGTGCATCCGTTCTTGATGGTATACTTTTCGTTACCCGGATATCCTATTTTAATTTTGGTCGACACGTATATTTTCTGTATTTTAAAACTGAATTTTTAGACCCGATCCGGCCGTGTTTTGGACTACTTTTGTTTTAGCCAAAATCTCAAAATATATAATATAAAATTCTTTTATATATTATACAGTTTTTATATATCGTTTATAACAAAATATATATTTTAATATTTTAAAAATCTTTTAAAATCTCACGGACTCTCTCTCTCTCTCTCTTCATTTCTCTCTCCTCTCGCAGTATGCGAGATCCCGTCACCTCCTTCTTCCCTACGCTCACCTCACTCCTTCATTTCTTTTCTTCTTCTTTTTGAAACCCCTGCACATCCCCGTGACGAGATCTCACCAAACCCAAACCCTAACTCTCGCCACCTCTACACTTCGTCGTCGTCTCCATCTTCTCTTTCTCTTTCTCGTCACCTCCTCTCTCTCTTCCCTTCAACCTCTCTCCTCTCCCGAGCGCCCGACGACGAGCCCACAACCCCACGCAACCATCTTCCCATTGCTGCACCTCGCCACCAACGACCTCACCGTCGCCTCCACGACCTCATTTGTCTTCTCTTCTCTCTCCTCTCTCCTCAGCGCCCTCAACCCCAACAGGAACCCTGCAACCGCAACCCTACTACCACCAAGAAACCTAACCGGCCTCACCTGCAGACCCATCGCCGGAGCTCTGATAACCCCGACGACCTCACACCATCATCACCGTCTCTATCTCCTCATACTCCTCTCTCTTACACCCTTCAAACCACAACCCTCTCTTCTTCTTCTTCTTCTCTTTTCTTTTCTTTCTTGATTTCTTGTTTCTTTTCCGGTGATCACCCGCCAGAGCCGTGCTCGGCGCTGACGATTCAGGCGATCCAGTGAACGTCCCCTACCTGCATGGTTATCCTCTTGCCTTGCCTGGACCCGTCCCGCGTGCCGTGTGTGCGTTGCAACGTTTACCCGACGTCGGATGTGCCGTACGCAACCGTCGTGTGTTCCGCTCAGGCAAGTTTATCTCGCTACATGCTATAATACTTATCTTGCATCCATATGAATACAAATATTACATGTTGATTGCATTATACATCCATATTAAAGTTTTACTGTTTTCGGATACCCGTATGCATCCATATCATCTATTATATATGTAGCTGCATCTACAGATCATATTAATTTATGTTATTGTTATAGTAACACCCCATGCTTAATAATGTGCATCCCACTTAGTCTTGGAGCTGTAAATGTAACCCCTGATTGATATTTGTGCATCCATACCATTAATTATATATCTAGTTGCATGTCATGTCACATTATTTCATATTATTGTTATACTAACACCCCATGCTTGATAATGTGCATCCTACATAGTCGTGGAACGGTAGTTATAACCTCTGATGGTTATTTGAGAATCCATGTCTTATAGTGTATCCATACCATTAATTCTGCATACCTAGTTGCATGCCATATTACATTAACTCATATTATTGTTACATTAGTACCCCATGCTTGATAATGTGCATCCTACATAGTTATGATTTAACCCTTGATAGTTAATTATGCATCCATACTTTTACCGTACATCCGTACTTTTACCCTGATTCAATACTTGCTATATTTTACTGTTGAGCACCCATTTGATACACTGTGCACTACTTGACCTGATACACCACTACTTGACATGTTACCTGATCGTGTTTCTAATGCCGACAATCCTAACATATTTTCCCGATGGACATATCCTATTGTCTGTATAGACAAAGTTGTACTTGCATGATCCTGTGTTGGCATTAGCTCCAGATTTATCAATACCTGACTTGAACACATAACCTTGGGGGTATGGGGAAATCAAAGGTGTAACCGAGTGTAACTTAAAAGGGTATTACTTGATCCGTGGTCTCGGGGGGTAACGGGACAGAGTCATTCGTGACTCTTACAGCTTGATCCGTGGTCCTGGGGGGTAACGAGACAGAACCATTCTTAGTTTACATATCTTGATCCGTGGTCTCGGGGGATAACGGGACATATTCTTTGAGTTACCTGAGGAGTACATAAATTGATTTTGAATAAATTTAGAATAGAAAACCCATTAGCACAGTTTAGATTATTTACCGCATTTCACCCACACGTATACACTTCACTGTTCATATCCTTGTTACTGTTATACGCTCATTACTGTTACTACTCATGTATGCATATCTTATTACCTCCTAATTATATTTTATTGTTTGATATTATGACGCATTGACGTCTAGGTTTTGCATGGCCCAGATCCTCTATCTCTGTCGTAGGTCGTTCAGGAGTATTTCAGCCAATAGGCCGAGCAGTGAGGATCCTGTTAGTAGCTAGTTAGTTTAGTTTTATTTTCGTACTTTCATTCCTGATGTGAGCTCGTATTTTAGGACGTATTTTCCAGATGTTATTGTTATTTGGATTTATTGCTTCCGCATATTATTTCTTGACTCGTTTATTTTGTCATATGGACATTTACTAGATAGTTTATTCTATTTCTACTGTTCTTGATATCTTATAGACAGCCGTAATGTGACTGTGGAGAGATGTTTCCAAGCCACAGGTAGCATGGTTGGCTCTGTCGCGTGCCGATCTTAGAGCATTCTGGGAAGCGGGACATGACAAAATCCTATCGTGCACCTAGACGATTTGTCTATGACATGCCTTCCATACGAGAGAGGCATAAGGGTCATCCTCAAACCCACATATTATGCGCCCGAGATGCAGGAATACTTTAAAAGGTGTGGATGCCGTTTATATCAAACGGAGTCTGAAGCAAAGTTTTATGAAAGGCTATGGCATCCGCCTCAGGTTCAAGCACTCATCGATAGACAAATTCCAGATAGACGGGGCATAGGTTTCATTCAGCCTGATGCCAAAGTATGCTATATGATCCATATTGGTGAAGCCGGCGAAGAGTCAAATGATGAAGACGAGCTAGCTGAGCCAGAACAAGCCCCTGTTCAGACCATAATATTGCATTTATCATTCCCCTATTTCTTATTTTTTTATAAATAAACAGGTACTCTTGACGCACGTTTGTTGCATATTACAGGATACAGGTTTCTGGAGCAAGTACAGTGAAAAAGACACAAAACAGCAGAAAAAGGGACTTTTGACCAACTATTAGACGGATCCTAGTCTAGCCTAGATGAAGAACAATGCAAGGTCCAAAATGTTAAAGCAAATGGTCAAAAGATACTTACAAGTGTTCACTGAGACATCTGGAGGAAAACCAGAAGCCCAAAAGAGAAAATACACATAGAAACAGGAAGTCAAGAAGCCCAGAAGAAAGCCTACAAAAGATCAGAACCCAACTCCCTTTATTGGCCGCGGAACCGCGGCCAAACCCTACCTGGAGCCGCGGTTCCGCGGCCATCAAGCGCCCGTGTCGGTGAAGATTTTCTGAGGCGGCGCGACGGTTCAGATGTGAGGATTTTTCGTGGGCAAATCTGTAATTGCGCATGTACGAGAGCCTGTAGCCCTAGGTTTTCTATTTTCCTATAAATTGTAGTTTTAGATCTGTAAAATGTTATGCCTCTTTTCAATAAATAAAATTCAGAAATTCTGGAAGTGACATTCAGATCTGTTCTTTATCGCTTGGAGGGAGCCATCACCATTAGTAAGTATTTTATTTCTGTTCTTTTAATTTAATGTTATTTCATCCCCTAATGAGCGAGTAGTCTCCTCGCTTATTAGGGTTAGTCTTAGGGAAAGGGTTGAGAGATGAGATCTCTCACCCCTTTCAATGCCTAACCCATTAAGAACTCCATGCATGCGCGCACAACCGCTCCCTGCGGCACCCTACCCCTCGAGGTAACGGTGAACCGCAGTATAAAGGGCCGGTTGCGCGCGTTTTCCATGGGGGTTAGGGTAATTAACGATAAAGGAAGGATACGAATCTAGAGGAAGAAAACATCTTCCCAAAAGAGTCGTATCCACTTTATCGATAATTACTATAACACCTAATGGATCTAAAATACGGCATTGAAAGCAGTGAGGAAACCTCAATCTCCAAAACTTCCTCTAAGCCTAACCCTAGCAAGAATTTAAATTAGATTAATTAAGTTTTAGATCTAGATTTTTATAAAACCAAAACGACAAATAGAATCAACTCGTTAAAACACATAAAAGGAATTTACCCGTCTCTGTGGATCGACCCGTACTCACCGGCTAGCTGCGAAGCGACGCCGTTCTGATTGCGGTAAAATACAAGTTTTTGACACTAATCAAATGGCGCCGTTGCCGGGGACGGCGTAATCTTTCTTTTTGTGAATTTTCGGGGTGATATAAATTTTAAAAATTATAAAAATCTGAAAATATAAAAAATTATAAAAAAAATAATCAAATTTGATCTGTTTGAAGGGTATATCTTTTGGATCTTGCAGGAACAGCGAAGAATCAAGGATCTGGAAATTCACAGAGGGCAAAATAAAACATATCATATCATAACAGAGAGGGAACATCACAACAGAGCCACAGAAATTTTTCCAGAGCACGATCCCATCAGACGGCCGTGCTTCCGCCGCAAAATAGGCCTATATACCGCGGATCCGCGCTCTGGCTGCCACGTCAGCGCACCAAATTTTCTGGTTTGATCTCTCTCTCTCTCCTCTGTAATCTCCCATATATCTCTCTGTAAAAAGTTTTCTGCAGGATTTCTTTGCGTAAAGAGTCTTTCTCCCCCTTCTAAATAACAGATTTCTGCAGGTTTCTTTGCGCCGCGCTAAAAAATTTTGAATGCAAGTGAAATTTTATTTGTTTTGCATAATTTAACCGGACTCTAAGGGGCTAATTGACCAAACTCAGATTGGGTGGGGATTTCATCACCCTTCCCAGGACCCCAGAAAACACCTAAACATTTTGCATCGACCACCTTTAATTAAAAAAAAGATTAGACTCAGACCTAAGGACAGCGAGCTCAATAGGAAAAGGACTAGGGTAGGCATCGGCCGTTTATCCTAACCGACATTGCGGTGTCTAGGCTAGTGGTTATTAATTAGGCCCACTGTAGTGGTGGTACCTTCCCACTTACCTGGCCGTATTTGTCCGTGAAGAGGCGGTTTGAGGTCTATTTCTAGCCCTAGTTAGGAGCTGTCTAGTAGACCTAGGCAACCCTAGATCTAGGTCTGATTGTGCATGTGTGGTTGACACATTGGTGTCACGAGTCCCGTTTCTAAAACATTTTTGCAAAACTCGCACATAAATAAAGAAAAAGAAAAATCTTTTAAAAACTTGCAACTTGCCGCTAAAGAAAACTTGAAAAACTCACTTCCACCACTTCTTCTCACTGACGTTATCTTACCCCCACATTCTGTTTTTCTCTTTTTTCTGACTGCACTACCCTTTAGTGTATGTCATCTTGGACTAGGGATACTAACGCCCGATTAGTCCGTGTTTCGTTGGTACCGACCAACGAACCCTTCGACGAACCCTTCGTCGACATTCCTTCCATCTCCTTACCTCCATCCTCAAATTCTTTCGAAGGTATGTCGGGACACGACCCCAACTATACCTTACCGACGGGAATGATTCCACCTCCGCCAGGTGCGAATAACCCGAATCTTCCGCCTGTTGTAGCGCCCGCACGAGTCGCGCTCCAGGATCTCTTCTACCCCGTCCGCACGTCTTTACCTACATGTCTTTCACCCCCACCGGCGAATGGGGATAATTTTGAAATAAAACCACATTTCATCAATATGCTGCCTAAGTTTCATGGTTTGGAATCCGAAGATGCATATATTTTCATTAATAAATTCCAAAACGTTTGCAGCATGATGAAGACAACCCAATTAAGTGATGACGCAATAAGGTTAAGGGTCATTCCTTTTACCTTATGTGACCTAGCCGAGAAGTGGCTATATAGCACCGCATCACACTCCATTAGAAATTGGGATGAGTTTGTAAGAGCTTTTCTAAAAAAATTCTATCCTCACCATAAAACTGCTAAAATCCGAAACGAGATTATACAATTTTCACAGCTTCCTTCCGAACCATTTTGGAAGTGCTTCGAGAGATTTAAAGACCTACTCGTTCAATGTCCTCATCATGGGATAGAAAATTGGCAACTTTGCCAAACATTATACGAGGGATTGAACGCAGCAACGAAGCAGTTGCTAGAAACAATATATCAAGGTCATTTTCTCTCCAAGTCTAGCGACGAAGCTTGGCAGTTTCTTGAGGACCTAAGTGAGCAAACAATTCAATGGGAGAGTACCAAGACCACATCATCTTCTTCTAGTGGTCAATCTAGGGCAGGCATACATCAAATAGATATGTCGATAGTTATGAAGGCCGAGATGGCCTCACTTATGAAAAAGCTAGAAGCCATTGAGACCAAAATCTCATCGACTTCTCCTGCCCCAACTCTACCCACACGAACTGTTTGTGCTTGTTGTTCTAACCCATCGCATTTAACCGAAGAGTGTCCTTATAATGCACCTATTCAAGGACAGGATCAAGTCAATGCTGCATTTCAGCAACGACAAAGAAATGATCCTTACTCTTCGACATACAATCAGGGGTGGAGGAGTCACCCGAATTTCGCTTGGAACCAAAATCAACAAGTCCAAGGGAACAATAATTTTCAAAGACCTCCTCCACAACAACAACAAGCACCCTTACAAACTCAAAACCAGCAACCTTTCCAACAACAACCTTATACAAATCAAACGAACAATTTGGTTCAACCTAATGATGATAAGGTTAGCTCGCTCGAGAAAAGTCTTGAAGCATTTCTCAAGCAAACTACAGAATCCGCAGCAAGATTTGAAAGTTATGTGCAATCTTTAATGAATAACAATGCCTCACACGATCAAAGTATCAAATCTATTGAGGCACAAATTGCACAATTAACTGCTGCGTTGAGCGAGAGAGAAAAGGGAAAGCTTCCATCTCAACCAATGCCCAATCCCGGTCACGCACAAAACGCATATCACAATCACAATGTAAATGCGGTGACCACGTTGAGATCCGGAAGAGAGTTGCAAAATAATGTGGAAACTAGCGACATCCCCGCCGGTGGTTCTTCTTCCCCTTCTTCATTTTCTTCACTTCCTTCTTCACCTTTTTCTTTAGAGCCTATTCTCCACCCTTCACACAGCTCTACCTCTTCTGACTCGAACGGACCCATTTCTAACAACACGAACACATCCACACTGGGATCCGTTCCTATTCCACATTCTACTCCACAGACTTTTGACTCAACAAATTTTCAGAATGCACCATTTCCAAACAGGTTGAGTCCTAATAAACCAAATACACAAGTGGAGAAGATTGTGGAGATCTTTAAGCAGGTTAGCATAAATATACCTCTCTTGGATGCTATCCAACAAGTCCCTTCATACGCGAAAATCTTAAAGGGCTTGTGCACCTCGAAGAGAAAGGCATCACAAGTGCCCAAGAAAGTGCTAGTGGCTAGTGCAGTGAGCAATGCTATTAACCACCATCAAACCTTACCCCCAAAAACGAAAGGACCCCGGCTGTCCTACGATTTCAATTACAATTGGGGATAAGAAAATTAATCAAGCACTTTTAGATCTTGGGGCTAGTGTTAACCTGATTCCCTACTCCGTGTACGAACAATTAGGGGTTGGAGAGTTGAAACCCACTCGTTGCACTCTCCAAATGGCTGATCGATCAATCACCTATCCAAGGAGTCAACTAGAGGATGTGTTGATCAAAGTTGGGGAGTTCATATTCCCCGTTGATTTTATCGTTATGGATACACAACCTGTTGCCAACCCAATAAACCAAATTCCGGTGATTCTTGGTCTACCATTTTTGGCCACTTCCAATGCCGTGATAAATTGTCGCAATGGCTCCATGACTCTATCCTTCGGGAAGAGGTCTAGTGAGTTCAATATTTATAAGATGGGAAGTCTGCCCCCCGTACCTAAAAATAATACACGAGAAGTTTGCTCTATTCACGAAATCACGCAGGAGGACTGCCAGCTTGAAAGATTTCTATTTGATGAAAACGGTTTTGACGCCACTAGTGCGTCCCTCCTTGAGCCTACTACCGTTAACACAACCGATGTTGATTATGAATGTTTCACTTTTTTGGATGATGACGACTCACAGCCCGAATATGAGTCGTTTGAATTTTTGGATGAGTCAGTCGAACCATCTGAATCGGTTGTTTGCAGTGATTTCGAACCTGTGTTAGAGTCCTTTGAGTTCGAGGTAGATTCCGCAATGGTTCTTTCGCCTCAGAAATTCGAACTCATGCCCTTGCCGTCTCACCGTAGATATGCTTACATAGGTGAGAATGAGACTTTTCCCATTATCACATCAGCCTCTCTAGCCTTCGAGCAAGAGAAGGCTATTTTAAAAGTCTTACAAGATAGGCGGCAAGTTTTCAGTTGGACTATGGCGGACATCGAGGAGATAAGTTCCCTCATAAGTGAATATCATACACAATTGATGGATGATGCCATGTCAATAGAGGACCCACAGGAACATCTTGGGGGTATTGTGGTGAGTCAACTTCCTCCCTTAGAAGTTGAAATACCCCCATTTCTTTTAATAAGGTACGAGAATGCCAACACTCCACTGAATGCTGATCATTTACATTCTCGTTTCGATGCATCACCATCACCTGTATATTTACCTCCACACCTCCCATACCACTACTTCTATCTTCCCCAATTTTTTGCGGACCACCACAACTTATTTTTTCACCCACCAATATTCTTTACTGATAAATTTTTCAAATGGTTGGTGTTGACTTTTGGCCTATGCAAAGTTGGGCAGTATTGTCTAACATAGTTTAATTGAAGTTTGGGGGAGGGTCTTTTTGTATATATTTTTGTTTTTCTTAACAATAAAAAAATTGCATTTATAAATAAACAGGGGAGTGCCGGTATTTTGACCCTCTTGGTTTAGCATGACAGTGAGGACACTGTCAAGTTCAAGTTTGGGGGTATGCTCGGTACGTCTTCTTCCTTCGCATTCATTTGTACATATTTTTGCATTTGCATATTTATTTGAAAACCCATAAAAATTTGAAAAATTTCAAAAATTATAAAAATTATTGTATTCAATTTTGGCTAATTGACTTGAGATTGACAAATAGGTCAACTAGCTAGGAACAACTAGATCTTAGACTTAGTAAATTAAAAACCCTAAAAATAACCTTCCTTAAAGTTTAACAGTAGAAAGTATATGCCTTGTAGTTTATTTAGAAATAGGCAAATTTTGGGTTCACTTCATGGGCTAAGTCAAAATGAGGGAAGAGTATTGATGTTCTAATTAAAGTATAAGTTTGAAAAATAGCTCCTAGCTTAAGTCTAGAATCTGAAAACGTATACCCTACAATTTTCACAATCACGCACCTTGAAACTTGGAATAGTAGAAGAGACCTTGAAAGGCTCTTGTCTAAAGTCCTTAGTATGAAAAAGTGTGAATTAAAAAAAAAATGGACACTGGTTTTTTGTGATTACTTAAGGCTGCAAAAATAGAAAAATACTTAGCGAGGGTGCTTCATCACCTAGTGCCTTAGACCAACTGGTTTGGGAGTCACTGCTAAAGTCTTGGGTGTTGTAAAGACTAGGAAGTATGCTTTAAAGTGCAAACGCATTTTGTAATCGGTCGTTGGTACCTCAAGAAGTATTAACGGTCGCATGAAGGATGTGTAAGCAAATTTCATTTAAATTCACCACTAATTAGTACTTTGGACAACGGACAAGGGGTTGATTGCTTAATTTGAATTTCCAAGTGTAGGGATGACTTATACACACACGTAGGGGTATGTGATTGGAATTTAGATGAGAGAAAGGAATGAAAAATAGAACTTGTATCTTTAATAGAGTTGATAGAAATTCCTAAGTGGAGATGAAACCCTAGAAGGAAAACTTAAGAAATGCCGAAAGCTAAGTAAGTCTATAAGATATATATAATCTTAAGTTAAATGATGAGGAAGTGTGAAGAATATGGGTGGATAATTTACAAGTAGAAGATAATAGAATTCCTTATTAGAAAACCTAATTGGAAAACAAAAGTCAATGGGCCGAGTTGATAGGATTTTGTGGGTAGTATCCGCTGAAAACCCTCAGGAGACAACACTCCTCCTACTAGGGACACCTAGAGGTTTAACGGCTTGTTGCACGTGCTCAGTGCAATCGCGTTTCCCTGCGAAAGTGCGGTTAGGATTTTTTTTAGAGAATAAAATAATAAGTTTGCTCGAGGACGAGCAAAAGGTAAGTTTGGGGGTATTTGTTCAGACCATAATATTGCATTTATCATTCCCCTATTTCTTATTTTTTTTATAAATAAACAGGTACTCTTGACGCACGTTTGTTGCATATTACAGGATACAGGTTTCTGGAGCAAGTACAGTGAAAAAGACACAAAACAGCAGAAAAAGGGACTTTTGACCAACTATTAGACGGATCCTAGTCTAGCCTAGATGAAGAACAATGCAAGGTCCAAAATGTTAAAGCAAACGGTCAAAAGATACTTACAAGTGTTCACTGAGACATCTGGAGGAAAACCAGAAGCCCAAAAGAGAAAATACACATAGAAACAGGAAGTCAAGAAGCCCAGAAGAAAGCCCACAAAAGATCAGAACCCAACTCCCTTTATTGGCCGCGGAACCGCGGCCAAACCCTACCTGGAGCCGCGGTTCCGCGGCCATCAAGCGCCCGTGTCGGTGAAGATTTTCTGAGGCGGCGCGACGGTTCAGATGTGAGGATTTTTCGTGGGCAAATCTGTAATTGCGCATGTACGAGAGCCTGTAGCCCTAGGTTTTCTATTTTCCTATAAATTGTAGTTTTAGATCTGTAAAATGTTATGCCTCTTTTCAATAAATAAAATTCAGAAATTCTGGAAGTGACATTCAGATCTGTTCTTTATCGCTTGGAGGGAGCCATCACCATTAGTAAGTATTTTATTTCTGTTCTTTTAATTTAATGTTATTTCATCCCCTAATGAGCGAGTAGTCTCCTCGCTTGTTAGGGTTAACCTTAGGGAAAGGGTTGAGAGATGAGATCTCTCACCCCTTTCAATGCCTAACCCATTAAGAACTCCATGCATGCGCGCACAACCGCTCCCTGCGGCACCCTACCTCTCGAGGTAACGGTGAACCGCAGTATAAAGGGCCGGTTGCGCGCGTTTTCCATGGGGGTTAGGGTAATTAACGATAAAGGAAGGATACGAATCTAGAGGAAGAAAACATCTTCCCAAAAGAGTCGTATCCACTTTATCGATAATTACTATAACACCTAATGGATCTAAAATACGGCATTGAAAGCAGTGAGGAAACCTCAATCTCCAAAACTTCCTCTAAGCCTAACCCTAGCAAGAATTTAAATTAGATTAATTAAGTTTTAGATCTAGATTTTTATAAAACCAAAACGACAAATAGAATCAACTCGTTAAAACACATAAAAGGAATTTACCCGTCTCTGTGGATCGACCCGTACTCACCGGCTAGCTGCGAAGCGACGCCGTTCTGATTGCGGTAAAATACAAGTTTTTGACACTAATCAGCCCCTTAAGAGCTCAAAGATGGCGGACAAGCAACCTTCGATGAGCTAACCGAGATCGATTTGGGAACGCCTGATAATCCAAGGCCGACCTACATCAACTCACTCTTGTCAGAGGAAATGAAAGTGCAGATAATTGTCCTGCTACATGAGTTCGCCGACTGTTTCGCATGGACGTACAAAGAAATGCCTGGTCTTTACCCTGAAGTGGCCATGCATAAGCTGGCTATATCTCCTGATCCTAAGCCATTCAATCAAGCCCCACGAAGAATGAGAAGGGAACTGGAAGAAAAGGTCATCGAGGAAACCAAGAAACTCATCGATGCCGACTTCATCAGGGAAGAGAAATACGCAGACTGGATTGCATGCATTGTCCCAGTAAAGAAGGAAAATGGGCAGATCTGGGTTTGTGTCGATTTCAGGGACCTTAACAAGGCATGCCCTAAAGATGATTTTCCGCTTCCGGTCATGGAAATGATGGTCGATGACACACCAAATTACGAGTTGTTCACCTTCATGGACGGTTCATCTGGGTACAATTAGATAAAAATGTCGCCTGAGGATGAGAGGCATACAACATTTCGAACCCCGATCGGCATATACTGTTACAAAATGATACCGTTCGGACTGAAGAACACAGGTGCTACATATCAAAGGGCAATGACCAATATCTTTGATGACCTAATCCATAAAGTCGTCGAATGTTATGTTGATGATCTGGTCGTCAAGAATAAAGCCAAGGCCGATCACATCCAAGATCTTAGGACTGTTCTCATAAGACTGAGGGAATACGATCTGAAGATGAATCCTCTAAAGTGCGCTTTTGGCGTGTCATCGGGAAAATTCCCGGGCTTCATAGTCCGACATCAAAGGATCGAGGTTGACCCATCCAAGATAAAGGTCATCATGGAGATGCCCCCTCCGAATAATCTGACGCAGCTAAGATCCTTTCAGGGCAAACTTGCATACATACGAAGGTTTATCTCAAGCCTATCGGGGAGATGCCGGCCTTTCTCAAAGCTCATGAAGAAAGGAGCTCCTTTTGTCTGGGATGCCGAATGTCAAGAAGCGTTCGAAAGCATCAAACGGTACCTGTTGCACCCTCCGGTGCTTGCTGCTCCTATTTCAAATAAATCATTGATTCTCTATACTGCCGCACTAGATGAGTCACTCGGTGCGCTCATTGCCCAGAACAATGAGGAGGGAAAAGAAAATGCCCTCTACTACCTCAGTAGAACTTTAGTCGGGGCGGAACACAACTATTCCCCGATCGAAAAGTAATGCATGGATCTGATGTTCGCTGTGAAGAAGCTGAGGCACTATCTGCTTCCTCATCGGGTTATTTTGATCTCCAAGGTCGACCCGTTCAAACACTTAATGACCAAGGCAAGCCTAGCTGGAAGAATGGTAAGATGGGTTGTCATGCTACTTGAGTTTTACATAGTTTATACTCTTCATAAAGCAGTAAAAGAGCAAGCTCTTGCGGACTTTCTCGCTGCTCATCCCATACCAGAAGGGTCACCGCTCAATTGCGAGTTACTCGGCGAACAAGTGCTGCACCTCGAGAATGACGAGCCATGTTGGGAGCTCTATTTCGATGGGGCCTCATCAATAAGGAGCTCTAGCAAATCAAACATCCCACAGATAAAAGCAGGGATAGGATTGGTGTTCATCATGCCATCGGGAGAAGCACTACGACGTTCTTTTGCCCTCACCAAGCCTCGCACAAACAATGAGGCTGAGTACGAAGCTCTGATAGCTGGTCTGGAGCTTGCCAGAGAAATGGAAATCCTACGGCTATGAATCTACAGTGATAGCCAGCTTTTCTTCAACCAAGTAAGCGGTGACTATAAGATATACAAACCCGAGTTAGCTCGGTACAGAAGCCGGGTGGTGGAACTCATGAAACAGTTCACCCACATTGAACTAATGAGAGTTCGTAAGGCGTTGAATGGAAAAACTGAAGTACTCGCTCGGTTAGCCAAGGAGCTGGCTGATCCTGACATGGATGAAATTCTGATCACAGTCAGAAGCTGGCAAATTCTATCCCCAGTCTCTTTACGAGAAGAGGAAAGCGCGGAACAAAAGAGCAGACCTGTCAAAGAAGTTCTGATCATTCAAGAGGAGCCCGATTGGAGAGAGCCCTTCATAGAGTACCTCCAATACGATAAGCTTCCTGAAGAAAAATCTGCGAGGGTTCAGTTGAAGAAGAGAGCTCTCCGATACGTGTTTGTAAATAATACGCTATATCACAGATCATATGACCAATTCTGGCTCAGATGTCTGTCATCGGCCGAAGCCCAAAAAGTCATGAGAGAAGTTCACTCAGGCGTCTGCGGAGCTCACCAATCCGGCCCCAAAATGCAGCTTCAAATCAAACGGCTTGGATATTACTAGCCTACCATGATAAGGGACTGTGAAGAGCGTGCAAAAAAGTGCTATCTCTTCCAAATTCACGGTGATTTCATTCATAAGCATCCCAATCCATTGCATCCTACGGTGGCGTCATGGCCCTTCGAAGTTTGGGCACCGACATAGTTAGCCCAGTCGACCCTCCATCCAAAGGCCGCCGGTTCATATTGGCCGCAACTGATTACTTCTCCAGATGGGCTGAAACTGTCCCGTTAAAAGAAGTCAAGGCAGAAAATATTCTAACATTCTTCCGGCATAATATCCTATACCGGTACACCAAGAAGAATCATATCTGACAACGGCCCTTCTTTCAAGAGCTTCAAAGTCTCAAGATTCGCTACTTAACACAAGATAGACTGGAGATATTCCCCCATCTATAATCTAAGAGCCAATGTGCTAGCCGAAACCTTCAATAAAACTCTATGCAAGCTCTTGAGGAAAAATGCCTTAGCCAATAAACGAGACTGGGATTTGAAGCTCCACGAGGCGTTGTGGGCATATCGTACCACATACCATACTCCAACTCAATCCACTCCATACTTATTATTCTTCGGAGTGGAGGCGATCCTCCCCCTCGAAATCGAAGTTCCAAGCTTAAGAATGGTCATCTAGCAAGAGTTGACGGAAGAGGAAAGCGTGCTTCTTCGGCTCGAAGAGCTTGACGCCCTCGAAGAAAAGAGGCTCGCGGTGCAGTAAAATCTGGAGCTATACCGAGCCCAAATGTCACGGGCCTATAACAAGATGACCCGTCTCCGCGCTTTCAAGAAAGGAGAATTGGTGTTGGTCCTCAAAAGGCCGATTATCAATCGACATGCCAAAGGGAAATTCGAGCCAAACTGGGAAGGACCATACGTCATCGAGAAAGTGTTCGACGTAAGATCCTACCAACTAATAAGTGCCGAGGGAGAAAGGCCCATGACACCCATCAATGGACGATATCTCAAGAAATACTATGCATGAATGCTCCAAGTCGTAGGCGAATTGAGCACACCGGCCCTATGGATTGGATCATACATCCTGTAAAACCGTATACAATCCACGGGCATAAACGACCCATATCTCTCCAAGTATTACCGGCGAGACTACTTTTAAAGTCCCATCGGCGATGAAGCAAAAAAAACGGTATATCCAAAAGCGAAACGGGAACGGATGAAAACCCGAAAGGGCTCCGTGAGTAAAGACAGCAGGACTGCCGGCGATTTTGTGAAAACCCGAAAGGGCGCAAACTCGTGAAAAGAGATAAAATACACTTGCAAAGTCCTCTCGACCTTGTGAGGAGAAAATCCCTGCGTGAGATCCTTACGACTCACAAAGGAGCAACACAGTTAGGAATCCTCACGATTCCTAAGGAGAACATACACCTACGAGATTCTCTCGACTCGTAGGGAGAAAATGCTTTTATGAGACCCTTACGGCTCATAAAATTGAAAAGCCTTAGGTGATAGGGATCTGAACCTATCTCCTGAGCCATCGCTCCCCAACGGGAAATGGCAAATGATGAGTCACTCCTGGCGTTACGCTTCAGTGTTAGCGGTGCTGATGCTGACCCAAAACCCAAATCCTAATTCTTCCCAAACGGTGAATGATGAGTCGCTCCCGGTACCATATTCCAGTGCAGTGATGCAGACGCCAACCAAAATCCAAATTCTCCCAGCCCTACGACCAGTCCCCAAATTGACTACTATATACAATCCACAGGCTCAAATAATTCTCATCACACCTAGGCCCCATGGCAATCACAAGCCTCGCGGTCGGTCTCCGCCATCGGAATTATGCACCATTTGGGAAGACCCACTTATGTGTCCTCACGATACATGGGGAGAACAAAACTTACGAGATCCTCCCGACTCATAAGAAAACACCTTCGTGGGATCCTTACGACTTAAAAAGGAAAAACACACTTGGGGGTCCTCACGACTCCTAAGGAGAAAATACACCTACGGGATCCTTTTGACTCGTAGGGAGAAAATGCTTTTATGGAACCCTTACGACTCATAAAATTCAAAAAGCCTTAGGTGATAGGGACCTAAACCGGTCTCCTAAGCCATCGTTCCCCTAGTAGGTAAAGGCAAATGATGAATTTCTCCTGGCACCTGTGCTTCAGTGTTAGCAACGTTGATGCTAACCCCAATCCTAAAATTCTAAACTTTCAACCCAATAGACCCCTACGTCGTTAAATTGGGAACAGATGACCTCTAAGTCGTAAAACTGGGAACAAATGACCCCTAAGTCGTTAAACTGGGAACAAGGGAAATTCCCTCATGGCAAATGATGATTTGCTCCTGGTACCATATTCCGGTGTAGCGGTGCTAATGTCAACCAAAATCACATCAAGTCAGCAGGACAACCAACGACCCCCTGGCGGAATCAAACTCCACCTCGGAAACAAGTTGAATCCCGACACCGCAGAAAGCGGGGCAAGTCAATTTCAACCTCGACATCGCAGAAAGCGGAGCAAGTCAAATCCAAACCCGATACCGCAAGAAGCGGAGCAAGTCAAATCAAGTCATCGACCGTCCAAGTCGCAAAAAGGGCAGCACTGACCATCCAAGTCGCAAAAAGGGAAGCACCGACCGTCCACGTCGCTAAAAGGGCAGCACCGACCGTCCAAGTCGCAAAAATGACAACATCGACCGTCCAAGTCACAAAAAGGGCAGCATCGACCGTGCAAGTCGCAAAAATGGCAGCTCCGACCGTCCAAGTCGCTAAAATGGCAGCATCGACCGTCCAAGTTTCTAAAAGGGCAGCATCGACCGTCTAAGTCGCAAAAAGGGCAGTATCGACCATCCAAATCGCAAAAAGGGAAGCAACAACTGTCCAAGTCGCAAAAAGGGCAGCACCGGTCTTCCAAGTCGCAAAAAGGGAAGAACCGACCGTCCAAGTCGCTAAAATGGCAGCACCGACCATCCACGTCACTAAAATGGCAGAACCGACCATCCACGTCACAAAAATGGCAGCACCGACCATCCACGTCGCAAAAAGGTCAGCATCGACCTCCACGTCATCAAAACGAGAACCAGATCAAATCAACCTCCATGCGAAAGAAGATCCATCAATTTCATGCACACAACCCACATATGTGGTATGCATTTATTGATGGGGGAAATTTGTTGGGATCAAAATTTATACTCCGGTTGACCAAGTCAAAATGAAAGTCAACCCCAAGCTAAGTGGGCCCATGCCCAGGTCAGAACCGAGCATGGAAGGGACTGGCCCCATGACAAAAGGAATGAAGCCATAAATTATTTTTAAGGTAATTCTTTTTTTTAGAAATAAATGTATGTAAATGGGCAGAAAGTCAAAATTTTGTAAACCCCATGGTTTATGTGCAAAAAGAAACAAGCATATAAGGCATGAGGTTGCACAAGCGTCATTTGGCAAATCACAAGGGGCTATATATAAAGTGTGTAGCCTATAATGGCAAACATGATGAAAACATCTATGAAAAAATTTTCCATTCTAAAAAATTCTACGGTTTGTGCCTCCTTCTCCTTTCTCAAGGTTCTAAAACCTTCCCCTTTCTAAATTAAATCAAGAGTTTAACTCTTCCCTTTTCTAAAAAGAAATAGTTTTTCACCACAAAATCCTTGAAGGGGAGCTCGGATTTTCAATCAGATCTCGAAAAGGGGAGACTTTTAAGTCTCACCCCTTTTCTCCAAGATCTAGCCGATCAAGAGGAGGAAGAAGGAGACTCATCTCCAAAAATCCAGCTTTGGACAAATCCAAGGCTCAAAAGAAGCTCCACGGCTAAAGAGAGAAGAGAGGGGTCCCCTTTGATCACCTTTGAAGATCTTTGGGGAGTTCAACTCCAAGACCCAAATCCTCAAAAGAGTTTAACTCCTATTCCAGATCATTTAGGAGTTTAACTCCAAATCTAAATCTTTTGGAGTTTAACTCCATTCCAAATCCCTTGGGAGTTCAACTTCTAGCCCAAGGGCTAAGCCCCTTTTACGCTGGTGTTTCCAGCGCCCGCGTGCTACGCACGTGACCTGCGGGCGCCTAGCGCCCGCGCCGCGCACGTGACCCGCGGGCGCCAAGTGCCCATGCGCCAGGCACATGACCCGTGGGCGCCCAGTGCCTACGTGCCATGCACACGTCTTTAAGACGCTCCTCACACCTCATTTTTCATACACTCTACACTCAAAACACGTCTCCTGCTAGGAAAATTTTTCTAACGGGGCGCTGCCCCGCATCCCGTAAGGGGGCTGCTAGCCCCTTGACTCCCAGCCCGCTATCCGGGTAGCGGGACCCCCATAAACTCTGTGAGGCCCCCGATATATCCAAAACCCTTTCAAAACACAACACACGCACACAGCACATTGAGTTCGCATGATCAGTTTGACCCGTCAATCGGAGGTTCCCTCGCTCCAAAAGTGAGGGGTAATTAACGGCAGCTTAGTCCGCGGCCGCCGGAGATTCGAATACCCACAATCAATAAACCCCCGCCTATCCTAGACAGGGGGAATCTGTAGTACGCGTGACAAGCGTGTGCGTATTCCCATCTCAATGGGGTGACGAAAACACCCTACACCGTGTATGTCTACCTAGTAGTTCTTTCTCCACATAACTCTAGCCAGCTGGATTGTCTTGTCCTTCAAGGTTTCATCCTTCTAGTATCCCGACCGGTTGCTGCTCGTAGGTTACGCCAACCCTTCCACGATCTCGAAACGATCAAAAGTATGGCTGGGTCGCCAACATACCCTCTTAACTGTGAGATATAAAAGCATTATGCACGCCGTCCAAAGAAAATAGCTAAAACTAGGCTATACATAAACCCACCGTCTCCTTCCAAGATATTAAACGGCCGATGAGTCGTGGGACGAGCTTTCTGCGCTTTTTTCATTGTATCACCATCTCAACTTTTTCTACAATCATCTCAATCTTACAATTTCTCCATCTTCAAGATCGTCCTAACCGATCGGCACTTCTCCCATATAAAACTTGACCCTTTTCATCCGCTTCATGTGTTTTGACCATCCGCGTCCACACGTTCTTCTTATAGTAGTGTCTCTATATCTTCAAGATGAACATCACAATCACCAGTTCTAGATCTGGACATGATAGTTGCGTCCATAAGTCTTTAGTTGTCTTGACGCATATGCAACCATATCGCTGTGCTGATACATCGCACCACCAAGTCCCTTCCACGAAAAATCGTAATTGATGTTAAAACTTCCGGGTCTGTTAGGAATGGAAAGATTAAGCGCGGTAGTTATGATCTACCCTCCTTAGAATAATTTCATATTTGAAATTTACAAAGGAGTAGCCACTACTAGGCACGGAAATCAGTAACGCTGCCAGGAATCCTCTTTGCTGCATGTGTCGCTCCCGAGAGTTGGTGTATCACTTGATGCATAGAAAGTCTCTGATGTGTTTAGGTATATAGAATCGGAAAATGTAAAATCAGTAGTTGCTTCCGGATAGAAAAGTTTGGAAGTTGAGGGAAGGTTGTGAATCGATGGAAAACTTGATAGATATATCATAAAAGCAACTAGTCAAATTACAGAAACTAGAGGAATTAGGGTGAGTCTAACTAAGATTTGTATCGAAGGATAAATAAGTATGGTATCAAAAAGGAAGGTTAAAAAGAAAAGAGTACCTCTGCTGTCTTGCCACGTGGCATCAGCCTTCTTGGAAATCATGATGAAGGTCTGGCGTTTGGGTCCATTCCGCTGCGCTTGCTGAAAAACATGTTCCTGTGATGTCAAGGGTGGTCCTTTTGGTGACGCCCCTTGACCGGTTGGTTTAGTGGCGGAAAGTGGTCGGTTTCCCTGTAGTGGTGCACCATAGTTAGCCGGCTTGTTGACGAAGCCTAATTGTCTCCCTCTCTAAGGACAATTCTCAATAGCATGATCCGGAGACCCACAGACTACGCAGAGTTTGTTTAAAATGTAAAAGTCTCTCATGTAATGTCCGGCTCTACCGCAATGGCTGCATATGACTGCTGGTTTTCTGGATATAGTTGGTCCTGCTGGTTGTTCCCTCATGGGAACTGAATAAAACATATAAATAAAGCAGCAAGCAAAACCCCCAAATGGAGCATCACGTGCCCACACGTGACCGGGCCTCACGTGCAGACACGTGACCTTTTATGGGCCAAATCTATCTGCACCTGAATGCCTAATTGGTAAGATCACGTGCCCACACTGATGGATTCCTGAGGCCTCTGAACTAACAGAATTGAATTCTAATTAGACGCTTAATTGGTAAGCTCACGTGCCAACACGTGATGGACTCCTAAACCCTCTGAATTAATAGAATTAAATTCTAATTAAAAGGAATCAAAAGCACTACTTTGGAAAATATTTCCTTGGATCTTTCTAAATAAGAAAGATTGCACTCTGTAAAATAGAGCGTCGTTGGATTAAAAATCCAATGGTGATTAAAAATCATCAATTTATAGAAAGATTATGTACAAGGAAATATTTTCCTAAAACGTGCCAACACGTGATGGACTCCTAAACCCTCTGAATTAATAGAATTAAATTCTAATTAAAAGGAATCAAAATCACTACTTTGGAAAATATTTCCTTGGATCTTTCTAAATAAGAAAGATTGCACTCTGTAAAATAGAGCGTCGTTGGATTAAAAATCCAATGGTGATTAAAAATCATCAATTTATAGAAAGATTATGTACAAGGAAATATTTTCCTAAAATTTGCCCGGAACAACAAATGAAATATCAAATAGACTTTGGATTAAAAAAATCCAACGGTGAATAAAATTCACCGAGTGATCTAAAAGATCGTGTTAGTTATAAAATCAATCAAAATCTCTCAATGAAAGATTGGCTGAACAAACTGATTCTTTTCTTTCTCCTATAAATAGGAACCAAGAAGAAAAAAAGGAGATAAGAGAGAGAAATATACAGAAAACACAGAAGGAAGGAGAGAGAAGAACCCCCTTGAAAGCAAAAAAAGAGAGAAAAGAGAATTTAATTCTCCAGAGAGAAAAAGGTCTCCTCAAAGAAAAAAGAAACTCTAGGTAAGAGAAGGAAGGAGATCACTCCATAAGATTCCACAAAACAAAAGAGAATTTAATTCTCAAATCAAGAGTTTAACTCTTTTAAAAAGAACTTAGTTCTTCCTCTGGTTGAAGATCTGCAGAAGCGTATCTCCCCACAAGTTGAGAATTTAATTCTCATTAGGGAGATATGTCATGCAGATTCAAAACTTAGGGGGAGAATTGAGTTTAAAGAATTTAATTATTTCAATGTAACATATAGGAATTTAATTCCTCTAAATAGAATTTGGGTTTAACCTTATAAAAGAATTTAATTCTTAAACAAGAGATTTAACTCTCCATGCATGTCAAAGAGATCAGCACCTAACATATCACGTGCACCAACATGAGCCTCCCCTCAATGACCAAAAGAGAACAATTGATATCAGGTCACGTGACCTCACATGACCCCTGGGAAGTGTTCAGCACTTATAAAAGAGAGAAAGGGAATAAACCCTATTTTTGGAGTGCCTCACGTGACCCCCAAGCAGTACTTAACTTTTATAAAGCAGAAAAGAGAATAAAACAAAGGTAATTTTCATTCTTCAGAACGTCTCACGTGATCTCACGTGACCCAATAGTACTTAGCACTTAGAAAAGGAAAAAGAGAACAAACCCAAGATAGCTCCCATTTTGGGGGCACCTCATGTGTTCCCACGTGACCCCCAAACAGTGGTGTATAAAAGAGGGAGAAAATTCCAAAAACAGCGCTCGCATTTTGAAGGCACCTCACGTATCTGCACATGACTGTTTGATAAACCAAGTGCTTAGCACTTACAAATGAAAGAGGAATAAAATCCAGAGAACAGTTCTCACCTCGGGTGCCTCACGTGCTTACACGTGAGCCAAGTGCTCAGCACTTTTATATATATATATATATATGAGGGAATAAACTTAAGGAACAATGCCCACTTCGGGGCCCTCACGTATTCACACGTGAGCTCCTCCAAAGTCCAGTGTTTAACACTGATTCGGTGCTTAGCACTATGGGGTGATTAAGGGAAATCAATCTTAGCTCAAATTAGCCAAGTCTTCCGAAGCCAAGACCCTTTTTGTCACCAATTAACTGAGCCCCCATGTTCAGGTCTCCCCAAACTAATCCTAGTCCCAAAGATGACTAGTGTTCTTCTAACATATGACATCTAAACTGATGTTCATCCCAATCCCCAAATCGGGATATTGGTTCAAGGGTACATCTCTTCATACCTCGGATACATGTCGTTGTAATCCTTCAACGTCTTCAGAGAGATGGAGAGTCCCAATAACCAATAACTTTTAGCGCATCCCCAAGCTGTGGAGCCAAAATACCATGGACTATGATGTCCTTAAACTTATGGACCGCAACGTCCTTAAACTAAACTCTATAGACTATGACGCCTCTAATCTATGGACTATGATTTCCTTAAACTCCATGGACTATGATGTCCTTAAACTCAACGGACCGTAACGTCCTTAAACTAAAACGATAGAGCCCAAATGCTCTTTCGCTGGATCTAAATGATCCTAAAACCTTGTTAAGTGGATCTTAGTCTAAAATTAGACTAACGTATCCTTAACGACCTTTTAAGTTGATCTTAATCTCAAACGAGATTAACGGTCCTTAAATCAATCCAACCAGAGATCCCTCAACTGACATTGGTTCAAGGGTACATCTCCTCACACCTCTGATATATGTCGTTGTAACTCTTCAACGTCTTCGGAGAGGTGACGGGTCTCGAAAATCAATAAACCCAATGGACTGCAACTCCCTAAACTAAAACAATAGAGTCCAAGTGATCTTTTGTTGGATCTAAATGATCCTGTTGAGTCGATCTTAGTCTAAAATTAGATTAACGTATCCTTAACAAACGTTTAAGTTGATCTTAGTCTCAAATAAGATTAACAATCCTTAAACCCAACCCTGTTCCCCTCCGAATGACGGCCAAGACATGGGCTGTCTTGCCTGAGATTCGGGGCAGATGCTAATTGGTGCTATCCGTCCACCTCTCCGAAGATGCCAAGTTGATTTATGGCACCATGTATCGAAGGTTTAAACGGATGCGGCCGATGTAGCAGACTTCGTCAGATTCCCCCTCGTTTGAGGGGTTTTTGATTGTGGGGACGCTCTTCCCTGCAGGCGCAAGCCCCTGCAGTTAATTACGCTACCGCATCGCGGTAACAACTTTCTCCTTCTCCAGATGGTCACTTCGTGTCGTGTGTGTTTATTTTATGTTTTGTTGCCCGTGGATTGTTTACGGAGACCGAGTTATGTCGTCGCCGGTAGGGCGTGGACTAGTCCAAATCCATAATATCTTAGATTTGGGTTTGGGGGTTTGATTTGAGGATACGTTAGCCATACTTGAAGCTAAGATCAACTCAAACGGGATCGTTTAGATCCGACAAGAGAGCATTTGGGCTCCATTGTTCCAGTTTGGGGACATAGTGGTCCATCGTATGTATGGCCGTTGGGACCCGTTACCTCTCTGACGGCGTTGAAGGATTACAACGACAGGTGTCAAAGAAGTTCCGAGATGTACCCTTGAACCAAAGTTGATTGGAGGGATTCCTAATCCAGTCTGTTTGAAGGTTTAAGGATACGTTAGCCATATTTGAGGCTAAGATCAACTTAAACGGGATCGTTTAGATCCAGCAAAAGAGCATGCGTGGCTCTATTGTTCCAGTTTAGGGACATGGTGGTCCATTGCTAGTTTAAAGACATTGCGGTCCATGGGTAGTTTAAGGACATTGCGGTCCATGGGTAGTTTAAGGACATTGCGGTCCAATGTTAGTTTTAAGACATCTCGGTCAAGGTTAAGGACGTCGTAGTCCAAGGGTTTAAGGACCCCACAGTCCATTGTTAGTTTTAAGACATCTCGGTCAAGGTTAAGGACGTCGTAGTCCATGGGTTTAAGGACCCCACAGTCCACTGTTAGTTTTAAGACATCTCGGTCAAAGTTAAGGACGTCGTAGTCCATGGGTTTAAGGACCCCACAGTCCACTGTTAGTTTTAAGACATCTCGGTCAAGGTTAAGGACGTCGTAGTCCATGGGTTTAAGGACCCCAGAGTCCGTATCAATGCGTGGTCATCGGGACCCGTCACCTCTTTGAAGACGTTGAGGGATTACAACGCCAAGTATCAAAGGAGTGAAGAGATGTACCCTGGAACCGGAGTGGATTAAATAGTCTTTGGCCCAATTTGGGATCAGGACCAATTAATTATGTTATGAGCCCATTAGCCCAGTTAATTATGAATTGAGGACTTATGGCCATCTTGGGCTAAGTCCAATCAGGTCTGGAATATTGGCTTCCTGTTGGTCCATTGAAGGAGAGGCTTTGCCTCTGGCCATTTAGCCAATTGGACCAATGCCTAGTGTTAAACACTAAAGACCAATCAGTGTTGAACACTGGGAATGGGATTGATAAGTTAGTGTTTTAACACTAAAAGCTAGTTGGTGTTAAACACCAGCAACAAGGCTTTCAGATTAGTGTTGAACACTAAAACAGACCAGTGTTAAACACTGGCAACAGAAATTCCAAATTAGTGTTGAACACCAAGGTAATCAGTGTTGAACACTGCAAATGAAGTTCTTTGCTTAGTGTTGAACACTAAGGCCAAACAATGTTTTAACACTGGATTCAGGGGTTCCAATTTAGCGTTAGACGCTAAGGCAAGAGGGGTCACGTGGTAGCACGTGAGGGCTCCCTCCCTTCGTTCGTTCTGCTGAGAAGATCGCGTCTTTTGGAGCATCACGTGTCATCACGTGACGGGTGTTTAAATGAAGTATGTTAAAGCCTCTGCCAAGGGTCACGTGGGTCACGTGAGGCACTGCCTCAAAGGGGAGAATCTGTAGATCTTTTTATGGGTCACGTGGTGACACGTGACCCTGCCTCTATGTATGTTGTTTAGAAAATCTGTTAATCCCTTTCAGGAATTAAATTCCTCGTAGGGTTGAACCCTGACAATAATTTCACTGGAATTAAATTCCTACTTCCTTTTGAAGATTTATATTGTGGAATAGAGTTGGACTCTGGATTTTCTTTAGGAATTAAATTCCTCATATATGTGAAGAACTGAATAGGGTTAAACCCTAATAAAAGCTTTAAAACTCCCACTCTCTGTTAAAGAATTATGATTAAGGGAATTAAATTCCCGTTGTTTCAACAGAACTAAGTTCTTAACTAGGGTTAAACCCTGTTTCTTTTTGTTCTGAAGGAATTAAATTCCCATAACACAGGGTCAAGCCCTAATTTTATTTTAAAGGAATTAAATTCCTATAGTTCTGTGAGAATTAAATTCTCGTGCTTCCATTCCCTCTCTATGCTTTGGATCTGCATGGCAGGATCTCAACCCATTGAGAATTAAATTCTCAACTTCAAGGGGAGATGTGCACTCTACAGATCCTCCATCAAAGAGAGAAGAAAAATGCCCTTCTGTTTTATATCAGAGTTAAACTCTGTTGAGAATTAAATTCTCTTTTCTTTCAATGAAACCTTCCCTTTCTTACCTAGGGTTTTCTTTTGCAGAAGATCCAAATTCCTCTAAAGTATCAAAGCTCTCTCTCTTCTCTCCCCTCTGCACATATCTCCTTTCTTGTGTGTCTCTTGGCTCCTATTTATAGGAGAAGCAGCCGAGTCAATTAGTTTTTGATGAATCTTTCATTGAGAGATTTGATTTTCATCCATCATTCGTTTTGGACCTTTGGATTATTAGGTGAATTTTATTCACCATTGGATTTTAAATCCAGAGATTCACCTTTGTTATTTCGGTTAGATTTAAAGGGGAAATCTTTCCAAATTCGAGATTTTCCCATAGATAGATGATATTTAATCACCTCTAAATCTTTAATTTAATCGGTTGCTTATAATCTTTTTCCTTTGGAAAGATTTTAGTGATCTCTCCTCAGAATTTGATTCTGTTAAAAGAATGGCTTTGAGAACCGGTCACGTGTGGCCACGTGACCCTTGGTCACGTGTGGGCACATGACCCCCTTGGAACGAGCTTTCTTCTTTCTTTCTGCGCTCTGCTTTCTGGTCGCTGCTTAGCTGTCACGTGCCACCACGTGACCCCTGGTCACGTGTGAGCACGTGACCCTCGGCTGGACTCTTTTTCTTGATTTAAACGGAGAACAAGTCTGCTGCTTTTGAGTATCACGTGCCAACACGTGACCCTGGTCACGTGGGAGCACGTGACCTCTTCTAAAGCCTCTTTCTTGATTTGATCAGGGAACCGGTTTGCCTTTGAAGCCGCTTTTAATTGTCACGTGCCAACACGTGACCCAGGTCACGTGGGAGCACGTGACCCTTTCTGAAGCCCTTTTCTTTGATGTAATCGGGAAGCTGAATTTGCCTTGCTGATGCTTTTAGATGTCACGTGCCAACACGTGACTGCTGGTCACGTGTAAGCACGTGACCCTTTTCTGAATCCTTTTCCATAAGCTTTTCTGATTTTAAATCAGGAAACAAACCCCAAAACCAAATCTAAGAAAATACAGATTTGGACTAATCCACGCCCTACGGGCGACAACATAAATTAGTCTCCGTATGCAATCCACGAGCAACCAAAAGACAAAAAAAACACACACGATACGAAGTGACCATCTGGAGAAAGAGAAAGTGGTTACCGCGATGCGGTTGCGTAATTAACTGCAGGGGCTTGCTACTGCAGGGAAGAGCTTCCCCACAATCAAAACTCCTCACAATGAGGGGGAATCTGATGAAGTCTGCTACATCGGCCGCATCCGTCTAAATCTCCGATACACGGTGCCATAAATCAACTTGGCATCTTCGGAGAGGTGGGCGGATAAATCCAAATAGCATCTGCCCCTAAAATTCTGGCCAGACGTTCCAACGTCCCGGTCGCATCTTTCGGCGGAGAACAGATTCTGGCACGCTCGGTGGGACCTTTTTCTCTTTTCACTCCACAATTCGTATATCGTGTTTCGCGAACGAATCACGGTTTGCTATGGTTGGCCCTGGATTCGAGGTACTAAGATTTGGTGTCTTTCTCCCATGCAGATCAATGGCTTCGAACTGCAACAATTGCAACAACTCCCGCTCTGTCCTCGCAGGAGGAGTGACTTACGGGCCTCAGGCAGCCTCCATTTTCAAGATGCCAGTAGAACAAGTGACGCAAGCCACCACTGGGCTGTTCTTTAGGTCCATGCTCCTACCCATGAACTTCAATGCCCCAATGTCGTTGCAAGAAACTCCAAAGAAGTCGATCTTTGATCGGCTTACGACTAACACGGCCCCTCTCAACGGGTTGTCCAAGTCCAGCACCTCAGTCTTTGATAGGCTAAGCTAAAACTCCAATGGGCCCGTGAAGAAGCCCACGCTACCTAAAGGGGTTATCCCGAAACGGATAGTCATCCCTGCTCTAGTGAAAGAAGTCGTCAAAGCGGCTTCTCCTGCTAAAAGATCAGTCTTTGCAAGACCGGCTACTCCAACTCCCATTCCGGGCGAAGTCGCCAAGGCTGCTACCCCTGTCCGAAAGTCTGCCTTCGACAGGTTGGCCATCCCCTCTCAGCGGACGTCGGTTTTCGACAGGCTAACGACGACAATAGCCCCTTATCAAAGCAGGGGGCATGAAGAAGCCATCCCCATAGCTGAGCCAGTACCATCTACTCTACACGCTCGACGTCGCCACTGGCGCCGAGTGAGGAAAGCTAGGGGCAATTCCCCATCTGGACTTACTCCGCCAGCTCCAACGGTAGAAGTTGATGCTGTTGTTCCAACTGGGAACAATTTTGAACCACTCAGGAGGGTCCGCAAGAACTCTCCGACTGCCGTGCTGAAAAGATCTCCTCCACCTATGTAGAATGCTACAAAGACAAAGCTAGAGCAGCCTCCTCAGTGGCTGTCCTCTAAAATTCAAAATGTCTGGCGACAGGTCCAAGACTCGGTGATCAACCAAGACCACTCCCGCCGACCGAAGAAGATGAAAGTTTAGCAAGAGAAGGACCACCCTGTCGCACCACAGAAGGTGTCGTCTACTTGGGATCCCACTGCAACGGCCCCCTCAACTTCGACCACTCACAAAAGAAGGTCGGAGAAAATCCCCGTGTCTGCGACAAAGCTCAAAGGCACTAAATCTAAACGCCCCAAATCTATGGGCATGGTGTTGCAAACTGTTTATATGGCATCCGGAAAAGAGGATAGCCGTATATCTACAAGTCATTGACCACTCACCAGATCCGTAACAAAGGCCCAGGAGCAACATCAGAATTTCCAGGAAATGTTAACACAGATGGCCGTACTCACTGGGCCAAAAGAAAGCCCGGAGACATCGTCAGAGCAGCGTCATGAACAAGAAACATGTTCCCCTTCGAATCAAGGAGACGCGACCGCGTAGGCTCCTCTTGCCCGAAATTCGGGGCAGATGCTAATTGGTGCTAACTGTCCACCTCTCCGAAGATGCCAAGTTGATTTATGGCAACATGTATCGAAGGTTTAAACGGATGCGGCTGATGTAGCAGACTTCGACAGATTCCCCCTCGTTTGAGGGTTTTTTTTATTGTGGGGATGCTCTTCCCTGCAGGCGCAAGCCCCTGCAGTTAATTACGCTACCACATCGTGGTAACAACTTTCTCCTTCTCCAGATGGTCACTTCGTGTCGTGGGTGTTTGTTTTGTTTGTGGTTGCCCATGGATTGTATACGGAGACTAATTTATGTTGTCGCACGTAGGACGTGGATTAGTCCAAATCCGTATTTTCTTAGATTTGGGTTTGGGGTTTTGGTTTAAGGATACGTTAGTCTCATTTTGGACTAAGATCAACTTAAACGTTTGTTAAGGATACGTTAGTCTAATTTCCAGACTAAGATCAACTTAACAAGATCATTTAGATCCAACAAAAGAGCATTTAGACTCTATTGTTTAGTTTACGGACATTTCGGTCGATTTCCAGTTTAAGGACATGGTGGTCTATTGTTAGTTTAAAGACATCCCGATCAAGGTTAAGGACATTGTAGTCCATGAGTTTAAGGACCCTATAGTCCGTAGAAATGTGTGGTCGTCGGGACCCATCACCTCTCTGACGACGTTGAAGGATTACAACGACGGATGTCAGAGGAGTAAAGAGATGTACCCTCGAACCGGGTGTGAATTGATTGGAAGAGCGGTTGTGCTCAGTTCAATTTATACTGAGGACTTATGGCCAGAATTGGGCTAAGTCTAGTTAAAAGAACGTTGAACAATTTTATTTTTGTTCTGCCTGTTAGGCCTTTATTTGGGCTCTGCCCTTTTAATAATGCATAGCATTTATCAGAACAAGGTATGTTCTGACAGCGCATCAGACGCTTTGCGCCAATTAAAGAGCACATTGCACTAGCGCACCTGAGGGTGACACGTGTCGCACTTAGCGCTAAGCGCTGGTTTGTTAGCGCACTGCGCTTTATGAGTGCGCTACGCCAGTTTTTGGGTGCGCCAGTGAGTGACATGTGGCGCGCTTGGCGCTAAGCGCCAACCCAAGGGCGCAGTGCGCTGTTTTTAGAAGCGCAAAGCGCAAAGTGTTCTGTGGTTCACACGTGGCGCGTTCTGGCGCTGTGCGCCAGTCCAATAAGCGCAAAGGCGCAATTCAAGAGTGCAAAGCACTGTCCAATAGCGCAGAGCGCATTTTGATCAATTTAAGATCAAAGAACAAGTTTTTTTGTTCTTCAAAAGAGGCCTTGCCTCAAGATCCAAGAACCAAGGTTCTTATTCTCATCAAAAGGCTCTGCCTTTATAGATCAAAAGATCTGTTAATGAAGTAAAGTACTTCTTTAAATCTTTTTATATTTAGATCTTTTTTTGATCTTTTTTCTTTTTTATTGAAGACATTGATCTTGTTCTTAGATCTTTGATCTTTTTAGCAGGGGGTTCTTCTTCTTTAATGAGATGATTTCATCTCTATTTATTCAAGAACATAGTTCTTTACCTTTAAAGATGAAGAAATGATCTTCTTTCTTCAAAGGCTTGCCTTTCTTTCTCTTTGAGTTCTTCTCTCAAAGTTTGCAAAGGGTTTTTTTTTTCGAGACTTGAAGTCTTGGGGCCTTTATATAGGGCCAATTGATTTGTTAAGTTAGTTGAAGAGATTTTTCTCTGATTGATTTGGGGATATTTCCCCACCGTTGGATCTTTGATCCTAGGGCTTCTGTTTTACAGAAAGTAATCTTCTTATTTTAATAAGATTGGAAAGATCTTTCTAGAACAGAATTTTAATTCTGATTAATTAATAATTTATTATTATTATTAGATCTTTTGATCTAACGGTGGGGAATTCTTAAATTCCAGCGCTGGCGCAATTGGCGCTGGCGCAATTGGTGCTAGCGCACCTGCGTTTGACACGCAGCGCGCAGCGCAGCGCAATTGCGCTAGCGCACCTGTGTTTGACACGTGGCGCGCAGCGCAGAGCGCAAGGGATCTGAAGCGTTGCTTCAATTTTTAAAATTTGAATTTTGAAACAGATCTTTGCTCTGATTGGGGGTGTGCTGCCTAGGGCGCAGCGCTCCTGGCACTGGCGTGTCTGTTTTTGACGCGCGGCGCAAGGGATCTGAAGCGTTGCTTCAATTTTTGAATTTTGAAATTCAAAACAGAGCTTTGCTCTGATTGGGGGAAACAAATTCCCCCACACAGTTGCGCTCACGTGGCGCACACGTGAGTGCAGCGGTGCCAACATCTGAGCTCTTGGATCAACTCAGAATTTGAGGAGGCGCTTCAGCGCCTATAAATAGGACCTTTGGTCCTCAGATGATTATCATCTTCTCTTCAAGAATTTTATTTCAGAGCCTTGCTCTTCTTTCTAAGAACTTTCAAGAGTTAGAACTTTACTATCTTTAGGTAAAAATTAAATTAAATTAATTCTAACCCATTAATCAGAGCCTTGCTCTCGGAGATCTTTTGATCTAAAGGAAAAAAAACCCTTTAGGGTTTCATAAACAGAGCCTTGCTCTCATGAACCCATAGATCTAAATAAATCCTTCCTTAGGGTTTCTTAGCCCATGGGTCAGAGCTCTGCTCTTTTGGCAATATAGATCTTTTGATCTTTTGATGAAAAACTTTTAAGAGTTTTTTCTATTATGGATCTTTAAGATCCCAGAATTTTAATTCTTGGGAATTAATTTTCATTAATCTTTGATGGATTTTTCCATAATCATTACAAAGCTAGGATCTTTAAGGAATTTTATTCTCTCGTGACCAGAGTTTGACAAGTGTCATTCTGTTATAGAGTTTTGCTCTGAAAGGGAGATTTTCTCCTTGTCTCGAGAGATTTCTCATTCAATGAGAATATTCTTTGAGGATTTTCTTATTAATGGACAGTCTCATCCAATGATGGGGGGTTGTCTTATTAATTGATGCATTGTCATCTGGAATTTGTGGGTCCCTCTTTGGTCCATTTTCCACTGCATTGTAGTGTGGAACAAATTTTAAAGTACCGAGCGTCGGGTTTTTTTTTTAAAATTAAATTATGACACTGATAATTTGAATTTCGTTCTTTCTTGCAGGCGACATGTCTGCTAATCTCTCGTTCCTGTTTTTCCGCTCGGAGGGAGGATTCCCTGAAGCACCGATAGACCGGGAGATTCTTGCTCTTATTAAAGATTATGACCCGGAATACAAAAGCCTTCTCCTGCGGGGTTGGTGGTACGACCAAATAATTAAAGGTCGCCGAAGCTTCTCTTATGCGATGCCATCGGACCCGATCTCATCGATCTCGTACGCAGATATACCCCCGGTGAACTATGCCGTGGAGGTCGTAAATTGGAATTCGAAGGATCTTCTTCAACCTTCAATTGCTGCCATACCCATGCAGCTGCCGGCAGCCTTGGATATTTTGGGACGGCTCATATGCCAGGGCGAGTCACGCCCTTGGGGACAACCCTACAACATTGGATTGACTCCTCGACATTCGGCCGGGTATTTGCAGTGGGCCAAGTATATTTTGTCAGCGAAGAAGGCGCATTTGCTAAAGATCGGTCTGTACCCTGCGGTTTACGCCTCGCTATTCGAGTATTTTGCTCCTCCGACATGGTGGATTAAGGCGTTCGTGGAGCAATGGAACATCCCCACCCATACCTTTCTTCTAATGGACAGGGAAGTTTCCATCTCTCTAAAAGAATTTGCTGAGATTTCCGGTCTGCCGGTGAGGAGGGAGCACTATGAGGAGCTACTTCCTCCGGACGAATACGTTTTTGCCACCAAGCCGTTGGTGATGGACTTAACGCCAGAGAACGCTATTCAGCACCAGTTTCCGAGGCTGATAAAGGTGCTGAATATATATGAGAGTCTTTTCTTGGAATCGGGAGGCCGGGGAGTTAGTTTCACAGATTTTATTGCCCGCTTTCTTCGACCGGAGATTCTATCGCAACGGGGCGAAAAATTTGCCAAGCTTGACGACCCCTTCGGCCTTGGCTTAGATCGTCGACCAGCACTGGAAGCCGATCAAAAAGGTTTTTACCTCCCCGATGCTGCAATCATCCCTTTGTCGGAAATCGCTGCTCCGGGCATCGACGATGAGACTTTCTTTCTCGGGTTTCTGGGGCTATGGTTGTGCTGGTTTGCGCTCCCCATGCACCCTCGCTATATGAGACCGTTCGTCTTCTACCCAGCACATCGAATGGTGGCTGGTATACAATTGGCCATCGGGATTGCTGGGTTGGCCCACCTGTACCATGGTCTTAGCGTGGCGGCGGACGCAACAGAACCGGGGGTGCAAGCCGCCAATTTCCCGATGCACTACTTTACTTCGTGGATGGAAATGCACGTGCTCGGGGTATTTGTTATTAATAAAAGACCCTTGTTTTACGAGAAGTACGGATTCCCGAGAGTTATGCGGCTGATCGGCGCTTCTATCGTGAATCCGCCTCCGTGGGAGGCTAGGGGGTTGCTTCTTCGTCCGCGCACAGTCGGTGCGGGTATTTCTTTCATGGACAAGGTCCTGACAATCGGCCCGGAAACCTACAAGGCGGTGTTAGCGTTGCGCGATAATTTCAAGGACGGGGCCTCCGTGTTGAAAGCCCGGGAGATTCTACATCTATACTCCATTAGGACGGGCTTCCTCGTGTTCAGGAAGAATGAGGCGGCGCTTTTTATGTGGTACAACCTCCATCGTTTCGCCCAGCAACTAAGTTATAACCAGGGGGTCCCACTGGAAGCGTTTTTGGAAGAGTCTGTGGCCACCAGAGAGGGAATACGGAGCGCACTGCATCACTTTATGCGGTTAAACACGGGCTCCCACTTTTTCGCTAGCGAGCCGAGTTGCATTCCAAGGGCCCTCAACGTATACGGGGCTTGGTATCAACACGCGATGGGTGCTGTTATCAGGGAAGAGAAGCGGCTGCTGCTTGATCGCAAGAGTGCGCTCCCCGCCAGCGATCGCAACGTCCCCTTAAGGCGAAGGACCCCTGTCCCTCCTCCACTAAGAGGAGATGCTGGATTTGAGCCTCCATGTGTGCTGAGTCCCACGTGTGGATTGCCCCTCGACCCTGTGGACGTGCCATCAGCACCCCGTGCTCCAATGGAGACGGTAAACGTGGTTTCACCTGAATCCGGCGTGGGCTCGAATATCGGGACCCGCCGTCCCAAGGTGCCCACGAAGCGTAAGCTGATTTTGGCCGCGACCGGAACTCGCACACAGAAGAAGAAGAAGAAGTCGGTCCTCTCTCTTGATGCCGTACTCGGACTAGAGCCTCAGGCCCCTCTTACCGAAGGCCTAAGTGAGTATGGTACCAATGAGGGTCTCTTCATAGAGCCAGCAGACACTGATCTCGAGGCCGCTATTGCTGCTTCTGAGCGACTCGCGAGGCACCAAGCGAAAATAGACGCCCTCACACAATCAAGTAAATATTAGTCATACTTTTGTCATTGCGTTATATTTTTATCGTCATGTCTTGACTGACATTCTTCTTTTTGTAACAGGCTTCACTACTGAGGAGGTTCTGGCGGCTTCCCTCAGGACTTTCGAGGAGGAAGAGAGGAATCGCGCTCTATTGGGCATTGGTACATCTCGGCTCATTGAGTCTTCATTCTCCTTTTTATGGCCAATCTAACCCTTTCCTTATCTCATTTTAGGGACCACAAGACTTACCTCGCAAGTCGATGCGAGAATTCTCCCCGGTCCAGCTACCGAAGTCCCGGCCTCTTCGGGATTGCCGCAAGAGGCCCTACTTAAAAAGCCAATGATGGAAGCCTTAACAGCTCTGGAGGCAACCCTGAATGAGGACGACGACGCCTTGCTGAAGGAGGCTTCCAAAAGGTCTGTCGTGATGGCCCGGGAGGAAAGGAAGCTTCTGAGGCGCGCAGCAAGGGAGCGTAGCGCTGCTTTAGCTGCGGGAGCAGGCTCAAGCGCCGTTACTCCCGTTGCTACTCCTTCAGAGGAGCTCCCGGTCGCTTTGTCTACTGCTCATAGACGGGCGGCACGTGCAGCTTGGGAAGCCAACGGTAAATCCTCCTCAGGTAATGTGTTTTTTAGGCTTTGTTGTCAAAGTTTTAAGCTATCAGTTCTTATATATCTTGTCCAGCAGGGCCGAGTCTTAATGAAGGAGTGGCGGCGACCGTCGAGCCTGAGGGACGGTGGAGGAGGTAGCTGCTGAACCCGATGCGACGGTAGGCGACATAACCATAGTTGTCGGGCTCGAGATAGTGGCTGACGAGACAGTCATGACTGCTATTCCCGAGATGGCTACCATTGTCGAGCCCGAGGTGGCGGCGGGTGAGATGGCTGCTACGGCCGAGCCTGAGGCAGTAGTGGATGAAATGGCTGCTACGGACGAGCCTATGGCAGTGATGGATGAGACGGGTGCGACCACAGAGCCCGAGGTAGTAGCGTGTGAGACGGCTGCTATGGCCGAGCCTGAGGCAGCAGTGGACGAAACGGCTGCGACCACTGAGCCCGAGGTGGTAACGGGCGAAATGGGCATGATCGCTGAGCACGAGATGGTCGTTCTTTCTCAAGAGTCAGGCACCGCTCCGATTATCGCTCTCCCTGCCTACGGTTCCTTATCGTCTCCCGGCGTCGCTAGCGTGACGACGGTTCCTGTGGAGTCAGGCGATGAGGTAACGGGAGGTGATATCATCCCAATGGAGAAGGGAGACGCCACCATTGCATCAAGTGAGGCCCTCGTTAGGGCTCCGGCCGGCGACTCTTCAGGTAAATCTTGGGTCACCACCCTTCTTTCTTTATTCTGTAATCCTTCCTGACAGGGTTTATCTTGTTTCTAATGCAGATACGGCTAGTGCTGATGCCGCGTTACCCGGGGAGCGCCGTCAGTTACCGCTCTGACGGTGACCACCTCTCTTCCTTCTCTAGCACCGTCTCAGATGCTGGAAGGTATGGATTTGTGATCCACCAGTCTTATCTTTAGGCTGCATAATTTATGCGCTGACGTTGCATTATTGTGTCTTTGTAGGAGTCCTTTTTGACCACCTGTACCAGGTGCTGTACGCACACTTCTCCTTCTTGTCCGAGATTAGTCCGCCTGCTGGTGTCGGTGAGTATTTTCTTTAAACGACGTCCTCTTCTTTAACGGGAAGTCGCATTATTGCTAACTCTTCTTTATATTGCTTGTAGCCTTACGAATCGAAGGAGGGGACGAGGCTGTCGTTGCGCCACCAGCACTCCCAGCTTTGCCCCCTACTGCAGCCGGTATGATAGACTCTGCTTTCTGCGTGTTTTTCTTTATTTCCTGAGCCGATATCTGATTATGATCTATCTTGCAGCAATCGCATCGACTCCAACCCCGTTCGAGTCTCGTATTATAATGTCGGTTGGGCCCTTTTCCAGGCGTCCATCATCCAAAGGTGATGTGACCAGCCTACGCATGCTGAGCGAGTATATTGAGGAGTTTGACGCAGAGACTCCCATATCTGCTGCGGATTTTGCCGCAGAGGTTAACCCTATGCTGGCGACGCTCATGAACTTTCATGGTGAGGGCGCCGTTGAGTCTTGGGTTAATCGCTGCCGGGAGATCGAGGCTTGCTTGCACGTGCTTGAGCTTAAGCATCCGGCACCTGAGATTCTAGCTATGAGCACTCAACGGGCGGCATGGGTCGAGCAGAGCGCTTCTTACTTCCGCCATCTTGAATGAGAAGTGGCTTTAAAGCGAAGGGAATGTAAAGAAACTTCAAGCGAGTCTGCTCGACTGCATGCTGAGGTCGACACGAACGCTGCCCAGGTGAAAGTTATCTTCGAAGGCCTTCTGCAATGTATCTCCGATGGGTTAACATTGAAGCAGAAGCTCGATATCGTTGAGCGGGATGTACAAGATCGTGAAGCAGCTCAGCGGGCCGTCGAGGAACAACTCTCATCTTACTTGCAGCAGCAAGCCCAGGTCGAAGCAGAATTGGCCGCGGCAGCCGATCATGAAGAGGGGCTGAGGGAAGTGCGCGAGCGGCTGATTAGACTACTTAAAGCGCTTTCCTCTCAATAAAAATTTTGTACCATTTGTAATTTTAAAATGTATTTGTTCTTTTATTCTTTCATATGATGTATTTTGTACCCTAATCGAATTCATGAATAAAAGATACACGTTCTTCGTAATGTCTTGTGTCATTTATCTGCTTTCTTCTTTCTTGTTGTGTTGTTTACCATGTGACTTTAGCAAGTGCGATCTGTAGATAGCGTATAGCTGTCAGTCTTGGGCTCGTTGTAGAGTAGCGATGGCTTAGAAAACAGGGTTAGGATCTGTCATCTAAGACTTTTCAACTTTATGAGTCGTGAGGGTCTCATAAAGAATTTTCTCCCTACCGGTCGAGAGGATCCCGTAGGTGTAATTTCTCCGTAGGAATCATGGATACTCCTAAGTGCGTTTTCCCTTATAAGTCGTAAGGATCTTATAAGAGAATTTTCCCTCTTACGAGTCGAGAGGACCCGTAAGCGGTTGTTTCCCTCTTTGTCGAGATTCGACTTTGGAGAGTGTGACCCTTGAATAGTATGCAAGAGTCCATTTTGGACCGACTTGCAGGGCCCCCGTGCTTAGGAAACAGTTTTTTTTATCCCCGCTGCCTAAGGATTTTCCTCACGAGTCAATACGAATCGAGCATTTCTCGCAAGAACATCCTAACATCACAGTTAACCTCTGCTCTTTACGCCAGAGGTCCGTTAGGGTCTGTGGTGCTAGGGTTTTGTCCGTCGTACCGTCGCGTTGGCTGATATATTCCTCGATAGGCAACCTTGCTGTTCGAGTACCCTAGCAACTGTCGTGTCTCTGATCCTTTCGGGGGCTAGACAAGACGTCTTCAAGCAATCCTCCTAAGCAGTTTGACCGTCGGAAGAGCAAGCGTTAGGAATTTTGCCATGCCGCTTTTTACTTGAGGTTAGGCTCATTTTGGAGAGCCCCGATGAGTCATAACCACTCCGCGCTGGTGTGGGATGATCTCCGATAGTCTTTCAGGTTTTATAAGAGTTGTCGTCAAGACCCTGAAGCTAGGAATTTGGCTTTTGCTTCGTTTGCTGGCATTGCGTCTGCTGTATCGAGACGAATGTCACAGTTGTCTCTAGGTTGTTGGTGAACCGTCGAGATTTGGAACTAGCGATTTTGCCATGGCTCCTTTATTTGATTGTCTCGTCTAGATCCTGCTGGAGGAAGAACGCTGTGGTGACACCTCGTATACTGTATCGAGACGAACGTCGAGGTGGCGATCACTCCATGCTGGTGTGGGATGATCTCTGGTAGTCTTTCAAGTTTTATATGAGTTACTGTCAAGACCGTGAAGCTAGGAATTTGGCCTTTGCTTCATTTGCTTTGGCGTTGCGTCTGCTGTATCGAGACGAATGTCAAGGTTGTCTCTCGGTTGTTGATGAACCGTCGAGACCTAGAACTAGGGGCTTTGCTATGGCTTCGTTGTTTGATTGTCGCGTCTGAATCCTGCTGGAGGAAGAACGCTGGGGTGACATCTCGTCTGCTGTATCGAGACGAACTTCGAGGTGGTGACCACTCCGCGCTAGTGTGGGATGATCTCCAATAGTCTTTCGGGTTTTATATGAATTACCGTCAAGACTCTGAAGTTAGGAATTTGGCCTTCGCTTCATTTGCTTTGGCGTGTCCGAATCCTGTTGGAGGAAGGACGCTATGGTGACATCTCGTCTGCTGTATCGAGACGAACGTCGAGGTGGTGACCACTCTGCACAGGTGTGGGATGATCTCCGACTGTCTTTCAGGTTTTATATGAGTTACTGTCAAGACCCTGAAGTTAGGAATTTGGCCTTCGCTTTGTTTGCTGGCACTGCGTCTGCTGTATCGAGACGAATATCGTGGTGAAGCTGGGATTTTGCCGTCACTCCGCTTTGTTTCGACCATGGGGTCTTTCGCTGGCGTTGCATCTGCATCGTGCTGGATTGCGAGGGAATGCCGTTATTGACATTGCATCTGCTGTAACGAGACGAATGCTGAGGTAGAGCTAGGATTTTGCCGTCACTCCACTTTGTTTCGACCATGAGGTCTTTTGTTGACACTGCATCTGCATCCTGATGGACCGCGAAGGAACGCCGTTGTTGACATCGCGTTCGCTGTATCGAGACGAATGCTGAGGTGGTCTCTAGGTTGTCTGTGAACCGTTGAGATTTGGCTTCGCTTCGACGAAGCCCGGTGGGACGATATAGTTCCCTTTTTGTTTGTGCCCATGGATTGTATACGGGGGTCGATGTGATCTCACCTGTAGGGCAAAAAGTTTCATTCTTTCATTTCAGTCTTTTTTTATTCTTCCCGCGATGCTCTATCATTTCAGCATTTTATATCGCGAAAATCGCGATTGCCGAATCATTTCGGCTATTTTTCGCGGTGCCCAATCATTTCGCTATTTGTTTTATTTTTACTCGCTGCTTTTTATTGCGAGTTGCCCAATGATTTCGGCTATATTTTTTTATTTTTACTTGCATTACGAGTTGCCCAATTATTTCGGCTATTTTGCATGCATACATTTTTACTTGCTGATTTTATTTGCAAGTTGTCCCATCATTTCGGCTATTTCGTATGCATGTGTGGCTCGCTGGCTTCTTTGTTGCAAGCTTGGAATTAGACACCGATTTTGGCATCAGCATCGCTACAACTGGGATATTGCCAGGAGCGAATCATCATTTGCCTCTGTCGATATCGAACAAAGGTGGCTTAGTAGACAGGGTTAAGATCCTGTCGACTAAGGATTTTGACTTTATGAGCCGTAAGGGTTTCATAAAAGTATTTCTCCCTACAAGTCGTGAGGATCTCATAGGTGCGTTTTCTCCTTAGGAGTCGTGAGGATTCCTAAGTGCATGGTCTCTTATAAGTCATAAGGATTTTACAAGAGTGCTTTCTCCTTATAAGTCGAGAGGACTTACAAGGGCTGTTCAGCGTGTAAACATATCCCTAGTTATGGATGGGACTTTGTTAGGGAAATGTTTATTCGCGCCCGTGGATTGTATACAAGGGTCAGTATTGAGCCGCTTGTAGGTCAGTATTGGAGGTTGTGGGGGCTATTTAAGAACAGGTTCAGATCCTTGTAGCTTTAGACTTTTGAATCTTATGAGCCGTGAGGGTCTCATAAGAGGGTTCTCCCTACGGGTCGAGAGAATTCCGTAGGTGTAATTTCTCCTTAAGAATCGTGAGGATTCATAAGTGTGTTGCTCCCTTGTGAGTCGTAAGGATCTCACGCGGGTGATTTCTCCTCACAAGGTCGAGAGGATCCTGCAAGTGTCTTTTAACGAGGTTGCGCCCTTTCGGGTTTTCACAAACACTCGCCGGTAGCCCTGCTGTTTTTACTCACGGAGCCCTTTCGGGTTTTCATCCGTGCCCATTTCGTTTTTGGACATACCGTTTTTTTGTTTTTTTAACACGTCAGCCTGAGGATGCCACGGGCTGGTAGTAGTTTAACGACGTTTCGGTCATTTGCAAGTTTTAGGACATTGCGGTCCATCATTAGTTTAGGGACGTTTTGGTCCGCAGCCAGTTTTAGGACATAGTGGTCCACCGTCGCCGTATTTTAGGCGAATCTCTAGTTTACTGACTTTTCGGTCTATGGGGCTTTCCCTATGAATGAGCATGATGCCCCCGGCATATCCATCTTTCTCGGAGCATATGGTTGTGGCGGGCTCACCTTCCAGTTTTCGGACAGCGCGAACTTGCCCTGTTGGTATTGGTCTTCAACCCAGTTTTTGAAGACGTAGCAGTTTTCGATCGAATGGCCCGATACTTAGTGGTAAGGGTAGTAATTAGGATTGTTGACATCATTCAATTGTAGCTGGTATTTCGGCTCCGGTAGAGTGATAAGCCGGTTGCGCACTGCTAGTTCGAACAGACTCCTTGTTTCATCCTGGGGAAATGAGTAAGAACGTTTCAACTTCTCATAGAGGGGTTGCTGCTTGTTGCTTTGGCGAACAACCGGTCTAGGGCCACTCGATTGTTGTTGAGCGTTGGCGATGAAGGCCGTTTTTTCCTTCCCTTTATCATTTTCGTTCGATCCCTTGTTTGCGGGTCCGAGATTCTTTCCGGGTAGCGTACAATTGCACGGCTGAATGTTCCTCAATTCTTTCGTTTCAAAGATGGATTCCTTGAAGAGAGGGCCGAGAGCTACTTTTTCGTCGGAGTCGCTCCCAAAGGTGAGAACTTGCGATCCCCCGGGATCAACCCTATGACAATTGCCGGCAATTCTTTTACGCTCATCTGTTGCATTTTTCCGCTGTCTACGGGCTTCACGCTTTGTCCTGTTGAAGTGTTGCCTGTGAGCAACATACCCTTACCACCAACACTTAAAGAAGTTGCAGTCTTCAGTAGTATGTGCGATCTTCTGATGATATAAGCAGAAGTTAGGATGTACGTCCGCTTCATCAAGATGTATATCACCAGGAGAATTTTCGCTGAAAGAGGGCAGCCTCATCCCCATCGATATGGCTTTGGCGAATCGTTTCCTTGTCTTGATCCTGCTTTCATTTGCGGCGGATGTACTTTGATCTGGTAGGATTGTTTCGACCCTTTCGTCCAGTCGCCGGCGTTTGGCCTTTTCAAATATGGCCATCTCACGCTCCCGATCGGCTTTACTTTTCAGATGAATTTCACTCAGGAGGGCGTCGATCATTTCGTCTGACGTCTATAGAAGTTCTGGTTCAGGACCTCCCCCCGTCTCTCGGTGCAAGGAGCTTCTTTATCGTCTATCGACGAGTGAGAGATCACCTGGCAGCTTGCCACATAATTCTCAGGTTCATCCGACGAGTCTTTGTCATCAACTCCGTCCTCAAGGACGTGGCTGAGGAATTCTTGGAGTGTGACTGGGGTCCGCACCTTCTGATTATATTCTTCCAGTGCGTCAATATGTTTTTGCAGATCCGTGTGCTTTTCATCAAACTTCACGGGCTTTTGGGTCTTCTCCTTCTTCTTCGAAGACTTTGACGGCTGGGTGCGAGCGCTTTGACCATCACCACCGGATTTTGTAGTTGGGCGTGGTTTCAGCATTCCCTCGACGACCTCGGGTTCCAGTGAATATTTCCACCTGATTGCCGGGCACGTTTGGAGATCATTCAGCATCTTTTTGGTTTTGGCCGAGAGGGCCACCTCCCATGGGGCCTCTTCAACAAAAGAGCACGATGCCCCCCGCGTGTCCACCTTTTTAGGAACATGAGGCTGTTGCGGGTTCACCTTCCAGTTTTCGGATAACGCGAACTTGCCTTGTTGGTATTGGTCCTCAATCCAGCCTTTGAAAATGAAGCAATCTTCGATTGGATGGCTTACTGCTTGATGGTAAGTGCAATAATTAGGATTGTTGAGATTGCCTGGCTGCAACGGACGTTTTAGATCCGGCAGATTAATGAGTCTGTTGCGCACTGCCAGCTCGAACAGTCTCCTCATTTTATCCTGGGGAAATGAGTAAGGACGTCCCAGTCTCTCCTCGAGGGATGGGCGTGGACGCATATTGTTTCGGAGGACAACCGGTTTTAAGTTGCTCGGCTGTTGTTGAGTATTGACGACGAAAGTTTCTTTTCCTTTCCTATTTTCATTCCGAGGATCCGTCTTTGAAGGAGATGATCTATGACTCATTTGATCCATTTGGGCCAACTTGTTAATCAAGGACTGGAAAGTAGTTGGCTTGAAGAACATCATGAATTGAGGGATAGTCGCTTGCGGATCAAGAGTGCCCACGAACATAACTACCGCAGGTGCTTCTTCAATGCGTTGTTCGCACTTCGACCATAAGTTTCGCCATCGTATTGCGTATTGAATCCACGTTTCGCCCGGCCTTACCCTGGCGTTGATCAATGAGGTGATCGGGGTGCGCTCACTGGCGCTTGCAAATCTTTGTGTAAACAGCAGCTCCATCTCCACAAATGTTTTGACAGAGTCATTAGGTACCTCCGAATACCATTTGAAGGCCGTTTCTGATAAGCTGCCGACGAATTGGCGAAGCAACAGTTTATCATCGCCCCCGGTGTTGCCGCATAAGGCTCTGAATTGAGCGACATGCTGATGTGGATTTCCCATCCCTTTATATACTTGGAACTTAGGGATCGTATATCCCGGCGGGTAACTTATTTGGTCATACCAGCCCGGATAGGGTCATCCAGTCTTGACAACTTAGCCAGCCGCTTCATTCACCTGGTGAGCTTGTATTTGCTGAGCTATGTAGTCATCCAGAGCGGCCTTGGAAATGGTTTCCTCCTTGGCTGCTGAAAGAGCCGGAGGAGGACTAGATGTCTCCCATCTATCGTCTTCAATAATGATCGGAGGGTCTTCAGTTGGAGAATCCGGCTGTAACATCATTCCTACCATGTCTTGGAGGAGAAGCGCCATTTGTTTTATGTTGGAAGCTTGTTCTGCTTCCTCTCTGTCCTTCTTTTCGGGGACTCTGCGTAGGAAGTCAGCGTCAGTTTCCTGTTCGTGACGTTGTTCTGATGATGTTTCCGGGCTTTCTTTTGGCTCGGTGAGTGCGGCCATCGCAGTCATCATCTCTTGAAGCTTCTGTTGTTGCTCCTGGGCTTTTGTCACGGATCGGGTGAGCGGTCGGTGACCCGTAGAAGCGCGGTTTTCCTCCTTTCTGGAAGCCATATAAACAATATGCACCATTATGCTCCCAGACTTGGGGCGTTTGTGCTCAGCGCTTTTACGGTTCGCCATGTTCACAGGGGCTTTTTGCGGCCTCCTTTTCTTTTGAGTGATTAACGTTGAGGGAGCCGTTGCAGTAGGCACCCAGACGGATGACATTTTCTGTGGTTTGACAGGACGGTTTTCTTCCTGCTGGACCTTCAGCTTTTTCTGTCGGCGAGGATAGTCTTGATCAGTCACCGACTCCTGGATCCGTCTCCAGACTTTGTAACTTTGGAGGACAGCCGTTGAGGGGGCTGCCCCGGCTTTATTTCTGTAATATTCTCTACCGGTTGAGGAGATCTCTTAAGCACGGCGGTAGGAGAGTTCCTGCGCACCTTGTTTAGCAATTCAAAGTTGTTCCCAGTTGGAACAGCGGCATCAACTTCCACCATTGGAGCTGGCGGGGTCAGTCCACAAGGGGAATTGCCTCCAGCTTTTCTCACTCGGCGCCAGTGGCGACGTCGAGCATGTCGTGTGGCTGGGATTACCTCCACTGTTGGATCAGCTTTTCCATGCCCACTGCTTTGAGGAGAGGCGGTTATTGGTGCTAGCCGGTCAAAGACTGACGCTCGCTGAGAGGGAACAGCCAATCTTGAGAAGGCGGATTTTCGTGCAGGAGAAATGGCATGGGTTACTTCACGCGGAGTGGGAGCTGAAACGGACAGTCTTGTGAAGACCGACCCCTTCGCCAGAGAGGCCGCCTTGGTGACTTCAGGAGTAGGAATAGCTATCCGCTTCGGGACAACTCCTTCTGGTATCTCTGGCTTCTTCACATGTCCACTTGAGCTTTGGCCCAGTTTGCTGAAAACTAAGGCATTGGACTTGGGCGACCCATTGAGAGGGGCCGCGATAGTTGTACGCCGATCAAAGACCGACTTCTTCGGGGCTTCTCGCGACAACATTGGGGCATTGAAGCTCATCGGTGGTAGAATAGTCCCGAAGAATAGTCCAGTGGTGGCCTGAGTCACCTGTTCCACCGGCATAGCGAAGATGGAGGCCGCTTGAGGCCCATAAGTCACTCCTCCGTACGAGACGGAGCGAAAGTTGCAGTTGCAGTTAGTGCAGTTGAAGCCATTGGTCTTCTGTTTTCTGCACGGAGAAAGACACCAAATCTAAGTATCTCGAATTCATAGGCAACCATAGCAAACCGCGATTCGTTCGCGAACACGACACACGAAGTGTGGAGTGGGAAGAGGAAAAGGCCCCACCGGGCGTGCCAGAATCTGTTCCCCTCCAAATCATGGAGACGCGACCGCGTAGGCTCGTCTTGCCTGAAATTCGGGGCAGATGCTAATTGGTGCTATCCGTCCACCTCTCCGAAGATGCCAAGTTAATTTATGGCAACATGTATCGAAGGTTTAAACAGATGTGGCCGATGTAGCAGACTTCGTCAGATTCCCACTCGTTTGAGGGTTTTTTTTATTGTGGGGATGCTCTTTCCTGCAGGCGCAAGCCCCTCCAGTTAATTACGCTACCGCATCACGGTAACAATTTTCTCCTTCTCCAGATGGTCACTTCTTGTCTTGGGTGTTTGTTTTGTTTGTGGTTGCCCGTGGATTGTATACGGAGACTAATTTATGTTGTCGCCCATAGAACGTAGATTACTCCAAATCCGTATTTTCTTAGATTTGGGTTTGGGGTTTTGGTTTAAGGATACGTTAGTCTCATTTTGGACTAAGATCAACTTAAACGTTTGTTAAGGATATGTTAGTTTAATTTCCAGACTAAGATCAACTTAACAGGATCATTTAGATCCATCAAAAGAGCATTTAGACTCTATTGTTTAGTTTACGGACATTTCGGTCGATTTCCAGTTTAAGGACATGGTGGTCCATTGTTAGTTTAAAGACATCCCGATCAAGGTTAAGGACATTGTAGTCCATGAGTTTAAGGACCCCACAGTCCGTAGTAATGTGTGGTCGTCGGGACCCGACACCTCTCTGACGACGTTGAAGGATTACAACAACGGATGTCAGAGGAGTAAAGAGATGTACCCTCGAACTGGGTGTGAATTGATTGGAAGAGCAGTTGTGCTCAGTTCAATTTATACTGAGGACTTATGGCCAGAATTGGGCTAAGTCTAGTTAAAAGAATGTTGAACAATATTTTTTTGTTCTTCCTGTTAGGCCTTTGTTTGGGCTCTGCCCTTTTAATAATGCATAGCATTTATCAGAACAAGGCATGTTCTGACAGCGCACCACGTGGCGCATCAGGCGCTTTGCGCCAATTAAAGAGCGCATTGCGCTAGCGTACATAAGAGTGACATGTGTCGCACTTAGCGCTGGTTTGCTAGCGCACTGCGCTTCATGAGTGCGTTGCGCCAGTTTTTAGGTGCACTAGTGAGTGACACGTGGCGCGCTTGGCGTTAAGCGCCAACCTAAGAGCGCAGTGCGCTGTTTTTAGAAGCGCAAAGCGCAAACTGTTCTGTGGTTGACACGCGGTGCGATCTGACGCTGTGCACCAATCCAATAAGCGCAAAGGCACAATTCAAGAGTGCAAAGCACTGTCTAATAGCGCAGAGCGTATTTTAATCAATTTAAGATCAAAGAACAAGTTTTGTTGTTCTTCAAAAGAGGCATTGCCTCAAGATCCAAGAACCAAGGTTCTTATTCTCATCAAAAGGCCCTGCCTTTATAGATCAAAAGATCTGTTAATGAAGTAAAGTACTTCTTTAAATCTTTTTATAATTAGATCTTTTTTTTGATCTTTTTCTTTTTTATTGAAAACCTTGATCTTGTTCTTAGATCTTTGATCTTTTTAGCAGGGGGTTCCTCTTCTTTAATGAGATGATTTCATCTCTATTTATTCAAGAACATAGTTCTTTACCTTTAAAGATGAAGAAATGATCTTCTTCCTTTAAAGGCTTGCCTTTCTTTCTCTTTGAGTTCTTCTCTCAAAGTTTGCAGGGGGTTTTTTTTTTCGAGACTTGAAGTCTTGGGGCCTTTATATAGGGCCAATTGATTTGTTAAGTTAGTTGAAGAGATCTTTCTCTGATTGATTTGGGGATATTTCCCCACCGTTGGATCTTTGGTCCTAGGGTTTTACAGAAGGTAATCTTCTTATTTTAATAAGATTGGAAAGATCTTTCTAGAACAGAATTTTAATTCTGATTAATTAATAATTTATTATTATTATTAGATCTTTTGATCTAACGGTGGGGAATTCTTTAAATTCCAGCGCTGGCGCACCTGCGTTTGACACGTGGCGCGCAGCGCAGAGCGCAGTGCAACTGCGCTAGCGCACCTGTGTTTGACACATGGCGTGCAGCGCAGAGCGCAAGGGATTTAATGCGTTGCTTCAATTTTTTAAATTTGAATTTTGAAACAGAGCTTTACTCTAATTGGGGGTGCGCTGCCTAGCGCACAGCGCTCCTGGCGCTGGCGTGTCTGTTTTTGACACGTGGCGCGCAGCGCAAGGGATCTAAAGCGTTGCTTCAATTTTTGAATTTTGAAATTCAAAACAGTGCTTTGCTCTGATTAGGGGAAACAAAACCGATGTTGAGGTCCTCCGCAGAATCCTCGAAAAGAAAGACAGAGAGGCCGCGGAACAAGCGGCCAACATAAAACGAATGGCGCTTTTATTCCAAGATATGGTCGGGATGATGATACAGCCGGATCCTCCAGCTGAAGACCCTCCGATTGTCCTTAAAGACGACAGAGGAGAGACATCGAACCCTCTTCCGGCTCTATCAATGGCCAAAGAGGAGACGATCTCCAAAGCCACCCTGGATGACTATATAGCTCAACAGATACGAGCTCATCAGGCGAGCGAAGCGGCAAACCAAATTGTTAAAACTGGACGACCCTCCGGGTTGGTACGATCAAATAAAGTACCCGACAGGATATACGATCCTTAAATTCCACGTATATAAGGGGATGGGAAATCCACACCAACACGTGGCTCAATTCAGGGCTCTGTGCGGCAACACCGGAGGTGACGATAAACTACTGCTTCGCCAGTTTGTTGGCAGCTTGTCGGAGACAGCGTTTGAATGGTACTCTGAGCTCTCGAATGACTCCGTTACGACATTTGCAGAAATGGAGCTACTGTTTACACAAAGATTTACGAGCGCTAGCGAGCGCACTCCGATCACCGCACTAATTAACGCTAGAGTGAAATAGGGAGAAACCTGGGTTCAATACGCCATTCAATGGAGGAATCTATGGTCAAAGTGTGAACAGCGCATAGAAGAAGCTCCTACAGTGGGTATGTTTGTGGAAACCCTCGATCCGCATGCAACCATATCTCAATTCATGATGTTCTTCAAGCCAACTACTTTCCAGGTCTTGATTGACAAGTTGGCCCAAATGGATCAAATGGGTTGCAGTCCTTCCTTTTCGAAGTCGGAACCGTGGAGCGAAAAGGGGAAAGGGAAAACGACCTTCGTCGCCAATGCTTAGCAGCAGCCCAGTGGTCCAAAACCAACTGATAGCCAAGACAATAGACGGCGATTCTTTAAAGAGAAACTGAACCGCCCTTATTCGTTTCCCCGGGATAAAACGAGGAGACTGTTCGAGCTGGCGGTGCGCAACAGGCTCATCACCTTGCCGGATCCAAAACGCCCATTACAGCCCGGTTATGCCAACAATCCCAATTATTGCCTCTATCACCAAGTGGGAGGCCATCCAATCAAAGATTGCTTCGTCTTTAAAGGCTGGATTGAGGACCAGTGCCAGCAAGGCAAATTCGCGCTATCTGAAAATTAGAAAGCAAGCCCACCCCAGCCACGCGCTCTTAAAAAGGCGGACACATCGGGGGCATCGTGCTCGTTTGTAGAAGAAGCTCCATGGGAGGTCGCTATTTCAGCCAAAACGAAAAGAATGCTGAAAGATCTCTAAGCATGTCCGGCGATTAGGTAGAAGAGCCCGCTGGAACCCAAGATTATTGAGGGGATGCTGAAGCCGCGCCCAACGCTGAAAGTTGGTGAAGGTGGACAAAACATTCAACTCAAGCCTCCAAAGTCTTTAAAGAAAAAGAAGAAGGATAAGAAGTCCGTCCAACCCGAAGACAGCCATACAGGTCTACAGAAATACATCGATGCACTGGAAGAATATAACCAGAAGGCACGGATCCCAATCACGTTGGACGAATTCTTTAAGCATGTTCTTAAGAATGAAGGCGATGACGCTGATGAAGGAGACGATTCTTAAGAAGGGCCTGAAGACTATGTGGCGAGCTGCCACATGATCTCTCACTCGATAAATGGCAAAGAAGCTCCTGATGCAGAAAAACTGGGGGCAGATCCTGAACCGGAACTCCTAGAACCGTCAGACGAGATGATTGACATACTGTTGAACGAGGCCTGTCAAAAGAGCAAAGCTCATCGAGAGCGCGAAATGGCCATATTTGAAAAGGCCAAACGCCGGCGACTGGACGAAAGATTTGAAACACTCCCACCAGATCAAAGCACATCCACTACAGACAGAAGTAAGCTTAAGATGAGGAAACGATTCTCTAAAGCCCTGTCAATAAGAATGAAGCTGCCACCCTCTAAAGGGAACACTCCCGGCAGGATACACCCTGACGAAACGGATGCACATCCTAGCTACTGTTTATACCATCAAAGGATTGCACACCCTACTGAAGAATGCATGGCCTTTAAAAAATGGTGGCAAGGGTATGTCGCTCACAGGCAATACTTCAAGAGGATGAAGCATGAAGCTCGCCGACGGCAGAGGAATACGACAAATGAACGCCAAAGAACTACTGGCAACTGTCACATGGTTGACACCAAGGGATCGCAAGTTCTCACCTTCAAGAGCGATTCCGATGAAGAAATAGCCCTCGGCCCTCTCTTCAAGGAATCCATCTTTGAAGCAGAAGAGACGAATATCTGCGAGAACATTCAGCTGCGCAATCATACGCTACCCAAAAAGAATCTTGGACCTGCAAACAAGAGATCGAACAAAAAAGATAAGGGGAAAGAAAAAATCCCTGAAGATTTTCGATAAAAGATATGCACAACAGAAAAAATCACTTGCAATCAATTTGGTATTTTAAGCGCGGCGCAAAGAATCCTGCACAAGATTTATTATTTGGAAGGGGGAAGATTTTTAAAGCGCAAAGAATCCTGCAGACAAATTTACAAAAGATATATCGGGATGTACAGAGGAGAAGAAAAGAGACTTACAGAGCTTTTTCCACTTTCTTATGTCACAGGCCAACCGCGTTTCCGCGGTCTCATGTGGGTTCTCGCGGCGGAAACGCGGCGAAGGAAACGGCGTGGATCCCGAGAACTTTTTCCAAGAGGTGACGTCACTATAGCGCAGCGTTTCCGCGGTCAGAAGCTTGTTGCGGCCGCGGTTCAGCGGTCGGATGGAGGGTTCAGATCGCTGGAAAAATTTGACTGTTCTGTTTTAGAAATCCCCCTCTGTTCTGATCTCCCAATTTCTATTGTGCACTCTGGATTTTTCCAGATCCGAACTTCTTTGTTGTTCCTGCAAAATTCACACAAAAATACCCTTCACAAAATACAAAGATGATAAATTTTTATATATTTTTTTTTATTGATTTTTCAGTTTTTTTGATTTTTTTAATTTATATTAACCCGAAATTGCAAAAAGGAAATACTACGCCATCCCCGACAACGGCGCCATTTGATTGATCTCAAAAACTATCTATAACCGCAATCAAGAACGGCGTCGCTTGGTAGCTAGCCGGTGAGTACGGGTCGGTCCACAGGGATTTTGTGAATTTCCTAATCGCTCTAACGAGTTAATTCCGATGGGAGCCGGATTGATTTAATCTAAAAACTAAAGTTGAGTTATACTAGGATTAATCTATATCTAAGTCTTGCTAAGGTTAGGTCTAGGGTAGGTTTGGAAATGTAAATAAATCTCAACGCTTTCTATACCCAAATGAAGATCTATGAGGAGTTATGGTAATTATCAATAAAGGGGATTAGATCCATTCGGGAAGGTGTTCTTTCCTCTAGGTTCTTATCCTTCCTTTATCAATCCTTACCCTAATCTCCATGGAAAACCATCACAACCGGGCCTTTATACTACGGTATCACCGCTACCTCATGGGATAGGGTGCCGTAGGGAGCGGTATGTGCATGTATGCATGGAGTCCTATGAAAATATATAACGGGCAAGAAAAGGATGAGAGATCTCATCTCTCAAAAGCCTTCCCCAAAGCTAACCCTAACAAGCGAGGAGACTACTCGCTCATTAGGGAATTTAAAGACATTTATCTAGGGCAGAGAATGAAAAATTACCTAGGGCAAGAATTGAAATTACCTACTTATTTTACAGATGGCTCTCTCCAAACATTTACACAGGGTTGTCAGATCTGAATAGATGATATGAAAAGAGGCATCGATGCTCTCCAAAAGAATTCTGAATTTTATTCATAAAAAGAGGCATGGAGGCATAACCTAATACAAGGAATCGGGCTTCTATTTATAGGACATAGAAAACCCTAGGTTTACAATTGCCGCATGTCTTCATTTACCAAAATACCCCTAGGTTGACTAGTCAAAACCGCCACCAAATTATGGTAAAATTTTGCGCTCCTAACTGCATGACCCTGCCGCGGAACCGCGGTCGCAGCCAGGGATTGGCCGCGGTTCCGCGGCCAAAAGAGGGAGTTGGCTCATTTGTTTTCTGGTGCTGGATCTGCATGACTTGTACTTCCTGTTTCTTTGGTTCTTTATTCAATTTGGTTTCTCGGTTTCTTCCAGATCTCCAGTGAACATTGTAGAGGACTTTTACTGTTTCTTCGTGCCGCTGCCTTTATACTCGGTGAACTGTTGTTCATTGTTCCTCAAAATGCAGGCGCGATCAAGATTTCACCATTTATCATTCGTAGTCTCACTTTTGCATTGTCTTTTCATTGTTTTCACTGTTTTTGTCCAAGAACCTGTAACCTGTACTATGTAGCAGACAAGGGTCAAAAGCACATGTTTATTTGTAAAAAGAATAAGAATGGGGAATATAATAATACAATATTATGGTATGAACACCGAGCAGAGCATTGTATCATGTCTTGGCGTCTATGACGTGGAATTTAATGTCTGTGACGAGTAGCCCAAAGCGTAACGTCAGTATCACAGACCCAAGAGTCCGGGATGATTGAGAGTCGAAACCAGAAATGGTGATCTTATCCCGAGCGAGATGCTGGACGCTCATGAAGATTTCCTTTAACACCCGCACGTTGAGGAGATTAACGGAAAACCCATTGTCAACCAAGATTTTGCCTATCTTTATATCATGGCAATACCCTGAGACATAGAGGGGACAGTTGTGTTCGCACGTCCCAAGGAGAAGGTCTTCATCACCAAAAGTGACATCGGCCGTGTGCACTTCTTCCAACTCATCCTTCATCTTTTCTTCGGCAAGGAAAGCTTGGAATTGCTCGGGCTCTTGCAGTGCTTTGATTAATGAATCTCTTGCCTCTTTTGATAGTAAAAAGGCGTCAAGAATGCTGAGCTGCGAGGGTAGCTTTCTCAGATGCGCTAGAACGTTGTAATCCACCTTATTTTTCTTCGGCGGGTCCTTGGCAGTTAGCTCTTCCATGATTTGGTCATCTAGGGCAATATCCTCAGAGACCTTTTCTTTCCCTTTATCTTTTTTATTTGAGGGTCCGAGATTCTTTTCAGATAGCGTACGATTACGCAGCCGGATATTTTCGCAGACCTTCGGCTCTTCTTCTTTTCCCAAGGTGGACTCTTTAAAGAGGGGGCTAAGAGCCATTTCCTCGTCAGAATCTCTCCCGAACGTTAGAACTTGCGATCCCCCGGCGTTAACCATGCAACAATCGCCGGTAGTCCTGTTAAGCTCCTCGGTCGTATTTTTCCGCTCCCGACGAGTTTTGCGCTTCTCCCGCTTAAAATGTTGTCGGTGAGCAACATATCCCTGCCACCATTTATTAAAAGCTCTGCACTCTTCGGTGGGGTGCGAAATCTTCTGATGATAAAAGCAGTAGGAGGGGTACATTTCCGCTTTGCCAGCAATGTTTCCTTCAGATGGTGGTAGCTTCATACCCATTGATATGGCTTTAGCAAACCTTTTCCTCGTTTTGAATTTGCTTTTATCTGCGGTGAATGTACTTTGCTCAAGCGGGAGTGTCTCAACTCTTTCGTCAAGTCGCCGGCCCTTGGCCCTTTCAAATATGGTCGTCTCGCGTTCCCGATCAGCTTTACTTTTCAACAGAGCTTCGTTGAGGAATGCGTCAATGGCTTCATCCGATGGCCCCAAAATTTTCGGTTTAGGGTCTGCCCCCAGCTTCTCAGTGCAAGGAGTTTCCTCATCGTCTGTAAGCGAATGGGAGATCATATGAAAACTCGCCACGTATTCTTCGGATTCACCCGACGAGCTCTCTCCCTCATCTTCCTCTTGAAAGATGTGGTTGAGGAACTCTTGGAGTGTGATGGGAGTCCGTGCTTTCTGGTTGTACTCCTCCAGCGCGTCAATCTGCTTTTGTAAGTCCGTACGCTTGTCGCCAGGCTTCACGGGCTTCTTGGATTTCTTCTTCTTCTTCTTTGAAGATTTTGACGGCTGGTTGTGAGTGCTTGAGCCACCACCATCGATCTTTGGAGTTGGGCGCGGCTTCAACATCCCTTCAATGATATGAGGTTCCAACGGGTTCTTCCATCTGATCGCTGGGCATATTTGAAGATCGTTCAGCATCCTCTTTGTTTTGGCTGATAGCACAACCTCCCATGGAGCTTCTTCAACGAGGGAGCATGTTGCCCCCGGCGTATTCACCTTTTTAGGGGTGTGAGGCTGCGGCGGGTTCACCTTCCATCTTTCGGACAACGCGAACTTGCCCTGTTGGTACTGGTCTTCAATCCAATTTTTGAAGACGTGGCAATCCTCGATCGGATGGCCCAATACTTGGTGATAGGGGCAATAATTGGGATCATTGACGTCGTTTGGCTGCGACGGACGTCTTGGATCCGGCAGATTGATAAGTCTGTTGCGCAATGCCAGCTCAGACAGTCTTTTCGTTTTATCTTGAGGAAACGAGTAAGGACGTCCTAGCCTCTCCTCGAGAGGTACGCGTGGACGCATATTGTTTTGCCGGACAACCAGCTTCAAGTTGCTCGGCTGTTGTTGAGCATTGGCGGCGACGATCGCTTTTCCCTTCCCCTTATCATTTCGAGAGTCCGGCTTTGGAGGGGACGGTCTATGACCTATCTGATCCATTTGAGCTAGCTTGTCGATCAAGGCCTAGAAAGTAGTTGGCTTGAAGAATATCATGAATTACGAGATGGTCGCTTGCGGATCGAGGGTTCCCACAAACATGCCCACCGCAAGAGCCTCTTCTATGCGTTGTTCGCATTTCGACCATAGGTTCCTCCACCGTATCGCGTATTGGACCCATGTCTCGCCTGGCTTCACCCTGGCATTAATCAATGCTGTTATCGGGGTGCGCTGCTGGCGCTTGCGAATCTTTGTGTAAACAGCAGCTCCATCTCCGCAAATGTTTTGACGGAGTCGTTCGGAAGTTCAGAGTACCACTCGAACGCCGTCTCTGACAAACTGCCGACGAACTAGCGAAGTAGCAGTTTGGCGTCGCCTCCAGTGTTGCCACAAAGCGCCCTGAACTGGGCAACATGCTGGTGGGGATTGCTCATCCCCTTATAGACATGGAATTTCGGTATTGTATAGCCCGGCGGGTACTTGATCTGATCATACCAGCTCGGATATGGTCGCCCTGTTCTGACAACTTGACCGGCTGCCTCAGTCGCCTGATGAACCCGTATCTGCTGAGCTATATATTCGTCCAAGTCATCTTTGGAGATTGTCTCCTCCTTGACTGTTGACAGAGCCGGTGGAGGATTTGACGTTTCTCCCCTGTCATCTTCAAGGACGATCGGAGGATTTTCAGCAGGAGGATCTTGTTGGATCATCATACCCACCATGTCCTGGAACAGAAGGGCCATTCGCTTTATATTGGCTGCTTGTTCCGCAGCCTCTTTATCCTTCTTTTCCAGTATCCTGCGAAGGAATTCAGCGTCAGTTTCTTGGTCCTGGCGTTGATCCGAGGACGTTTCGGGGATTTCTTTTGGCCTAGTGAGTGCGGCCATCGCATTCATCATTTCTTAGAACTTCAACTGCTGCTCCTGAGCTTTAGTCACCGATCGCATAAGCGGTCTATGACCTGTAGATGTACGGCTGTCCTCTTTCCCGGACGCCATGTAGACGGTATGGACCACAATGCCCCCCGACTTAGGGCGTTTGGGCTCACCGCCTTTGACATTTGCCGCAGGCATGGGGATTTTCTCCGGCCTTCTTCTTTTGTGGGCCGTCGAAGTTGAGGGGGCCGTTACCGCGGGCACCCAAGTACTTGTCATCCTTTATTGTTTGACAGGACGGTTCTTTTCTTCCTGAGCCTTCACCCTCTTCTGCCGGCGAGAATGATCTTGGTCAATTATTGAGTCCTGGACCCGTCGCCAGACCTTATAAATTTTGGAGGACAGCCGTTGAGGGGGCTGCTCCGGATTTGTATCTGTAACACTCTCCGCAGGTGGAGGAGATCTTTTCAGCGTGGCAGTCGGAGAGTTCTTTTGCACCCTCCTTAGCGGTTCAAAGTTGTTCCCAGTCGGAACAGCAGCATTGACTTCCACCATTAGAGCCGGTGGAGTTAACCCAGAGGGGGAGTTGCCCCTGGCCTTCCTTACTCAGCGTCAGTGGTGACGTCGAGCATGACGAGCTGTTGGGGCTGGTCCGGCGATGGGGATAATTTTGTCGTGCCCCCTGTCCAGATGAGGCGCTACTGGTGCCAGCCTCTTGAAGACTGATGTCTTTTGAGTGGCGGTGTTCAATCTGTCAAAAACAGACCCGCGAGCAGGAACGGGAGCCGGAATAGTCAGCCTTGAAAAGACCGACTCTTTAGCAGGAGAAGCCGTCTTAACGACTTCAGGAATAGAGATGGCTGTCTTCTTCGCGATGGCCATGTCAGGGGTCATGGGCTTCTTGGCAGACCCATCAGAGTTCAGGTTCAGCCTGGTAAAGACCGAGGCTGTCGGCTTGGCATTGGACGACCCGTTAAGAGGGGCCGTGGTAGTAGTGAGCCGATCGAAAACCGACTTCATTTACGCTTCCGGTGCGGGCACTGGAATGGTAAAGCTTGCTGGCGGGAGCATGGTCCCGAAAAATAGACCGGTGGTGTCCTGAGTCACTTGTTCCACCGGCATGGCAAGGATGGAGGCCGCTTGAGGCCCATAGGCTACACCACCAGGTGAGGCGGAGCATCGGTTGCATTTGCATTTGGAGCAGCTAGAGCAGTTGGACACCATTGATGCTTGATTTCTGCGCCAGGCAAAAGACCAAATCTTAGTAACTTGAAACCCAAAGGCAACCATTAACAAACCGCGATTCATTCACGAAAAAGACACACGAAGTGTGGAGTGGAAAGAGGAAAAGGTCCCACCGGGCGTGCCAGAATATGTTCCCCTCCGAAAGACAGAGACGCGACCGCGTAGGTTCGTCTTGCCTGAGATTCGGGGTAGATGCTATTTGGTTTTATCCGTCTAAACCTCTCCGAAGATGCCAAGTTGATTTATGGCACCGTGTATCGGAGGTTTAGACGGATGCGGCCGATGTAGCAAACTTCGTCAGATTCCCCCTCTTTTGAGGGGTTTTTGATTGTGGGGACGCTCTTCCCTACAGGCACAAGCTCCTGCAGTTAATTACGCTACCGCATCGCGGTAACCACTTTCTCCTTCTCCAGAATTTCACTTCGTGTCGTGTGTGTTTGTTTTGTTTGTGGTTGCCCGTGGATTGTATACGGAGACTAAGTTATGCCGTCGCCCGTAGAACGTGGATTAGTCTAAATCCGTGTTTACATAGATTTGAGTTTGGTGTTTTAGTTTAAGGATACGTTATCCATATCTGAGGCTAAGATGAACTTAAACGTTTGTTAAGGATACGTTAGTCTGGTTTGAGACTAAGATCAACTTAACGGAATGAGCATTTAGGGGCTCTACTGTTCCAGTTTAGTGACATAGTGGTCCATTGCATGTATGGCCGTCGGGACCCGTCACCTCTCTGACGACGTTGAAGGATTAAAACGACAGATGTCAGAGGAGTTCAGAGATGTACCCTTGAACCAAAGTAGATTAGGGGATCTATAGTCCAATCTGGGACTAAAGTCTGTTTGAAGGTTTAAAGATACGTTAGCCATGTTCGAGACTAAGATCAACTTAAACGGGATCGTTTTGTAACGTGTTAAAAATGATTAAATAAAAAATTAAATGAATAAAAGTGTTTAAGTGAATTTTAGGATTTTCGGTAAAGTAAAATGTATTTTTCGTAAAACCAAACCGTGATTGTTTTCATTATAATTTTTAAAATATCTATTTTAATTACGAAATTACTAGTAAATGGTGTTTATTTAGCCACTTATAAATTTTTAGTTTAATAAAATATTTTTCCTAAATTAATTATTTTAAATATTAACATAAGCTTTATTTTTACACTAAATTAGTGTAAATTACAAATTTAAATGGTTTTAATTTGCAAAAATGAACCATGGTATATTAGAAATTAGTGTGTATCATGCAAAATTCATTTGCAAATTTTTCCTATTTTCTAGAGCTTTCTTGAGTTGCTATAGTAAAGAAATAAATAAATAAATAAATAAAGCATGAAAAGACTTTTATTGATGTTTCTTCTCTTGAAACTTCTACACACTTTTCCCACTCTCTTCTTTCTCTCCCTCACCTCTCTAGGGCCGGCCATAACCCCCCATGGCTGCCCCCCCCCCCATTTCCCACATCATTTTTATTCAAAATTCATCAAAAACACATCAAAAATTCAATTAAAATTCCACAACATCCTATTTATTCCATACTCTTTATTCCTTGCTCATTTTTATATGAAATTTGGAGATGGAAGGCATGCATTTTGGAGGCTCATTTCTTGTTTGGATTTCACATTCTGAAGGTATAATTTTCTTTCTTTTGATTTATTGTTATTAGATGTTCATATTAAGCTTAATTAGATTTAATGAATTAATTCTATGTTCTTTTTTTTTAAAATGCAAGCTAGGGTTCTAAATTCAAGTTATGATTTTTAATAATTAATTAGGGTTATAGTAGTTAGTTTAACACTTTTAGTATTCGGAAATCTTGCATGGTTATTGTTTAACAAATTGTTATTCAAAAATTGTTTTAAATTAGGAATTTAGTTAAGTAGGTTTTTGCAAAATGTGGTTGTGGTTAATATAAAATTCTAATTTGGGTTGTTATCATTGGATTATAGTTTTAGTGGAAATATTAGCATGTTAATGGAAAGAAAAACTTAGTTTGATTGCTAGTTTCTATGGTTAATTGATAAATTGTGATAAAAATTGCTAATTTTGTAAACTAGATTTTAGAAATTCCTATATAAATGAGATTAAAAATATAATTATGGTTTCATTATATCATTATCATCATGAATTGTGGTTTAAGTCATTAATTTATGCAAAATCATGTTTTGTGGTGGAATTGTGGTATTTTGCTTGAAAAATGTTGAAAATTTTTAAAGGGTGCAAACTAGAAATTTCAAATTTATACAAAATTGTGTAATAAAAATATAGTAATGGTTTGTATAGTCTAGTAATGCTATTTAATGAGTTTTATGACCATTGGTTTCATTTAAATGTCAAGTTTTGATGAAAAACGGTAAATTGGCATTTTCGGGTTTTTCGAAAACGGACGATTTGATTGATTTTAGGGTTTTGATGGATTAAATCATGTTTTATATTATAAGTAACGAGTTTTCTAAACTACAAGTTGTTTGTTGATGTTTATCTCGATCCATCGGAGTTTGTACGCCGATATCGAGCGGTATTTGGTTCTTTTGCGTGGACGGGACATAGGTTTTAACCTATGCTTGTTCCTTGTATCGTTTGACCTTTGTATGTGATTCGGTTTACGATGCTATTTATATGTTTGCGTTTAGGTACCCCTCACGTGGACTGCGAGCGATGAAGAGGAGGATGGCGACACCGTCTTCGGCAGACATGGACCAGGTGAGTAGATGTATATCTACGGGGGGAAGTCGGATGGATGGCGTTTAGCACCCCCGCAACATAGAATAGGAATAGTGCTTATTGACATTAGGAAAACTAGATGTGACCCTAGATTTCTTAATCAGTAGGACCCTAGTATTGACCCTAGGCTGGACTAGACTGATTTAGGAAAACCATATCAGAGGATGAGTACCTTGGAAGAGGTTCGTAGGTTTCAGATAGAACACACACACGCACACACTGAAACTCGACATGGGGTATACGTGTATGTGTGTATATATAAAACTAGGTATAGGTGTATATATATATACAACACGTATATGGGATTCATTGATGTGATATGATATCTGAGCTATGATGAAACAGTATAACTGGGCTTGATGCCGTGATTCTTGACTATACAGTCGTATTAAAGTGTTAGCGGATCATTAGAGAATGAGATAATGAACATGAATATATAAATTATAAAGGGTGGTGGTGATATTGAGGTACAGGGGACGCTAAAATAGTACCTGGGCTGTAGCTTGTGACTGATCACGATATGATATATGTATGACTTGATTACGACATCATATAGGTGTGACCTGATGTCGATATCGTATAGGTGCGACTTGATGACGATAAGATATCGGTATAATTTAATCACAATATGACACATGTGACATGATATTTCTGAGGATAAACTAAGGATTATTCTATGATGGCAATGATATACGATTGATGTATGCGATTATAGTTTAGAAGCTTGATCATGAGATGTGTTGATGATGACATTATACAAATGATGAGACACCTAGGAGATACTTGACCCGTACCCCGATATTGGGATGCCGTACGATGGATTTTACCGTACGAGGCCTAGATATGATGATTGATCCGCACTCTTGGTTCGAGGAAGCCGTACCACGTATGTGACGCTTTTGAGGCTGGATCGCCGACTATTAGAGATATTGGTTCAGACCTTAGGTAGATGCTTGTTTCTTATTGACCAGTTTCTTAGGTTAGTTCCTTAGGATATTAGATGGACACTAGTTTAGGTTCGACTCACATAGTGGTAGTTGTACTCGTATTTCGCAGAGGAGTGGATGATGCACATCTGTATTTACATTCATACTGTAATCATCATGGTGCATGTTCTTACATATGTTGCTATAATCAGTATAAACCTTACCTGTTAGGACACCAGCACCATTACCGATGATGCGCATATTCCACGCACACTTATTTGCCGGCTCACACACATCATCATCGGTAATTTCTATGTCACGTACACTTTAGATCATATTATCTTTTATTGATAGAATCAGTTAACAACTAAACCGATATAATATTATGATTACTCTCTGATGTCAGTATAAGACATGATATTTATTACTTAGACATTCATGCATTCATATTTCATGTTATCGCACAGTAGTATGGGCATATGCCGACACTTATCATATACTTACTCATGATTTTAAGATTTGTATTTCTATGAGATTTCTGGATTTTTGGGGAAAACCGCAAAAATATATAAAAACTTCTCTCTTTCTCCTCTTCTCTTTTTAAAATAAGATGCGGTTTTCTCGTGATGTATGTGTCGTCCACCATGAGTATTTCATATTTTCTGTTGGATTTCGAGACCCGATTCGAGGAGTGGATGAACCGTCTCGGGTACATGGTGGGCCCGGTATGGTACCCCGGGGCAAGAAGATCGAGTTGTAGACAATGAGCCTGGCAGGGGAAGGCTACCTACCGGTGATGTCTGGCGCGGCGGATATCCGGAGGATACCGACCGTTGTCGTGAGATTTGATGATATGGGCCGATCCGGACTGACGGAGTCCGAGATATTGAGACTTGAGATTACATGTGTTATGTCGATGCTTGACACGGATTTCCATAGATTTCATTGTTGAGATTTCAGACTCTTATATTTACTATGATAATAGCTAAAGATTTCTTATACATATATATCTGGATTTCAGGATTTGTTACTTTACATTCATGGTGCATGCATTTCATTTCATATGACATAGTATTATATGAGGCACTGACACGAGCACGGAGTATCTGCACTCACACGTAGTTTTACCCTGCTATTACTAGTTGATTGAGATATAATAGTGTATTATTATGACCTAGGATAGCGTCGTGCATTCGATTTCTTTTTGTAGATGTCTTCTACTCACGAGTTGGCAACTCACCCCCGTTGTGCCAAATTTTATTACAGGTTCGAGGTACAGGTTTCCCGGGCAGCTTGCTGGCACATCTTTTATTTCAGGGTGATTTGCACGGTAGGTTGGTTCACTTGTATCTGAACCACCATTGTATTTTATTCATTCATTTGTATCTAGTAAGCTCCATCAACCATACTTGTATTACTTGATAAGTTTATTGGACCAGACTTTTATTTCGACCTTAGAGTCTGCTCGGTAAGCTTTCTTCCTTCGCATTCATTTGTATATTTTGCATTTGAATACCTTATTAAAAACCCACAAAAATCGAAAAAATTTCCAAAAATATAAAAACTTTGTCGTCAAGTTAGCTCATAGGGTAACTTAGATTTTTATTCTGAAAGTTTAGTTGATATCTTAGAAATAACTAAATTCTAGGTTTAGGAATTGAAAACCCTAAAAATAACCCTCATTCTGTCTAACTTTGGTGAGTATACGTCCTTAGAGTTTTTTTAGTAGTTCTTGAGTTAAGTCAAGATGAAAGGAAAGTATTGAAGCTTTACTAAAAGATAAGTCTGAAAAATAGTCTCTTTTCTCGAGTTCAAATCTAGAAAGTATATACCCTACAACTGCACTTACACGCACCTTGAAACTTGGGATAGTAGAGGATACCTAGAAATACTCTTGCCAAAAAGCCTAGTATGAAAGAAAAAATGGTATTTAAAGCTAAACACCAAAAGAGCATATTGAAAAATATATCCGGTCTTGAAAAAGAAAAAGAAAAATAAAAAGAAAAAAGTAGAATAAAGTCAAGACCTGGAAACTGCTATTTACGCTTTAAGTTCACACATTCAGTAGTCGGTCGTTAGTGCCTCAAGAAGCATTAATAGTCGCATGAAAGGTGTGTGAGCAAATCCGTCCATCCTTAATGAAAAGAAGTAGTATTAGGTATTAGGGCAAGGGTATTATAGCTTGAATTGAATTCTTGAGTGTAGGGGTGCAAATATACACACATGTAGGGTTATACAATCGATGTTTGAATAAAAGATAGAAATAAAGAATAAGACTTGTGTTTTCTGTAAAGTTGATAAAAATCCCTGATTTGAGGCCTCATTTTAGAAGGAAAACTCAGGAGATCCAAGGTTAAATAGATAGGAGGTGTGAAAAATAAGGGTTGAATATTTCTAACTTAGGATGATAGAGTTTCAAATGCAAATACTAAACTGTAGGAGTAGAATCAGTGTTAACTTATGACACTAGCTTGACGGGATTTTGTGGGTGTAATCCGCTGAAAACCTTCAGGAGACAACACTCCTCCTACTAGGGACACCTAGAGGTTTAACGGCTTGTTGTACGCGCTCAGTGCAATCGCGTTCCCTGCGAAATGCGGTTAGGATTTTATTTTTGTGAATAATTGGTTTTGCTCGGGATGAGCAAAAGTTAAGTTTGGGGGTATTTGTTCATACCAGAATATTGCATTTTATACCGCTCATTCTTACGCTTGTGTGTTTATAGGTAGGTGCTTTTAATCCGTGTTTGTTACATATTTACAGATTACAGGTTTCCAGTACAAATATTGCAAATCAAGACAATCTCCACAGTTACGTCAAAATACAGAACTTCTGTCACAGCAGATAAAAGCCGGGTTCCGGTCATCCATATCCGTCCTGTGCCGAGTACCGGTTTCAGATACAAGACATATGACGATGGTCATTAATGTCTGGGACATGCACAGAGCACGAGGAGGGCTGCACAAGAATCAATGGGTGCGCGGAGCTCGAGGGAGATAAATTCAAATGTGTTGAAAAGTGAAGCCATCATTGTTGACTTCTGGAACCTGAAGCAATTATGGAAGAATATTGAAAATCTGTACATGTTTAACAGAAGAAAACAGCAACACCAGACCACCAAAGAAACCCGACCCTCCAATTCCTCCGCATGGCAGCGGATCCGCGGCCAACATGGGGTCTAGGCCGCGGATCCGCGGCCGTTTAGACTCCGCAATTGGTGTAATTTTGGTGGTTGATGGCACATGGTATTTGGGCATATAATATTGCCCTAGGTTTCCCATTCCCCTCCTATAAATACCCCGGATCTGAGCCAAACCAAGGAGCACTTCTTTAGCCTCTTTTTGTAGTTTTAGTTCTTCTTTCTTCTTCTTCTTCATTCTTCCTCCATGAAAATGTAGTGAGAGCATTGAGTGGATGATGAAATGAAGATGAGGGTTTTTGTATCTTTCTTGTTAGCTTAGCTCCCCCTTGAGATTCTTGCTTTCTCTTGCTCTTTCAACCTCTTCATTGAGCTTGAAAGGTTAAGGGTTAGTTATTGATCTCAAAGGTCGTATTTTCTTATGGAATTAGTTCTTCACTTCACATGAGTTCTTTACCCTTCTCTTGATCTTGCAACCTCTTGATTGAGCTTTGCAAGTTTAAGGGTTGGCTTTTGATCTCATGCTTGTCTTGAGTTCTAGTTTCTAGTTCTTTTTATTGCTTATTTCTTTTCTTGCTTTTTATTACCTTGCTTTACTTTTTTGCAATTTAATTCCATGCACTTACTTACTTGTAATCTTTTCTTTTCTTTGTTCTTTTCTTTTGCTCCTTTTTGTTCGTTTTGTGAATGGTTGTAATTATCGTTGTTAGGAATAAATACGGTATTGTAAGTTAAGATTTTCTTTGCCATTTCCTTTTCCCGTTATTTTCCATTGAACTCCGCCCAAACCATACGCAACCGGTCGCGGTTAGGAGTCACCGTTACCTTGTCAGGGTAGGGTGCCTAACGGAGCGCTTGCGTATGGTTTGGGCGGAGTTCAATGGAAAATAACGGGAAAAGGAAATGGCAAAGAAAATCTTAACTTACAATACCGTATTTATTCCTAACAACGATAATTACAACCATTCACAAAACGAACAAAAAGGAGCAAAAGAAAAGAACAAAGAAAAGAAAAGATTACAAGTAAGTAAGTGCATGGAATTAAATTGCAAGAAAGTAAAGCAAGGTAATAAAAAGCAAGAAAAGAAATAAGCAATAAAAAGAACTAGAAACTAGAACTCAAGACAAGTATGGGATCAAAAGCCAACCCTTAAACTTGCAAGCTCAATCAAGAGGTTGCAAGATCAAGAGAAGAGTAAAGAACTCATGTGAAGTGAAGAACTAATTCCATAAGAAAATACGACCCTTGAGATCAATAACTAACCCTTAACCTTTCAAGCTCAATGAAGAGGTTGAAAGAGCAAGAGAAAGCAAGAATCTCAAGGGGGAGCTAAGCTAACAAGAAAGATACAAAAACCCTCATCTTCATTTCATCATCCACTCAATGCTCTCACTACATTTTCATGGAGGAAGAATGAAGAAGAAGAAGAAAGAAGAACTAAAACTACAAAAAGAGGCTAAAGAAGTGCTCCTTGGTTTGGCTCAGATCCGGGGTATTTATAGGAGGGGAATGGGAAACCTAGGGCAATATTATATGCCCAAATACCATGTGCCACCAACCACCAAAATTACACCAATTGCGGAGTCTAAACGGCCACGGATCCGCGGCCTAGACCCCATGTTGGCCGCGGATCCGCGGCCATGTGGAGGAATTGGGGGGTCGGGTTTCTTTGGTGGTCTGGTGTTGCTGTTTTCTTCTATTAAACATGTACAGATTTTCAATATTCTTCAATAATTGCTTCAGGTTCCAGAAGTCAACAATGATGGCTTCACTTTTCAACACATTTGAATTTATCTCCCTCGAGCTCCGCGCACCCATTGATTCTTGTGTAGCCCCCCTCGTGCTCTGTGCATGTCCCAGACACAAATGACCACTATCATATGTCTTGTATCTGGAACCGGTACTCGGCACTGGACGGATATGGATGACCGGAACCCGGCTTTTATCTGCTGTGACAGAAGTTCTGTATTTTGACGTAACTGTGGAGATTTTGTCTTGATTTGCAATATTTGTACTGGAAACCTGTAATCTGTAAATATGTAACAAACACGGATTAAAAGCACCTACCTATAAACACACGAGCGTAAGAATGAGCGGTATAAAATGCAATATTCTGGTATGAACAAATACCCCCAAACTTAACTTTTGCTCGTCCCGAGCAAAACCAATTATTCACAAAAATAAAATCCTAACCGTATTTTCGCAGGGAACGCGATTGCACTGAGCGCGTGCAACAAGCCGTTAAACCTCTAGGTGTCCCTAGTAGGAGGAGTGTTGTCTCCTGAGGGTTTTCAGCGATTACACCTACAAAATCCCGTCAAGCTAGTGTCATAAGTTAACACTGATTCTACTCCTACAGTTTAGTATTTGCATTAGAAACTCTATCATCCTAAGTTAGAAATATTCAACCCTTATTTTTCACACCTCCTATCTATTTAACCTTGGATCTCCTGAGTTTTCCTTCTAAAGTGAGGCCTCAAATCAGGGATTTTTATCAACTTTACAGAAAACACAAGTCTTATTCTTTATTTCTATCTTTTATTCAAACATCGATTGTATACCCCTACATGTGTGTATATTTGCACCCCTACACTCAAGAATACAATTCAAGCTATAATACCCTTGCCCTAATACCTAATACTACTTCTTTTCATTAAGGATGGACGGATTTGCTCACACACCTTTCATGCGACTATTAATGCTTCTTGAGGCACTAACGACCGACTACTGAATGTGTGAACTTAAAGCGTAAATAGCAGTTTCCAGGTCTTGACTTTATTCTACTTTTTTCTTTTTATTTTTCTTTCTCTTTTTCAAGACCGGATATATTTTTCAATATGCTCTTTTGGTGTTTAGCTTTAAATACCATTTTTTCTTTCATACTAGGCTTTCTGGCAAGAGTATTTCTAGGTATCCTCTACTATCCCAAGTTTCAAGGTGCGTGTAAGTGCAGTTGTAGGGTATATACTTTCTAGATTTGAACTCGAGAAAAGAGACTATTTTTCAGACTTATCTTTTAGTAAAGCTTCAATACTTTCCCTTCATCTTGACTTAACTCAAGAACTGAACTAAAAAACTGTAAGGACGTATACTCACCAAAGTTAGACAGAATGAGGGTTATTTTTAGGGTTTTCAATTCCTAAGCCTAGAATTTAGTTATTTCTAAGATATCAACTAAACTTTCAGAATAAAAATCTAAGTTACCCTATGAGCTAACTTGACGACAAAGTTTTTATATTTTTGGAAAAATTTCGGTTTTTGTGGGTTTTTAATAAGGTATTCAAATGCAAAATATACAAATGAATGCGAAGGAAGAAAGCTTACCGAGCACACCCCCAAACTTAAACTTGACAGTGCCCTCACTGTCAGGCTATACCAAGAGGGTCAAAATCGCCGGCGCTTCCCTAAAAACGAATTATATACAAAACAAAAAATATATACAAAAAAAAAATGTCCCCCCCAAACTTATGTAAAACAGTGTTTCCACTGTTAAGCGTTGAAGTTCAGGATTAGGGGGGAAAGAACAGTATCAAGCTATACAAGGTCTTACACAGGCCAAAAATGAGCACCAACCATTCAAAGATTTTATCATGATATAGCAGTGGCTGGTGAAAGAAGGTGAAGAGGAAAGAAATGGGAAATACGCGAGACCGTATGAAGATAGAAGCGGAATACGGTCTCGGTATATGAGAAGAAGAAGAATGGCGGAAGGGAAAAAGAAATGGAGTACGAACTTGAGGGCGCAAATGGAATGAATAGATAAGCATAATTTATGATGACCGATGTGTGAAAAGCGATTGTGCTAATATATTAACCCGTCGAGAAATGGGGTCAAATCCCTCAAGATTCGTGAGAAACGATGGGTACGCCGAACTTGGTAAACCAGGCACAGGAATTGAAAATGATACGGTTTCTTGCATGGTCGGAACGATGGAAAGGGTGGGGGAAGTGATTGAGGAAAGGTATCGGTTAAGGGTTCGGGAGGGTGCACACAGTCAATGAAAGGAACATGATGAATTGGAAAATCCGACTCATCAATTAAAACTGTTTCATCCTCAGCACTATCCTCAATATTCTCCTCAAAATTTATCTCATCCATGCCTTTATCATCAATATCAAGACGCATATGAAGTTCGGGACAAACATTTAATGACTCGGGATGATGAATTCGAGAGAAAAGTTCAGCCAAATCTATGGGTTCATCATCCAAAATATTCCCAGCGTCAATATCCACAATCAAGTGAAAATCAATATTCTCAGACACCTCATCAAAAGCATGGATTTCAATCGATTCTGGTTCTAAGATGGAGGTGTAGAGGTCAAAAGGTTTAGTATTGGTTTCACTTGGAAGGGACCCTTCACAATCGGGTAAATCAAACACTACACAGTTGCACAACGCATTCATCATTCTATCTTCAATTGATAAATCATGGGGGACACTCGATAGACATTCAAAACTGAAGTTGTGGGATTCAAGTTGAACCGGGTAGGCTTGATTCGGAAGGGGACACATCTCACTCTCTCCACTCAAATTCTCAACCTGTCCTGCTGCCTCATCATACATTGGAAAATTAGGAGCTAGTTGGAAACTAGCTACCGGGTCACTAGGTTGCATGAGGGCTGCCATGAACGCATTCAAATCCATCATCTGTTGGCTTGACGCTACCCTAAAGTCTTCCAACGACTGTTCCAGACTAGACATGGGTTGTGAAGGGGTTTCAGTAAAAGATTCAACGTTGTTTGGATACTGAAAACTCCCGAATGGCGGTTCTGAAGCAATGTCTAGGGAAGGTGCAAAAGTAGGGTAGGATTGGTAGGAATTGAATGGCTGGACAGAAGCAGGATCAACATTTGGATAGGAAGGTGAATGGAATTGTTGATCCCAAGAATTTGAAGTGGTGAAAGGAGTGAAAGATCGGCTACGAGATAGTTCAATTCGTTCAGCAAGAGACATTGGTCTCGGGGTTACAACTGGATTTTCAAAAGGTGTATCAACGCAAGAAGGGGTGAATGTTTGAAATGGTTGATACGAAGTGGATTGCGGGGTCCAGTTGTTTGTCCTAGACGCGTCTATCCGATCTTTCAAAGAAATTTTTGGCATGGATGGGTCGTTCGAAGTTCGACCAAAACAAGAACCGTAGGAAGTTATGTCTGGTTGTGGGTACCAAAGTTCGGCAAGAGTTTTGCGAGGTGGAGTACCCATGATATGAAGAGAGAATGAAAGAAAGGTAGAAAAAGGGAGGGGAAAAAGAATGTGATTTTTTTTTTGGTTTAAATAATAACAAAAGAATGAAGTATACACAAAAAAGAATATGGACAAAAACAATCACGACACAAAAATACCACACACCTAATCGTTCTAGGGTTCACCTAGGTCAACTAGACCTGCTCCAGAACTTGATTGTCGAAGTAAAACTGTGTCGAGAAACGGGCTCAAGATACACTGATCACGAGGCCAAGTAAGTGCAAAGATAAGGGGAGGTTTTCCAACGCTTTCGCGAAGTTCCTTAATTAAATAACCCTTTCTCTTTTGGCGGTTTCGCCGTTAACACTTTCCTAGACACCCCGTAAACAATATACTATTAAGCGAGGTTCTAAACACGGTTAACTTCTCCTAATGAGCGCGAAGTCCTTAAGGCTTAAAGTCTAATTTCTTTTAAAATTTGTGTGGGTAAACGTTATGCTCAATTCGTGATTTGTGGGCCACGGAAAAGGTGATGAAATCCTTTACCGTATGTTGTGGGGTTCGCTTGCCCTTAAGTCCGTATTAATGTATGCAATGCGCAATTCAATAAAAATTCTATAAAGAATCAAACAATCGTTTTTTAAGTTTAAGCACGGCACTGCAACAAATACGGGTTAGTCAATTTTTAGCGTTTGCTAGCGAACTTGCAAAGAATCATGCAAAGAATAGTATATTGGATGCGTCGGATTTGAGAAGAAGGTGCTAGTAAAGTACGTACCGTTAAGTTTTTGGGTTAGGAAACCCCCGTTGAATCAAATCCGGTAAGCTTGAAAGGTTCGCTTGCGCGGGTCAAACTACCCGGATCTTTGGCACTGTACTTCGTAATCACCTTTGCCTTGAATGCACACTTTGCTCCCACAATCGCAGTTTGCAAATGCGCAAAAATCTGCACTCTTGCCCACAAAAATGATCAAAAAAAACAAAAAGATTTTTATTTTTTTAATATACAAAAAGAATATTAACCCGAATAACAAGAAAGAAAATACGCTACCGTCTCCCCGGCAACGGCGCCATTTGATCGCACGCCGAGAGCGTGTCGGATGTTCAAAGTTCTAAAGTTTACCGCGATCAGGACGGTGTCGCTTTGCAGCTAGCCGGTTGAGCACGGGTCGGTCCACAGGGAGATGGATGTATGTCCTTTCTTGTTTTAGACGAGTCAATAAAGAATGAGTATATGTTTGTTCGATTCTAACCTATGTGTTATATGCAAGTATAAAGTTGTTAAGAAAAAGATACGAAATTGTAAGCTAAAGAAATCCGTACTCAAATCCTTTGAGCCGAGTCTTGACCAATTGAAGCTAGAGCAATCGGCAACAACGTGGATTAGGGGATTTAAGCGCGGTATTCGTGGAATCCGGCTTATTTACCCTTGTCCTTCCGTTCTTGTCTCTTGCTTTCGCCTCCGGCCAAACCGAACGCAACCGGTCGCAGTTAGGAGTCACCGTTACCTTGTCAGGGTAGGGTGCCTAACGGAGCGCTTGCGTATGGTTTGGGCGGAGTTCAATGGAAAATAACGGGAAAAGGAAATGGCAAAAAAAATCTTAACTTACAATACCGTATTTATTCCTAACAACGATAATTACAACCATTCACAAAACGAACAAAAAGGAGCAAAAGAAAGAAACAAAGAAAAGAAAAGATTACAAGTAAGTAAGTGCATGGAATTAAATTGCAAGAAAGTAAAGCAAGGCAATAAAAAGCAAGAAAAGAAATAAGCAATAAAAAGAACTAGAAACTAGAACTCAAGACAAGCATGGGATCAAAAGCCAACCCTTAAACTTGCAAGCTCAATCAAGAGGTTGCAAGATCAAGAGAAGGGTAAAGAACTCATGTGAAGTGAAGAACTAATTCCATAAGAAAATACGACCCTTGAGATCAATAACTAACCCTTAACCTTTCAAGCTCAATGAAGAGGTTGAAAGAGCAAGAGAAAGCAAGAATCTCAAGGAGGAGCTAAGCTAACAAGAAAGATACAAAAACCCTCATCTTCATTTCATCATCCACTCAATGCTCTCACTACATTTTCATGGAGGAAGAATGAAGAAGAAGAAAGAAGAACTAAAACTACAAAAAGAGGCTAAAGAAGTGCTCCTTGGTTTGGCTCAGATCCGGGGTATTTATAGGAGGGGAATGGGAAACCTAGGGCAATATTATATGCCCAAATACCATGTGCCACCAACCACCAAAATTACACCAATTGCGGAGTCTAAACGGCCACGGATCCGCGGCCTAGACCCCATGTTGGCCGCGGATCCGCGGCCATGTGGAGGAATTGGGGGGTCGGGTTTCTTTGGTGGTCTGGTGTTGCTGTTTTCTTCTGTTAAACATGTACAGATTTTCAATATTCTTCCATAATTGCTTCAGGTTCCAGAAGTCAACAATGATGGCTTCACTTTTCAACACATTTGAATTTATCTCCCTCGAGCTCCGCGCACCCATTGATTCTTGTGCAGCCCCCTCGTGCTCTGTGCATGTCCAAGACACGAATGACCACTGTCATATGTCTTGTATCTGGAACCGGTACTCGGCACTGGACGGATATGGATGACCGGAACCCGGCTTTTATCTGCTGTGACAGAAGTTCTGTATTTTGACGTAACTGTGGAGATTTTGTCTTGATTTGCAATATTTGTACTGGAAACCTGTAATCTGTAAATATGTAACAAACACGGATTAAAAGCACCTACCTATAAACACACGAGCGTAAGAATGAGCGGTATAAAATGCAATATTCTGGTATGAACAGAGTCGCGCATGTATTATTCTGATCTGGTGGTTTTGTTTTCTTTTGAGTTTTGAGCCTCGCCCTTTGGCGTTGTATATTATTGTGCTTGTTGTGGTTGTTTCCGCCTGTTGGCGTTGAGTTAGCTCCCGTTTGGGGATGCTTTTTACTGTTGTTTATGTATATTATACTTGTTGTACCCGTTTGGGGGCCAGTTTTTATAGAGGAGACTCTGCCGAAATTTTTGGAAAAATTTGCTGATGTTTTAAACTTGTTCCTTCATGTTTTCTTTTACTGCTTCTTCTTCTTTTTCATGGTTTAGATTTCTGGGCTTCGGCTTACTTAGGTTACGTGGCGCCTCTAGACGCTTCGTAATCTAAGTGCCGGTCACGTTCCGTACTTTCGGGTCGTGACAAAGTTGATATCAGAGCGCTAGGTTTAACCCTGTATAAGTCTAGGTGACCCTTGGTTGATGGAGTAGGCGATTTAGGTAGAGTAACGTACCGTGGGTATGGTCCGCGGCATACTTACGATACGCTACTCTGCTTAAGGAGCCTTAGGATGTACATTTGTTTGCACCGTATTTCATTCGTTCCTTTGATCTATCTTCGTCGATGTCGGAGGGCGGTTCTGTTACCACAGGCACACGGGCAGAGGGAGCTGCGGCTCGAATGCGATAACCATTAGAGTATTGGTTATTCTTGAGGATTGAAGCATTGCTTAGCGTGCGGACGAAGGGTATTCACATGCCGTCCGGATGAAGTTAAAGGGTTCGAACGATTATCAGAAAACCATTTTCCCAAGTTTAAAATATTCGGAAGAACATGCAGGTATTTCGATGGACCCTCTAGAAGAATGAAACCCTAACTCGACATAATGACCACGAGAACGCCCTTGAACCTTAGGGTTTACGGCAGTTCCGCGGTGCCATTAGTGAGGCTTGGGTTTGCCCTTCTACGGCTGGATCATCGATGCTGGGGTATGTACCGGATATTTTTAAACTGTACTTGAGTGTTGAGCTCTCGGGGAATTATGGGATTTTGATGGATCGATCGAAAAGTTTAATGTAGTCCGGATATCAAGTGAAGGGATCGACTATGTGGGAGACTCTAGACATGAGTATTGCCATTGGTAGCGCAGTCAGCACACCTATGAAAGAACGAGTTCGAAGCAGTCGACATCAGAGGAAAGAGGCGCACATTGACGATAGTGTTTATGATTGTGATTTAGTGATTTGAATTTCCTATTTTCGTTGATTGGATTTTTGTATTTTGAGGACTTTGTTCTACGATTGGTATTTCCTGTGTGTACCTTCATTCTATCTGTGTTTCATATATCAGTTGTATTGATGTGGTTTAGTACGCACCCAGTACACTTGATTTGGTTTTATATATTTTGAGATTTTTGATTTGATTTCGTGCATAGGGGTTACACATGATTTTGACATATGTTTTGACTTAGTTTTCATGCATTTTTGTACTGTAATTTTGATTTTGATATTCGAGATATGTTTTCGTGCACCATGTGCACCTGATTAGGATTCTTGCGCATACTTGGCGCACTTGATGCGATTTTGTGCACACCAGATGCACTAAATCGGGGTTTTGTGCAGATTAGATGCACCTGATATTGTGTCGTGCACGCCCGTTGCACTTGACAGATGTTTTTGGTGCACACCTGTTGCACTTAGTTTTGTTTTGTGGGTATTCATGGTATCTGTAATTGGTTTCGATTTCAGTGCGCACCGGACGCACATGACATTTTATTGATGGGATTGGGATTGATTTTAGTTTGAGCAGTATGTTTTCCTAATTATTATTATTGATTTAGTAACCAGGCGGGACGTGTATGTTAAATAAACGATATATATATATATAGTTATTTTTTTTAAAATTAAACGTCCGTTACTTATGCCGTGACACGTGCATTGCACGGCGATTTTCAAGAGGGGTTTTTGTATGCTTCTTTATTATGATGATTCGGCGATTTTATTAGGATGCGAACTATATATAAGTTATAGATTGATGTATATTATGATGGTTTTCATATTGAGTTTTGATATTTTATTCTCGCCATAACTCCGATGATTGCGTTATGCTTGACGGAGTTGATTTTTGTTATGTATTGATGATTTCGGAGCCCCGACGATTTGAATGTTTTGCTAAACGTTTTAGTATTTGGAGGGGGAGTTTTAATTTAAATTCGGGAACCGAATTTCTAAAAGGGGGGAAGATTGTAACGTGTTAAAAATGATTAAATAAATAATTAAATGAATAAAAGTGTTTAAGTGAATTTTAGGATTTTCGGTAAAGTAAAATGTATTTTTCGTAAAACCAAACCGTGATTGTTTTCATTATAATTTTTAAAATATATATTTTAATTATAAAATTACTAGTAAATGGTCTTTATTTAGCCACTTATAAATTTTTAGTTTAATAAAATATTTTTCCTAAATTAATTATTTTAAATATTAACATAAGCTTTATTTTTACACTAAATTAGTGTAAATTACAAATTTAAATGGTTTTAATTTGCAAAAATGAACCATGGCATATTAGAAATTAGTGTGTATCATGCAAAATTCATTTGCAAATTTTTCCTATTTTCTAGAGCTTTCTTGAGTTGCTATAGTAAAGAAATAAATAAATAAATAAATAAAGCATGAAAAGACTTTTATTGATGTTTCTTCTCTTGAAACTCCTACACACTTTTTCCACTCTCTTCTTTCTCTCCCTCACCTCTCTAGGGCCGGCCACAACCCCCCATGGCTGCCCCCCCCATTTCCCACATCATTTTTATTCAAAATTTATCAAAAACACATCAAAAATTCAATTAAAATTCCACAAAATCCTATTTATTCCATACTCTTTATTCCTTGCTCATTTTTATATGAAATTTGGAGATGGAAGGCATGCATTTTGGAGGCTCATTTCTTGTTTGGATTTCACATTCTGAAGGTATAATTTTCTTTCTTTTGATTTATTGTTATTAGATGTTCATATTAAGCTTAATTAGATTTAATGAATTAATTCTATGTTCTTTTTTTTTAAAATGCAAGCTAGGGTTCTAAATTCAAGTTATGATTTTTAATAATTAATTAGGGTTATAGTAGTTAGTTTAACACTTTTAGAATTAGGAAATCTTGCATGGTTATTGTTTAACAAATTGTTATTCAAAAATTGTTTTAAATTAGGAATTTAGTTAAGTAGGTTTTTGCAAAATGTGGTTGTGGTTAATATAAAATTCTAATTTGGGTTGTTATCATTGGATTATAGTTTTAGTGGAAATATTAGCATGTTAATGGAAAGAAAAACTTAGTTTGATTGCTAGTTTCTATGGTTAATTGATAAATTGTGATAAAAATTGCTAATTTTGTAAACTAGATTTTAGAAATTCCTATATAAATGAGATTAAAAATATAATTATGGTTTCATTATATCATTATCATCATGAATTGTGGTTTAAGTTATTAATTTATGCAAAATCATGTTTTGTGGTGGAATTGTGGTATTTTGCTTGAAAAATGTTGAAAATTGTTAAAGGGTGCAAACTAGAAATTTCAAATTTATACAAAATTGTGTAATAAAAATATAGTAATGGTTTGTATAGTCTAGTAATGTTATTTAATGAGTTTTATGACCATTGGTTTCATTTAAATGTCAAGTTTTGATGAAAAACGGTAAATTAGCATTTTCGGGTTTTTCGAAAACGGACGATTTGATTGATTTTAGGGTTTTGATGGATTAAATCATGTTTTATATTATAAGTAACGAGTTTTCTAAACTACAAGCTGTTTGTTGATGTTTATCTCGATCCATCGGAGTTTGTACGCCGATATCGAGCGGTATTTGGTTCTTTTGCGTAGACGGGACATAGGTTTTAACCTATGCTTGTTCCTTGTATCGTTTGACTTTTGTATGTGATTCGGTTTACGATGCTATTTATATGTTTGCGTTTAGCTACCCCTCACGTGGACTGCGGACGATGAAGAGGAGGATGGAGACACCGTCTTCGGCAGACATGGACCAGGTGAGTAGATGTATATCTACGGGGGGAAGTCGGGTGGATGGCGTTTAGCACCCCCGCAACGTAAAATAGGAATAGTGCTTATTGACATTAGGAAAACTAGATGTGACCCTAGATTTCTTAATCAGTAGGACCCTAGTATTGACCCTAGGCTAGACTAGACTGATTTAGGAAAACCATATCAGAGGATGAGTACCTTGGAAGAGGTTCGTAGGTTTCAGATAGAACACACACACGCACACACTGAAACTCGACATGGGGTATACGTGTGTGTGTGTGTATATATAAAACTAGGTATAGGTGTATATATATATACAACACGTATATGGGATTCATTGATGTGATATGATATCTGAGCTATGATGAAACAGTATAACTGGGCTTGATGCCGTGATTCTTGACTATACAGTCGTATTAAAGTGTTAGCGGATCATTAGAGAATGAGATAATGAACATGAATATATAAATTATAAAGGGTGGTGGTGATATTGAGGTACAGGGGACGCTAAAATAGTACCTGGGCTGTAGCTTGTGACTGATCACGATATGATATATGTATGACTTGATTACGACATCATATAGGTGTGACCTGATGTCGATATCGTATAGGTGTGACTTGATGACGATAAGATATCGGTATAATTTAATCACAATATGACACATGTGACATGATATTTCTGAGGATAAACTAAGGATTATTCTATGATGGCAATGATATACGATTGATGTATGCGATTATAGTTTAGAAGCTTGATCAAGAGATGTGTTGATGATGACATTATACGAATGATGAGACACCTAGGAGATACTTGACCCGTACCCCGATATTGGGATGCCGTACGATGGATTTTACCGTACGAGGCCTAGATATGATGATTGATCCGCACTCTTGGTTCGAGGAAGCCGTACTACGTACGTGACGCTTTTGAGGCTGGATCGCTGACTATTAGAGATATTGGTTCAGACCTTAGGTAGATGCTTGTTTCTTATTGACCAGTTTCTTAGGTTAGTTCCTTAGGATATTAGATGGACACTAGTTTAGGTTCGACTCACATAGTGGTAGTTGTACTCGTATTTCGCAGAGGAGTGGATGATGCACATCTGTATTTACATTCATACTGTAATCATCATGGTGCATGTTCTTACATATGTTGCTATAATCAGTATAAACCTTACCTGTTAGGACACCAGCACCATTACCGATGATGCGCATATTCCACGCACACTTATTTGCCGGCTCACACACATCATCATCGGTAATTTCTATGTCACGTACACTTTAGATCATATTATCTTTTATTGATAGAATCAGTTAACAACTAAACCGATATAATATTATGATTACTCTCTGATGTTAGTATAAGACATGATATTTATTACTTAGACATTTATGCATTCATATTTCATGTTATCGCACAGTAGTATGGGCATATGCCGACACTTATCATATACTTACTCATGATTTTAAGATTTGGATTTCTATGAGATTTCTGGATTTTTGGGGAAAACCGCAAAAATATATAAAAACTTCTCTCTCTCTCCTCTTCTCTTTTTAAAATAAGATGCGGTTTTCTCGTGATGTATGTGTCGTCCACCATGAGTATTTCATGTTTTCTGTTGGATTTCGAGACCCGATTCGAGGAGTGGATGAACCGTCTCGGGTACATGGTGGGCCCGGTATGGTACCCCGGGGCAAGAAGATCGAGTTGTAGACGATGAGCCTGGCAGGGGAAGGCTACCTACCGGTGATGTCTGGCGCGGCGGATATCCGGAGGATACCGACCGTTGTCGTGAGATTTGATGATATGGGCCGATCCGGACTGACGGGGTCCGAGATATTGAGACTTGAGATTACATGTGTTATGTCGATGCTTGACACGGATTTCCATGGATTTCATTGTTGAGATTTCAGACTCTTATATTTACTATGATAATAGCTAAAGATTTCTTATACATATATATCTGGATTTCAGGATTTGTTACTTTACATTCATGGTGCATGCATTTCATTTCATATGATATAGTATTATATGAGGCACTGACACGAGAACGGGGTATCTGCACTCACACGTAGTTTTACCCTGCTATTACTAGTTGATTGAGATATAATAGTGTATTATTATGACCTAGGATAGCGTCGTGCATTCGATTTCTTTTTGTAGATATCTTCTACTCACGAGTTGGCAACTCACCCCCGTTGTGCCAAATTTTATTACAGGTTCGAGGTACAGGTTTCCCGGGCAGCTTGCTGGCACATCTTTTATTTCAGGGTGATTTGCACGGTAGGTTGGTTCACTTGTATCTGAACCACCATTGTATTTTATTCATTCATTTGTATCTAGTAAGCTCCATCAACCATACTTGTATTACTTGATAAGTTTATTGGACCAGACTTTTATTTCGACCTTAGAGTCGCGCATGTATTATTCTGATCTGGTGGTTTTGTTTTCTTTTGAGTTTTGAGCCTCGCCCTTTGGCGTTGTATATTATTGTGCTTGTTGTGGTTGTTTCCGCCTGTTGGCGTTGAGTTAGCTCCCGTTTGGGGATGCTTTTTACTGTTGTTTATGTATATTATACTTGTTGTACCCGTTTGGGGGCCAGTTTTTATAGAGGAGACTCTGCCGAAATTTTTGGAAAAATTTGCTGATGTTTTAAACTTGTTCCTTCATGTTTTCTTTTACTGCTTCTTCTTCTTTTTCATGGTTTAGATTTCTGGGCTTCGGCTTACTTAGGTTACGTGGCGCCTCTAGACGCTTCGTAATCTAAGTGCCGGTCACGTTCCGTACTTTCGGGTCGTGATACGTTTAGATCCGACAAAAGAGCATTTGGGGGCTCTATTGTTCCAGTTTTAGGGACTTAGTGGTCCATCGCCAGTTTAGGGACATGGTGGTCCAACATTCCCATTTTGGGGACGAATATTAGTTTAAGGACATTTCGGTCCAACATTCCCATTTTGGGGACGAATATAGATTTAAGGACGCATAAGTCCATAAGTTTAAGGACCATGCAGTCTATATGGATGTGTTTAAGGACGCATTAGTCCATTAGTTTAAGGACGCATTAGTCCGTGAGTTTAAGGACGCATAAGTACATGAGTTTAAGGACCCCACAGTCCGTATCAGTGTGTGGTTGTCGGGACCCGTCACCTCTCTGACGACGTTGAAGGATTACAACGACGGGTGTCAGAGGAGTTCAGAGATGTACCCTTGAACCGGATGTAAATTGATTTAAGGGAGCAATCGTGCTCAGTCAATTTAATTCGAGGACTTATGGCCATGATTGGGTTAAGTCCAGTTGAAAATATTCAACATTTTATTTATCTTTGGCCTATTAGGCCTATGCTAGGGCTTTGCCCATGTTTAATAATGCACTGCATTTTATTTTGGCATGTAAGGCCTATTTGATTTGGGCTCTGTCCCTTTATTTTTATGATGCAGAGCATCTGTTTTGGTCTGACAGACCTTTGTTTGGGCTCTGCCCTTTTTAAAATAATGCATGGCATTTTATTAGGCCTGTTAGGCCTTTTTTAATTGGGCTCGGCCCTTCTTTTCAATAATGCAGTGCATTAATTATCTGACAGTGGCCATGCGGCCTGTCAGGCGCTTTGCGCCAATTAATGAGCGCAAGCGCATGTGGAGGTGACACGTGTCACGCTCTGGTGAGCGCAAGCGCATGTGGAGGTGACACGTGTCACGCTCTGGTGAGCGCAAGCGCAGTGCGCTGCGCTGTTGCGCTACTGACACGTGGCGCGCTCTGGTGAGTTGCGCCAATTTAAGAGAGCAGTGCTCTATTTTAAAAGCGCATAGCGCAAGTTGTTCTGGAGCTGACACATGGCGCTCTCTGGTGGCTTGCGCCAACCCAAGAGCGCAACAGTGCAGATTTACAAGTGAAAGGCACTGTTTTAAAATTTGGGTTAAAGAAAACAAGTTCTTGTTTCTTTTTCCAGAGAGGTTTTACCTCGAATTTTCAAGAACCATTGGTTCATAAAAAAGGCAATGCCTTTGTGTAGATCAAATGATCTAATAAAGAAGTATAATACTTATTAAATTTTTTTCTTATTATTTGATCTTTTCTTTTTATTTTAAGATCTTGATCTTGTTCTTAGATTATTGATCTTTTCAGAAGAAATTCTTCTTTTCAAAGGTTTACCTTCTTTTCTTTCTGATTTCTTCTCAAACTTTCTTTTTAGGAGTTCTGTGTCTCTCTGTGTTTCTGTGTCTTAGAGTTGGGGTCTAGGGGCCTTTATATAGTGCCAATTAGTTTGTTAAATCAGTTAAAGAGATCTTTCTCTGAGTGATTTAGAGATTTTTCCCCACCGTTGGATCTTTGATCCAAGGGCTTCTGTTTTACAGAAGACAATCTTCTTGTTTTAACAAAATCAGAAAGATCTTTCAGAATTTTTCTGTTTGGCGCAAACGCACCTGCGCTTGACACGTGTCGCGCAGCGCAACTGCGCTGACACGTGTCGCGCAGCGCTGAGCACAAATCATCTGAAGCGTTGCTTCTTTTGTTTTTTACTTTAAGTAGAGCCTTGCTCTGATTGGGTGCGCTGCCTTAGGCGCTGCGCTGGTGTATCAGTTTTTGACACGTGGCGCGTTGCACACAGCGCAAGGAATTTGAAGCGTTGCTTCTATTTTTTGAATTTTTGAAATTCAAACAGAGCTTTGCTCTAATTGGGGGAAACAAATGCCCCCCCACCATTGTGCTCACGAGGCGCACACGTGAGTGCAGCGGTGGCAAGATCCTGGCCGTTAGATCAACTGAGGAGTTGAAGGGACGCAAGCGCCTATAAATAGGACCCTTGGTCCTCAGTAGATGATTACCATCTTTAAGAACTTTTATTTTCAGAGCCCTGCTCTTGCTTTTAAGAACTTCAGAGCCTTGCTCTCGTTTTTCAAGAACTTCAGAGTTCAAACTCTAGAACATCTTAGGTAAAATTTAACTTAAATTAAATTAAATTAATTTTAATCAACAGAGCCTTGCTCTCATAGATCTTTGATCTAAAGAAAACCCCTTTGGGGTTTCACCAACAGAGCCTTGCTCTCAAGAATCCATAGATCTAAAGAGATCTTGTTTCATGGTTTTTAACCCATGAACAGAGTTTTGCTCATGGATCAAATGTAGATCTTTTTGATCTAAAAATGAAGAACTCTTATAAGAGTTTTCATGGATCTTTAAGATCCATGAATTTTTTAATTTTTAGGAGTTAAATTTTTCTTTTGATGGATTTTTCCATCATTATTACAGAGCTAGGCTCTTTTAGGTAATTTTATCCCTTTGAGACCAGAGTTTGACAAGTTTCACTCTGTGACAGAGTTTTGCTCTGAAAGGGGAGATTTTCTCCTTATCTCTAGGGATTTCTCATTTACGAGAATATTCTTTTGGGGATCTCTTCATTAATTGACAGTCTCATCCAATGATGGGGCTGTCTTATTAACTGATGCATTGTCATCCAGATTTTGTGGGTCCCACTTTGGTCCCTTACCCACAGCATTGCAGTGTGGTATAAATTTTAAAATGCCAAGCGTTGGAATTACAACACTGACGGCTGATTTTTGTCCCTCCGCAGGAAACATGTTTGTTGATCTGTCATTTCCGTTTATTCGCTCAGAGGAAGGATTTCCCGAGGCGCCGGTAGACCGGGAGGTATTTGCTCTGATTAAGGATCATAACCCCGAGTACAAGAACCTTCACCTGTGGGGTAGGTGGTATAATGAGATTATCAAGGGTCGCCGAAGCTTCGGTTCCGCTACGCCGTCTGAGCCCATCTCGTCGATCCCTTATGCGGATGAACCCCCGATGAAGTATGCCGTGGAGGTCAAAAACTGAAATTCGGAGGATCTTCTCCAGCCTGCGATTGGTGCCATCCCCGTGCAGCCGCCGCCGGCCGTGGACATTTTGGGGAGGCGAATATGTCAGGGTGAAGCACGCCCTTGGGGACAGGCTTATAACATTGGATTGACCCCGCGACAACCCGCCGGATATTTGCAGTGGGCCAGGTACATCCTATCGGCGAAGAGGACTCATATGATGAAGATTGGTTTGTACTCATCAATCTACGTCTCGCTTTTTGAGTACCCCGCTCCTCCCACGTGTTGGATTAAGGCTTTCATCGAACAATGGAATATCCCCACCCACACCTTCCTTATGACGGACAGGGAAGTCTCCATCTCCCTGGAAGAGTTCGCTGAGATCTCGGGTTTGCCGATGAGGGGGGAGCATTACGAGGAGCTGCTTCCTCCTGACGAGTACGTCTTCGCCACCAAACCGCTGGTGTTTGATTTGACGCTGGAGAATGCTATTCAGCACCAGTTTCCGGGCTTGGTGAAGGTGCTCAACATATACAAAGGTCTCTATTTAGAATCAGGAGTCCGGGAAGTTAGTTTTGCAGATTTTATCGCCCGCTTCCTTCGACCGGAGATTCTATCGAAGCGAAGCGAGAAGTTCGCCAAGCTCGATGACCCTTTCGGCTTCGGCTTGGACCGTCGACCAATATCGGAAGACGATCAAAAGGACTTTTATCTCCCCGACGCCGCCATCATGCCCTTGTCAGAAATCGCCGTCCCGGGCATTGATGAGGAGACCTTCTTTTTAGGGTTCCTGGGATTGTGGCTGTGCAGCTTCGCGCTCCCCATGCACCCGCGCTGCATGCGGCTGTCCATTTTCTACCCAGCGCATCGGATGGTGGCTGGCCTGCAGTTGATAATAGAAATCGCCGGGTTGGCTCACCTATACAATGGACTTAGCGTGGCGGCGGACGCTAATGAACCTGGGGTGCAGCCTGCCAATTTCCCGAGGCACTACTTCACCTCGTGGATGGAAATGCATGTGCACGGGGTATTCGGCATCCATAAGAGACCTTCGTTTTTTGAGAGGTGCAGACTCCCAAGAGTCATGCGGCTGATTGGCGCCTCGATCGTGATTGCGCCTCCATGGGAGGCTAGGGGGTTGCTCCTTCGTCCACACCTGGTCGGAGCAAAGATTTCTTTTGTGGATAAAGTCATAACTATCGGCTCAGGAACCTCCAAGTCGGTGGTGGCGCTGTGTGACGACTTCAAGGACGGGGCCTCCGTACTGAAAGCCCGGGAGATTCTTCACCTCTACTCCATTCGGCCGGGCTACCTGGTGTTCAGGCAAAACGAGATGACGCTTTTTATAAGGTACAACCCCCACCGGTTCACCCAACAATCAAGCTATAACCAGGGGGTCCCAATCGAGGCGTTTTTGGAGAGCCCGTGGCCAGCCGGGAGGGGATATGGAGCGCGATGCACCATTTCATGCGGCTGAACACGGGCTCCCACTTCTTCATCAACGAGCTAAGTTGCGTTCCCCGGGTCCTCCACGCGTACGTGGCTTGGTACGCGCATGCAATGAGTCCAGTTATCCATATGGAGAAGCGCATGTTAGTTGACCGCAAGGGTGCGCCTCCCGGCGGCGACCACAAGGCTCCCCTGAAGCCAAGGACCCCGGTCGTTCCTCCGCTGAAAGATGCCGGAGCTGGGCCACCGCGCGTGCTGAGCCCTCCGCGCGGATTGCCACTTCGTGATACTGTGGATGCGCCACCAGCGCCCCGTGCTCCAGTGGAGACGGTAAATGTGGTTTCGCCGGAGTCCGGCGTGGGCACGGATATCGGGACCCGCCGCCCTAAGGTGCCTGCAAAGCGCAAGTTGATCTTGGGTGCACCCAGGGCTGGCGGGCAGAAGAGGAAGAAGAATTCGCTCCTCTCTCTCGATGCTATCCTCGGTTTAGAACCTCAATCCCCTCTTACCGAAGGTATAAGCGAGTACGGCAGCAATGAGGGCTTCTCGGTAGATCCAGCAGACACCGATCTGGCGGCCGCCATTGCGGCTTCTGAGCGATCAGCCAGGCTCGAAGCGATGTTGGCTAAACTCACTCAGTCAGGTAATCATTAGCTACACTCTTCGTCATTTCATCGCATTTTTATCATTATCTTTGACTAATGCTTTTCCCTTTTTTAACATGTGTCGCTACTGAAGAAGTCATCGCTGCCTCTCTAAAAACCTTCCAGGAGGAGGAAAGGAAGCGCGCTTTATTGGGTGTTGGTACGTCTTTCTTCATTAAGTCTTTATTCTCTTTTCTTATGGCCAACCTAACCTTTCTTCCTTTGTCTCTTTGCAGGGGCTGCGCCAGCCGATGCGGGGACTCTTCCCGGGCCAGCTACTGAAGTTCCGGTCTCATCAGGGCTGCCACGAGAGTCTCAACTCGAAAAGTCGGTGAAGGATGCCTTGAAGGCTATGGAGGCATCTCTGTACACGGAAGATGATGCCTCGATGAAGGAAGCTTCGAAGAGGTCCATCTTGATGGCTCGGGAGGAGAGGAAGCGGTTGAGGCGCGAGGCGAAGGAGCGCAGAGCTGCTTTGGCCGTGGGAGCGGGCCCAAGCACCGTTCCTCGTGCTGATACTGCTTCGGAAGAGCCCCCGGTCGCCTTGTCTGTAGCTCACAGACAGACGACGCGCGCAACTAGGGAGGCTAACGATCAGTCCACCTCAGGTAATGTATCTTTCAAGATTTTATTATAAGAATTGTAAACCTGTCGGTTCTTATATATCTTGTCCTGTAGTTCCAAGTCCAACCGAAGGGGAGGCGGAAACCGTCAAACCTAAGGGGATAGAGGAAGAGGCACCGGCTGAACCCGAGCCGACGGTGGGCGACATCGCCGGGGTTGCTGGACCTGAGCTGGGGGCTGAGGAAACTGCGCCAGAGAAGGCTGTCGATGCCGAGCCCGAGGTAGCGGCAAATGAGACGGTTGCTATAACTGAGTCTGGGGCAGCAGCGGACGGAGCGCCTGAGGCCGGCGACCCCATGGCGACGGCGGACGAGACAGCAGCGACCGCCGAGCCCGAGAGAGTAGCGGGTGAGACGGGCATGACTCCCGGGGACAAGCCAGCCGCTCTTTCTTAAGAGTCTGGCAATGATCCAATCATTGCTCTCCCCGTCTACGGTCCTCCGCCGTCTCCTGGCCGCGCGAGCACGACGACTGCCCCCGTCGAATCCGGTGATGAGGCCACGGGAGGTGGGCTCATGTCGATGGAGGAGGGAGAAGCCTCCGTTTCGGCTGGTGGCTCATCAGGTAAATCTCGGGTTACCGTCCCCCACTTTTTTATATTTCAATCCTTCCTGACAGGTTTATCTTTGTTTTTTAACGCAGGTGCGGCCAGTGCTGACGCCCCATTGCTCGAGGGAGCGCCGTCAGCTACTGCCTTGACGGTGGCTACCTCTCTACCTTCTCTTGCGCCATCGCAGATGCTGGAAGGTATGGATTTGTAATTCATTAGTTTCATCTCTCGGCCGTATAATTCATGTACTAATGTCGTACTATTGCGTCTTTGCAGGAGTGCTTTTCGATCACCTTTACCAGGTTCTGCACCCGCATTTCTCCTTCCCATCGGAGTTCACTTCTTCCTTCAGTGGCGCTGGTGAGTATAATTTCCAATTTATGCCTTTCTTTTTTCAGTAATGGAATTATTTCTGACTCTTCCTCGTCCTGATTACAGCGCTAAAAATCGAAGGAGGAGATGAAAGATCGGTCGCGCCACCGGCCCTCCCAGCTTTGCCGCCTGCTGCAGCTGGTATAGTAAACTATCTCATTGATGACTTTCTGATATTTCTTGAACCGTCATCTGATTGTGTTTTATTTTTTCAGCTGTCGTTCTGGTTCCGGCGCCCTTCGAGTCTCGCATCGTAATGCCGGTGGGCCCCTTCTTGAGACGTCCATCTTCAAAGGGTGCCGCAATGAGCTTGGGCATGCTGAGCGGATACGTCGAAGAGCTTGACGCAGACGCTCCCCCATCTGCTGCAGATTTCGCTGCGGAGGTTAACCCGATGTTGGCGGCGCTTGTAAATTTTCATAATGAAGGCGTCGTCGAGTTTTGGGTTAATCACTCTAGGAAAATCGAGGCCCGCCTGCACCAATCGGAGTTTATGCGCCCTGCCCCCGAGACCTTTGCCGCAAGCACACAATGAGCAGTATGGATCGAGCAAAGCGCTTCTTACTTCCGCCACTTGGAACAAGAAGCGGCTTTAAGGCTGAGGGAATGCCAAGAGACCTCAAGCGAGACAGCTCGCCTGCGTGCTGAGGTTGAGGCGAACGCTGTCCAGGTGAAGGCTATCTTCGAGGGCCTTCTAGAAAGTATCTCTAATGGGGTAACACTGAAGCAGAAGCTCGATGCCGCCGAGCGTGATGCCCAAGGCCGCGAAGCATCTCAGCAGGCAGTTGAGGAGCAGCTTTCATCCTTCTTGCAGCAGCGGCCACAAGTGGAAGCAGAATTGGCGGTGGCGGCCGATCAGAAGAAGGCATGGAAGGAAGTGTGCGAACAATTGATAGGGTTATTTAAGACGCTTCCTTCCCAGTAGCTGCCCTTGTATCGATCATATACTTGTAATTAATTTTTTTTTCGAATAAGATGTATCCATTCTTTATTCTTTTATACGATTCACCTTGTACTTGATTGAATTAATGAATAAAGATACACATTTTTTTTTTGCAATGTCTTGTGTCATTTCTTTGCTTTCTCCTTCTTTTATTATCCGCATGTTACCTTAGTAAACATGGTTGACAGATGATAGAGCAAGCATTCTATCTTGGCTTCTTCAAGAGGTAATGATGGCTTAGATCGCAGGTTCAGATTTGCTGCCTAAGACTTTTCAACTTTATGAGCCGTGAGGGTGTCACAAAGACTTTTCTCCCTACGGATCGAGAGGATCTCGTAGGTGGATTTTCTCCTTAGGAATCGTGAGGATTCCTAAGTGCGTTTTCTCTTGAGAGTCGTAAGGATCTCACAAGAGAATTTTCCCTCTTACGAGTTGAGAGAACTCAAAAGCGGTTGTTTCCCTCTTTGTCGAGATTCGACTTTGGAGAGTGAGACCCGTGGATAGTATGCAAGAGACCGTTTTAGACCGACTTGCAGGGTCCCAGTGCTTAGGAAACAAGTTTTTTAATCCCTGCTGCTTAAGGCTTTATCTTGCAAGTCGAGGCGAATCGGGAAGTCCTCGAGAAGACACTAATTTCCTCACGAGTCGAGACGAATCGAGCAGCTCTCGTCAAGGACACCAATTTCCCTGAGTTGAAGTATTTTGCCGAGGACACTGGTTTCCTCGAGGTTGAAACGAATCGAAGTGCTCCTGCAAAGACACTGGTTTCTCTGCGGGTCGACACGAATCAAGAAGCTCTCATCAAGGACGCTAGTTTCCCTGAGTTGAGGAGGTTGCCAAGGACACTGATTTCCCAGGAGTTGAAACGAATCGAGGTATTCCGGCAAAGACACTGATTTCTCTGCGGGTCGAAGCGAATCAAGATGTTCTCGTCAAGGACACTGGTTTCCCTGAGTCGAAGTATTTTGCCGAGGACACTGGTTTCCTCGAGGTTGAAACGAATTGGAGTATTCCTGCGAAGACACCGGTTTCTCTGCGAGCCGACGCGAATCAAGAAGCTTTCATCAAGGACGCTAGTTTCTCTGAATTGAGGTATTTGCCAAGGACACTGATTTCCCTGGGGTTGAAACGAATCGAGGTGTTCCTGCAAAAACGCCGGTTTCTCTGCGGGTCGACGCGAATCAAGGTGCTCTTATCAAGGACGCTAGTTTCCCTGAGTCGAAGAGGTTGCCAAGGACACTGATTTCCCTGGGGTTGAAACGAATCGGGGTATTCCTGCAAAGACGCTAGTTTCTCTGCGGGCCGACGCGAATCGAGGTGGTCTCGTCAAGAACACTGGTTTTCCTGAATCGAGGATGCTGCCAAGGACACTGATTTCCCTGGGGTTGAGACGAGTCAAAGTATTCCTGCAAAGACACTGGTTTCTCTGCGGGTCGACGCGAATCGAGGTAATGTGTCTTTCGGGTTTTATATGAGTGACCATCAAGACTTGGCTCCATTTTCTGATGGAGCATGGGGAGGAAAGATGTGTTTCCTTCTTTGTTTGCGCCCCTGGATTGTATACAGGGATTACTGTGATATCGCCTGTAGGGCAGAAGTCTCATTCATTTTTTTTATATTATTTTTTTATTTCCGCGATGCTCTATCGTTTCAGCTTTATATCGCGAAAGTCGCGATTACCCCATCATTTCGGCTATTTTTCGCGGTGCCCAATCATTTCGGCCGTTTATTTTATTTTCACTTGCTGCTTTTTATTGCGAGTTGCCCAATCATTTCGGCTATTTTGTATGCATACGTTTTTACTTGCTGCTTTTTATTGCAAGTCGCCACATCATTTCGGCTATTTCGTATGCATGCGCGGCTTGCTGGCTTTTCGCCATAAGCATGGAATTAGACACCAATTTTGGCATCAGCACCGCTACAACTGGGATATTGTCAAGAGCGAATCATCATTTGCCTCTGTCAATGTCGAACAAATGTGGCTTAGCGAACAGGGTTAGGGTCCTGTCGACTAAGGCTTTTGACTTCATGAGCCGTAAGGGTCTCACAAAGTTATTTCTCCCTACAAGTCGTGAGGATCTTGTAGGTGTATTTACTCCTTAGGAATCGTGGGGATTCCTAAGTGCATGTTCTTCTGTAAGTCGTAAGGATCCTACAAGAGGGTTTTTTCCTTGTAAATCGATAGGACTTACAAGGGTTGTTCACCATGCGAACATATCCCTAGTCACGGGTGGGACTTCATTAGGGAAATGTTTATTCGCGTCCGTGGATTGTATACAAGGGTCGGTATGAACCACTTGTAGGGCAATATTGAAGGTTGTTTGGGTTGCTTAAGCACAGGTTTAGGTCTCTGTAACTTAAGACTTTCAAATCTTATGAGCCATGATGGTCCCATAAGAGAGTTCTCCTTACGAGTCGTGAGGATCTCACAAGTGTATTTTCTCCTTAGGAATCGTGGGGATCCCTAAGTGTGTTGCTCCCTTGTGAGTCGTAAGGATCTCACGCGGGTAGTTTCTCCTTACAAAGTCGAGAGGACCCTCCAAGTGTCTTTTAACGAGGTTGCGCCCTTTCAGGTTTTCACAAACACTCGCCGGTAGTCCTGCTGTTTTTACTCACGGAGCCCTTTCGGGTTTTCATCCGTGCCCATTTTGCTTATGGACATACCGTTTTTTTATTCTTTTTATTCTTTTTTTTTACGAGGTCGCGCCCTTTCGGGTTTTCACGAACACTCGCTGGTAGCTCTGCTGTTTTTACTCACGGGGCCCTTTCGGGTTTTCAGTCATGCTCATTTTGCTTATGGACATACCGTTTATTATTATTTTTTATTCCTTTTTTTATCGGCTTTGTGATGTTTCAATCCACCGTAGTTTATCGACATCTCGGTCAACAGCTAGTTTTAGGACGTAGTGGTCCGTCATTAGTTTAAGAACGTTTCGGTCCGTGGTAAAGAAGGTCGACTACTACTTATAGAGTTTGGGCTTAGGAAGATAGCGAGCGGACATAGTCGTCGTCATCTATCATTGACCTAAGCTGTGACTCATTAAGCGTAGTATTTCTTCAGGAAGCGACCGTTTATTGGCCTGAAAGACCTTTCATCGCGCATATCCATGAGTAGATAGGCTCCACCCTGATAGACCTTGTCGATGATGTACGGGCCTTCATAGTTCGGCTCAAATTTTTCCCGCTTGGCGCGATTGGGGATCATAGGTCTTTTGACCACTAGCACGAGTTCGCCTTGGCGGAATGTCCTCGACCGGGTCAATCTTTCATATGAGCGCGTCATCTTTTCTTTATAAGCCTCCAGATTTTGTTGTGCTATGAGCCGTGTTTCATCAAAGGCATCAAGCTCCTCAAGCCGAAGGTGAGCATTTTCTTCGTCCGTCAGCTCGTAGTGGACTGCCACCCGTAGAGAAGGTAACTCTATTTTGAGGGGGAGTACTGCTTCCGTGCCGAATACCAACGCGTATGGCGTTGTGTTCGTGGCCGTCTTGAACGTAGTTCGATACGCCCAAAGTGCTTCTTGCAGTCTCTCGTGCTAGTCTTTCTTGTTTCGGGACACCGTCTTCTTTACGATCTTCGTCAAGGTCTTGTTGAAAGCCTCAGCTAGACTGTTAGCTCGGGGATTATAAACTGAGGAATATCTCCAGTCTATGTTGTGTTGCTGCGCAAAGCGGCTAATCTTATGGCTTCTGTAGGCTGGCCCATTATCGGAGATGATCCGTCTCGGCGTTCCAAACTGATAAATGACGTGTGCCTTGAAGAAATGGAGGATATTCTCCGTCTTCACTTCCCTAAGCGGTACTGCTTCTGCCCATTTGGAGAAGTAATCAATCGTCGCCAGGATGAAACGATGTCCCCTGGACGATGCTGGTTCGATAGGGCCGACTATGTCAGTTCCCCATATTTCGAACGGCCAGCTAGCCACCGTTGGATATAGCGGATTTGGATGCTGGTGGATAAAGTCCCCATGGATTTGGCATGAGTGGCATTGCTTCGCATATTCCAGGCAGTCCTGAATCATCGTGGGCCAGTAGTAGCCCATCCGTTTTATCTTCAACTTCATTTTCGGGCCTGCTTGGTGAGAACCGCAGAGCCCATCGTGAACTTCCTGAACGACCCTTTTTGCTTCGTCAGGTCCCAGACATCTCAACCACAGAGAATCGAACGACCTCTTATACAGAGTATCATTGACGAAGGCGAAAGACAGAGCTCATTTCATAAGCTGATGTCTTGAGGACGCATCTTCAGGTGTTCGACGGTATTTGAAGTAGTCTATAAAGACTTCTCTCCAATCCTCAGCCCTTTTCCGGTCATTTATTCGCAGGGCCGTTTGCTCAGTAGCTCCCTTTTTTCGGATGATTCCGGAGATATTTCTGCTGGGGCAAGCACCGACGGCTTTGTACCACGATTCTTACATCATCGAGATTCTCGTCAGCCAGTTCTTTAGCGAGCTTGGCTAACGCGTTCGCTTTGCCGTTTTCTGCACGCGGTATGTTTTCCAAAGTGTAGGAAGGAATTTGGGTCAACAGTTGTTGCACCTTTTCGCTGTACTTCACTAACTCTGGTTTGCACGTCTGGTAGTCGCCATTTACTTGACTAACGACCAGTTGGGAGTCTCCGTATATGAGGAGGTTTTCAATTCCCATGTCGATGGCGATCTTGAGGCCTGCTATCAAAGCTTCATATTCGGTTTCATTGTTCGTCCTCGGCTCTGTTAAGGAGAAAGCAAAGCGCATTATCCCTCCTTGTGGAGTTACGAAGATGAGGCCTACCCCCGATTTGATTATGGGCGTACTTTGTTTTCGCTTATTCATGGAAGATGCTCCATCAAAATAAATCTCCCATCGGGTACCACTACCGTCGATCGCATCAAACGTATGTTCGTCTGGCAGCTCGCAATTCAGAGGAGAATCGGCAGGTATCGGATGCTCGGCGAGGAAGTCGGCGATGGCCTGGCCTTTCACTACCTTGAGAGGTTGATATGTTATCGAGAACTCCATCAAGAGCAGGGCCCATTTAGTGAGTCTCCATGTCAATATGGCCTTCGACATTAAATATTTAAGGGGGTCCACCTTCGAAATGAGACCGACTTCATGCGCCAACGCATAGTGCCTGAGTTTTGTTATCGCGAAGATCAATGACAGACAGTGTTTTTCAATGGGGGAATAGTTGCTTTCTGCCCCCAGCAGAACTCGACTTAAGTAATAGAGAGCTCTTTCTTTCCCTTGGTCGTTCTCTTATGCCCATAATGCGCCTAAGGAACCTTCGAGGGCGGTCGTATAGAGAATAAGGGGCTTTCCCTTGACCGGAGCAGCCAGCACTGGCGGGTTCTGCAAGTACTGCTTGATTTCATCTAGCGCGTCTTGGCATTTGTGATCGCAGACGAACGGCGTTCCCTTCTTCATCAGGTGGCTATATGGACGGCACTTGCTTGAAAGATTGGCTATAAATCGCCGTATGTACGCGAGCTTCCCTTGGAGAGATCGCAATTGCTTGAGAGTTCTTGGCGGAGGCATTTCCATGATCGCCTTGATCTTTGACGGATCTGTTTCGATACCTCGGTGTCGGACGATGAATCCGAGGAATTTGCCCGAGGAAACTCCGAATGCGCACATGAGAAAGTTCATCTTCAAGTTGTATTGTCGAAGGCGTTCAAATACGGTCTTCAGATGCTCTAAATGCTCCTCGTATGATTTACTTTTAACCACGATGCCATCGATATAACATTCGGCGATTTCATGTATAAGGTCATCGAAGATCTTTGTCATGGCCCTCTGATAGGTGGCACCGGCGTTCTTTAGACCGAAGGGCATCACCTTGTAACAGAATATTCCCAAAGGGGTCCGGAAAGCGGTGTGCTTCTGGTCTTCGGGATGCATCTTTATCTGGTTATATCCTGATGAGCCGTCCATGAAGGAGAAACCTCATGAGTGGACGTGTTATCTATCATCAGCTCGGTAGCTGGCACTGGGAAATCATCGTTCGGGCAGGCTTTATTGAGATCCCGGAAGTCCGCGTATATGCACACTGTCCCATTTTTCTTCATCACCGGGACGATGCTGACGATCTAGTCAGGATACTGCACCTCCTGGATGAAGCCAGAGTCGATTAACTTCTTGACCTCGGCGTTGATGCTCATCTCAAGCTCGAGCCGCATTCTTCTCGACGCCTGTTTGACTGGCTTGACGTCCGTGGATATCGTCAATTTATGCACAGCAATTTCTGGATCTAGTCCTGGCATTTCAGAATAGTTCCATGCGAAGCAATCTCTATGCTGCATAAGCACGTCTTTTAACGCAGCCGCCCTTTCTTCAGATAGCAGCTCGCTGACGAATGTCGGTCGTGGGTTGTTCTCCGTCCTAAACTCAATTTTCTTGAGATTATCTGCAGTAGTATGTATTCCATCCTCCAACTCTTTCGGTGCTGGTGGAAATTCTGAGATCACCTCATCGTTGCTGTTTTCGAAGCACCAGGGAAGGTCATCCATATTCTCGGGCTCTTCTTTTGATATTGTTATCATGTGACAAGTACGAGCTTGCTTGCAAGACCGATGTGGGTTTGATTCTGCTCTTGTGGCTTTGGGTTCATGCTTTCATGGCGGCGTTACCCTCCAGCTGTCAGACAGAGCGAACTTGCCGAGCTGATACTGATCTTCGACCCAATTCTTGAAGGTGAAGCAGTCTTCGAGAGGATGGCCTATTACTCGGTGATAAGAGCAGTAATTCGGGTGAGAGACTTCGCCTGCTTGTTCGGGATGCTTGGACTCCGGCAGTGTAAGCATCTGGTATTTTATAGCTCGGTCAAGTATCTTCTTCGTCTTGTCCCGAGGAAAAGAGTATGCTCAACTCATCTTCTTTACAAAGGACAAATCTGGACAGCTCGATTCCCGCTTGCGTGGCTTCTTAGTCCCGCTTTATTGCTGTCGAGCGCCTTTTTCGCTTTTCGACTTGTTTATGCCTTTGCGTCGAGCCTTTTTTATAACAGGTTGACAGGGAGCGGCATTTTCATCTTTCACGGCCTGTTGGAGGAGGCGTTGCGTTTTGGCTTTCTCGTAGATGGCAATTTCGCGGTTGTGGTCGTCTCGGACTTTTTGACCAGCTTCCCTTATAAGCCTGTCCATTTGTTCTTCGAACGACGGACTGGGCACTTTTGCATCAGGAACTTTTACTGGTTCAGGATTAACGTCCTTCCATTGAGCATCCCCTTCTTCATTGAAGTCATGCACGACGTAGCAATCGCGGAGTAGCTCTCGTTTCTTGGATTGAATGTATCCAAGCCCGATTGTTTCCATCCTCCCACTAGGCAACTTGTGCTGAGTCCCTGGAACGTTCCAGACCCTGTCATAGAACTTTGCTTTTCGAGCGGTCTGTTTGAAGGATATCCCCTAGCGCTTCAACAGCCTTTTCAAGCCTTCCATATAATATCTGGGCAGACGGATGGGCTGAAGCCTGTCAAGCGTAGGATCCGTACCGTGCCAGATTTCTTTCTCCACTTTGGTTTCTTCAGAGTGGTAGAATAGAATTGCCTTCTCGCCTTCTCGCCTAGGAGGGACATAGAACGTCCGTAACTCCTCTACACTGTAGGTATCGAGCGTATCCAGTTCTTTATGATGTTTAGGCGACACCATGGCGACTTGCAAACTTTGCTCTTCGTCAACGGATGTTTGTATTGAAGGCCGAGTAGAGAATATAGCACGGACCTCATCTTCCGAGTCACTACAAAAGATCAACGTAGGAGCGGATGGTCCCGGCTTGTTGTATTGGGGTGGACCTGAATAAACTATCTCCTCTTCCTCCTCGGTATCACTCCCGAAGACAGGGGTGGTGGCGTTAGCTTTGTTCTCCGGATTGTGACACCTCTCCATGTCTTCGAAATCCGGTAAGAAGTATTTGGCATCTTCATATTTGCGGAATTCGTTTATGGAGAATGGGTTCAGTTCTCCCGTTACGGTATACTCGAGACCATCCTTAAAATATTTCATACACTGATGCTGTATAGAAGGGATGATGTTGTACTCGTAGAACCATGGTCGGCCGAGCAGAGCATTATAGAATGTCTTGGCGTCTATGACGTGGAATTTAATGTATGTGACGAGTAGCCCAAAGCGTAATGTCAGTATCACAGACCCAAGAGTCCGTGATGATTGAGAGTCGAAACCAGATATGGTGATCTTATCCTGAGCGAGATGCTGGACGCTCATGCAGATTTCCTTTAACACCCGCACGTTGAGGAGATTAACGGAAGACCCATTGTCAACCAAGATTTTGGCTATCTTTATATCATGGCAATACCCTGAGACATAGAGGGGACAGTTGTGTTCGCACGTCCTAAGGAGAAGGTCTTCATCACCAAAAGTGACATCGGCCGTGTGCACTTCTTCCAACTCATCCTTCATCTTTTCTTCGGTAAGGAAAGCTTGGAATTGCTCGGGCTCTTGCAGTGCTTTGATTAATGAATCTCTTGCCTCTTTTGATAGTAAAAGGGCGTCAAGAATGCTGAGCTGCGAGGGTAGCTTGCTAAGATGCGCTAGAACGTTGTAATCCACCTTATTTTTCTTCGGCGGGTCCTTGGCAGTTAGCTCTTCCATGATTTGGTCATCTAGGGCGATATCCTCAAAGACCTTTTCTTTTCCTTTATCTTTTTTATTTGAGGGTCCGAGATTCTTTTCAGGTAGCGTACGATTACGCAGCCGGATATTTTCGCAGACCTTCGGCTCTTCTTCTTTTCCCGAGGTGGACTCTTTAAAGAGGGGGCTAAGAGCCATTTCCTCGTTAGAATCGCTCCCGAACGTGAGAACTTGCGATCCCCCGGCATTAACCATGCAACAATCGCCGGTAGTCCTGTTAAGCTCCTCGGTCGTATTTTTCCGCTCCCGACGAGTTTTGCGCTTCTCCCGCTTAAAATGTTGTCGGTGAGCAACATATCCCTGCCACCATTTATTAAAAGCTCTGCACTCTTCGGTGGGGTGAGAAATCTTCTGATGATACAAGCAGTAGGAGGGGTGCATTTCCGCTTTGCCAGCAATGTTTCCTTCAGAGGGTGGTAGCTTCATACCCATTGATATAGCTTTAGCAGACCTTTTCCTCGTTTTGAATTTGCTTTTATCTGTGATGAATGTACATTGCTCCAGCGGGAGTGTCTCAACTCTTTCGTCAAGTCGCTGGCGCTTGGCCTTTTCAAATATGGTCGTCTCTCATTCCCGATCCGCTTTACTTTTCAACAGAGCTTCGTTGAGGAATGCGTCAATTGTTTCATCTGATGGCCCCAAAATTTCCGGTTTAGGGTCTGCCCCCAGCTTCTCAGTGCAAGGAGTTTCCTCATCGTCTGTAAACGAATGGGAGATCATATGAAAACTCGCCACGTATTCTTCGGATTCACCCGACGAGCTCTCTCCCTCATCTTCCTCTTGAAAGACGTGGTTGAGGAACTCTTGGAGTGTGATGGGAGTCCGTGCTTTCTGGTTGTACTCCTGCAGCGCGTCAATCTGCCTTTGTAAGTCCGTGCGCTTGTCGCCAGGCTTCACGGGCTTCTTGGATTTCTTCTTCTTCTTCTTTGAAGATTTTGACGGCTGGTTGTGAGTGCTTGGGCCACCACCATCGATCTTTGGAGTTGGGCGCGGCTTCAACATCCCTTCAATGATCTGAGGTTCCAACGGGTTCTTCCACCTGATCGCTGGGCATGTTTGAAGATCGTTCAGCATCCTTTTTGTTTTGGCTGATAGCACAACCTCCCATGGAGCTTCTTCAACGAGGGAGCATGTTGCCCCCGGCGTATTCACCTTTTTAGGGGTGTGAGGCTGCGGCGGGTTCACCTTCCATCTTTCGGACAACGCGAACTTGCCCTGTTGGTACTGGTCTTCAATCCAATTTTTGAAGACATAGAAATCCTCAATCGGATGGCCCAATACTCGGTGATAAGGGCAATAATTGGGATTATTGACGTCGTTTGGCTACGACGGACGTCTTGGATCCGGCAGATTGATAAGTCTGTTGCGCAATGCCAGCTCAAACAGCCTTCTCGTTTTATCTTAAGGAAACAAGTAATGACGTCCTAGCCTCTCCTCGAGAGGTACGCGTGGACGCATATTGTTTTGGCGGACAACCGACTTCAAGTTGCTCGGCTGTTGTTGAGCATTGGCGACGACGATCGCTTTTCCCTTCCCCTTCTCATTTCGAGAGTCCGGCTTTGGAGGGGACGGTCTATGACCCATCTGATCCATTTGAGCTAGCTTGTCGATCAAGGCCTGGAAAGTAGTTGGCTTGAATAACATCATGAATTGCGAGATGGTCGCTTGCGGAACGAGGGTTCCCACAAACATGCCCACTGCAGGAGCCTCTTCTATGCGTTGTTCGCATTTCGACCATAGGTTCCTCCACCGTATCGCGTATTGGACCCACGTCTCGCCCGGCTTCACCCTGACATTAATCAATGCTGTTATCGGGGTACGCTCGCTGGCGCTTGCGAATCTTTGTGTAAACAGCAGCTCCATCTCCGTAAATGTTTTGACGGAGTCGTCCGGAAGTTCAAAGTACCACTCGAACGCCGTCTCTGACAAGCTATCGACGAACTGGCGAAGTAGCAGTTTTTTGTCGCCTCCAATGTTGCCACAAAGCGCCCTGAACTGGGCAACATGCTGGTGGGGATTGCTCGTCCCCTTATAGACATGGAATTTCGGTATTGTATAGCCCGGCGGGTACTTGATCTGATCATACCAGCTCGGATATGGTCGCCCAGTTCTGACAACTTGACCGGCTGCCTCAGTCGCCTGATGAACCCGTATCTGCTGAGCTATATATTCGTCCAAGTCAGCTTTGGAGATTGTCTCCTCCTTGGTTGTTGACAGAGCCGGTGGAGGATTTGACGTTTCTCCCCTGTCATCTTCAAGGACGATTGGAGGATCTTCGGCAGGAGGATCTTGTTGGATCATCATACCCACCATGTCCTGAAACAGAAGGGTCATTCGCTTTATATTGGCTGCTTGTTCCGCAGCCTCTTTATCCTTCTTTTCCAGTATCCTGCGAAGGAATTCAGCGTCAGTTTCTTGCTCCTGGCGTTGATCCGAGGACGCTTTGGGGCTTTCTTTTGGCCCAGTGAGTGCGGCCATCGCATTCATCATTTCTTGGAGCTTCTGCTGCTGCTCCTGAGCTTTAGTCATCGATCGCGTAAGCGGTCTATGACCTGTAGATGTATGGCTGTCCTCTTTCCCGGACGCCATGTAGACGGTATGGACCACAATGCCCCCGGACTTAGGGCGTTTGGGCTCACCACCTTTGACATTTTCCGCAGGCGTGGGGATTTTCTCCGGCCTTCTTCTTTTGTGGGCTGTCGAAGTTGAGGGGGCCGTTGCCGCGGGCACCCAAGTACTTATCGTCCTTTGCTGTTTGACAGGACGGTTCTTTTCTTCCTGAGCCTTCACCCTCTTCTGCCGGCGAGAGTGATCTTGGTCAATTACTGAGTCCTGGACCCGTCACCAGACCTTATAAATTTTGGAGGACAACCGTTGAGGGGGATGCTCCGGCTTTGTATCTGTAACACTCTCCGAAGGTGGAGGAGATCTTTTCAGCGTGGCAGTCGGAGAGTTCTTGCGTACCCTCCTTAGCGGTTCAAACCCGTTCCCAGTCGGAACAGCAGCATTGACTTCCACCATTGGAGTCGGTAGAGTTAACCCAGAGGAGGAGTTGCCCCCGGCCTTCTTTACTCGGCGCCAGTGGCGACGTCGAGCGTAACGAGCTGTTGGGGCTAGTCCGGCGATGGAGATAGTTTCGTCTTGCCCCCTGTCCAGATGAGGCGCCGCTGGTGCCAGCCTCTTAAAGATTGATGTCTTTTGAGTGGCGGTATTCAATCTGTAAAAGACAGACCCTCGAGCAGGAACGGGAGCCGGAATAGTCAGCCTTGAAAAGACCGACTCTTTAGCAAGAGAAGCCGTCTTGACGACTTCAGGAATAGAGATGGCTGTCTTCTTCGCGATGGCCACGTCAGGGGTCATGGGCTTCTTGGCAGGCCCATCAGAGTTCAGGTTCAGCCTGGTAAAGACCGAGACTGCCGGCTTGGCATTGGACGACCCGTTGAGAGGGGCCGTGGTAGTAGTGAGCCGATCGAAGACCGACTTCTTTTGCGCTTCCGGTGCGGGCACTGAAATGGTGAAGCTTGCTGGCGGGTGCATGGTCCCGAAAAACAGACCGGTGGTGGCCTAAGTCACTTGTTCCACCGGCATGGCAAGGATGGAGGCCGCTTGAGGCCTATAGGCTACACCTCTAGGTGAGGCGGAGCGTCGGTTGCATTTGCATTTGGAGCAGCTCGAGCAGTTGGACGCCATTGATGCTTGATTTCTGCGCCAGGCAAAAGACCAAATCTTAGTAACTTGAAACCCAAAGGCAACCATTAACAAACCGCGATTCGTTCGCGAAAACGACACACGGAGTGTGGAGTGGAAAGAGGAAAAGGTCCCACCGGGCGTGCCAGAATTTGTTTCCCTCCGAAAGACAGAGACGCGACCGCGTAGGTTCGTCTTGCCTGAGATTCGGGGTAGATGCTATTTGGTTTTATCCGTCTAAATCTCTCCAAATATGCCAAGTTGATTTATGGCACCGTGTATCGGAGGTTTAGACGGATGTGGCCGATATAGCAGACCGTGTCAGATTCCCTCTCTTTTGAGGGGTTTTTGATTGTGGGGACGCTCTTCCCTACAGGCGCAAGCCCCTGCAGTTAATTACGCCACCGCATCGCGGTAACCACTTTCTCCTTCTCCAAAATTTCACTTCGTGTCGTGTGTGTTTGTTTTGTTTGTGGTTGCCCGTGGATTGTATACGGAGACTAAGTTATGTCGTCGCCCGTAGGACGTGGATTAGTCTAAATCCGTGTTTACTTAGATTTGGGTTTGGTGTTTTAGTTTAAGGATACGTTAGCCATATCTGAGGCTAAGATCAACTTAAACGTTTGTTAAGGATACGTTAGTCTGATTTGAGACTAAGATCAACTTAACGGAAAGAGCATTTAGGGGCTCTACTGTTCCAGTTTAGTGACATAGTGGTCCATTGCATGTATGGCCGTTAGGACCCGTCACCTCTCTAACGACGTTGAAAGATTACAACGACAGATGTCAGAGGAGTTCAGAGATATATCCTTGAACCAAAGTAGATTAAGGGATCTATAGTCCAATCTGGGACTAAAGTCTGTTTGAAGGTTTAAGAATACGTTAGCCATGTTCGAGGCTAAGACAACTTAAACGGGATCGTTTAGATCCGACAAAAGAGCATTTGGGGGCTCTATTGTTCCAGTTTTAGGGACATGGTGGTCCATCGCCAGTTTAGGGACATGGTGGTCCATCATCAGTTTAGGGACATGGTGGTCCATTTCCAGTTTAGGGACATGGTGGTCCAACATTCCCATTTTGGGGACGAATATTAGTTTAAGGACATTTCGGTCCAACATTCCCATTTTGGGGATGAATATAGGTTTAAGGACGCATAAGTCCATGAGTTTAAGGACCCCGCAGTCCATATGGATGTGTTTAAGGACGCATTAGTCCATTAGTTTAAGGACGCATTAGTCCGTGAGTTTAAGGACACATAAGTCCATAAGTTTAAGGACCCCACAGTCCGTATCGGTGTGTGGTTGTCGGGACCCGTCACCTCTCTGACGACGTTGAACGATTACAACGACGGGTGTCAGAGGAGTTCAGAGATGTACCCTTGAACCGGATGTAAATTGATTTAAGGGAGCAGTCGTGCTCAGTCAATTTAATTCGAGGACTTATGGCCATGATTGGGTTAAGTCCAGTTGAAAATATTCAACATTTTATTTATCATTGGCCTATGCTAGGGCTTTGCCCCTGTTTAATAATGCACTGCATTTTATTTTGGCATGTAAAGACTATTTGATTTGGGCCCTGTCCCTTTATTTTTATGATGCAGAGCATCTGTTTTGGTCTGACAGACTTTTGTTTGGGCTCTGCCCTTTTTAAAATAATGCATGGCATTTTATTAGGCCTGTTAGGCCTTTTTTAATTGGGCTCGGCCCTTCTTTTCAATAATGCAGTGCATTAATTATCTGACGGTGGCCATGTGGCCTGTCAGGCGCTTTGCGCCAATTAATGAGCGCAAGTGCATGTGGAGGTGACACGTGTCACGCTCTGGTGAGCGCAAGCGCGGTGCGCTGCGCTGTTGCGCTGCTGACACGTGGCGCGCTCTGGTGAGTTGCACCAATTTAAGAGAGCAGTGCTCTATTTTAAAAGCGCATAGCGCAAGTTGTTTTGGAGCTGACACGTGGTGCTCTCTGGTGGCTTGCGCCAACCCAAGAGCGCAACAGTGCAGATTTACAAGTGCAAGGCACTGTTTTAAAATTTGGGTTAAAGAAAACAAGTTCTTGTTTCTTTTTCCAGAGATGTTTTACCTTGAATTTTCAAGAACCATTGGTTCATAAAAAAGGCAATGCCTTTGTGTAGATCAAATGATCTAATAAAGAAGTATATTACTTATTAATTTTTTTTCTTATTATTTGATCTTTTCTTTTTATTTTAAGATCTTGATCTTGTTCTTAGATCATTGATCTTTTCAGAAGAAATTCTTCTTTTCAAAGGTTTACCTTCTTTTCTTTCTGATTTCTTCTCAAACTTTCTTTTTAGGAGTTCTGTATCTCTCTGTGTTTCTGTGTCTTAGACTTGGGGTCTAGGGACCTTTATATAATGCCAATTAGTTTGTTAAATCAGTTAAAGAGATCTTTCTCTGAGTGATTTAGGGATTTTTCCCCACCGTTGGATATTTGATCCAAGGGCTTCTGTTTTACAGAAGACAATCTTCTTGTTTTAACAAGATCAGAAAAATCTTTCAGAATTTTTCTGTTTGGCGCAAATGCACCTGCGCTTGACGCACTAGCGTAACTGCGCTGACACGTGTCGTACAGCGCAGAGCGCAGCGCAACTGAAGCGTTGCTTCTTTTGTTTTTTACTTTAAGTAGAGCCTTGCTCTGATTGAGTGCGCTGCCTTGGGCGCTGTGCTGGCGTATCAATTTTTGACACGTGGCGCGTTGTGCGTAGCGCAAGGAATTTGAAGCGTTGCTTCAATTTTTGAATTTTTGAAATTCAAACAGAGCTTTGCTCTGATTGCGGGAAACAAAAGCATCGCGTGCCCACACGTGACCGGGCCTCACGTGCAGACACGTGACCTTTTATGGGCCAAATCTATCTGCGCATGAATGCCCAATTGGTAAGGTCGCGTGCCCACACGTGATAGTTTTCTGAGGCCTCTGAACTAATAGAATTGAATTCTAGTTAGACGCTTAATTGGTAAGGTCACGTGCCAACACGTGATGGACTCCTAAACCCTCTGAATTAATAGAATTAAATTCTAATTAAAAGGAATCAAAAGCACTACCTTGGAAAATATTTCCTTGGATCTTTCTAAAGAAGAAAGATCGCACTCTGTAAAATAGAGCGTCGTTGGATTAAAAACCCAATGGTGATTAAAAATCATCAATTTATAGAAAGATTCTATACAAGGAAATATTTTCCTAAAATTTGTCAGGAACAACAAATGAAATATCATATAGACTTTGGATTAAAAAAATCCAACGGTGAATAAAAGATCATGTTTGCTATAAAATCAATCAAAATCTCTCAATGAGAGGTTGGCTGAACAAACTGATTCTTTTCTTTCCCCTATAAATAGGAGCCAAGAAGAAAAAAGGAAAGAAGAGAGAGAAATATATAGAAAACACAGAAAGAAGGAGAGAGAAGAACCCCTTGAAAGCAAAAAAAAGAGAGAAAAGAGAATTTAATTCTCCAGAGAGAAGAATGTCTCTTCAAAGAAGAAAGAAACTCTAGCTAAGAGAAGGAAGGAGATTACTCCATAAGCTTCCACAAAACAAAAGAGAATTTAATTCTCAAACCAAGAGTTTAACTCTTCTAAAAGGAACTTAGTTCTTCCTCTGGTTGAAAATATGCAGAAACAAATCTCCCCACAAGTTGAGAATTTAATTCTCATCGGGGAGATCGGTCATGTAGATTCAAAACTTAGGGGAGGAATTGAGTTTGAAAAAAATTATTCTTTCAATGTAACATATAAGAATTTAATTCCTCTAAATAGAATTGGGGTTTAACCCTATAAAAGAATTTAATTCTAAAACAAGGGATTTAACTCTCCATGCATGTCAAAGAGATCAGCACCTAACATATCACGTGCGCCCACGTGAGCCTCCCCTCAATGACCAAAAGAGAACAATTGATATCAGGTCACGTGACCCCTAAGAAGTGTTCAACACTTATAAAAGAGAGAAAGGGAATAAACCCTATTTTTGGAACGCCTCACGTAATCTCACGTGACCCCCAAGCAGTATTTAACTTTTATAAAGCAGAAAGGAGAATAAAACAAAGGCAATTTTCATTCTTCAGAACGCCTCACGTGATCTCACGCGACCCAATAGTGCTTAGCACTCAGAAAAGAAAAAAGGGAATAAACCCAAGATAGCTCCCATTTTGAGGGCACCTCACGTGTTCCCACGTGACCCCCAAACAGTGGTGTATAAAAGAGGGAGAAATTCCAAAGACAACTCTCACATTTTGAAGGCACCTAACGTGTCTGCACGTGACTGTTTCATGAATCAAGTGCTTAGCACTTACAAATGAAAGAGGAATAAAATCCAGAGAACGGTTCTCACCTCGGGCGCCTCACGTGCTCACACGTAAGCTAAGCGCTCAGCACTTTTATATATATATGAGGGAATAAACTCAAGGAACAATGCCTACTTCGGAGCCCTCATGTGTTCACACGTGAGCTCCTCCAAAGTCCAGTGTTTAACACCCATTCAGTGCTTAGCACTATGGGGTGATTAAGGGAAATCAAGCTTAGCTCAAATTAGCCAAGTCTTCCGAAGCCAAGACCCTTTTTGTCACCAATCAACTGAGCCCCCATGTTTAGGTCTCCCTAAACTAATCCTAGTCCCAAAGATGACTAGTGTTCTCCTAACATATGACATCTAAACTGATGTTCATCCCATTCCCCAAATCGGGATATTGGTTCAAGGGTACATCTCTTCATACCTCTGATACATAACGTTGTAATCCTTCAACATCTTCAGAGAGATGGAGGGTCCCAATAACCAATAACTTTTAGCGCATCCCCAAACTGTAGAGCTAAAATACCATGGACTATGATGTCCTTAAACTTATGGACCGCAACGTCCTTAAACTAAACTCTATAGACTATGACGTCTCTAAACTATGGACTATGATGTTCTTAAACTCCATGGACTATGATGTCCTTAAACTCAATGGACCATAAGTTCTTAAACTAAAACGATGTAGCCCAAATGCTCTTTCGCTGGATCTAAATGATCCTAAAACCCTGTTAAGTGGATCTTAGTCTAAAATTAGACTAACGTATCCTTAACGATCTTTTAAGTTGATCTTAATCTCAAACGAAATTAACGGTCCTTAAATCAATCCAACCACAGATCCCTCAACTGATATTGGTTCAAGGGTACATCTCCTCACACCTCTGATATATGTCGTTGTAACTCTTCAACGTCTTCGGAGAGGTGACGGGTCCCGACAATCAATAAACCCAATGGACCGCAACGTCACTAAACTAAAACAATAGAGTCTAAATGCTGTTTTGTTGAATCTAAATGATCGTGTTGAGTAGATCTTAGTCTAAAATTAGACTAACATATCCTTAACAAACATTTAAGTTGATCTTAGTCTCAAATGAGATTAACGATCCTTAAACCCAACCCTAAGAAAATACGGATTTGGGCTAATCCACGCCCAACGGGCGACAACATAAATTAGTCTTCGTATACAATCCATGGGCAACCAAAAAACAAAACAAACACACACGACACAAAGTTACCATTTGGAGAAGGAGAAAGTGGTTACCGCGATGCGGTAGCGTAATTAACTGCATGGGCATGCGCCTGCAGAGAAGAGCGTCCCCATAATCAAAAACCCCTTACAATGAGAGGGAATCTGACGAAATCTGCTACATCGAACCTATGCGTCTAAATCTCCGATACATTGTGCCATAATCAATTTGGCATATTCGGAAAGGTAGACGGATAAATCCAAATAGCATCTACCCCCAAAATTCAGGCCAGACGTCCCAACGTCCCGGTCGCGTCTTTCGGCGGAGAACACTGGTCTCTTGGGTTGTTGTCTCCCGTTGAATCTGGAAGATGATCCTCCAAGAATTTGATTGGCTGGTCGCTTAATGCCAGACAAACGCTCATCCTTCCTCATGCATATCTGAAGGTCTTCAAAGTTTTGCGCCGCTTCTTAGATTTCATCATAAGTCGAAAGAGTAGCAAAAGACATGGAGGACTGCGTCTTCAAGTCCAACCCTTGTCGGAATCTTTTAGCATATAGTTCAAGGGTTGCCACTAGGTGATGCACGAACCGACTTAATCTCGCGAACTCCTAAGCGTACTCGTCCACCGACTTATCCCACATACTCCCTTGTTGGAGTTGTATAAACTCTCTTTCCATTTCTAGATGTGCCACGGCTGGAAAGTATTGGGTATCAAAACGTTGTTTGAACGTTTTCCAGTCGATGGGTTCCTTCAGTCTACTTTCCTCTGCCTCCCACCATATCCTGGCATTATCCGTGAGTTGTAGTTTGGCAATGTTCACCCATGCGTCCTTCGGAATTTGGGTGGTATCGAGATCGTTGACTATTCTCTTGAGTCATTCCTCAGCTTCTAGGGAGCTTCCTTCCCCGAAAAAATCTTAAGGTGGAGTGATCTGAACTGCTTCACTCCTGTCGAACCTTGAGGAACGGGGGCTAGTGCTTTCCTTAAAACTTCCGCTTGTTGCTGTCTGCTTTCTCACAGCTCTTGATGAAGGGCAGCTGTCTGCTGCTGATGTTGCTCCAGTAGTCCTTGCATCATTTGTAGCATAGATGCTTGTTGAGTAGCGGCTTCATTGACTCCATTTCCCCTTCGGTTGCGGTTATGGTGTCATCCAGCCATGATGATCTGAATCAGAATGGGTTAGGTTACAAACAGACTGAGGGGAGACAAGATAATAACTTGCATGAAAGAACAACAATTAAGGCAAGAGGAAAACATATAAGAAGAAGAGCAAGAGATACGAGAGAGATTTTTGCTCGAAACTAAAATTTTATTATCCAACTTCAATAAGAAGAGTACAACTGAAAAGTAAGGACATGCCCCTACTGCTCTACATTGTTTTATTCGGTCAAAAGAAAAAGGAAAAAGTCTTATTAATCTCGATTATGGGAGTTCAACAAGTTGCGATAGGCTTTCACACTAAGAAAGGTACGGTCATTCCCACAGTGTCTTACAGGGACAACTGCCTGAGTTTTTTCGGCCTCGAGTTCCTCCTCACTCGAAGCTTCGTCCTTCGACTCATCCTCGGCAGGAGCCTCGTTCTTGGATTCCACCCCTTTAGGGTCCTCTTCTTCTGTGGAAGCCACCTCATCAGGATCATATTCCATAGGATTCTCTTCCGCCGCAGGAGCCTTTTTTTCTGGACCTTCCTCTATATGCTCCTCTTCTATCGGATCTTCTTCTTCATCTTCGAAGTCATTGGCCATCATAGAATCCGGAGTTGCAGCATCGACTTCTTCGTCTTCCGAGTCGCTGTCGAAAATAACCTCCTGATAGTCTACGATTTTGTTGTCTGAATCTCCATCCTCGTCAGAAATATTTGCCATGGCCTGAAAGGAAGGCCATGGTTATGGTACAGAATGTCAAGGAAGGGATAAGGGACATAGGAAAATTATGAAATCGGTATAAATGGATGAGATTCATAAATATAATAAGTCAGTTAATGGTTTCATTTTAGTTCACAAGAGGACCTGCATGGGCCACCACTAAAACCTGTCACACCCCGCTTCCCAAAAGAAGGTGAAGGATGACGTGGAAAGGTCCGCAACCTAATTGTATTGAAGGTGGTCTATTCAATACAGTTACGTTAAGAGTATGAATATCTAACATGCAGGATGTGTACCAAAACAAAAATAATAAAAGCGAAAGGCATTTATTTCCATTAACCAAAATTTATTACATCCCAAGATAAAGAGTAAAATAAACTAAGTAGTTTAATTATATCGAAGAAGAAACAAAAGCCCGAAACATGTGGGCAACAACAAAAATTGAAACTAGCTAATCTTCCGTCGTTAAGTCTTTGTAATCTTCATTTGTTGACTTCACACATTGATTCTCGTCATAAAACTCATTCTCATCTAACGGACATTCCAAAGATAGAGAGAGAAAAGGAAAGTCCGTCAGTGAGTTACACTCGGGTAGGATTGCCTCATAAGGAAGTAAAGGTATAGAAACGAGCAACTGTGTATATGATGTACATGGGTATAAAGGTATGAGGGGTATACAATTAAGACATGTTGACAGGAATATATGTGAATATGAGTATGTTGTATGAGGTGTATGTGAGTAAATTTCAAGTCAAGTCAATCGGGTATTCAGTCTAAGAGTTAGATCAAGTTAAATAAGGTGTGTATTGATGGAATTGACTGGTGGCTGCACTCGTATCCTTGAGGTATCTCATAACTAGATGGAAGCAGTATGAGCTGGCGCTCGTGCCTGGGGTGGCAATCAATGCGGTAGCGTGAACATCCCCGAAAGGTGTCCCATGACTGCGATGGAGCTTTGTCTATCGTGAATATCACTCAAGAGTACAAGTATTTCCACCCTTCAGTTCCATAATAAACAAGTCTAAACTGGTAAAATATCCAAGATGTTGAATGATTCATGTCTCATAAAGAAAGGTAAATAAAATAACATATGGTTACAGCGCATGATATTATGTGAGTTTAGTGATGAACATCAATAAGTATCGTAATCGTTTTAGTTTGTCAAACAAGGGTCCGGATACTCGCGATTATTCCATTGTGGCCACGGAACAACAACTGGGGAAGTGAAATGTACGGTTTCATTTTCCGGGATCATGATCGAGTAGTAGGGGAATCCGATTTCCGCATCTCCTTGCCTAAACAAACTACCCATCCCCGTTATTCAGTAAAGGTTTTTGACGGATTAGAGTTAGTGCGTATACATCTAGGCATGGAATCTCCACATTATATGCCATCCACAAATTGGATCATTCGCCCTCAAGTAGAGTTAGTATTCTCCCGAATATCGGATTAATAGTTGTCCACATATTGGACCATTCATCCCCAAAATAGGGTTAGTATTCGCTCAAATATCGGGTTAGTAGTTGTCCACATATTGGACTGTTCACCCTGCCTGCAGAGATCCTCATATATAAGTATTCCATAACTAGGTCCGCGCATTCTAACCCTAACCGTATCATGTGTCATGTATGTTATAAATTTGTAATCAAAAAAGTTGATCTCATTTAATATGACATTCTACAACCACTCATTTTATCTTATTATCTTTTTAAGTTTGTAAGGTGCTTCATATCATTTTATAGAATGCTTAGTTAATAAAATATGATAACGTTTAATGATATTTATTGTTTATAAGAAAACCATGATATTTGTAATATTCATCATTTTGGAAACCCATAGTATTTTACGGAGAAAATATCCTTTTAATAAAAGGTTAGGGTATTTATTTGAAAATTATCTTTTAATAAAGTTTTAGGCATTCTTTTGGAAAATATCCTTTATAAAGATTATGGTTTTTGTTGAAGATAGCGTTTTAGTAAAAATCAAGGTGTTTAAATGAAATTATATTTTTTTAAGATGAATTGAGATATTTTATTGTAATTAATAATTTTATAAAATTATGATATTTTAAGTTTGAGATAATATTTTAGAAAATACGTTCGTGTTGGCAATCGCTGCACATAGGCGGCAGGATTTGTGTCATTTTCAGGAACGATTACTTATCAACCATGAGGTATTTACGTAAAATATTACCCTATTATTAGGGTATTTTATTATAGGCGATATTCTATAAAAAGAACTCCGCGTTAACAACCGTTGCACATGGACGGCAGGATTTGTGTCCTTTTCAGGGACGATTGTCTAATAACCACGGGGTGATTCATATAAAATATCCCCCCATTAGGGTATCTTATTAAACTTTAGTTAATAGACCGAGGAAATTATACTAAAAATATTTCTTCCTAAGTGAAAAGGGTTAAGTTGAAAACTATAGCATAATTATTTAGATTAACATTATCCCCCCTTAAAAGGTTAGAGAATTTTTTCAAAACTGAAGTAGTTGGTGGATAAAAGTGTAAGTAAAATATATTGTTTTAGTGTATAAAAAATTTATTCCAATTATCTTGTCTCATATAGATCTTTTAAACATATACGGCATTTTAACAAAATGAGGGTATTTTGTGGAAGTAACATATTTCAAGATCCCATAGGTAGCATGGGTAAGTGTGGGTATGTAAGGGGTGAATTGATACCCCGTGGGTTATAACATTAAGTATATCATATTCCATGTAGGATGAGGGTGCAATATTCATATATATAGAGGTAGTTAATTAAACCATTTTAAACATAAGATCCAATTCTTATTATTAAGAGGTACCAAAAGAGACATGCAGAAATATTTCTAACATCATTTTAAGATAAGGTTGGAGATTAGGACTTGAAACTAAGATCATTATAAGAAAGAATATGACAGACAAGTGGAGAGAGGCGGATCCTACCTTTGATTAGAGTTGGATGTCGATGAGTCGAAAACGTAGGCTCGTACTAAATCCTCAATAGCTCCGCGCTAGGATTTTTCCTCGATACTTGGGTGGAACCACAGAGTTGACGTCGTCGATACGAAGGAGTGAGTATTTTTTTTCAGAATTTTCGGAGTTCTGAAGTGTGAAAAATTAGTGTTTGAAGGTCTTTATTTATAAGGTGTTTTCCCCAACAATAAAATCCAAAAAATCTGTTAAATTCCTCCAAAATCCGCGCCCCAATCATCTTCTGATGATTACTCGCCGCCTCGTCTCAGCCGTTGGATCAAGATCCAACGGTCGAGATCGCGTCGCCACGCCCATGTCTACGCGCCACGCGTGTGGGGAGCACGCGTTTTCGTGTGGTCCCCACCACGTAGGCGCCGTCGGATGACTCTGGGCCGTTGGATCTTTGCATCTAACGGTTCAGGTTAAAGGGATTAAATATATTTTTTTTTAAATTAAAATCTATACTGTTTATTATTTTTAAAACCACATTTGTTTCCAAAAATTGTTAAAAATAGTTTAAAATATGGGAAAATTATAGAAAAATTTCAGAAAATATATTTTATTGCTATCTTTAGTATAAAAATAATTTTGGGTTAAAACTAAACAATATTTCCATATCTATGATTTTTGTTAATTAGCATAATTATTTTAAAAAAACTATTTTATCCTTGGAAATATTTTAATTACGAAATAATTATGTTAATTGATAATAAAAATATGCAATTTATTTTAAGACATTATAAAATTTTATTAAAACATTTTGAGCCTAGAAAGATATAAATATATTTTAGAAAATTCCTTTAATTATTTTTCCATGCTTTGAAAATTACTAACATTACTTTTTAAAAATATAAAAAATATTTTTCTATCAACGAAACATGTAAATAACTACTTGATACTAGAAAATTAAATAAAAGATATTGTATTAGGTATTAGAAAACACGGTCGTTACAGTTCCACATCACCATAATAAAACAACATAAGAATAAATACTGATCAATTTCTCACCATTCATACTAACTTATAGAATCCAAATCCAAAAAACGGGAACTAACTTTAATTCTAAAGTTTTGTATGGCACAAATAAACTATATTTAAAGAGCCCAACAAAAATTGCTGCAAGACTGAAGAAAGAAAAAAATACTCATCACCCAACATTATCAATCTTAATAAATTAAAAATGCACACCCATAAACACTAGCTAATATCAGCTCCTTATTCTTCTTCCACAATAACAACCTACAATAATAATTATCCAATATTTAATAATCTCACGTGCATAGCATTACAATTAATATACTAGTGCTATTAATCCAGAAATGCAAGCAACACATAAGAAAAGATAATTCAAGACAATATCTTCAAGAAAAGTCTAAAACAGAGATTGGGTGGGGTTTTAAGAGAGAGCGAGGAGGTATTGGGGGACCCTTTGACGGAGGAGGAGGTGGAGGAGCTAGTGGAGAGGTATCGACACAACCATTGCTCTCGACAAATCAATCTAGGTTTGTTTTCTTATACATTTTGCTTTTTGAACGATGCAAATCGAGTAAAAGCGCGACCTTTAGTTTTCTCTCTCTTAGCCCATTTGACATAATTGCATCCACGGATCCACCAATTAATCTGCTTTGACGAGCACTAGATTAGAGAAATTTGCGATGTATTAAGCCATCTTCTCTTTGATATGTCCAATTAACTAATATAGACCAAAACCAATGTTTTCGCACCAGAAAATAAGAATTGAAGGGTTTTTTTTCCATCCGTCATTTTATAAGCAGTTCCCTTTTCTTATTAAGTCTGCAAAAGTGTGCATGTATTGTGTCAAAACCTTAGAAAAGTACTAGGTTAAGACCATAAGCTTGGATTTTCAGTTTGAAGTTATTAACTAGATGGATAGATTGGTGTAATTAAGACATTTAAGGTTGAAATATGAAAATAATGCAATTAGCTATGTATGCACTTGAACGTATAATCCTTGCAATAGATGTACCTGCTAGTAGAATTCAAACAAAATTATATGTTGCGTCATGCTTTCAAGAAACCGTGGTGTAACTTCATAACTTGCTAGATGACATTCACAACCACTGGAAGAGAGACGAAGCCATTAGAGTTAAATGTCTCGGAGTACCAACCCTCGACATGGACAATATTTGCTTTCACCTTGACGTGGCAATACAAAAAATGTGAAGAACATCTCTTGAGAGCGTTTAACCTCCTCTTCATTCACAATATGAGTTCGATTAGAAGCATAGTTCTCAGATATGTGGCTCATTATATATCAGGATAAAACTGGTGGAAAAATCATTTATCGGAATATTAATATCCTCGTTTTGTATCTTGGTCGAAACTATGACCCAAAACAAAGGCAAGTCGTACCTTTGATGCTTTGGAAGCCACTAGCTCCAGTTTATCCATGACTGGTTAAAAATGTAACTGATGGCATGACCTTTGAGGAAACAAAGGAGTTGAGGAATACCGGATTGAATTCTCCAGCTCTTATGAAGCTTAGTAAGTTGTCTTAAGATTTTAACTTTTGAATATATTTGTACACTTATGAGCACCATAAGGAATTCCATGAAATATTTGTATATGTAGATTCTACTTGTTGATTTCTCCTTGATTTACAGTTTATTTTGTTTAATTTACCATGCAGCTAGGAACGGAGCATATGTGAACGTTGTGGAGCGAGTAAGGGAGGCATTTAAAAGTTTCGAGGTGGTGAGACTAGACTGCTCCCATGTTGAAACTAGCGATTGCAAAAAGATTGGTGTGAAGCTTCGAGTATACTGATTGTGCTGATGATTCTTCTTTCTATAGTGTTTTTGGTATCAGTTTATGTTTACTGTTATTGATATCATATTATAAGAATTGAAGCTCTTATCGTATGCAACTCAATGCAGGATTTGGTGCCTTGCGGTCCTTGCCTGTTTAAAGATGTTCAGGTTATAATGTGGAGAGGAAAGTAGAGTCGAGACATAAATCAATGCAATACTCCTATAGGCGATACTGGCTTGAGTTAAGTAAAATTAAATGGACCGGCATTCTTACAGAAATTTTAGTGTGATTTCCCCTATGGAATTCGTAAAAGGGAATGATTTAAATCAATTATTAATGAATTCTATTTGCACATGTACCTAGTAGACCGCTCAATATGATCGATTACCTTGTATATGCTATATTCTCCCTGTTAATTAACTCCTCCAAAATTTTGTATTAAGTTGCATCGATCAACTCTTGTGTATTGAATGAAGTTGATTAGCTTCAGGTTCTAATAGGTGTTGGAGAAGGATTTTAATTAGTGAGGCACTAATGTACCACGTGCAAGCTTCAGTTTGACAAGCCAATACCGAATAGCTCTATGCTAAGCTTCAGCATGTTCATGCAGAATCAATGGAAAACCCAAAGCTTGAGGTTGAATTAAAATTTAAAGTTGAACATTAATATCACCACAAAAAACACCGTCAACAAAGAGGATAAACAGAACAAATGCGGTCAAAGTTTTTCGGCTATCCCACAAATGAAATTTTATTGAGCACGTCTGTTTTTGTTTTCGGTCGAAGCTATTCAACTATACGCCAAAAGAAAATTTGATTAAGCATGTCTGTTTTCGGTCGAAGTTATTTGGCTATACACCAAATGAAATTTTATTGAGCATGTCTGTTTTCATCCAAATGAAATTGATTGAGCGTGTCTATAGAACGGCGGCAGCACAAATTCGATTCCAGCAAAAATGACTAGCAATTGCAGAAAAATACAGCACATAGCATAAAATTCACGCTAACGAATAACCACAGCTGATACAGAAGGTAAGTGAATCTTATATACCTTTGTCGTAAAGTACACAACCAAAACCAAGAAGGCCACAAGTGTCAAAAGAGCTAACATCTTATCACGATTAAAAGGCGAAAACGTTAAGTTTGTCTTCAAAGCTGCAGCCAAGATAAACAGATTAAGGCGAAAACGTTAAGTTTATCTTCAGAACTGCAGCCTAGATAAACAGAAACGCAATAGTCGTCGGCTAATAACAACATTTCTACACAGGATAAAACCTCCAATAACAAAAATAAATTAAGAAAGACTAGCTACGATTCACATTGAAGTATAGATTATACTGCCAATACAACATAGAGGAATAGCTCTAATAAACTACGACCATAGGCCCCCAATTTACAAGAAAATAGGGTTGGAAAATATGGCACTGTTTTGATACGACATGGCAATAGATCAATGCTACGCACAAGCTGAAGATCTGGCTCAGGCCTTCACATATTTTTCTACATATGCCTGCACACAAAAGAAGCAGGTTAATCATTACCAAGAAAATGGTAGAGGACTTCAAAAACACATCGAAGTATAGTATGTATAACACGAGAAATAACCCGATCACAAATTCAGCTGTGTCCAGGATATTTAGACAAGTGGGATAAATTTTAGAGGAAATTGTCAAAAAAAACCAAGCACTTTTTTCTGTTGTCAAAAACCCCCGGCCTCGAAATGTTAAGTCAAAACTCCCCTAAAAAAAATTTAGTTGTCAAGAAACCTCTTAACTGTGATATCCTGTAGTTGCATGCTATGTCTAGTTTTCTGCGATATCTAAACAGTAGCTAGTGATATCTAAGCAGTTGCCTGTGATATCTAAAACCGCTACCTGCGATATCTAAATAGATTGTATGAATTGGTTAGATATACCAGGCTACTATGTAGGGTTTTTTTGACTGGTATTTCGAGACCGGGGGGTTTTGACAGCATAAAAAAGTGCTTGTTTTTTTTTGGTGACAATTTACCCTAAATTTTATGGTTTGCAAAACTTTGTGAAGCTTTAGAAAGATCCGGAAATTATTTTTCAAAAAAAAGGTACCTAATTTTGAGATGGTTTACATTTGGTAATTCGATATTCAATATTTTTGGAAACATTTCGATCTACCAAGTAAATAGACGCATAACAAAAGAAAAAACCAAGTTACACATCCAGTCGTCCAGAATATTCAGACAAGTGAGATAAATTTCGTAAGGCATTTAGAAAGATCTCAAACTTATTTTAAGGGAAATGTATATCTAAGTTTGAAATGATTAACCTTAAGTACTTCAATATTCTACAGTACAAATGAACTGTCTTTAATATGTATGTCTACATAACAGCTGTATTATGAATTAAATCAGGCAAAAATAGCATTGAAGATACTACAAGTATGATATTAATTGAATAAGTTTGTTCAGCATCCATAAATAGTAAAGGAACAAATCTCATTTTGGAGAATAAATTGGCTATAGATAAACCGGTTTGTTTTGCAAATTGTACCTTGGCCGTAAATGGAGTAAATATGCTACTTCTTTGATTAATGAATCAGATGATTCGATATTAAGCAGATCAAGTACGGATTCACTAGAAACTAAATCTTTCCATATTGATATCCTGTGAATATTTATGACTCATTACTGAATCAAAGAAAAATACACTCTTTTTATGGTTTTTCTCTATCGCATCAATGAGACAAACCACAGAATTTTCCTCGTATGTCATTGCATTCATGATTTTCTATATCTATCAGACTAGGTGGACCTATAGGTAGAGGTAAGTATGTTTATAAATAGTTAGGGGGATACCTTTTGGGAGCTAGATAAAATTTTGTGGCCGACTATGAGAATCGTACCATGGTTCTAAATGACTTAAATGTTCCAGTTCTTTTAGTTCATGAATTAAGCAGAAGAAGCTTGTTTGAGATACTACATTTGTGAAAAGAAATAATTTCAAAATGGAGAGAGATAAGTTTGGTTGAGCTTCATATGGTTTAAATAATTAATTTTAAATTAGAGAGGGGGTGGGGGCAGGGGGTTGATTGAGATCCTAACTCTTGCTGTCTTTTTTTTCTTCTGAAAGTTTCATTTTAAAGCATAAAAAGGAAGAAAAAAATCCAGATACAATCCTATGTATAATGTGGCGGATGTCAGATAGGTGGTACAGTTACTCTAATTATAATGGTGGTACAAAGTCTTCTATCTATCAGTGATATATTCCTATAGTATCTGCAAATAATTAGTGAATTCCAAAATAGTTTACTCAACATTTAGCATATAGATCGATTGTTGGACCATAAGAGTAACATATTACTTGGCTACAAATACATTTTGCAACAACTTGAAAATTTTCCAATAATTTAGATTGTATTGTAACTGAGCAGCAAAGCAAGAAAACAGTATGACATTTACCTGTACAAGTTTTGTGAGTTTCGCTCTAGAGTGCGACAAATAAATATCAATCTTCTCTTGTGTCTGAGGGATGTTCTGGCTCTGCATTGCCCCAGTTACCTTCTCTACTACTTTCTTCACAATGGTCTTGTGAGCTTCTCTGCTCAACTGGCCTTCCTTCCAATTTGGCTTCAACGCATCCTTCACAAAGTCCACAAGAGCACACTTAAACAACCTCATTCCCTTTGCATCCTTACTTTTCTCCCCATCCTCACCTTGTTCTTTTTTGTTGTCTACCTTTTCAGTTCCATTCACTTCACTGGGGACATCATTCTCAACCCTTTGCTGCACATTCACCTCCAATTCAACAAATTTGTTAGCAACCGAGCTATCTGTATTGATGTTTGCTTCCTTTATTGTCGAATCTTGTTTATCAAACAGAGGGAATATATTGCTGGTGTTTGAATTAACCGGCTCGATATTTCCTGATGTGAGGTTCGCTTGCTGCTGGGTAAAAGAATCTTGATTAGGCTTAACAAATGGTACTGATCCAGTAGCAATTTGGGGGTTCAGAGCAGCGGCGGTTCCGAAAAACTGAGCTAAAGATGCAGAAATGTTTGTTATTTTAGCAGCCTGTTCACTGGTGACAACCTTCGGGGTGATGGGAGTATCAGAATTTAGCTGCGAAGGTTGTGTCTCTAATGTACCTGCACTTTGAATTAAGCTATCTAGGTTTGGTGGTTGCAAGGCCATATTCTGATTCTGCCCAATATTGAAGTTCAGCTGACTTTGTACATCTAGTGGAGGTAAAGATAGGTTTTGTGGAATTTGTGCAGGGAGATTAAAGTTCTGTTGGTTGTAATTTTGTTGGTTCGGTGTAATAGGAAGAACCGGTATATTCTGCATGGGGATATTAAAATTTGGAGGAGCTTGAGTAGGAGCAATGAATTGACCTGGAACACTTTGAGGCAATGCAAAGACGGGCTGTTGCATTGGTCCATTTAAAAGCATCGGAGGAACTGACTGCTGAATTTGAATATTCGGTGTGAAATTCTGCGTCTGCATTGGCTGAGAAGCAATAAATTGGTTCTGTGGCTGATTTTGATATATATTACTTTCAGGGGCATTGGATTGAGAATCATCCATCCCTGCATCGCCCTGATTATAAGGGTTGTTCCGAGATGTATTACGACTATCATCGTGTGGGCCCGCAAGTTGATGAGAGAACGAGCAGGCTTCGCCACGTCGGCAGCAGCCTTCAGCAAAGAACTTGCATGGGGTATCCCTAACTATTCTACGTTGAGGCTCATTCCTAACCCTATGTTCATCTCTCATATCACGGCCACTATCATAGGAAGCTTCATGATGAGCATATCGGCATTCTGAGCCTCTTTGGCATCGGCCCTTTATGAAATCAAAACACACAGTAATACGCCTGTCATTTCTACAGAACCTATCATGTGAATAATCAGTTTGCTCTCTTGAGTATCTTCCCCTTTCGGATCTATGATCCCTTGTATCTGATGTGGCATTTTCGTGATATCTGCTTGGCTGCCTTCGAGCACTATCATCATGAATGAACCTGCACTCATTGCCTCTTCGGCATCGCCCTAAGGCAAAATCTCTACAGGGAACACCAAGTTCGGATCCCATTCGATCTCGGTCCAGCAATTTTTCAGGTTCTCTCCTTGAACTATAGGGTGGGGTTCTGCTTCTGCTTCTGTAAAGTACATTTAATAAACAAATAAATGGGCGAATAATTAAACGCCTGTAGAAACTTTAAACTGCTGATTGCTCAATCCCTATGGAGAATGCGAAATTGGAATTGATTTCCATTAGTTTGACCTATTTTCATTAACCCAAAATCAACATTTTCACTAATCAGACCAACAGAAGTGAACAGTCAGGAGGAAAACAGAGGAAACTTGTGTTGTACAGAAGGTTTAAGAGGCCGACTAATCGACCACTTACAGTTTTAGGCTATCTACCGCATCGAATTGTGTTAAAAGTGCGCATGAACCCATGATCCACAGTATAAGGACGAACGGACATTTGAATTGAGAGCATATGCAATATGCATAGCCCCTCCCCCCTCCCCCAAACCCCATATCCAAAATACGATTTGCAAACGCAATATTCACTACATAAAAGGCCCCATTCTTATTTTTTCCCTGTCGACGGAGCTTCTATCCATCTAACTTTATAGGATACTTCTACATTACGCGAGTGCGCACACTAGTTTTATTGTAGGTGCGACGCACATTTATAAAATAAATATTTTTATACAATATTGTGTTTTGTTGTTTGGGGGGAGGTTGAAAAGTGCCAATTTAAAATTCAAAATAAAAACAAGGTTTTTTTGGATATACAACCATCAAAGATAAGCTATTTTGAAAACAACCCCCAAATATTAATAATTTTAAAAACAACCCACAAAGATTCGCCGTCAACTAAAAACAACCTTCTATTACTATAACCCATATTTAACCCTAAATTGCCACCTATCATGGTTAGTTGCGGAATTTTTGGACATATTAAATGTCCAAGCTGCCCTAATCCCAGAGCTCACCTCATGCATCCCCTAACTCATAAAAACCCTAACTCAAACTTCTCTCTTAATCTTTCAAGCGTGTTCGATATCTAAACCTTGCTATAGCTGTTACTTAACTTCTATGCATTCACAGTCCAAACCTCATCTTTATTTCAGCTCAGAGGTGAGCATATGCAATAACGCAATATTCACTACAAGTTAGATGTTGCCCAACCGATTAAAGAACGGAGACGTGTTTTATAACTCTGGAGGAAACAGCCTATTTGAGACACATCGTGTTGTTGCTCACCTCTGAGGTCCACGTCTATAACCATAGGAAGGGCTCCTGCTCCTGCTCCTATCCCTGCTCCTACTTCGGCTCCTGCTCCTGCCTCGACTCCTGCTCCTGCTCCTGCTTTGGCTCCTGCTGCTCATGCTGCATCCAAAAATGACATAAGAGGTCAGAAAACAGTCAACAGTTGTCTATTGACTAAGAAGAACGGGTATGGGTTCGATATACATACACGGTGACATGAGAATCGTTAAGAATCAGGCCACAAGGACACTGGTGATTAACAATAGAGAGAGTGCATATTTTACACACACATACATAATTACATAGACACAACCGAATGTCCACACACTATAATAAATATAATACCATTCAATGCATACATATATGCTAAAAATTAAACTTGAATACATATTGACTTGGCACAAGGAATCGACATTAGCTATTTAATTTTCCATGGGATTGATATGTCAGAATTCTTATATTGAGATATATCTAAACTTATTGAAGTTTTGTATGAGTCACCATTTTGATGTCCTTTCCCACTAAAGTATCTATATCTATAGTACTCCTAAAAGAAAATTCGACCTTTTTCCGTCTGTCCGTCATGTTATGTTCACCACCCTTTTACACTATTATCTATAATTTATTTATACTTTATAACACTCTTATCTATCTATGATCATGTATGATAACCAACTATATATAAACCCCCAATTATACAATTCTTTCCATTTTGAGTTTTGTGGAAACTAATTTTTAATTATTTTGGATGTTAAAAATTAATTGCTTGGAGCCTTCAAATTTGAATAATATGCCAAAGGTTTTTTGGGGATGAAATATGCTAAAAATTCTTTCTTTAATAGTTTTCTTCTTTTAAATACACTCTGAATATAGTACATTATAAAATAATAATTCAATATAAATTCATCTATTTACATGCAATACTCTTGATCCATATGAATGGAAATCATTAAATACTAACACTCATGGAAGGAAAATACAAAAAACAATAAATTGATTCCTTTCGTTAATTTTTCTATGAGTTCTTTAGTTAATTTTTCAGTGTTTTTGTTTGTTCCAAGAATGCAAGTCGAACAAAAGAAATACATTAAGATAATTTCTTACACTTATCCATTGAATCTGCCCTTTACTTTTAACGGCTTAGATTAAAACAACTAAAAAGTCCCTTTAAATAATCTAGTAAATATTCTCTTCCCTAATTTTTTGGATGCATACCTATCTCTATTCATTTATTTTGGGTAATATTGTTTGGAATCATGAGGATTTGTTAGATATTTATATTATTTTCATATTCAAATCATGAGGATCTGTTGGATATTCTGATTTTTCATCTTTGGGTTCATGGAATTTGAATTCTTTCTGTCATTTTGATTCAAATCATATAATTATTTCTTCTAGAGATAAGATTATAGGCTCTTAGTAACATTAAAATTTAATCATGTCATGTTTGAAATCATCAAATTACAAAGAATTTATCGATCTTTCCATCTGTGTAGCACGTGCATTAAACTAGTCTCAATGGGGCATTGGTAACAATGTGGAATGAGTAGATGTGTTTGAACGATGCAGAACATGCGTCTCTGGTGTAAGTTGGAACCGTCCTAACTTCTAAATTGGAAATTAACAGTACATAATAATGGTCATGCAACACGTGTCTACGGAGCGCTAAACATGTGTAGAAGAGTATTTATACGTAATATGTACAGGTATGGCTTTGTGATCGAAGAGTTTGTAGGTTTGATTTTTGAGATCTATTGGGTGGATGAAATGATTATGAATGCCGCTATCTTAGTTGTTTCAGCAATCTGTTTCAGTTTTGAGTCTGTTTCAGTTTTGAGTAAATACGGTACTAGCACATAATCTGATTTCGGTCTAATAGCAGTTATATAATTGTTACTTCCCTAAGAACATTGTTCTTATATCTAAAATCTTCAAGGCTTGAGAAATACAAGTCCGTCTAGCTTAAATATCGACAAGAGATACGGTGTTCACAAGGCATCACCCACATAAGTGAGTACTCACTACTCAAGTAATCAGCAGTGCCAAACAATTTTCAAATGGTTAAATTGCAGGAAACCTCCATCTGCATTTTTTATCCCAAAATATCCCTTATTTTATGCCGGTTTTCACTAACATTGCTTATTTAATAATTTCACTAAGAGGTTAATGGGGTAAAAATTACAGAAGGAAACATTAGGTGTTGAAGTAGGGTGCATAAGTGCACCTATTGAAAAGAGATGTGGTACCATGCTATACTAGCAGAAGTGAGCGAGGTTTCAAGCAATTTAGCCTTTTCAAATCAAATACCTCTGTGACCTGCTCCAACTTCTTTTTGGCGAGATAGCAGGACTCCGTTTCCTCCATTCATCACGGCCAGGATACAGGGCTTTATCATATTGTTGCTCAAAGGACTTATCACGTCTCTTGCGTAGCCAGCTGAAATCATCATCTTTTTCTCTAGTGAGGTTCCTGGACAATGTCTCACTATATGAATCCTTAATGATGTCTCTATCACCATCACCCATATCAGGAAGCTTCGAGAAATATGGACTTGGAGAACGTGCTCTGTGTAACGTAATATTGTCATCTTCCCTTAGTGGACTTCCATTACTAATCATAGCAGGATCAGCTTTCATTTCAGAAGGTACAGATGAAGTGTTCCCGTCATAATTTGAAGAATTCCAATCTGAATTAGTTACATTGTCTATGCCAGAATCATAGGGAGCATCAGCCTGTTTGGTTGGAACTGGAGGTTCTGAAATCACATCCCACTTGGATATCCGTTTCCTCGATCTTTCTGTCATTTTCTTTTCTTGTAGCAAGTTGCACACAGAGATCTTGATGAATTTTTCAAGAGTGCTACAATTTGGTAGCCTTTGTTTCTGCTTAGTTTCTCTTATGGCTTTCAAAATTTGCTCTGCAAGAAACGAGAACCCAAAAAGAGAACATTCAGTGCTCACAAAATTTTCTTTATAAAATAGGGCATGGTAGAAACTAACTGCTGGAAATCATCGAAATATACTTAAGCTATGAAGATCTTTTAAATCCATAACGAAAAATAATATAGTTGGTTTTGAATTTGGAGTTGAATCTGTATTCAATACTATAAACAATAATCTGGTTTGGCAAAATAAAATAAAAAAACACGAGTGATATGGATAAGAAATATAAAAGTAAATCGGAATTGGAAAACCTAGAATACATACTGCACACCAAACGAATAGACTCCAGAAGTGATAGTTTGGACATGAAATAGAGGCATATATGCAAGAACATATAATCAAAAACCTGATGCTTTATTTCATATACGAGAGAGCATACGAGTTCCACAATCCACAATCGACCACATATCATAACACATAGCAATATCATATCGCTTTTGATACATTCTGTGTTCATAAAAACAAAAGAACAATGCATGCATGCTAACAAGTGCATGGAGAATTTGATCTCGATCCTCGGCCTTGTGCACCCCGTTTTTGGGGTATATTAACATTTGCATCATCCATGTTTGCCTGCTAATATAGCTGAGAGGTTCCAAACATGATCCCACAGTTTGAGCTCGTCGAGAAGACCTAGGAAATCACATAAATAATGGGTTGAGAAGGTCCATACTAACCTACTTGCTCGCAGCCTCTCAGAACCTATGGTTATAAACCACGCACTGGCTCTCCGCAGCCAAAGCAAGGGTGAATCTATATCTGACAGCATATGTAAAAAAGCCTACATCAAGGTCGTCTATCTTTTTACCTAGGTCCACCCTTCAACATGTTGGGGATCCTCAACCTGTATTATACAACCCAAAAAAACAATAACGTCAAGCTTTTATCCTTAACTTTTGGGTCAACTACATGAATCATTTTCTTTTATACAGCTTTTTTAAGGATTAACTGCTCGATGAATTTACTCAGTGATGAACCCTCAATGAAATGAACCCTTGACCTGTTTCATAAAAAAAAAAAAATCAACCCATCAAAATCAACTAGATAACTGTGAAGTTACTGAAAATATGGATAGCAAAGTTTGCTGAAGTTTGTTAGTCAGCAGATCACAAGGCATATAAGTGATGGGTGAGCCAATCTGATCCCAAGGCATATTAGTGATGGGTGGGCCGGTATGACAATCAATTGATTTATGAATGATTCCAAAATACCACATCAGTCGTCTCTCAAAAGATCATCAAGTTGAACTTGGATCTGACTACAATTTTCAGATCCGGTCTTTGTTCCTAGTATGCATGGGGTCTGATAGAGAGGAGAGAGGAGGGATGGGAGTTGCTTGCCTGATGCAAGACAGAGGACCAGAGAAACATAAACGCTGGGCAAAGAGTATAGCATGTGCACATTTCTTAGCAATGTAGGGTTTTTTTATATGTTTTGGGTTGAAAGTGAATTTGGTGTCGCAACCCTGAATTCTTGATAACCAATTGGTTCACAAGAGTGGCAACGGCAATCCCAAATTCGAGTTTGTGTAATAAACTGATTTGAGGTTATTGATCTCACATACATGTTTCAAGAAATTTCTTATGAGTATACCTGCACCAGTCTCATTATAAGCTAAGTGTTATCCTTGGTCTCTTATTTTTTTCCACTCAGCTGATATCCGAGTATCATCTTCCTACCAATTACCATAGCCACCTAAGATAACTCAGGCACTAGTTTTCATATAAAAAGACCAATTTAGTTTTTTCATCACCTCATCATCTTCTATCTATGCAAATCCTAAACGTCTACTTTACTGATATTCATTCACATTTGAAGGCTCAATGGCATAATAGACACAAAAAGCCTCGATCATCTTCACAAAATAGTAACATAATAGTTTATAAGATGAGAATATCTCTGATTTACTGTTGAAGCTAAGGCATATCCAGTTACCTATAATTCCTATATCCAAAATTTTAATTTCTTGCAGTTTATTGTTGAAAGGGAGTTTCAGGATGCTATACAGAAGTTACAAAAGTAAACAATTCTAATGTAATTATTGGGTATTTCAACATAAGAATATTAGAGAAGAGTTGGGGTTTTGGATCATTAAGGAATCCGTTGTAATATTTACTGCTACTCATTAAGCTAAATTGTTCTATATATATTCATAAGGTTCATCAGCACGATGAGGTTATTAGACTTAATACCACTATACCAGGACTTGAGCATAAAGAGAATATTGATGGCCATCTTAGCCTCCACGACAAATTGTCCTATGGGGTAGGAATACCATGTCTACATTTAGTTTCACATGCACCCAAACTGAAATTTCTGCACATTATCAAGATCAAAAATACCACATACCATGGACAACAAAATATATATAGAAGGCGTTATATCAACATGCAACTCTCTTCAACCATGCAATTGATAATAGGCACTATTACAGTTAAGTGTCACGGAAAAAAAATACAAAACAATAGTTTTACAGAACCAGAACTTTGGCTAATGATCATCTATTACTTAACATGCAACTTGATCAGACTTAATCAATTCCTAAGCTTCTCCTTTATGAGCATTTGTAAAGCTGAGATGTTTTCTCGTCAAAGGAATTCTAATGAGCTTCACGACAACTCAATCAGACTACTCACTTCCTAAGACTGTCCCTTCTTTATGAGCATTTTGCAAAGCTGCAATGTTATCCTGTCGAAGGTATCAGCTTTTTCAGCAGCATCTACACTTTTAATGAATTGATGATCAGCTTCAACAAGCCTCATTTCTTTTAAGCAGGATGGATTGCAATAAAATGGTTGAACCCAATCATTTAACTACAATTGTCATTTCTCCATACACCTAATTACATCATTTTCCAGCTATCGAAAATCAATAAAGAAGGCAATCCCAACTTCATCTCGAATATATAAAGTCCAGTTTGTTTTTCTTGATGCCATCCAAAACTTTTATAGGCAGAATAAATTGCCGGCAGTTCCAATGCTTCTTTTTAAAAAACTTGCCAAGCGCTTGCATGGGTATAGTTCCTTTGGCATTACTATCATATTGCTAGTTTATCACTTCCTTATTAATTCAAATTGCAACGATCTTGCATAAGGAGCAATCTACAAATCCTCCAATCCTGCATAGGAGAAGAAAGATAGCTCCATCAGCCCTTGAGAAATCCCTACGGAAATCAAATCGTCATATTTCCTTCGTTGCAAGCATAAGTTCAGTTTCTATTCCTGGAGATGGAATAGAACTGAACATAAGGTTGATAGAAAATTTGTATAGCTCTCTTTGGTGCTCTTCATGTGAGTTGACGTAGATATAACAATTATGCTCCTAAAAATCCATCCCACAATTTGTTTCTACTGAACTGATTCCCGCAATTCCTTCCCTATGAGGATTTGTTACTAAAGGTTCCTCTAACAAGGATAAAAGAGGTAAATAAATATTAAGCATCACTCTAACTATGACATGTTGCCATCAGAGAATTGAATATCATACATGCTCCTTCTTCGATAGACACATCATGCGTGCACTTTGCATCCCATCAATCAAAGAGGTTTATATGGAAAATTGAGTAATAAAATCCAACAAAGTCAACCAATATTTAAGAACAAATGGACAAAACTAGAGCAAGACATATAAAGCTATAAAGCAATCGTGGAATTTATCATTTAAAACTAAATTCGACACAAAAGGGTGTATTACAAGTAGCTTATTTGGATGGAGAAAAACAACAGGAAGTTGGGGTTTGCAAAGAAACCAATGGCTAGTTCCTCAATTTTAAATGCCTGCAGTTCCTTAGCTGCTAGTAGGTTGTACAAGTGAACAAAACATTCAAAGCAAGTTCAATTTTAAGGTCTAAATAAGCCAATGAATTTCATAATGCTAATCTAATAAAATAAAGGCCTACCATTGTTTTCGAGTATAATGGAGATTCACTTCATCCTTCAATCAACATTACAAGCAAATAAAAGAAGTCTGACAAATATTCTTGTTTTAAGATGCAACAAATAATTCAACTAAGGTCCATGTTGATAATAGATTGATCAACTTATTTGCAACTTGACATCAGGTAACCTATGGTGCCTTGCACGTTACTTTCTAAGTTGTATAATGGTACCTTTTATCCTAATGCCACACAAGTGGGTTTCCAACTTTTCAGAACCGTCACCTAAGACAAAAACATTATTGCATTTGTTCAGTAAGAGTCGGCTCCTTGAGCAAATACCCTTAAGCACCATCATTCATCATAACAAGCCATACCAAATTCAAATCATTCAAAATTGTTGGAGGCAAACCCAGATTGTTAGGTTTGGTCAGACACCCAAATGAGTTTGGGTGCTCTCTCTCTCTATCTATCTATATATATATGGGAGTGCTCCATTGCAAACCGGTCCGGATTTTTTAAAAACGGGAACTCTTGGCCTACGGCATATTTTAACGATCCAATCCGTTCAAGTTGATTGCCCTACCCTCAAATGTAAGACCTCTAACCAATGCATAGGATGAAGTCTATGTTGCATTGTCGAAAGATGTTCATTTTTGCATCCATCGACGCATTGGTTAAAGGTCTTCAAACCCTATATATATATATATATATATAAGTGATCTATTGCAAACCGGTCCGCGTTTTTAAAAAACGGAAACTCTCGAACTACGACATTTTAACGAAACGATCCGATCCGTTCAAGTTGATTGTCTTACCCTCAAATGTATATGTATGAAAAACCAAAGGATTTAAAGACCTCTAACCCATACATCGAATGAGTGCAAAATGAACGTCTTTGAATATAGCAACATAAACTCCATCTAATACATTGGCTAGAAGTCTTCAAATCCTTTGATTTTTCATACACATAGACTTGAAGATAGGGCGATCAACCTAAACGGTTCGGATCGTTCAAATATGTCGCGGACCGGTTTGCAAGAGAGAGAGTACAACTATGCTCCTACCGGTAGGATTTTAAAACAAATCCTTCCAACTTTTTAACCTTTGGATCCATGTTGGGATGCGTACAAACAAATATGGCAATGTTTGAATAAATAAGAAATTTTCTTCATGATTGTTTACACACATCCCGAAGCAAATTATGGCAATGTTTGAATAAATAAGAAATTTTCTTCATGATTGTTTACACACATCCCGAAGCAAATTGAATGGTTAAAAAGTCGGTAGGATAACAAATCCTACCGATAGGAGCATAGTTGATATATATAGAGCGAAAGAGAGTGAGAGAGAGGGGGAGAGGGAACATATACGTAGTTAACAAGTCCTACGATTTCAAGGGATAGTTCCCTCTGTAAAAAAATACTTTGTATTCTTTCTATTGTCTTCCCTGCTGCAATTGAATCATTTGTCCCAACATACTTCTAGAGTAATGCATCTTTTTAAAAGGTGAAATACTCTAGTTTATAATTTTCACATGATCAAGAAAAGCAATTTATTTTAGTAATGTTTAACGCTTATCGTAAATATAGACATCAACAGTTTCAAGTTAGAAAAAAATTCCAACGTCCTATGGACTGAACATATATGTGCAACACAAATCTTTATAAGATTATTAATTAGGCGGTTACTATAAACTTTATAGCATGTTTATTATTATCATCATTTTTGGGGGAAAGGGTTTTGCCTATCTAAGTTGGATACAACCATCCCAAAATATAAGGGCCAAAGTTCATATAGTTATGTCGTCAAAGCTATTTCCATATTCATCTCAAACCAATGATTTAAAAGCGAGAAAACAACGGTGCAGCCATAAAGCCTGGCTGCCTAGGCGGCCGCTCAGGCGGCATAGACATTGATAAGGGCATGTTTTGGGTTAATTATGTTTTTTCTTGTAACTTATTTGTTGAAGATTAGATCTACCAGGGTTTTAAATATTTTATTCTTTTTCACTCGCGGATGCCTATATAAACATTCTTGAAGGCATAAACAATTAGAATTGCATGTCGATAGTGAATCAATTTAGCTAGAATTCATTTTAAATATCAATCATCTAATTAAACGAAACAGAGATTAACCGTCATTTAAGAAAAATTTGGATAAAAAACATTAAGAAAAAAATAATTTTGTTCGAGACCCCGCTCCTTTTAAGTTGAAGCCAAGGCTCCACTTGTTGTTTGAAGATGAAGATTGAGATCTCAAATCGAAACTGAAGTTTGTTGGCCATCGTTGAATGCAAGATTGACACCCTCATGGTCTTCCTAGTCGAAATTCGAAGGCGAGATCGAGATTTGTGATCCTCGTGGCCTCAAAGTTGACGGCAAAGGGAAATAAAACCAGGGACTGAGATATAAAAGTACTTGGGCACAGCCCTTATATATTATAAACTATACCCCAATTAACAAAGAAAAAGAATATATCTATAAGAATATAAGGGTGAACATAGCATCCCGATTAAGCATGCCAATGTAGGGCGGTGAGGCTCTCTAGACTGCCTAGGCGGCTTCATTGGCACCAACCTCTTAAAACATTGTACCAAACTAATGAATTACATAAGTGGTTTTAGTTTGTGATAAAATAAGCAATCTCAGCATTCCCATTAAACATATGGTTTAATGAAATTTAAGTCTTAATAGTGGCTTTTGAATTTTACTCCGCATTCAATTGAACACTGAATTGAGTTGAGCGCTAATGGGTGTTCTTTGTTTTGCAGGCACTGGACTGATTGGAAGGACAATGCCACCAACTCTAGATTTAGCTAATCCAATTCTAGATTTAGCTTTCCTTTGTATACTTTAAAGGAACTGGAATGAAATTGGTTTCCCTATTCGTCAGCCACATCTTCAAATTGGAAAGTGACCCCCCCCCCCTCGTTTTCTGATGGAATGGTGCGAACTATAATGGAATGGCAACGCATATAAATAAAATATAAAAACAATGATCGTATGAGTTTAAGTACTAAAATAACAATAATTGATTGGAATGAATTTTTTAAATGGTCCAAAAACCAAGAATTAATTTCCTCATGACATGTTTCATACAAACAAGCACTTAATCGGATTCTGAGGAGGCAAGGTAAAGTTCCATATACTGATTCAAAACAAACAGCAACTAATTTAAGCATCACCACACACCAAAACAACCGCTTTGTTGCCAGCATAAACAATAAATCTCACAAAAAGCAATTCATATTCAACATAAACAACAATTAAACAAGGATCAAAGAAGCTAACCTCAGATCTACTAGAATTCATCATCAGCACTACTCTCCCACCAAGAATTCTTTCGCCTTCATTCTAAACAAATAATACAATAACAAGTATCCTTAGTTTTCCCCATAAAAAATCCAAGTTTTCTCGCGAAACCCTCGTCAGAAAGTAAAACAAAACTACAAATTTAGAAAGAGATCGGATACCTATTCGCTTCCAGAGCTCCAAGATCGCATCTTTTATTTCCCCTCTCTCAGAAACCCTAGAAATCTTTTTGATTGACTCGTGGGATAAAGATTTGGGGGCTGTGCGAAACGAGCTAATGATAGAGGAAAGGCCATTCGTTTTTTATAACCAATCTCGACCGTTAGTTATCACCATCTAGTAAAAATTATACTAAAATACCATGAACTTTCTGTGTTTTCGAGATTCAATTAATTTGGATGTAAGAAATTAATTGCTTTTGGAACTTCCAAATTTTAACTTATGCTAAAAAATCTTTTTTAATGTAAATTGTGTTAAAGATTCGTTAGATAATAATTTTTTTTTATAAAGATTCACTTGAATGTAGTTGCAATTTTTGAAATTAGGCATTAAGTAAATCAAATTCTAATCCTTCTTATTTATTGAAAATAATCATAATCAAGATAAAACTTACTCAAATTGATTATACAGCTTAATTTGATATTTTGTGGAGTTGATATTTGATAATAATAATAATCGAAACAGTTGAGCTCTTATAGTTAATAAGCCATTTACTCACGATATATAAATTTTTAGACCATGTTATTCAATTGGAACTTTCATATAGAACCAATACTTTGAAAACATGGATTTTTCTTTCTGAATTTTCATTGGAACCGAGATTTATTTTTAAGGATTCTGGAACAGCTAGATCAGAAAATTAGGACTGAAATCTAGTACTTTAATGTAAATTTTTTTTATCTATGCATCATCCTTTCATTATTTTATATATGTCATAAAGTATTAAATTTTTATGCCCGCATTTGGCCATCCCGCTTTATATATTTACATTATTTTCTAGCAAACTTATTAATTAGTATTTATGTTTTGTTAGTTTATATATAACAATTGGTGAAAATGACATGTTTATAAATAATTTAAATTAATAATTAGCAATGTAAATGATATTGGTATCATGTTCTTGGAAATACAAATTAATTAGACATAAAAAAAATCATGTCTTAGATTACAAATTGAATAGAGTACAATGAAAATAAGGTGTATAATTTTCCAAACTTTTATGATTTTCAATTATGTAAGTTGAATGTTAGGCTTATCTTTTTAAATAAACTTTCTCGTAATTAGGGTTTATCATATTGAAAAAAGAAATTATACAAAAAATACAAAAATTGAATTACCTATTCAATAAACATATAAAAATAGTTAATCCATATAAGTTGTGTTAGATCTCATGATGAAAAAACCTAAAATAAACTATGGAGATATAAATTTTAAATTTTAGGATTTACTTTTGATATGATATTCTTTGACTTGAAGAAGAGAAAAGGAGAAATCAGAGAGGGGGGGCGGGGGAAAGGAGGGAGGGAGGAAGAGAGGGAGATGAGGAAACCCTAGGAAAAAAAAATAATGTGTGCAGAGAGACGGGGAAGAAAGAGTTCTGATTTGATGATCAAGCACAATAGAAATAGTTGGAATAATTTTAAAGGTTAGAATTGGAGAGCCTTTATGTACAAAAAAAAATCACATTTGAGGTTTTTATTCGTGATATATTTGAGCTCGTCAATTTTCCATGAATAGGTACAAAAAAGCTGGTCACAACGGCTTCAGATTAAATTGGAGTCCATTAATTTTCCCTTTTGGGTTTTGAGAACTAACTTACTTTTTAAACCCTGTGTATTTTTAAAATTGTTAAACAACCTAATACATAGAAAAATACAAATGTTTCGATTCCAAATGTATCCTTTATGTACAAAAAAAATCACATTTGAGGTTTTTATTCGTGATATATTTGAGCTCGTCAATTTTCCATGAATAGGTACAAAAAAGCTGGTCACAACGGCTTCAGATTAAATTGGAGTCCATTAATTTTCCCTTTTGGGTTTTGAGAACTAACTTACTTTTTAAACCCTGTGTATTTTTAAAATTGTTAAACAACCTAATACATAGAAAAATACAAATGTTTCGATTCCAAATGTATCCTCATATAGATATTTTTTTCAAAAATACCATCCTTTACCCTTTCTCACACACTCTAACTTTAGCAGCTTAATTTATGCGGTCATAACACTGTTTATCAAACCATAACATTTTTTTATCAAATCATTACATTTTTATTAATCCACAACGTTGTTTATAAATCCATTATCAAATCATAACAATATTTATCAAACTATAACTTTGCTAATCAAATCATAACACTATCTATCAAACAATAACATTATTTACCAAATCATAACATTATCTATCGAGAAATAATTAATTTATATTTTATAAAATTTTAAAAGAATACCATTGATTCAATGATTCATTCATAAATACGTATACAAATCAAGCTTTGCTTCCTAAAATAAATCAATGTATGTCTATATATATATATATTGAGAGAGAGAGAGGGGGGGGGGGGGGGGGGGGTGTTTACCACAATTTGAAACATCTTGGGTATGAAAATAAACACGTTAATAAATCGGACATGGAAACAGTTTTCATTTTTTTAAAAATCAAAACGGAGACAAACCCACCCCCGTTTTCATTAAAATTCACTTGGGAAAAAGAAACAAAAATCAATAGGAAAGCATACATCATCACCACTGCGCAGGTTTTCAAATATAATGCACCCAAAATCATTTAAACCAAAACCAACAGTAAGCTAAATATTTGGTCCAAACCCATGGTGGCCTACCAGACATTAAAACATCTAACTAAATTAGCAGCCGCCGCCTAGGCTTTAAGTTATATATATAGATATAGATGTATAGATATAGATATATAGATGAGAATAATGGAGGTAAGAGGCCTTAGAAGATCTTTTGCGTTAAGTGGCAGTAAAATGTACGTCATCCATCATTTTATTCGACGATCGACACCTTCCAACTTGATATTCATTCTCTAATTTGCCGATTTACCAAATTTCATATGATTACAACACCATTTCACCGTTGATTTAGCAATGTAAAAAGTTCTATTTTCGATAAACCGTTAATTATGCACCCACTAAATTAACGGTGAATTAGTGTTGTAATCATATGAAATTTGATATATCGACAAATTAAAAGATGGATATCAAATTGAAATATGTCGATCACCGAATAAAACGGTGGAGGGCGTACTTTTTGAAGCCGCTTAACGCAAAAAACCTTCCAGGACCTCTTTCCCTCTGCCCCTCAGCCCCCCCCCCCTCCCTCTCTCTATATATAGAGAGGGGGATGATATTATGAGAAGTAACATACGGTAAGAGATATGAAAGGGGGTGACTACAACCGTTGGATATCATTTGACGGCTGAAATTTAATAAACATTTTTTATTTAAATATATAAATGAAAAACAAATCAACCCAGATTCTTTATAAAATCCTACATAATCTCTCGAGTTGGGAATCTGTTTACCGCCGAAAATAAAGACGAACTGGGATTGAACGTTTTGCTTGAATTTAGGGGCAGATACTATTTGGACATATCCATCCGTCTCTCCGAAAATACCAAGTTGATTTATGACACCGTATATCGGAGTTTTGGATAGATACGACCGATGTAGCAAACTTTATCAGATTCCCCTCATTTCTGAGGGGTTTTTGATTGTAGGGACGTTCTTCCCTGCAGGCGCAAGTCCATACAGTTAATTACGTTATCGCGTTGCGATAACAACTTTCTCCTGCTCCAGAAGGTCACTTCGTATCGTGTGTGTTTTTGTTTACTTTTGGTTGCCCGTGGATTATATACAGAGACTATTTTATGTCATCGCCCATAGGGCGCAGATTAGTCCACATCCGTATATTTTAGATTTGGGTTTGGATCAAAAATTCGCTTGACAGGGTCCACGTTGGTACCTTAGTTTGCCAACGAGAATGAACTTAGAACGCAGATCTCATACAAATGAAGTCCATCAGTTCATGGGATATTTGGGTTTGATCTAAGGATCGTTAGTCATATTTGATACTAAGATTAACTTAGAAACAAATGAGCATATGAACCCTATTATATTGGTCCATTATCGCCGCGTTTGGGGCGAATTTTAGTTTAAGAACATTTCGGTCCATTATTCATCCTGCGCGCACGTGTATTTGTTACGTGGCGAAGTGAACGATGGTGACATATGATACATCCAATTTGGGGTACGATCCAATTTGAAGGCGTTTACGTTTCGTTCAAAAATATACATATATGTATATGTATATAGCCGAGGCTCAATATGAGACTTGCATCTATATGGGATGCGTATCAATATGAGGTGTGCACATCAATATGGAGGTGCACAAATGTGGGATGTATCATTCCCTGTCTTGATCAAGTTGCATATCTTTCATCAAGTTGGGACGAGGGGTTGCTGTTGGTTGTCGGGACCCGCCACCTCTCTGAAGACGTTGAGCAATTACAACGATATATATCAGAGGCGTGAAGAGATGTACCCTTGAACCAAATCCCGTATTTGAGGAGAAAAATCATAGTGGATCATCCAAAAATCATCAGTCTTGTTTGGGACTAAAATTAATTTAGAAGGTATGGGATGAAAATCGTTAGTCATGTATGGGACTAAGATCAGTTTGGATATCACGAACATAAGTTTAGCTAATTTGGGCTAAAATTGGGTTTTTGTAATACCCAGCAGTGCTAAGCACTCAGTTGCATATAGAGCGCACGTGTATATCACGTGAGGCGCTATAATAGTGCTAAGCACTAATTTTTCTCTGGCGCTCACGTGTGTTTCACGTGAGGCGCTGAGCATCTGGCGCTCACGTGTGTTTCACGCGAGACGCTTGATTGTTTGATATTTTTAGAGTGTGTTTGTAGAATAATTGCAATCAATAACGATGCCGCGTATAGCTAGACCGAGATGAGTACGGGTCGTCCTCAAGGAAACGTTGAATCTTTTAATCTTACTTTAGGCGTGTTGATTAGGAAAAGTGGAAGAATAATGAATAGTGGAAATAGTTTCTAGATCCACGCCAAACACGGATGTAGGATATAGATCAAGATTAACTACGGTTGTAGGTTTTATATTAGAAGGGGGCTTGTAGGGTTCATTAAGATTTAGTAGTCATGGATTATTAATTAAAGATGACTCCTTTTATCCTTTAATAGATTTAAAACTAGATCGACAGTGATGCATGTAGATTAGGGTTTCTGGAGGGAAATGAGTTCCCACTCTTAACACCTACTGTTTACCCCAATCGGAGCAAAGCTCCGATCAGATTCCGAGGTAGAAGATGAAACGACTCCCCAATCAGAGACAAAGCTTTGCTTTGAAAATTTAAACTTCAATAAAGGAAGCAACGCTTCAGTTGCTCAGGCACTGCGCTGCGCGACACGTGTCAGCGCAGATGCGCTAGCGCAGAAGAAGGGGTTTAACACCAAAAGCAATTTATTCATGTAAAGTTACGTACACTTGATAATAACGAATTAAAATCATATGATGCACGAACACAACAAAGAATTAAAATAAAAGAACCCTTAACAGGCAATGAAATACCTGATTAAAAAGAAAAATGCTTATTCATTATTATTAATATTACATTTAAAAAAGATCACCGAATACGGGATCAGAAAGACAAGGATTCGCAAAAAGAAGAAGAAGATTCCCCAGCTCCCTCTCTGTCTTCTCCACCACATCGAAGCGGCGATCCTCCCGAGGGGTGGCCATCCAACGGTCAACGCCACACTCTTGGGAAAAAGTGGCGATGACAACCCGACGAGCCCGTATCTGGTTCAGCAAATGGAAGGAGCAGTCCCTCAGGGCTTTGGTGATCAAGTGCGCTTCGAGAAGGCCCTCGATCTTGTCCTCGGCTGCATCCAGCATTGCCGGGGACATCTCTGCCGGAGGAGGGGGAATGGCGGAGAGCACTGAGGCAAGGGCCATCCGAAGCCAAATGGAATTCGGAGGAAGAGGAGACCCCACACGAGTCAAAAGCTCATGCATTGCAGCGTCGCATTGCTCGTCCGAGAAAGAAGGGTCCACCAGGCGCGCAGCAAAACGGGGAACGATGTCCCGAATCGGAACCTCCCAAGGTTGCCGACGGGCATGAGGGCGGTTGCAAGCCATGATCGAAAAAGTTCTCTGAAGATAAGAGAATGAAAGGCTCGGCCTTGAACTATATATAGACCCAAGCACAAAAGATTCTGTGCACAATGGAATTATTTCCAAGACCCGGGAAATCAAAATCTTGGAAATACAAGTTTGACTTGGAAAAGGGGAGATGAAAAGATATCTCAGGTGAAGCAACGCTTCAGATCCTCTGCGCTGGGCGCAACTTGCCATGTGTCTGGCGCAACGCGCCGAGCGCAGCGCCCAAGAAGGCGCGCCCAATCAGAGCAAAGCTCTGTTTAAAGGAAGCAACGCTTCAGCTGCGCTGCGCTCTGCGCTGCGCGACACGTGTCATGCGCTGGGGCATCTGCGCCAAACTGAATTAAGATTTTTATGAAATCTTTTCTGTTCTTTCCAGAACTAGAAGACTTTCTTCGGCCTTTGGATCAAAGATCCAACGGTGGGAAAACTCCCAAAAATCATTCAGGAAAGATCCCGTTAACAAATTCAACAGATTTGTGGTCACTATAAATAGGACCCTAAGCCTCAATTCAAAGGCATCAAGAATTTTCTCGAAAAATCAAGAAGTCTAAACAGAGAAAAACTCCGAGAAGAAAAAAGGTAAAGAACCTTTATAAGGTAGAAAAAAGGCCTTCTAATAGATCATTGATCTAAAAATAAGATCAATGATCTTTATATAAAAAAAAAACAGTGCTTTGCACTTCTTGTGAACCTTCGGTTCTGTAAAAACAATAAAAACAATAAAATAATAAAATAATAGTGCTTTGCACTTTTAAGAACCTCTGGTTCTTCGAATAAAGAAAAATTTATTTTTCTTTGATCTAATTTAGACGAAGAAATTAAACAGTGCTTTGCACTTCCCTTCTTGAATCTAAAAGATTCTTAGTGCTTTGCACTTCCAAGTTGCGCCGTTGCGCTCTTAACAGAGCGCCACGTGTCGGCTATAAAACCACTTGCGCTAAGCGCCCTTAAGATAGAGCTTTGCTCTCTGGAATTAGCGCAACTCGCTGAGAGAGCGCCACGTGTCAGCAGCGCAATAGCGCAGCGCAACGCGCTGCGCTAGTGCGCTTGCACTCATCAGAGCACGACACGTGTCATCACCATATGGACTTGCGCTCATTGCTTAGCGCAAAGCGCAGATGCATTAAAAAGGGCCAAGCCCAATTAAGAGAAGGCCTAACAGGCTCAATAAAGCGCAAATGCATTATTTTGAGGGACAGAGCCCAAATCAAAACAGATGCTTTGCATCATTTATAAATGGGCAGAGCCCAAACAGAATCTCCAGAATGCTATGCATTTTTCAAGGGGCAGAGCCCAAATCAAAACAGATGTATTGCATCATTCATAAATGAGCAGAGCTCAGAATAAATTGATGCTCTGCAGAGCCTAAATGCAATGCAGTACTTAATAAAGATGTTGAACTGGACTTAGCCCAATCGTGGCCATAAGTCCTTAAATTAAATTGACTGAGCAAAATGGCTCTCCTAAATCAACTCACGACCGGTTCGAGGGTACATCTCCGAACTCCTTTGACATTTGTCGTTGTAATTCCTCAACGACGCCAAAGAGGTGACGGGTCCCAAAGACCACACATCGCTATGGACTGCGGGGTCCTTAAACTCGTGGACCGAGACGTCCTTAAAACTAATATCGGACCGAAACGTCCTTAAACTAATATCGGACCGAAACGTCCGTAAACTAATATCGGACCGAGACGTCCCTAAACTAATATCGGACCGAGACGTCCTTAAACTAATATCGGACCGAAACATCCTTAAACTAATATCGGACCGAAACGTCCTTAAACTAATATCGGACCGGAACGTCCTTAAAACTAATATTGGACCGAAACGTCCTTAAACTAATATTGGACCGAAACGTCCTTAAAACTAATATTGGACCGAAACGTCCCTAAACTAATAACGGACCGAAACGTCCCTAAACTAATATTGGACCGAAACGTCCCTAAACTAATGCTGGACCGAGACGTCCTTAAAACTAATAACGGACCACCACGTCCCTAAACTGGCGACGGACCGAAACGTCCCTAAACTAATAATGGACCACTACGTCCTTAAACTGGCGACGGACCGAAACGTCCCTAAACTAATAATGGACCACCACGTCCTTAAAACTGGCGATGGACCACCACGTCCCTAAACTGGCGCAATAGAGCCCAAATGCTCTTTTGCTGGATCTAAACGGTCCCGTCTAAGTTGATCTTAACCCCAAATACGGTTAATGTGTCCTTAGATCTTTAAACAAATAATAAAACCCCAAATCAATTTTGGTTCAAGGGTACACCTCTGAACTCCTCTGACGACTGTCGTTGTAATCCCTCAACGACGTCAGAGAGGTGACGAGTCCCGATAACCAGATAATTAAATCAATCACTATGTCGGGTCGATCGTAGTCTAAAACAGGACTAACGTATCCTTGACGAATGTTTAAGTTGATCTTAGCCGCAACGCGACTAATGCATCCTTAAACTAAAAGCACCAAACCCAAATCTAACTAAATACGGATTTGGACTAAAACACGTCCTACGGGTGACGGCATCACTAAGTCTCCGTATACAATCCACGGGCAACCATAAACAAAACAAACACACACGACACGAAGCGAAATTCTGGAGTAGGAGAAAGTTGTTACCGCGATGCGGTAGCGTAATTAACTGCAGGGGCTTGCTCCTGCAGGGAAGAGCGTCCCCACAATCAAAAACCCCTCACCCTGAGGGGGAATCTGACGAAGTCTGCTACATCGGCCGCATCCGTCTAAACCTCCGATACACGGTGCCATAAATCAACTTGGCATCTTCGGAGAGATAGACGGATAAAACCAAATAGCATCTGCCCCGAACCTCAGGCACGGACGTCCTAACGTCCCGGCCGCCGTTCGGAGGGGAACAGATTCTGGCACGCCCGGTGGGACCTCTTCCTCTTTCCACTCCACACTTCGTGTGTCGTCTTCGCGAACCAATCGCGGTTTGTTAAATGATTGCCTTCGGATTTCAAGTTGCTAAGATTTGGTCTTTTGTTTGGTACAGAACTCAAGCATTCAATGGCCACCAACTGCACCAACTGCACCAACTGCTCGAAGTGCAACTGCAACGGACGCTCCACCTCACCTAGAGGTGTAGCATATGGGCCCCAGGCGGCTTCCTTCATGACCCTGCCGGTAGGCCAGTTGACTCAGGCCACCACCGGCTTGTTCTTCGGGACCATGGTCCCACCTACGAGCTTCTCGGCGCCGATACCCACACCGGAAGCAAACAAGAAGTCGGTGTTCGACCGGCTCACTGCTACCGCGACCCCTGTCAGCGGGTCGCCTGCTACTGGACCAACAGCCTCCGTTTTCACCAGGCTGGGTCAGAACTATAAGGTGGCTGTCCCAAAGAGGGCAACGACCGCTGCTTTGGAAGTCGTTAAAGCGGCTTCTCCTATCAGAGAGTCAGTCTTCACAAGATTGACGGTTCCTACTCCTCCCCCAGCCGGTCAGAAGGCATCAGTCTTCGATAGGCTGACATCAACAGTTACCCCACGCTCAAACAGGGGGCAACAAGAAACCATTTCAATCTCCGAGTCAATCCCGGCGGCTCGTCGTGCGCGACGTCGCCATTGGCAGAGAGTAAGGAAAGCAGGGGGCAACTCCCCCTCAGGGCTAACCCCACCTGCTCCGACGGTGGAAGTCGATGCTGCTGTTCCAACTGGGAACAGCTTTGAAATGCTGAAGAAGGTGAGAAAAAACTCCCCGGTGGCTACGTTAAAAAGGTCTCCTCCACCCATGGAAAAAGCTCCGGAGATGAAACAGGAACAGCCTCCTCAACGGCTGTCAGCGAAAGTTTATAAAATTTGGCGGAGGGTTCAAGACTCCGTGATTGACTCAGACCACTTCCGTCACCAGAACAGGGCAAGGGTGGAAAAAGACAAAAACCGCCCCGCTAAACGGCAGGGGGCAACAAATGCTAGGATGCCCACTTCAACGGCTCCTTCAACCTCAAAGGCCCATAAAAGGAAGAGGCCAGAAAAAGCTCCCATGACGCTGACAAAGTCTAAGAACGGTGAACCTAAACGCCCCAAGTCAGGGGGCATCACAGTTCATACGGTCTATATGGCTTCGGGGAAAGAAGAAAGTCGTACTTCTATGGGTCATCGACCGCTCACCCGGTCAGTGACCAAGTCTCAAGAGCAGCAACAAAAGCTCCAGGAGATGATGACTACAATGGCTGCACTCACGGGGCCAAAAGAGAATCCTGAGACGTCCTTAGATGAACGTCAAGAAGAAGAGACCGACGCCGAGTTCCTTCGCCGAATGCTCGAAAAGAGAGACCAAGAGGCTGCTGACAAGCAGCCAATATACAGCGCATGGGCTTTCTCTTCCAGGATATGATAGGGATGATGATACAACCAGAATCCCCGACTGAAGAACCCCCGATCGTCCTTGGGGATGATAGGAGAGAAACATCAAACCCTCACCCCGTTCTATCGACGGCTAAAGAAAACACAATCTCTAAAACAGATCTGGACGAATATATAGCCCAGCAGATAAAAGTTCATCACGCGGCCGAAGCAGCCGGCCACGTTGTAAAAACGGGGCGGCCATATCCGGGCTGGTATGACCAAATCAAATACCCGCCAGGTTACACAATTCCAAAGTTTCATGTCTACAAGGGGACCGGCAATCCCCATCAACATGTTGCCCAATTCAGGGCGCTTTGTGGTAACACTGGAGGCGACGACAAGCTCTTGCTGCGCCAGTTTGTTGGAAGCTTATCAGATACGGCTTTCGAGTGGTATTCCGAGCTCCCCAACGACTCCATTAAAACCTTCGCAGAGATGGAGCTGCTCTTCACCCAACGCTTTGCAAGTGCCAGCGAACGTACTCCAATGACGGCGCTGATTAACGCCAGGGTAAAGCCCGGCGAGACGTGAGTCCAATACGCTATACGGTGGCGTAATTTATGGTCTAAATGTGAACAGCGTATAGAAGAAGCCCCTGCGGTGGGAATGTTTGTTGGAACCCTTGATCCACAAGCAACCATTTCGCAGTTTATGATGTTCTTCAAGCCGACTTCTTTCCAGGCTTTGATCGACAAATTGGCGCAGATGGACCAAATGGGCCATAAACCCCCTCTTCCGAAGCCAGACTCTCGAAACGATAAAGGAAAGGGAAAAGCGATCATCGTCGCTAATGCCCAACAACAACCGAACGACTCGAAACCGGTTGCTCGTCCAAATAACACGCGCCCATACGTACCCCTTGAGGACAGGATGGGACGTGCTTACTCCTTCCCCCGTGATAAAACAAGGAGATTATTTGAGCTGGCATTGCGCAATAGGCTCATAAATCTGCCAGATCCAAAACATCCGTCACAACCAAGTGACGTTAACGAGCCTAATTATTGCCCTTACCATCGAGTGCTAGGACATCCAATCGAAGACTGTTACGTGTTCAAAAATTGGCTTGAAAACCAGTACCGTCAGGGCAAGTTTGCGCTATCTGACAAATGGAAGGTGAATCCTCCGCAGCCCCACACCTATAAGGGAACGAATACGCCGGGGGCAACATGCTCCGTCATTGAAGAAGCTCCCTGGGAGGTTGTATTATCAGCCAAAACGAGGAGAATACTAAATGATCTTCAGACCTGTCCAGCGGTCAAGTGGAAGAACCCCTTGGAGCCGCAGGTTATAGAGGGGATGTTGAAACCACGTCTGACTCCGAAGGCCGATGGTGGTAGTTCAAGCGTTCATAGCCAGCCGTCAAAATCTTCGAAAAAGAAGAAGAAGAAATCTAAGAAGCCCGTGAAGCCTGGCGACAAGCGCACGGACTTACAGAAGCAGATCGACGCACTGGATGAGTACAACCAAAAGGCGCGGATTCCCATTACGCTCCAAGATTTCCTTGATCACGTCTTTCAAAAAGAAGATGAGGAAGAAACTTCATCGGATGAATCCGACGGATATGTGGCAAGCTGTCATATGATCTCTCACTCGACCTCGAACGATGAAGGGACTTCTGGCACCAAAACGCCGGGGGCAAATACTGAGTCAAGGGTTCCGGAATTATCAATAGAAATGATTGACGCGTTTCTTAGTGAAGCTCGATTGAAAAGTAAAGCTGATCAAGAACGCGAGACGGCGATATTCGAAACGGCCAAGCGCCAGCGACTTGAGGGAGGAGCTGAGATGATCCCACTGGAGCAAAATGCCTCCACCGCTGACAAAAGCCAATTTAAGATAAAAAAGAAGTTCGCTAAGGCCATATCGATGGGCATGAAGCTACCACCCTCAGAAGAAAAAGTTACTAGCGTGGAAGAAATGCACCCCTCTTATTGCTTATATCATCAGAAGGTCTCACATTCTACCCAAGAGTGCAAGGCGTTCGATAAATGGTGGCAAGGATACGTCGCTAATCAACAACGCTTCAAACGGGAAAAGCGTAAGGTTCGTCGGGAGCAAAGAAACACGACCAAAGCGCTTGAAAGAACTGCCGGTAACTGTCACATGGTTAACACTACCAGGTCACAAGTGCCTACGTTTGGAAGCGACTCGGATGAGGAGCTAGAGCTTGCCCCTCTCTTTAAAGAGTCAACTTCGGAAAAGGAAGAGGAGCCAGTGGTTTGCGAAAATATCCGGCTGCGGAATCGGACACTGCCTGAAAAGAACCTCGGACCCTCGAATAGAAAAGATAAAGGAAAAGAGAAGGTCTCTGAAGACATCACTTTAGATGACCAAGTCGCGGAAGAGTTAACCGCCAAAAATCCGCCAAAGAGGAGTAAGGTGGATTACAATGTCTTAGCGCATCTGAGGAAGCTACCCTCACAACTCAGCGTCCTCGATGCCTTGTTACTATCAAAGGAGGCGAGAGACTCTTTGATTAAGGCGCTACAAGATCCGGACCAGTTCCAAGCCTTCTTGGCCGAAGAAAAGATGAAAGACGAATTGGAAGAAGTGCACACAGCCGACGTTGCTTTTGGTGATGAAGACCTTCTTCTCGGGACGTGTGAGCACAATCGCCCTCTTTATGTCTCAGGATACTGCCATGACATAAAGATAGGTAAAATCTTGGTCGATAACGGATCGTCTGTCAATTTACTCAACGTACGAGTGTTAAAGGAGATTTGCATGAGTGTCCAGCACCTCGCCCGAGACAAGATCACTATCTCCGGTTTCGACTCTCAATCCTCAAAGACTCTCGGATCTGTGATATTGACGTTACGCTTCAGGTTGCTCGTCACAGACATCAAATTCCATGTTATAGATGCCAAGACGTGCTACAATGCTCTGCTCGGCCGACCATGGCTACATGAGTACAATATCATCCCTTCTACACAGCATCGGTGCATGAAGTATTCCAGGGATGGCCTCGAGTACACTGTGGCCGGAGAGTTGAATCCGTTTTCCATGAATGAGGTTCGCAAGTATGAAGATGCCAAATACTTCTTGCCGAGTTTCGAAGACACGGAAAGGTGTCACAAACCGGAGAACAAAACTAATGCCACCATCCCTGTCTTCGGCAGTGACACCGAGGAGGAGGATATAATTTATTCAGGACCATCCCAATCTGCCAGGCCAGGACTATCCGTTCCTTCGTTGATCTTCGGTAGTGATTCAGAAGATGAAGTTCATGCTATATTCCCTACTCGGCCTTCGATACGGATTTCCGATGATGAAGAGCTAAGTCTGCAGATAACTATGGTGCCACTCGAACATTACAAAGAACTGGATGTACTCGACACCAGCAGCGTAGAAGAATTGCAGACATTCTATATCCCTCCCGGACGAAGAGGCGAGAGGTCAATCTTGTTCTACCGTTCTGAAGAAAACAAAGTAGAAAAAGAAGTTTGGCATGGCGCGGATCCCACGCTCGACAGGCTTCAGCCTATCCGTCTTCCCCGATATTATACCGAAGGTTTGAAGAAACTGCTAGAACGCCAGGGGATGTCCTTCACACAGACCGTTAGAAAAGCCAAATTCTATGACAAGGTCTGGAACATTCCCGGGACCCAATGCAAACTGCCTAACGGGAAAGTAGAAACCAAAGGGCTTGGGTACATCCGGCCAAAGAAGCGAGAGCTAGTAAACAGCTGTTATGCCATGTATGACTTCGATGAAGAGGCGGACGCTCAATGGGAGGACGCTAATCCTGAACCAGCAAAAATTCCTGATACAAAACTGTCCAGTCCATCGTCCGAAGACCAGATGAGCAAACTTATAAGGGATGAGAGTCAAAAAGCCCGAGATGATCACGATCGTGAAATGGCAATTTATGAGAAAGCTAAGACACAGCGCCTCCTCCAACAGGCAGTAAAGAACGAAGATGCCGCCCCTTGTCAACCTGCTACAGAAAAGGTTCGACGCGAGAACAAAAACAGGTCGAAAGGCAAGAGAGGCGCTCGACAACTACAAAGCAGAGCTAAGAAGCCGCGCATCTGAGAATCGAGCGTTATTGACTTAGCCCTCGGGAAGAAAATGGGTCGAGCATACTCTTTTCCTCGGAACAAAACAAGGAAAATATTCGATCTCGCTCTAAGACACCAAATGCTTACATTGCCAGAGCCTAAACACCCTGAACAAGCAGGCGAGGTCTCCAACCCAGAATATTGCTTTTACCATCGAGTAGTAGGACATCAGCTTGAAGATTGCTTCACCTTTAAGAATTGGGTTGAGGACCAATATCAGCTTGGCAAATTCGCGTTGTCTGACAGTTGGAGGGTAGCGCCGCAAAAGCACGAACCCGAAAACACAAGAATGAAACCAACTCCGCATTGGGATTGGCAGAAAATTTGCACCTGCCATGTGATAACAATATTAAAAGAAGGGTCCGAGGACGTGAACAACCTCCCTTGGTGTTTTGAAAGCGGCAGCGATGAGGTAATCTCAGAATTTCCCCCAGCTCCGAAAGAACTGGAAGATGGAATCTATACCACTGCAGATAATCTCAAGAAAATTGAGTTGGGGACGGAAAATGACCCGCGACCGACATTCATCAGCGAACTGCTATCTGAAGAAAGGGTGGCTGCGTTAAAGGGTGTGCTTCTGCAACACAAAGATTGCTTCGCGTGGAACTATTCCGAAATGCCGGGACTAGATCCAGAAATCGCTGTGCACAAATTGGCGATATCCCCGGACATCAAGCCAGTCAAACAAGCGCCGAGAAGAATGCGACTCGAGCTTGAGATGAGCATCAACGCCGAAGTCAAAAAGCTGATAGACTCTGGCTTCATCCAGGAAGTCCAATACCCTGAATGGATCGCCAACATCGTCCCGGTAATGAAGAAAAATGGGACAGTGCGCATATGCGTAGACTTCCGGGATCTCAATAAAGCCTGTCCAAAAGATGATTTCCCAGTGCCAGTCACCGAACTGATGATAGACAACACATCCACTCATGAGGTTTTCTCCTTCATGGACGGCTCATCAGGGTATAATCAAATAAAAATGCACCGTGAAGATCAGAAGCACACAGCCTTCAGGACTCCTCTTGGTATATTTTGTTATAAAGTGATGCCCTTCGGTTTGAAGAACGCCGGCGCTACTTACCAGAGGGCCATGACGAATATCTTCGACGACCTTATACACGAAATCGTCGAATGCTATATCGACGATCTCGTGGTCAAAAGCAAATCATACGAGGAACATCTCGAGCATCTGAAGACTGTATTTCAACGCCTTCGGCAATACAACTTGAAGATGAATCCTCTTAAATGTGCGTTCGGGGTTTCCTCAGGCAAATTCCTGGGATTCGTCGTTCGACACCGAGGTATTGAAATAGATCCGTCAAAGATCAAAGCGATCATGGAAATGCCTCCGCCGAGGACTCTCAAGCAGCTGCGGTCTCTCCAAGGGAAACTCGCGTATATACGGCGATTTATAGCCAACCTTTCAGGAAAGTGCCGTCCTTACAGCCACCTGATGAAGAAGGGAACCCCATTCGCCTGGGACCAAAAATGCCAAGGCGCACTGGATGAGATCAAGCAATACCTGCAGAACCCGCCGGTGTTGGCTGCTCCGGTTAAGGGAAAGCCTCTTGTCCTTTATACAACCGCCCTCGAAGGTTCCTTAGGCGCATTATGGGCACAAGAGAACGATCAGGAGAAAGAAAGAGCGCTCTACTACTTAAGTCGAGTTCTGCTGGGGGCAGAAAGCAATTACTCTCCCATTGAAAAACACTGCCTGGCGTTGATCTTCGCAATAACAAAGCTTAGGCACTATGCGTTGGCGCATGAGATCCGTCTGATTTCAAAAGTGGACCCTCTTAAATATCTAATGTCAAGAGCCATATTGACGGGACGACTCGCTAAATGGGCCCTGCTCTTGATGGAATTCTCGATAACGTATCAACCTCTCAAGGCAGTTAAAGGCCAGGCCATCGCCGACTTTCTCACTGAGCATCCGATACCCGCCGATTCTCCTCTGAATTGCAATCTTCCAGACGAACATGCGTTCGATGCGATCGACGGTGATAATATCCGATGGGAGCTTTATTTCGATGGAGCATCTTCCATGAAGAAACGTAAACAAAGTACTCCTATAATTAAATCAGGGGTAGGACTCATCTTTGTAACTCCACAAGGAGGGATAATGCGCTACGCCTTCTCCCTAACGGAGCCGAGAACAAACAATGAAGCCGAATACGAAGCTCTGATAGCAGGCCTCGAGATCGCCATTGACATGGGAATTGAAGATCTCCTCGTATACGGCGATTCCCAACTGGTCGTTAGTCAAGTAAACGGCAACTACCAAACGTGCAAACCGGAATTGGTAAAATACGGTGAAAAAGTGCAGCAACTGCTAACCCAAATTCCCTCTTACACTTTGGAAAGTATACCGCGCGCGGAAAACAGCAAAGCGGACGCACTGGCCAAACTTGCTAAAGAATTGGCTGACGAGAACCTCGATGACGTTAGAATCGTGATACAAAGCCGTCAAGTGCTCGCCCCAACAGAAATATCTCCGAAATCGTCTGAAGGAAAAGGAGCGAAAGAGGAGACAACCCTGCAAATAAAAGACAGGGAAAATACCGAGGACTGGAGAGAAGTCTTCATAGATTACTTCAAGTTCCACCGAATACCTGAAGAGGCGTCCACAAGGCATCAGCTCACGAAACGAGCTCTGTCTTTCGCCTTCGTCAATGATACTCTATACAAGAGGTCATTCGACTCTCTGTGGTTGAGATGCTTAGGACCTGACGAAGCGAGAAGGGTCGTTCAAGAAGTTCACGACGGACTCTGCGGTTCTCACCAAGCAGGCCCTAAGATGAAATTGAAGATAAAGCGGATGGGCTACTACTGGCCCACGATGATGCAGGATTGCCTGGAATATGCGAGGCAATGTCATCCATGCCAGATTCATGGGGACTTCATCCATCAGCATCCCAATCCACTGCATCCGACAATGGCTAGTTGGCCATTCGAAATGTGGGGAACTGACATAGTCGGTCCCATCGAACCAGCATCGTCAAAGGGACATCGTTTCATCTTGGCGACGACTGATTACTTCTCCAAATGGGCAGAGGCAGTACCATTGAGGGAAGTGAAGACGGAGAACATCCTCCATTTCTTCAAAACGCATGTCATCTACCGGTTTGGAACCCCGAGAAGAATCATCTCTGATAATGGGCCAGCCTACCGAAGTCATAAAATTAGCCGTTTCGCACAGCAGCACAATATAGACTGGAGATATTCCTCAGTTTATAACCCGCGAGCTAACGGTCTAGCTGAAGCCTTCAACAAGACCTTGACAAAGATCATAAAGAAAACAGTGTCACGAAATAAGAGAGATTGGCACGAAAGATTGCAAGAGGCTCTTTGGGCGTATCGGACTACGTTTAAAACGGCCACAAACACAACGCCATACGCGTTGGTATTTGGGACGGAAGCAGTACTCCCTCTCGAGATAGAATTACCCTCTCTACGAGTGGCAGTCCACTACGAGCTGACAGACGAAGAAAATGCTCACCTTCGGTTTGAAGAGCTTGACGCCCTTGATGAAATCCGGCTTCTAGCACAACAAAATCTGGAAGCCTATAAAGCAAAGGTGACGCGCTCATATGAAAGATTGAGCCGCCCGAGGACATTCCACCAAGGCGAACTCGTGCTAGTGGTCAAAAGGCCCATGATCCCCAATCGCGCCAAGCGGGGAAAGTTTGAGCCGAACTATGAAGGACCATATATCGTTGATAAGGTTTATCAAGGTGGGGCCTATCTACTCATGGACATGCACGGTGAAAGGCCTTTCAGGCCAATAAACGGACGCTTCCTAAAGAAATACTACGCTTAATGAGCCACAGCCTAGGTCAATGATAGATGACGACGACTATGCCCGCTCGCTATCTTCCTAAGCTCAAGCTTTATAAGTAGTAGCCAACCCTCTCAACGGTGGACCGAAATGTCCTTAAACTAATAACAGACCGAAAACGTCTTTAAACTAATACTGCAGCATCCTTGGGCTGACGAGATATAAAAACAAAAAAAAAAAGAAAAAAAAAAGGTAAGTCCATAAGCAAAATGGGCATGGATGAAAACCCGAAAGGGCTCCGTGAGTAAAAACAGCAGGACTACCGGCGGATGTTGTGAAAACCCGAAAGGGCGCAACTTCGTTAAAGAACCCTTATGGAGTCCTCTCGACCCTGTAAGGAGAAACCACCCGCGTGAGATCCTTACGACTTACAAGGGAACAACGCACTTAGGAATCCCCACGATTCCTAAGGAGAAAATACGCTTGCGAGATCCTCACGACTCGTAAGAAGAACTCTCTTATGGGACCCTCACGGCTCATAGGATTTGAAAGTCTTAAGTCACAGAGACCTAAACCTGTGCTTAAGCAAACCCCCACAAACTTCCAATATTGCCCTACAAGTGGCTCAAATACTGACCCTTGTATACAATCCACGGGCGCGAATAAACGTTTCCCTAACCAAGGCCCACCCATGACAGGGAATACGTTCGTATGGTAAACAATCCTTATAAATCCCCTCGATTTATGAGGAGAAAACCTTCCTGTGGGATCCTTACGACTTACAGAAGAGCAAAACACTTAGGAACCCTCACGGTTCCTAAGGAGAAAATACACCTACAAGATCCCCACGACTTGTAGGGAGAAATACCTTCACGAGACCCTTACGGCTCATGAAGTCAAAAGCCTTAGCCGACGGGATCCTAACCCCGGTCGCTAAGCCTCCGTTGTCCAACAACGATAGAAGCAAATGATGATTCGCTCCTGGTAATATCCCAGTTGTAGCGGTGCTGATGCCGAAATCGGTGTCCAATTTCAGGTCGACGGCGAAAGCCGGTAGGCCGCTCATGCATACGAAATAGCCGAAATGATAGGGCAACTTGCAATAAAAAGCAGCAAGTAAAATGTATGCATGCAAAATAGCCGAAATGATCGGGCAGCTCGTAATAAAGATCAACGAGTAAAAAATAAAATAATAAATAGCCGAAATGATTGGGCACCGTGAAAAATAGCCGAAATGATTGGGCAATCGCGACCTTCGCGATATAAAAGCTGAAATGATAGAGCATCGCGGAAATAAAATAAAACGAAAAATAAAAAATGATAAAACTTCGGCCCTACAGTTAAGATCACATCGATCCCTGTATACAATCCAAGGGCGTAAACAAAGAAGGAACCATGCCTCCCCAGCGGATTCCGTCAAACGACGAAACCAAGCCTCAACGGTTCATTTCAACCGAAGAAGCCAGTGACTTCAACGAAAATTCCTCGACTCACGGATACAAACACTCCTTGACGAGAGCCTCCTGATCCGCGTCGACCCGCAGAGCCACCAGTGCCTCCGTAGGAACCCTCGACTCGTTTCAAACCCCAAGGACACAAATAATCCTTGGCGCTCGGGAAACAAATAATCCCGGCAAATTCCTCGACTCACGGATACAAACACTCCTTGACGAGAGCCTCCTGATCCGCGTCGACCCGCAGAGCCACCAGTGCCTCCGTAGGAACCCTCGACTCGTTTCAAACCCCAAGGACACAAATAATCCTTGGCGCTCGGGAAACAAATAATCCCGGCAAACTTCTCAACTCACGGATACAAACACTCCTTGACGAGAGCCTCCTGATCCGCGTCGACCCGCAGAGCCACCAGTGCCTCCGTAGGAACCCTCGACTCGTTTCAAACCCCAAGGACACAAATAATCCTTGGCGCTCGGGAAACAAATAATCCCGGCAAACTTCTCAACTCACGGATACAAACACTCCTTGACGAGAGCCTTCTGATCCGCGTCGACCCGCAGAGCCATCAGTGCCTCCGTAGGAACCCTCGACTCGTTTCAAACCCCAAGGACACAAATAATCCTTGGCGCTCGGGAAACAAATAATCCCGGCAAATTCCTCGACTCACGGATACAAACACTCCTTGACGAGAGCCTCCTGATCCGCGTCGACCCGCAGAGCCACCAGTGCCTCCGTAGGAACCCTCGACTCGTTTCAAACCCCAAGGACACAAATAATCCTTGGCGCTCAGGAAACAAATAATCCCGGCAAACTTCTCAACTCACGGATACAAACACTCCTTGACGAGAGCCTCCTGATCCGCGTCGACCCGCAGAGCCACCAGTGCCTCCGTAGGAACCCTCGACTCGTTTCAAACCCCAAGGACACAAATAATTCTTGGCGCCCGGGAAACAAATAATCCCGGCAAATTCCTCGACTCATGGATACAAACACTCCTTGACGAGAGCCTCCTGATCCGCGTCGACCCGCTGAGCCACCAGTGCCTCCGTAGGAACCCTCGACTCGTTTCAAACCCCAAGGACACAAATAATCCTTGGCGCTCGGGAAACAAATAATCCCGGCAAATTCCTCGACTCACGGATACAAACACTCCTTGATGAGAGCCTTCTGATCCGCGTCGACCCGCAGAGCCACCAGGGCCTCCGTAGGAACCCTCGACTCGTTTCAAACCCCAAGGACACAAATAATCCTTGGCGCTTGGGAAACAAATAATCCCTCGCAAAACTTCTCAACTCACGGATACAAACACTCCGTGACGAGAGCTTCTTTGACTCACATCTTGGGCAGTAAGGATTCAAAAACTTGCTTCCTGAACAAATGGGACCCTGCGAGTCAATCCTAAATGGTCTCTTGCATACTATTCACGGGTCTCACTCTCTGAAGTCGTTTCTCGACAAAGAGGGAAACAACCGCTTGCGAGCCCTATCGACTCGTAAGAGGGCAATGGGACCCTGCAAGTCAATCCTAAATGGTCTCTTGCATACTATTCACGGGTCTCACTCTCTGAAGTCGTTTCTCGACAAAGAGGGAAACAACCACTTACGAACCCCCTCGACTCGTAAGAGGGAAAATTCTCTTATAGGATCCGTCCGACTTATAAGAGCAAACCACACTTAGAGATCCTCTCGATCCGTAGGGAGAAAAGCCTCTATGAGACCCTCACGGTTCATGGAGTTGAAAAGTCCTAGACGGCGGATCTGAAACTGCGGCCTAAGCCATCGCTATATCTCGAAGAAATCAAGAAGCTTACTCTACTACCTGCTAATTGTGACGACATGCTGAAAAAGAGGAAAAGCAACAAAAAAAAAACATATGATTTACACTTGATCGAGCATATGAAACGCATTCAGTCAGGTGAAAGATTCAGAGCAGAAGATAAGACAGGATAAGAAAGACAAAATTTTCATTAACATCGCCCAAAGTTCTTACAATCATAAAAGCGATAAATTAAAAATGTTATTACAACGGAATAACCTCGAACCCAGGGCATGGATCGAGGAACTCGAAAGCTACCCTATCTATGACTTTCCAGGCCGCGCGGACCATCCTGGTATGCTTCCTTTCACGAGCACAAGCGTCAGGGTCCCCCCTGATGTCTTCCACCCTTCGATAAGCGGCGAGTATGGCGGACTGTTGAAAGACCTCATGCAGGAGATCGATAAGGCTGTCTCGTCGCCTCTTTGAGATAAAATTCAACAGGTACACCGAGTGCACCTTGTCCTCAGCAGCATCCAACGCCCTAAGCGGTATGCCGGAACAGAAGAGGGGAAGCGCCTCCCAGATGGCTCCCACTATAAGCTTGAGGAGAGAGGAACGCCGGGGAAGCAGTGGACCATTGTATGCGTCAAAGCGGCTCATGATTTCAGCACACTCCGCGTTTGTGAACTCTCGATTTTGAGAGCGGCCAAGTCGGCGGATGTCCCCGTAGGAGATGATCTCGTTAAGAGTATACATATGGGCGTCCATTGTTCCTGTAGAAGAAGATTGACAACAATCAACGACCCTTGAAAGCTATGTTATATAATCTAAAAGGAGCAAAGCTCCATTAATGAATCAAGAAATTACAAATCTTTTAGAGGGCAAAGCTCTGTTCAAGGATTAAAACCCGCGAACAAAAGCTTAATGAAACCCCAATGGGGATCTCTTTAGATCAAAAGATCTATGAGAGCAAAGCTCTTTGACTGAGATTAATTTGGATTAATTTGATTTACATTAAAATTTACTTAAAGTTTCTAACTTTGAAATTGAGCAAAGCTCTGCTGTTTAAGATTAATTAAAGTTAATTTAATCTAAGATTCAATTTTACCTAAAGTTTTCTCCAAAAAACTTTGGAAAGAAGAGCAAAGCTCTAGAATTCTTGAATGCAAGAGCAAAGCTCTGAAGCTGTTGAAAATAAAAAAACGGAAAGATGATAAGCATCTGTGGAGGACCAGAGGTCCTATTTATAGGCACCAAGTGCCTCTTCGACTTCCAAAAGTCGTCACGGCGGTTGGAATTTCGCCACCATTGCGCTCACGTTTGGGGCCACGTAAGCGCAATGATGCGGGGGGCATTTGTTTACCCCAATCGGAGCAAAGCTCCGATCAGATTCCGAGGTAGAAGATGAAACGACTCCCCAATCAGAGACAAAGCTTTGCTTTGAAAATTTAAACTTCAATAAAGGAAGCAACGCTTCAGTTGCTCAGGCACTGCGCTGCGCGACACGTGTCAGCACAGATGCGCTAGCGCAGCCGCGCTGCGCTGTGCGCTGGGCGACACGTGTCAGCGCAGATGCGCTAGCGCAGCCGCGCTGCGCTGTGCGCTGCGCGACACGTGTCAGCGCAGATGCGCTAGCGCAGAAGAAGGGGTTTAACACCAAAAGCAATTTATTCATGTAAAGTTACGTACACTTGATAATAACGAATTAAAATCATATGATGCACGAACACAACAAAGAATTAAAATAAAAGAACCCTTAACAGGCAATGAAATACCTGATTAAAAAGAAAAATGCTTATTCATTATTATTAATATTACATTTAAAAAAGATCACCGAATACGGGATCAGAAAGACAAGGATTCGCAAAAAGAAGAAGAAGATTCCCCAGCTCCCTCTCTGTCTTCTCCACCACATCGAAGCGGCGATCCTCCCGAGGGGTGGCCATCCAACGGTCAACGCCACACTCCTGGGAAAAAGTGGCGATGATAACCCGACGAGCCCGTATCTGGTTCAGCAAATGGAAGGAGCAGTCCCTCAGGGCTTTGGTGATCAAGTGCGCTTCGAGAAGGCCCTCGATCTTGTCCTCGGCTGCATCCAGCATTGCCGGGGACATCTCTGCCGGAGGAGGGGGAATGGCGGAGAGCACCGAGGCAAGGGCCATCCGAAGCCAAATGGAATTCGGAGGAAGAGGAGACCCCACACGAGTCAAAAGCTCATGCATTGCAGCGTCGCATTGCTCGTCCGAGAAAGAAGGGTCCACCAGGCGCGCAACAAAACGGGGAACGATGTCCCGAATCGGAACCTCCCAAGGTTGCCGACGGGCATGAGGGCGGTTGCAAGCCATGATCGAAAAAGTTCTCTGAAGATAAGAGAATGAAAGGCTCGGCCTTGAACTATATATAGACCCAAGCACAAAAGATTCTGTGCACAATGGAATTATTTCCAAGACCCGGGAAATCAAAATCTTGGAAATACAAGTTTGACTTGGAAAAGGGGAGATGAAAAGATATCTCAGGTGAAGCAACGCTTCAGATCCTCTGCGCTGGGCGCAACTTGCCATGTGTCTGGCGCAACGCGCCGAGCGCAGCGCGCCGAGCGCAGCGCCCAAGAAGGCGCGCCCAATCAGAGCAAAGCTCTGTTTAAAGGAAGCAACGCTTCAGCTGCGCTGCGCTCTGCGCTGCGCGACACGTGTCAGCGTAGATGCGCTAGCGCAGTTGCGCTGCGCTCTGCGCTGGGCGACACGTGTCAGCGCAGATGCGCTAGCGCACTTGCGCTGTGCTCTGCGCTGCGCGACACGTGTCATGCGCTGGGGCATCTGCGCCAAACTGAATTAAGATTTTTATGAAATCTTTTCTGTTCTTTCCAGAACTAGAAGACTTTCTTCGGCCTTTGGATCAAAGATCCAACGGTGGGAAAACTCCCAAAAATCATTCAGGAAAGATCCCGTTAACAAATTCAACAGATTTGTGGTCACTATAAATAGGACCCTAAGCCTCAATTCAAAGGCATCAAGAATTTTCTCGAAAAATCAAGAAGTCTAAACAGAGAAAAACTCCGAGAAGAAAAAAGGTAAAGAACCTTTATAAGGTAGAAAAAAGGCCTTCTAATAGATCATTGATCTAAAAATAAGATCAATGATCTTTATATAAAAAAAAACCAGTGCTTTGCACTTCTTGTGAACCTTCGGTTCTGTAAAAACAATAAAAATAATAAAATAATAAAAGAATAGTGCTTTGCACTTTTAAGAACCTCTGGTTCTTCGAATAAAGAAAAATTTATTTTTCTTTGATCTAATTTAGACGAAGAAATTAAACAGTGCTTTGCACTTCCCTTCTTGAATCTAAAAGATTCTTAGTGCTTTGCACTTCCAAGTTGCGCCGTTGCGCTCTTAACAGAGCGCCACGTGTCGGCTATAAAACCACTTGCGCTAAGCGCCCTTAAGATAGAGCTTTGCTCTCTGGAATTAGCGCAACTCGCTGAGAGAGCGCCACGTGTCAGCAGCGCAATAGCGCAGCGCAACGCGCTGCGCTAGTGCGCTTGCACTCATCAGAGCACGACACGTGTCATCACCATATGGACTTGCGCTCATTGCTTAGCGCAAAGCGCAGATGCATTAAAAAGGGCCAAGCCCAATTAAGAGAAGGCCTAACAGGCTCAATAAAGCGTAAATGCATTATTTTGAGGGACAGAGCCCAAATCAAAACAGATGCTTTGCATCATTTATAAATGGGCAGAGCCCAAACAGAATCTCCAGAATGCTATGCATTTTTCAAGGGGCAGAGCCCAAATCAAAACAGATGTATTGCATCATTCATAAATGAGCAGAGCTCAGAATAAATTGATGCTCTGCAGAGCCTAAATGCAATGCAGTACTTAATAAAGATGTTGAACTGGACTTAGCCCAATCGTGGCCATAAGTCCTTAAATTAAATTGACTGAGCAAAATGGCTCTCCTAAATCAACTCACGACCGGTTCGAGGGTACATCTCCGAACTCCTTTGACATTTGTCGTTGTAATTCCTCAACGACGCCAAAGAGGTGACGGGTCCCAAAGACCACACATCGCTATGGACTGCGGGGTCCTTAAACTCGTGGACCGAGACGTCCTTAAAACTAATATCGGACCGAGACGTCCTTAAACTAATATCGGACCGAGACGTCCTTAAACTAATATCGGACCGAGACGTCCCTAAACTAATATCGGACCGAGACGTCCTTAAACTAATATCGGACCGAAACGTCCTTAAACTAATATCGGACCGGAACGTCCTTAAACTAATATCGGACCGGAACGTCCTTAAAACTAATATTGGACCGAAACGTCCTTAAACTAATATTGGACCGAAACGTCCTTAAAACTAATATTGGACCGAAACGTCCCTAAACTAATAACGGACCGAAACGTCCCTAAACTAATAACGGACCGAAACGTCCCTAAACTAATATTGGACCGAAACGTCCCTAAACTAATGCTGGACCGAGACGTCCTTAAAACTAATAACGGACCACCACGTCCCTAAACTGGCGACGGACCGAAACGTCCCTAAACTAATAATGGACCACTACGTCCTTAAACTGGCGACGGACCGAAACGTCCCTAAACTAATAATGGACCACCACGTCCTTAAAACTGGCGATGGACCACCACGTCCCTAAACTGGCGCAATAGAGCCCAAATGCTCTTTTGCTGGATCTAAACGGTCCCGTCTAAGTTGATCTTAACCCCAAATACGGTTAATGTGTCCTTAGATCTTTAAACAAATAATAAAACCCCAAATCAATTTTGGTTCAAGGGTACACCTCTGAACTCCTCTGACGACTGTCGTTGTAATCCCTCAACGACGTCAGAGAGATGACGAGTCCCGATAACCAGATAATTAAATCAATCACTACGTCGGGTCGATCGTAGTCTAAAACAGGACTAACGTATCCTTGACGAATGTTTAAGTTGATCTTAGCCGCAACGCGACTAATGCATCCTTAAACTAAAAACACCAAACCCAAATCTAACTAAATACGGATTTGGACTAAAACACGTCCTACGGGTGACGGCATCACTAAGTCTCCGTATACAATCCACGGGCAACCATAAACAAAACAAACACACACGACACGAAGCGAAATTCTGGAGTAGGAGAAAGTTGTTACCGCGATGCGGTAGCGTAATTAACTGCAGGGGCTTGCGCCTGCAGGGAAGAGCGTCCCCACAATCAAAAACCCCTCACCCTGAGGGGGAATCTGACGAAGTCTGCTACATCGGCCGCATCCGTCTAAACCTCCGATACACGGTGCCATAAATCAACTTGGCATCTTCGGAGAGATAGACGGATAAAACCAAATAGCATCTGCTCCGAACCTCAGGCACGGACGTCCTAACGTCCCGGCCGCCGTTCGGAGGGGAACACCTACCTTGACATGGATCTCCGTTCATGTCTAGCCTTTGCCAAAACAATCGTTAATCTAATCTCTAATCGTGGTCGTGGCTCCCAATGAATTGGTAGCGCGCCCGATTAGGATGTTAATAGTTCTTTTGGTAAAGTTTATAAACTTTATAGGACGTAAAAAGAGTTTAAAGATCTTCATCATCCATTAATCTATCCTAATCCTACGAACCCTAACAAGCGGAGAATTACTCGCGCATATTGGGAAAAGAAAAAATAGAAATCATGAAGAAAATAAAATGCAATAGAATAAAACTACCTTTATTAATCAACAAGATCAAGTACACTTTGTTCCTTTTGAAAATGATTACAAAACCCTAGTTTGCTTCTCGATCTCTTCTTAAGAAGGTAGATGAACTGTCGATGATCAACCAAGATTCTTGAGCCGTCGTAGACTTCGTGATCGCGTCGGTTTGATGATTTTTCCAAGAGACTCTCGATCCTTATTTATAATCACAGAGCCAGAACCCTAGTTTCCTAATATGGTAACTAGTTGTTAGGATCCCAACCAGAAAATCCAGAGCCCTAACTTCTCAATATTGTGGCGGAACCGCGGCCATTGGGTGGATTTGGCTGCGGATTCGCGGTGGGTTGGAGGAGTTTTCGCTTCAAAAATCTTGTGGCCTCTTCTGGTGACATATGTAGACTATTTTGATATTTGGAATCCGAAAATCTTCTCTAATTCTCTGCCAGAATTGATTTCTTCGATTTACTTTAAGATTTTGGCAGATTTGATCTCGCCAACTCGGATTTCCTTGATTTTAGTCCTGATATAATTTCTGCACAATAACTCAATAAATAATGTTGGTAGAATTTTGTTTTTATTGAGATATTATCTTAACCATTTGACATGATATTATAGTTTTAGAAGAATTGGTCAAAGATATTTGATAAGGTAAGCATATTTAAATGGACTAAATATTATATAGATATTATATGCTTACATTTTCCTTCATAATGTTAATTATAATATATAAATATATGAAAATAGTATTTTTACAGATAAACCCTCATATGTGTCATATTTATAATAAACCCCTTTTATTATATAAAAATAGTAAGGAAAATGTCATATCAAATGCACAATATTTTCGACTGAATAAATACCCCCAATCTTAACTTTGATCATCCCGAGCAAACCAGTTATTCAAGAGAAGGAGAAAAAGAAAAAAAAAACTAAGTAGCACACTTTCGCAGGCAGTACGATTGCACTGAGCACGTGCAACAAGCCGTTAAACCTCTAGGTGTCCCTAATAGGAGGAGTGTTGTCTTTTGAGGGTTTTCAGCGGATTACACCCACAAAATCCCAGAATAAAAGAAAGATGGTGAAAGTTACATATAAAGATAAGAACTATAAAAGAAAGAACTTGAAAATAAGAGTTTCCAACTACACTAGCTTTTCGGTTGCCGTGAGCCCTATCTTAATGGTCGTGAAAAGATATTAGAAATCACATCATCCATCAATAAAACATCGCTTTTATTCTTCATCCCTATCTTTTATCCAAACACTGATCATATACCCCCTACGTGTGTGTAAAAGATATCCTTACACTCGGAGAATTCAATTCAAGCTATCATACTCTTGTCCATCTGCCTTAGTACTTTTTAGTCGATAAATATTTTAGATGAAATTGCTTACACATCCTTCATGCGACCGTTAATACTTCTTGAGGTACTAACCGACCGATTACAAAATGTGCTCGTGCATTTAGGTGTAATTCCTCGTTTCGCAACACTTAAGGCTTAGCAGTGGCTCCCAAACCAGTCGATCTAAGGCACTAGGTAATAAAGCACTCTCGCTATATTTTTTTATGCTGCCTTAAGCAATTACAAACCCGGTGTTCATTTATTTTTCACCACTTATATATATATATATATATATATATATATATATATATATATATATATATATATATATATTCCCCTTCATACTAAGTCTTTTAGACAAGAGCATTTCAAGGTATTCTCTACTATCCCAAGTTTCAAGATGCGTGTAAGTGCGTATAGTAGGGTATCAATGTTCAAATGTTTGGCGTCAAGAATAAGGACTATTTTTCAAACTTAATTTTATCCTCAGATTAGTAATTTCCTCCATCTTACTAACCCTTGGGACAACGGCTCATAACTACTTATTACTAGTTTCATTTAAGAAAACATCTATCTTTCTTGTTTTTCTCAAACTATTCATATTTTTCATATGTAAATTTTCACTTTCAAGCTTTCATTATCAAAAAATCTTTGTGCTTATATATAGTATAATGCAAAGTAATGCGTAAATAAGCACAAACCTCCCCCAAACCTATTTGCAGAGTGTCCTCACTGTTGCCATCTTTTAAATCTCAAAATCTGTAGATTTGGGAGGAAAAGTTATCAAAGGGGACAAGAAATAATGAAAGTGAAATTCTCTCCCAAAGCTATTTTTGGCTCGTAATTTTGTAAAAATTTTCTTTCAAGAGCCAAAATATTCCCCCCAAACTTGAATAAAATAGTATTAAGCATTTAAAATTATTGGGGGGTTAAAATTATTGGTCAAACTAAAGCCTTACAAAGAACAAAAGTCAACACCAACCATTCAAAAATTTTATCGATGAAGCACCAAGGTTGGTGAAAGAACATGTCGCCTATTGACGTGAAGAAGTGGGGAGGAGATAAGAGGTGTAATGGAAAAGGTTTACGTCTTGGTTTGTAGAGACGAAACAATGATGATGGATTACTCGCATTCTCATTCTTGATAAGAAGAAGATGTGGCGGTTCAATTTCTTTGGGTTGGGGTTGATTCATCATAACGCCCATGTCTTCTAAGAATGCGAGTTCTTCGGCGAAGATTTCTTCAAAGCTTTTATCGATATCCCGAATAATAATCTCATCGGAAAGAATGTGATGATACTCGGACTCCATAAAAGGTTCACATTTAGCGTTAGATGTTGACCCGGACAACAACGTAATAGCGGAGTCGAGATCAGTATCGTGAAGCTCTTCAATTTCGCTGCTGTCGGAATCTATTATTTCGACAGAACACACATGAGCATAGGGTTCAGAGGGTTCACTTCCCAACTTGTAAATATTAAGCTCAATTGACATCTTCCCGAAAGATAGGGCCATAAATCCGTTTCGACAATTGATTATTGCGTTGGAAGTCGCAAGAAAAGGTCGACCTAAAATCACCGAAATTTGGTTTCGTGGGTTCGCTACAGGTTGTGTATCTATAACGATAAAGTCCACAGAGAATATAAATTCCCCAACTTTGATTAACACATCATCTAGCTCACCTCTAGATTGGGTGATAGATCGATCAGCCATCTGAAGAGTGCAATGCGCCGGTTTTAACTTTCCGATCCCTAATTGCTCATAAACAGAATACGGAAGTAAGTTAACACTAGCACCTAAATCGAGTAGAGCACGATTGATATTTTTACCCCCGATAGAAATAAAAATTGTAAGACTTCCGGGGTCTTTTCGTTTCTTGGATAGTTGTTGTGTAAAAGCAGTGCTCACATTACTCGCAAGGAAAACTTTTTTAGGTACTTGAACTTTTCTCTTCCTAGTGCACAAGTCCTTTAGGATTTTCGCATAAGATGGAACTTGTTGAATAGCATCTAGGAGAGGAATGTTTATGTTAATTTGCTTAAAAATTTCCATAATTTTCTCCATTTGTGGACTTGGTCTGTTGCCCCTTAACCTGTTTGGATAATGTGCTTTATCAATAAGGGTGGGGTCCAACATTGGAGAGGATTGTGGGGATGAAATGGATCCCAGAATTGGAGTAGGGATCGTTTTAGATAGATTTATGGAAGTGGGCTGAGGGTTCAAACCTTGTGGAACACGGAGTAGGCTCGGAAGATGGTGGGAGACTAGACGAAGTAGGGGAAGAAGTAGAAGCCGGGGTTTCAATTGATTCCTCATCATCAATCTGTTCACCCACTTGGTTGTTCAACACTCTTCCTGATCTCAATATAGTAACGGCACTCACAGTATGATTTTGTGAGTGGCCAGGATTTGGTAGGGGTTGAGATGGGAGCTTCTCTTTTTCTCTCGCACTCATCGCGGCATTCAACTGTGCAATTTGGGCTTCTATTGATTTAATACTCTCACCATGGGAGGCGGAGTCTTTCTTTATGGTATTAATAGAAGACCTCATATCGGCCGACATTTGGATGGAATGTTTCATAAACAAATCCAAAGTTTGTGCGAGTGAGGAGGAGTTATCGATACCGGTCGTTTGGAAAGAATTATTAGAAGGTACAGAATTGTTGACCGAATTTTGAAAATTTTGTGACTGAAAGGGGTGCCGAGTCTATTGTGGTGGTTGCTGTTGCTGTGGAGGAGATCTTTGGTAATTGCTTTGGAACTGGTTTTGATTTTGGTTTTGGTTTTGGTTCCAAGCAAAGTTAGGATGATTCCTCCATCCCTGATTGTACATGGAAGAATAAGGATCGTTTCTATGTCGCTGCTAAATGGTAGCATTAGTTTGCTCGTGACCTTGAAACGGTGCATTCATAGGGCATTCTTCCGTCAAGTGTGATGGATCGGAACAACAACCACACACAGTCTTGGGGAGTGTTACCTGGTTTAGGGAGACTGATGAGAATTTGTTCTCAATAACGTCGAGTTTCTTTTGCATCGCTGCCATTTCGGCTTTTACTGCGATAGAAATATCGAGTTGATGAATACCTCTCATAGATGAAGGAGGTCTAACGCTTTCCCACTGCAAAGTGTTTTCAGCGAGATCATCCAGATATTTCCAGGCTTCACCATCGTCTTTGTGTTAGTTGTATGTATGCCTTAGAGGCCATTATTGTACATATGATGTATATTATAGTGGATGCTTGGACATATATAGAGAGGACTTTCTTGCTTGACATGATGGTATGCTATCTGGTTGCTCTTTATCTTAACATGTATACTTGTCTCTTGATACTGTCTTATGGTTACATGTTGGTAAAGCCCTTAGGATGTATACTTGACTACCAGGATTATGATGCAGATCATACTAATGGGGCCATGGTAGTCCATAAGTTCATCCTTTAATGTTCCTAGTCGTGGGTGTATCGAGACGGGGCATCGATATACCAGAGTAGACTAGCGTATACGCTTCTCGACCATGTGATGGGCGATGGATGATCCCATATCCATTGGTGTTTGATATCAGAAATGGTATACGTGTGCTCAGTGGAGACTGGGTACACTAGACGGACTCGCCGAGAACTCCTAGATTGTATTATACCTGACGTCAAATAGCAGTTCTCTGGTGACACTGGTACGGGTTAGTCTGTAGACCCGAGATCGTCATAGAGTCTTGTGTGATTCCCACTATGCTTTGATTTCCACCTTACCACGTTCAAGAGGACGTGCAAAACGGTGGTTTTTAGGTACAGTCCCGAGTCACATGGAGGCAATGAGCGATAGGAGGGGATTTCGTCTCTCCCGGTATTGGGGGTAGATGTCGTGCAGTGCTCGATTGGCTATAACTGGAAGTCCCTGGCCAGGGCTAATTTAGAGATTTATTGGTAAGTATTACTAGTAGTTTCTCGACCCATTATGAGCCTCGTATCGGCATGACTTATCGAGTTATTGGGGTCTGACGTTTACCACCCCTAGACTTGATATGCGATATCTTAGACGAAGAGACCGGACTGAACGATAGTGTTACTGACAGGCTTTACAGGAGCTAGAGCGGGCTTGCTTGTTGATCTTCTGATCGCTCAATACCCGGGTAGCCATTATGTCCAGCTAGTACCGCTGACGGCTTGTGGGTGTTTGATGTGCTCATCACCTACTGCCGGCGTATTGACGAGTCTTTAGAGTCCTACATAGAGGTTTTACTGGCTCAGGAAAAACGAAGTAGGAGCACATATGTGATATGTGCGGGACCGAGAATGATGCGAGTATGCGATACCGCATTCTATTCTCGCGATTTTTGTATCGGTCGGTTATATGTGATATAGCCGGGTTATCGAATCAAGTGTTGATTCGATAAGATGGTACATATAATATTAGTCGTTTATATGTGATATAACCGGATTATTAAATCAAGTGTTGATTTGATAATTTAGTGTATAATTGTATATTTGATATACTAGTTTACATTAACTAATATTAGCTCACTTAAGCATTTATTTTCTCACATGTGCACACTTAATATATATGTGATATATATTAATTGTGTTTTATATTGTGTCATGGTTGTTGATACACACTATATGGGTGTATGAGACTTACACCATACTAATTATAATGTAGGGTTTTAATTATTTAAAGTTTATCCAAATTAGTGGATAAATGGTCACATGCATGAAGCTTATAGAAGCTTGTGGATGCATTGACTTGGTCCACTAATTTTGTTTTACTTAAGATATTTATTAACCTAACCATTATAATTTAGCCATGGTTATGTCTCTACATGAGTTAGCTATATGATAGAAACTCACTCATGGTTGATTCTCTCACCTCATTAGTTCATTCTCATCTCTTTGTTTCATCTTCTTCTTCAAAGCTCAAAAGCTCTCTAGGTTTTGTTCAAGTGAGAAAATATTGTGAGAAAAATAAAACTAAAGTGAGCCTACCTCCTACTTCATCATCCTCTACTAGATTAGCACCTTAGTATAAGGTGTTAGCTTCACTAATCTTTTATTAGTGAAGTAGTAGCTTGAGTTAGTGTCTTCTCGATGTAGATCATCTTCGGCCTCGAAGACTTCAAGCAAGATCGTTCCTTTCGCCTTGGGAAGTCATGCAAGAGTCCGGGAGTTCCATGATCGCAGCGAAGGGACCACCACAGGGAGCAAATGAAGTGAAGGACCGGTCTACAAAGGTTGTATTCCTTTATCACTTAGAACTAAAAATGTTTACTTTCTAGTTTAGCTCCTAAAACTCTAGTTAGATTCTTGGTTAGGGTTGTTTGGCACACTAAATTTTTAAATATAGCATGTTTGATGCCTTGTGAAATCTTGTGGTTGTGCTTAAGAACCCTACACTTTGGACATGAAATTGTATTGACACATGGTTTCAAACATCTGCTTTGTCGCTGGATTAATGCCTTCATATATAATTCGGCACAGAACCCATCTATGTATTCCATGATAAGGACATTGGACAAGCAGATCCTTGAAACGTTCAAAGCACTTCCAAAATGGTTCATTGGGAAGCTGGGTAAACTGGTTGATTTCGTTTCGAACACGGGCGGTCTTATGGTTTGGGTAAAATTTCTTAAGGAATGCTATCACGAATTCATCTCAATTGGTAATAGAGTGTATAGCAGTATTATAAAGCCATTTTTCTGTCAAGTCCCACAAAGTGAATGGGAGAAGACGTAATCGTATAGCATCCATGGACAGTTATGAAGTACCCATCATTGCGCATACGTTTTCGAATTTGGTGATAAAAACGTATGCGTCTTCAGACTCGAGCCCGTGAAATTCGGGCAACAGGTTGATGTAGTGGGGTTTAATTTCAAAATTATCCCCGTTGGCTGGTGGAATGGATAGACAGGTAGGAAGTGGACCGCGTATAGGATAGAATCTCTCTTGGAGAGAAATGCGCGGTGGATTCCGCACACCTACGGGCGGTGGCAGGGTGGTGTTATAATCTGATGGAGCGCCGTCCATCTCGGTCGATGTGGTGGGTGGTAGGGGAAAAGAAGATGAAGAAGCACCGAATTCGGAGTCGATAGCTGAAACGCGGACAAGACGGGTACTAGAATCCCATGTCCAGCCGAGTATGCACTAAGCGGGTTTAGCGCAAGTGGCAGCGTGTGTATGATTTAAAATTGGTTTGTTTTTGAAAAAGTGTCGGACTTGAGACAAATCACACAAAAATGCACAAACAACCCTAGAACTAAGGTTACCTAGGTCAAGTCTTTAGACCGCGTCTAGATTTCCAAAGGACAAGCCACAGGATCAATCCTTTAACACCTCTTTACTACTCTTGTGACTAGGTAAGTGCCAGGTAAGTGGGAGGTATCCGCTATACGAATCACCGAAAATAGCGGGCCTAATTAAGTAACCACTTGCCTTAGACACACTTGCCTAGACACCACAAAAGTAATGCGGATAAGTGATAAATTACCCACGACCTTCCTGTAATAACCCTAAATTTCCTGTACAACTTTCTGTGCAATTTTTTTCAAAATTTAAAGAAAGGGGTACTTTTGCCTGAGCACAAGTTAAATATTTGTTTTGCTAATTAATAGCAAGAAAGAGCTTGTAGCTCATTGGTAATACCTTGCATTGCTGAACTAAGCTACCGGAGTTCAAATCCCATACCCTACATTATTTTTAATATTTATTTTTTTTAAACCATTAGAATACCAAGGGTTTACACGTGCATATCTCACAAAAACCCCCACTACACCAAAAAATGTAACATTTCCAGAAGATAGATGAACCGTCGGGAGGGATTCAGGCCGCCTGACTCGGCCGGAAATCGGCCAACTCGGCCTCGACTCGGCCGACTCAGGCCTCCGACCGAGTCACGGCCGAGTCGGCCGATTCCGGCGATGACCCCAACATGAAAAATGTGTCTTTTCATCTCCCCTGTACACATGCAAAATTTTATCCTCAGACCATTTCCAGAGACCTCTTAATATCTCAATTACTCCACTTTTATTATATTTTAATATATTTTTAATACATTTTTTCAATTAAACTGTTCATCTACCCTAACCCTAACCTAACCCTATAAATACCACCCCTAAACACTACCCCCTCACCCCAAAATTCTGAGCCAATTCTCAAGAAATCCCTAGAAACCCTAGTGCACTTTGGAAGAAGCGAGAGGCGGAGCTCCGGCAAATTTCCGGCGACAAACCTAGGAGATCCCGGGGACGAAACGACGCACCGGCGCCTCCTCCCGACTCCTATTCCTCTCCTCTAAGTCCTAAGACAGTAAGTCCCAATTCTATCTTCGCTATTTTTATTCTAAAATAAGGAATTACAAAACCCGACGGAATCGGAACAAATCCGATTTTCGATTCGTTTTTTTTATAAAACTTCATTTTTCTTTAATACAATCATGCTTAAACCAATTCATGTTGACTATTAATCACTAATCAACCATATTGATCAAGTTTCATATCATAAAGTAACTGTTATTTCATTTTACCGTATTTTTCATTTAAATACCATATAGTTTCAATTCTACATATAACATCACAAAACTTGCTATACCTTTAAGTAGATCACGAGGTAATGACCTACCTCCTCACACACTCATATAAAATATAGCACAATACTCTTGGGAACATAGAATACGGGAAAACGACACAATTTCATTTTAATATCATTTACTTAACAAAACCGTTTTCTAAAGGATTTAGTATTTATACAAATCTTTGCAAAGCGCCGCTACAACCAATTTGGGGAACCCGTTCGGGATGGTGCAGATTATCGCACATCCTCGGGCTTAGTAGTGCGAGATGCAGACCTCCGCAAGGAGCATTCGGTCTCGAAAAATTTAAAATACGACATCTTAAGAAAACGAGATTTCTAGAATACTATATATATACTAAAATTATTTTCATATAAATATATGTATATGTAACATAAAAATATCTATTTTGAATTATTACAAATATTCCACTTTTTTCTAAGAATGTCACAAGAATCATTTTACACTAAAATACCATGAATTCCATGCAAATCAATATTACAAATAAATATCTTTATTTATGAAAATTAGGTTATTCCCAATAGAAATGGCATATGTATAAAATCCATATTTATTACAACTCTAAAGACGATAACTAAATATTTGGGGAGTATTTTGAAAACTATAGAAAAGTATTTTTATATAAAACCCCCTCAAGTTATATAAATTACCCTAAGGACCCTAGTAAACATAGGTTTAAGCGGGACCAATCTCTTGAGCCTCAGAGAGCCGGAGAAGTGGGTGCTTGCCTATTTAAGGTAGACAACTTAATAACGGTGTTATCAACACGGTAATCGTTTTTGAAAAATACACAAATCCTGCCGCCCATGTGCAGCGGTTACCGATAACATCAAAACAATCAGGACTTTAAATTTCTTCTTGTCTGACTCAGATCGAGTCTCATTAATAATCTGACTTGAATATGATTCAAGTACAATCTACAATTTACAATCTACAATCTACAATCTACAATATTACAATTCAACACAAATCCATGAATCCATTATTCCATATATTCAATCTATCAATCTATACAACTTGATTGAACCGAACCATAGATATACATTCCAGTTACATGATCATCCAGTTTACATGATTCTCCAGTTTCATACATGATTCTACAGTTACATCCGTTTACTGATATCATGGTTTCGGCAAGTCATCCAATTATACAATTCAATTTACAAGACATTACAATGCAATACAATACTATAAATACAATAAGTACACGGGGTATGGGGGTAGTTCATTCGTGAATCCAACAGAAGCTCAAGAGTCCCCCTAGATTATGAATCTATATCTACTAACACAAGCAAGCAATCATGAGGGCCCGTGTTCCCATGCTTTTGGACTGTGGCTTGTTGAGTTTGGAATACTTCGGCGACGGTCGAAGTCCCGCTACTAATATATCATTCGGGCCCGTGATTCCCTACCCCTGGACTGTGGCATGTTGGGTTTGAGAACACTCTTGAGATTAGTTGACATTCACCCTTGAACTTACGATAATAACAGTATTAACATTATAACAATATAATACAACTTTAAAAGCTACACCCTCTCTTTCTTCTTTTCTACTTCTCCCTTATCTTTGGGACTTACCGAGCGATTTGTTCGCTGACGACATTCTCTTTCTTTCTTCTTTGAATGCTGTCAGGTGTTTCGGACCTTCTGGAGACGGAGCCCAGCATCGAGGACTTGGACCAGATTATTGAAGACCCAGAGCTCTAGCTTCATTGTACACATTTCATTCCAGTACTTTTCTTTTTCTGTTATGCCATTGTTTAGGCATTGTTTTCATCAGATGTATTTACATTTCCATGCATTGTACAGAAAGAATGTGAATAAATAAAGTTGTTGTTTTATTATATCTTGTCTCTTGTGCTTTTACTTTTATATTGCTTAGATGCGCTTAGCGTATTTACTTCACAGTAAATATGTCGCGGACCAGTCACGTCCTCCGCCCGTATACCGGGAAGCGGGGCGTGACAGGTTTTGTTGGCGGCCCATGCAGGTCAGAGCTGTATAGAACCATACTATGCAGTTCTGTTCTGCGTGAACAAGCTAAGCAATATAACACAAGAACCAGCAACTAAAACATTCTTTACAATTCATGTTCCTTGAATCTTACAATTTCATATTCCTTGAATCTTATCATTTCTTGTACTTGAATCTGTCCTAACCTAAATTTTTCTTCAAGGTTATGGATTCCCCAAACAACACCAGCACCAACTTCAACAACACTCCACCTCCACTACCAACCACACCTGTCGTTCTTGCTCCACCCAACAAGCAGATGGTTCTGCTTGAGGAAATCCAAAGTATCCTGATTGGACTGCAGCAGCAGACTGCTATATTAGTGAACCGATCAGAAGCAGAAGCACACGGTGTAAAGCGCTCTGCCACCTAGATGGCAAGAGGAGCCTACACTACACAACCTTCTGAACCCAAGAGACAGAAAGAAACAATTAACCGATCAAGATCAAGTTTTTGTTTCTACTGCAAGAAAACTGGACACTTTTGGAAGGACCGTAGCCGCGCAAAAGGCCTGTGCCTAGTTTGTGGCTCATCCGATCATAGAATTGGAACCTGTCCCTATAAACGCAACTCAGCCCACACCAACTACACTTTAGCGGCCGTAGAACCTGAGACTGTGAACCAAGGTAACCCTGGTAACTCCCTCACATTCCTTTCAACTTTGACCAAAACTTTTTGCTATCTTTCTTTCTTCTAAATATTTTCATACACTACCAATAGTTCTGTCACCAAACTTTTCTTGAATCTGTTACACTTTCCTTTTACAAATTTCGAGGACAAATTTTTTTTTAAGGAGGGTAGAATATAACAACCCTAAATTTCCTGTACAACTTTCTGTGCAATTTTTTTCAAAATTTAAAGAAAGGGGTACTTTTGCCTGAGCACAAGTTAAATATTTGTTTTGCTAATTAATAGCAAGAATGAGCTTGTAGCTCATTGGTAATACCTTGCACTGCTGAACCAAGCCACCAGAGTTCAAATCCCATACCCCATATTATTTTTAATATTGATTTTTTAAAACCTTTAGAATACCAAGGGTTTACACCTGCATATCTCACAAAAACCCCCACTACACCCAAAAATGTAACATTTCTAGAGGATAGATGAACCGTCGGGGGGATTCAGGCCGCCTGACTCGGCCGGAAATCGGCCAACTCGGCCTCGACTCGGCCGACTCAGGCCTCCGACCGAGTCACGGCCGAGTCGGCTGATTCCGGCGACGACCCCAACATGAAAAATGTGTCTTTTCATCTCCCCTGTACACCTGCAAAATTTTATCCTCAGACCATTTCCAAAGACCTCTTAATACCTCAATTACTCCACTTTTATTACATTTTAATATATTTTTTCAATTAAACTCTTCATCTACCGTAACCCTAGCCTAATCCTATAAACACTACTCCCTCATCCCAAAATTCTGAGCCAGCTCTCAAGAAATCCATAGAAACCCTAGTGTACTTTGGAAGAAGCGAGAGGCGGAACTCCGACAAATTTCCGGCGACAATCCTAGGAGATCCCGGCGACGAAACGACGCACCGGTGCCTTTTCTCGACTCCTATTCCTCTCCTCTAAGTCCTAAGCCAGTAAATCCCAATTCTATCTTCCCTATTCTTATTCTAAAATACGGAATTACAAAACCCGACGGAATCGGAACAAATCCGATTTTCGATTCGTTTTTTTATAAAACTTCATTTTTCTTTAATACAATCATGCTTAAACAATTCATGTTGACTATTAATCACTAATCAACCATATTGATCAAGTTTCATATCATAAAGTAATTGCTATTTCATTTTACCGTATTTTCATTTAAATACCGCATAGTTTCAATTCTACATATAACATCACAAAACTTGCTATACCTTTAAGTAGATCACGAGGTAATAACCTACCTCCTCACACACTCATATACAACATAGCACAATATCCTTGGGAACATAGAATATGGGAAAACGACATAATTTCATTTTAATACCATTTACTTAACAAAACCGTTTTCTAAACGATTTAGTATTTATACAAATCTTTGCAAAGCGCCGCTACAACCCATTTGGGGAACCCGTTCGGGATGGTGCGGATTATCGCACATCCTCGGGCATAGTAGTGCAAGATGCAGACCTCCGCAAGGAGTATTCGGTTTCGAAAGATTTAAAATACGACATCTTAAGAAAACGAGATTTCTAGAATATTATATATATACTAAAATTATTTTCATATAAATATATGTATATGTAACATAAAAATATCTATTTTGAATTATTAAAAATATTCCACTATTTTCTAAAAATGTCACAAGAATCATTTTACACTAAAATACCATGAATTCCATGCAAATCAATATTACAAATAAATACCTTTTATTTATGAAAATTAGGTTATTCTCAATAGAAATGGCATATGTATAAGATCCACATTTATTACAACTCTAAAGACGATAACTAAATACTTGGAGAGTATTTTGAAAACTATAGAAAAGTAATTTTACATAAAACGCCCTCAAGTTCTATAAATTATCCTAAGGACCGTAATAAACATAGGTCTAAGCGGGACCAATCTCTTGAGCCTCAGGGAGCCGGAGAAGTGGGTGCTTGCCTATTTAAGGTAGACAACTTAACAACGGTGTTAGCAACACGGTAATCGTCTTTGAAAAAGACACAAATCCTGCCGCCCATGTGCAGCGGTTACCGATAATATTAAAACAATCAGGACTTTAAATTTCTTTTTGTCTAACTCAGACCGAGTCTCATTAATAATCTGACTTGAATATGATTCAAGTACAATCTACAATCTACAATATTACAATTCAACACAAATCCATGAATCCATTATTCCATATATTCAATCTATCAATCTATACAACTTGATTGAACCGAACCATGGATATACATTCCAGTTACATGATCATCCAGTTTACATGATTCTCCAGTTTCATACATGATTCTACAGTTACATCCGTTTACTGATATCATGGTTTCGGCAAGTCATCCAATTATACAATTCAATTTACAAGACATTACAATGCAATACAATACTATAAATACAATAAGTACACGGGGTATGGGGGTAGTTCATTCGTGAATCCAACAGAAGCTCAAGAGTCCCCCTAGATTATGAATCTATGTCTACTAACACAAGCAAGCAATCATGAGGGCCCGTGTTTCCATGCTTCTGGACTGTGGCTTGTTGAGTTTGGAATACTTCGGCGACGGTCGAAGTCCCGCTACTAATATATCATTCGGGCCCGTGATTCCCTACCCCTGGACTGTGGCATATTGGGTTTGAGAACACTCTTGAGATTAGTTGACATTCACCCTTGAACTTACGATAATAACAGTATTAACATTATAACAATATAATACAACTTTAAAAGCTACACCCTCTCTTTCTTCTTTTCTACTTCTCCCTTATCTTTGGGACTTACCGAGCGATTTGTTCGCTGACGACATTCTCTTTCTTTCTTCTTTGAATGCTGTCAGGTGTTTCGGACCTTCTGGAGACGGAGCCCAGCATCGAGGACTTGGACCAGATTATTGAAGACCCAGAGCTCTAGCTTCATTGTACACATTTCATTCCAGTACTTTTCTTTTTCTGTTATGCCATTGTTTAGGCATTGTTTTCATCAGATGTATTTACATTTCCATGCATTATACAGAAAGAATGTGAATAAATAAAGTTGCTGTTTTATTATATCTGTCTCTTGTGCTTTTACTTTTATATTGCTTAGATACGCTTAGCGTATTTACTTCACAGTAAATACGTCGCGGACCAGTCACGTCCTCCGCCCGTATACCGGGAAGCGGGGCGTGACACTTCCTCTGTCCTATTTGAGCGCAACGGTCCTTAGAGTCTTGTCTAGATATTTTTTAATTAATGTAGGGTTGATGCGGATGCTCGTTTTGTGATTTGTGGGGCCTAGGAAGGGTGATGAAATTCCCACCTAATCTGAATTTGGTCTTTGCACCTTAATGTCCGTATTAAAATATGCAAAAACAAACCGCAAAACAAAACTTGTAAAAAGATTTTTGCGCGGCGATATTTTGCAAAGAATCCTGCAGAAAAGATATTTTATTGGATTTCAGAGGAGAGAGAAAGATATAGAAAAGATACTAGAGAAGTTTGAAACCCTAAATCCTCTAGAAAGCTGTGGTTCCGCCGCCAATTGGCTCTTCTTGCCGCGCTTTCGCCGCCGACTTGGAAGATCCGGTGGAGATTTTTGCTTCGTGGCCTCCTTTGCTCCTCTGGATCTTGATGAATGTCTCTGGCTCTCTTTTTCCTCAAGTATGTGACTCCAGATCCCCTTACAAAATTCACACAATAATCGTTAAATATACAATTTGCAGTTTTATTTATTTTTATGATATAGATCGAATAAGAATTCAACACAAATAATAAGAAAAAAAAATTACGCACGTATCCCCGGCAGCGGCGCCATTTGATTAGTGGTCTTTTAAAGAAGTGTTTGTGTAATAACCGCAATCAATAACGGTATCGCGTGTAGCTAGACCGAGATGAGTACGGGTCGTCCTCAGGAAAACGTTGAATATTTTAATCTTACTTTAGGCGTGTTGATCAGGAAAAGAGGAAGAATAATGAATAGTGGAAATATTTTCTAGATCCACGTCAAACACGGATGCAGGATATAGATCTAGATTAACTACGGATGTAGGTTTTATATTAGAATGGGGCTTGTAGGGTTCATTAAGATTTAGTAGTCATGGATGATTAATTAAAAATTACTCTTTTTATCTTTTAATAGATTCAAAACTAGATCGACAGAGATGCATGTAGATTAGGGTTTCTGGAGGGAAAAGGGTGTTCCCGCAAAAAAAATTCTGCGCAAAGAGCCTAAGGTATCAAATGGCAGCGATACGCTTAAGAAAATGCGAACAAGCATTTTCCGGGCTGTATTTTGACAAACTTCCAAATGAGAAACAGCTAAATTCTGATGGAATAGAAAACGTCTCAAAAAATCCTTCGATTTGATATATTATGGGCTTCATAATTCATCCGGAATCAAAAGTTATGAGCAAATATGCTATACACTGTTCCCTGATTAAAAATCAAGAAATACCTCAATGAGGTATTACGTGCTCACACGTGACCAATGGTCACGTGTTGACACGTGATGGTTAAAACTGAAGCGTAAATAAACGCTGAGAAAATGATCCAATTGGGAGTCACGTGCTCACACGTGACTGACTTCGAAAGCCTTACAGTTAATAGAATTAAAATTCTAAAAGCTTCTAAATCTTTCCAAATGGAAAAAGATTATGGGGACCGTTGGATTAAGGATCCAAGGGTGATTAAAAATCACCAATTTATGGAAAAATCTTAGACAAGAAAAGATTTCCCTAAATCTCACCAGAAATAACAAACAGAATATCTTTGGATTTAAAATTCAACGGTGAATAAAATTCACTGAATGATCTAAAGGATCATATTAATTATGAAAACAACCAAAATCTTTCAATGAAAGATTCACAAAACAAACTGATTCTTTTCTTTCTCCTATAAATAGGAGCCAAGAAGAGAAGAGAAGGGCTCTACCTTTTTGGAGAGAAGAAAAAAGAGAGGAGAATTTAATTCTTAAGAAAGAAAACCCTAGGTGAGAAAAGAAAGGGAATCAAAACTTCAAACAGAGAATTTAATTCTCAAAATCTAAGAGTTTAACTCTTCTACAAGAACTTAGTTCTTCCTCTAGTTGAAGATCTGCAGAAGCATATCTCCCCATAGGTTGAGAATTTAATTCTCATCGGGTTGAGATCCTGCCATGCAGATCCGAAACTTAGAGGGGGAATTGAGTTTAGAGAATTTAATTCTCCCAAAACAAAACTAGGGTTTAACCCTATATCAGAATTTAATTCTCCCAAAGTTACAGGAATTTAATTCCTCCAAGATAAAAACTAGGGTTCAACCCTATATGAGAATTTAATTCTCCTGAAAATATAGGAATTTAATTCCTTCAAGATGGACAGAACTAGGGTTTAACCTTATATAAGAATTTAATTCTTTTACATATATTGGAATTTAATTCCTCCAAAACAAAATTAGGGTTTAACCCTACAGAGAATTTAATTCTTAAAGATAAAGAGATCTTCATTCATGCAAAAGAATTACGGTCACGTGTCCCCACATGACCCCTGAAGAGATCCCCAGAAATGAGAAGGAGGAAAGCTTTGAGGCAAAGCCTCACGTGCTCCCACGTGACCTACAAAACACAGAAAGAAAAAGCAAAGGAAATATGAGCTTTGGGCGCTCTCACGTGTCCCCACGTGACCCCTTAGAAAGTACTTTAATGAGCAGTGCATAGATCTCCATCACGTGTCAATACGTGATGCTCAAAAGATGAAAAAGTGTTTAACACTTAATTGCAAAATGAAGAAAAGGGATCTGGTCCCACTTTTGGGCGCTCTCACGTGTCCACACGTGACCCCTCTTTCTTTAGTGTTTAACACTAATTTGGGGATTATATTTCCAGTGTTTAACACTGATTGTTTCTAGTGTTTAACACTAAATTCAAGATTATATTTCCAGTGTTTAACACTGATTGTCTTTTAGTGTTTAACACTAATTTGAGAGTTCTACCTCCAGTGTTTAACACTGTTGTTCTCTAGTGTTTAACACTACTTTTAGTCAAATTGGCTAATGTTCCAGAGGTAAAAGTCCCTCCTCCAAATGAATCTCAAAATTGAGGAAATCAAAGACAAAATGTTGTCAGAGCCCCCAAACCTCTGTTTAGCACTGCTGAATGATGAGGGGCTGAACCCAGACAAATGTCTAATGGTTCAAAGGGCCAATATTTCAAACATAATTGGACTTAGCCCAAACTGGCCATAAGTCCTCAAATCATCTTGAACTGAGCACATCTGCTCTTTCAACCAACTCATTGGTTCAAGGGTACATCTCTGAACTCCTCTGATATTTGTCGTTGTAATCCTTCAACGTCTTCAGAGAGGTGATGGGTCCCGACAGCCATACATTTTAATGGACCACTATGTCCTTAAACTGGTATTGGACCACTATGTCCTTAAACTGGTATTGGACCACAAAGTCCTTAAACTGGTAATCGACCGCAATGTCCCTAAACTAAACAATAGAGTTCAAATGCTCTTTTGTCGGATCTAAATGATTCCGTTAAGTTGATCTTAGTCTAAAAATTAGACTAACGTGTTCTTAACAAACGTTGAGTCGATCTTAGTCTAAAATTAGACTAACGTATCCTCAACAAACGTTTAAGTTGATCTTAGTCTCAAATAAGTCTAACGTATCCTTAAACCAAACCAAAACCCAAAATCTAAGAAAATACGGATTTGGACTAATCCACGCCCTACGGGCGACAACATAAATTAGTCTCCGTATACAATCCACGGGCAACCACAAACAAAACAAACACCCACAACACGAAGTGACCATCTGGAGAAGGAGAAAGTTGTTACCGCGATGCGGTAGCGTAATTAACTGCAGGGGTTTGCGCCTGCAGGGAAGAGCGTCCCCACAATCAAAAACCCCTCAAACGAGGGGGAATCTGACGAAGTCTGCTACATCGGCCGCATCCGTTTAAACCTTCGATACACGGTGCCATAAATCAACTTGGCATCTTCGGAGAGGTGGACGGATAGCACCAATTAGCATCTGCCCGGAATCTCAGGCAAGACAGTCCGTCTTGCGCGTATTTCGGCGGGGAACAAAGGGTTCCCACTCTTAACCCCTACTGTCACGCCCCGCTTCCTAGAGTACGCAAAGATGGGCACGTGACATAGCCAACCATGCTACCTGTGGGTAGGAAGTATCCATCCACAGTCACATTACGGCTGTAGAGATATCAAGAACAAAATAAAACTATCTAAAACATGTCCATAATCCAAGATAACATGAGTCAATAATAATAAAAATGCGGAAGCAAAAGATCCAATACAAAAATATCTGGAATGTATGTCCCATAATGTGGGCTCACATCAGGAATAAAATGCAGGAAATAAAAGAATTAACTACTGCTAACACCTCACAGCTCAGCCTGCTGGCAGAAGTACTCCTGCTCGGACTGCAGCAGCGGTACGGAATCTGGGCCATGCAAAACCCAGACGTCAGCGCGTCATATCATCAAGTAATAAAATATAAACGGGGTAACGGGCAATGCAATATAAACATGAATGAAAAGCAGGTGTAACAGTAATGTAAGTCAGGGCAGTGTAGGGTAGTGTGCATTGAGTAAACTAAATTGTTCTATCAGGTTTTCTGTTCTAAAGACTTTGAAATCAAATTAATGAATCATCGATGTAACTCAATAGTATCCCGTGCGTACCCGGGACCACGGTCCAGATTCTCGGGCTGAAACCGAGACATGCCGCTAGGCACTAAAACAGGAATGTGTACAGATGAATGATGTCAGCATCATCATCCCAAGGCTGGCCTAGCCTCTAAACTGATCAGAAAAAGTAGCGAACTGTTGAGTTACAAGTCAGGTTTCACCTTTGATTTCCCCATACCCCCAAGTTATATGTGTATGTCAAGTCAGGTATTCAGTAATCAAGAACTAATGCCAACACAGGATCGGGTAAGCAGGTTTGTCTGGATAGACAACAGGAACGGTCCGTAAGGACTACATGTCAGGTTTGTTGGCATTAGACACAAGATCAGCTAACGGGTCAGGTCATGGTACATCAGGGCAAGTCAAGCAGTATACGGTACCATGTCGGGTCAATCAATAAGTATGTAGCAAGTCATGTCAAGATGTAAACGATATCATAGGTGTGCTCATAATCAGTTACATAATCAAGCATGGTTATCAACAACATGATCTAAGCAATGAATTAAGCAATAAGCAGATTCAATTAACTAGATGTACAGTTATCAGTGGTGTTTAACAGACAGTGTCAGCATTATGTGAATACAGTATGATAGATATGAATGCAGAAAAACATGTTAATAAATCTGGATGCGACGACATGTATAATCTGTTTAATGGATGCAGTTGTAATTAGACCGGTTTGAGTTGCACATGGATGTCTGATAGGCTGAACTGGATAAAGGGGATCATGGCAATAAACAATGTGATCTATCATGTACAGGTGATTGTTAGTTATAACTAATCAGGTGCAAGATTAAGCTTCAAGTCCGGAATTATAAAATGTGTAACGGCACTTTATACGGTTAATCTTGAAATCTACTTCTAGCAATTCTAATTAGGGATTTAACAGGAAATAATTAATTTAGCATATGAATAGTTTAAAATAGCATGTAGCAAGTTTCACTTGCCTCGACGGGTCGCGAATCGGGAAAACGGAACGTTACACGTCGGCGGGGAAATCTCGCGACGTGCGCACGGTTCACGAAATAAGTCCGAACGACAAACAGTGGAACCACACCGGTCAGAATACCTCGCTGGATCGTCGGGACACGTCGCCGGCACGGCCGGATTCCGGTGAACCCAAAAATAGTGAATCTACAATATTCAAGAATGCATGCAACGATAAAAGAAGAATCAAGAAGAAAGAAGGGAAGGAGGATGGAGAAGAGGGTGCTCACGATGATCTGTGGAGAGGTTGTGATCGTCGACCATGTCGACGGAGCTCCGGCGGGCAGCCTACAATGACAACGACACGTCCACAGATCACAAAAATAAGAACAGAGAAGAAGGAAGGAAAGAAGAAGAAAGGAGAAGAGTAGAGGGATGCTATGCTCACCGAGGAGGGTGCTCACGACGCCAGGGAATGGATGAAGATCGCCGGCGGCGATCCCACGACGTGCTGCGGCGTGCAGGGAGTGCGCGGTGCTCGTGTAGGGTACTCGGGGAGAGGAGGAAGAAGGAAGGAGAGGTGGTGGAAATGCCGAGGGCGAGGAGGCGACGAGGCCGGCGATGATGGCGTCGGCGTTGGGGCAAAGGCGAGAGAGGACGAGGCGGCTAGGGTTCTGCGAAGGTGGGTTCTGTGAAAAAGAAATCGAGGAAGGAGAAAATATATATATAGGGGAGAGAGAGAGAGAGACGGGGAGAGAGAGAGAGAGAGAGAGAGAAAGATTGCGAGAGGAGAGAGATGGAGAGGAAGTGAGAGATCGGGAGGAGAGAGAAACGGGGAGAGAGAGAGAGAAAGATTGCGAGAGGAGAGAGATAGAGAGGAAGTGAGAGATCGAGAGGAGAGAGAAACGGGGAGGAGAAAGAATTTCGTCGTGATGTGAGGAGAGAGGAAGAGAGAAGAGAGAGAAAGAGAAGGAGAAAGGGAGAGAGAGAGAGCGCGATTGGTTGGGGGGAATTCGTGTGGGGCCCAGGGGAGAAAATAGAGGGTTTTGATTGGCTCGTGTTTTAAAAAATGGCAAGGGAAAAAGATTTCCCAGTTCATTAGCTGGAACAGTTAGGGGAAAAATTTTAAAAGATTTTTAGGGAAATTGGAAAAATATATTCTGGGTTTACTTTTATTCGTTGGTTAAAGAATAATATTAAAAAATAGGATTTGGCGCAAATACGAAATATTTCCAAATTGCGTCCGGGTCGGGTCCAAAAATTTGAAATTGAAATAAGAAAATTATAGACGGGTTCTAAAAATTAAAATGAAGGATTTTATAATTAAAACACATACCCCAAGAGCTGATGCACGTACGTGCTCGTTGCCGTCCAAACACGTCCGTTTCACTGAACGGGACGAGAACACTATGCAAGGACGCTACCACAGGGTTGGGGTGTCGAGCGGGCCAATTCGATTATTTTTAATTTAATTTTAGATGACTTAAATTGTAATATGCAGAATATGGCATGATGGTGCAAACTATAACTGGTAACAGCCAAAGCAGTATAAATGAAATAAATACCACACACTACACATACGGTAACTGAATTTGGTATAACTGGACTCGGTTGTTACACTTACCTTGACATGGATCTCCGTTCATGTCTAGCCTTTACCAAAACAATCGTTAATCTAATATTTAATCATGGTCGTGGCTCCCAATGAATTGGTAGCACACCCGATTAGGATGTTAATGATTCTTTTGGTAAAGTTTATAAACTTTATAGGACGTAAAAAGAGTTTAAAGATCTTTATCATCCATTAATCTACCCTAATCCTATGAACCCTAACAAGCGGAGAATTACTCATGCATGTTGGGAAAAGAAAAGATAGAAATCATGAAGAAAATAAAATGCAATAGAATAAAACTACCTTTATTAATCAACAAGATCAAGTACACTTTGTTCCTTTAGAAAATGATTACAAAACCCTAGTTTGCTTCTCGATCTCTTCTTAAGGAGGTAGATAAACCGTCGATGATCAACCAGGATTCTTGAGCCATCGTGGACTTCGTGATCGTGTCGGTTTGATGATTTTTCCAAGAGGCTCTCGATCCTTATTTATAGTCACAGAGCCAGAACCCTAGTTTCCTAATATGGTAACTAGTTGTTAGGATCCCAACCTGAAAATCCAGAGCCCTAACTTCTCAATATTGCGACGGAACCATGGCCATTGGGTGGATTTGGCTGCGGATCCGCGGTGGGTTGGAGGAGTCTTCGCTTCAAAAATCTTGTGGCCTCTTCTGGTGACATATGTAGACTATTTTGATATGTGGAATCTGAAAATCTTCTCTAAGTCTCTTCCAGAGTTGATTTCTTCGATTTACTTTAAGATTTTGGCAGATTTGATCTCGCCAACTCGGATTTCCTTGATTTCTGATATAATTTCTGCACAATAACTCAATAAATAATATTAGTAGAATTTTGTTTTTATTGAGATATTATCTTAACCATTTGGCATGATATTATAGTTTTAGAAGAATTGGTCAAAGATATTTGATAAGGTAAGTATATTTAAATGGACTAAATATTATATAGATATTATATGCTTACATTTTCCTTCATAATGTTAATTATAATATATAAATATATGAAAATAGTATTTTTACAGATAAACCCTCATATGTGTCATATTTATAATAAACCCCTTTTATTATATAAAAATAATAAGGAAAATGTCATATTAAATACACAATATTTTCGACTGAACAACACTCAGCTTTGGCTTCTTTTAAGCGCTCACGTGTGTTTCATGTGAGGCACTAAGTTTTGGGCGCTCACGTGTGTTTCGCGTGAGGCGTTAAGTTCTTTAGAGATTTAATCTCTGTTGATATTTTTAGAGAACTTAAATCTCCGTTAATGGTATTTTGACCATTAATGATCACCAAGATCATTATTTTGAGGATTTGGGATCAGGTTCTTTAAGAACTAAGTTTTTGATTTAAAGGAATTAAGTTTCTGGAGTATTATGGACTCCATCTTCTCCATGTTCTTTTATCCATGTTCTCTTGTTCATATTTTCAGAGAGGTTAAATCTCTGTTGATGGTATTTTGACCATTAACGATCACCAAGATCATTATTTTAAGGATCTGGGATCAAGTTCTTAATTTGAAGGAACTAAGTTCCTGAAGTATTATGGACTCCATCTTCTTCATATTCTTGTATTCATGTTCTTCACTGAATCTTTGATTCTCAAGAACAAGATCTTCCCGATGAGAATTAAATTCTTAACTTATGGGAGACTTGTCTTGGGGATCTCAGATTCCGAGAAAGAACTAAGTTCTTTGAGAAAAGTTAAACCCTTATATATGCAAAGGAGATATTTTTATCTCTGTGTTTTCTTTTACCTAGGGTTTTGAGGAGGGCGGCGATCTTCTTTATTGAGAATTAAATTCTTTATTCTTTTTTGTGGAAGTTTTTGGAAAGCCTTCTGTATTTTTACAGAAGCTTATGGGGGGTTTCCTCCTTCTTAGATTTAATCACCTTGCTCCAACTTATAGGAGAAGAGAAAAATCAATTTGTTGGAGAAAATCTCACTGAGAAATCATGATTGATTTCATAATTAATCGAAATGATCTTAAAGATCAATCGGTGAATTTTGTTCACCATTGGATTTTAATCTAAGAGCTCTCTATTTTACAGAGAAGATCATTCTTGTTTATTTAACAAGATTAGGAAAATATTTTCCTGAGATAGAATTTTATTCTATCTTATGAATATCTTGTTTGTTTAACAATATTAGGAAAATATTTTCCTAACATAGAATTTTATTCTATTATATGGTTTAATTGGTGATATTTTATCACCATTGGATTTTAAATCCAAAAATTCTCTGGTTAGAGAAAGATTTATCCATAATAAAAAGATCAGGGAAAATATTTTTCAAATAAAATTTAATTCTATAGCATAGAATTTAATTCTATCAGATGAGAGTATTTTAAATTGGGGCGCTCACGTGTTTTGCACGTGAGCGTTGCCATATACATATATGGTAATGGCGCTCATGTGCTTTGCATGTGAGCACCGCCAAAGAATGCGGTAAGGGAACTCACGTGTTTAGGGGCTATCATATGATTTAATCCTATCTGAAGCCGGTACTCACATGCTTTGCATGTGAGTACTCACGTAGGCGTTGCAATAGGATTTAATCCTAACTGCAGCAGGTACTCGCATGCTTTACATGTGAGTGCTCATGTGCTTTACACGTGGGGGCTGTCCTCCATTTTTATAAAAAGAACAACAAGTTTTGGCTAAAAAAATTTGGTGGGAACAAATGCCCCCCACTACTTTACCCACGTAGGTATGTACATGGGTTAAGTAGTGCAGAATTATACATCTTCATAGAATTGAATGCATAGGAGACAGGTTTAGGATCCCTGTCGCCTAAAACTTTTTCATCTTCATAAGCCGTAAGGGTCTCGAGAAGGTTTTATCTGCATGTGAGTCGAGAGGATCTTACAGGTGCATATTCTTCTTAGGAATCATAGGGATTCTTAAGTGTCTTTCACTTTCGTGAGTCGTAAGGATCTCACGCAGGTTTTTTCTCATTTCTAGTCGAGAAGACCTGTAAGTGGCTTCTTCACTTCATCGATATGCAACTTTTGGCGAATGTGGCCCGTGGATAGTATACAAGAGTTGGTCTTGACCTCCTTGTAGGACAGCGCTGGCTTAGGAACCATATTTAGATCCGTCGCGTAAGGCCTTTCAACTTTATGAGCCATGAGGGTCTCACAAAATGTTTCTCCCTATGAGTCGAGAGGATCTCATAGGTGTATTTTCTTCTTAGAAGTCGTGAGGACTCCTAAGTGTATTTTCTCTTGAGAGTCGTAAGGTGTAACAACTCCAAGTTTAGTGTACAAAAAATTGTTTAAAACTTAATGTATACTTGGGGTATTTGCATTTATTGTGAGTACTATAAATAATTGTTTTGCTTTTTAATAGCAAGAAGGAGCTTGTATCTCATTGGTAAGCCCTTGCACTGCTGAACCAAAGCACCAGAGTTCAAATCCCATACATTATTTTTTAATATTGTTTTCTTTTAAATTTTTATAAGCCCAAGAGCATACACGTGCATAACTTGTAAAAACCAAAAGTCACACTAAAAACAAATTGACCCAGGTGAAAGACCAAACGACGACAGACCCCTGGCAGCGAACCCCGGCCCGACTCGCCGTGACTCGGCCGGCGGCGCGGTTGGATCGGCCGGCTAGGCCGGTTTGACTCGGTTAAATCCGAGTTGACCCTTCTGTGGAGTTGTGTCTTTTGATCTTATGGTAACCCCTGCACACTTTAAATCACCTACAATTTAACAGAGACAATTAAAATTCAATTAAAACTTTTTAATGCAATTTATTTTAATAAATTTTCCTATCAAATCCTAACCCTAGACTACCCTATTTGATAATCAGGGTTAGTGCGAAAAAGCAGCCAGCAAGAAGTGTATTCTTACTCTCCTGTCTCAGAAGTTTCTTACCACCCCTAAACACACCTTCTTCACTTCTAAATTCTGTCCAAAACTCTCAAGAAAACTCTCTAGAATTTTGTGTACAAGTGAAATTAGCGAAGGGCGAAGCCCCGACAATTTTCCGACGACGACTCTAGGAGCTTCCGGCGACGAAACGACGCACCGGCAAATCCTACTTCCTCCTCTCCCTCTTCTCTAATCTAACAACAAGTAAGTCCTCCTCCCCCTTCTCTATTCCATTCTAAAAATTTGTAAAACTAAAACCCGACGGAAGCGGAGTTAATCCAACTTCCGATTCGGTTTTCTTTAAAAAGATCAACTTTCCTCAAATACAACCATACTAAACTCTTACATCTTGACTATTAATCATTAACAAAACATGTTAAACAAGTTTCATAGCAAAATATTTCTTGCAATTTTTATCGTACTTTTTGAGTAAAATACCATGTAGTTTAGTTTCGACTTTAAAACATCATTAATCTTGCTATACCCTTAGATAGATCACGAGGTAATGACCTACCTCCTCACCACACTCATATGCAACATAACACGATATCTTTTGGGAAATATAGATTCGGGAAATACCGTTTTACACAAAACTACCTCTAACTTATAAAATGCATTTTCACAAGATTATGTATTTTAAACAAATCTTTGCAAAGCGCCGCTACAACCAATTTTGGGGAACCCGTCTGGGATGGTGCGGATTATCGCACATCCCTGGGCTTAGTAGTGCGAGATTCAGACCTCCACAAGGAGTATTCGGTCTCGAAAGATTTAAAAATACAAATATCTTAAGGAAATGAGATTTCTAGAAAAATAATAAATTAAAATTTATTTTATATAAACATATATATATATATATATTATCAAAATATCTATTTTTGATATAATATAAATATTCCAACTTTTCCAAATCAAAAGAATCACTTTACATGAAAATACCATGAAATTCCATACAAGTTCAATACTTTACAACTAAATACCATGTATTATGAAAAATAGGTTTATTCACTAGAAATATCATATATATAAAATCTACATCTATGAAAACTCTAAAGACGATAATTAAATACTTGAGGTATATTTTGTAAATTATACAAAATTATTTTTACATAAAAACCCCTCAAGTTTTATAAATTACAATAAGAACCCTAGTAAATATAGGTTTAAGCAGGTCCAGTCTCTTGAGCCTCAGGGAGCTGAAGATATGGGTGTTTGCCTATTTAAGGTAGACAACTTAACAAACGGTGTTATCAACACGGTAATCGTCTTTGAAAAAGACACAAATCCTGCCGTCCATGTGCAGTGGTTACCGATAACACCAAAACCTAATTCAGGACTTTAATTTCTAATTGTTCTGACTCAGACTGAGTCTCATTATAAATAATCTGACTTGAATATGATTCAAGCACAAACTACAATGCAATATGAATCCATGAATACATATATTCAATCTATTCAATCTGTATTGACCGAACCGAACTATGGATATACTTCCATTTACACGATTCTCCAGTGACATCCATGATTCTCCAGTGACATCCATTTACTGATATCATGGTTTCGGCAAGTCATCCCATTAAACAATCTATATTATAAGACAATACAAGTTGCAATACAATACTAACAAGACATCGCGGGGTTTAAGGGGTAGATTGGTATGGAAGGTGTTAGAAGTGGCACGAGACTGCAAGATTTAAGACACCTAACCTGTATTCCGCTGCTGTTGTACCGTGGCATAACGGTTCCTTGTATATTCCGTTCACCTTAGTCTCTGGTCTACTGAGACTCCTCTCGTATACACTGGCATCCTTCTATACCAAGTTACAAACAACAACGTTAACACTAAATACAACTTTAAAAGTTACACTCTCTCTCTGCCTATTCTACTTCTCCTTTATCTTTGGGACTTACCGAGCGATTTGTTCGCTGACGACATTCTCTTTCTTCTTCTTTGAATGTCGTCAGGTGATTCGGACCTTCCAGAGATCGAGCCCAGCGCCGAAGACCTGGACCAGTTTACTGAAGATCCCGAGCTGTAGTTTCACTTGTACTTTTTCTTTTACATTATGTATTTTCCTTTTCTGTTATGCCACTGTTTAGGCATTGTTTTCATTCAAATGTATTTACTTTTCCATGCATTGTACAAAGAATGTTAATAAATAAAGTTGCTGTTCAGTTATACCTACTGTCTTTGTCTCTTATGCATTTCTATTTATATTGCTTAGATACGCTTAGTGTACTTACTTCAGAGTAAATACGTAGCGGCCTCATCGCGTCCTCTGTCCGTATACTGGGAAGCGGGGCGTGACAGGTTTTGTTGGTGGCTCATGCAGGTCAGAGCTGTATAGAACCCTACCATGCAGTTCTGTTCTGCATGAACAACCTAAGCAATATAACAAAAGAACCAGCAACTGAAACATTCTTTACAATTCATGTTCCTTGAATCTTATCATTTACTTTAAATCTGTCCTAACCCAAATTTTTCTTCAAGGTTATGGATTCCCCAAACAACACCAGCACCAAGGTCAACAACACACCTCCACCACTATCACTCACACCTGCCGTCCCTGCTCCGATCAACGAGCAGACGGTTCTGCTTGAGGCAATTCGCAGCCTCCTAGAAGGACAGCAGCAGCAGACTGCTCTTTTAATGAACCGTCCCGAGGCAGAAGCACCTGGGGTGAAGCAATTCAGGGCTTTGCACCCAAAACAATTCTCAAGAAAAGAGAGACCGCTGGAAGCTGAGGAATGGGCTCAGAGCATCGAAGATGATCTGGCAGCGGCCCAAGTGCCAGAAATAGCTTGGGTTCGTGTTGCAAAATTACAGCTCACGGACAATGCACGGGTTTGGTAGAAGGCGGAAGAAAACCGTCTTGAACAACCTATCGAATGGAAGACTTTTCGAGACATGTTCGACGCTAAGTACTTCCCTGAGACTGCTAGGTTCGACATGGAACAACAGTTCATCCATCTGCAACAAGGTTCAATATGGACCAAGTCAGTAGATGAATATGACGCTGAGTTCACCATGCACAGTCGGTAACATATGTCTCAATAGTTCAATTTTTTTCAATATATCACATATTACACAGCTAACATAATACTTTAACAGATTTGCGGCACACCTGATACCGACGGATGAGATCAGAGCCCGTCGATTTCAACAAGGTTTGGATTCGGAGATCCAGGCTGCACTAGCCACAGGAGATTTTCCGACTCATGAATCGGCTCTGAAAGCTGCCCGCCATTATGAGGCAGTGGTAAAGATGAGGGGCAGACCTCAATCTGCTGGAGTTAAGCGCCCTACCAACTAAATGGCAGGAGGAGCCTCATCAAGGCCACCTTTTGTGCCAAGGAGACCGGGAGTACCGAACAACAGGCCCAGCCCAGCCTTTTGTATCTACTACAAGTGAGTTGGACATATGATGAAAGATTGCCGGAGAGCCAACCGTCTTTACTTAGTCTGTGGCTCATCTACTCATGACATTGGGTCTTGTCCCCAAAGACAAAACCCAATTGCTGCACCCAGGCCAGCTATCAACTATCAGCAGCGACCAGCCCTTCAGGCACTTGCTTCAAGACTCACTCTCCCTGCTCCACCACTTAGAGGACCACCGACTGCACCTCCTCCTCGCCGGTTCCATTAAGCTCAACGGAACGTTCCGAGGAATGCTCCTCAGGCCAGGAGGAATGTACCATGGCGACAGGCTTTCACGATGACCGTGGAAGAAGCTGAGGCTACTGGACAAGTTATCACTGGTAACCCTTTCTTTTCAAGATTTCCTTTCAGTCTTAATATCTATCCACATATTTTTTCCTATACCTAAAACATATCTCACATACCTTAGGTACAATCTTAGTAGCCTCACTTCCTGCACTAGCACTCTTCGATATTGAAGCATCCCATTGCTTTATATCGCAACGATTCGTCCGAACTCATGCGATTCCAGTCACACCGCTTGTATCCAGCTGGAATGTCAGTTCAGAAAACGGCGTTCTAAAGGCAACAATGGGATACAGCTTGTGTCAGCAAAGAATTCTATACCGACTTCAAGGTGCTGGACATACCGAACTTCGATGTGGTTCTAGGTATGGATTGGCTCGGAACATTTTATGCTACCATCGACTGTCGTCAAATGAGGGTAGTATTCGAGATTCCAGACCATCCTGTCTTCTATTTCAAAAGTGGAGACCGTACCCTAGAGCCAAGTACTTACAAGGAGAAACCAAAGAAGGCAGTAATTGCAGCAACTCAAGCAGAGGAAGAATCAAAGCCAGATGTGGTTCGAGAGTTCGACGATGTATTTCCTGACGATATATCAGGTTTGCCTCCCAATCGAGCTCTTGAATTCAGCATTGATTTAGTACCAGGAGCACAACCGGTGATCAAAGCACCTTATCGATTAAGTCCGGAAGGTTTGAAGTAAGTCCAAACTCAGTTGGACGAATTATTGGCGAAAGGATGGATTTGTCCCAGCACTTCAAATTGGGGATCACCAGTATTACTTGTGAAGAAGAAGGAAGGTTCATACAGAATGTGCATCGATTATAGAGCTTTGAACGAAGTAACGATAAAGAACAAGTATCTGCTACCGCGTATCGACGATTTATTCGATCAGCTAAGTGGATCTTGCGTTTTCTCCAAGTTAGATCTTCGTTCAGGTTATCATCAGGTGAAGGTCAAGGAATCTGATATCCACAAAACGACTTTCAGAACTCGTTATGGACATTACGAATTTCTTGTGATGCCATTTGGAGTGACCAACGCACTAGCAATATTCATGAACCTGATGAATCAAGTTTTTCAGGAGTACTTAGATATGTTTGTTGTCATCTTTATCGACGACATTCTGGTGTATTCTAAGAGTCGGAAAGAACATGCCGAGCACCTACGAATTGTCCTGGAAACTCTACGACAACATCAATTATATGCCAAGCACAGCAAATGTGAGTTTTGGCTCGATCAAGTTTGTTTTCTTGGACATATTGTATCAGGCGAAGGAATCTCTGTGGATCCAGTGAAAGTTTCAGTAGTAAGCGAATGGCCGACACCAAAGTCAGTGAAGGACATTCGAAGTTTCTTGGGTTTAGCTGGATATTACCGAAGATTCAGTGAAGGCTTTTCAAAGATAGCAACACCCCTAACCAAGCTCACACGTAAAGATGAAGAATTTATGTGGTCAGAAGCATGCGAACAAGCTTTTGTAAAACTCAAGTTAAGGTTTACATCAGCGCCTATTCTTGTTATACCGAATCAATCTGGAGGTTTCGAAGTGCATTGTGATGCATCCGGTAGGGGATTAGGATGTGTTCTATATCAGCATGGTAAGGTTGTGGCTTATGCTTCAAGACAGCTAAAGATTCATGAGCGCAATTATCCGACGCATGATTTGGAATTGGCAACCGTTATCTTTGCTCTTAAGATTTGGCACCATTATCTTCTTGGTGAGCGAGTGAACATATACACAGATCACAAGAGTCTGAAATATGTGTTTACTCAGAAGGAACTTAATATGCGGCAGAGACGATGGTTAGAACTCATGGCGGACTTTGACATCAACCTGCAATATCACCCAGGAAAGGTGAATGTGGTACCTGATACCCTTAGTCGTCAACCATTAACAATGCATCTCACCGCTCAATGGAAGCTTCAACAAGACTTGCATCAGATGGAGATTGAAGTAGTCATGCCAGGTAACGCTTCAAGTTTGATGAATTTACAAGTTCAATCTACCATTGTCAATCAGATAAAAGTAGCTCCAATAAGTGATACCAAGTTGCAAAAGATCAGAGAACAAGTGAAGAATTGACTCTGAACAGACTTCATCATCCATAAAGACGGATCTTTGAGATACGACAGCAGATTGTGTGTACCAAAAGGTCCTGTTCGGGAAGAGTTAATGAAAGAAGCTCACAGCTCTCTCTACTCAGTACACCCTGAAGGTACAAAGATGCACAAAGATATACGTCAGAATTACTGGTGGCATGGAATGAAGCGTGAAGTAGCCAGAAGCGTCGCAAAATGCTTGGTGTGTCAGCAAGTAAAGGCTGAACATCACAGGATAGCTGGATTACTTCAACCGTTACCAATCCCAGAATGGAAGTGGCAACACATCACGATGGATTTTATGACTGCACTCCTTTGCAGCACAAAGGGTAATGATGAGGTATGGGTTATTGTGGATCGACTCACAAAGTCAGCTCATTTCATCCCATTTCGAGTTGGCCAATCAACTGAGACACTAGCAAAGAAGTACATAGAGATAGGAATCTACTTAAAATTTAAACTCTTCAAATATGTACTATCTCTGATACCCATGAACTCATACAGAAAATTGTGAGACTTCATGGAGTACCGGTCTGCATTGTCTCCGATCGTGACACCAGGTTCCGATCGCAATTTTGGTAGAGTCTGCAAGCAAGCTTGGGAACAAGTCTGAACTTCAGCATGGCTTATTATCCACAAACTGATGGTCAGTTTGAGCGAACTATTCAGATCTTGGAAGATATGCTCAGAGCATGTATGTTGGACTTCGGAGGATCATGGGAAGATTACCTACATCTTGTGGAGTTTTCATACAACAACAGCTACCAAGCAAACATAGGAATGACACCTTTTGCAGCGCTATATGGAAGGAAGTGTCGATCGCCATTAAGTTGGGACGACATCGGGGATAGAGAACTCCTTGGACCTGAGTTGATAGTAGCAACTGTTGATGTGGTTCGTACTATCAAAGAAAAGATGCGCATAGCCTAAGATCGACAGAAGCACTGGGCTGATGCAAAGCGACGTCACTTGGAGTTCCAGCCAGGAGATCACGTATTCTTAAAGATATCTCCAAACCGCGGAGTAATCCGATTTGGAAGACGGGGTAAGCTAAGTCCAAGATACATTGGACCATTCGACATACTCGAACAAGTCAATGAAATGGCATACCGCTTGGAACTTCCACCTTCATTGGAAGGAGTGCAGAACGTGTTCCACATATCCCAATTCAGAAGGTATGTGAGTGACCCCAGCCACATACTCGATCATTCCGAGCTCACTGTATAGCCTGACTTATCTTGTGAGCAACAACTTGTGGAGATCCTGGGCAGGAAAGTGAAGTCACTTCGGAACAAAGAAGTCAACTTGGTTCGAGTGATGTGAAGAAAAGTCACTCCAGGAGAATCGACATGGGAAAGGGATGATGCGATGCGTGGAAGATATCCTCACCTCTTTGTAAACTAGTTCTTAAAATAAAATTTGTAAATTTCGAGGACGAAATTTTTGTAAGGAGGGTAGACTGTAACAACTCTAAGTTTAGTGTACAAAAAATTGTTTAAAAGTTAATGTATACTTGGGGTATTTGTATTTACTGTGAGTACTATAAGTAATTATTTTGCTTTTTAATAGCAAGAAGGAGCTTGTAGCTCATTGGTAAGACCTTGCACTGCTGAACCAAAGCACCAGAATTCAAATCCCACCCCCACATTATTTTTTAATATTGTTTTCTTTTAAATTTTTAGAAGCCCAAGAGCCTACACGTGCATAACTCGTAAAAACCAAAAGTCACACTAAAAACAAACTGACCCAGGTGAAAGACCAAACGACGACGGACCCCTGGCAGCGAGCCCCGGCCTGACTCGCCGTGACTCGGCTGGCGGTGCGATTGGATTGGACGGCCAGGACGGTTTGACTCGGTTAAATCCGAGTTGACCTTTCTGTGGAGTTGTGTCTTTTGATCTTCTGGTAACCTCTGCATACTTTAAATCACCTGCAATTTAACAGAGACAATTAAAATTCAATTAAAACTTTTTAATGCAATTTATTTTAATAAATTTTCCTATCGAACCCTAACCCTAGACTACCCTATAAATACCACCCCTAAACACACCCTCCTCACTTCCAAATTCTGTCCAAAACTCTCAAGAAAACTCTCTAGAATTTTGTGTACAAGTGAAGTTAGCGAAGGACGAATCCCCGGCAATTTTCCGACGACGACTCTCGGAGCTTCCGATGACGAAACGACGCACCGGGAAATCCTATTTCCTCCTCTCCCTCTTCTCTAACCTAACAACAAGTAATTCCTCCCCCCCTCTCTATTTTATTCTAAAAATTTGTAAAACTAAAACCCGACGGAAGCGGAGTTAATCCGACTTTCGACTCGGTTTTCTTTAAAAATATCAACTTTTCTCAAATACAACCATACTAAACTCTTACATCTTGACAATTAATCATTAACAAAACATGTTGAACAAGTTTCATAGCAAAATATTTCTTATTGCAATTTTTATCGTACTTTTTAAGTAAAATACCATGTAGTTTAGTTTCGACTTTAAAACATCATTAATCTTGCTATACCTTTAGATAGATTATGAGGTAATGACCTACCTCCTCACCACACTCATATGCAACATAGCACGATATCTTTTGGGAAATATAGATTCGGGAAATACCGTTTTACACAAAACTACCTCTAACTTATAAAAACCATTTTCACAAGATTATGTATTTTAAACAAATCTTTGCAAAGCGCCGCTACAACCCATTTTGGGAAAACCTTCTGGGATGGTGTGGATTATCGCACATCCCTGGGCTTAGTAGTGCGAGATTCAGACCTCCGCAAGGAGCATTCGGTCTCGAAAGATTTAAAAATACAAATATCTTAAGGAAATGAGATTTCTAGAAAAATAATAAATTAAAATTTATTATATATATATATGTTTTATCAAAATATCTATTTTTGATATAATATAAATATTCCAACTTTTCCAAATCAAAAGAATCACTTTACATGAAAATACCATGAAATTTCATACAAGTTCAATACTTTACAACTAAATACCATGTATTATGAAAAATAGGTTTATTCACTAAAAATGTCACATATATAAAATCTACATCTATGAAAACTCTAAAGACGATAATTAAATACTTGAGGTGTATTTTGTAAATTATACAAAATTATTTTTACATAAAACTCCCTCAAGTTTTATAAATTACAATAAGGACCCTAGTAAATATAGGTTTAAGCAGGACCGGTCTCTTGAGCCTCAGGGAGCCGGAGATATGGGTGCTTGCCTATTTAAGATAGACAAATTAACAATCGGTGTTATCAACATGGTAATCGTCTTTAAAAAAGACACAAATCCTGCCGTCCATATGCAGCGGTTACCGATAACACCATAACCTAATTCAGGACTTCAATTTCTAATTGTTCTGACTCAGACCGAGTCTTATTATAAATAATCTGACTTGAATATGATTCAAGTACAAACTACAATGCAATATGAATCCATGAATACATACATTCAATCTATTCAATCTGTATTGACCGAACCGAACCATGGATATACTTCCATTTACATGATTCTCCAGTGACATCCATGATTCTCCAGTTACATCCATTTACTGATATCATGGTTTTGGCAAGTCATCCCATTATACAATCTATATTACAAGACAATACAAGTTGCAATAAAATATAAACAATACTAACAAGACATCACGGGGTTTAAGGGGTAGATTAGTACGGAAGGTGTTAGAAGTGGTACGAGACTGCAAGATTTAAGACACCTAACCTGTATTCCGTTGCTGTTGTACCGTGGCATAATGGTTCCTTGTACATTTCGTTCACCTTAGTCTCCAGTCTACTGAGACTCCTCTCGTATACACTGGCATCCTTCTGTACCAAGTTACAAACAACTGCGTTAACACTAAATACAACTTTAAAAGTTACACCCTCTCTCTGCCTATTCTACTTCTCCTTTATATTTGGGACTTACCGAGCGATTTGTTCGCTGACGACATTCTTTTTCTTCTTCTTTGAATGTCGTCAGGTGATTCGGACCTTCCAGTGATCAAGCCCAGCGTCGAAGACCTGGACCAGTTTACTGAAGATCCCGAGCTGTAGTTTCACTTGTACCTTTTCTTTTACATTATGTATTTTCCTTTTCTGTTATGCCACTATTTAGGCATTGCTTTCATTCAGATGTATTTTCTTTTCCATGCATTGTACAAAGAATGTTAATAAATATAGTTTCTGTTTAGTTATACCTACTATCTTTGTCTTTTGTGCATTTCTATTTATATTGCTTAGATACGCTTAGCGTACTTACTTCAGAGTAAATACGTAGCAGCCTCGTCATGTCCTCTGCCCGTATACTGGGAAGCGGGGCGTGACATAAGGATCTCACAAGAGTATTTTCCTTCTTACGAGTCGAAAGGACTCGTAAGTAGCTTCTTCTCCTCATCGGTATGCGACTTTGGAGAATGTGTCCCATGTATAGTATACAAGAGTTAGTTTGGACCTACTTGTAGGGCAGCGATGGTTTAGGAAATATGTTTAGATATGTCGTCTGAGGCTTTTCAATTTTATGAGCCGTGAAGGTCTCACAAAGATATTTCTCCCTATTTGTCGAGAGGATCTCATAGGTGTATTTTCTCTTTAGAAGTTATGAGGACTCCTAAGTGTGTTTTCTCTTGAGAGTCGTAAGGATCTCACAAGAGTATTTCCCTCCTCACAAGTCGAAAGGACTCATAAGTGGCTTCTCCTTCTTATCGGTATGCGACTTTGGAGAATGTGGCCCGTGGATAATATACAAGAGTTAGTTTGGACCTACTTGTAGGGCAGCGATGGCTTAGGAAACAGGTTTAGATCTGTTGCCTAAGGCTTTTCAACTTTATGAGCTGTGAGGGTCTCACAAAGATATTTCTCCCTATGAGTCGAGAGAATCTCTTAGGTGTATTTCTCCTTAGAAATCGTGAGGACTCCTAAGTGTGTTTTCTCTTAAGAGTCGTAAGGATCCCACAAGAGTATTTTCCCCCTTACGAGTCGAAAGAACTCGTGAGTGGTTTCTCCTTCTCATCGGTATGCGACTTTGGAGAATATAGCCCGTGGATAGTATACAAGAGTTGGTTTGGACCTACTTGTAGGGCAACAGTGCTTATGAAACTGGTTGATATCCCCGTCGCCTAAGGATTTTCACCTTTATAAGCTTCGAGGGTCTTATAAAGAGATTTCTTCCTATGAGTCGGACAAGTCGAGAGGATCTCGCAGGTGTATCCTAACGTAAAATGTAGATAATCCCCACTCTTTTATGATAGGGGTCCGTTAGGTTTGTGGTATTAGGTTAAGTCCATCGTACCGTCGCGTTGGTTGATGTATTCCTCGATATGAAGTCCCTTAGGTTGCTGCTCGAGTAGCCCCGCGACTGTTATGTCTTTGATCCCTTCTGAGATTGGACAAGACGTCTTCAAGCAATCTTCTTAGGTTGGAATATCCATATTACCGTCGGAAGAACAAGCGTTAGGTATTTGTCGTGGCGCTTTTTACTTAAGGTTAGACTTAATTTGAAGCCCCGATGAGTCATAACCGCACCCTTCTGGGGTGGGATGATCTCCAATGATCTTTAAGCTTGTATGTATTGCCGTCAAGACCTGAAACTAGGAACATGTCGTCACTTCATTTTTTTGTTTTGATGATGCCGCGCTGATTCTTCGCTGAAGTCAGGTAGGCATCCATATGACCTTTAGACCATATGTATCACCCTTGAGGTCTGGAGTTAGGAATATGCCATTGCTCCAATTTCATTTGATAGTTGTGTCCGCACCCTGCTGGAATGAGGAGGAACGTCGAGATGGTCTCTAGGCTGTAGATGTTGCCATCAAGATCTGAAGCTAGGATTTTGCCGTCACCTCATCTTTATTTGACCCTTGGGTCCTTATTGACGCCACGTTTGTACTTTGCTGGTGTAAGAAGGACGTCCAAATAGTCTCTAGGTTGTATATATGTCGTCAAGACTTGGAGCTAGGGTCTTGCTATTGCTCTACTTTTAATTGACCCTTGGGTCCTTATTGACGTCGCGTATGCACTGAGAAGGAACGTCGAGCTGGAGCTAGGATTTTTCCATTGCTCCATTTTAATTTGGCTCCTTGGAGCTTTGTCGACACCACGTCTGTACTCCGCTGGGGTAAGAGAGATGTCGAATTAGTCTTTAGGCTGTAGACGTGATATCAAGACTCGGTTCTTCTTTTGATGAAGTATGGTGGGAAAATATAGGTCCCCTTTCTTTCATTTGTACTCATGGATTGTATACAAGAGTCGGTATAAACTTATTTGCAGGGCAGAAAAAGTTTCATTTTAATTTTTTAATTTATTTTCGTGATGCTCTATCTTTTCAGTTTTTCATATCGCGAAAGTTGCGACTGCCTAATCATTTCGGCTATATTTTTTGCGGTGCCCAATCATTTCGGCTATGCCATTTTTTTTATTTTTACTCGTTATTTTTTATTGTGAGTCGCCCAAACATTTCGGCTGTTTCATATGCATATATTTTTTTGCTCGCCTATTTTTATTGCGAGTTGCTCCATCATTTCGGGTTTTTTTTAATTTGTTACTCGCTGCTTTTTTATTGTGAGTTGAGAATTTGGAATCTTATACCAATCTTAGCATCGGTATCGCTACAATTGGAATATTGTCAGGAGCAAATCACCATTTACCTTTATCGATTTGGACAAAAGTGGCTTAGCAAACTGGGTTAGGATCCTGTTGACTAAGGCGTTTTGATTTTATGAGCCGTAAGGGTCTCATAAAGGTATTTCTTCCTATGAGTCGTGGGGATCTCATAGATGTGTTTTCTCCATAGAAGTCATGGGGATTCCTAAGTGTGTTTTCTCCATAGGAGTCGTGGGGATTCCTAAGTGTGTTTTCTCTTATAAGTCGAAAGGATCTTACAAGAGTACTTTCTCCTTATAAGTCGAGAGGACTTACAAGTGTTGTTCATCATATGGGGATATTTCTCGCCATTGGAGGAACTTGGTGGGAAATATGTTTATATATGCCCGTGGATTGTATACAAGATTCGATATTGGACCACTTGTAGGGCAGTGTCACGACCAAAAGTACGGAACGTGACTGGCACTTAAATTACGCAACGTCTAGAGGCGTGACGTAATCTAAGTAAGCCAAAGCCCAGAAATCTAAACCAAATAATGAAATAGAGTGAAAGAAAACTTATTTAAAGAAAGCGATTTAAACCAAATAAGTCGCATTAAACATTTTAAAAGCATCAAAATTTCCCGAAAATTTCGGCAGAGTCTCCTTTGTAAATACTGGCCCCGAAACGGGTACAAAGCAAGAAAATACAAAAAAAAAAGAATAAAGGCATCCCCAAACGGAAGCTAGCTCTTCGCCAAATGGCGGAAACAACCATACAAGCAATATAAAACACAACGCCAAAGGGCGAGGATCAAAACTCAGAAAGGAAACTAACATCATCAAGAAAACCAGAAAACCATAACAATAAAACAGCGCGACTCTAAGGTCGAAAGAATATACAACCGGTTTCCAAATCTGGAAAATATACAATGTCTGGTTGATGGAGCTTACTAGATACAATCGAAATAATGAAAATACAATAGTGGTCACGATGCAAGTGAACCCACCTACCTAGCGATCGCCCTGAATGAAGTGGTGTGCCAGCAAGCTGCCAAGGAAACCTGTACACCTGAACCTGTAAGAAAATTTGGCATAACGGGGGTGAGTTGCCAACTTATGAGTAGAAGACATTTGCGAGTAGAAATCGCATGCATGACGCTCTCCTAGGTCATATAATATACTCAACATAACACTAGAAATCTAGTAGTGATAAGGTAATAAACTATACACAAGTGTAGTACTCGGTGCTCGTGTTAGTGTCACTAAGTAGTATCATGTCATGTATGTATATGCATGCATCATGAATGAAAAACAATCAACCACGAAATCTGGATATATCTGTAGAAGAAAATCTTTACTTTTATCATAGAAAAGATTCTTCTGAAATTACTGAAGTATCATCAATAAAATCCATGGAAATCCGTGTCAAGCATCGACACAAACCATATATATCTCAATGTCTCAATATCTCAAAGTCTCAATATCTTGGGCTTCGTCAGTCCGGATCGACCCATATCATCAAATCTCACGACAACGGTCGGTATCCTCTGGATATCCGCCACGCCAGACATCACCGGTAGGTAGTCTTCCCCTGCCAGGCTCATCGTCTACAACTCAAGCTTCTTGCCCCGGGGTACCTTACCGGGCCCACCATGTACCCGAGACGGTCCATCCACTCCTCGAATCGGGTCTCGAAATCCAACAGAAAACATGAAATCTCATGGTGGACGACATATACATCACGAGAAAACCGCAACTTGCATTTTAAAAATGATGATACTAAGATTTTATTAAATTTTTGCGGTTTTCCCCCAAAATCCAGAAATCTCAGAGAAATCCAAAATCCCAAAATCATAAGTAAGTAAATAGTGAGTATCGGCATAAGCCCCACGATACTGCATGATAATAGGAATATGTGAATGCATGAAGTGTGTAAGTAAGAAATGCAATGTCTAACTAGAATATGAGAGCAAGAAAGCTAAAATATATTTAAACTACTAATTTGCAGCTATACGAAATGAATTAGCTTTTCTAAAGTGTGTGTGACATGGAAATTACCGATGATGATGTGTGTGAGCCGGCAAATAAGTATACGTGGAACATGCGCATCATCGGTAATGGTGCTGGTGTCCTAATAGGCAGGGTTCATAATCACTAAAGAAGCACAAGTATAAACATGCAATGCGATGAGAACAACATGAATACAACGGTGAATGCGTAGTAAATGCACATTTAGAATATATATAATAATTACGAGTCATACAGTTTGTTGTTTGAAATAGCACGAATCGGGGTTTTTAGAATAGGTATGACTCGAACCTAATCTAGCATCTACCTAAACACTGAGAGGCTAACTAAGAACTGGTCGGAAGGACAAGAAAATATAACCATGTAAACCGAGTCGATATACCTAGTAGTCGATGATCCAGCCCCATAGCGTCACGTACCGTGTAATATATAGTACGGTATCCTCAAGTCCAGAGCGGATCAATCATCAGATATATACCTCGTATGGTGAAATACAGCGTACGGCATCCCCAAAATCGAGGGTACGGGTCAACCATCATGAATGCGTCATCATTCTTATGGTATCATCACCGAACAATATCATAATCAAGGTATTGTTCTAAAATCTAATACATTCCACTATCATCAAACATATATCATCGTATGAATGAGTACACATCGCCCCGAGATCCATTATAATATCCCATCATATATCATATCATGCCTAAATCGCATATCAAAGCTCACGGCATCATGCCCGATCATATCGACCCATCTCCAAGTATCATACACCATCCTCGTCTCACGGGTATGTGTGTGTGTTTTTATATATATATATATGTATGTATGTATGTATACCTACACACACACACACACACACATACCCATATACAAAAGAAATCAAGTGTGCGTGTGTGCGTGTGGGTGTGACCACACGTATTCTATGACTCATCACCAAGATACATCATCCTCCGGGTAGTTTTCCTAGATCAACCTAATCTAATCTAAGATCTGCTAAAATACTCTACTCGCTAAGTATCCAATAACACCTCCAAGCTCATAATTAACATGGTAAGAACACTATTCTATATGTTCGGGGGTGCTATACGCCATCCACCCGATTTCCCCCCGTAGATATACATCTACTCACCTGTCGACGATACAAGTCACGTCCACGAATGTCCTGCCTTTCCTTGCCACCTCGGGATCACCCGCACTCGATCCAAGTGAAACAGCCTCCATTCCAGCTCAAGTTCTCAATCTTCAAAATAGCTCATTCACATTGGCAGAAGGACTTCGCTGAGACCTCACAAGCTTCAAAACTCTTCCAGCAACACCGTCTCTAATCTTTTCCATCAACAAAACTTACACAATATGAACTTTTCCAGTGCCTGAGATAGTTGGGAATATCCAAGCTCAAGGATTTGGCTAAACCAGTTTCTGAGTGTCAAAGAATGAATTCTTTCCCTTTGCCTCACCACTAGGTACTAATCTATAGCATTCTCCACCTTAGAACCCTTGAAATTAGTAACAGTTTCCTTTGTAACAGAAAATGGTGGCCAGACTAAAATCGATTGGAGTTCATAGATTTAGAATTAGGGTTCTATAAACCTCGAATCTCTGCTAACAACATTCCCACAAAATTTCAAAATCCATCGATTTTACCTTACAACAAGGAATTGATCATTTCTTGCTTCGCCATACGATCATCAATCTGTTGCCGTCGCAGTACGGGTCACCATCGCCGACGAAACAAGACACTACAAAAAAAAATTGAGCTGCAATCGAATTAATCAAAGATGATCACAGCCATACAAGGGACCCAATGCCAATAACACAATAAATCATCACAGAACTCAAGCAAACAAGGCAATAACCGCTACCCTTGTGAAGTATACCTGCGGGAATACGTCATCGCCGGCAGCAGCTGAGACGCTAGCCCCGCGTCGTTCGACTCGAGCACCTTGTTCCCGATGGCGATGACCGAGATCCTTGACGCGGGGTTGAAGGGCGCGATGTTGGCGGCGACCCACTGGAACACGGCCGTGGGGGACGCTGCGAGGTTCGGGATGTCGCCGTTGGCGGCGCCGATGAAGGCGACGAGGCCAGAGAGGGGAAATCGCACCAGGGATGGAGGGCCGCCAGGTGGTAGTCGGAGAGAGCAGCGAAGGCGTCGGGGAGCACGTGGACGAGGGAGGTGGAGAGGATCACAGGCGACGAGATGCCGACGGCGCAGATGGCGAGGATGAGGGCAAGGGAAAGGAACTTCAGGTAGGTTGCGGAGGTGGAGTCGTGGCGGGAAGCGGAGCGGGTCGGGTTGGTGATGATGGGGGCACCCGATCGCAGCAGCGGCCAAAGTGGGGATTTTTTTTGTTGTTGTTTAGTTGTAGGGGTGTTTTGGGGGTGGATAAGGAAAGGAGGAGAAGAAGGGAAAATAATTAAAGAGGAGAAATATCACCCTCTCACAAAAAATATCTTCTCCATTTTTCTTTTATTTTTCTATAACTCTTTTAAAAACAAAAACAATTGAGATAATCAAATAAAGCCATGGTTTTTAATCAAAAATGAAACAAATTTTGTTGCATGTCATGACGCATTTATGAGATAAATGCCTAATTAGATAAGTATTGATCAATTTTAGCATTAAACTCGTATCTAAATAATTGTATACTGATTTATAAAATACCCAAATCACATCATTTCTTCCAGAATCAATAATTCAAATAATTTTGTAAAATACAAGTATATAATCATACTCCTTCATTAAACCAATCTCCATCCTTTAAAATATTCATAATATTAATTAATTTACTTATTTAAATTCCGAAAAATAATATTTTATTTTTTTGAAATGTTACAGGCAGAAATTTTTTGTGGGGTTTTGTTAGTTTAAGAACAGATTCAGATCTTTATAACTTAAGGCTTTTGAATTCTATAAGCCATGAGGGTCTTATAGAGGGTATATTCTTCTTACGAGTCATGAGGATCTCGTAAGTGTATTTTTTTCTTAGGAATCGTATGGATTCCTAAGTGAGTTGCTCCTTTGTGAGTCGTAAGGATCTCACGCGGGTGTTTTCTCCTTACAAAGTCGTGAGGACTTTGCAAGTGCTTTTTTTAACGAGTTCGCATCCTTTCGGATTTTCACGAGCTCGCCGGCAGCTCTGCTATTTTTACTCACGGCGCCCTTTCGGGTTTTCATTCGTGCCCATTTCGTTTGTGGACATATCTTTTTTTAACAAGTTCGCATCCTTTCGAGTTTTCACGAGTTCGCCGGTAGCCCTACTGTTTTTACTCATGGCGTCCTTTCGGGTTTTCATCCGTGCCCATTTCGCTTGTAGAAATACCATTTTTTTAGGCGGCCCGTAAGGTAACACACCGTTAGTTGTAGGCCACGATCTTTTCTGAAGGACCACGTCATGTAGGACGCGGGGGAGTTATGAATTTTTTATGCCCATGGTTTGTATACAGTGATCAATATAGGGATCTACCGTAGAGCTAAACGTGTTAGTTTAAGGACATGACGGTCCATTATTACCGAATTTAATTTAAGGATTTTTTGGTCCAATATTCCCATTTTGGGGACGAATGTCAGTTTAAGGACATTTCGGTCCATTATTAGTTTAGGGACATTTCGGTCTAATATCGCCGTGTTTGGGGCGACATATTAGTTTAAGGACGTTTCGGTCCAACATCGCCGTGTTTGGGGAGAATATTATTTTAAGGACATTTTGATCAATGTCGCTTTCTGACGCTGATGGAGTATCTTCTTCATATAAGAAAGAATGAGATATCACGTCACTCCTTCTGCCGAGTCTTCTTCTTCCTTAGAAGAATGAATTTGACTTGGGGGTTTATCCCCTCATTGTTTGATTCGGAGTAGGATATGGATTTCACATCCCTTCCATGGTTTTTTGGTTCAAGCGGGATATTCCACTTGATTGCAGGACCCGCTTGTAGACCCCCTCCTTTCTGTTATTTGAAGAGAAGACCATCTCATGTAGAGATTCCTCCGCCAATGAGCAATATGCCCCCTGCATATATCTCGGGGGAGTGAATATTTGCGTCCTAATCCTTTCCCAAGGACGGGACCCATGCTATCGCTATTTTGGCGACAGGTTGCTTCAAAACCGCTCATTTTTTGTTGAGCGTTAGCGACAAACGCCGCCTTGCCTCCGCTTTTCATATATCTTCATTGAAAAAGGATGCGTCTTGACCCATCTGATCCAACCGAGCCATTTTATCTATGAGCTCTTGGAACGTCGTCGGCTTGAATAGGGCCATGTATGGGAACATCTTTGAATTTAGGTCAAGGGTGGCTATGAACATTCCCACGGCTGCAGCTTCGTTGATGCGCTTATCACATTTTGATCAGAGATTTCGCCATCGGGTAATATATTGAACCCATGTCTCATTCGGTCGAACCCTTTCGTTGACCAACGTCGTCAGGATAGTGCGTGTATTTACACTAGCGAATCTCTGACAGAAGAGCATCTCCATTTGTTCGAAGATGTTCATGGAGTTATTTGGGAGTTCCGCAAACCATTCTAAGGCACTGCCCGCCAGATTGCCGACGATCTGTCGGAGGAGCAGTATATCATTTTCTCCATTGTTTCCACACATGGACTTATACCGCGCGATGTGCTGGTGAGAATTCCTGGTTCCTTTGTATATGTAGAACGACGAAAGTATATATTTTAGCGGGTACTGTATTTGATCATAGCACGCCGAATACGGTCGACCAGGCTTGATTGACCTCTTTGCGGCTTCACTGGCATAATGAGCTTTGATTTGCTGAGCGATATATGCGTCCAGCTTTGCTTTTGGGATCATTTCCTCCTCAGCAGTTGATGAGGTTCACAGAGGATTTGAAGTGTCATCTTTGTCTTTAAGAGTGACGACCGGCGGTTCATCTGCCAGTGGTTCTGAATGAACTATCATTCCAGCTATATTCTGGATCAGAAGGGCCATCTGGTTCATTTTAACGGATATGTTTGTCGCTTCTTTATCTCTTTTTTCGAGAGCGCACTTTAGGAAATCAATATCCGACTCTTGCCCTGTCTTTTATTCAGGTGCGTCTTCGGGATTTGCCTTAGGCGGTGGACTAGTAAGTGCTGCCGCCTGAGCAAGCATCTCCTGCAGCTTTTCATGTTGTCGCCGAAGTTTTGTCAGGGACCGAGTATGCGGTCGGGTGTGTGAACTACCATGCCCCCAGGCCGGGGGAATTTGGAATCTCGACCCTGAGAGTTTGCCTTGGACGCTTGAGCTTTATCTGGTCTCTCTTTTTTGTGAGAAGCTGCTTTAGGAGGAACCGGCAGAATAGGAACCGCCTTGGGATAAATCCTCTTATATTTGAAAAGGAATTTGTTAGAATTTGGATGACGTTTAGGTGAAGAGCCGCAGACGATAAATGAGTTCCTTACCTGCTTCCACACCTTATATATGGATGAGGAATGTTCTTTTGGGGAGCGAATTATCTTCTGCTCTTGTAGGATCCCCACGGGCTGCGGATATTTCTTCAGTACCGCAGTGGGGGAATTTTGTCTAGCCCTTCGCAACAGTACGAAACTATTTCCAATTAGAACAACGACATTCATCGTCAGAGTTGAAGCAGGTGGAGTCAACGCTGACGGAGAACTGCACCTAGCTCATTTTATTTGACGCCGATATTGACGTCGATGGTGTCTCCCGACCGGAGCTTCATCGGTCTCAGGAATTTGCTGAGCTTGCTCCCTGTTTTCTTTGAGAGCATGAATATTATACTCCCTGTGTTGACCTTGGTCCTTAGCAAGTGCCAGTTGTTTAGGGACTGATTCCGTCGGCAAAGTTGCAGCTTGGGGAGCTAGCCTGTGGAAGATAAACTTCTTCTGGGCCTCCTGCTTCGGCGTTGAGGCACTGAGGATAGGAGGTGGGAGCATAAACCAAAAGAGAAGCCCTTTCATTTCTTGAAGAGCCGAATTGCAGAGATCTAAGAATGCAAGTGGCCCATACTTGACTCCAGAATCTATTTACCGCCGAAAACATAGCCAAAATGATTGAGCAATCACGACTTTTGCGATATAAAAGCTGAAAAGATAGAGCATCGCGGAAATAATAAAATATATAAATAATAAAATGAAATTTTTCTGCCCTGCAAGTAGGTCTATACCGACTCTTGTATACAATCCATAGGTACAAATGAAAGAAAAGGGAACCATATTTTCCCACCATACTTCGTCAAATGAAGAACCGAGTCTTGATGGCATGTCTACAAGCTAGAGACTAATTCAACATTTTTCTTACCCTAGCGGAGTACAGACGTGGTGTCGACAAGGGTCTAAGGAACCAAAATCAAAACGGAGTAATGGAAAAATCCTAGCTCCAGCTCGACGTTCCTTCTCAGTGCAGACACGACGTCAACAAAAGACCAAAGAGTCAAATAAAAATGGAGCAATAGCAAAATCCTAGCTCCAGATTTTAATGGCAACATCTACAGCCTAGAGATCATATCTACGTTCTTCTCATTCCGACAGGGTGCAGACGCGACGTCAACAAAGGACCCAAGGGTAAAATAAAAGAGGAGTGATGGTAAAATCCTAGCTCCAGATCTCGATGGCGATACATACATCATAGAGGTTATTTGGATGTCTATCCAACTTCAGCGAAGAATTAGCGCGGCATCATCAAAATAAAAACGAAATGACAACATATTCCTAACTTTAGGTCTCGTTAGCAATATATACAAAACCCAAAGACCATTGGAGATCATCCCACCCCAAAAGGGTGCGGTTATGACTCATCAGGGCTTCAAATTAAGCCTAACTTCAAGTAAAAAGCGCCACGGCAAATACCCAACGCTTGATCTTCCGACGGTAATACGGATATTCTAACCAAAGAAGATTACTTGAAGACGTCTTTTCCAGTCTCAGAAGGGATCAGAGACATGACAGTCGCGGGGCTACTCGAGCAGCAACCTAAAAGACTGCATATCGAGAAATACATCAGCCAACGCGATGGTACGATTAACTTAAACGTAGTACCATAAACCTAACGGAACCCTATCAAAAAGGGGGTTATTTATATTGCATGTTAGGATACACCTGCGAGATCCTCTCGACTCGTCTCGACTCGTAGGGAAAAACATATTTATGAGACCCTCGAGGCTCATAAAGGTGAGAAGCCTCAGACAACAGGGGTATCAATCTGTTTCCTAAGCACTGTTGCCCTACAAGTAGTTTGATATCGACTTTTGTATACTATCCATGGACCATATTCTCCAAAGTTGCATTCAATGAGGAGGAGGAGAAGCCACTTACGGGTCCTCTCGACTCGTAAGGGAAAAATACTCTTGTGAGATCCTTACGACTCTCAAGAGAAAACACATTTAGGAGTCCTCACGACTTCTAAGGAGAAAATACATTGATGAGATCCTCTCGACTCATAGAGAGAAACATCTTTATAAGACCCTCACGGCTCATAAAGTTGAAAAGCCATAGGCGACAGATCTAAACATGTTTCCTAAGCCGCCGCCGCTCTACAAGGAGGTCAAGGTTGACTCTTGTATACTATCCATGGGGAAAATTCGCCAAAAGTTGCATATCGATGAAGTGAAGATGCCACTTATGGGTCCTCTCGTCTCGTAAGGAGAAAATACCAGCGTGAGATCTTTACGACTCACAAAGGTGAAAAACACTTAGGAATCCCCACGATTCCCAAGAAGAATATGCACCTGTGAGATCCTCTTGACTCATAGGGAGAAAAAAACATTCTCGAGACCTTTACGGCTCATGAAGATGAAAAAGTCTTAGGCGACAGTGTAACAACGCTAAACTTTCTGTACATTTTTTTTCAAAAAATACAGAAAGGGATACTTGAGCCTGAGCACAAGTTATAAATTTGTTTTGCTTTTGAACAGCAAGAAAGAGCTTGTAGCTCATTGGTAAGACTTTGCACTGCTGTTATAAAGCACCAGAGTTCAAATCCCATCAGCCACATTATCTTTTTATTTTGATTTCTTTTAATCTTTTTAGAAGCCCAAGAGTCTACACGTGCATAACCCGTAAAACCAAGAGTCACATATAAAACAAACGGGTCCACGAGATGACCAAGCGACAAGGGACACGTGGCATCGAGACCCGGCCCGACTAGGGCCGGCGACTCGGCCGAATCGACCGCCGCCGCCGGCCTGACTGGGCCGAAACCCCATTTTTTTGTTAAAACTTGTGACTCTTTAACTCCCCATAACCCCTGTGTTATTTAAATTCCCTGCACATTTACAGAGTAATTTAAAACACACAATTAATCCATTTTTAATACAAAATTTTAATACACCTTTTCACATCCCTAAACCCTAATTTTACCTATAAATACCACACCTCAAATCACCCTCCTCACTCACAAATCACTGTCCAAACTCTCAAGAAAAGCCCAAAGTCTTTTGTGTGCAAGTGGAGTTAGCAAAAGGCGAAGCTCCGACGATCTTCTGACGGTGATCCGAGAAGTTTCCGGCGACGAAACGACCCACCGGCACCTCCCACTTCTTCCTTTTCCTCTTATCTACACTACAATCCAGTAAGTCTCTTCTCCCCTTTCTTTTTACTATTCTAAAAATTTAAAATTCTAAAACTGACGGAAGTGGAGTTAATCCGACTTCCGATTCGGTTTTTCCTTAAAAATCATATTTTTCTTAAACACAATAATACCAAACCCTCACATCATGATCATTAAATATTAACAAAATATATTGACAAGTTTCGTATCAAAAGAATTCATATTTTAATTTTTATCGCACTTTTACAGAAAAATACCATATAGTTTAGTTCGACATAAATCATTATAATTCCTTGCTATACCTTTAGATAGTTCACGAGGTAATGACCTACGTTCTCACAACACACATATGTAACATAGCACGATGATTTTTGAGAACATAGTTTTGGGAAAAAATACGATTTTACACATAACTACCTCCGACTTATAAAAACCTTTTTCTACAAGATGTGTATTTTTAACAAATCTTTGCAATGTGCCGCTACAACCCATTTCGGGAAACCCGTTCGGGATGGTGCGGATTATCACACATCCTCGGGCTTAGTAGTGCGAGATGCAGACCTCCGCAAAGAGCATACGGTCTTGAAAGATTTAAAATACATTTTTCTTTAGAAAATGTAATTTCTATTATAAATAAAACTTATATTTTTAATAAATAAATATATATGTAATTAATATCAAAATATCTATTTTTAATATTTATAATATTCCACATTTCCAAAATTCAAGAAAAACATCCCATTTACAAGAAAATACCATATAATTCCAATATTATAAATAAATACCATATATTATGAAAAATAGGTTTTATTCACTAGAAATGTCACAATGATAAAATATACATCAATGAAAACTTTAAAGACGATAATAAAATACTTGAGGTGTATTTTGAAATTATACAAAATTATAAAAAAAACCTCAAGTTATACAAAATTACAATAAGGACCCTAGTAAACATAGGTTTAAGCGGAACCAGTCTCTTGAGCCTCAGGGAGCCGGAGATATGGGTGCTTGCTTATTTAAGGTAGACAACTTAACAAACGGTGTTATCAACACGGTAATTGTCTTTGAAAAAGACACAAATCCTGTCGTCCATGTGTAGCGGTTACCGATAACACCAAAACCTAATTCAAGATTCAATTTCTTTTCTAATTGTCTGACTCAGACTAAGTCTCAATATATACAATCTGACTTGAATGAGATTCAAGTATATATATAACAATTCAATATGAATCCATGAATCCATATAATCAATCTGTTCAATATATTCAATCTGTATTGACTGAACCGAACTATGGATATACATCCATCTACATGATTCTCCAGTTACATCCATTTACTGATATCATAGTTTCGGCAAGTTATCCATCTATACAAAACAATTTATAAGACAATACAATACAAACAATACAATTAAGACATCACGGGGTTTATTAGGGGTAGATTGGTACGGAAGGTGTTAGAAGTGGCATGAGACTGCAACCATAATACACCTAACCTGAATTCAATTGCCGTTGTACCATGGTTGAATGGTTCCTTGTACCCCTGATACCTTAGTCTCCGGGGAAAGTGAGACTCCTTTCGTATACACTGACCTCTTCTGTACCAAGCTACAAATAAGAGCGTTAACAATATAATCAACATTAAATAACAATACACTCTCTCCCTGTCTATTCTACTTCTTCCTCATCTTTAGGACTTACCGAGCGATTGTTCGCTGACGACATTCCTTCTCTTTCTTCTTTGGAATGTTGTCGGGTGGATCGGACCTTCAGGAGATCGAGCCCACCAGCGAGGACTTGGATCATCTAGATTTCGACCCAGAGCTTTAGATTCCTTGTACACATTTACATTTTATATTTTTCATTTCTGTTATGCCACTGTTTAGGCATTGCTTTCCATTCCATGTATTTACTTTTCAGATGTATTGTAAAAAGAATATTAATAAATAAAGTTGCTGTTCATTACATTTGTCTCTTGTGTACATTTTCTTTTATATTGCTTAGTTACGCTTAACGTATTTACTTTTGAGTAAATACGTAGCGGGCCAGTCGCGCCCTCTGCCCGTACACCGGGAAGCGGGGCGCAACAGACAGGAATCCTAAACCTATCTCCTAAGCCATAATTCTATGAAGATGCATAACTCTGCACTACTTAACTCACGTACATACCTACATGGGTAAAGTAGTGAGGGGCATTTGTCCCGTCAAAAATTTTGGCCCAGAGCTTGTAGTTCCCTTATAAAACAAGGGGGAGAAAAGAAAGAAATAAAGAATTCCTACCATGTGCAAAGCATGTGAGCGTTCTGGCTTTGAGGAGAATTAAAACCCACAGTTTGGACTCACGTGTTAAATACATGAGTGCTTATATACTTTGAAAATAAATAACTAAAGACCGAACAGGTCTCACATGTTAAACACGTGAACGCTTATATGCAAAGCATATAAGTGCTAGAAATGAAAAACCAAAGTGGGCAAACTAGACTCACGTATTAAACACGTGAGCGTTCATATGCAAAACATATAAGCGCTAAATATAAACAGGTTAAAACCCATACCGGGATCACGTGTTAAACACGTGAAAACACCTTCCCGAAGCATTAGTTTCTGATATAATTGAATTCTATATAGAATTAAATTCTATTTTTGGGAGAATTTTTCCCCTGATCTTTCTAAAAGAGAAAAAAATTCTCCGTTAAACAGAGAGCCGTTGGATTAAAAATACAATGGTGATTAAAAAAATCATCAACTGATAGAATTAAATTATATTTGAAAAATATTTTCCTGGTCTTTCTAAAATAAGAAAGATCTTCTCTTTTAAACTGAATAAAATCCTATAGTTAGAAAAATATCTTCCTCACAATATATTCATCCGATAGAATTAAATTCTATCTTAAGAAAATATTTTCCCAATCTTTTTAAAATAAATAAAAATCTTCTCTGTAAAACAGAGAACTTTTGGATTAAAAATCCAACGGTGAATATAATTCACCAGTTGATCTAAAAGATCAATTTGATTGATTATGAAATCAATCATGATCTTTCCATGAGAGATTTTCTCCAACAAATTGATTTTGCTTTTCTCCTATAAATAGGAGCAAGGAGATTAAATCTAAGAGAGAATCGATCCCATAAGCTTCTCTAAGAAAGAAAAACCAGGAATTTAATTCTCCCCGAAGAAGAAAATCCTTGCTCTCTCAAACGCTAGGTAAAGAAAAGCAGAGATAAATATATCTATTTTGCCTAGCATAAAAAGGAAAAATAAGGGTTTAACTATTCATAAAAAGAACTTAGTTCTTTCTCTGGATATGAGATCTATGAGAAAAATCTCCCCACAAGTTGAGAATTTAATTTTCATAGGGGGATTCTGTTCTTCAGACTCAAAAACTAAGAAAAAAAACTATGTTTGGGTCAAAAATTACACCCCGGTTGATCAGGTCAAAGTCAAAGTTAACCCCAAACCAAGTGGGCCTAAGGCTGAATCCAATTCCAAGCAAGTGGACCCTTGCCCAGGTCGAGCCTAAGCATGAAGAGGCCGACCCCCCATACCAAAGGAATAATTGTTAATGCATAAATAGGCTTAATATAATTTTTATGAATATATGTAATAAAATGGGCAACAAACCCAAATTATTTAAAAGCCCATGGCCTATGTGCAAAAGAAAAAAAGCACATGGCATGGGAAAGGCACATTTGCCATTTTGAAAAGCCCAAAGGGCAATATGTAAAATGTAAAGCGTATATAAAACACATGATGAATGATAATAAATAAGATTCTTCCCATATTTTTCTAGGGTTCTGTGTCTCCTTCTCCTTCCTCAAGGTTTTAAATGTTCTTCTCTTTTTTTGAATTAAATCAAGAGTTTAACTCTTCTTTTCCAAAAAACAAACAGTTTTTCACTATAAAACACTCGAAGAGGAGTTCAAATCTCCCAGCAAATCTCTAAAAGGGGAGATTTTTAAATCCCGCCACCCTCTTTCTCCAAGATCCTACCAATAGAGAGGAGGAAGAAGGAGATCCATCTCCAAAAAATCCCACTTTGGGAAAATGCAAGGATTAAAAGAGGATTTAGGGCTCAAGGGAGTAGAAATGGGCCCTCTTTCATTATCTCTGAAAATCTTTTGGGAGTTTAACTCCATAATAAGAATATCTTCTTTAGGAGTTTAACTCCAAACCAATCTTTGAGGAGCTCAACTCTAAGATCCAAAATCTCAAAGAAATTTAACTTCAAAATCCAGATCTTTTTGGAGTTTAACTCCACAAAAGATCCCTTTTTAGGAGTTTAACTCCAAAATTCACTTTCGGAGTTCAACTCCCAGTCCAAGGTCTAAGCCCTTTTTTCCGCGGGCACCCAACGCCCGCGTGCGGGGCGCATGAACCGCTGGTGCCCAGAGCCCACACGCGGGGCGTAGGGCCCGTTGTCACCCAGCGCCTACGTGCCATCTCACGTGTCCTTAGGATGCTTCTCACCCCTCTTTTTCTTACATGCTCCACACTCAAAACGTATCTCCTATTAGAAAAAATTTCTAACGGGGCGCTGCTCCGCACCCATAAGGGGGCTGCTAGCCCCCTCGACCCCCAGCCTGCTATTCGAGTAGCGGGACCCCGTAAACTTTGTGAGGTCCCCGATATACCCAAAACCCCTTAAGATATACACACGTACACTGCACATTGAGTTCCCATGACCAGTTTAACCCGTTAATCGAAGATTCCCTCGCTCCAATGGTATAAGGTAATTAACGACAGCTTAGTCCTCGGCTGCCGGAGATTCGGATACCCGCAATCAATAAACCCCGGTCTACCCTGGGCAGGGAGAATCTGTAACGCGCCTGACAAGCGCGCGCATTCCCATCTTAATGGGGTGACGAAAGACACCCTACAAACTAGATAAACAAAAAAGAGAGATAAGACACAGATTCTAGGAATATAATTCCTTCAAAAATAATAATAGGGTTTAAACCTACATAAAGAACTTAGTTTTTATAAAAAAAACAGAAGAACTTAGTTCTTAAATAACATCGATCCCAGATCTTCAAAACATAGATCTTGGTGATCATTAATGGCCAAAACGCCATAAAACAGAAGTTAAATTTCTATAAAAGAGGTTAAATTTCTAAAGGACCCAGTGTCTTACGTGAAACACACGTGAGTGCTCTCTAAAAGAAAAGAATTCAGCGTCTCACGTGCTTTCCACATGAGCACCCAAAAATATTAATTTAGCGTCTCATGTGCTTCCCACATGAGCGTCCAGAGGTGAAGACTCGGTGCCTCACGTGCTTCCCGTGTGAGCGCCATACAAAGTGCTTAGCACTATATATACCTAGTCAAAATGGCTAAGCGTTAGCACCGATTGGCAGCACCCATGTCTGAGCGCCTCACATGTTTTCCATGTGAGCGCCAGAGCTATAAATATGTGATTAGCACATCTAAATAAAGAGAGAAAGCTCAAGACTGAGCAAACAGAGCCACAAACAAGTGCTTAGCACTTTTGAACAAAAGGAAAAAGATTGAGCAGATCAAGCCTAAATTGGTTAAATCCCTATGAAGATCTCTCGCAACTGAGCACAAATGCTCTGTTGTTGGATCTTAACTAAAATTTAACGATCCTTAAAATATTGCTAAGATGATCTTAGTCTCAAATAAAATTAACGTATTCTTAGTTAAAATAAATTGAGCCAAAATTCTCATATATTTAAGTCTATTTTAATCTCAAACTAGATAAACGGTTCTTAAACAAAAAAAAATATTTTTGAACTGATGGAATACGTACAACCTAGGTTCAAACCCAACATATATACGGATGTGGACTAATCCACGTCCTACGAGCAACGACATAAAATAGTTTCCGTATACAATCCACGGGAAACCAAAAATAAACAAAAACACACACAACACGAAGTGACTTTCTGGAACAGGAGAAAGTTGTTACCGCAACGCGATAACGTAATTAACTGTAGGGGTTTGCGCCTGTAGGGAAGAGCGCCCCCATAATAAACCCCCCCATAAATGAGGGTGAATCTGATGAAATCTGCTATATTGGTCGCATTTATCCAAAGCTCCAATATACGATACTATAAATCAACTTAGTATCTCCGGAGAGGTGAATGGATATGTCCAAATAGCATCTGCCTCCAAATTCAGGAAAGACGTTCAATCTTAGTTCGTATCTGTTTTCGGCGGTAAACAAGAGGAGTGATACGTTTTGGTAAGAGGGGTAACCTTTGTCTAAGGTACATCCGACCATTCGACATACTTGAACGAGTTGGAGAACTGGTATATCGCTTAGCACTAGTACCCTCATTGAAAGGAGTGCACAATGTGTTCCACATATCCCAGCTCCGATGATATGTGAGCAACTCCAGCCACATACTTGATCACTCAAAGCTCACTGTATAGACCGATCTAACTTGCGAGCAACAACCAGTTGAGATTTTGGATCGAAAGGTGAAGACATTACAGAACAAGAAGGTGAACTTGGTCCGAGTGATGTGGAAAATAGATTCGCCAGGAGAATCAACCTGGGAGCGAGAAGACGATATGCATACACGATACCCTCATCTATTGAAGTATAGTACTTTGTAAAAATTTTGAGGACGAAATTTTTATAAAGAGGGTAGAACGTAATGATTCTAAAATCCCTGTACAAATGTAATTTGTTCAAATGTATAGAAAGGGTATTTCAGCCTAACTAGGATTTATAAATTAATTTTGTTCAATAAAAATAAGAAGCAACTTGTAGCTCATTGGTTAAGACTTCACACTGCTGTGCTATAACCTGCGTGTTTGAGTCCCACCAGTCCCAATTATTTTTATATTTTTCTTTTTTAACTTTTTGGAAGCCAAAGAGTTGCACGTGCAATATATGGAGAATCGAAAAGTTTCAAAAAAATCAAACGGAATAAATGAGGAGTTAACACAGTATAAAGCAGATGGCACGAACTTCGAGACACGTGGCCAAGGATTGATCGCCCGTTCCCCCATTTGGCCGCCACCGGCGGTTGATATAGCCCCAAATCCTTTCATGCTCCACCTGTGCATCCTTTCAGCTCCTTTCTACTCCATTTTCTTGTTTGATTTCTCTATATTTAACCAGTGACTCTTCAGTTCCCCTATTAACACTATTTCTGTTCTTTTTAATTCAATTCTTTAATTCACACACCTTCATTTTTTACACTATAAATACTACCCCATCCTTTAGCTCTCCCTTATTCTGAAAAATTATCAAAATTCTCTAAGTTTAAAAAGGGTTAAGGCTAGTCAAGTGGAGTTAGCGATCTAAGCTTGTTCCATCGAAGACCGAAGCCATTCCTGACGAAACCGCGATGCCACGAAGACTCTCTCTCTCTCTTTCTTACTCCTTTTTCAATGCTACACAAATAGTAAGTCCCTATTTCTCTCTCTCGTTTCGACTCAAACCGTCTTCTAAAATCATATCGACAAAAGAGGAGTTAACCTCAATATTATTTATTTTTAAAACTTTTAGCATCTTTGATATGCCAAATAAGTCACCCCAATTTTCTAACATCACTTCAAAATATTATTCACATTATTTACCTTTTTATGTAATTAAAATTTTATGCGAAATAAACATAAAACGAACCTTTCATATAAATACCAAGAACTTTAAAAGTAACTTTTTTTTATCGATACTTAGAAAATATACCTCTAGAAAACTCACGGAGTAATGACCTACCCCATCACATACACTATGAATTCATAGCACAATGTTTTAGATATATGTTTAAATTGAAGTATACAATTTTCACTAAAATACCATTACCTTTATAAAATGTTTTTATCGCTATTTTTAACTCCTTTGCAATTGCGCCTCCACAGCCCTTTTATGGAAACCCATTTACGGATGGTACGGGTTATCGCACGTCATTGGAATAGTAGAATGAGATACAGAATTTCTCACGTAGAATTCGGTCTCGAAAGAAAATAAAAATACAATTTTAAAAAGAAATACGACATTTTAAAACAAATTAAATTTTGGAAAATTATATAAAATTATGAATCCGTATTTTCAATGAAAACAAATTTTGAAAATATTTTTTAAAATGAAAGATTAAAATTTTAATAAAATACTGATGTGGATTTTATTAATCTCCAAATTTAATCGCAAGTCAGCTTATCGCAGTTGTGCTTGAGGATTGTTCCCACAGAGAGATGTATTAACTACTTTTAAATTAACTTAAAGTTAAGTTGTTTTTAAAAATCTAAAGATTTAAATGCAAAATAAAATAAAAGTTGGTTTTCAAGAGAGAGAAAAATTTAGGGTTTTTATTTGCTTTATTTCTATGGTTGGTTTAAAAAATTCATCTTCTTTTCTAATCCAGTTCTAATATGTTTCCATTAATTATAACTAAGTATAGATTATATTTAAATTATAAATATAAAATATCAAAATTATAATATCGTTTAGATCATATTAAAACCCTAGTTCTAGTTAATTAGAAGTAACTTAGTTTTAATCTTCCACAAAAATATGTTGGTCATGAGTCTACAATTAATATCTTATCGATTAATCTAGATCCCTTTTAAGTATCGAGATTGAATATCCTGTGATTAAATTATTTTCTTATCTTCCCTAATTAAGTTTCTAGTTTGTCAAACTTTCCTTAACCTAATTTGATTATTGGTGTTATCATCCTTTCCTAATCTTATTCTAGTCGTCAACTTTCATTATAAGATTAATGTATTAGATGAAAAACTATAAAGATGATAATTAAATCATAAGACATTCATCATAAAAGTATAGAAAAGAAGAGATAAAAGACTATCCAACCAAAAAATAAATACAAACAAAATCCTAGAAAAGAATTAGTTATTCATGTTTATAAAAGAAAAATAAATTTTTATTCACAATCAAGAAAATTTACAATAGATTCGATCTCTTCTCCCTGAATACCCTAACTTGAATGTTGTTCCTGTCAAATTTTTTGGCTCAAAGCTTGCTGTTCCCTTATAAAAATGAAGGGAAAGCTCTACGTGTTAAGCACGTGCACATACATGCAAAGCATGTAACTATTACCTTAGATAGGATTAAATCCTATGGTGGTGCCGCACGTGAAGTTCACGTAGACGCCAATGTGCAAAGCATAAGAGCACATGTTCCCCTAATATTTAAACATAATAAAAAGAGCTAAGCTCTATTAAATTTTAATGAGGCAGCGTCTCACATGCTCCCCATGAGGGCGCCGGCACCAACGCTAATCCCTTAGGATTAAATCCTATGGTGGCGCCTCACGTGCTCCTCACACCGGCGCCAATGTGCAAAGCACATAAGTACATATCATAAAAATTAAATTTCCAAGTGGCGTCCACGTGCACAACACGTGAGCGCCGGCACCCAAGTAGAATTAAATTCTACGATACTCTATGTTAAACAGAGCCGCTGGATAAAAAATCCAACGGAGATGATAAATTATCAAAATATAGAATCAAATTCTATTGGGAGAAAACATCTCCCAAATCTTTCTAAATAAGAAAGATGCTCTCGGTTGGATCAATGATCTAATAATAGAATAAAATTCTATTTTGGGAATATATTCCCTTAATCTTTACAAACAAAAAAGATTGCTCTCTGTAAAACAGAGAGCCCTTAGATTAAAAAACCAATGGTGATTAAGAATCACCGTGTTCACCGCCGGAAGACGGACCGGGACATAGAGACGTCTAGCCTGAATTCTGGGGGCAGATGCTATTTGGATTTATCCGTCCACCTCTCCAAAGATTCCAAGTTGATTTATGGCACCGTATATCGGAGGTTTGGACGGATACGACCGTTGTAGCAGATTTTATCAGATTCCCCCTCGTTTGTGAGGGTTTTTTTTATTGTGGGGACGCTCTTCCCTGCAGGCACAAACCCCTGCAGTTAATTACGTTACCACATCGCGATAACCACTTTCTCATGCTCCAGAAGTTCATTTTGCGTCGTGTGTGTTTTTGTTTATTTTGGTTTTGGTTGCCCATGGATTGTATACGGAGACTAATTTATGTCGTCGCTCATAGGACGTGGATTAGTCCAAATCCGTATATTTTTAGATTTGGGCTTAGGTTGATTTAAGAATCGTTTATCTGGTTTGAGATTAAGATCAACTTAAACATATGAGCATTTGGGCTCGATTATTTTAGTTTAAGGACATCGCGGTCCATTATTGCCATGTTTGAGGTGAATATTAGTTTAAGGACATTTCGATCTGATATTCCCATTTTGGGGACGAATATTAGTTTAGGGGCATTTCGGTCCATTATCGTCATATTTGGGGGCGAATATTAATTTAAGGACATTTCAGTCCATTATCACCATATTTTGGGGCGAATATTAATTTAAGGACATTTCGGTCCATTATTCAGCTTGCGTGCACGCGTATTTTTTACGTGATGAAGTGAACAATGTCGATATAGAACATGCCCAATTTGAGGCACGCTCCGATTTGAGGGTGTAACAACCCTAAATTTCCTGTAACAACTCCAATTTTAGTGTATAAAGATTTATTTAAAAGTTGATGTATACTTGGAGTAATTACATTTCTGTGAATACCATAAATACTTCTTTTGCTAATTAATTACAAGAAGGAGCTTGCAGCTCATTGGTAATACCTTGCACTACTGAACCAAGCCACCAGAGTTCAAATCTCATACCCCACATTATTTTTAATATTGTTTTATTTGGAATTTTTAGAATACTAAGAGTTTACACGTGCATATCTCACAAAAAAACCCTACTACACCCTGAAAAGTAACAATACCAGAGGCCTAATGAATCGACGAGGAGTGCTCCGACCACCTGACTTGGCCGGACTCGGCCGAATCGGCCGGCGGACCGGCCGACTCGTCCTGCCGCCGACGGCCAGACTCGGCCGGACCGCCGAGTCATCAACATGGAAGATGTGTCTTTTGGCCTTCCCTGTACACCTGCACACTTTAAAACTTTAGACCAGTAACAGAGACGGTTTAATACCCTATTTACTTTATTTTTATTACATTTTAATACAATTTATCACATTTTTTCATTTTAACTCTCCATCGACCCTAACCCTATAAATACCACCCCTAAACACTACCCCCTCACCCCAAAATTCTGAGCAAACTCTCAAGAAATTCCTGAAAACCCTAGTGTGCATTTGAAGTGAGCAAAGGGGTGAAACTCCGGCCATCTTCCGACGACAACCTTAGGAGATCCCGACGACGAAACAACGCACCGGCGATGTCTACCGTTCCCTCTCCCTCTCCTCTTTGATCTAAACCCGTAAGTCCCCTTCCCTCTTCTCTAATCTTGTTCTAAAAATACGAAATTTGAAAACCCGACGGAATCGGAGATAAACCGATTTTCGATTCGGTTCTTCCTAAAATCTCACTTTTTCTTTAATACAATCTTGTTAAAATATTACATGTTGACTATTAAACACTAACTAATTATATTGAACAAGTTCCATATCAAAATAAATTGCTATTTCCATTTTACCGTACTTTTTCATTAAAATACCATATAGTTTCATTTTCGACATTTAAACATCACAAACTTGCTATACCTTTAAGTAGATCATGAGGTAATGACCTACCTCCTCATAACACTCATATGTAACATAGCACAAAACTTTTCGGGAACATAGAATACGGGAAAACGAAACATTTCAAATTAATACTATTACTATTAAAACCGTTTTCTAAACGATTAGTATTTTACACAAATCTTTGCAAAGCGCAGCTACAACCCATTTTGGTTCACCCGACTAGGATGGTGTGAATTATCGCACATCCCTGGGCTTAGTAGTGCGAGATGCAGACCTCCGCAAGGATCATCCGGTCTCGAGAGATTTAAAATACGACATCTTAAGAAAATGAGATTTTTAGAAATATAAAATATATATTAAAATTATTTTTATATAATTATGTATATATGTAACATTAAAATATCTATTTTGAAATAATATAAATATTCCAACTCTTTTCAAAAATCACAAGAATCACTTTACATTAAAATACCATGAATTCGATACAAGTCAATATTACAAATAAATACTCTTTATTATGAATTTATGATATTTTCACTAGAAATATCACAATTATAAAATCTACATTCATGATAACTCTAAAGACGATAACTAAATACTTGGGGAGTATTTTGAAAATTATACAAAAGTATTTTTACATAAAACCCCCTCAAGTTCTATAAATTACCCTAAGGACCCTAATAAACATAGGTTTAAGCGGGACCAATCTCTTAAGCCTCAGGGAGCCGGAGAAGTGGGTGCTTGCCTATATAAGGTAGACAACTTAACAACGGTGTTATCAATACGGTAATCGTCTTTGAAAAAGACACAAATCCTGCCGCCCATGTGCAGCGGTTACCGATAACATCAAAACAATCAGGACTTCAATTTACTTTTCTAATTGTCTGACTCAGACTAAGTCTTATTAATAATCTGACTTGAATATGATTCAAGTATAATCTACTATCTACAATCTACAAACTATAATTCAACATGAATCCATGAATCCATATATTCAATCTATCAATCTATACAACTTGACTGATCCGAACTATGGATATACATTCATTTATATGATTGTCCAGTTACATCCATTTACATGACTCTTCAGTTACATCCATTTACTGATATCATGGTTTCGGTAAGTCATCAAATTATACAATCTATATAGTTTACAATACAATACAATACAATACAACTATACAAACAAGACATCTCGGGGTTTAAGGGGTAGATTGGTACGGAAGGTATTAAAAGTGGCACAAGACTGCAAAATTAAGACATAATTACAGCCATGCCGTTGTTCTGTGGTATTATCGACGAAGCCTTGTACTTTCAGTTTGCCCTAGTCTCTAGCATATAGAGACTCCTCTCGTATACACCGGCATCCTTCTGTACCAAGCTACAAATAGGTATTAAGGCTACAAACAACAGCGTTAACACCACTTTATAACAATATAATACAACTTTAAAGCTACCTTCTTATTCTGTCTATTCTATTTCTCGTTTATCTTTGGGACTTACCGAGCGATCTGTTCGCTGACGACGTTCTCTTCTTTCTTCTTTAAATATCGTCAGGTGATCTGGACACGTCAGAGATCGAGCCCACTAGTGAAGACTTGGACCATTTCGTGGAAGACCCAGAGCTTTAGTTCATTGTACACTTTTATTTCAGTACCTTTCCTTTTCTATTATGCCATTGCTTAGGCATTGCTTTCTTCCAGATGTATTTACATTTCCATGCATTGTACAGAAAGAATGTGAATAAATAAAGTTGTTGTTTTATTATATCTTGTCTCTTATGCATTTACTTTATATTGCTTAGATACGCTTAGCGTATTTACACAGTAAATACGCAGCGGCCTCATCGCGTCCTTTGCCCGTATACTGGGAAGCGGAGCGTGACAGGTTTTGTTGGTGGCCCATGCAGGTCAGAGCTGTATGAAACTCTATCATGCAGTTTTGTTCTGCGTGAACAACCAAAGCTATATAACACAAGAACCAGCAACTAAAACATTCTTTACAATCCATACTCCTTGAATCCTATCATTTCATATTCTTTGAATTATATACTTTGAACACGCCTCTCTTCCCAGTATACGGGCAGAGAACGCGACGAGGCCGCTACATATTTACTGTGAAGTAAATACGCTAAGCGTATCTAAGCAATATAAAAGTAAATGCACAAGAGACAAGATATAATAAAACAGCAACTTTATTTATTCACATTCTTTCTGTACAATGCATGGAAATGTAAATACAACTGAAATAAAGCAATGCCTAAACAATGGCATAACAGAAAAGGAAAGGTACAGAAATAAAAGTGTACAATGAACTAAAGCTCTGGGTTTTCAACGAAATGGTCCAAATCTTCAGCGCTGGGCTCGATCTCTGACGTGTCCAGATCACTTGACGACATTCAAAGAAGAAAGAAGAGAATGTCGTCTGCGAACAGATCGCTCGGTAAGTCCCAAAGATAAGGGAGAAATAGAATAGACAGAAGAAGAAGGTAGCTTTTAAAGTTGTATTATATTGTTAAAATGTGATGTTAACACTGTTGTTTGTAGCTTGGTACGGAAAGATGCCAGTGTATATGAAAGGAGTCTCTATATGCTAAAGACTAGGGCAAACAGAATGTACAAGGAACCGCTGGGCTACGGTACAAAAAAAATGGAATATAAGTTAGGTGTCTTAATCTTACTGTCTCGTGCCACTTCTAACACCTTCCATACCAATCTACCCCTTAAACCCCGAGATGTCTTATTTGTATAGTTGTTTTGTAACTTATAATTGAATTGTAATATAGATTGTATATTTGGATGACTTGCCGAAACCATGATATCAGTAAATGGATGTAACTGAAGAATCATGTAAATGGATATAACTGGATAATCATGTAAATGAATGTATATCCATAGTTCGGATCAGTCAAGTTGTATAGATTGATAGATTGAATATATGGATTCATGAATTCATGTTGAATTGTAGTTTGTAGATTGTAGATAGTAGATTATACTTGAATCATATTCAAGTCAGATTATTAATAAGACTTAGTCTGAGTCATACAATTAGAAAAGTAAATTGAAGTCCTGATTGTTTTGATGTTATCGGTAACCGCTGCACATGGGCGGCAGGATTTATGTCTTTTTCAAAGACGATTACCGTATTGATAACACCGTTGTTAAGTTGTCTACCTTAGATAGGCAAGCACCCACTTCTCCGGCTCCCTGAGGCTCAAGAGATTGGTCCCGCTTAAACCTATGTTTATTAGGGTCCTTAGGGTAATTTATAGAACTTGAGGGGGTTTTATGTAAAAATACTTTTGTATATTTTTCAAAATACACCCCAAGTGTTTAATTTTCGTCTTTAGAGTTTTAATAATTGTAGCTTTTATATTTGTGACATTTCTAGTGAATAAACCTATTTTCATAATATATTGTATTAAAGTGTAATATTGATCTTGTATGGAATTCATGGTATTTTAATGTAAAGTGATTCTTGTAATTTTTGAAAAGAGTTGAGATATTTATATTATTATAAAATAGATATTTTAATGTTACTTATACATATATTTATATAAAAATAATTTTAATATATATTTTATATTTCTAGAAATCTCATTTTTCTTAAGATATATTTTAAATGTCTCGAGACCGAATGCTCCTCGCAGAGGTCTGCATCTCGCACTACTAAGACTAGGGATGTGCGATAATCCGCACCATCCCAGTCGAGTTCCCCAAAGTGGGTTGTAGCGACACTTTGCAAAGATTTTTGTAAAATACTTGATCTTTTAGAAAATGGTTTTATTAATTCATAGTATTTATTTGAAATGTTTCGTTGTCCCGTATTCTATGTTCCCGAAAGGTATTGTGCTATGTTGTATATGAGTGTTGTGAGGAGGTAGGTCATTACCTCGTGATTTACTTAAAGGTATAGCAAGTTCGTGATGTTTAAATGTCAAAAATGAAACTATATGGTATTTTAATGAAAAAGTACGGTAAAATGGAAATAGCAATTTATTTTGATATGGAACTTGTTCAATATGATTAGTTAGTGTTTAATAGTCAACATGTAATGATTTAACAAGATTTTATTAAAGTAAAAGTGTGATTTTTGGAAGAACCGAATCGGAAATCGGATTTGTTCCGATTCCGTTGGGTTTTAGAATTTCGTATTTTCAGAAAGAGTAGAGAAGGGGAAAGGTAGGACTTACGGGTTTAGCTCAAAGAGGAGAGGGAGAGGGAGTGGACGTAGTTTCCGGTGCGCCGTTTTGTCGCCGGGAACTCCTAGGGTTGTCGCCGGAAAATTCACCGGAGCTTCGCCTCTTTGTTCACTTCAAATGCACACTAGGCTTTCTAGGAATTTCTTGAGAGTTTGCTTAGAATTTTGGGGTGAGGGGGTAGTGTTTAGGGGTTGTATTTATAGGGTTAGGCTAGGGTTATGGTAGGTGAAAGGTTAAAATGAAAAAAATATGATAAATGTAATAAAATGTATTAAAAGTGGAGTAATTAGGGTTTTAAAAGAGCTCTGGAAATGGTCTGAGGAAATTTTTTTGCAGGTGTACAAAGGAGACCAAAAGACACATTTTCTGTGTTGGGGTCATCGACGGAATCGGCTGACTCGGCCGCGACTCGGCCGTGACTCGGCCGCGACTCGGCCGTGACTCGGCCGGCGTTCCGGCCGAGTTAGGCGGCCGGAATCCTCCTCCGACGGCTGGTCTATCCTCTGGTACAGTTACATTTCAGGGTGTAGTAGGGTTTTTTTGTGAGATATGCACGTGTAAACCCTTGGTATTCTAAAGGTTCAAAATAAAACAATATTAAAAATAATGTGGGGTATGGGATATGAACTCTGGTGGCTTGGTTCAGCAGTGCAAGGTATTACCAATGAGCTACAAGCTCTTTCTTGGTATTAATTAGCAAAACAAATATTCAACATGTGCTCAGGCAGAAGTACCCCTTTCTTTAAATTTTGAAAAAATTTGCACAGAAAGTTGTACAGGGAATTTAGGGTTGTTACATTCTACCCTCCTTAAAAAACATTTCGTCCTCGAAATTTGTAAAAGGAAAGTGTAACAGATTCAAGAAAAGTTTGGTGACTGAAGTGCTGATAGTGTATGAGAAATAACAAAGTGATGAAAGGGTTTTAAAATGTGAAAGAGTCTTACTAATGTTACCTTGGTCAACTGTCTTGGCTTCTATGGCTGCTAAGGTATAAGCCTGTCGCCGTGGCACGTTCCTCCTAGCTGGAGGCACATTCCTCTGTCTTCGAAGCATGTTCCTCAGCGCCTGATGGAATTGGCGATTTGGCTGTGGAGGTGGTGCTGGGAGTGCAGGACGAGTTGCAGGAGCCTGGATAGTTGGCCGCTGTGGGTAGTTGGTGTGTGTGTGAGCTGAGTTGCGTCTATAAGGACAGTTTCCAATTCTGTGATTGGACGCGCCACAAACTAAACATAAGCTTTTTGCGCGCCTACAGTCCCTCCACAAGTGTCCTTCCCTCTTGCAATAAAAGCAAAAATTGGGACTTGGCTGATCATTGGCTTCTTCCAGTCTTCCGAGTTCAACAGCTGGCCTTGAAGAGGCTCCTCCTGCCACCTGATTGGCAGGGCGCTTCACTCAGGCAGATTGAGATCTGTTCTTCTTATTTACCACTGCCTCGTATCTTCGGTTAGTCTTCAAAGCCAAATCATGGGCTGGGAAATCCCCTGTAGCTAATGCAGCTTGGATTTCTAGGTCCAACCCTTGCTAAAATCTTCTAGCTCTGATCTCAGCAGTCGGTATGAGATGGGCCGCAAACCTGTTACGGGCTTGTGTTAGCTGTGTAGTATGTGATATTAAAATCGAACCTTGAGACATATCTTACCGACTGAGCATGGTGAACTCAGCGTCATACTCATCTACCGACTTGATCCACATCGAACCTTGTTGCAGATGAATAAACTGTTGTTCTATGTCGAACCTGGCATTCTTAGGGAACTACTTTGCGTCGAACCTATTGAGAAAAGTCTTCCATTCAATGGGCTGATCAAGACGGCTTTCTTCTGCCTTCCACCAGTTCCGTGCATTGTCCGGGAGCTGTAATTTTGCAACACGAACCCAAGCTATTTTTGGCACTTGTGCTGCGGCCAGATCATTCTCGATACTCTGAGCCCATTCTTCAGCTTCCAGTGGGCTCCCCTTTCCTGAGAACTGTTTGGGATGTAAAGCTCTGAATTGCTTCACCCCAGGTGCTTCAGCCTCGGGACGGTTCAAGAGCTGCTGCTGTCCCTCTAGGAGGCTGCAGATTGCTTCAAGCAGAACCGTTTGCTCGTTGGGTGGAGCATGAACGACAGGTGTGATTGGTAGTGGAGGTGGAGTGTTGTTGAAGTTGGTGCTGGTGTTGTTTGGAGAATCCATAACCTTGAATGAGAAATTTAGGTTAGGACAGATTCAAAGTGTATGATTCAAAGAATATGAAATGATAAGATTCAAGGAACATGAATTATAAAGAATGTTTTAGTTGCTGGTTCTTGTGTTATATTGTTTAGGTTGTTCACGCAGAACAGAACTGCATGATAGAGTTTCATACAGCTCTGACCCGCATGAGCTACTTCAACAAAACCTGCGCAAATGTCCATACCTAAGCACTACTAAGCCCAGGGATGTGCGATAATCCGCACCATCCCAGTCAGGTTGCCCAAAATGGGTTGTATGTTAGACTTCAAAGGATCGTGGGAAGATCACCTACATCTTGTGGAGTTTTCGTACAACAACAACTACCAAGCAAGCATAGGAATGGCATCTTTTGCAGCACTGTATGAAAGGAAGTGTCGATCGCCATTAAATTGGGACGACATCGGAGATAGGGAACTTCTTGGACCGGAGATGATAATAGCGACTGTTGATGTGGTTCGAACTATCGGAGAAAGGATGCGCATAGCCCAAGATCAACAGAAGCACTGGGCTGATGCAAAGAGACGTCACTTGGAGTTCCATCCAGGAGATCACGTATTCTTGAAGATATCTCTGAACCGCGGAGTGATCCGATTTGGAAGACGGGGTAAGCTAAGTCCGAGATATATTGGACCGTTCGACATACTCGAACGAGTCGGTGAAGTAGCAAACCGCTTAGCACTTCCACCTTCATTGGAAGGTGTGCATAATGTGTTCCACATATCCCAACTCAGAAGGTATGTGAGTGACCCCAGCCATGTTCTTGATCATTCCGAGCTCACTATACAGCCCGACTTATCTTGTGAGCAACAACCTGTGGAGATCCTGGACAGGAAAGTGAAGACACTTCGGAACAAGAAAGTTAAATTGGTTCGAGTAATGTGGAGAAAAGACACTCCAGGAGAGTCCACCTGGGAAAGGGAAGATGAAATGCGTGCAAGATATTCACACCTCTTTGTAAACTAGTCCTCAAATAAAAGTTGTAAATTTCGAGGACGAAATTTTTGTAAGGAGGGTAGACTGTAACAACTCCATTTTTAGTGTACAAAAATTTGCTTAAAAATTAATGTATACTTGGGGTATTTACTTTTGCTGTGACTACTTTAAGTATTTAATTAGCTCTTTAATTACAAGAAGGATCTTGTAGCTCATTGGTAATACCTTGCACTGCTGAACCAAGCCACCAGAGTTCAAATCCCATACCCTACATTATTTTTAATATTATTTTGTTTTGAATTTTTAAAATACCAAGAGTTTACACGTGCATATCTCACAAAAACCCCACTACCCATGAAAGGTTAAATACGCCAGTGAGTAGTTGGACCGTCGGGGAACCCAAAGGTGGCCTGACTCGGCCGGACCGCCGAGTCCCCAACACCAAAGTGGTTCCTCTTGGCCTCCCCTACCCCCCTGCACACTTCAATTTCCCAGATAGGTTCCAGAGACACAATAAAACCCTATTTACTCCACTTTTAATACATTTTAATATATTTTATTACATTTTTTTTCAATTAAACTCTTCATCTACCCTAACCCTATAAATACCACCCCTAAACACTACCCCCTCACCCAAAATTCTGAGCCAACTCTCAAGAAATTCCTAGAAACCCTAGTGTACTTTGGAAGAAGTAAATAGGCGAAGCCCCGGCAAATTTTCTGGCGACAACCCTACGAGATCCCGGCGACGAAACGACGCACCGTCGACTCCTCTCGTCTCCCCTTCCTCTCCTTTAAGTTTGAAACCCGTAAGTCCCAATTTTCCTTCTCTAATCTTTTCTAAAAATACGAAATTCCAAAACCCGACGGAAACGGATTAAATCCGGTTTCCGATTCGGTTCTTTCTCAAATCCAACATTTTCTTAATAAAACCTTGTTAAATCACTTCATGTTGACTATTAAACACTAACTAATCATATTGAACAAGTTCTATATCAAAAGAAATTGCTATTTCCATTTTACCGTATTTTTTCACTAAAATACCATGTAGTTTCATTTCGGCATTTAAACCATTAAACTTGCTATACCTTTAAGTAGATCATGAGGTAATGACATACCTCCTCACACACTCATATGCAGTATAGCACAATACCCTCGGGAACATAGAATACGGGAAAACAACACCTTTTCAAATAAATACCATTACTAATAAAACCATTTTTCTTAATGATTAGTATTTTACACAAATCTTTGCAAAGCGCCGCTACAACCCATTTTGGGGAACCCGACTGGGATGGTGCGGATTATCGCACATCCCTGGGCTTAGTAGTGCGAGATGCAGACCTCCGCGAGGAGCATTCGGTCTCGAGAGATTTAAAATACAACATCTTAAGAAAAATGAGATTTCTAGAAATATAAAATATATATTAAAATTATTTTTTATATAAATATATGTATAAGTAACATTAAAATATCTATTTTGTAATAATATAAATATTCCAACTCTTTTCAAAAATCACAAGAATCACTTTACATTAAAATACCATGAATTCCATACAAGATCAATATTACAATTTAATACCATATATTATGAAAATAGGTTTATTCACTAGAAATGTCACAAATATAAAAGCTACAATTATTACAACTCTAAAGACGATAATTAAACACTTGGGGTATATTTTGAAAAGTATACAAAAGTATTTTTACATAAAACCCCCTCAAGTTCTATAAATTACCCTAAGGACCCTAGTAAACATATGTTTAAGCGGGACCAATCTCTTGAGCCTCAGGGAGCCGGAGAAGTGGGCACTTGCCTATTTAAGGTAGACAACTTAACAACGGTGTTATCAATATGGTAATCGCCTTTGAAAAAAGACACAAATCCTGCCGCCCATGTTCAGCGGTTACCGATAACATCAAAACAATCAGGACTTCAATCTACTTTTCTAATTGTCTGACTTAGACTGAGTCTCATTAATAATCTGATTGATTCAAGTACAATCTACAATCTACAATATTCCAATTCAACATGAATCCCTATATTCAAACTGTTCAATACATTCAATCTATATTGACCGAACCGAACCATGGATATACTTCCATTTACACGATTCTACAGTTACAACCATGATCTTACAGTTACATCTGTTTACTGATATCATGGTTTCGGTAAGTCATCCAATTATATAATCTATACAGTTTACAATACAAGACAATACAACAATACAATTAAAACACTACGGGGTTTAAGGGGTAGATTGGTACGAAAGGTGTTAGAAGTGGCACGAGACAGTAAGATTAAGACACCTAACCTATATTCCGTTGCTGTTGTACCGTGGCCTAACGGTTCCTTGTACATTCCGTTTGCCCTGGTCTCTAGCATATAGAGACCCCTCTCGTATACACTGGCATCCTTCTGTACCAAGCTACAAACAACAGCGTTAACACAACATTACAATAATATAATACAACTTTAAAAGCTACCTCCTTATTCTGTCTATTCCATTTCTCTCTTATCTTTGGGACTTACCGAGCGATCTGTTCGCTGACGACATTCTCTTCTTTTTTCTTTGAATGTCGTCAGGTGATTTGGACACGTCAGAGATTGAGCCCAGCGCTGAAGACTTGGACTATTTCATTAAAGATCCAGAGCTTTAGTTCATTGTACACTTTTATTTCAGTACCTTTCCTTTTCTGTTATGCTATTGTTTAGGCATCGCTTTATTCAGTTGTATTTACATTTCCATGCATTGTACAGAAAGAATGTGAATAAATAAAGTTGTTGTTTATTATATTTTGTCTCTTGTGCATTTAATTTTATATTACTTAGATACGCTTAGCGTATTTACTTCACAGTAAATACGTAGCAGCCTCGTCGCGTCCTCTGCCCGTATACTGGGAAGCGGGGCGTGACAAATCATTTTACGTTAAAATACAATGAATTCCATACAAAGTCAATATTACAAATAAATACCTTTTATTATGAAATTAGAATATTTTCACTAGAAATATCACGATATAAAATCTACATTCATTACAACTCTAAAGACGATTAATGAATACTTGGGGTGTATTTTGAAAAGTATATAAAAGTATTTTTACATAAAACCCCCTCAAGTTCTATAAATTACAATAAGGACCCTAGTAAATATAGGTTTAAGCGGGACCAATCTCTTGAGCCTCGGGGAGCCGGAGAAGTGGGTGCTTGCCTATTTAAGGTAGACAACTTAACAAAGGTGTTATCAATACGGTAATCGTCTTTGAAAAAGACACAAATTCTGCCGCCATGTGCAGCGGTTACCGATAATATCAAAACAATCAGGACTTCAATTTACTTTTCTAATTGACTGACTCAGACTGAGTCTTATTAATAATCTGACTTGAATATGATTCATGTACAATCTACAATCTATAATATTACAATTCAACATGAATTCACATATTCAACATGTTCAAACTATTCAATCTATATTGATTGAACCGAACTATGGATATACTTCCATTTACATGATTATCCAGTTATATCCATTTACATGATTCTTCAGTTACATCCATTTACTGATATCATGGTTTCGGCAAGTCATCCAATTATACAATCTATATTACAAGACAATACAAGTTGCAATACAATTTACAATACAAACAATACAACCAAGATATTGCGGGGTTTAAGGGGTAGATTGGTACAGAAGGTGTTAGAAGTGGCACGAGACAACAACCATATGACGTAATTACAGTCATGTCGTTGTTCCGTGGTATTATCGACGGAGCCTTGTACTTTCAGTTTGCCCTAGTCTTTAGCATATAGAGACTCCTCTCGTATACACTGGCATCCTTTTATATCAAGCTATAAACAACAGCGTTAATATTAAATAATATAATACAACTTTAAAAGCTACCTTCTGTTTCTGTCTATTCTATTTCTCCCTTATCTTTGGGACTTACCGAGCGATCTGTTCGCTGACGACATTCTCTTCTTTCTTCTTTGAATGTCGTCAGGTGATCTGGACACGTCAGAGATCAAGCCCAGCGCTGAAGACTTGGACCATTTCGTTGAAGATCCAGAGCTTTAGTTCATTGTACACTTTTATTTCCGTACCTTTCTTTTTCTGTTATGCCATTATTTAGGCATTGCTTTCTTTCAGTTGTATTTATATTTCCATGCATTGTTCAAAAGAATGTGAATAAATAAAGTTGCTGTTTTGTTATATCTTGTCTCTTGTGCATTTACTTTTATATTGCGAAGATACGCTTAGCGTATTTGCTTCTGAGTAAATACGTAGCGGCCTCGTCGCGTCCTCTGCCCGTATACCGCGAAGCTGGGCGTGACAGAGGAAAGCACGTTGTTTACCCCAATCAGAGCAAAGCTCTGTTCAAATTCCAAGACGGGAAATGAAGCAACACTTTTGTTTCCCCCAATCAGAGCAAGGCTCTGTTTTAAAAGAAATTCAAATAATAATAAAGGAAGTAACGCTTCAGCTGACCCGCGCTCTGCGCTGCTCGACACGTGTCAAGCGCAGGAGCGCTTGCGCCAACTGTGCCAGCACCAAAACAGAATTAAAATTCTAGAAAGATCTTTCTGATCTTATTAAAACTATAAGATTCTCTTCTGTAAAACAGAAGCTCTTGGATCAAAGATCCAACGGTGGGGAAAAATCCCTAAATCACTCAGAGAAAGATCCCTTTAACTGATTTAACAAATCAATTGGCACTATAAAAAGGCCCCTAGACTCCAAGTCTAGGAGACACAAAAAAAACAGAGAGAGATATTCAGAACTTCTCTAGAAATTTTTGAGAAGGGCTCACAAAAGATAAAGGTAAAACCCTTTGAATAAAAAGAAGAGTTTCTTCTAAAAAGATCATTGATCTAAGAACAAGATCAAAGATCTTCAATAAAAAAAAATATAATAATAAAAAGGCATTGCCTTTTGATGAACCACTGGTTCTTGATATTAGAGGTAAAACCTCTCTGGAAAACAAGAAAAACTTGTTTTTTTAATCTAAATTTGATCAAAATATAAAATAGTGCCCTGCACTTGTAAAATTTGCACTGTTGCGCTCTTGGGTTGGCGCAAGCCACCAGAAAGCGCCACGTGTCAGCCCTAGAGCAATCGGCGCCTTGCGCTTTAAAAAAATGAGCATTGCGCTCTTGGGTTGGCGCAACTCACTAGAGCGCGCCACGTGTCAGCAGCTCAACAGCGCAGCGCACTGTCGCAGCGCACTGCGCTTGCGCTCACCAGAGCGTGACATGTGTCACCATCATATGAGTTTGCGCCTTGCGCTCCTCAATTGGCGCAAAGCGCCTGACAAGCCACGTGGGGCGCTGTCAGAGCATTTAATGCAAGGCATTATCAAGGGCAGAGCCCAATAAAAAAGGTCTATCAGACCAAATAAAAGTGCTATGCACTATTAAAAGGGGCAGAGCCCAATTAAAAGGAAAAAAGTCTAAAATAGACTAAAATAAAATGCCATGCATTATTAAAAAAAAAGGGGCAGAACCCAAACAGAGGTCTGTTAGACCAAAACAAATGATGTGCATTTAATTAAAAGCCCAATGCTATGCATTAATAAAGGGCAGAGCCCTAGTAAAGGCCTAACAGGCCAAATACAAATAAAATGTTGAATATTTTCAACTGGACTTAACCCAATCATGGCCATAAGTCCTCAACATAAATTGAACTGAGCACAACCGCTCTCCCAATCAATTTACACCCGGTTCGAGGGTACATCTCTGAACTTCTCTGATATTTGTCGTTGTAATCCTTCAACGTCTTCAGAGAGATGACGGGTCCCGACAACCATATATTCCACGGACTATAACGGATCACCATGTCCTTAAACTGGTAATGGACCACTATGTCCCTAAACTAGAACAATAGAGCCCCCAAATGCTCTTTTGTCGGATCTAAATGATCTTGTTAAGCTAATCTTAGTCTCCAATTAGACTAACGTATCCTTAACAAACGTTTAAGTTGATCTTAGCCTCAAATATGGCTAACGTATCCTTAAACCAAAACCTTCAAACATACTTTAGTCCCAAATTGGACTATAGATCTCCCAACCAACTTTGGTTCACATCTCTGAACTCCTCTGATATCTGTCGTTGTAATCCTTCAACGTCGTCAGAGAGGTGATGGGTCCCGACGGCCATACATTCAATGGACCACCATGTCCTTAAACTGGCAATGGACCACCATGTCCTTAACTGGCAATGGACCACTATGTCCCTAAACTAGAACAATAGAGCCCAAATGCTCTTTTGTCGGATCTAAATGATCCTGTTAAGCTGATCTTAGTCTCAAACTAGACTAACGTATCCTTAACAAACGTTTGAGTTGATCTTAGCCTCAAATATGGCTAACGTATCCTCAAACCAAAACCCCAAACCCAAATATAAGAAAATACGGATTTAGACTAATCCACGTCCTACGGGCGACGACATAAATTAGTCTCCGTATACAATCCACAGGCAACCACAAACAAAACAAACACCCACGACACGAAGTGAACATCTGGAGAAGGAGAAAGTTGTTACCGCGATGCGGTAGCGTAATTAACTGCAGGGGCTTGCGCCTGCAGGGATGAGCGTCCCCACAATCAAAAAACCCCTCAAGCGAGGGGGAATCTGACGAAGTCTGCTACATCGGCCACATCCGTCTAAACCTTCGATACACGGTGCCATAAATCAACTTAGCATCTTCGGAGAGGTGGACGGATAGCACCAATTAGCATCTGCCCTGAATTTCAGGCAAGAAGTCTCTACGTCGCCCCGCCATTCGGCGGGGAACACACGTCAATTTGGAAGTGTATCAGCGAACGAAGTCGTTGGTCGTCGGGACCCACCACCTCTTTGAAGACATTGAGAAATTACAACGACATATATCACAAGTGTGAAGAGATGTACCCTTAAACCAAATCCTGTATTTGAGGGAAAATGGGTTGTTGTGGACTTCAGAATTTTTGGTCATATTTGAGACCTTGGAAATCAAGAACATATGGGCTCGATTGATTTAAAAACAAAGAGGTTTAACCTCATGAAACTTAGCCAATTTTGGGCTAAGATTGAGTTTCCACAATTACCCAAATGTGCTAAGCACTGGGGCATACAACGCTCACGTGTGAAACACGTGAGGTGCTGGATTAGTGCTAAGCACTAGAGTTTCGTGGCGCTTACTTATGAAACACGTGAGGTGCTCAGATATGAGCGTTTCCCTAATCAGTGCGAAACAATTTAGACATTTTGACTGATCTTAAAGTGTTGAGCACTTTGCATGATACTCACATGGGAAGCACGTGAGTGCTGAACATTGGGTTTCGTTTGTTCACTTCCCATCTTTTTACAGAAGTGCTAAGCACTTAGTTTTTCTTTACTTGTTTTAAGCACTCACATAGGAAACACGCGAGGCTTCATAGCACTGCTAAGCATTAATGAAACGCCAAGTTGTTTTGTTGTTTGTTTTTAGAGATATTGATCTCTTTTAATAACAACTTTAGCCATTGATGATCACTAAGATTTCTGTTTTGAAGATCTTGAATTATCATTATTGTTATTATTGGAGAACTAAGTTCTCTTTTACTTTTATAATAACTAAGTTATTTATGTGGGGTTAAACCCTAATATTGGGGGGATTAAATTCCCAGAACATATGTTCTTTTTTCTTTCTCTCTTTTTTTCTTCTTTAACCTAGTTCTTTTCCTCTAAGTTTTGAATCTACAGAACAAAATCTCCCCGATGAGAATTAAATTCTCAACTTTTGGGGAGATTTGCTTCTGCAAATCTCAACAGAGGAAGAACTAAGTTCTTATATAAAGAGTTAAACCCTTAGATAGGTAAAGAAGAGACAATATGATCTCTGTGTTATCTTTACCTAGGGTCTCAATGATAAAAGTCTCCTTCTATGAGAATTAGATTCTCTGTTCTTTTGGAAGCTTTCTGTCTTTCTTCTTTTTTAGAAGCTTATGGGGGTCCCTCTATATGAGACTTGAAGTTTCGGGTTTTTTTTATATAGTAGAGACAGATTGTTAATTGGTTTTGAGAAAATCTCTCATTAAGAGATTCCAATTGATTTAATTGGTCTCAAAATTGAGTTGGGGAATTTTACCCACCATTGGATCTTTGATCCAAGGACTTCTGTTTTACAGAAAATATTTTCTTGTTTTTAACAAGATTGGAGAAATATTCTCCCATATATAGAATAAGATTCTATTGAACGGTGATATTTTTATTACCATTAGAATTTTAATCCAAGGGTGCTCAGAGTACAATCTTTCTTTGTTTAGAAAGATATGAGAAATATTTTCCATTTCATTGGATCTTTAATCCACCAACTTTCTGTTTAACAGAAAATATTTCTCCCAATAGAATTTAATTCTATGCTTAATTACCATTGGATCTATGATCCAACGGTTCCTTGTTTGAGTAAAATTTAATTTTACGTAAGGAGGTGCCCTCACATGTTTAACAAGTGAGGTTTATTTAGCCTTTTTCATTTAGCGCCCATATGCCTTGCATATGGGCGCTCACGTGTTTAGCACGTGAGGTCAATTTGGCCTTTGGCTATTTACTCTTAGTGCTTATATGCTTTGCATATAACAATAGAATTTAATTCTATGCATAGAGTTTAACTCTATCTGAAGCTAACGCTTCACAGGGGTATTCTCACGTGTTTAACACGTGGCCCCAGTCATGGGGCATTTTTTTGTGCTTTCATGCTTTATACATAGGCGCTCAGGTGTTTAACATGCGAGGCTTATTTAGCCTTTAGTTCTTTAATTGCAACGCCTATATGCTCTGCATATAGGCGCTCACGTGTTTAACACGTGAGGCTTATTTAGCCTATAGTTTCTTGATTGCAGCGCCTATATGCGTTGCATATAGGCGCTTACGTGTTAAACACGTAAGGCTTATTTAACTTGTAGTTGCTTGATTGCAGCGTCTATATGCGTTGCATATAGGCGCTCACGTGTTTAACACATAAGGCTTGAGTCGTGGGGGAATTTTCTCCCCCTTCTCTCTTTTTTTATATGAGGAAATAAATTCCCCCAGCGTTGCTCTCACATGGCTTGCACGTGAGTGCAACGCTGTCCATCTTTACAACCGTTGGATTGCCTAAGAGAACGGGGAGATGAACCGCTTCCCATTATGTTTTATAAATAGGGCCTTTAGCCCCTGAGATGACCAATGTTTCTTCATCTTCTTCCTCAACTTTTTCTTGAGAATTTAATTCTTTTTCCAGAGCTTAGTTCTCTGCCCCTAGCATTTTAGAGTTAAACTCTGCAAAAAAAAACTCCTCTTGCTAAGGATTATAAAAAGAATTTATTCCTTAGGAAACCTTTTTGTTCTTTTCTTGGATTTTAAATCAATCAACAGAGCTTTGCTCATCTAAATTTTTTTTTAAGTAGACTCTGTGGTCTTGAATCAATGAGGATTTGTCAATCCTCCTCTTAGGATTTTACCCTATCACCGATCTTTGAGGATCTTTGGAATTTAATTCTATTTTCTTTGTTTCCCACACCACGAGAGGGTTTTTTTGGGATTTAATTCCAATATTGAAGGAATTTAATTCCATTTTCTTACAGGGCCTTAGCTCTGAAAGATTTAAGGGATTTTGGGAATTTTATTCCCCTTCTATTTTTTCAAGCGTTTTTCTTCTTAGGGTTTTGATACTCATTTTACAGATTTGAATCTGCTGTGCATTTTAATAGAACTCAATTCTCGAGGATGTTAAGAATTTTTTTTAACTCCACTGTTTATTAATGAGAATCCTTTTGGATTCTTACAATGATTACCTTGCCTCATCATTGGTGAGCCGCCATTTTGATTTTGCGGGGCTCACTGGCTTTATAGTTAGTAATCTCATGAGACAAACTCATATATATTATTTTTTTATTAATGGGTCCCCCTTTTTTCTTTAGGTACGATGGCATCACTTCCCTTACACACATTCGGAGGTCGCTTTCCCCCAGTCGCCGTCAAACGAGAAAGTTATGGCGATGATTAGGGCACATGATAAGGATACTATAAGCCTTCTTCTATGGGGAGTTTGGTACGGCCACATTATCAAGGGTCGACGTAGTTTCACATGCGAAGTACCAACAGAACCCATCCATTCAATGTCATTCACGGAGTGTCTGCGTACTGCTTATGCGGTGGAGGTGGCTAATTGGACCCCCGAGGGTTGGCTTAAGCCATCAACAATAGGTATATCTAATCAACCCATGATGGCTATCGATATTTTGGGACGCCGAATATGTCAGGATGAAGCTCGACTTTGGGGGAAGGTCTATAAGATAGGTGTTACCCCACGCCATCCAGCGGGCTATCTTCCCTGGGCCTGGTACATTCTTTCATCCCAATGCTCACGGCTATAGAAAGTTGGGCTATATCAAGCGGTGTATGCATAACTGTTCTACTACCATGCTCCTTACGTCTGGTGGGTCAAGGCCTTTTTGAACCAGTGGAACCTTCCAACTAATGTTTTTTTACTAATGGACCATGAAGTCTCTATTTCGCTGGAGGAATTCTGTAAAATTTCAGGGCTGCCGATCATGGGAGAGCATTATGAAAAATTATTACCTCCTGACGAATATATATTTGCCGCAGTGCCAGCTGTACTTGAAGGTTTAACAATCGAGAACGCTGTTCGGCACAAGCACCCGAGTTTAATCAAGGCCTTGGGCATTTTTGAGAGACTATTCGTGGCATCGGACGGACAAGGTGTCACTTTTGACGCTTTCATTGCTTGCTTTCTCCGTGAAGATGTTCTATCCAAGAAAGCTCCGAAATTTGCGAAGGTTGAGGACCCCTTCGGATTCAGCTTGGAGAAACTGCCGATCAAAGAAGAAGACCTGCCACAGTTTTACATTCCAATTTCATCGGCCATAACCTTTGATGCAATCGCTGCCCCTGGAATAGACGAAGAAACTTTCTTTGTCGGCTTCATCAGTCTCTGGCTTATCTGGTTTGCCATGCTGATATATCGCCGTTTTATGAGAGCCTCCGTCTTCTATCCTACCCATCGCATAGCCGAAGGAGCGTGATTGGCTGTTGGCGTTGCAGGACTATCACACCTATATCACGGTTTAAGTACTGCCGCCAACACTTCAAACCCGGGTGCGAACACCGTGAATTTCTCCCTCCACTACTTCACGTCATGGATTGAAATGCATGTATTAGGCGCATTTGCTGCATACCGGTGCCCTGACTTCTATACAGCATACACCTTCCCATGGGTCATGAGGCTGGTCGATGCTTCCGCTCCTGATCCGACTCAGTGAGGGGCTCTACGGGTATTGCTTAATCCGTATTCGAATGAAGACGGGATCGTTTTCAGTGACTGAGTCCTTGATGCTCCAGCGGGGCCCGTTCAACAGTAGTTCGATTTGTCAAAGAGTGGAGCTCCGGCTTTAAAGCCCAAAGAGATCATGCATTTATATTCAATCAGGCCGGGGTACTTAGTGTTCCGCTAAATGATACCGCTCTCTTCATGCGGTACAATCTGCATCGCTTCGTCTAGCAGTTAGGATACAACCAGGGTGTCCCCCTCGAAGCATTTTTAGTTGTGCCCACTCTCTCGCTGGAGGTCGCTCACGACGTTATCCACCACTTCATGCGGTTGGGTACTGGTTCCTTCTTTATGATTCCCGAGCCTGACTATCTTCCGAGGCCCGTGGGACCCTTCAAGGACTGGTATCGCCACTGGGTTAGTCCCATCATTGCAGAGAAGAGAAAGGTTCTCTTTGAATGTAAAGCCCCTACTTCCGCTCAAGCCGTCAGTGCTCCGTTGCGGCCACGTTCGGTTTTTTGCCCTCCTTTGAGGGATAGCGACTCAGTGCTTATTCCTAAGGCTGCTCGGACATAATCAGTCACCCGCACTGCTGGTATGCCGATTTGCACTAGGGCTGCGGTAGAGATTCCTGAGAAGGCACCGGCATCACCAAAAGCAGATACCGAAGGCGAGGTTGGGCAGCGCCGTGCAAAATTGCCGAAGGGAGGAAGCACCCTTCTTCTAGTGCTGGCTCGGGCCCTAAAAGGAGGAAGAAATCGGTCGCCGGTTTACTTGATGCGTTGCTTGAATCCGAGCCTCTTCATGATGAGCCTATATCTGCGCATGAACCAAACGACGGTCTCCTCTTTCCTGGCACATCTGCCGATGAAGCCGCTCAGTTGGCCGAGGCCTTGAAGCATTCACAGGACGAAATTGAAAATGTGCGCCCCAAGAAGGGATGCTATCCCCCTATTGAATTCCTTGATGTTGATCTGGTATCAACTAGGTTACCAATGGGTCCTCTGATGATGGAAGAAGAATGGGCTCTCAAATAGCCCAACTCGGCCGTTTCTAAAGACGAGGCCGCTCTGAAGGCGGGCAGGGATCTACCTTCGATCGAAGCCCGTCGAGCGCGATTAAACAGAAAAGTGCAGCGGCTCGAAAAGGCCATACTTCAGGCTCCCTGGCGTATTGGTATGTATCTTTTATGTTCTTCTCAGTAGATTAGTTTCATATCGTATTCGTCTTTACATATTCTTCTTTTGTAGGGTATTCTATGGTGGACGCAGCTTCGAGTCTAGACCGTGCCTCAGAGCCTCCGGTGATGGCCTTTATTCTTTCAGCGGAGGTCACCGGACCGATCATAGACTCTGTGAATATTTCTAGTGATGCACCGGAGGGTGTAGAGGAGATTACTTAAGCTACTATCTCTCCAGTCTAAAATGGACGAAGAATCGAAGGTAATCCTATATATATATTTTGCCTAATGAACTTTCTATATGTCTAACCCTTTCATTTTCTCAGAATTGCGGGAGTTACCTGCTTCCCTCGTAGATTGTTCTCCGGAAGAAACCTTTCCGCGTCCACTTAATATGGCGGCGCCGCACACGATATCCCCCCAGAGCCTCATCCTTTCCTCTGGCCAAGGTTGGTATTCCTTTGCTTTTCGTATCATATTTTCATAATGATGCTGATGTGCCTCTTTTTTTATATTTAAACCACAGTTCCAGAGGCTGACGACAAAGTTGAAGTTCTCGATGGGCCTGGGGATCTCCTAAATCCGCTCTCTATAGTCGTGGGTAAGTAACGCCTTAGCATTGACACTCTTTTACTTATTCTATGTCCGGAAATGAGACTAATGATACATGTATTTTCACTGCTTTGCCCACCCTAGCTCCATTAGAGTCCCGGATTTCTATGCCACCAGGCCTTTACGCCCGACGCGTGTCTGAGAGGATGGCAAAGCAGAGTGTTCATTCACTAGCGACTTTTATTAAAGATCTTCGCACCGGCACTTCCATCACGGCTGAAGAATTCGCTGTTGAAGCCAACGCTTCTTTGTCTGTTCTTACTATCTATCACGACGAGGCGCTGGTGCATACTTAGGTCGAGTATTGCCGTCAAGTGGAGGCTTCCTTACATAGAGTTGAATGCGTATGCCTCCCTTCTGATATCCTATCCGTAAAGAACAACTTGCGTGGGTGGATCGATCGGTGCGTGGCCAATCTCCAGTCTTGCAAGAAAAGGCTCAACCGGAGTGGAATGATCTCCGACAGTCTTTTAGACTTTATATGAGTTGCCGTCAAGATCCGAAGCTGGGAATACGTCGTTGCTTCATTTTTTTTTTGACGATGTCGCGCCAATTCTTTGCTGAAGTGGTGTAGACATCCATAAAACTTCTATGCTGTATGTATTGCAGTTGAAGTCCGGAGCTAGGAATATGCCACTGTTCCAATTTCATTTGATAACCGCTTTCTCATCCTGCTGAAATGAGGGAGAACATCGGGATGGCCTCTAGGTTGTATATGCGTCGTCGAGACTTGGCTCTCCCTTTGACGGAGCCTGATGGGAAGATATGATTCCCCTTTTTTTATTTGTTCTCATGGATTGTATACAGGGGTCGATGTAGACTCACCTGCAATACATACAAAATTTGGATGTATTATTTTTTTTATTTCCGGGATGCTCTATCTTTTCAGCTTTTCATATCGCGAAAGCCGCGATTGCCTAATCATTTTGGCTTTTTATCTGCGGCGCCCAATCATTTTGGCTATTTTTTTATATTTTTACTTGCCGCATTTTATTACGAGTTGCCCAAACATTTGGGCTGTTTTTATATGCATATTTTTTCTTCGCTGATCTTTATTGCGAGTTGCCCCATCATTTTGGCTATCTCATATGCATATTTTTTTTACTACTTGCTGTTGTTTTTTATTGCGAGTTTGGAATCTGATACCAACTTTAGTATCAGCATCGCTACGACTGGAATATTGTCAGGAGCGAATCATCATTTGCCGTGAAAGGACTTGGAGTTTGACACATGTTTAGGCATCAACATCGCTGCAACTGGGATATTGCCAAGAGCGAATCATCATTTGCCTTGAGAGGACTTGAAGTTTAACACCTTTTTAGGCACCAACATCGCTGCAACTGGGATGTTGCCAGGTGCGAATCATCATTTGCCTTTGTCGATTGAACAAAGACGGCTTAGCAAACAAGGTTAGGATCCTGTCGACTAAGGCTTTTGACTTTATGAGCCGTAAGGGTCTCATAAAGGTTTTTCTCCCTACGAGTTGAGAGGATCTCGTAGGTGTAGGTTCTCCCTAGAAGCCGTGAGGACTCCTAAGTTGTGTTTTCTCTTTCAAGTCGTAAAGATCTTTACAAGAGTGTTTTCTCCTTATAAGTCGAGAGGACTTACAAGCGTTGTTCACCATATAGGATATTTCTCGCTATTGGTGGAACTTGGCGGGGAATTGTTTATTTATGCCCGTGGATTGTATGCAAGAGTCGATATTGGACTACTTGTAGGGCAACTTGGGGGATATGACGGCTTAAGAACAGGTTTAGATCCCTGTAGCTTAAGACTTTTGAATCCTACGAGCCATGAGGGTCTCATATGGGGATTCTCCTTACGAGTCGTGAGGATCTCGCAAGTGTAATTTCTCCATAAGAATTGTGGGGATTCCTAAGTGTGATGCTCCTTTGTGAGTCGTAAGGATCTCACGCATGTATTTTCTCATAAGATCGAGAGGACCTTGCAAGTGCCCATGAATTTTTATTCTACAAATTTGCGTCCTTCCGAGTTTTCACAAGCTCACCGGTAGCCCTGCTGTTTTTACTCACGGCGCCCTTCCGGGTTTTCTTCCGTGCCCATTTTGCTTGTGGACATAACTTTTTTTTAATGGCGAAACTCTCGAAAATAGCTTTGTCGCAGGTGACCCATCTGTTTGTCGATGGGATTTGGGGTGGCTTCTTTGCTGGAGTAGCTATGTAGCCGGTAGGACTAGAGTTGCAACTCTTACCATTGGGACTTCGATTGCAATAAAGATCTTAAGGAAGCATATCATCATTTTGGATGCGATGTGGTAGTTTAGGGGCGTCCAGGTCCGTTATCGCCATGTTTGAAGCAAATTTTTAGTTTTAAGGACTTCTCGGTTCATTGCCGTCATGTTTGAGGCGAATAATTAGTTTAAAGACTTCTCGATCCGTTGTCGCTATGTTTGAAGCGAATAATTAGTTTAAGGACTTCTCGATCCGGTATCGCCGTTTTTGAGAGGAAGTTTTAGTTTAAGAACATCTTGGTCCGATGTCGCCACATTTGAGGCGAGGTTCTAATATAAGGACATCTCGGTCAATTATCGCCATGTTTGAGGCAGACAATTTCTAGTTTAAGGACTTCTCGGTCCATTTTCACCATTTTTGAGGCGACGAAGCTTCTTTGTATACTACTCTCAGAGTTTTTGACTTAGGAAGATAGTGAGCAGACATGAGCGTCGTCATCTATCATTGACATAGGTCATGACTCGTTAAGCGTAGTATTTTTTGAGGAACCGGCCGTTTATTGGCCAGAAGGGTCTTTCGCCATGCATATCCATGAGTAGGTAGGCTCCACCTTGGTAGACTTTGTCTATGATGTACGGGCCTTCATAGTTCGGCTCGAATTTCCCCCGTTTGGCACGATTGGGGATCATCGATCTTTTAACGACCAACACGAGTTCGCCTTGGCAGAACGTTCTCGGCCTGGTCAGTTTTTCGTATGACCGTGTCATCCTTGCCTTATAAGCCTCCAAGTTTTGTTGTGCTTGTTTCTGCAATAAAAAAGAAAAACTCTGTTTAAAATTAATGAGGCGGCGCTTCACGTGCCTTCCACAAGGGCGCCATCGCCGATAGGATCAAATACTATGGTGACGCCTCACGTGCTCCTCATGCGGGCGTCAGTGTGCAAAGCACAAAAGAATCTATTAGATTAAATAAGAGTTAAAACTCTCATATAGCGCCGCACGTGCTCCTCATGCGGGCGCCAGTGTACAAAGCACAGAATGCCCACCCTAAGAACCAAATTCTTAAGTGGCGCCCACGTGCACAATACGTGAGCGCCGGCGCCCAGGTAGAATTAAATTCTACTCTCTGTTAAACAGAGCCGTTGGATCAGAGATCCAACGGAGATAATAAATCATCAAGATACAGAATTAAATTCTGTTGGGAGAAAACATTCCCCAAATCTTCCTAAAATAGGAACGATACCTTTGGTTAGATCATAGAATAAAATTCTATGCCCTGTGTAAAACAGAGAACCCTCGGATTAAAAATCCAATGGTGATTAAAAATCACCATTTCATAGAATAAAACTCTACATATGGGAAAATATTTCCCTAATCTTGTTAAAAACAAGAAGATATGTTCTGTAAAACAGAAACCCTTGGATCAAAAATCCAACGGAGGGTAAAATTCCCCAAATCAATTGGGATCTCTTAATGAGAGATTTCCTCAAAGCTAATTAACAAATTGCCTCTACTATATAAAGGACCAAAGACTTCAAGTCTGAAATAGGAGGAACCCCCCATAAGCTTCTAAGAAAAAGAACAAAAAGCTTCAAAAGGAACAGAGAATTAAATTCTCAGGGAAGAAGACCTCCATCCTCAAAACTCTAGGTAAATAAAAAAAATAGAGATCAAAATATCTCATTTACCTATTGAAGGGTTTAACTCTTTTAAAAGAATATAGTTCTTTCTCTGGATCTGAGATCCACAAGACAAGTCTTCCATAAGTTGAGAATTTAATTCTCATCGGGAAGAACTTGTTCTTGAGAATCAAGGATTCAGAAAAGAACTAAGAATTGAATTCCTCAAAACAAAGCATATAAGAGAAACCTAGTTCTCGTAAAAGAACTTGGTTCTTAAAAATGAAGCTTGATCCTAGATCTGCAAAACAAAAATCCTATTGATCATTAATGGGCAAAAATGCTATCAGCAGAGGAGAAAAGAATTCAGCGCCTACTGGGCAGCGCCCAGCGCCGCACGTGTTCCTCACGTGGGCGCCACAGAATAGAAGAGTGCTTAGCACTCACTGGGCAACGCCCAGCGCCGTACGTGTTTCTCACGTGGGCGCCACAGAAGAGAAGAGTGCTTAGCACTCATTAGGCAGCGCCTAGCGCCACACGTGTTACTCACGTGGGCGCCACTGAAAGGAAGAGTGCTTAGCACTCACTAGGTAGCGCCCGACGCCCGGCGCCCAGCGCTTCACGTGCTCCCCATGTGTACGCCGCAAAAAAAGAAGAAAAGAGTGCTTAGCACTCCATAAACAGCGCAAAATGGCTAAGTGTTCAACACTTGTTGGGTAATCCCCATGACTGAAAGCTCCACATGATCATATGTGGGCATCAGAACTCATATAAATGCTCAGCGCTTTTTGCATAAAAAAAAAGACTGATTAAACAGAGCCCAAACAAGTGCTTAGCATTTTTTTCGAAAAAAAAGAGAGGAGACTAAGCAGACTAAAGCCCAAATTGGCTAAGCTGCTAAAGTCTTGCAACTGAGTCCAAATGCTCTGTTGCTGGGTCTTAAATAAAGAAAATCCTAAAATGTTATTAAGTGGATCTTAGTTTCAAATTGGACTAACGTATCCTTAACAAAAGGGCACAATAACCCCCCTTTCCCTCAAACATTGGATTCGATTCAAGGGTACATCTTTTCACACCTCTGATATATGTCATCAACGTCTTCAGAGAGGTGGTGGGTCCCGACAACCAACAATTTCTCTTAATGCACTTCCAAATTGACGTGCATGCCTCAAATCAGATCGTGCTCCAAATTGGGCATATTCCATATCAACATCGTTCACTTCGTCACGTAACAAATACATGTGCACGCAAGATGAATGATGGACCGAAAAGTCCTTAAACTAATATTCGCCCCCAAATACGACGACAATGGACTGAAACGTTCTTAAACTAATATCCGCCCCCAAATATGGTGATATTGGACCGAAATGTCCTTAAACTAATATTCGCCCCCAAATACGGCCATAATGGACCGAAACAACCTTAAACTAACATTTTGCCTCACACATGGCGATAATGGACTGCGATGTCATTAAACTAAAATAAATCGAGCCTCCAAATGCTCATACATATTTAAGTCGATCTTAATTTCAAACCAGATTAACGGTCCTTAAATAACCCAAACCCAAATCTAAAAATATACGGATTTGGACTAATCCACGCCCTATGTACGGTGATATAAATTAGTCTCCGTATACAATCCATGGGCAACCAAAACAAACAAAAACACACAAGACACAGTGAACTTCCGGAGCAGGAGAAAGTGGTTATCGCGATGCGGTAACATAATTAACTGCAGGGGCTTGCGCCTGCAAGGAAGAACGTCCCCACAATCAAAAACCCCTCGCAAAATGAGGGGGAATCTGACGAAGTCACACTAAAACGGCCGCATCCGTCCAAACCTCCGATATACGGTGCCATAAATCAACTTGGCGTCTTCAGAGAGGTGGACGGATAAGCCCAAATAGCATCTGCCCCCAGAACTCAGGCAGGACGATCCATCCCGGTTCATCCCAATTTCCGGTGGTAAACAGATTCTGGCATACCCGGTGGGACCTTTTCCTCTGTCCACTCCACACTTCATGTGTCGTATTTCGCGAACAAAATCGCGGTTTGCTATGATTGCCCTTGGAATTGAGGTACTAAGATTTGGTGTCTTTCTCTTGTGCAAAAGAAGAGAAAGATCGATGGTTTCTAACTACACAACTTGCAACAACAACTCTCGCTCCACCCCAACTGGAGGAGTGACTTACGGGCTCAACGCGGCCTCCATTTTCTCAATGCCGGTGGAGCAGGTTACGCAGGCCACTACTGGACTATTCTTTGGGACTATGTTCCCACCAGTGAGTTTTGGTGCCTCAGAGCCGCAAGAGGAAGCTCCCAAGAGGTCGGTCTTCGATCGATTGGAAACCGCAACGGCTCCTCTCAACGAGCCATCCAAAGACGACGTCTCAGTTTTCAACAGGCCGGGCAAGAACCCGAACGGACCCGCAAAAAGGCTCGTGATACTTGAAGGGGTTACCCCAAAATGAATAGCCCTCCCAACTCCTACAGGTGAAGTTGTCAAAGGTGCTTCCTCTACCAGAAGATCGGTCTTCGGAAGATTGGTCGTTCCTCCGCAAATCCTACCAAGGACGTCAGTCTTCAATAGGCTGACACCAACAACAGTCCCTTACCAAAGCCAGGGACATGAAGAAGCCGCTTACGAAACTGAGGCGGTCCTGTCTGCAAGACATGATCGACATCGCCACTGCGTCGGGTGAGAGAAGTTAGGGGCAACCCCCCTCTGGACTTACCCTACCAGCTCCGATGGTGGAAGTTGATGTTGTTGTTCCAACCGGGAACAACTTTGATCTGCTTAGGAGGGTGCGAAAGAACTCTCCAACAGCAGTACTGAAGAAACCACCCCCGCCCGCAGAAGCCACAGTGCAGGCAAAGATGGAGCAGCCTCATCAGCGGCTCTCCTCCCAAATTCACAGGGTCTGGCGGAAAGTCCATGATTTTGTGATCGACGAAAACTACTCCCGCCGACCGAAGAAATTGAAGACTCGACAAAAGGAAGACCACTCCTCCATCATACAGCAAGGGGCTTCTTATACGCAGGTGCCTGTTATAATGGCTCCTTCAACTTCAACCTCCTACAAAAGGGCGAGGCTGGAGAACATCCCATCGCCGGCGGCAAACTCCAAAGGCGATGGACTCAAACGCCCCAAGTCTGGGGGCATGATCATACACACGGTTTACATGGCTTCCGGAAAAGAAGAAAGCCGTGCTTCCGTAAGTCATCGACCGCAAACTCGGTCGTTGACAAAAGCTCAGGAGCAACAACTAAAGATCCATGAAATGCTAACCAAGATGGAAACACTCATCAGACAGAAAGAAAGTTCGGATGCAACAGCTGAACAACGCCAAGAGCAGGCGACCGATACAGAGTTCCTACGAAGGGTGCTTGAAAGAAAGGACAAGGAAACTGCTGAGCAAGCTGCCAACATAGAGCAGATGGTGCTTTTTTTCCATGACATGGTTGGAATGATGATCCAGCCAGAGCCTCCAGCCGAGGATCCGCCGATAGTCATCGAGGATGACAGAGGAGAAACTTCAAACCCTCTTCCGGTTTTGTCGACGGCTAAGGAGGAAACAATCTCTAAGGCTGCTCTTGATGACTATATAGCTCAACAAATACAAGCTCATAAATCTAGTGAAGCGGCTGGCCAAATCATCAAAACTGGGAGACCATATCCGGGCTGGTATGATCAAATCAAATACCCGCCGGGATATACGATCCCTAAGTTCCATGTGTACAAGGGGACAGGCAACCCACACCAACAAGTCGCGTAGTTCAGAGCTTTGTGCGGCAACACTGGAGGTGACGACAAAGTACTGCTTCGCCAGTTCGTTGGTAGCTTGTCGGAGATAGCTTTTGAATGGTACTCAGGGCTCCTAAATGAATCCGTAAAAACATTCACAGAAATGGAACTGCTGTCACACAGCAGTTCACCAGTGCAAGCGAGCGTACCCCGATCACGGCACTAATCAATGCCGGGGTAAAAACATGAGAGACATGGGTCCAATATCCGATGGTGGAACCTATGGTCAAAGTGCGAACAATGTGTCGAAGAATCTCCTGCAGTAGGCATGTTCATTGGGACCTTCGATCCTCAAATGACCGTATCCCAGTTCATGACGTTCTTCAAGCCGACGACCTTCCAGGCTCTAATTGATAAACTGGCCTAAATGGACCAGATGGGCCATGGGCCTTCCTCCTCAGGTAAGGTCGAAATGCCAAGGGTAAAAGGAAAGCGGCCTTTGTTTCCAACACTCAGCAACAACCGAGCGACCCAAAGTCGGCGGTTCGCCAAAACAACGCGTGACCACGCCTATCCCTAGAAGAAAGGCTAGGACGCGCTTACTCGTTTCCCCGCGATAAAACGAGGAAACTCTTTGAGTTGGAAGTGCGCAACAAACTCATCCACTGCCAGACCCATGGCGTCCACCGCAACCTGGCGATGCCAACAACCCCAACTACTGCTCCTATCACAGATTGGTGAGCCACCCAATTGAGGATTGCTACGTATTCAAGAACTGGATCGAGGACTAGTATCAATAGGGGAAATTCACGCTGTCTGAGAACTGGAGGGTGAACCCACCACAGAAGCACACTCCTAAAAAGGTGGATGCACCAAGGGCATCATGCTCGCTTGTGGAAGAAACTCCATGAGAAATCGTTCTTTCAGAAAAGACCAAAAGAATGCTGAAAGATCTACAGGCATGTCCGGTGGTCAGATGAAGAAGCCCACTTGAACCGCAAATCATCAAAGGGATGCTGAAACCGCATCCCATACCGAAAACTGTCAACAAAGGGCAAAATCCCCAAGTCGAGCCTTCAAAGTCTTTGAAGAAAAAGAAGAAGACCAAGAATCCTGTGCAACCTGCCGAGTATGACGACAAACACACAGACCTACAAAGGTACATTGACGCGCTGGAGGAGTACAACTAGAAGGCGCGGACATCAGTCACCCTCCAAGAGTTCCTCAAGCATATTCTTGAGAATGAAGAGAGTGACAACGATGAGGAAAATGACTCATCAGAAATAGAAGACTATGTAGCAAGTTGCCACATGGTTTCCTATTCGTCGTTAAATGATGAAGGAGCTCCCTCAGCGTCAAAAAACAACGCAAAAGAACTGGGGGCAGGATCGGCGCCAAAATCCCCGGAATTGCCAGAAGAAGACCCGATCGATAGGCTATTAAATGAAGCCTTTCGGAAAAGCAAATCCAACCGAGAACACGAAACAACCATATATGAAAAGGCTAAGCGTCAACGTCAGGGTAAAGAAGCTGAGGCGAGGATGAGTCATAAAGTACTCCAACCAAACTGAAGCACACCTGCCACAAATAAGAGCAGGATCAAGGCAGAGAAGTGGTTCACCAAAGCCCTTGTTCCCCGCCGAAAGACGCGACCGGGACGTTGGGACGTCCGGGCATGAATTCCGGGGGCAGATAATAATTGGTGCTATCCGTCCACCTCTCCGAATATGCCAAGTTGATTTATGACACCATGTATCGAAGGTTTAAACGGATGCGGCCGATGTAGCAGACTTCGTCAGATTCCCCCTCGTTGAGGGGTTTTTGATTGTGGGGACGCTCTTCCCTGCAAGCGCAAGCCCCTGCAGTTAATTACGCTACCGCATCGCGGTAACAACTTTCTCCTTCTCCAGATGGTCACTTCGTGTCGTGGGTGTTTGTTTTGTTTGTGGTTGCCCGTGGATTGTATACGGAGACTAAGTTATGTTGTCGCCCGTAGGGCGTGGACTAGTCCAAATCCGTATCATTCTTAGATTTGGGTTTGGGGGGTTGGGTTTAAGGATATGTTAGCCTCATTTGAGACTAAGATCAACTTAAACGTTAGTTAAGGATAAGTTGGTCTAATTTTAGACCAAGATCAACTTAACGGGATCGTTTAGATCCGATAAGAGAGCAACTGGGCTCTATTGTTTAGTTTAGGGACATTGCGGTCAATTATCAGTTTAAGGATGTAGTGGTCCATTACCAGTTTAAGGATGTAGTGGTCCAATACCAGTTTAAGGACATAGTGGTCCATTATTAGTTTAAAAACATCACGGTCGAGGTTAAGGACATCATAGTCCGTGAGTTTAAAGACCTCACAGTCAAATGTTAGTTTAAAGACATCGCGGTCGAGGTTAAGAACATCATAGTCCGTGGGTTTAAGGACCTCACTGTCCGTTGTTAGTTTTAAGACATCACGGTCGAGGTTAAGGACATCATAGTCCGTGAGTTTAAGGACCTCACAGTCCAGGTTAAGGACATCATAGTCCATGGGCTTAAGGACCCCACAGTCCAATGTTTAGTTTAAAGACATCACGGTCGAGGTTAAGGACATCATAGTCCATGAGTTTAAGGACCCCACAGTCCGTTGTTAGTTTAAAGACATCACGGTCAAGGTTAAGGACATCATAGTCCATGAGTTTAAGGACCCCACAGTCCGTGAAATGTATGATTGTCGGGACCCGCCACCTCTTTGAAGACGTTGAGGAATTACAACGACAAATATCAAAGGAGTGAAGAGATGTACCCTTGAACCAAGGCGGATTAAATGATCTATAGCCCAGTTTGGAACTAAGACCAATTAATTAAATTATGAGCACATTGGCTCGGTTGAGTCTGAATTGAGGGCTTATGGCCAACTTGGGCTAAGTCCAATTAAGTTTGAAGTATTGGCCCTCTGTTGGACCATTAGACATTTGTCTGGGTTCAAGCCCACATTATTTAACAATGCTAAACAAGAGTTTGAGGACTTTGACAACATTTGGGTCTTTGGCTGAGGATTAAACATTATACCTCTGAATTTTTACTTAATTTTGAGATTCAATTGAAGGGAAGGCTTTGCCTTTAGAAAATTAGCCAATTTGGCTAACACTAGAGAACAACATTGTTAAACACTGGAAATAAGATTATCAAATTAGTGTTAAAACACTAGAAATGTGATTCTCAAATTAGTGTTAAACACTAACAGATAACAGTGTTAACACTGGAAACCAAATCGTCAGATTAGTGTTAAACACTAGAAGGAGAAGGGGTCACGTGGGAGCACGTGATGGCATCGAAAAGTGGGGCCAGATCCTCATTATTTTGTTCTGTAAACAAGTGTTAAACACTTTTAATTTTCATAGCCATCACGTGTGGGCACGTGATGTATGCTCATGCCCTGATTTATTAGAACATTTATTAGGGGTCATGTAGTAACACGTGAGAGCGCCCAAGTCAGATTTTGCCTTTGCTTTTGTTCCATATATATAATGAGGGTCACGTGGGAGCACGTGGGGTATTGCCTCAGGGCTAAATCCTTTTCATTTGTGGGGATCTTTTCAGGGGTAACGTGGGGACACGTGACCCTAGTTCTTTGCATGCACAGAGATCTCTTTAGTCTCTTTATTTTATTTTGAGAATTAGATTCTCTATAGGGTTAAACCCTGATTATGATTTGGAGGAATTAAATTCCTGAAAGAATTAAATTCTTTTATAGGGTTAAACCCTAATTTTCTTTTAGAGGAATTAAATTCCCATATATGTAAAAGAATTAAATTCTTGTAGAGGGTGAAACCCTAATTTCATTTTTTAAGAGGAATTAAATTCCTGTGAATTTGAGAGAATTAAATTCTCAGTTGGGGTTAAACCCTAGTTCTGTCTTGAAGGAATTAAATTCCTGTAATTTTTGGAGAATTGAATTCTCATATAGGGTAAAACCCTAACTTTGTTTTGGGAGAATTAAATTCTCTAAACTCAATTCCCCCTCTAAGTTTTGGATCTGCATGGCAGGATCTCAACCCGATGAGAATTAAATTCTCATCCTATGGGGAGATGTGCTCTGTGCATATCTTCAACCAGAAGAAGAACTAAGTTCTTTTGTGCAAAAGAGTTAAACTCTTAGATTTAAGAATTAAATTCTCTGTTTGAAGTTTTGATCCCCTTTCTTTTTCTCATCTAGGGTTTTTCTTTTGTAGAGAATTAAATTCTCCTTTCTTTTCTCTTTGAAATTTCAAGATTCCGAAGCTCTCTCTCTCCTTAAAATTCTATATCTTCAAAATTCTCTCACTTGGCTCCTACTTATAGGAGAAGGAAAAAAAATCAATTTGTTTAGCAAATCTTTCATTGAAAGATTTTGTTTGTTTTCATAGTCAATATGAGCCTTTAGATTATTAAGTGAATTTTATTCACTGTTGGATTTTTAATCCAAAGATATTCTGTTTGTTATTTCTGGTGAGATTTAGGGAAATCTTTCCTTGTCTAAGATTTTTCCATAAATTGGTGATATTTAATCACCCCAGGATTTTTAATCGGTTCTCTTTAATCCTTTCCCATTTGGAAAGATTTTAGAGAAATTCAGAATTTTAATTCAATTAAACTGTAAGGTTTTCGAAGCCTGTCACGTGTTAGCACGTGACCCTTGGTCACGTGTGAGCACATGACCCTCGTTGAGGTATTTCCTAATTTTTAGGATTAAATTCTTTTAAGCTGTAATGCTTTCAAAGCCTGTCACGTGTGAGCACGTGACCCCCAATTGAGCCATTTAACAGCCGCCTGTTTATGTTGCTGTTTTAATCATCACGTGTCAACACGTGACCATTGGTCACGTGTGAGCACGTGATACCTCGTTGAGGTATTTCCTAATTTTTAGAATTAAATTCTATTAAACTGTGAGGCTTTCAAAGCCTGTCACGTGCTGGCACGTGACCCTTGGTCACGTGTGAGCACGTGACCCCAAATTGGGTCATCTTTCAGCCTTTTGTTTTCCGTTTCTGTTTAGTGAGATTTTAACCATCACGTGTCATCACGTGACCATTGGTCACGTGTGAACACGTGATACCTCATTGAGGTAATTCCTGATTTTCTAATCAGGAAACAGCCCTATCAATGGGAATGAAGTTGCCATCTCTCATGAGAAACACTCCTGGGGTCATACGCCTCGACGAAAAGAATTCACATCCGAAATACTGCCTGTATCATCAGAGGGTTACTCATCCTACCGAAGAATGTAGTGCCTTCAAGAAGCGGTGGTAAGGATATGTTGCCCATCAAAAACACTTCAAGAGGATAAAACGCGAAGCTCGTCGACAGCAAAAAAGTGCGGCAAGTGCGCGTGAGAAAACGACTGGAAACTGTTATATTATTGATAATAGTTCGGAAGGGGATAAACCCCAGGTTCTTACCCTCGGGAGCGACTCTGAGAACAAAATGACCCTCAGCCCTCTCTTCAAAGACTCTACCTCCGGAAAAGAAGAGGAGGAGAAGAACTGTGAGAACATTCAGCTGCGTAACCACACGCTGCCTGAAAAGAACCCTGGACATACAAACAAAGGTTCGAGCCAAAGAAACAAAGGGAAAGAAAAAATCCCTGAGGAAATCACCCTCGATGATGGAGTTGTCAATGAGCTCGCAGCTAGGGATCCGTCTAAGAAAAACAAGGTGGATTACAATATCTTAGCACATCTGAGGAAAATGCCCTCACAATTGAGCATACTGGATTCTCTCCTCCTGTCCAAGGAGGCAAGAGATTCTCTGATTAAGGCATTACAAGAGCCTGATCAGCTGTCAGGGCATTTTCCTCAGATGTGCTAAGAAATTGTAATCCACTTCTGCTTCGGGTTGCTCATCACTGACATCAAATTTCACGTCATTGATACAAAGACTTGCTATAATGCTTTGATCGGCAGGCCCTAGCTGCATGAGTACAACATCATCCCTTCTACGCAACATCAATGTATGAAGTATTTCAAAGATGGATTGGAATACACCGTCTCGGGAGAGCTAAACCCGTTCTCCGTAAACGAGGTTCGGAAATATGAAGACACAAAGTACTTCTTACCATACTTCGAAGATACGGAGAGGTGTCATAAGACGGAGGATAAACGGAAGTCCGTTGCCACCATTCCGATATTTGGGGGCGACACCGAGGAAGATGAAGAAATAGTCTACTCGGGGCAACCCCAAAACAACAGGCCTGGACCATCGACCCCTATTCTGGTCTTTGGCAGCGACTCTGAGGACGAAGCCAATGCAGTGTTCTCCATCCGCTTGTCAGTGCAAACCTTTGATGAAACAGATTAGAGCCTGCAAATCACAATGGTCCCGCCTCGGCACTACAAGGAACTTGATGCGCTCGATAATACAGCGTACAAGAACTACGAACTTTCTACGTGCCTCTCAGGCGAAGAGGTGAAAAGGCGATTCTCTTCTACCAATCTACGGAGACCAGAGTAGAGAAAGAAGTCTGGCACGGTGCCGATTTTGCACTTGACAGGCTTCAACCAATCCATCTGCCAAGATACTATGCGGAGGGATTGAAAAGGCTGTTAAGATGCCAAGGTGTACCCCTTGAACAAACTGTTCGGAAAGCCCACTTCTACAAAAAGATTTGGGATATCCCTGAGACCCAGCGAAAGACGCCCAACGGGAAGATGGAAACAACCGGGCTCGGATATGTTTGGTCCAAGAAACGGGAAAAATTCTATAGCTGTCGCGTCATAAACAGCTCTGGTGAATAAGAGAACGCTCTTCCAAATAGCCGTGACATTGAAACAGAGCAAAATCCCGCTCTAAGAATGTCAAATATATCGTTCGAAGAACAAGTTGATAAGCTAATATAAGAAGCTTTTCAAAAGATTCGGGACGACCGCAACCGCGAAATGGATATCTATGAAAAGGCTAGGACACAACGTCTCAAGCAATAATCTGCGGAGAAAAAAAACTGTAATGTCCGTCATCCCCAGCCCGCTGTACGTTCTCGTGACAAAAGAAAATCCCGAAATAGAGGCAAAAACAAGGTGAAGAACATGAATAACATGCGAAAACAATGAAACGGATCCAAGAAGTCGTATAGTCAAGGAAAAGTCAGCTGGAACCCGTATTTTATGAGGAAGATGGGTCGGGAATACTCTTCTCTCAAGACAAGACAAGGAAAATATTCAACCTTGTCATGAAGCACCAAATGATGACGCTTCCGGAGTCTCGACACCCCGAACAAATAAACGAGGTCCATCATCCGGATTATTGCTCCTATCACCGAGCAATAGGTCATCCCCTTGAAGACAGTTTCACCTTCAAAGACTAGGTAGAAAACCAGTATCAACATGGCAAGTTCGCTTTATCCGACAGCTAGAGGGTAACCACGCCGCAAAAGCATGAGCCAAAAAGGACCTATACCACGAGGATAGGACCATCTCAATGTCAAGAATGGAAGCGAACCCATACCTGCCGCGTGATAACACTCTCAAAGGAGAGAGGGAACGAGATGATAGATGACCCCTTTAGGTGCTTCGCAAATGAAGAAGAAGATGAGGTGATCTAAGAGTTTCCACCAGCACCAAAAGAGTTGGAAGATGGGATACACACCACGGCAAACAACCTAAGAAAAATCGACTTGGGGACAGAAAATGATCCGAGGCCGACGTCCCTCAGCGAGCTACTACCTAAAAAACAGGTATCCACGTTAAAAAGCTTGCTCATGCAATATAAAAACTGCTTCACATGAAACTATTCCGAAATGCCGGGATTAGATCCAAAAGTAGCAGTACATAAACTGGCCATATCGCCGGACATAAAGCCAATTAAACATGCGCTAAGAAGAACGCGGCTCGAACTTGAGATGAGTATCAACGCCGAATTCAAGAAACTAATTAGCTCTGGTTTCATTCAAGAAGTTCAATATCCCGACTGGATAACTAACATTGTTTCGGTGATGAAGGAAATGGGAAGGCGTGCATCTGCATGGACTTTCGGGACCTCAACAAAGCTTGCCCGAAAGATGACTTCCCAGTACCTGTTACCGAACTGATGATCAACAACACGTCTACCCATGAGGTCTATTCCTTCATGGATGGATCTTCAGGATACAACCAAATAAAAATGCATCATAAAGACCAAAAACATACCGCCTTCTGGACTCCGCTGGGCATATTCTGCTACAAGGTGATGCCTTTCGGTTTAAAGAACGCTGGCGCTACCTACCAGAGGGCCATGACGAAGATCTTCGATGATCTCAACCGTGAGATTGTCAAATGCTATATCGATAACCTGGTGGTAAAAATAAAATCCGACGAGGAGTATTGGGAGCATCTAAAAATAGTGTTTCAGCGACTTCGGAAGTACAATCCTTTAAAATGTGCGTTTGGAGTCTCTTCAGGCAAATTCCTAGGATTCATCATACGACCTTGGGGTATCGAAATCGATCTTTCAAAGATCAAGGCGATTACGGAAATGCCTATGCCAAGGACCCCCAAACAGTTGCGATCTCTCCAAGGAAAGCTCGCGTATATCCGACGCCAACCTCTTCGGAAAATGCCGTCCCTGCAGCCATCTGATGAAGAAAGGGACCCCGTTCGTCTGGGACCAAAAGTGCCAAAATGCACTAGACGAAATCAAGCAATATCTACAAAATCCACCGGTTTTGACCGCTCCAGTTAAAGGAAAACCCCTTGTCCTATATACAACAGCCCTTAAGGGTTCTTTAGGCGTGCTATAGGCACATGAGAACAACCAGGGAAAGGAGAGAGCCTTATACTATTTGAGTCGAGTTCTCCTGGGGGCAGAAAATAATTATTCCCCCATCGAAAAGTATTGCCTGGCACTGATCTTCGCGATAACGAAGCTCATACATTACGCCTTAGCATATGAGGTCCATCTCATATCAAAAGTGGATCCTCTCAAATATCTGATGTCAAGAGCCATACTAATAGGAAGGCTTTCCAAATGGGCCCTTCTCTTGATGGAGTTCTCGATAACGTATCGGCCTCTTAAAGAAGTGAAAGGCCAGGCCATCGTCGACTTTCTCGCCGAGCATCCGATACCGGCCAAATCACCCTTAAAGTGTGAGTTGCCGGATGAGAATGCGTACGACACAATCGAGGGAGAGAAAGAAGAAAATGATTCCCGATAGGAACTCTACTTCTATGGAGAATCTTTCATGAAGAGGCGAAAGCAAAACACCCCCATAATCAAAGCCGGGGTGGGCCTTATTTTCGTGACTCCGCAAAGAGAGATATTGCGTTACGCCCTTTCCTTAACAGAGCCAAGGACTAATAACGAAGCTGAATATGAAGCCTTGATAGCAGGTCTTGAGATCACTGTCGATATGGGAATCAAAAACTTCCTCATATATGGAGACTCCCAGCTGATCATTAGCCAAGTAAATGGCGACTATCAAACATGTAAGCCGGAGCTGATAAAGTATGGCAAAAGAGTGCAACAACTGTTGACACAAATCCCCTCCTACATCCTGGAGAGTATACCGCGTGCAGAAAACAGAAAGGCGGATGCGTTGGCCAAATTGTTTAAGGAATTAGCCGACGAAGACCTTGATGACGTAAAGATCATCATACAAAGCCGCAGGATCCTCGCACTAACGGATATAGCCTCGGAAGATTTAACGGAGCTATCCGAAGGAAAAGAAATGACCGAACAAGTAGCTCTTCAAATAGGGGACGAAGAAAAAGTCATTGACTGGAGAGAAGTCTTCATAGACTACTTTAGATCTCAACGAACGCCCGAAAATGTGTCGTCTCGACATCAGCTCATGAAACAAGCTATGTCCTTCACCTTCATCACTGGTACTCTATATAAGAGATCGTTCGACTGTCTGTGTCTAAGATGCTTGGGGCCAGAAGAAGCGAAGAGAGTCGTCCAAGAAACTCATGACGGACTCTGCGGTTCTCACCAAGCTGGGCCAAAGATAAAGCTGAAGATCAAAAGAATGGGTTACTATTGGCCCACAATGATTCAGGACTGCCTCGAATATATGGAGCAGTGTCACTCGTGCTAAATTCATGGAGACTTCATCCACCAGCATCCAAACCCGCTACACCCAATTGTAGCTAGCTGTCCGTTCGAAATATGGAGAACCTATATAATCGGCCCCATTGAGCTAGCATCCTCCAAAGGACATCAGTTCATATTGGCAATGACAGACTACTTTTCTAAGTGGGCAGAAGCAGTACCACTAAGGGAGGTGAAGACAGAGCATATACTCCATTTCTTCAGGACACATGTTATCTACTGGTTCGGCACTTCGCGATGAATTATCTCAGATAATGGGCCGGCCTACAGGAGCCACAAAATCAGCCGCTTCGCACAACAGCACAAAATAAATTGGAGATACTCTTCAGTATATAATCCTCGTGCCAACGGTTTAGCTGAAGCTTTCAACAAGTCCTTGCCGAATATTATGAAGAAAACGGTGTCTAGAAACAAAAGAGATTGGCACGAAAAGCTGTATGAAGCTCTCTGGGCATACTGCACAACGTTCAAAACAACTACGAATATAACACCATAGATGTTGGTATTCGGCACGGAAGCAGTGCTCCCACTGGAAATAGAACTCCCTTCTCTAAGAGTAGCGGTTCGATACGAGCTGACAGATGAAGAAAATGCTCATCTTCGACTTGTAGAGCTCGACGCCCTCGATGAAACTCGCCTTATAGCACAACAAAACCTGGAGTCTTACAAGGTAAGGATGACACGGTCGTATGAAAGACTGACCAGGCCGAGACTATTCTGCCGAGGCGAACTCGTACTAGTCGTCAAAAGACCAATGATCTCCAATCATGAAAAATGTGGGAAATTCGAGCCGAACTATGAAGGCCCGTACATCATAGACAAAGTCTACTAAGGTGGAGCCTACCTGCTCTTGGATATGCATGGCGAAAGACCCTTCCGGCCAATAAACGGCCGGTTCCTCAAAAAGTACTACGATTGATGAGTCGAGACTTAGGTCAATGATGGATGAAAACGCTTATGTCCACTCACTATCTTCCTGAGTCAAAAACTCTGAATCGTATGTAAAAAAAACCTCGCTTCAAATACGGCGACATCGGACCGAGATGTCCTTAAACTAAAACTTCGTCTCAAAAACGGCGATACTGGACCGAGTTGTCCTTAAACTAGAACTTCGCCTCAATATGGCGGCAACGGACCGAGATGTCCTTACACTAAAATTTCACCTCAAACATGGTGATAACGAATCGAGATGTCCCTAAACTAGCACATCGCCTCCAAAAAGGTGATATGCTCCCTTGAGATCTATATTACAATCGAAGTCTCAACGAAAAAGGTTATAACTCAAGTCCCACTGGCTACACAGCTACTTTAGTGATGAAGCCACCCTCGAATCCTACCAGTAAATAGATAGGTCACCTGTGGGGAAACTACGTTCGAGAGTTCCATCGTTCGTTTAAAAAAGGTATGTCCACAAGCAAAATGGACACAGATGAAAACCCAAAAGGGCACCGTGAGTAAAAACAGCAGGGCTACCGGTGAGTTCGTGAAAATCCGGAAGGGTGCGATCTCGTTAAAAAAACTGTATGTCCACAAGAAAAATGGGCATGGATGAAAACCCGAAAGAGTGCCGTGAGTAAAAACAGCAGGGCTACCAGCAAGTTTGTGAAAATCCGAAAGTGCGTGAACTCGTAAAATAAAATTCATGGGCACTTACATGGTCCTCTCGACCTTGTAAGGAGAAAATACCTGCGTGAGATTCTTACGACTAACAAAGGAACAACACACTTAGGAATCCCCACGATTCCTATGGAGAAATTACACTTGCGAGATCCTTATGACTTGTAAGGAGAATTCCCCCTATGAGACCCTCAAGGAGGATTTAAAAGCCTTAAGCTACATGGACCTAAACCTGTTCTTAAGCCATCGAATCCCCCAAGTTGCCCTAGAAGTGGTCCGATATTAACCCTTGTATACAATCCACGAGCACGAATAAATACTCCCTTACCAAGTTCTACCAATGGTGAGAAATATCCCATATGGTGAACGCCACTTGTAAGTTCTCTTGACTTATAAGAAGAAAACATTCTTGTAAGATCCTTACGACTTGCAAGAGAAAATACCACTTAGGAGTCCTCACGACTTCTAGGGAGAACCTACACCTACGGGATCCTCTCGACCTGTAGGGAGAAAAAACCTTTATGAGACCCTTACGGCTTATAAAGTCAAAAAGTCTTAGTTGACATGATCCTAACCTTGTTTGCTAAGCCACCTTTGTTTAAATCAACAAAGGCAAATGATGAGTCGCTCCTGGCAACATTCCAGTCGTAGCGATTCTGATGCCTAAACAGGTGTCAAACTCCAAGTCCTTTCACGTCAAATGATGATTCGCTCCTGGAAACATTCCAGTCGTAGCGATGCCGATGCCAAGGTTGGTATCAGATCCCAAACTCACAATAAAAACAGCAGCGAGTAGTAAACAAAAATATGCATATGAAATAGCCAAAATGATGGGGAACTCACAATAAAAATCAGCGAGTAAAAATATGCATATAAAAACAGCCGAAATGTTTAGGCAACTCACAATAAAAAGCAGCGAGTATAAAATAAAAGAAAATAGCCGAAATGATTGGGCATCGCGAAAATAGCTGAAATGATTGGGCAATTGCGACTTTCACGATATGAAAAGCTGAAAAGATGGAGCATCGCGGAAAGAAATAAAAAAATGAAAACAAAACTTTTCTGTCCTGCAAGTAGGTCCATATTAGCTCTTGTATACGATCCATGGGTACAAATGAAAGAAAGGGAACTATATTTTCCCACCGGTCTCCGTCAAAGGGGGAGCCAGATCTCGACGGCAACATCAACAGCCTAGAGGTCACCCTGACGTTCTTTTCATTCCGACAGGATACATATGCGACGTCAACAAAGCTCCAAGGGGCCAAGCAAAAATGGAACAATGGCAAACTCCTAACTCCAAATCTCAATGGCGACATCAACAGCCTAAAGGTCACCCCGACGTTCTTCTCATTTCGACAGGATGCAGACACAATGTCAACAAAGGTTCCAAATAGCCAAATCAAAAAGGAGTGACCGCAAAATCCCAGCTCCAGCTCGACATTCTTCTCATTACAGCAGACGCAATGTCAACAAAGGTTCCAAATAGCCAAATCAAAAAGGAGCAATGACAAAATCCTAGCTCCAAGTCTTGACGGTATATATACAACCTAAAGACTACTCCAGTGTACCTTCTCATTTCATCAGGGTGCAGACGTGACGTAAATAAAGCTCCAACGAGCTAAATCAAATTGGAGCAAAGGCATATTCCTAGCTCCGGACTTCAACTGCAATACATACAACATAGATGTCTTATAGATGTTTACCCTATTTCAGCAAAGAAACGACACGACATCGTCAAACAAAAATGAAGCAATGGCATATTCTCAGTTTCAGGGCCTTGAAGGCAACTCATATAAAACTTAAAAGACTATTGGAGATCATCCCACACCAGCGTAGAGTAGTTATGACTCATCGGGGCTCCAAATTGAGCCTAACCTCAAGTAAAAAGCGACATGGAAAATCCCTAATGCTTGCTCTCTCGACTGTAATACGACCTAAGGAGATTACTTGAAGACGTCTTGTCTAGCCGCCGAAGGGATCAGAGACACGACAGTCGCGGGGCTACTTGAATAATAGCTTGAAGACTGCATGTCGAGGAATACATTAGCCAACGCGATGGTACCACAGACTAAAACCCTAGTACTACAAACCTAACGGACCTCTGTCGTAAAGAATAGAGGTTATCTATATACAACGTTAGGACAAGTTTTCCTGTAAACCCAAGGGAGGTAAACTAAACAAACTTCGAAATGAGTACATAAACTAGAGACTCCGAAACGAGTGAATAAACTACAAACTCTAAAATGAGTACATAAACTAGAGGCTCCAAAATGAGTGAATAAACTACAAACTCCAAAATGAGTAAATAAACTAGAGGCTCTGAAACGAGTGAATAAACTACGGACTCCGAAATGAGTAAGTAAACTAATTAGCGCCACATTAAGACATCAAAGCATGGATGAGCGCATGCAAAAAAAAAGTGTATATTCTTATTCACGAATCAAAGTGTTTAAGAGATACGATTAATACAAAAAGGGGAGTACAAATACAATTTTTAAGAAGGCGGGGCTTTCAATAAATTGGCAACTCGCTCATGCGCTCCCCGCAGCTCCTCCTCACATGCTACTACCGCGGCCAGCCCCGTTTCAATTTGAGCCCGTTGTTGCAAGTATGATGAAAGCTTCTCAGCGATCTTCTGTTTGGAAACCTCTCAATCTTACATGCCTTGCTCAGTAAAGTCGAGGTTTTGTCTCAGCGCCAGCCCATTAGAAATACATTGTTGGAGGTTGTCGAAAATAACTCGCAGCTGCGCGGCATTTGCTTCGATCTGGGTACGCAATTAGATAGATTCGACAGAAGCCGTCTCATTCTCCTTTCGCTTCAGGGCCAACTTTTGTTCAAAATATTGAATGAAATCGACACTTTGCTCGATCCACGTGACCCGCTGAGCCTTTAAGGTCAATACTTCAGGAGTGAGATGCTTGAGCTCGATGTCATGCAGACAAGCCTCGATCTTCTTACAATAATTGACCCAAAGGCTGATGAAAGCTTCGTTGTGAAAATTCACAAGCGTCGCCAGCATAGGGTTGACTTCGTCAGCGAAATCCACAGTAGAAGTGAGAGCCTCGGCATCAAGATGTTCGATAAATTCGTTTAACATCCGCCTGCTAGTCACCGTGTCCCAAGGCAGGGAGAATCTGTAATGCGCCTGACAAGTGCGCGCGTATTCTCATCTCAATGGGGTGACGAAAAACACCCTACAGATTCTGGCACGTCCGGTGGGACCTTTCTCTCCTCCCATGTCTCGGGTCAAGTGTTCATGCGAATCTATTTAACATATATGCCGATGTTTGTATTGAAATAATGTTTTTTTTCGTGCAGCAATCAACTTTCAACGATAATGTCTCCTAAGATGGATCCAGCTTCTGATGCGACCCCGATTCCGTACGTGGTCAAGATCAATGCTCATGTGGTTCTCCCCGCAAGCCTCAGTCGACGGTGGGAGGAACTGCCCGCCAATTTGGTTCCGTCATCATCTACCCTGCCGGAAGCACTCATCTGGCAGAAAAGCCGGCAAAACAGGTGGCCAAGCCGGTCTCAAGAGGCAAGAGGCCGAATGTTGTGATCGCTAAGGCACCACAACCGAAACTTAAGACGGTGTCTTAACGACTCTCTGGTGCTCCAGCTGGGGGCAAGACTTCCAGTACAAAGGGCAACATCAAACGTTGCGGATGCGTTGGTTTGGGATAGTCGTACTACTTTGTTGGCCTTAGTCAAGGGTATGTACGGGTGGGTTCAAATTAACCTTGACAATGACTGGTAGAAATTGACATGTGACTTATGATTTGTTGGCCTTAGTCAAGTTTATAAGAGCATGGGGCAAAAATCCACATCGGGAGTTTCTAAGGAAATTGAAACTTGCTGGGGTTGCATACCATTTGGAGTGTGATAATATTGGAAGGATTCCTTTAGCATTATCACACAATGATATTTGGATCCCGATCCTACTGTGAGTATATGCTACTCCTCGGGAGATTCTTTTCACTTAACGATCAATGCTATAAACCAAGTAGGTGTCTAGAACAGTGTTAGCGGGGCTACGCCTCCAGGGAAAAGAGTTTATTTAATTAAGGAACTTCGTGAAAGCATCGTAAAACCTCTTTCGAAGTACTGACACTAGCCTGGCTGAACGGTTAAGCAAGAATTGTACGGTGAGATTAATCCTGACTAATTCTTCTTTTATGGTTTGAGGAAGGATTCAGGGAACGGTGGGAGCCATCCTGTTTAGATAAATTAAAAACCAATCTAAACTTGCAAGAGCATCATGCTGAGTGTTTTCTTCTCTCTCACCTAATTGCAGCGACCAAGTGACCAGATTAGGTTACAGATAGATAATAAATGACTGAGTTATACTTTAATGACTGGCAAAGCTCTGTCCAGATGTCCATTGCCTATGATAAGCTGAGACACCTCATTACTACTCAAGCCCCTGCCGTCCCAGGTCCAGTTTCCACCGTCGCGGATATTAATATCCGTAAGACATCGGAAAGAGACTGTGCGAATGCCAAGTGCCTTGTGTTGGCCTCAGTGAATGGTGTAAACCAGAGGCAGCACGAGAAGATGGACTTAGCTTCCATCTTCCTCCATAACAAAGATTTATATGGAGAGCAATCTCGTATCGCAAGATATGAGACCTCGAAGGAATTGCTTCAAGCGAGTTTGGCCGTCGGGTCATCTGCAGGGGACCACGTCCCTACAATGATTAGTTATATTAAAAAGCTTACAGATCTGGAGACCGCGTTGGAGAATGAGTGATATGCTGACTTGATTCTACAGTACCTACCTCCTACTTACGCCCAGGGGAAGAAAGTTATACTTCCGGTTGAGGGCACCCAGAAGGAAACCAGGGAGACACCCGCTCTGCTTATTGGGGAATCTTCCTTTTCTGGATCCAAGATGATAGCCAAGGGTGAGTAGAAGAAAACCTCTACAAAGCCGATAGGCGATGACAGTAAGGTAGAAGGAAAGGGTAGGACAAAGGTTTCGGGTTAACAGTAGGGAAGGAGGTATGTTCCTATTGTTACGGGAAAGGGCATTGGCAGAAGGGATGCAGGGCTTGGAATGCCAGAATCTATAATCCGAAGCACGTTGTGGTTTCGATTTTGGGTGTGTTTGTGATTGAAAACGGTCTGTAAATTAACACTACTTCCTGGGTATAAGATACCGGATCAAGATCTCATATCTGTAATTCATTACAAGCTTTGAGAAACCGTATGTCACGACCCGAAGGTACGGAACGTGACCGGCACTTAAATTACGAAACGTCTAAAGGCGTACCGTAATCTAAGTAAGCCGAAGCCCAGAAATCTAAACCATTTAAAAGAAGAAGTGTAGGAAAACAAGTTTAAAAGGAACATCAAATTTTCTCAAAAATTTCGGCAGAGTCTCCTTTGTAAAAACTGGCCCCAAATGGGTACATACAAGAAATATATACAAAAGCAATAATAAAAGGCATCCCCAAGCGGGAGCTAGCTCTTCGCCAATTGGCGGTCATAACCACACAAGCAAAATGATATACAACGCCGAAGGGCGAGGGACAAAACTTAAAAGAACCCAAAATAACCATCAGAAAACCATAATAATACAAGCGCGACTCTAAGGTCGAAACAATAAGCAACTGGTCTTCTAAATTTATCAAGTAATACAAGTCTGGTTAATGGAGCTTACTAGATAAAATGAAATAATAAAAGTACAACGGCTGTTCTGATACAAGTGAACCAACGTACCAAGCAATCACCCTGAATGAAATGGTGTGCCAGCAAGCCGCCAAAGAAACCTGTACATTTGAACCTGAAAGAAAATTTGGCACAACGGGGGTGAGTTGCCAACTCGTGAGTAGAAGACATCTACGAATAGAAATCGCAAGCACGACGATCTCCTAGGTGATAATAATATACTTACATAAAACTAGTCATCTAGTAGTGACAGGATAATAATCTATGCATAAGTGCAATGCTCAGTGCATCGTGTCAGTGTCACTAAACAGTAATATGTCACATATCTGATGTATGAATGATCATGAATGAGAAAATCAACCATGAAATCTGAATAATCTGATATAAGAAAAACATCAATGCATCTTGTATAATAAAACTGAAACCTCATCAGTGAAATCGACAGAAATCCGTGTCAAGCATCGACACAAAATAGGTATATCTCTGTATCTCAATATCTCATATTTCTGTATCTCAAGTCTCAATATCTCTGTATCTCGAATCTCAATATCTTTGTATCTCGGGCTCCGGCAGTCCGGATCGGGATCGGCCCATATCATCAAATCTCATGACAACGGTCGGTATCCTCCGGATATCCGCCGCGCCAGACATCACCGGTAAATAGTCCGTGCCCCTGCCAGGTTCAACGCCATCATCTGCGATCTTCTTGTCCCGGGGTACCTACCAGGCCCACCATGTACCTGAAACGGTTCATCCTACTCCTCGAATCGGGTCTCGAAATCCAACGGAAATCATGAAAACTCATGGTGGACGACACATACATCACGAGAAAACCGCAACTTGCATTTTAAAATGAGAAAGAAAGAGAGAGAGAAGTTATTATAAATTCTTGCGGTTTTCCCCCAAATCCAGAAATCTCATGGAAATCTGAAATCCAAGAATCAAGAGTAAATAAACAGTGATATCGGCATAAATCCATAGAATAGTATATGAATGAATATATGAATGCATGAAGTATCTATGTAACGAATGCAATCTCTAAGTTAACACATGAAAGCAATCACACAAATATTATGCGGTAACTAGCATTTAGCTGTTTATATCAATGAGTTAATATGTTCTATAGTGTACGTGACATGGCAATTACCGATGATGATGTGTGTGAGCCGGCAAATGAGTGTACGTGGAACATGCGTATCATTGGTAATGGTGCTGGTGTCCTAACAGGCAGAGTTTCATATTAGCTAAAGTAACATATATATGAACATGCAATGCGATGAATACAACATGAACATAATGGTGAATGTGTAGTAAACGAACAATTAGAGAATACATACTAATTACGAGTCATACAGTTTGTTGTTTGAAAAAGCACGAATCGTGGTTTTTAGAAAATTAGGGGCTACGGGGGTTTTTAAGAAAAGATATGTCCTTTGAAAAAAATCCGTAGTATCCCTCAGTCCGTCTTTAAAAATGTGCACGATTCATTAGTTTTGAAAATAAGTATGACTCGAGCCTAAACTATGATCTACCTAACCAACTTAGTAACTAACTAAAGATACTAGTCGAAAGGTAAGAAGAATCCTCCTAAAGTCTGAGTCGGTATCTCTAGTAGTCGGCGATCCAGCCTCAATAGCGTCACGTACGTAGTATGACTTCCTCGAGTCAAGAGTGCGGATCAATCATCACATCTATACTTCATACGGTAAAATCCATCGTACGGCATCCCAAAATCGGGGTACGATTCAACTATCACATATATACATCATCGTTCGTATAGTATCATCATCAAACAATATCATGATCAAGGGTACTGTACTATAATCGCATACATCCCAATATCATCAAACATATATCATTGTCTGTGTAAATATACATCGTCAAATGATCCACTAAAATATCATGTCATATATCATATCGTGATTAAGTCACATATTACAATCCAGGTTCTATTCTAGAGTCTCGTACATTTCAATGTCATCATCACCTATTATCGTTTATGTATAAATATACATTATCTCATTTCCCAACGATCCACTAATATCATAATACATCTCATATCATAATTCGATTGTATATCTAATATCTCACGACATCATGCCCAGTCATATCGACTCATCCTCAAGTATCATATATTCGCTCAACATCCGTGTATACGTATATGTATGTATGTATGTATGTGTATACACACACACACACCAACACATCCATGTATGTGTTTGTGTGTATACACACACACACATATAAAAATATACACCCCATCCTAACACGTGTGTGCATGTGAATGTATGTGTGTCAACCTATACTACTAGGGTCTCGCGACTAAGAACTGAACTAAGAGCACTATCATCCCAATCACCCAAATCCCGATCCATGGTCTCCTAAAACCTTTCTTACTAAGTAATCGAATATCGCAACAACATATAACTATAACTGTATCAAGACCACATCATATCCTACGAAATTGCGGGGGTGCTATACGCCATCCACCCAATTTCCCCCGTAGATATACATCTACTCACCTAAATACTCGCTTGCTGAAGTCGATGTCGCCATGCTTTTCCCGTCGTCTCGAAAACCACGTGAGGGTGCCATCATATAAACATATGGAATCGTAAATCAAAATCACGAATGAAAACCATAACGGCACACGAAACACACATAGGTTAGAACCTATGGTCCTCGCATGCAAGAAAAGCCAAACAAATTCTCGATGTCGAGGTACAAACATCAGAACATCGAGTTAAAACACAATTACCAAAGTTCAAGTTATAAACAATCACGAAATCAAAACAGAACCTCAGAAAACATGCTCCAGATTTTACCCTAGGTTGAATTAGCAGATTCTGCATATGAAGGGGCCTAATTTAATGAAATAACAACCCTGGACTAAACACGGAGGGGTTCTGCCCTACCCTGGCCACAAATTGCGGCCAGGAAGAATAAATTTGCGGCCTTGGTTTGGAGTTAGGGGCTCGGGTCTTCAGGGAATGATCCATATCACCTGCATATCTCTCAGTCTTCGCTAATTAATTTTCCAGGTCCCTGAGTCACTCCAGATTCCTAAATACCATCAAAATTCTCAAAATTTTCCGATGTCGGGATTTCTAAGTTTGTGAATTGGGGTTTAACTCTCAGGTTTTGGTCTTTAATCAAACACCACAGGAGTTTTGGGTCACTACTAAGCCTAAATTTCACTTCACAACACAAAATTTTCCTCAAAACCCTAACTTGAAATTTTCAAAGTTTTCTAAACCTCGATAAATCAATTCTAAACTAACAATAGAGGCTAATAGAATGAAATACTACTCTAATGGTGATGAAATTACCTCATTTGGCAACTCAAGAATTTTCTTGAGTTACCCCAAGCCTTCAAAGTTCCAACTTGATCACACCCTCATGCTTGTAGTGAGCTAAGGATTAATTTTTGTAAAGGGAATATGATTTTTTAATGTGGATTTAGGGTTTTAGTAAGGGGGTAGAGGTGGTGGGGGAGAGAGACAGCCATGAGAGGAGAGAAAGGAGTTGAGGAAAGAAAAGAAGAAGAAGAAGTTGAGAGAGAGGTGTAGAATAATGTAGAACCCCCCCCCCCTCTCTCTTTTTCTTTCTCATGGTCCCCACCTCACAACTTATCTCTTCCATTTTCTTTTCTTTTCCTTTTGTTTTAAACTCAAAACAATTTTTCAAAAGAAGAAAAGGAACCATGGTGCATTTAAATGAAAATGTAACAAGTATTTGTAACATGCTTTGTTGCATGTCTCATGCATAACAAGATTTATGCAAAATTAGTAAATATTAAACAAGTTTAGCATTAACATAGCATACATTAATTATTTAAAACTTTATAAATTCTCAATTCACATGCTTTCTTTCGAAAATCGAAATTTAATAAAATTTCCAAATATTTTCCAAACTATCGATATATAGTTATATCACATCATTAAAATATTCATAATATTTATTATTTTAATTATATAAATTTCTAAAAATAATGTTTTATTTTTCTGAAATGTTACAGTCTTCCCCCCTTAAATAAATTCGGTCCCCGAATTTAAATTGAAACCCCCCAAATACTTAAAACAGTTCAGTAAAAGATCAAGTCGTCGGGGCTCCGAAATCATAAACACAATAAACATATCTTAGCGCAATGCATGCGCATGAAAACAAATATATATACCAAAATCAAAACTCCGTCAAGCGGTATGAAATTATCGGAGTTATAGTGAAAATACAATGCCAAAATCCAATACAAAAACCAATATGATATACTCAAAACTATAACTTGTATATAGTACGCATCGTGGTAAAATCATCGAAATATCCAAATAGAAATACATGCGAAACCTTTTTCAAACCACTGTGCGATGCGCGTACCACGGCACAAGTAGCGGGCGTTTATTTATAAGAAAATAATTATACGTATATACATATCCTTTGTTTAACATACACGTCCCGCCATTTTTGAAAATAATTTGTGAAGGGTTTCCTTTGTAAAATGTTTCGTGTCATCTCAGACACATAAGAAAATATTGAGACTATAGCTCATTTTGGAATTGCCTTCGGTAATTATCAATGCATGCAAGACATATTCAGGTACTGTCCTCCAAACAGTCCAGCTCGGTTACTAAACCAAATAGTAAATATCATAAAAACGTACAGCTCAAAATGAAATCAATCCTAATTACAGCATAAAAATACCACGTGCGTCCGGTGCGCACGGAAGTCGAAACTAAATACAGATGCCATGAGTATGCACAGAAACAAAACTGAGTGCAACGGGTGTGCACCAAAAAACATCTGTCAAGTGCAACGGGCGTGCACGACAACCATATCAGGTGCATCTAATCTGCACAAGACCCCGATTTAGTACATCTGGTGTGCACAAAATCGCATCAAGTGCGCCAAGTGTGCGCAAAACCTCAATCCAGTGCACATGGTGCACGAAAACATATATCGAATATCAAAATCGAAATTAGCGGTATATGACATACATCGAATCAAAATCAAGTATACCGCGATAGGTAAACTTACAACCACATGCATCAGTGTGCACAAAACCAAATAAAGTACGAAAAGTGCATGAAAACTATACCGAAAGCATAATTCCAAAATCATGTGCAACCCATATACATGAAATCAAATCAATTAAATCCAGGTGTATGAAATCAAAATCAAACATCTCATAATGTATATAAAAATCAAATCAGGTGCAATGGGTATGCACAAAACGAACATCAATACAACTGATACATGGAACACAAATCGAGTGCAAAGAATGAGTGCATAGGAAAACCAATCATAAAACAAAATCCTCAAAATACCATAATCCAAACTACGGAAATGTGATATTCAAATCACCAAATCACAATTCGTAACACCGACGTCAATGTGCCCCTCTTTCCTCTGGTGTTGACTGATTCGAACTCGTCTCTTCGTGGCTGTATGAACGGCGTTACAAACGGCTATACTCATATCTAGAGTCTCCCAAGTAATGTATCTCATCACATGATATCTGGACTACGTTAAACTTTTCGATCGATTCATCAAAGTCCCATAATTCCCCGAGAGCTCAACACTCAAGTATAGCTTAAAAATATCCAATGCATGCCCCAGCATCTGTGGACCAGCCGTAGAAGGGCAAACCCAAGCCTCACTAATGGCACCGCGGAACGGCCGTAAACCCTAAGGTCCACCAGCGTTCTCATGGTCATTATGTCGAGTTAGGGTTTCATTCTTCTAGAGGGTCCATAGAAATACCTGCATGTTCTTTCGAATACCTTAAACTTGGGAAAATGTGTTTCTGAAATTCGTTCAAACATTAACTCCGTCTGGACGACATGTGAATACACTTCGTCCGCACGCTAAACAATACTTCAACCCTCTAGAATAGACAATACCCTAACGGTCATCGCATTCTAGCCGCAGCTCTCTCTGCCCGTTCGACCGTGGTAACCGAAACCACCATCCGATATTGACGAAGATAGATCAAAGGAACGAATAGAATACGGTGCAAAGAAATGTACATCTTAAGGCTTCTTAAGCAGAGTAGCGTATCGTAAGTATGCCGTGGATCATACCCACGGTACGTCATTTTACCTAAGTCACCTACTCCATCAACCAAGGTCAACCTAAACTTAGACAAGGGTTAAACCTAGCGCTCTGATATCAACTTTGTCACGACCCGAAGGTACGGAACGCGACCGGCACTTAAATTACGAAACGTCTAAAGGCGTACCGTAATCTAAGTAAGCCGAAGCCCAAAAATCTAAACCATTTAAAAGAATAAGTGTAAGAAAACAAGTTTAAACGCAACATCAAATTTTCTCAAAAATTTCGGCAGTCTCCTTTGTAAAAATTGGCCCCAAACGGATACATACAAGAAATATATACAAAAGCAATAATAAAAGGCATCCCCAAGCGTGAGCTAGCTCTTCGCCAATTGGCGGTCACAACCACACAAGCAAAATGATATACAACGCCGAAGGGCGAGGAACAAAACTCAAAAGAACCCAAAATAACCACCAGAAAACCATAATAATACAAGCGCGACTCTAAGGTCGAAAGAATAAGCAACTGGTCTTCTAAATTTATCAAGTAATATAAGTCTGGTTGATGGAGCTTACTAGATACAAATGAAATAATAAAAGTACAACGACGGTCCTGATACAAGTGAACCAACTTACCAAGCAATCACCCTGAATGAAATGGTGTGCCAGCAAGCCGCCAAAGAAACCTGTACATCTGAACCTGAAAGAAAATTTGGCACAACGGGGGTGAGTTGCTAACTCGTGAGTAAAAGACATCTGCGAGTAGAAATCGCATGCACGACGATCTCCTAGGTCATAATAATATACTTACATAAAACTAGTCATCTAGTAGTGACAGGGTAATAATCTATGCATAAGTGCAATGCTCAGTGCATCGTGTCAGTGTCACTAAACAGTAATATGTCATATGTCTGATGTATGAATGCATCATGAATGAGAAAATCAACCATGAAATCTGAATAATCTGATATAAGAAAAACATCAATGCATCTTGTATAATAAAACTGAAACCTCATCAGTGAAATCGACAGAAATCCGTGTCAAGCATCGACACAAAATATGTATATCTCTGTATCTCAATATCTCATATCTCTGTATCTCAAGTCTCAATATCTCTGTATCTCGAATCTCAATATCTCGGGCTCCGGCAGTCCGGATCGGCCCATATCATCAAATCTCACGACAACGGTCGGTATCCTCCAGATATCCGCCGCGCCAGACATCACCGGTAAATAGTCCGTGCCCTTGCCAGGCTCAACGCCATCATCTGCGATCTTCTTGCCCCGGTACCGGTCCCACCATGTACCCGAAAAGATTCATCCTACTCCTCGAATCGGGTCTCGAAATCCAACAGAATTCATGAAAACTCATGGTGGACGACACATACATCACGAGAAAACGCAACTTGCATTTTAAAATGAGAGAGAAAGAGAGAGAGAAGTTATTATAAATTCTTGCGGTTTTCCCCCAAATCCAGAAATCTTATGGAAATCCGAAATCTAAGAATCAAGAGTAAATAAATAGTGAATATCGGCATAAAGCCCTAGAATAATATATGAATGAATATATGAATGCATGAAGTATCTATGTAACAAATGCAATCTTTAAGTTTACACATGAAAGCAATCACACAAATATTATGCGGTAACTAGCATTTAGCTATTTATATCAATGAGATAATATGTTCTAAAGTGTACGTGACATGGCAATTACCGATGATGATGTGTGTGAGCCGGCAAATGAGTGTACGTGGAACATGCGCATCATCGGTAATGGTGCTGGTGTCCTAACAGGCAGAATTTCATATTAGCTAAAGTAACATATGTATGAACATGCAATGCGATGAATACAACATGAACATAACGGTGAATATGTAGTAAACGAACAATTAGAGAATACATACTAATTACGAGTCATACAGTTTGTTATTTGAAAAAGCACGAATCGTGGTTTTTAGAAAATTAGGGGCTACGGGGTTTTTTAAGAAAAGATATGTCCTTTGAAAAAAATACGTAGTATCCCTCAGGCTGTCTTTAAAAATGCGCACGATTCATTAGTTTTGAAAATAAGTATGACTCGAGCCTAAACTATGATCTACCTAACCAACTAAGTAACTAACTAAAGACACTAGTCGAAAGGTAAGAAGAATCCTCCTAAAGTATGAGTCGGTATCTCTAGTAGTCGGCGATCCAGCCTCAATAGCGTCACGTTCGTAGTACGACTTTCTCGAGTCAAGAGTGCGGATCAATCATCACATCTATGCCTCGTACGGTAAAATCCATCGTACGGCATCCCAAAATCGGGATACGATTCAACTATCACATATATACATCATCGTTCGTATAGTATCATCATCAAACAATATCATGATCAAGGGTACTGTACTATAATCGCATACATCTCAATATCATTGTCTGTATAAATATACATCGTCAAATGATCCACTAAAATATCATGCCATATATCATATCGTGATTAAGTCATATATTACAATCCGGGTTCTATTCTAGAGTCTCGTAGATTTCAATATCATCATCACCTATTATCGTTTATGTATAAATATACATTTTCTCATTTCCCAACGATCCACTAATATCATAATACATCTCATATCATAATTCGATCATATATCTAATATCTCACGGCATCATGCCCAGTCATATCGACTCATCCTCAAGTATCATATACTCGCTCAACATCCGTGTATACGTATATGTATACACACACACACACCCTAATGCATCCATGTGTGTGTGTAAAAACATATACACCCCATCCTAACACATGTGTGCATGTGAATATGTGTGTGTGTCAACCTATACTACTAGGGTCTCACGACTAAGAACTGAACTAAGAGCACTATCATCCCAATCACCCAAATTCCGATCCGTGGTCTCCTAAAACCATTCTTACTAAGTAATTGAATCTCGCAACAACATATAACTATAACTGTATCAAGACCACGTCATATCCTACGAAGTTGCGGGGGTGCTATAGCCATCCACCCGATTTCCCCCGTAAATATACATCTACTCATCTGAATCCTCGCTTGCTGAAGTTGATGTCGCCATGCTCTTCCCGTCGTCTCGAAAACCACGTGAGGGTGTCTACATATAAACATATGGTATCGTAAATCGAAATCATGAATGAAAACCATAACGGCACACGAAACACATATAGGTTAGAACCTATGGTCCTCGCATGCAAGAAAAGCCAAACAAATTCTCGATGTTGAGGTACAAACATCAGAACATCGAGTTAAAAAATAATTACCAAAGTTCAAGTTATAAACAATCACGAAATCAAAACAGAATCTCAGAAAACATGCTCCAGATTTTACCTAGGTTGAATTAGCAGATTCTGCATATGTAGGGGGCCTAATTTAATGAAATAACAACCCTAGACCAAACACGGAGGGGTTCTGCCCTATCCTGGCCTCAAATTGCGGCCAGGAAGAATAAATTTGCGGCCTTGGTTTGGGGTTAGGGGCTCGAATCTTCAAGGAATGATCCATATCACCCGCACATCTCTCAGTCTTCGCTAATTAATTTTCCAGGTCCCCGAGTCACTCCAGATTCCTAAATACTATCAAAATTCTCAAAATTTTCCGATGTCGGGGTTTCTAAGTTTTTGAATTGGGGTTTAACTCTCAGGTTTTGGTCTTTAATCAAACACCACAGGGGTTTTGGGTCACTACTAAGCCTAAATTTCATTTCACAACTCAAAATGTTCCTCAAAACCCTAACTTGAAATTTTCAAAGTTCTCTAAACCTCGATAAATCGATTCTAAACTAACAATAGAAGCTAATAGAATGAAATACTACTCTAATGGTGATGAAATTACCTCATTTGGTGACTCAAGAATTTTCTTGAGTTGCCCCAAGTTTTCAAAGTTCTAACTTGATCACACCCTCATGCTTGTAGTGAGCTAAGGATTAATTTTTGTGAAGGGAATATGATGTTTTAATGTGGATTTGGGGTTTTAGTGAGGGGGGTAGAGGTGGTGGTGAAGAGAGGCAGCCATGAGAGGAGAGAAAGGAGTTGAGGAAAGAAAAGAAAAGAAGAAGTTGAGAGAGAAAGGTGTAGAATAATGTAGAACCATCTCTCTCTTTCTTTCTCATGGTCCCCACCTCACAACTTATCTCTTCCATTTTCATTTTTTCTTTTCTTTTTGTTTTAAACTCAAAACAATTGTTCAAAAGAAGAAAAGGAACCATGGTGCATTTAAATGAAAATATAACAAGTATTTGTAATATGCTTTGTTGCATGTCTCATGCATAACAAGATTTATGCAAAATTAGTAAATATTAAACAAGTTTAGCATTAACATAGCATGCAATAATTATTTAAAACTTTATAAATGCTCAATTCACATACTTTCTTTCGAAAATCGAAATTTAATAAAATTTCCAAATACTTTCCAAACTATCGGTATATAGTTATATCACATCATTAAAATATTCATAATATTTATTATTTTAATTATATAAATTCCCAAAAATAATGTTTCATTTTTCTGTAATGTTACACTGTAGAGTTATCAGGGCAAGTGATATGACTCTCAGGGTTTCTAACGGAATGAGCATGGACGCTGTATTCATAGGGTATATCACCTAGAATTGACAAGTGGGCAGATATTGATTCTACGCAACTATTTGTGTATACCTAGTTTAGTTTGTAAGTGATGTGGTTCACATCCATCTAAATCAAAGTTTGATTGGGTCAAGTACACTAGAGGACTATATATATTGAATCAAGCTCAGGTTTTCAACGTTCATAACACACTTAAAAGAAAGTCTCCAGAATTAAATAAGGCTTTCTTAAGGCATTGTAAACTGGGTCACATCAATGAAACACGGTTGACGAAGTTACATAGAGAGGGATATTTGGATCTATTCGAATATCAGTCTTATGCAACTTGTCAATCTTGTCTCATAGGAAAGATGACAAAGACTCCGTTCACTGGACACGGAGTAAGAGCGAGCGAGCTCTTAGGACTCATACACAGCAACGTGTGTAGTCCATATCTACAGATGCACGAAGTGGTTATTCCTATTTCATTACTTTTACGGATAATTTCTTTAGGTTAGGACATGTCTTCTTGATGAAGCATAAATCCGAGACACTTTGAAAAATTCCGAGAATATAAGAATGATGTGGAAAACAAACAGGCAAAAGTATCATGACACTGAGATCTGATCGATGTAGTGAATACTTAATTGCCGAGTTTCTGGATTGCTCAAAAGAGAATGGAATTCTCTCTCAGCTTACTCTTCCATACACATCACAACACAACGGTGTATAGGAAAGGCGGAACCGAACCCTATTAGATATGGTTCATTCCATTATAAGTAACGCTGAGTTGCCGCGATCCTTCTGAAGTTATGCACTAGAATTAGCTGCATATCTTTTTAATAAGGTTCCTACCAAGACTGTGCATACCACATCTATCAGATGTGTAGTGGGAAGAAACCCTATCTTCCGTATCTGAAGATATAGGGATGTCCGATTTTTTTGAAAAGCAGTATGAAGACAAACTCGAAGCATGCTCAGTACTGTGTAGTTTTGTGGTATACCCAAAGAACTCCAGGGGGTGTCTTTTCTATTACGCATAGGAACAAAAGGTTTTTGTTTCTCGTCATGCCCACCTTTTAAGATAATCATTTTTTGAAAAAGGAAGAGTGGGAGCGCAATAGAATTGGAAGAAATTCCAGAACCACAAACTATTACTAAAAGTATGGTAGAACCATAGGTTTCAAAAGAACCGGACATCCCTGCACCAATCCGCAGGACTAGTAGGCAGTCTCATCTGCCCGAGGGATACTACGGTTATTCTCATAGACGGGGATCGAGAGAATTGCATCATTGATAATGATGAGCCAACTAGATTCCAGTAAGCCATTTAGAGCAGTGACTCGGTAAAATGGTCGGATGCAATACGGACCGAAATGGAGTCCATGTACACCAACAAAGTATGCACTTTGAACATTGCTCCAAAAGGGGTAAAACCTGTAGGTTGCAAATGGATCTTCAGAAAGAAAATTGATGTAGATGGATAGGTTGAAATCTATAAGGCTAGACTTGTTGTAAAAGGTTTTTGTCAAAGACCTGGTATGGACCATGATGAAACCTTTTCTCCCGTGTCTATACTCAAATCCATTCGGATCTTTCTTTCCATTGCTGCCTTCCAAGATTTTGAGATCTGGTAGATGGACGTAGAGACGGCTTTTCTAAATGGTAATTTGGAAGAGTGCGTCTATATGGATCAGCCAGAGGGTTTCAATCAGAGTGGGAGCAGCGAGACAGTGTGCAAGTTGCTTAAGTTCATTTATGGACTAAAGAAGGCATCGCGGAGTTGGAACATCTGTTTTTTATTGAGACAGTCAAAGAATTCGAATTTATCAAAAATCCAGATGAACCATGCACTTATAGTAAGATTGTAGCAAGAACTATGGAATTCCTCATTGAGTACATGGATGACATTCTCTTGATAGGAAATGACATTCCTATACTACAATCAGTCAAAGGATTCTTGTCACAAAGGTTCTCCATGAAAGACTTGGGTGATACCAACTACATTCTGGGGATCCAGGTCTATCGTGAAAGATCAAAGAGGATGGTGGGACTTTCACAGTCAAGGTACATCAACACCATACTAAAATATTTAGTATGGAAGATTCAAAGCGCGGTAGTCTACCGACTTGTCACGGAATCACCCTCTCCAAAGAGATGTCTTCCAAGACTGATTTGGAAAGGGCTCGCATCACATCTGAAGGGTTACCTAAGATGGAATCAAGGTTTCGGGAGGCATCGTCCATACCAAATTCAAAAATTTTCCATTTTAGCTAACCCTAACTTAGAATCGTTAACTAGAAATCGACGGAAACTAAAGCAAACTACTTTGCAATAAGAAGTAAGCAAGGAATACAACCTTTGTAGACCGGCCCTTCACTTCAATAGCTCCGTGTAGTAGTCCCTTTCGCTGTGATCGTGAACTCCAGACTCTAGAAAGGCTCCGACGAAGAAACGAATATGCTTGCTTCGAAGTCTTCGAGGCCGAAGATGATCTACGTCGGGGAGACACTAACCCAAGTTATTTCTTCACTAGGTCAAGAAAATTGTGAAGAGAACACCCTATACTAAATGGCAAGTAGTAGAGGATGATGAAGTAGGAAGTGGGCTCATTTTAGATTTCATTTTCTCACATTATTTCTCATACCTCCATTGAAACTAGAAAGCTTTGATGATGAAGAAGAAGAAGATAACTCATCAAATGAATTATTGGTAAGATTAATAATGCAACCAAGGGTTAAGCATGTCATGCTTAACCCTTGTAGAGAGTTAACCATGTGCTATGGTTAAAGGTTAGGTCAAAAATATCTTAAGCAAGACAAAGAAAAATGGACAAAGTCAAAGATGCTAACAAGCTTCTATAAGATTTCAACAAATATCAACCATGACTATTATCCATAAGCTTTGAATTACTTAATGATAATTTAAACCCTAATCTTAACCCTAGCATGGTTTAACCCTCATTAACCCTAGTTGCATTTGTAACCTTGCATGATACATTTAACATATATCACATATATATCAATGTACCCAAAGTGAGAAAAGAAATCATAAGTGAGTTAATACTAGTTAATGTAATATAATATATCAAATATATAATTATACATTAAATTATTAAATCAACTCTTGATTTAATAATCCGGCTATATCATCAATAACCGACTAATATCATATGAATCAACTTATCGAATCAACACTTGATCCAATAATTACCCGGCTATATCATATATAACCGACCGATATCTCATATCGCAAGAATAGAATACGGTATCTCATATCGTATCAATCTCGGTCTCGCACATATCACATATGTGTTCCTACTCTGTTTCGCTTGAGCCAGGAAACCCCTGTGTAGGACTCTAAAGACTCGTCAATACGCCGGCAGTAAGTGATGATCATATCAAACACCCATAAGCCGCAAGCGGTCTGCTAAACGTAACAGCCACCCGGGTATTGAGCGATCTGAAGATCAACAAGAAAGCCTGCTCACACTCCTGCGAATCCAATTAGTAACACTACCGTATAGTCCGGTCTCTTCGTCTGATATGTCGCATATCTCGTCCAGGGGTGGTAAACGTCAGACCCTAGTAACTCGATAAGTCGTGTCGATATGAGGCTCATAACGGGTCGAGAAACTACTGATAACATTTACCAGTATATCTCTGAAGCAGCCTTGGCCAAGCACTTCCTGTTATAGCCAATCGAGCACAGCGCAACATCAACTCCTAATACCGGGAGAGACGAAACCCCTCCTATCGCTCATTGCCTCCATGTGATTCGGGACTGTACCCAAAAGCCACCGTTTTGCACGTTTTCTTGAACTTGGTAAGGTGGAAATCAAAGCACAATGGGAATCACACAAGACTCTATGACGATCTCGGGTCTACAGACTAACCTGTACCAGTGTCACCAGAGAACTGCCATCTGACGTTAGGTATAATACCATCTGGGAGTTCTCGGCGAGTCCGTTCAGTGTACCCAGTCTCCACTGAGCACCCGTATACTGTCTCTGATGTCAAACACCAATGGATATGGGATCATCCATTGCCCATCTACACGGGTCGAGAAGCTATACGCTAGTCTACTATGGTATATCGATGCCCTGTCTCGATACACCCTCGACTAGGAACATTTGAAGGATGTACTTATCGACTACTCTGTCCCCACTAGTATGATCTGCATCATAGTCCTGGTAGTCCAGTACTCATCCTAAGGGCTTTATCAACATAGAGACAGACATCGTACATGTTAAGATAAAGAGCAACCAGATAGCATACTATCATGTCGAGCAAGAAAGTCCCTCCTATATATATCCAAGCATCCACTACAATATACATCGTATGTACAGTAATGGCCTCTAGGGCATACATATAACTAACAATCTCCCACTTGCATTAGGGCCATCTGTTATAGTATCTCATACCCAACAATCAGCAGTGGTTGAAGTATCCCATACTCAACCATCTCATAAAAGTCTCTCTTGGGAATAGGCCTTTGTGAGTGGATCCGCGCTGTTGTCCTCTGTGTCTACTCTCCTAACCTCGATCTCCCTGGAGATCAACCATCTCCATGATCAGGAGATACTGCCTAAGAATATGTCTGGATCACTAATGGGATGGGGGTTCCTAGGCCAAAACCACAACTCCATTGTCACACAATGGTAGGAATGAAGTTCATTTCATGAACTTATATATATCCAGAATGCCTCTTTGGTAGCATCCTTGGTAGCAATGTATCCAGCTTTTATCATCTAGTTTGCCACGGTATCTAGCTTGGAACTCTTCCAACATACCGTCCTCCACTGAGGGTAAAGACAATGCCTGTGACTGACATTCAGTCGACCTTACCACCCTGGAAGCTATCCAGTGATTTTCCCCAGGATCGAATGATACCATCTCACTACACCTAGTGAGAATCTTAACATCCACTTAGATCTATCTCATAGATCCAAAACCCATGATTTAGGAGGTATCATCTTGATCCTTTATGGAGAATCCTTGTGATAAGAGGAGATTTACCGAGTGTAGCATAGGAAAACTCATTTCCTATCAAGAGTATGTCATACACATACAATACGAGGATCACCACCATACTCCCTACTACCTTTTGTATATACAAGGTTCATCTACCATCTTGATGAAATCAAACACTTTGACTACCACATCAAAACAGATGTTCCAACTCCGCGATGCCTGATTTAACTCATAGAGCAACTTGCACACGTTTCCGCTGCTCCCACTGTCTACGAAGCCCCCTGGCTATGTAGTTACAGACGCTCTCTTCTAAATCATCATTTAGAAAAGCAGTCATGGCACCCAACCGCCAGATATCGTAGTCCTGGTATGTAGCAATGGCAAGTAGGATCCGGATGGACTTAAGCATAGGCACTAGAAAAGGTTTCATCATTATCCACACCTGGTCAATGACGAAAGCCAATTACAACTAGTTTTAGCTTTGAAAGTCTCAACTTTTCCATGTATACCAAGTAATCTTCTCAAGATATACTTGCTCCTGATGGGGATTTAACCCTTCAGATAAAGCATCCAAAGTCTATATTTTGTTGGTGTATATGGATTCCATCTCAGATCGCTTAGCATCCAACCATTCTTACGAAGTCCCCACTCCTGATGGCCTGCTCGAAATTAGTTGGGTCACCATCTCATGATGCCATCCTCGCTCCCACTGTCATAGAGAAAACCGAAGTATCTCTCGGATGGGTGAGGAACCCTACTAAATCGGCGGAGAGGCTGAGGTTCGTTGGGAACTATTGAATCCTCCGGTTCTACCAAATTATCAGCTGCAGTTTGTATAGCTGGAACTCCTTCCAGTTCTACCTCATGACCACTAATTTCTTCACAAGAAATTCCCTTTCCAAAAGGTGGCATGCTGAGAAACAAAACACCTTTTGTTCCTCGGTGTGGTAGAAGATATTCCCTTGCGAATGCTTGGGATATCCAACAAACTTCCACAGAACTGACCTTACCTCGAGCTTGTCCGGATTTTGCTTTTAGACATAGGCCGGACAACTCAAAATCTTAACATCCTTAAGAGAGAGGCTCTTCCCATACCATATCACATATGGAGTGGTAGGCACCTGATTTGGTTGGAACCCTATTCAATAGGTATGCAGCTTCACAAGTGCATAACTCCCAAAAGAAAATAGGCAACTCAGTGGTACTCATCATAGAGCACACTATATCACATAGGGTGCGATTGCTCCACCCCAATGCACTGACTTACTGTGGTGTATGCGGAGAAGTAATGCTGAGAGAGAATCTCATTCTCCTTTAGAATAGTCCAGGAATTCCGTGCTCAAGTATTCTCCTCCTTGATCAAATCAAAGGACATAATACTTATACCCGTTTTTGGTTCTCTACTTCTAACTTATATTCATTGAATTTCTCAAAAGGTTCAGACTTGTGTTTCAACAGGAACATATGTCCGAATCTTGAGAGATCATCAGTGAATATAATGAAGTACAAAGAACCAGTCCTGGTATGTGTAGACAGGGGACCTACATACATTATCATGTATCAATCCCAAGAGTTCACTAACTCTTTCTCTGTTTCCAATAAACGGAGCTATGGTCATCTTATCTTTGTGACATGACTGGCAAGTTTCACAAGATGTAAATTCAAACTGATTTAAATATGCATCTTTATGTAACTTCAGCTAGTCGGGTCGCATTGATATGACCTAGTCTACAATACCTCAAGAAGGATTCGTTCATTTCTGAACTCTTTCTCTTGTGTGTGTTCTGTACGTTAAGAACTGTAGTTTGATTTAGAACGTATATGCTTTTAGATAACGTACTTGAACCGATCAACTCTTGATATAAGAAATGTTCAAAATATTATCCAACAATACAAAATTATATCCTTCTTTATTTAATAAAGAGACTGATATGATGTTGTATATCAGGTTCCGTATCTCATAACATTCGTTCAGAATCAATGTATTTGGTAATACAGGGTGATAACTGCCAACAAACTTGGCTGCAACACTTGCACCGTTTCCAACTCTTGAAACTTATCACCCTTTCTCAGTCTCTACCTATCTGTATCCCATGTAACATATTACATATATGGGATCCTGATCCGGTATCACATACCCAGGACGTAGAGGATACCGAGAAACAGTTCTCGGTAATGAACACACCCGAAGAAGATGCATTAACATGTACTTTCTTCGTTTGGGCGGCACGGGAATCCTGGTAATCCCCTATTTCCTGCTTGGTCTTATAACAATTATAAGATGGAGCGGGACCAAAGTTCCCCAACTCAGTATAACAAGCGGGTTCGGTCAATACATCCATATTATTATCTTGATTAAGGAGTGATATGGTCGCTACCTGGAGAGAGAAAGAAGAAAACACTCAGCGTATGCTCTTGCAAGATTATATTGGTTATTAATATATCTAATCAGGATGGCTCCCACTGTTTTAGTCAAATCTTCTTTCAAACCCTAAAAGGAAAGACTAGCCGAGATTAATTACACCCTACAATTTCGCCAATCTTTCAGCCAGGCCAGTGCCGGTACTTTGAGGGAGGTTCCCCGTGCTTTCAAACGGACCTAATTAAAATAAACCTCATTTTCCCAGGGGCATAACCCCGTTAACACCTTTCTAGACACCTACTTGATCGGCTAATTGTAATGTGTAAAACTCTCCCAGGTGTAACTCTTACTCGCAGTGGGTATCGGGATCCAACTATCTCATAGAAGGTATGCAATATCATTGCAAATTTCAACACTTGAAATTCCCAATAATATTTTGCCCCTAACCTTTTATGACCTTGACAAAGGCCAACAAACCATAGGATGCTAGTCAAGTTCAACCCGTCATTTCCTGATTGAATTAAACCCACCCGCACGACCCTTGACAAAGGCCAACAAGGTCGCATGACTACCCTAGCTCAATCGCATCATATGCTTATGCAGATAAGCAGTAATCAGCTACCGCACACTACGCATTGAAAAAGGCCAACAAACAGCACGAATACTAACTATTACTTATCTGAAATGACGGAGGGCTACGACAGGTTTTTAAGAAAACCCTTTTCGTAATGAACTTGATATCGTCGTTGAATCGAGTGATTTTGAAAAAGGAGTGTTTTTGAGGCTTTTATTAGTTTTTCTAAAGAGGTCACTCCCGGTGAAGGGATCCCGGCTCTTTCTTTATCGAATAAGGTGCAAGATATTTCACAAATACCTCTATGCAAAGCAAAAACTATAAAAGCAATCAAAAGACAAACCGAGTTTGTAGCATGTGCTAGTTTCGCTAAAGAGGTCACTCCCGGTGAAGGAATCTCGGCTCTTTCCTTATCTAATAAGATGCTGGATATTCTACAAGGAATACCGCTATGCAAAGTAAGAACTAGAGCTACCAGTTTTCGAGACAAGTTTCTACAACATCTTTAGGTTTCTTTTATTTCATTAACCTCATTAATGAAGCCCCATTTATTATGCTTCCCAAGCATTAGATATGAAACGAAAGCAGCAATATTAATTATATCTCATATATATAATATATAGGCATTCGTCTCCGAATATAATCAATGATCACATCACACATATCGCAGCAGAATAAAATATATGAACTATTGGATATACTAGGATTTCCGGGTTTTATTTTAAGCATGTATAAAACATGGATTCCACGGTCGTGATGAATAGCCAATCCCCACACCCTAGACCCCTACGAGAGCAGAAAGTAACCCTACCAATTCTACGCTACTTGTGCTCCCCGCCTTGGGTCTATCCTAATGCGGAAAAGTAAATAATATACAATGGTGACATCATCCTCAACCCGGAAGTGCCCAAATAAAAGAATATTACATACAATGAATTTTACATGAATGAAAATGAAAAACTCTCATCTCACATAAAACCCCCGGCTATTCAATCACGACGATCCAATATAACATATCACAGCAACACATAACATCACATGTCATCAACGTAAGTAAATATGCGTATCCCAGTTGTCGTTGACATATAGCACCGAAACCGGCGATACACCACATATTACACTTACGGTCGCAGAAAAAAAAGTGAAAAACTACAACAGTTGGAATCCGCAACCACCTTAGACATCACATGCCTAACCAAATGAATTCCTTAGACATCACATGCCTAACAATTATAAACCCCGCATTTTAGTCTCGATCTCGAAAACACTTTTCAATATCCAGTCGGGAAACGAGATTCCCGACATCCTGATCGAATGCTCATCGGAAACTTTAGTAGACGGCCGCACCCCCTGATGCCGTCGACGAAGTGCACTAAGGAGGAACACCGCTGCCGCGAGCACCTGAATGGATGCTTTTGGCGACGGGGTTCTCCTACAGTCACTTGGTCGGGGCTATGGGACGTGGCTATCTATTAAGTTTACCCGGCGAGTATCCGCGTACGCTACGTGATTGGATGGACTTTTGATCACATCAAAATACCGTGGCAACCGATCAAATGAGACTGAACTGCTAGATTTATAACATTCAAACTAGTTATCTCATAACTACTTGTGGATTCCAAATATTGTATCCCATCACATAATATCCGGACGACGTTAAAATTTTCGATCGATTCATCAAAGTCCCACAAATTCCCGACAGCTCAACACTTGACCACAGTTTTAATAATACCCATAATATGCCAAAGTACCTATGCACCAGCCGTAGAAGGGCAAACCCAAGCCTTACTCATGTTGCCACGGAACTACGGAAAACCCTAGGTTTTGACCGCGGTTCCGCGATCCAAAAATTCGAGTTAGGGTTTCATTCTTCTATAGGGTTCATAGAATCATTTGCATGTTTTTCCGAATACGTTAAACTTGGAAAAATGGGTTTTTGACATTCGATCGAACTTTTTAACTTCGTCTAGACAACATGCGAATAACCCGAAACAATGTTAAAACTAAGAATACGAAACACTCCGAATTTCTTATAGTGTAATATTATATCATATGTAAAATTAGCAAAAACAAACAGCACCTGAAACACCAAACCCAAGTCTCTGGAACACACCCAAAAATTTAACCCCAAAAGACACCAAAGGGCAGGCGTGCTCGGAAACCCTAGGCATGTGCTCGGCCCAATTCCGGCGAGAGGGGGTGAAATTTCTTGTGTGTTCATGGTGTATCTCATACAACATTCTGCACTTGTTTGAAATTTTTTTTGAACTTTTAAATCGACAAAAACTAGGGTTTCGCGTTGCAAGTTTCGGAGTTGTTTCGGTTTCGTAATTATAACAAAATCCGTATAAATTTCTAGCATAGCTCTGATACAAATGCAGGGTTACCTAAGACGGCATCAAGGTTTCGGGAGGCATTGTACATGCCAAATTCAAAAATTTGCCGTTTTAGCTAACCCTAACTTAGAATCGTTAACTAGAAATCGACGGAAACTAAAGCAAACTACTTTGCAATTAGAAGTGAGCAAGGAATACAACCTTTGTAGACCGGTCCTTCACTTCTATAGCTCCGTGTAGTAGTCCCTTTCGCTGCGATCGTGAACTCCGGACTCTAGAAAGGCTCCGACGAAGAAACGAACATGCTTGCTTCGAAGTCTTCGAGGCCGAAGATGATCTACGTCGGGGAGACACTAACCCAAGCTATTTCTTCACTAGGTCAAGAACTTTATGAAAAGAACACCATATACTAAATGGCAGGTAGTAGAGGATGATGAAGTAGGAAGTGGGATCACTTTAGATTTCATTTTCTCACATTATTTCTCATACCTCCATTGAAGCTAGAAAGCTTTGATGATGAAGAAGAAGAAGTTAACTCATCAAATAGATTATTGGTAAGATTAATAATGCAACCAAAGGTTAAGCATGTCATGCTTAACCCTTGTAGAGAGTTAACCATGTGCTATGGTTAAAGGTTAGGTCAAAAATATCTTAAGCAAGACAAAGAAAAACGAACAAAGTCAAAGATGCAAACAAGCTTCTACAAGATTTCAACAAATATCAACCATGACTATTATCCATAAGCTTTGAATTACTTAATGATAATTTAAAACCTAATCTTAACCCTAGCATAGTTTAACCCTCATTAACCCTAGTTGCATTTGTAACCTTGCATGATATATTTAACATATATCACATATATATCAATGTATCCAAAGTGAGAAAAGAAATCATAAGTGGGTTAATACTAGTTAATGTAATGTAATATATCAAATATATAATTATACATTAAATTATTAAATCAACTCTTGATTTAATAATCCGGCTATATCATCTATAACCGACTAATATCATATGAATCAATTTATCGAATCAACACTTGATCCGATAATTACCCGGCTATATCATATATAATCGACCGATATCTCATATCGCAAGAATAGAATACGGTATCTCATATCGTATCAATTTCGGTCTCGCACATATCACATATGTGTTCCTACTCTGTTTCGCTTGAGCCAGGAAACCCCTGTGTAGGACTCTAAAGACTCGTCAATACGCCGGCAGTAGGTGATGATCATATCAAACACCCACAAACCGCAAGCGGTCTGCTAAACATAATAGCCACCCGGGTATTGAGCGATCAGAAGATCAACAAGCAAGCCTGCTCACACTCCTGCGAATCCAATCAGTAACACTACCGTATAGTCCGGTCTCTTAATCTGGTATGTCGCATATCTCGTCTAGGGGTGGAAACGTCAGACCCTAGTAACTCAATAAGTCGTGTCGATATGAGGCTCATAACGGGTCGAGAAACTACTGATAACATTTACCAGTATATCTCTGAAGCAGCCTTGGCCAAGCACTTCCTGTTATAGCCAATCGAGCACAGCGCAACATCAACTCCCAATACCGGGAGAGACGAAACCCCTCCTATCGCTCATTGCCTCCATGTGATTCGGGACTATACCCAAAAGCCACCATTTTGCACGTTCTCTTGAACTTGGTAAGGTGGAAATCAAAGCACAGTGGGAATCTCACAAGACTCTATGACGATCTCGGGTCTACAGACTAACCTGTACCAGTGTCACCAGAGAACTGCCATCTGACGTTAGGTATAATACCATATGGGAGTTCTCGGCGAGTCCGTTCAGTGTACCCAGTCTCCACTGAGCACCCGTATACTGTCTCTGATATCAAACACCAATGGATATGGGATCATCCATCGCCCATCTACATGGGTCGAGAAGCTATACGCTAGTCTACTATGGTATATCGATGCCCTGTCTCGATACACCCTCGACTAGGAACATTTGAAGGATGTACTTATCGACTACTCTGTCCCCACTAGTATGATCTGCATCATAGTTTTGGTAGTCAAGTACTCATCCTAAGGGCTTTATCAACATGTAACATAGAGACAGACAGCGTACATGTTAAGATAATGAGCAACCAGATAGCATACTATCATGTCGAGTAAGAAAGTCCTCCCTATATATGTCCAAGCATCCACTGCAATATATATCGTATGTACAGTAGTGGCTTCTAGGGCATACATATAACTAACAACATCTATACCCTACACTTCTTCTGTAGGCTCTATAATATATGCGATGTTATATACCAGACCAGATGTTGATTACACACTCAGCGTGGTAAGCTGGTATCAGTCAAACCCAGGGGAGAAACACTGGATAGCAGTAAAGAACGTTCTCAAGTACTTGAGAAGGACTAAGGAGATGTTCTTGGTGTATGGCGGAAAAGACCTCCAAATTGAGGCATTTGCTGACTCCAACTTCCAAAGTGATAAGAATGACTCCAAGTCCATATTAGGTTATGGCTTTACCCTCAGTGCAGGGGCGGTCTGTTGGAAGAGCTCTAAGCAGGACACCGTTGCAAACTCGACGATGGAAACGGAGTAGTTCGCTGCATGAGACACCGCAAAAGAGGCAGTCTAGATGAGGAAGTTCTTAATTGAACTTCAGGTGGTTCCTTCTATTTGTTGGTCCAATACTTTAGTATTGTGACAACATACGACGCTATAACTTTAGGGAAGGAACACAGGTCCCATCAAAGATCCAGACATATCTTGAGGTAGTACCAGCTGATCAGGGAGATCATTGATCCCCAGGAGATCGAGGTGAGGAGAGTAGATACGGAGAACAACACTGCAGATCCACTCACAGAGGCCATCCCTCAGACAGTATTCGAGAGGCTATTCAAGATCTTCGGTCTACGATATGCCAGTATATGGCCTTAGTGCAAGTGGGAGATTGTTAGTGATATATGCCATAGAGGCCATTATTGTATCATACTGGATTGTATATTACTTAATGGGAGCTTGGGATATACACGGATATAGTAACAGTCTTGCTCGAAATGGTAGTATGCTACCTGGTTTGTTTCTACCTCAATATATGCATGTGTTTCTTTTAGCATATCGCTTATACATATTAGTAGAGCCCTTAGGATCTTTGCTTGATTACCAGCGTTGTGATGGCAGTCACACTAGTGGGAGCTGGGTAGTCTATAAGCACATCCTATACAGGTCCCTAGTCGTATGATTATCGAGACGGGGCATCGATACTCCAGATTAGACTAGTGTATACGCTTCTTATCCAGTAGGGGAGATGGTCTGTCCCACAGCCATTAATACGTAGTACTGAAGATAGTATTCAGGTGCTCATTAGGTTATGAGTACATTGGACATAACTCGTCGGGAACTGTTGGTGGGTATTATACCTATCGTCGGGTATCAGTTCCCAGGTGACATGAGAACAGCTTAGTCCGTCGACTTGACACTGCTGCTTCACCTAGAGTGTGTTCCCACTGTACTTTGATTACTACCTACCACGGCTCAAAGGAGCCGTGCAAATAGGTAGTAGTTAGGTGCAGTCTCGAAGCACTTGGAGGCAGTGGCGGTTAGATAAGATTCGTCTTTTCCAGTATTGGGGGTTGATATCGCGCTGTGTTTGGAAGGCCATTACACAAAGTCCTTGGCGAAGGCAAGCGGGGTTTACTGGTATGTACTCCAGTAGTTCCTCAGGGTGTTTTGGGCTATACTCCGACACGACTTGTTGCGTTATTAGAGGTCTGACGATTACCGCCCCTAGGTCCGATATGCGATACTCTTAGACGAACAGACCAGACTGAACAGAGATTGTCGCATACAGGCTCAGTAGGAGTTCGGATGAGTTAGCTCATCGGCCTTCTTATCGATACATACCTGGATAGCTGTTACGTGCAGCTAGTACCGCTTGCGGCTTGTGGTTAAACCCACTGCTAGCGTAGTGCCAAATCTTTAGATTCCCACATAGAGAGTTTCCCTACACCGGGCAAAAGATGTAGAGGCCGTATGGTTTTACGGCAGGGCTTCGATCACTTACGTGTACTTGTGCACGTATGATGATTGGGCGGATAATACTAGTGGGCTTTGGTTTAATCCGGATCCTAGTATTATATTGATAGATTGTTTCGTCTCTTTGTATTCGTGTTCTTCGGAATACGGATGCGGGTATGTATATACGGATGAGGGGCGTTCTTGTAAATGTGCGGGAAAGCTTCTAGAATGGGGACACCTATTAGGGTTTTTCTTTTTGGATTAAACTTTATTTGAGTGGAGAAATGAGGTGGATCTTTACATTGAACCTAGCATGGCTACTTGGTGACTCATCGTCATGAGTCACCACAAGATATTTGTGAAGGGTTGTTGATATTTTTGTGTGATATTTATCTCACAAAATATCTCATATACTTCATTCTATCAAAAGAGGGCATCCAAGCTCATCTCCAATGGTCACTCTCCTCTCTCATTTCTCAAGCCTCTTCTCTTCATCACAAACCCTAAACCTCTCATGAGTTGAGAAACCTAGGGTTCCAAGAGACAAAGTACTCCATCTTCACACTCTACACCCTCTAGGACTTCTAGTTTAGTGAACTAGAAGCCGTAGTTACCTCGGATTTGAGGTAGGAGCTCGGACTATAGACTCTCGGGTGGATTGCCTTTGACTCGAGGAGGCCGTCGAGGTTGCTACGATCCGTTACGATCCTTGGAGCCGACGACGAGTGGAGGATAGCGATGAAGACCCGAAAGACTTGAATCTTGAGGTATAACTTTGTATCATAGTAGTCAAACCTCATGTAGTTTGCTAGCTATGGTTTATGATCGATCCTTGGTTCTAGTCAGTGTTGCGAAGCCCGTAAAAATCATTTTTTGTAATTTCCGCCTCCCCGCGAACACGTGGTGTGCGCGACATCGACTTACACTAATTAGATCACTAGAAGACCACCACAGAAGAACGGGACCCAAACTCCATAGGACAACCGTTGCTGCCGGTTTTTGTAGCTTTGCCCGTCGGCAAAATGTTGGGTTCTGATGTTGGGGTTTGGCCGTTAGCTCACACTCCTTATAACTTAGCTACTGTATTATTAGTTTTGTCCTAGACTACCTGTGCAAAAATCTAGGAGCATTTTGAGTTGGTTTTGACAATGTTTTTCCGATTTCTGAAACTTGGTTTTTGGTATTTGAATTTGGATTTGGTCGTTGGACGTTTGTATGTCAACGACGAGAGTTATTTGGTTGTTTTTTCATGCGTGGGCTATAGGTTCTAGCCTATGAGCACTTCCTGTGCCGTATCGATTTTCGGACTTGTTTTTAATAACGTTACGATGTGTGTTGATATGTAGGTACTTTCTCGTGGACTTCCGAGACGACGAAGGAGATCAAGAAGCACATCAACTTCGACTGAGCGAGGATATTGCAGGTGAGTAGATTTATATCTACGGGGAAAGTCGGGTGGAGGGCGTATAGCACCCCCGCAACCTTTGATATAGATAATCGTTATTTAAGTTGTAGTTGGAGAAACCTATGTAACGAACTTACAGATATGACCAAAGGAGTTAGTATGAGATGATATGAATAATACAAAATGATGTAAATTGAGATGTCTATATGATGATATAAGATGAGATGAGCAGATATACTTGAATGAGGATGTGAATCGTGATATATATGATTGAAAGAGGACAAGTATGAGATTGATGGTGATATGATATGAGATCAATATCGATATGATTTGAGATAGATAAGGGTATGACATGAGATATAAATATGAATGTATATATGAGATATAACGTTGATATGCTGTACGAGACCATAGATTCGTACCCTTATCGATGAATAGGATGATAGATCCCTAATCTAGATTGATGCCGCCGTACGATAGATTACTGTACGCGATAAGAAATACCGGATGATTGATCCACGCTCGTGATTTGAGGATGACATTCGAGGATATTGCCATATTGGATACTGTGAGGTTGGATCGCCGACGTAAAGATTTCACCTGAACCGTACTTATTTCCAAAACTGACGAATCGTATGCACTTTTAAATGAAAACCTCAAGGGACGCTACGGATTTTCAAATGGTGTCTTTTCTTTAAAAGCACCGTAGCCCCCACTTTTAAAACTACGATTCGTATCATTTAAACTGGCCGTACGGTTCATGTGTAGTTGTATACCTTATTATAGTTCATGTTATTGTTGGCTTATCCCTCGTCCGTATGCGTGTTATGTTCCTGGTATTTATCGCTTTATGATATCATCTGATAGTATACCTACACAATTACCGATGATGCACATGTTACACTTACACCGATTTGCCGGCTCACATACATTCATCATCGGTAATTACCATGACACTTGCATAGTAGAACTGCCATATCATGATATTATTCTTAACTGTAAAGTACATTCATTGTTCAGCACTATCATAGGACATACTTGCTTGATATACTTGACATGCTCATATTACTGTTCTATATTTGCATACATCGTACTTTATGGTTATATGCATTGAGATGTTGTTTCATGAGATCTTTGGATTTGAGAACCGTGACTATATTTCAAAGGAAATTGTATATTGTTTTAAAAACCTAGTTTCTCTTGATATGATATTTTGTGTCCACCATGAGTTTTCTCGGTTCTGAGCTTGTTTTCGAGACCCGATTCGAGGAGGTGGATGAACCGTCTACAGGTACATGGTGGACCCGGTAAGGTACCCCGGGGCAAGAAGATCGTGGGGATGACGATGAGCCTGACAGGGGGAGCACTACCTACCGGTGATAGTTTGGACCCGGCGGTTATCTGGAGGATACCGTCCGGAGTCGTGAGATAGATATGAGGGTCGATTTAAGGATACGGCACCTGAAATATGAGGGTTTACGTGTCGATGCTGACACGGGTTTCATGATGTTTCGAGTGTCGGTATTAGACACTCAGGTTTCATGATGTTGTTGTGTCGTTGATGGACACACGTGGATGATATCCACATGCATACATGCATACAATTTCGGATGTTTGTTCTTACATGTCATTGGCATTGACTCTATTGTTGATACATATGCATACATAGTCACCCTAGATACCATAGTATTACCTTCATGATATAGTATGACTTATGAATCGTTGTTTATTCGATTTCTACCTGCTGATATTTTCTACTCACGAGTTGGCAACTCACCCCCATTGTGCCATAGTTTTCTTGCAGGTTCGACCGCTTGGATCAGTAGCCGTATTGCTGGCACACAGTTCTTTCAGGGTGTTTGCTTCGGTAGGTGGGACACAAATTGGATCGTGACCACCCTTGTAATTTTATATTCTATTGTATCTAGATAAACTCCATCAAATCATAAACTAGTTTTTGTATATTGATAGACCTAGACAGACTTGTGTTGCGAGACTTAGAGCGTTGGGTGTTTGTTTACTACTTGAGGTTTTTGATGTCTTGCTTTATTTATTGTTCTTTCTGAGTTTGATCTTCGCCTTAGGGCATCGTATATCTGTTTATTACGTGGTTGTGATTCCACCAATTGGTGAAGAGCTAGCTCCCACTTGAGGATGCTTTTTATTTGTATGTATGTGGTTTTGGATCAAAATATACAAGGGAGGTGCTGCACAAATTTTTAAAGGACGAAAAATGTTTTCAACTAGTATATAATTCACTTGCATTTTCATATATCATTATTTATGCATTTAAATAAAACCTTGATTTCATTATACCTTTATTTCAAAATTGCACCTCCACTATTTTCCGTTAAAAGGTTTAGATTTCTGGGTTTTGGCTTACTTGAATTACGTTACGCTTTTAGACGTTGCGTGATTCTCATGCCGGTCACGTGCCAAATTTCTGGGTCGTGACAAAGTTGGTATCAGAGCGTTAGGTTTAACCTTGGTTCGAGTTTAGGCTTGACATTTCGGAACTTAGACTTGACTAAGGAGGGGTATTAGACTCGAACTTTCGTCGCGTAGGTTGACCTTGGTTGATGAAGTAGGTGGCTTGAATAGAGTGACATATCGTGTGTATGTTCCACGGCATACTTACGACACGCTGCTCCGCTTAAATGAACTTAGGATGTACATTTCTTAAGATCCGTGATTCTATTCATTCCTATGATCATACTCCTATTGATTTCATTCTTTCCTATGATCATATATCCATTTTGGACATATTGATTTCTTTTATCCCTTCGATCTATATTCATCGATATCTGCTTGAGGTTCTTGTCACCAGGGTGTTGAGCGCAGATAGAGCTGCTGCTAGAGATGCGGTCAGAGCGAGCTCATTACGAATGAGGGTTGACCATGATGTTTTCTGGTGACATAGGGATGTATCGGTATAGTGTTTGTGTTGAGACCTCTCGTGTGAGGCGAGTGTTCGTATTTGCACCGGATTAACGGGCCATTGATAGAGGCTGCCAGATTGAGAGGACTATTGATGTACAGCTTACCCCAGATGTCGCAATTTTGTCTACCGTGCAGATGGATGACCCAGCTGTTGCTGAGAATTGACGGGATGTCGCCTCCAGAGTTTATGAGTTGAAACCGCTAGAACTTTCAGACAAAAATGTGACAAAAGACCGCTAGTCCATCTTGAATAGAGTGACTGAGATGATTCGTCTGATCTGATACGCCGATGCAGGCTCAGTTAAGTTGAAGAATTCCAGTTTGAAGGATTTTACTCAGATCTAGAGTAAATCGATCAAGAGAGGACGTTGTTTGTTGGATGCTCCGATGTGAGATCAGTAAATTGACTAGCTTCAGATAGAAGGAACTCACCCAGAAGTGTTGCGAGTTGATCGAAAAATGGCGAATGAAGCATATACCTCCGATGATTGGGACGAGTTTCCGAGGACGTGTTCGGCCAGATATCTTCCACAGAGTGGTGAAGATACCCGATTTAGTAACTTTGAGTCCTTGTGAGAGACTCTGGATTAACTGCAGCCGAGAACGAATTGCAGTACTTAGCCAGCAAGTTATGACATCAAAGTGGATGATAATGAAGATGGGTGAAACAATGGGTTCGTGGGAGATGTTAATGAGCTGCTGTTACTCCTCGTTGATACCAGAGGATTAATATGTATGCAGAGGCGCTGGATACGTCCAAATTCGAGAAGAAAGCCGTGCTAAGGATGCAGCTGTCCGGATATAAGAAAATGGATTAAGTAATGTGTGCCTACCTCCGTACAGTTCTGCATAGGTTAGATCGGAAGAGACCATAAGTAGGTTATTCCAGGATGCCATAGCGATAAAGATTTGCACCTAGGATCAGTTGCATCACACTTATTCAGAGGGTCAGATGCCACCATCAAACGTGTCGTTTTGCGAGTGGTCATGTTAATTGGCCAAGAGATGATCAAAGGAGTGCCAGAACGGAACTGTTTCCGTTATTACACCTAACCGGGCCGACGAGCGGAAACATTATGGGATTGGTAATCCACAGAGAAAACAAGGACCCAGAGACAGAGGACGCCAGACCGTGAGCAGGAGGCAAGTAGATATTCTTGCTCTGCCAGCTTTGGGCGCACCGACATTTTTTGACATTGAAGGAGGTGTATCTCAATGTCATTTTTTTTGCGATTTGCATTTTGTGATCCGAGTGTCACACTTTTATCGCTTGGACTTGAGTTTTGATGATTTGGATTCGTGATATTTGTTTTCGTGCACCATGCCTGCACCTGCTGGACATTTTCATTGTGAACAGTTATTACACTCGATTTATATTTTATACATCTGTTACGTTGGTTTATGATTTGTGCATATCTATTGCACTTGATATCGGTTTTGTGCCTTGGCTGCACGTAATTATAATTCCATGGATTTTGATACTGTCGATTTGATTTCGTGCATGTTGTATGCACTCGACCTGACTTATGCACTTGGTATAGCTCATATATACTTATAGTGCATTGGTACGGATTTTGTGCACGCAGTTGCACATATTGATGATTTTATACACCTTAATACGCTTGGTGTTGTTTTTATGTGTTTTTGGTACATTGACGAGTTTTTGGGCACATAGTGCATCTGGTTTATGTTTTCGAGCATCTGTTGCATTAAATGTTTTTGTGCAGACCCGACGCATTTGACTTGATTGAGATTTTTATTCGTGCATGATATTTGCACTTGGTTGAGATTTCCATGCGCTCTAGATGCACTTGATGTTGTTGTCGTGCATACCTGTTGCACTTGACAGATGATTTCGTGCACACCCGATCTAGTTTTGCTTTTGTGCACGTTCGTAACACTTATATTTGATTTTGATTTCCGTGCGCACCAGATGCACATGATATTAGATACGCCTTTTGAGGCTGATTTTACTTTTGAGCATCATATTTTCATGTTGGGCACTATATTATATAGTAGCCAAACATGACTGATCTTAGAAAAGTACTTGAGTATTTTTGCATGCATAAAAAGTTTACCAAGAGATTTTCAAAAAAGAGCTGTAGTCTCGCTATTTCCTACGTGTCCGTAAGTGACACGAACTTTTCTAAAGGAAAACTTTTTGGGATATTTCAAAAAGGCGCAACGTATATTTTGAGCAAATCATATATGAACGTTTATTTACTACTTTACAAATGAGTATCTGCCACTTGTGCCATGAGTTACGCAATGCACGGTTATTAGGAAAGGATTTTACATGTGTTTTATTCGGTGTTTAGAGGATTTTATAAGGATGCGTACTATATACGTATTATGATATTGATTATACTATATTTGGATTTCAGTAGTGAATTTCGAGATTTGTATTTCCATTATAACTCCTGTGACACTTGACGGGGTTCAATTTTGAGTTTCGCATTCGTTTTCATGCGCACTCAATGCGCTATGGTATTTCTGTGTATTCCGTGATTTCGGAGCCGCATTGATTTGAACTGATTATTGAAATATTTTAGTTTTTAGGGTTTAAATTTAAATTCAGGGACCGAATTTATTTAAGGGAGGAAGATTGTAACATTTCTGAAAAATAAAATATTATTTTTAGAATTTAAATAATAAAATAATATATTTCACGAAAACTATTCGATTTGCGAATTGGGGTTTCGTAAAATGGTATAATTATATACCAATATTTGGAAAATAATTGGATGTTAATTTGTATTATTTATTAAAAGAGTATTTATTGGATTTGGGCATTTTACAAATTATTATGCAATTATTTACATGCAAGTTTATATTAAACTTGATTAGTGCACTACTAATCATGATTAGGTCAAATCCGTCTTTTTAATTAACCGTGGCTAATGCACCATAACATGTTCCATTTTGGTGCATGTTTGTTGATTTGTATTTGTATTATTTGGGTTTTTAAAAGAATGAGAAAAAGAAAATATTATTGATGAGAGGGGGGGGCAAGAGATGTCTTGAGGCATGGGGGACAAAATGAGTATGGCATGAGAGAGAGTGAGAGGGGAGGGGGGGAGGGGCTTACCTTGACCATGGCATCATTCTTCCTTCTTCATTCCTTTCTTCATCTTCTTCTTCACTTCCTCCACCTTCTCTATCTCCTCCACAAACACCCCAAATCATCATCAAAACCCCGCAATCTCTTCATTAAAAATGATCACCATCTCATCCTTCACCCCATGGTAAACTCAAGTTTTGATTTTGAAGACTTCAACCATATAGGGTTTTTCTTGAGTTTCTCCCAAGAGGTATAATTCTCACTTCCCACCTTATAATTGGTTTCTTTACCCCTTAGTTTAGTTTAGTGTTCGATTAAGCATGTTTAGTGACCTTAAAAATTTCTAGGTTGATGTTAGTGGATGAATGAACTAGTAAAGATGCAATTGATGTTTGGTTAGTGTTACAAGACTTTAGTGATGATATTCTGGCCAGACTAGGGACTAGAAACCCAAAACACGAACTTAGAATTTTCCCGATGTCGGTTTTCATTGATTTTTTTATGCTTAGATGAAATCTGGAGTAACTTGGGGTTTTTATAAGAAAAACAAACAACTATATTAACTTAATTAGACCATTAGAAAACCACCACAAAAGAACGAGACCCAAACACCAAAGGACAACCGTCGCCGCCGGTTACTGTAGCTTTGCCCGCCAGCCAAATGTTGGGTTCTGATGTTGGGGTTTGGCCTGTAACTCACACTCCTTATAACTTAGCTACTGTATTATTAGTTTTGTTCTAAACTACCTGTGCAAAAATCTAGGAGCATTTTGAGTTGGTTTTGACAATATTTTTCCGATTTCTGAAACTTGATTTTTGGTATTTGAATTTGGATTTGGTTGTTGGACATTTGTACGTCAACGACGAGGGTTATTTGGTTGTTTCTGCATGCGTAGGCTATAGGTTCTAAACTATGAGCGCTTCGTGTGCTGTATCAGTTTTCGGACTTGGTTTTAATAACATTACGACGTGTGTTGATATGTAGGTACCTTCGCGTGGACTTCCTTGACGACGAAGGAGATTACAAAGCACATCAACTTTGACTAAGCGAGGATATTGCAGGTGAGTAGATTTATATCTACGGGGGAAGTCGGGTGGAGGGCGTATAGCATCCCCGCAACCTTTGATATGGATAATCATTATTTAGGTTGTAGTTGAAGAAACCTATGCAACGAACTTACGGATATGATCAAAGGAGTTAGTATGAGATGATATGAATAATACAAAATGACGTAAATTGAGATGTCTATATGATGATATAAGATGAGATAAGCGGATATGCTTGAATGAGGATTTGTATTGTGATATATATGATTGAAAAATGACAAGTATGAGATTGATGGTGATATTATATGAGATCAATATCGATATAATTTGAGGTAGATAAGGGTACGACATGAGATATAAATATGAATGTATATATGAGATATAACGATGATATGTTGTACAAGACCATAGATTCGTACCCTTATCGATGAATAGGACGATAGATCTCTAATCTAGATTGATGCCACTGTACGATGGATTGTCGTACGCGATAAGAAATACCGGATGATTTATCCGCGCTCGTGATTTGAGGATGATGTTCGAGGATATTACCATATTGGATACTATGAGGTTGGATCGTCGACGTAAAGATTTCACCTGAACCGTACTTATTTCCAAAACTGACGAATCATATGCACTTTTAAATGAAAATCTCAAGGAACGCTATGCATTTTCAAATGATGTCTTTTCCTCAAAAATACCGTAGCCCCCACTTTCAAAACTACAATTCGTATCATTTAAACCGGTCGTACGGTTCATGTGTAGTTGTATACCTTATTATAGTTCATGTTATTGTTGGCTTATCCCTCGTCCGTATACGTGTTATGTTTCTGGTATTTATCGCTTTATGATATCATCTGATAATACACCTGTATAATTACCGATGATGCGCATGTTACACTTACACCAATTTGCCGGCTCACACACATTCATCATCGGTAATTGTCATGCCACTTGCACGGTAGAACTGCCATATTATGATATTATTCTTAACTGTAAAGTACATTCATTGTTCAGCACTATCATAGGACATGCTTGCTTGATATACTTAACTGTAAAGTACATTTAATGGTGTTCTTTACTATACAAGAATCAACGGTGCAATTTACCTTAAATGTTACTGTTACGATGTTTATGAGAAGAGGGGGGAAAACAATTTACATAAGCATGGTTATGTTAATTATGATTGCAGGCTTTGATAGTTCAAGAAAAGAAAAAACCTTGCAGGTATAATAGCTCAAAATGCCACTTAGTTCCTACTATAGATAGAATTAAAAAAAAAAGGCTGTATAATATCAGTGATGAACTTGATGGTAAAACAAATCATTAGGAGCTAAAAAGTTAATAACCTCAATATGTTATTAATGAAAATGAAAATTATTCTATTAATGAAAATGAAAATTATTCCTAAAAATTTATAGATCATGCGGTTTGAACCTCATAATTCTTTTTTTTCCCCTTCTGCTTGAAGTTATACCAATTAAAACCATTTCTAAAAAGCAAGTTTGTTATAACTCTTTTTATTAGAGTTAAAACAAATAGATCATTCAACACTCTTGTATCCAGAAACAAATAGCCCATACTTCTTATATAATATTGGTTCCGAAAAATTGCGGTTTCTTAAGAGAATTTCCTAAAAACGCAATGTCTAAACAAAGAAGAAAGAAGTTTATAGGTGATGTTATCACATGCTCTTTGCACCTACCATCAATTTATTTTGCATTTATCAACAATTAAGAGTGATATAAAGCTTATATACAGCTTCCATTGCTTGTGCTTTAGCTCACCACAACATTTTAATTCTCTGTTTATTGTCGTCTTTACTATGATTTGTTCAGTTCCTAAATAAAAATTAAATTGGTTAGGTATGATTTTCGAAATTTGCCGCCTTTGTTGCATATGTTGCCCATAAGCCATAGAAATATTGCAATCAAACTCGAAGATGTTTGATAATCTCTTGGTTTGTAGCTAGACCTAGATAATAGTTAAATAGTAAGCTTCATTAACTTCAAAGTTGCAAATCCAAAAAATGTTTAATTGCAAAAACCCTTTCTCTCTCTAGTATTTTTTCACATATGGCGCTTACACGGTTATACCCGCCCAATTGTAATCACAAACACCCTTTCTCTTGGGAATTAATCATACTCCAAACAACACAAATAAGCCCGGATTTAAATTGATTAATTTAGAGTGAAATCGAGTAGATGAGCAGAGAGAGCGTTTACGCTAATAAATCACTTGAAGGGGCAAATCTACCATACACGGTGAAGTACAGCAGGAGCTTTGTGTAATTAACCAAAAATAACAAAAGAAGAAATAAATATTAATATGTAAAATTACAATCAAGTAAGGGCTCTAATGTAAAACTTGATATGCCACAAGCCTAGACAAGAGTGGTATATATACACATACAATCAAGGGCTTTAATGTAAACCAATCTAAAAATTTCAAACTAGAAAATTTTCGGTGAATTATGTGCAAAACTCATTTTCCAATTCCAAACACCAAAAATAAAAGAGAATTAAATCATTCAAACATATCATTTAAAATTCATCAAAAAAACTGCAAATTAAATTATAGCCCTAACCGGGTCTCACCGAAGCAAGAAAATTTACCCGACCCGATCCACTTTAACACTAGAGACCTCGAGAACCCAAGTCCATGTTAATTACGATAGTACCCTTCACCGCTTTATTAAATAATCCCAAAACTTTTTGTTGGAAACAAATTAGGGTTTGGTTCCGATCCAACGGCGACGACGGAGAACAAACCGACGCTGACAGTGGACGCTAAGATCGATCTCTTTGAGGACGACGACGAATTCGATGAAGGTAAATTAGATCCCTATATTCTTGCTAGCGAGTAAAAGTTGGACTTTTTTCGTCTTTCTTGTCTGTTTATGAATCAAAAGTTGATATTTTATTAAGATTAGAAGTAGTTTTTGGGCATCTGCAGAGGATAAGTGAAGATTTTGGTGATTTAGGGTTAGGGTTTAAGGTGTTGCTTGATTGTTCTAATGGTTTTTTTCATTAGATTGCAAGTACCAAGCAAACATTGACTCATGAATTGGAATATAGATGCATTTTCTATCGATGATTCTAATATTAGAAATATTAGCCCCCCTGTGCACTTTAATGTAATCGTTGTCTAGCCGGGAAAGTAATTGCAAAAGCTGACATTTTTATCGGGGAGTAAATTCTATTAGGAATGTACTGAAGACGAAGATTTGCTTAAGGAATAATGAATTTGAATGCATCTGTCGCGTGTTGGGGGATTTCTATCCTTTCATGGTGGGTAGCAGCACATTGGACAAATTAGATTATTGGTTTTAGATTGTGTTGCTAAGCCGCATGCTTGGTTATAGATGGAAAGTTTGTTTTAGGGTCATGTTGGGATGGGTTTTTTAGACTCTCTTGTGCTCTAAACCGTTCTTGTAGACTGTTTTCCCATCTGTTATGAATCCACCACTATATAGAGTATTTAAACATGAACTCCTATCTGATGGATTTGGATGAGTTTCAAGTTTGTGTTGGGTTTTGAAATATAGAGGTTCTGTGCGAGTTCGTAGGATCAGGTCATACAGTTATCGCACTACCAGGTTACCAACCTAACAGTAAAGACTTCTTCTAATATGTTTTCTAAAATGAAGGGGATGCAGAATCAAGATTAAAGTCTACTCCTTAGATCTAATCATAACGCCCACCATAAGAAGGTGATGGTTGCCTCGGTATTATTGGTTTAGAAGTACATGAAAGTGACGGTTAAAAAAAGTGATAATCATGTTAATAATGTGGACATCGAGTGGTTAGTCCAAAGACAATTTCCTAGCAATTCGTGCTTAATGCTGCTTTATGAAACGACTTTGTAAATATGCACAATAAATTGTTTCTCAGTAGCAAAGGAGCATTGCTTGCCGTAAAACTTTCTTTTCCAAAGAGAGGTGGATTGGTTGATTCCTAAGTGGAAGAAAAGAAATTCATCAATAGCATATAAAGAATGTTGATGGTTTACTTCAAGGAAAAGGAATGTTGTCGCTCATCTTGTGATGTTTATCTATAGCATATAAGTTTGATATGTTTGTTTCTCATATTATGAGAGGAAGATGAGAGTTCTATAGATGCACATCAGTAGCATATGAGTTTGATAGGATAAACATGGTTTGCAACTATATGATATGCTCATATGGCATATGCCATCTCCACATGCAAATCCTTACTGTTATACTGACTTTGTTTAGTAGGCTCAATGAGTTAGGGCACTTGGTCCCTAAAGTTGAATCGATGCATAGAACCTGTTAGTTACCCGGAGTATTTAGGTTACATGTGCCACTGAGTATTTAATCAATTTGACCTTGTTATTCCGGATGTCACTGTTTATCTTGTACTACAAAACTTGAAGTCCATTAAAAAGTTAAGGAATTGGAGGACTATCAATTATTTTGGTTGACGATAAGCTCATAATGGTTGTATGCTTCATCAATATTCGTCAGTACCATTTAGGTTTATTCTAGAAATTTATAAATATAAATTGGATTCTTAAGAAGTGGATTGTTTTTAGGCATCATAGCTAAATTATCCTTTTTTTTAAGGAGGAACAAACTATAAATAGGTGTTATTTATACACGAATCATGTAAATTTGCAAATATTGCTTTTGGAAAAGATGTGTTGGAGACTACATCAGCATCCTCAGTTGAGTACATATCGAATGTATGACTGTGTGAATTATGTGTAGGGAACACATTGAGCTTGTATTATCCACAGGGTGCCCTTTATATCCCGCATGCTTGTGTCGGGTGAGGGCAAACACAAAAAACCTATAAAATAATGAAACGAATTTGTGTCTTGTCCAAGGAAAAGAAGCTCGTTCTGTTTAATTCCAATTTTTTCATTATAAACCAAGTGGGCATAAGCTCATGCGGTATAAGTATACTCGCTAAGGCCATGTTTGAATAGTTAGGGTTAAAGTCCATAGGATTGACTTTAGAATTAAAACATTTTGGACTGCGCATGCATCCTAAAAATAAAATTCCAAATCATGTTTGGATGGTTGGAATATTGGGTCTTTGTCAAATTTTAGAATCCCATGGATGTGTCATTTCACGAGAGAGAGAGAGAGAGAGAGAGAGAGAGAGAGAGTTTTGTATTAGAAAAATTGGAAGAGAGAGAGAGAGTTTTGGATTAGAAAATTTGGGTCTTTGTCAATTTTTAGAATCCAATGGATTAGGCATATTTTTGGATCTTTTCCCATTGGAATCCTTCATAAAATTTACCGAAACAGCCAATTTCCTCGATTGGCTCAGTCCAATAGAAAAAAGGAATTTTGGCCTTTTTCCATTGGAATATGGGTATCCAAACATGGCCTAAAGTGTGTGTGTGTGTGTTGGGGGGGGGGGTGTTCATCCTTTCGAAGCCCGAAGGGATAGCATCAAAAAAAAATCTCACTTTATTATGTATTTATTCTTTGCAGAATGGGACGACAAAGAGGAAGGAAAAGAAGCTTTGCAGCAGTGGGAGGATGATTGGGATGTTGATGACGATGACGTGAACGAGGACTTCTCTTTGCAGCTGCCCAGGCAATTGGAAAGCAATAACTCTGAGAAGAAATGTTCCCTTGCATCAAAGTGCTGTACGTTGCTCCCGAATGAAGGAATGAAACATGTAATTTTGTAGTTAAGCACCTGTTAAAAACTTTATGCACTTATAGTTTCTCGCTCCTGAATGAAGGAATGAAACATGTAATTTTGTAGTTAAGCACCTGTTAAAAACTTTATGCACTTATAGTTTCTCGCGACTCAATGTTACATGTAGTTATGCTCTTGAAATCTTTATCAGTTTGCGACTTAAATTATTTTTTTATTTCTTCATCTGAGTAAAGTTGTTATGAGATGTTCTTCACATACTGCTTTTTAGCTATGATCTTAGGTTGATGAAACAACTAGTTTTGTTATGAGAGTACATACTGAAATGAAAAGAGTTTTGTAAATGATTAAAAAGCTATAATCCCTAGTTATTGAATAAATACTTATTTTGGGCAAAACAGAAAAATATTTGCCATCCTCACTGAAACACTCCATTACAAGATCTAATTCAATTTACCAAACACATTTCTTTATACTGCATGTATGTTGTATAACATTCATTCAATTTTAAAAATTATTGTCAGCCAACTTTCATCCCCTAACATTGGTATGATATCAATACATTGTTCAGAATCCAATATCATCTCAATCATGAGACAATTCAATAATAATAAGAAACACATCCTAAAACAAATATCATTGCTGGAGTCTTCTCGCAGCAGCCAAGAACGTCTCGGTTAACGACTTCTTCACTCCATCATCAGCAAACACAAAGTCGACGGCACTCCGGGCTAACTCAACCATTTCGCCTTTGTTGAGCCCTTCGCAGTACGAAAAAGATGGAAAAAGAACAAAAATCGATTTTAGTCACCTGTTTTAATTTGGCTACCAACTTATTGAAATAGCGCCAAGGATACAAACCAAATGTTGAAGCAGCAAGGTAGTATTCATTTGACAGACTGGTCGAGAAGAGTCCCGGATCATCGGTGCAGAGGACCACCGGATGCTTCGATTTGTAGAGATCATCTGTGTAAGAGAAAGATCCGATTCATCATCTAGCTTCATAGGATCGCAAATTTTGAATTTTTTTTCTTTTATATAATGGATATCAATCAAAATATAAACATGCATAGTTTGTTCGGTAGCAAAATAGAATACAAGAAGAAGAAGAAATCCTAGTTTTTGGACCGATTCTCCCATTCAGCTCTCTTAACAACCGCCATCTCGGTTGCATTGTAGAATACATGATTTGTTATTGGCATTGTCATGCTATTCTCATCCAAATCACAAACTTCCTTTCTTTGAAAAGGAAAACCGTATACAATTTATGATGGTTTGTAGGAAATATAGACTTTGAATGCGTTTGATACTTTGATTTGTCGCAAAGCAAAATATAACATTTCTTTCCAGCATGCATGCAACATCTGCTGAAGGAATAAGCTACAAATTCATATATCGATACAAATTCATATATCAAATATTTTGCAGCTACACCATAGGACTTGAATTTCAGGTAAAATTCTAGTGTCAGGTTGAAAAAATGTAAGCGCAACAGGTACAAGGTCTGGAAATTCAGAATCCCCCCCCCCTCCCACACCCCCAACCACCTTTCTTTTTGATTTATAATTAGTGATGTTATGGCAGGGTTTTAAATTTCATAAACTACAACTAATTTGGTAGGAACGCTTTCTGCAACATTTGCTCCATTTTACACCTCTATTTACAATTCCAAGCCAATGGTCGGTATTAAAACATCATCAAAATTTTCATTGAGCTTTTGATTCATAGCAGACCACATATTTCACGAGAACAGACATTAACGACCACTCATTTAGCTAGGAAACACTAAGCTCAGTCTCTAAGCAATGGGTTGAAGGCGGTACCTTGTTTTCAGTTTCGCCTTGATTATCTCTTTCTGTTAATTATTGGATCTGTAGCTATCGACTTTATTGATAATGCTATTTCTTACCCAATTTTAAGTAAAATCAGTGTTTCCTTCTTTATTGAGCCATCATAAGTTTTAGCCACACAAAAAAGGGGATAAAGCTGATTAGGAAATAACTGGACATATACCGAAATGATGGTAATCTATGGATTCAAGACGCTCTGTTCGGAGATTGGATGTCAGACATATCTCTACCTGAAACAAATGGATGTTCAGAACATGAGATATAGTTAAACTGACAATTGTCATGAAGAAACTAGAAAGGGAGTAAAGTTAAAACATGTAACTGGGATCCTCGAAGATTTAACCCTTTCCCATTCTTCGTCTTCGAGGAAACAAGCATGGCCTATTCTCTGGGGGCAAATATCCAACATCCCTTGAATTTCCTTCTTATTAGGTACCTACAAGCACTAAGTTAAGACATTAATCTAATTAGTCATTCCGGAAAAAAAATAGAGAAATCATCTTCCATGGCTTTCATTTGGATATCCGCAAAGCTCTTACAGACCTCTCCACAGTGAAGAGTAATAGGAAGCCCTTGTTCCTTAGCATACTTAAGCGCCGGGAGGAAAGTTTTCCTGTATTACAATGACTAAATTGATAAGGGGTCAATTAGTAATGATAATTTTCTTGCAAGCGAATATAAGTTAAGTCGGTTTGAGCATGCGCTCCACTGATCTCAACTCAGCTAAGCGTGTGCATGACATCAATTTGTTTTCTAAAAGTAAAGAAGCTAAAACTACTTTAATACATATCAATCTAAGCATAGCCCAAACTAGTTTATCAGCATACATGCAACAGAAATATGCAACTGCTTTGTACATGCAAGATAGTATCAAAATCCTGTAAGCTCTTCAATGCAAAGTAACTATTTCTAAAGTTCATGTCTCAAAAGATATAGATTAATGACCTTGAGATCACTATTTGATGTTTTTTTGTAGGTAATTTACGATAGTTGTGCCATGTGTCACTTTTGTAGTATTCATACAACATAAATCCTCATTCCAAATTGCAAACCCAAAGTGCGTTTGCATTACAATAGTAGAGGTTGCTGTGCACAGAAGGTAAGATCCAGAAAAACCACTTACCATTCCCCGACAATAGGATTGCCAGAGAGGTCAATACCGACTACTCCCAAATCCTTCAATTCGAGGGCCAAATCAACCTGCCAATTAAAAAGACATAGGGTCAATTATTTGCATACAATAAAAAATAATAAAAATAAAAATAAAGAAACCACAAAATTGAAAATTACAAGCAACATACTGTTTCCATTGCTGCTTGAGTGGTCTCACGACGATCAATACTCAAAAGGAGCCGCACATATATTTTCTTCTTCTTTGAACTTATATCAGTTATCGTTGTAGATTCTATTGAATTCTCAGTGCTACCATCAGAAGCAATGAAGGCGACGTCAACAGTATCAACAGCTCTTAAACCATCAATGACTGCTTTCATATAAGAGTGCTTTGTCATCCCTTTAGCTTGATTGTTCTACATGAAAATATAATATAGATGTAAAAGCCATATTTACTAGTAATATTATACCGTGGAATGAGTTGTTGTTAACAATACCTTTGGAGTTGTTCTGACTTCTAGATAAACAACGTTTTCGGCTGCGAAGTCTTCAATAACTTCTTTTGTTATTCTAGTCACTGTGTCATGGTCAGTTGCAAGTATGTGGTACAGATCAAATAGCTGGAAGCACTCTGGCAATGATCGTCCACCTGCATTAGATATAAATAAGGAAATAAAAGGATAAGTTAAAAAAAGACTAAAAAAAGACGAAGACATTTGTTTTCACAATATCGTTGCCTTTTGTACAAAGATGCTAAAGACCTCTAGGCTCTTGGTAATTTGATCAGAAGCCCCGCTTTAGATCTTATTTTTTGCTAATGAAAGTAGTAAATGATGAGATGAAGGAAAGGACACAAGAAGTTGGCACTGAACATGAATACCAGGAGCTAATGAAATTACAATATTAGTTGTTTTGATATAATATTTGGTACTTAATCATGGAACATTTTGTGTGCGCGCGCAAAACGTGCATTGGTAGTCTATTGCAATTTTGTGCCTGTGCACAATCTGCATTGCGCAAAAAGATTGATTATCCGTTCTCAACTGACCAGATACCGATCTGAAGATTGTTTGAACGTTGAAGAACGACATAGATGAACTCTCCGAAATTCTAAGTGGTTTCTTCATAACACACCATTAGAAGCAAGCGTGCGGTTTAAGACTTGAAGACATGTTAATACATAGTTGAAACTTGAAACTCTGTTTGCATGAATTTAGATAATGGATTCCATCAGAATAATAATAGAAAGAAGGAATTCAGTCAAAAAATATGATATAAAGAATGAAAAGGTTCTGCTGTTATGAGCATACGTTTCATTATCGCGTCCTTTATATCATATAAAGAAGGAATTCAGTCAAAAAAATTGATAGGAAGAAGGAAAGGTTCTGTTGTTTTGTACATACATTTCATAATTACGTCCTTTACATCTGCAAAAACAATCACACCTTTCTCGCCCAAACCTTTTGCAAGTTCTCTGTGAAAGAAATTTCAGACGACAAAAATACAGTTAACTAAGTGGTTTAATTTGTAAACATACAGATACTAGGAACATACTTGTAAAACTACAATAACACTTCTGTTCTAGGCTGGCATTCTAACTTCTGTTAATGTAATACATGATAACGATAGTTAAGGCACAACTGATAACCAAATGGCATAGTGATTACTTGCATCTTCCACGTATAAACTAATGTTAATGAAATATCTGACACAGAGTCAAGGATAATTATCAGAACATCAAAAGTACTTCCATCTACCAAAAAAGTAATTCCATATTAAAAGCCTTTATTCAACTTCTTCTCTTCCCCCCCCCCCCCCCCCCCCGGCCGCCTTTCAATCATCTTCAAAAATGTTAAAAGATTCCCAGTTTCTCTCAGAGTCTCAAGCATATTGCAAGGCATCTTTATATACTTTAGTTTCTCTAATATTTCATTTTATAGTCTTTCCATCACATACTATATGCCTATATAATACCTAACTATTGTTATTAGAAATTTTAAATAATTGAATGTCGGTCGTTAAGTATGGGTAATCTTGAGAATCATGAGATTTCTTTTCTCATGGTTCCTAAGTCGGCTTGCACTATCCAAGTTAATCATGTGAAGGGAGAATATAATCTTGCAATGGATATAGATGCTAATTTTAGATGAGGCATAACTTCTCATCGCTAATTCAACGATCATGAAAAGTAGATTGACAATTTTTGTTGTAGAATACATAGAGTTCAAAAGAGCCACCTTTTTTTCTTCGAAAATCAAAACTGTATTTTTCATGGCAGTTGAATCAGTCTTGAAGTCATGTATATGGGGGGACAAACTAAAATTTGGAGAAAGAGAGTCTAAGAAGAAGATTAACATTCGATCGCTGTGTTTGTTTCTTCCGCTGGGACTTTTTGTTCGTGGGAGACCATGCTTTTGGCTAGTTGTGTATCTGAGTTTGTTTATTACTGCAATGTTTATGTCGCCTTTGTATTTTGGTAGCAGGTAGACCTTAACTTACTTATATGTATTATCCTAGTTGGCTCGGTGGTATTTTCTTCTTAAATGGACTGTATTGTACGGTACGGTGATTATGTCGTTGATGTAGGGTGTCTATGTTTATTTCTATCATGTACCTTTGCCATTCACGGCGTTGCACCTGGGTAGGAGAGATAAAGAGAAAGTAGCATCGACCCCACCAAGCTGCCCGAAGGGTGCCCGAAATTCTCCATCTCCTTCTCTCTTCTGCCCGGCACACTAAAACTTTTGTATCCTCATTGACCGTTTGTAATGAATTTCTTGGGGGTCAAAACCCCCAAAAATTTTTTTAAAAAAATTAGAAAAAGGGAATCACAAAATGATTAAAAATCACAGTTCAACATCCAAAAGGAGTATTGTGGAATGGTAAAAAGATGTACAAGGAAAGGGGAAATCTAGGGTTTCAAAACTAGATTTTAAGAAGGGTGAATTCACAGTTAAACTAGATTTTATAAATTCCCAAATTACATATCATAAGAATAAAAACAACAATGACATGAGTATGCTATTCTCAAGCATCAACAATGGGGCCATAATGAGAATTTATAGGCATCCACTTCTTCTATAAAAAAAATGGGTACTTCCCAAAACAGTTTAGGGTTAAATTACCAAAGCAAATTTGATGTTTTACCATAGAGTTCTACATATAAGAACTTAACTAATCTACAGACAAGATGAATGATGAAGTCTAAGAAGTACAATTGCCAAGCACAATTAATGGGTATGCTACAATTGTCACCAACAAACAGCTGAACAAAAGAAAGTAACGATTCAGGAACGAAAGGAAGAAATAGATATAAAAGGTGGTTCAAAGTTACAAAAGGGTGGAGTCTCTGATCGAGCCATTGAGGTGGGCATGAAGCTCTATCTTTGGGATCATTTGGCACCATTCCTTCATCTCCTCCATCTCCCTCTCCCTCTCCCTCTCTCTCTCTGTTTCTTTTTCCTTTTCTCTCTCTATTTCTTTTTATTTATTTGTTTGATCTTTAGACCCTTTGATTGATTTTGTGTAGATATTCACCAAAGCTGTTGACGGAGAGTCCTCCGCTTTGGGATAAAAATATTAAATGCCGAAAATAACCCTAAGCTTTTGGGAAAAATCATTCTATGCGCCGGCTGTATACATCCGGACAAAAGAGATAAGCGATAAAAATGTAGGCTCCACATGCTGCCCAAATTTGCTCGAAACTCCCCCCTCCCCCTCTCTCCCCTACTCGGGTGTATTACACCTGGCACACCGAATAAGAGTAGATTCAGACAGCGTATAGGGCCCACACTTTTATTACTTATCTCTTGTCCGGATTTATACGGACGGTACATAGAATAATTGATGTTTGGTTGCAGGATTGCTAAATTTGGATTCCAAGATCCTTGAATTAAAATTTTATGGATTGTGGAATTTGTTAATTGGTTGGTCATAGTTTTGGATTAGTAAATCCTTGTAATTCTTGTTTGGTGGTTGAAAAAAATTGGGGAGGACTTTAGAGAGAGAAAGAGGAGTTTTAAACATTTAAAAAATAACACATGCCCTCACAATGCAATTCCAAAAGTATCCGGCCAATTTTTTAGGATTTCAAAATCCTCTTTACTGACGGGCCCTACCACTAAAAGACAACCAAATCCTAGTTTTGAAATCTCTCAACCAAATATAAGATCCTTAAATCCTCACTGTTTTTTTGGATTGTTGAATCCAAACAGTGCAAAATCCCCCATAATTCTTAAACCAAACAGGCCCCAAATCTTTTGATTGATTTCGTGCAGATTCATCAAAGCGGTTGACAGTGATACATTTTGGATGGAAATAGGAAATGACGAAAATACCCCTAACATTTTCGCTCCTTTAGTTTTGAGTAAATTGTCAATAAACCATCTGCTAAAGATTTCCGCAAAAGAAAACCGTCCAAAGAATCCTATCAAAAACTTCATGGAAAAGCTTTCCGATATCAAAATCCCATGTATGTATGTAATATCTAGTTTTCTGCAATTTATATACAGTTTCTGCAATATGTATTTAGTTATGAAACATATTTGTATAGTTCCTGCAATTTAACTTTAGGTTGAGCTTATGTCCTTTTTTAAAGCAAAGCTTATGCTCCACTTGTTGTTTTTGTTGTTGTTGTAACCGAGGGACAATAGAAACGGATAACATCCTAAAGTAAAGTGTCGAGTCTCAAATGATTAATGTTGTGAGTATGATGACGAAGATTCAAAAAACAAAAGAGAAAGAAAGAATCCAGCAAGAAAAAAGTTAATGATTGAAATGTGCATGTAACTATACAGATATTGCATGCAGGGGGTTTTGACAGCAGAAAACTTTTCCGAGGATTTTGGACGATATTTGGGCCAAGGTTATTTTGATTGTGGAAAACTTTACTAGGTTTTTTTATGTGACGATTTACCCTAAATAAAATTAGTGTGTTGTTTACTAATTTTTTATGGTTGCCTATATTTATTCTTTATAAAATGAAGAAAAGAAGGAATCCTTGACTAACATGCATGGGATATTATTAAATTATTTTAGATTTAAATTATTTTAGATTGAGAGTATGAAATGTGAATGTCACTGTATCAAAACACCAAAATTATAGTAAGGACGCACTGATTTATATTTATAGGCAGAAGAAAAGCAAAAAGGTCTAGGCAAATAGAATAGAGATTGCCATCACATTGTCCTTTTCCTATTTTTTCAAGGCGCACCACTAACCAATCTCCATCAAAACAACTAATATTAAAAGTTTCCAGAATGTTACATCTCTGCAATTGGCTAATTACTCAACTTCACCAACCCATGCAATTATTAATAAGATCATATCACCTACAGGCTTAGTATTTTGCTTTTGGTTTATTAGGTTGGCTCTAATTCTTTTAGTTTGAAAGTTTGAAACTAAATTAAGTTGGTGCTCACGTCAATCGTGACTCTACTCCTGTAACGATCCAAAATTTGGCACATGACCGACACTTAGACTTCGTAACGTCAACAGGCGTAACACAATTTAAGTAAGCCGAAAACCCAGCAATCTAAACCATTACAAGAAGTAAAGGATAGAAACACTTTAAAATCTTAAGTAAAAACTTAAAGCTTAAGTTCGTTTTTCATAAAAAAATTCAGCAGCGCCTCCTTTGTAAAAGCCAGCCTCGAAACGAGTACAAACATAAGATATAAGTAAAGCATCTCCAAACGGGAGCAAAAATCTCGCCCAAAAGCGGAAACAACCACCACAACAGATATACAACGCCGTAGCGAAGAAAGAGATAATCAACATATATAAAGGCTGGCTCACACTAACACGACAACCAGAGTCATAAGAATATACAATATCGATCCTCACAACTCGTCTCTAAGTCAATACATGAAGGTGGTAGATGGAGAGTACTAGATACAAAAAATATACAATGTACATCATCGGATAACCGCAACCCACTTATAACAAAAGGCCTCACAGCCAACCGTAGCGGTATCCGCAAAAGTAGAGATAAAAAAGCGCCATGCCGTGACTACTCCGAGGATCAGACCTGCAAAACACTGCGGCACAACGGGGGTGGGTTGCCAACTCGTGAATAACAAAATAATATCAAACTGAAATCGCAAGTATGCACTAATAGCGATAATCTATCACATGTAATTTGATAGTATAAGTATGGCAATATGAATATGCAACTATCATGATCAAGGTACACCACCAGGGTACTATATCTACATGAATCAAATGCAAATCAAATAAATCCTGAGTGTGGAATAATTAAGAAAACCTCATGCAAAAATCATCAGTATGGAAAAACCCCAGTGTCCCTCACTGACATGTCAAATCCCAAAATCCTTAGGCACCGCATGCTCAGATCAGTCCTTATATCCTGTAAGTCTCATGAAACCTGAGTGTCCAATATCGACACCCGAAATATCATGAAAAAATATGCAGGTATATATGTATATGTGTATGTCCCTCAACGACACATAAAAATCATGGAACCTGAGTGTCCAACACCGACACTCGAAACATCATGAAACTCGTGTCCAGTATCGACACGTAAATCCTCATATCTCGGATTTCGTCAGTCCGGATCGGCCCTTATCAATATCTCGGGCTCCGTCAGTCCGGATCGGCCCATATCATCTCACGAGAAATCGGGTTTTCAAACAATACATAAGTTTCTTGAAATACCCCCACGGTTCTCAAACCATAAATCACATGAAGTAAAGAATAAGAATACTTGCATAGATCATTATGATAATATATATTATATATGTACATATATAACAGCGTCCCATACCATTGATATATATATATATATATATATATATATACATATATGACAGCGTCTCATACCACTGATATATATCATCAGGAGTATAACATCCAGAAAATATCATATGAAATCCATATCTCAATGCGTAAATCCATGAAATATAATATATGCAACATAAAACAGTAATATGAGCATATAAAAGAAAACCGCTATTTAAATGCAACAAGTTATTAGATATATCATGCGGTTCCTAATTTCTCCAAAATCCAACGCAACATCATATAAGGTGAACATGTGGCTACAGCAAGATATAAGGGTGTACATGTAAGTATGTACGTATGATGTACATGTAGCTATATCTCATATGTGTATACACCTGTCAATAATGATGCAATACCCTCCAGGTATATGTGTAGCTGTAGCAAGCTATGTGTATATACATGTCAATAATGATGCAATACCCTCCAGGTATATGTGTAGCTGTAGCAAGCTATGCATGCAACTGTATTTCATATGCGCAGCCGCACAAGAATCAATGCCTCAATGTTACTAATCAATATCATATCATATATGTATGTGTGTTGTGCGTATCATGGCAATTACCGACAGTGTGGGTGTAGCATACAGTTAGTGCTCGTGCAACATGAACTGTCAATAATAGTGCAATCTCCAATGGGTACAAGTCCAGGCATAACAAGTAATAAGATGCAATGATGTCCATGCACAATCTCTATATGTGCTGTCACGCCCCGCTTCCCAGTATACGGGCAGAGGACGCGACGAGGCCGCTACGTATTTACTGTGAAGTAAATACGCTAAGCGTATCTAAGCAATATAAAAGTAAGGCACAAGAGACAAGGTATAATAAAACAGCAACTTTATTTATTCATATTCTTTCTGTACAATGCATGGAAAGTAAATACAACTGAAATAAAAGCGATGCCTAAACAATGGCATAACAGAAAAGAAAAGTACTGAAATGGAAAATATACAATGTACTAGAGCTCGGGGTCTTCACTGAACTGGTCCAAGTCTTCAGCGCTGGGCTCGATCTCTGACGTGTCCAGATCACCTGACGACATTCAAAGAAGAAAAAGAATGTCGTCAGCGAACAAATCGCTCGGTAAGTCCCAGAGATAAGGAAGAAATAAAATAGATAGAGTAAGAAGGTATCTTTTAAAGTTGTGTTATATTATTGTAATATTGTTTAACATTGTTGTTTGTAACTTGGTACAGAAGGATACTAGTGTATACAAGAGGGGTCTCTATATGCTAGAGACCAGGGCAAACGGAATGTACAAGGAACCGTTGGACCACGGTACAACAGCAACGGAATATAGGTTAGGTGTCTTAATCTTACTGTCTCAGTGCAATCGCGTTCCTGTGAAAGTGAGGCTAGGATTTTTTTTTGCTCGGGACGAGTAAAATATAAGTTTGGGGGTATTTGTTCATCACTGAAAACTGCATTTTAATACCCTCATTCATGATCTACTTTGTTATTTATCGGTGCTTTTAACCAGTGTCTGCTCAGTAATTACAGATTACAGGTGTTCGTGATTAAATACTGGAAACAAACTCAATATCACGGATATAGCGTTTGGGAGCCGACACTACAAACAGAACAGGAAACCGACCGATATTCAAAGAGCTTTTGCAAAATAAATGTGTGCACACAATTTTGGTCCAACACATACAAGTGTGCACATGACTCTTTGATGGCATGGACCATGGTGGGGCTGCCCATAGCACATACACAAATGATGGCTTGTGCAAAAGGGGGGACATGTTTAATAAATGCAAAAAGTTTTGATGTGATGCATTACTTCAAGTTCCCTCCAAATCTCTGAATGCAAACCAGGTTATTTTAGACAAATCAAACAGCACCACGATGATGTTGGAGTAGACACAAGACCACCACATAAACCCGAGCCTCTACGCTCGGATTTAGGCCGGCCATACCCCCAAATAATCTGAGCTGGTCGGCCCCCCTTGCCCCATTTGTCCCCATCTTTTCTCTGTCCCTTCCTTGCAGTCACATCACCTCATTTTTATTACTTGTTTAATCTTTTTTAGTGCCTATAAAAGCTAGATCAATGAACAAGGGAAGGGCTCTCTCATGTAACATATACTCTATTTTTATAGTTTCTTTTGTTTTTGGTTTAGGTTTGAGAGTGAGTGGGTTTTAGCTTGGTCTCTTCTTCTTCTTCCCTCTTGAAGCTTTCTCTTGAATGCTTCATTATGGAGGTTGAATAAGTTACCAACATCTTGTACCTCAACTTCAAGTGTTAATATATTGCTTTATTATTTGCTTTCTTTTCCTTACTTGCTTTGCTTTTCTTTTCATTATTATATGTAACTAAATATCTTTGGTTGTGGTTGTGGTAAGGAAGTGGAATGAAAGGCTTTTCCTCCTCCTCCTCTTTTTAATGTTTAATGTGCTTTAATGTGATTATAAACTTAGTATTGTAACTTGTATGGGTTGATATGGTATGTTGATTCCATTGTTACTTTGTAACCTCATCACATACTATATTCTCCCCACAAACCCCATCTTGCAAGCCTAAGGTTAGAATCAAGTTGGTGTTAAGTTTGCTAAGTTTGGATGTGGTATTTTGTGATTAAGTGACTTGACAAATCTCTTGATTTCATATACCATATACCATCACAAACACTTAGCACACTTAACACTGAAATCATTTGCTCTCACTCACTAATTTGTGTTTTTGATGTTGTGGTATGCTTGCTAACCCTTGTGTTTAGTGTTGATACCCCAAGCTTGGACATACAAATGGTAAGTGAACAAAACAGACTCGTTTCGTGTTTGCGTTGAATATCGACAACTTGACGACTTGTGCCTCGCAACTGCCTTGACAAGTCATACTTTGCGCCGGGATCAACACAAGGACGAACGACTCATGATCAAGGGAGCGTCGAAGGAATTGTCGCGATTCAACCTTCCGAACCAAAGCCACAACCACTTCTTTCTTAGCTTCTTTGCTTGCTTTTCTTTGTTTTCGTATTCTTTCATTTTTTGTGACAAATCAAACCATTCATTATTTGTTGAACCTTAAACAACAAGACCTAATACACAATTCCCTGCGGATCGACCTGTACATGCCGGCTTGCTACAACGCGCCGTGCACTTGCGGTTTATAAATTTTAAAACGAGACCGAGCTCGCGTGCGCATCCATTTCCTTAAAACGATTCCATTTCAAAAACATGCACATTTGCGAGCGCGGGTAAAGTCCCAACAAGTTTTTGGCGGGTAAAGTCCCAACAAATACAGATGTACAACCTCTCGAGCTCTCAACACAGAAGCCCCGTCCTTGAAAACATCATGCAACGGTTGGATCACTTTGGAAGATTCTTTGCCGATGGTCATGAATTTATCAACAAAGGTCATACTGTCCCTAACCATGCGTGGACGAAGGAGCAATCGCTGAGCCTCCCGTCGTGTTGGGTCTGGAGCAGAAGCGTCGACTAGGCGCATGACCCGGTGAAAATTTTACCCTTCGTAAAATTGGGGTCGTTTATGAACACCGAAAGCACCCAGCATGTGCATCTCGATCCATGAGGTGAAGTAGTGCAACGGGAGATTTACGGGCTTTACTCCTGGCTGAGTAGTGTCGGCTGCTAAGCTCAGGCCATGATATAAATGAGCTAATCTCGCGACCCCAACGGCCATGCGCGTCCCCGCGGCAATGCGATGAGCCGGATAAAAAACGGATGGTCTCATGTAGCGGGGTGCGTCGGAAGCGCGAACCAACTCATCCACAAGCCGATAAACCCTATAAAGAATATCTCCTCGTCAATGTCTGGGGTAGCAATCTCTGTGAAGGGGATGACTGGAGTATCTGGAATAAAGAATTTCTTTAAATCCGCCTCCACAGTTGGAAAGTTGTCTGAACTAAATCTGAACGGGTCGTCGAGTTTAGCGAACTTCGCGGCTTGTTTAAATAGAGCCTCTGGACGAAGAAAGCGGGCGATGAAATCTGCGAAGCTAACTCCGTGCCCATCAGACTCTAGGAATAAGCTCTCGTATATGTTCAATAGCTTAATCAAGCTCGGGAACTGATGTTGAATGGCATTCTCCGGAGTAAGACCCATTACCACTGATTTGGTGGCAAAGATATACTTGTCGGGGGGAAGTATCTCCTCATAATGTTCCCCTCTGATGGGTAATCCAGATATCTCCGCAAACTCTTCCAATGAGATTGAAACCTCCCGATCTAATAAGAGAAAGGTGTGGGTCGGGATGTTCCATTGTTCCAGGAAAGATTTGACCCACCACACATGAGAAGTGTGGTAGTGAAAAAGGGACGCATAGATCGTAGGATACAGCCCGGTCTTCAATAGCAGTGATTTCTTGGCCGACAAGATATATCGGACCCACTGTAGACAGCCAGTCGAATGACGGGGAGTCATTCCTATCATGTAAAATTTCCCCCAAGGATGCGACTCTTCTTGGCATATGTGTTGCCCTAAAATGTCCAAGGCCATTGGCGGCTGCACTGGTATTGACGCCATGGAAGGCTGAAGACGACCTTCCGAGGTCCAGTTGACCTCTTCTACTGCGTAAGTTACTTGAGGTGGGTTAGCGTAATGGATCGCGGGGATCGGTTCAGAAGGCGCTGCGCAAGTAAAACTGCGCCGACCTCGGATAATTTGGCTGTACCATAATCCCTAGACTTTTGCTCTGGGTCATAATCTTGAATAAGTGTCTGTGGGTGTGGGTGCGTCGGCGAAAGCACTCTCCGAGCGAACGAAGGGGAAGGAGGAATCGGAAGCCATAGTACCCGCACAAAAAAGGCGAGGGGTTAATTATCGACACAATGTTCAAGACTTTAACATTCTTTTACACCTAAAATTGTACTACATCACAGTTCAAAGAGAAAGGGACAAGGGGCCCCCACAAAATCAAGGTAACACCCCATCAATGATGAGGCGGTCACTCATTGAAAGAATCCAAAAGGATTCTCATTTAATGAAAAAATCTTATTGAACTATAGAGTTAAACTCCCTCAAGAAATGTGTTTTGAAAACAGATTTCAAATCTACAAGGAAAATAAGAAAGGGAATAAAATTCCCAAAAGAATTCTTTTAAAAGAAATTTTTCTCAGAGCCAAGCTCTGTAGAACAATGGGATAAAATCCCAGAAATTCGCTCGGGACGTGGAATTAAATTCCTAACAGCTTTCAAAAATCAAGGTTAGTAACAGGGTAAAACCTTAAAAGAACTTTAAGACCTATGATCTACTCAAGTAAAAGTTTTAGATTTCTAAGAAATCATTACAAGGGAAGAGCAAAGCTCATTTAATGGGTTAAAAGAAATCCAAGACAAAAGAGTCTCTTTCAAGGGAAAAATAGTCAGAATCCTTACCAAGATTCTTGAAACAGAGTAAAACTCTAAGAGTTTATTTAAGAACAGATATCTAAGCCTTGGAGAGAGAATTAAATTCTCAAGAAAGAAGAAGACTCAAGAAGATGAAGAAAACAGCAGTCATCTCAAAGGCCAAAGGCCCTATTTATAAAACATAAGAAGACGGTTCAACTTCCCAGAAGATCGGACGGTAGAAAAGGTGTCACCGCTGCACTCACGTGTGAACCACGTGAGCGCAACGGTGGGGGGGGCATTTATTTCCCCCAATAAAAAAATAAAGCTCTGTTCAAAATTAATGAGGCAGCGCCTCACGCGGGCGCCAGTATGCAAAGCATAAAAGAATCTATTAGATTAAAAATAAAAGTTAAACCTCTCATATAGCGCCGCACGTGTTCCTCATGCGGGCGCCAGTGTGCAAAGCACAAAAAGAATTAAAACTCTCAAGTGGCGCCTCACGTGCACAACGCATGAGCGCCAGCGCCCAGGTAGAATTAAATTCTACTCTCTGTTAGACAGAGCCATTGGATCAAAGATCCAACGGAGATGATAAATCATCAAAAGAATTAAATTCTGTCGAGAGAAAACATTCCCTAAATTGGATCATAGAATAAAATTCTATTTTTGGGATATATCCCCTCAATCTTTCGAAACAAGAAAGATTACCCTCTGTAAAATAGAGAACTCTTGGATTAAAAATCCAATCGTGATTAAAAATCACCATTTCACAGAATAAAACTCTGCATATGGAAAATATTTTCCCAATCTTGTTAAAAACAAGAAAATATGTTTTGTAAAATAAAACCCAGCACTCACTAGGCAGTGCCCAGTGCTGCATGTGTTCCTTACATGGACACCACAGAGAAGAGTGCTTAACACTCACTGGGCAGTGCCAGCGCTGCACGTGTCCCTCACGTGGGCGCCACAAAAGAGTGCTCAGCACTCGCTGGGCACCGCCCAGCGCCGCACGTGTCCCTCACGTGGGCGCCACAGAAGGGAAGAGTGCTTAGCACTCACTAGGTAGTGCCTAACGCCGCACGTGCTCCCCACGTGTGCGCCGCAAAAGAGAAGAAAAGAGTGCTTAGCACTGCCTAAACAGCCCAAAACGGCTGAGTGTTCAACACTTATTGGGTAGCACCCAGCGCTTCACGTGTTCCCCATGTGGACACCATAAAGAGTTCCTTGCACTCCATATAAAGACAAAAGGAGTAAAGTGTTCAACACTTATTGGGCAATCCCTATGTCTGAAAGCTCCACAGGATCATATGTGGGCGTCAGAATTCATATAAGTGCTAAGCACTTTTTGCATAAAAAAGGGACTGATTAAACAGAGCACAAACAAGTGCTTAATACTTTTCTCAAAAAAAAGAGGGGAGACTAAGCAGACTAAAGCCCGAATTGGCTAAGTTGCTAAAGTCTTGCAACTGAGTCCAAATGCTCTGTTCCTGATTTTAAATAAGGAAGATCCTGAAATGTTATTAAGTGGATCTTAGTCTCAAATTGGACTAACGCATCCTTAACAAAAATTCTTAAGGCCACTAAAACCCTTCTTCCGCAAATACGGGATTTGGTTCAAGGGTACATCTCTTCACACCTATGATATATGTCGCTATAATTCTTCAACGTCTTCAGAGAGGTGGTGGATCCCGACGACCAACAACTTTTTTCATCCTATATTGATGCACTTTTAAATTGGCGGGCACACCTCAAATCGGATCGTACCCTAAATTGGGCACATTCCATATCAACAACATTCATTTCGTCACGTAACAAATACACGTGCGCGCAAGTTGAATGTTGGACCGAAACGTCTTTAAACTAATATTCGCCTCCAAAATGGCGATAATGGACCGAAACGTCCTTAAAACCAATATTCACCTCCAAAATGGCGATAATGGACTGAAATGTCCTTAAACTAATATTCGCCCCCAAATACGGCAATAGTGGACCGAAAAGTCCCTAAACTAGAAATTCCGCCTCAAATATGATGACAAAGGACCGAAATGTCCTTAAACTAATATTCGCCCTCAAATATGGCGATAATGGACCAAAACATTTCTAAACTAAAACTCCGCCTCAAACATAGCGATAATGGTCCGGGATGTTTTTAAACTAAAATAATCGAGCCCAAATGCTTGTATGTTTAAGTCGATCTTAATCTCAAACCAGATTAACGGTCCTTAAATCAATTCAAACCCAAATCTAAGAATATACAGATTTGGACTATGTTCCTGCAAAAATTTTCTGCGCAAAAGAGCCCAAGGTATCAAATGACAGCGATACGCTTAAAAAAATGCAAAACAGTATTTTCCGGGCTGTATTTTGACAAACTCCTGAATGAGAACCAGCCAAATTTTGATGGTATCGAAAGCGTCTCGAAAAATCCTTTGATTTGATATATTATGGGCCTCGTAATTCATCCGGGATCAAAAGTTAAGAGCAAATGTGCTATGCACGTGTAATCTAAGTAATGCTCTACTACATGGGGGATATATTTTTAGTCCCACATCGGGAAAAAGAGATATCTCTTCTCTACCACTCCCATATAAATAACAGGAGATACCTCTTAGAAAAAGATAGAGAATTCAATTCTCAAAAGAGCTTAGTTCTCCATAAGAGCTTAGTGCTCCAAGTTAGGGCCATAGCCGCCCCCCATAATGCGCATATGTGCAAGCGCCATGCGCGCTACTTGCAACGCATATGCGCCCGCTACGTGCGCACCACATGCAACGCACGTGTGCACCACGTGCGAGGATTCAATCCTCAAAGGAGCTTAGTGCTCCAAGTTAGGGCCATAGCTGCCCCCCATAATGCGCATACGCGCAAGCGCCATGTGCGCTACGTGCAACGCACATGCGCCCGCCACTTGCGCACCACGTGCAACGCACATGCGCACCACGTGCGAGGATTCAATCCTCAAAGGAGCTTAGTTCTCCAAGTTAGGGCCATAGCTGCCCCTCATAATGCGCATATGCGCAAGCTCTATGTGCGCTACGTGCAAACATGTGCGCCCAATACGTGTGACGCACGTGCACGAACGCAAAGAAGCATTTTTCAGCAGCGAGAAGCTTAAGCTCCAGCCTGTTCTTTCCCCCTGATGAGTAGGATATGGTTCAAAGGGTACATCCCTCCACACCTTCGATATATGGCGCTATAATCTCTCAGTGTCGTCGGAGAGGTGCTGGGTCCCAACGACCAATGATCCTTCTTTCTAAAAAAAGAAAAAACAGAGGAACCCCCCATAAACTTCAAGAAACTTCAAAGACGAGAGCTTTCTTCTCAAGGTAAATAGCAAGAAGAAAGATTATGGCATCTCCTCCATATTTGAGAGTTTAACTCTCACATCAGAAAAACATAGCTCTTTTTCAGATCACAGATCTATAAGACAAGGCCTTTCACAAAAGTAAAAGAGATCACAGCATCTCATCAAGAAAGAGAAAAACTTAGTTCTTAGATCCATGAGACAAAGTCTCTCATAAATAAAAACAAAAGATATCACATCATCTCCTCATAAAACAAGAACTTAGTTTTTAAATCCATGAGACAAAGTCTCTAATAAACCGAGAATTTAATTCTCAGAGCACAAAACTGATCAGAGCTGCCAAAGAAGCGCCTTAGCGCTTCAATTTTATAAGAAGCGCTTTAGCGCTCCAAGTCTGACGCTCAGCGCCAAGCGCTTCTCACGATGGCGCTATTTTATAATAAGCGCTTTAGCACTCCAAGTCTGGCGCTCAGCGCCAAGCGCTCCACGTGCTCCTCATGTGGGCGCCCTTTTATAAGAAGCGCCATAGCGCTCCCAGTCTAGCGTTCAGCGCCAGGCACTCCAACTGCTCCTCACGTGGGCGCTAAAGAATTACAAAGCGCTCTGTAAATAAGGCCCCAGCTCCATAAAAAGTGTTCAACACTCAATAAAAGACAAAAAGAAAAAGAGGGTGTCAGAATCTAAATCAATGCTCAACATTATTGAATAAAAGAGGCTGAGCCCAAACAAATGTTCAACATTTTATTCAAAATGAGTGGGCTAAGCCATAAGTCCCTAACTTAGATTAACTGAGCCCATGTGCTCACAATCTTTTTAATTGGTCTTAGTCCCAAACTTGATTATAGATCTCCCAACCAACATTGGTTCAAGGGTACATCTCTTCATACCTCTGGTACATGTCGTTGTAATTCTTCAACGTCTTCAGAGGGATAGAGGGTCCCAATAACCAATAACTTTTGGCGCATCCCCAAACAGTTAAACCAAAACCATACAGACTATGATGTCTTAAAACCATACAGACTATGATGTCTTTAAACCATACAGACTATGATGTCTTTAAACCGGACTATGATGTCTTTAAACAAGACTATGATATCTTTAAACTGTATAGACTATGATGTCTCTAAACCTTACGGACTATGAGGTCCTTAAACTTATGAACTATGATGTCCTTAAACCCAATAGACCGCAATGTCCCTAAACTAAAATGATGGAGTCCAAATACTCTTTCGTTGGATCTAAATGATCCCAAAACCTTATTAAGTAGATCTTAGTCTAAAGTTAGACTAACGTATCCTTAACAAACATTTAAGTTGATCTTAATCTAAGACAAGAATAACGATCCTTAAACCAACCCAAATCCAAATCTAAGAATATGCGGATTTGGACTAATCCACGCCCTACGGGCGACAACATACATTATTCTTCATATACAATCCACGGGCAACCAAAAATAAAACAAATACACACGACACGAAGTCACCATCTGGAGAAGGAGAAAGTGGTTACCGCGATGCGGTAGCGTAATTAACTGTAGGGCTTGCGCCTGCAGGGAAGAGCGTCCCCACAATCAAAAACTCTCGTAAACGAGGGGGAATCAGACGAAGTCTGCTACAATGGCCGCATCTGTCCAAACCTCCGATATACGGTGCCATAAATCAACTTAGCATTTTCGGAGAGGTGACGAATAAACCCAATAGCATCTGCCCCCAAATTCAGGTAAGACGTTTGTCTTCCCGGTTTTCTGCGGCAAACAGATTTTATCACGCCAGGTGGGACCTTTTTCTTTTTCCACTCTACACTTTGTGTAAGTCTATGTTACCCACCCCAGCACTTACGGGGAGGCGGAAAGAGTAAAAATCGAATTTTTATCACAAAGAAACATAGACTAACCATGAAGGATCTTTGCTAAACAAAAACTAACAAACATACAAGAAGTTTTATCTACTAGGTTAAGAGCTTATACCAAAAGCTTGAACTCCTCCTCTTCTTTTGTTGCTTCCTTTTCTTGTGTGATCCTTTGAGTGGTGTAGACGGCTCCTCCTCTTCGTCTTCTCTTTGCCAAAGAAAGATCCACCCGAGGGCCTCTACCTTGAGCTCCTACCTCAACAAAGAAGTAACCAGAGTGCTTGGCTTGGTAGACTAAGAACCCTAGAGTGAGTAGAGAGGTGTTTTGATGGTTTGAACTCACAAAGCTCATGTTTTTCAACCCATGAAACAAGAGAGCTTTGAGAGAGGAAGAGGAGAGAGCTTTGCAAAAGAGAGAAAGAGCATGAGAGAATGAGAATAAAAATTGAACCTTGCTCTCATATGAACAAAAAGAATAATGATAATTTTAATTAGGATAAATTGTCATGGTTGATGTTGATTGACCCTTATCATATCATAATTAATGCTAAGCATGCTCACAAAGATATCCAAGTCAACTTGGTCAAAGGGTCAAACCTAATTAACCATGATACAATTATCACTAATTAAAACTCATTAATCAATTTCATCAATCTCATTATGGTTTTAATCAAGTCAATGGTTAAAACCGTAATGAGGTTCCTCTACCTCTGTCAACTGTGTATACACACCCGCATCCGTGTTCCGAGGAACACGAACACTATGAAACAAGACCAATCCCAAAACAAATACTAGGATCTGGCTTAAACCAAAGCCCACTAGTAATAACTGTCCGGACACCAAACGTGTACAAGTGCGCGCATGTGAATGAACCTCGTCGTAAAACCATACGACCTCTACTCTGTTTTGCCCAAAGGCGAACAACCCTCTGTGTGGGACTCTAAAGACTCGACACTACGCTGGCAGTGGGTTTAACCATAGGCCGCAAGCGGTACTAGCTGTACATAACGGTCCCCGGGTAGATGCCGATAAGAAGATCGATGAGGTGAACCCATCCAAACTCCTACTGAGCCTGAATGTGACAATCTCCATACAGACTGGTCTGTTCATCAGAGAGTATCGAATGTCGGGCCTAGGGGGCGGTAAACGTCAGTCCTCTAATAGCGGTACAAGTCGTGTCGGAGTGTAGCCCAGAACACCCTGAGAAAATGCTGGAAACACTACCAGTAAATCCTACTTGCCTTGGCCAGGGACTTTATGTAATGGCTCTCCTAGACACAGCGCAATATCAACTCCCAATACCGAGAGAGACGAATCCTGTCTAACCGTCACTGCCTCCAAGTGCTTCGGGACTGCACCAAACTACTACCCGTTTGCACGACTCAATAGAGCCGTGGTAGGGTAGTAATATAAGAACAGTGGGAACGCACTTGAAGCGAAGTGACAGTGTCAAGTCAACGGACTAAGCTGTACTCATGTCACCTGGGAACTAATAACCGACGATAGGTATAATACCAACCAACAGTTCCCAGCGAGTCATGTCCATTGTACTCATAACCTAACGAGCACCTGCATACTATCTCCAATACGACGTACTGATAGCTGTGGGACAGACCATCTCCCCTCTTGGGATGGGAAGCGTATACACTAGTCTACTCTGAAGTATCGATGCCCTGTCTCGATAATCCTACGACCAGGGACCTATATAAGGATGTGCTTATAGACTACCCAGCCCCCACTAGTGTGACTGCCATCACAACGCTGGTAGTCAAGCAAAAGATCCTAAGGGCTCTATCAATATGTATTAGCAATATGTCAAAAGAAACACATACACATATTAAGATAGATACAAACCAAGTAGCATACTACCATATTGAGCAAGAATGTCAATCCGTGTATATATCCCAAGCTTCTAAAATGTAATATACAAACTAGTACTATACAATAATGGCCTCTAGGGCATATCACACTAACAATCTCCCACTTGCACTAAGGCCATGTGCTGGCATATCGCAGACCTATCATCTCGAATAGCCTCTCGAACTGCGTCTGAGGAATGGCCTTTGTGAATGGATCTGCAGTGTTATCTTCTGTAGCAACCCTCCGAATCTCGATCTCCCGGCGATCCACGATCTCCCTGATCAGGTGATACCGCCTCAAGATGTGTCTGGATTTCTGATGGGACCTGGGTTCCTTTGCTAAAGCTATTGCCCCGCTGTTGTCACAATACAGAGGTATTGGATCAACAATGGACGGAACCACCTGAAGTTCTGTCAAGAACTTCCTCATCCAGATGGCTTTTTTTGCGGCATCAGATACTGCGATATATTCCGCTTCCATCGTCGAGTCAGCAACGGTTTCCTGTTTGGAACTCTTCCAACACACTGCCCCTCCATTGAGAGTAAAGACATAACCCGACATGGATTTGGAGTCATCCTTGTCACTCTGGAAGCTGGAGTTAGCAAAGGCCTCGATCTGGAGGTCTTTTCCGCCGTAAACCAAAAACATATCCTTAGTCCTTCTCAGGTACTTCAGAATGTTCTATACCGCTATCCAGTGCTTCTCCCCAGGGTTTGACTGATACCGGCTTACTACACTCAGTTCATAAGCTACATCTGGTCTGGTACACAACATCACATACATTATAGAGCCTATCGCAGAGACGTAGGGTATAATAGACATGCGATCCCTTTCCAAATCAGTCTTGGGAGACATCTCTTTGGAGAGGGTGATCCCGTGACAAGCCGGTAAATTACCGCGCTTGGAATCATCCATACTGAATCTTTTCAGTATGGTGTCGATGTACCTGGACTATGAAAGTCCTAATATCCTTTTGGACCTATCACGATAGATCCGGATCCCCAGAATGTAAGAGGCATCACCCAGGTCTTTCATGGAGAACCTGTGTGACAAGAACCTTTGACAAATTGTAGCATAGGAATGTCATTTCCTATCAAGAGAATGTCATCCACGTATAAAACGAGGAATACGACAGTTCGCGCTACAATCTTACTATAAATACATGGTTCATCTGGATTTTTGATAAAGACAAATTCTTTGACCGTCTCATCAAAACAGATGTTCCAACTCCGCGATGCCTGCTTCAGTCCATAAATGGACTTAAGCAACTTGCACACCTTCCCGCTGCTCCCACTCTGAATGAAACCCTCTGGCTGATCCATATAGACACACTCCTCTAAATTACCATTTAGAAAAGCGGTTTTTACGTCCATTTGCCAAATCTCATAATCGTGGAAGGCAGCAATGGCAAGAAGGATCCGAATGGATTTGAGCATAGCCACTGGAGAAAAGGTTTCGTCATAGTCCAAACCAGGTCTTTGACGAAAACCCTTTGCAACAAGTCTAGCCTTATAGGTCTCAACCTGTCCATCTACACCAATCTTTCTTTTGAAGATCCATTTGCAGCCTATGGGTTTTACCCCTTCTGGAGCAACGTCCAAAGTCCATACTTTGTTGGTGTACTTGGACTCCATCTTGGTCCGCATTGCATCCAACTATTTTACCGAGTCAGTGCTCTGAATGGCCTGCTGGAAGCTAGTGGGCTCATCATTATCAATGATGCAATCCTCTCTATCCCCGTCTATGAGAAAACTGTAGTAACTCTCAGGTGGATGAGAAAGCCTACTACTCCTGCGGAGCGGCACGGGAATGTCCTGTTCTTTCGAACCTTCTGGTTTTACTGAGCTTTCAGTAATAGCTCATGATTTTGGAATTTCTTCCAGTTCTATTGTGCTCCCACTTATCTGATTTTCCAAAAATTCAGTTTCCAAGAAGCAGGCATGACGAGAAACAAATACCTTTTGTTCCTCTGCGTAATAGAAAAAATATCCCTTGGAGTTCTTTGAATATCCCACAAACTTGCACTGTACTGAGTGTGCCTCGAGTTTGTCCGTATGCTATTTTTTGACAAAAGCTGGACATCCTGTAACAACCCTAATTTTTTATACACTTTTTCCTATACAATTTTTTTTCAAAATATTTTTTAAAAATCCACAAAGGGGTATTTAAGCCTGAGCACAAGATTTAAGTAATTAATTTTGTTTTTAATTACAAGCTAAAAGAATGAAATAACTCCATTTTTAGTGTACAAGAAATTACTTTAAATTTAATGTATACTAGGAGTATTTATTCTTGCTGCTATCAGTTTAAGTAATTAAAAACCACAATAATTACAAAAAGGAGCTTGTAGCTCATTGGTAATACCTTGCACTGCTGAACCAAGCCACCGGAGTTCAAATCCCATGCCCCACATTATTTTTGTATTTATTTTGTTTTATTTTTTTTTGGAAGTCAACGGTAAAAATGCCATAACTCCCAAAATATGTACTGGACAACAAAAAGTAAAAAATACCAAGTTGTTCCTCAGGAAAACCCCCGGCCATTGGACCCTTGACTCGGCCCGACTCGGCGCCGCCGGCCGGCGACTCGGCCGACTCGGTCCGGCGCCGCCGGCCGGACTTGGCCGGACGGCCGAGTCACCAACTGAGAAAAGTTGGCTCTTGACTTGGTCAACCCTCTTGCACACTTATTATACCTGGATCGGTTTTGATTTGGCCAATAAATCCATTTTACTCCTAAGTTTAATGATTTTTAATGAATTTTTAATGTTTTTTATATTTTTTAAAATATTTTTTAATCCAAACCCTAACCCTAGCCTAGCCCTATATAAAGACCCCTATCCTCTACCTTTCCCCTCACAACTCTAAGTCCGCTTTCCAGTGTACGGCGAAGTGGACGCGACGAGGCCCGCTATGTATATACTCAGAAGTATATACGCTAAGCGTAACTAAGAAATATAAAGTAAATCACAAGAGACAAATGATATAGAAATAACAGCAACTTTATTAATAACATTCTTTTTACAATGCAGGAAAAGAAAATACAACTGGAATGAAAAGCAATGCCTAAACAGTGGCATAACAGGAAATGAAATAAACTGGAAAGAACAAGGTACAATATCTAGAGCTCTGGATCTTCCTGGAACTGCTCCAAATATTCACCGGTGGGCTCGATCTCAGCTTGGTCCAACGCACCTGACGACATTCAAAGAAGAAAGAAATAGAATGTCGTCAGCGAACAGGTCGCTCGGTAAGTCCCAAAGAATAAGAAGAATGAGAAAGACAGAGTAACAGTATTTTCTAACTATTATATTAGTGAATATTATGGAACATTGTGTAACGCTGTTGTTTGTAGCTTGGTACAGAAGGATGCCAGTGTATACGAGGGGGATCTCTATATGCTAGAGATCAGGGCAAAAGGAAAGTACAAGGAACCGTTATGCCACGGTACAACAGCAATAGGATTCAGGTTAGGTGTCTTAATCTGACCACCTCGTGCCACCTTTAACACCTTCCGTACCAATCTACCCTTTAAACCCCGTAGTGTTTTAACAGTATTGTAATATTGGAATATGTAAGTTGGGTGACTGACCAAAACCATGATATCAGTAAACATGTTATAACTGTATAATCAGGTAAATGGAATATCAGGATAATGGATGAATATCCATGGTTTGATTCAGTCAAAAAGAATATATTGTTAACTGGGTTCAGGGTTTCATGTATTCAAATCGTATTGGAATATAAAAGAATAAAGATTGACTTGAATCATATTCAAGTCAGAAATAGTCAGACTCTAACCCGAGTCAGACTAAAAGAAGAGAATTTGAAGTTCAATATTAGCTAGCGGCCTTATTGTAATTTGTAAAACTTGAGAGGGTTTTATGTAAAAAGTACTTTTGTATAGTTTTCAAAATACACCTCAAGTATTTAATAACCGTCTTTATTGTTATAATGAATGTGAATTTTATTTGTGTTATTCTAGTGAATATATCCTAATAAAAGTATTAATTGTTTTATCTGAAATTCGTGGTATTTTAGTGTAACTTTAATCTTGTAATTTTTAGAAAAAGTGTAAACTTTATATTATGATAAAATAGGTGTTTAAATGATAATTTAAATATATATTAACACATGAATAATTTTAAATAAATATTTTATTATCAAAAATCTCATTTTCCTTAAATGTCGTATTTTAAACCTTTCGAGACCGAATGCTCCTTGCGGAGGTCTGAATCTCGCACTACTAGCCTGCGGGTGCACGATGAACCGTACTATCCCTAACAGGTTCCCCAAAAGTGGGTTGTAGCGGCGCTTTGCTTAGGTTTAACAAATACTTTTCATTTGGGAAAACGGTTTTATAAATATGGGGTATTTATTTGCAAAAGAGTATAGTTTTCCGTATTTTAGTTATTAGGGTTTCCTAAACCAACTAACCTATTTCTAAGGTCTAAACGATGAGTCATTAGAAGCATCAAATCGCCTCTTCACCGTCAATTGCGGCCAGGTAAGTGCCAGGTAAGTGGGAAGGAACCACAGTCGTGGACCTAATTAAAAACCACTAGCCTTGGACACACTTGCCTAGGCACTACAAGACAGTTTAGATAAACGATCGATGTCCATGACCAATCGTGTTTTCATTTTATTAAAAGATTTTATCTAGAAAAGTTTACAACTTAAAACTTTAAATAAAAGTTATAAAGATTATGGTATTTTAGTGAAAAGTCCTGTAATTTCGTATTCTGTATTTTGATATTTATCAATCAGGGTTATATTGAGTGTGTGTAGGGGTAGGTCATTACCCCGTGACTTATATTAAGTTTTGGTGAAGTTTAAAGGTAAAACATGCTATGTTAAACTTAAAGGTATTATAGCGCAAGAATACGATATTCGAAAACGTTATCATTTTATGCGTGAAATTTCATTCAAATTGGGTTCTACAAGTTTAGTGATCAAGATAAACCTATTTAGGAGTGAGGGAATCAATTAAACTAAGAAAAATGAACTTCATGGTATTTTTATGAAAAGAGTACGGTTTTGCAAAGAACTTATCATTTTATGTGAAAAAGTTTGATTAATTTGGTTTATGGGTGATTAATAGTCAACAAGCATATGGGTAGATAATATGTATTAGGTGACAAGTGGAAATTTAAAGAAAAACCGAATCGGAAATCGGTTTGTTCGATTTCCGTCGGGTTCCAAAAAGTCGTATTTTTATCTTAAAGAAAAGAGAGATAGAAGAAGGTGGGACTTACGGTTTGGAAAAGCTAAGGAAACTAAGGGATGTGGTGGTTGTCGATTCGTCGAAAACGTCGCGAAGGTTCTGATCCGGTCGCCGGAATCCGTCGTCGATTTCGGCAGCGCTTCGCTTCTCGTTCTTCGTACCGAGTTCTCAAGAATTTGAGAGAGTGGACTTAGAGTTGTGAGGGGAAAAGGTAGAGGATAGGGGTCTTTATATAGGGCTAAGCTAGGGTTAGGGTTTGGATTAAAAAATATTAAAAAAAATATAAAAACATTAAAAATTCATTAAAGATCATTAAACCTAGGAGTAAAAGGGATTTATTGGCCAAATCAAAACCGATCCAGGTATAATAAGTGTGTAAGAGGGTTGACCAAGTCAAGAGCCAACTTTTCTCAGTTGGTGACTCGGCCGTTCGGCCAAGTCCGGCCGGCGGCGCCGGACCGAGTCGGCCGAGTCGCCGGTCGGCGGCGCCGAGTCGGGCCGAGTCAAGGGTCCAATGGCCGGGGGTTTTCCTGAGGAACAACTTGGTATTTTTACTTTTTGTTGTCCAGTACATATTTTGGGAGTTATGGCCTTTTTACCGTTGACTTCCAAAAAAAAAATAAAACAAAATAAATACAAAAATAATGTGGGGCATGGGATTTGAACTCCGGTGGTTTGGTTCAGCAGTGCAAGGTATTACCAATGAGCTACAAGCTCTTTCTTGTAATTATTGTGGTTTTTAATTATTTAAACTGATAGCAGCAAGAATAAATACTCCTAGTATACATTAAATTTAAAGTAATTTCTTGTATACTAAAAATGGAGTTATTTCATTCTTGTAGCTTGTAATTAAAAACAAAAATAATTACCTAAATCTTGTGCTCAGGCTTAAATACCCCTTTGTGGATTTTTAAAAAATATTTTGAAAAAATATTGTATAGGAAAAAGTGTATAAAAAATTAGGGTTGTTACATTCTACCTTCCTTATAAAAATTTCGTCCTCGAAATTTGTAAAAGGAAAGTGTAACAGTGCAAAGAAGTTTGGTGGTTGTGGTATAGATAGTGTATAAATAACAAAGAGATACAAGGGTGAAAAAGGCTTACCGGTGTTACCTTGATCTACAGTCTCGGTTTCTACGGCTTCCAATGTGAAGGTCTGTCGTCGTGGTACATTCCTTCTGGCTGGAGGCACATTCCGCCTTTAGGGCCTGTTTCTCTGCCCTCTAGACATGTCCCTCATTGCCTGTTGGAATTGGCGAGTAGGCTGTGCAGGTGGTGGAGCAGGTAGTGCAGGACGAGTTGCAGGAGCCTGGATGGTTGGCCGCTGCGGTTGGTTGGTGTATGTGTGAGATGAGTTGCTGTTGTAAGGACAGTTCCCAATTCCGTGGTTGGATGCGCCATAAATTAGACACAGGCCTTTTGCGCGTCTACAGTCCTTCCACAAATGTCCCTTTCTATGGCAGTAATGACAAATTTCTTCAGTCCTCCTGGGTTCAAACGATGGCCTGGGAGAGGCTCCACCTGCCATCTTGTTGGCAGGGCGCTTGACTCCTGCAGACTGAGGTCTGCCCCTCTCTTTTATCACTGCCTCATAACTGTGGGCAGCTTCTAGGGCTTCCTCATGAGTCAAAAACTTTCCTGTGGCTAGAGCAGCCTTGATCTCTGTGTCCAAACCTTGCTGAAAACGACGGGCTCTGATCTCGTCCGTCGGTATCAGGTGTGCCGCGAATCGGCTCAACATAGTGAACTCAGCATCGTATTCATCTACCGATTTCTCCCACATTGATCCTTGCTGTAGATGAATAAACTGCTGCTCCATAGCGAACCTGGCAGTCACAGGGAAATATTTCGCGTCAAACTTCTCGCGAAATGTCTTCCATTCAATCGGCTGCGCTAGACGGGTTTCTTCCGCCTTCCACCAATTGCGAGCATTATCCGTGAGCTGTAGCTTCGCTACACGGACCCAAGCGTGGTCTGGCACTTGAGCTGCTGCCAGATCGTTTTCGATGCTTTGTGCCCATTCTTCTGCTTCGAGAGGGCTTCCTTTACCAGAGAACTGCTTTGGGTGCAAAGCTCTGAATTGCTTTACTCCCGGTGCATCGTTATCAGGACGGCTCAGAAGTTGTTGCTGTCCCTCGAGAAGACTACGGATCGCATCAAATAACATCGTCTGCTCAGTGGGTGGTGCGGGAACAGCTGGTGTGAGAGGTAGTGGTGATGGGGTGTTGTTTACGTTGGTGCTGGTGTTGTTCGGGGAATCCATAATCCTGAAGAAAAATTTGGATTAGGACAGATTCAAATACATGAAATGATAAGATTCAAGGAATAGAGATTTGCAAGTTTCAAAGAACATGAATTGTAAAGAATGTTTTAGTGGCTGGTTCTTGTGTTATATTGCTTAGGTTGTTCACGCAGACCAGAACTGCATGACAGGGATTCATACAGCTCTGACCTACATGGGCCACCAATAAAACCTGTCATGCCCCGCTTCCCAGTGTACGGCGAAGTGGACGCGACGAGGCCCGCTACGTATATACTCAGAAGTATATACGCTAAGCGTAACTAAGCAATATAAAGTAAATCACAAGAGACAAATGATATAGAAATAACAGCAACTTTATTAATAACATTCTTTTTACAATGCAGGAAAAGAAAATACAACTGGAATGAAAAGCAATGCCTAAACAGTGGCATAACAGGAAATGAAATAAACTGGAAAGAACAAGGTACAATATCTAGAGCTCTGGATCTTCCTGGAACTGCTCCAAATATTCACCGGTGGGCTCGATCTCAGCTTGGTCCAACGCACCTGACGACATTCAAAGAAGAAAGAAATAGAATGTCGTCAGCGAACAGGTCGCTCGGTAAATCCCAAAGAATAAGAAGAATGAGAAAGACAGAGTAACAGTATTTTCTAACTATTATATTAGTGAATATTATGGAACATTGTGTAACGCTGTTGTTTGTAGCTTGGTACAGAAGGATGCCAGTGTATACGAGGGGGATCTCTATATGCTAGAGATCAGGGCAAAAGGAAAGTACAAGGAACCGTTATGCCACGGTACAACAGCAATAGGATTCAGGTTAGGTGTCTTAATCTGACCACCTCGTGCCACCTTTAACACCTTCCGTACCAATCTACCCTTTAAACCCCGTAGTGTTTTAACAGTATTGTAATATTGGAATATGTAAGTTGGGTGACTGACCAAAACCATGATATCAGTAAACATGTTATAACTGTATAATCAGGTAAATGGAATATCAGGATAATGGATGAATATCCATGGTTTGATTCAGTCAAAAAGAATATATTGTTAACTGGGTTCAGGGTTTCATGTATTCAAATCGTATTGGAATATAAAAGAATAAAGATTGACTTGAATCATATTCAAGTCAGAAATAGTCAGACTCTAACCCGAGTCAGACTAAAAGAAGAGAATTTGAAGTTCAATATTAGCTAGCGGCCTTATTGTAATTTGTAAAACTTGAGAGGGTTTTATGTAAAAAGTACTTTTGTATAGTTTTCAAAATACACCTCAAGTATTTAATAACCGTCTTTATTGTTATAATGAATGTGAATTTTATTTGTGTTATTCTAGTGAATATATCCTAATAAAAGTATTAATTGTTTTATCTGAAATTCGTGGTATTTTAGTGTAACTTTAATCTTGTAATTTTTAGAAAAAGTGTAAACTTTATATTATGATAAAATAGGTGTTTAAATGATAATTTAAATATATATTAACACATGAATAATTTTAAATAAATATTTTATTATCAAAAATCTCATTTTCCTTAAATGTCGTATTTTAAACCTTTCGAGACCGAATGCTCCTTGCGGAGGTCTGAATCTCGCACTACTAGCCTGCGGGTGCACGATGAACCGTACTATCCCTAACAGGTTCCCCAAAAGTGGGTTGTAGCGGCGCTTTGCTTAGGTTTAACAAATACTTTTCATTTGGGAAAACGGTTTTATAAATATGGGGTATTTATTTGCAAAAGAGTATAGTTTTCCGTATTTTAGTTATTAGGGTTTCCTAAACCAACTAACCTATTTCTAAGGTCTAAACGATGAGTCATTAGAAGCATCAAATCGCCTCTTCACCGTCAATTGCGGCCAGGTAAGTGCCAGGTAAGTGGGAAGGAACCACAGTCGTGGACCTAATTAAAAACCACTAGCCTTGGACACACTTGCCTAGGCACTACAAGACAGTTTAGATAAACGATCGATGTCCATGACCAATCGTGTTTTCATTTTATTAAAAGATTTTATCTAGAAAAGTTTACAACTTAAAACTTTAAATAAAAGTTATAAAGATTATGGTATTTTAGTGAAAAGTCCTGTAATTTCGTATTCTGTATTTTGATATTTATCAATCAGGGTTATATTGAGTGTGTGTAGGGGTAGGTCATTACCCCGTGACTTATATTAAGTTTTGGTGAAGTTTAAAGGTAAAACATGCTATGTTAAACTTAAAGGTATTATAGCGCAAGAATACGATATTCGAAAACGTTATCATTTTATGCGTGAAATTTCATTCAAATTGGGTTCTACAAGTTTAGTGATCAAGATAAACCTATTTAGGAGTGAGGGAATCAATTAAACTAAGAAAAATGAACTTCATGGTATTTTTATGAAAAGAGTACGGTTTTGCAAAGAACTTATCATTTTATGTGAAAAAGTTTGATTAATTTGGTTTATGGGTGATTAATAGTCAACAAGCATATGGGTAGATAATATGTATTAGGTGACAAGTGGAAATTTAAAGAAAAACCGAATCGGAAATCGGTTTGTTCGATTTCCGTCGGGTTCCAAAAAGTCGTATTTTTATCTTAAAGAAAAGAGAGATAGAAGAAGGTGGGACTTACGGTTTGGAAAAGCTAAGGAAACTAAGGGATGTGGTGGTTGTCGATTCGTCGAAAACGTCGCGAAGGTTCTGATCCGGTCGCCGGAATCCGTCGTCGATTTCGGTAGCGCTTCGCTTCTCGCTCTTCGTACCGAGTTCTCAAGAATTTGAGAGAGTGGACTTAGAGTTGTGAGGGGAAAAGGTAGAGGATAGGGGTCTTTATATAGGGCTAAGCTAGGGTTAGGGTTTGGATTAAAAAATATTAAAAAAAATATAAAAACATTAAAAATTCATTAAAGATCATTAAACCTAGGAGTAAAAGGGATTTATTGGCCAAATCAAAACCGATCCAGGTATAATAAGTGTGTAAGAGGGTTGACCAAGTCAAGAGCCAACTTTTCTCAGTTGGTGACTCGGCCGTTCGGCCAAGTCCGGCCGGCGGCGCCGGACCGAGTCGGCCGAGTCGCCGGTCGGCGGCGCCGAGTCGGGCCGAGTCAAGGGTCCAATGGCCGGGGGTTTTCCTGAGGAACAACTTGGTATTTTTACTTTTTGTTGTCCAGTACATATTTTGGGAGTTATGGCCTTTTTACCGTTGACTTCCAAAAAAAAAATAAAACAAAATAAATACAAAAATAATGTGGGGCATGGGATTTGAACTCCGGTGGTTTGGTTCAGCAGTGCAAGGTATTACCAATGAGCTACAAGCTCTTTCTTGTAATTATTGTGGTTTTTAATTATTTAAACTGATAGCAGCAAGAATAAATACTCCTAGTATACATTAAATTTAAAGTAATTTCTTGTATACTAAAAATGGAGTTATTTCATTCTTGTAGCTTGTAATTAAAAACAAAAATAATTACCTAAATCTTGTGCTCAGGCTTAAATACCCCTTTGTGGATTTTTAAAAAATATTTTGAAAAAATATTGTATAGGAAAAAGTGTATAAAAAATTAGGGTTGTTACATTCTACCTTCCTTATAAAAATTTCGTCCTCGAAATTTGTAAAAGGAAAGTGTAACAGTGCAAAGAAGTTTGGTGGTTGTGGTATAGATAGTGTATAAATAACAAAGAGATACAAGGGTGAAAAAGGCTTACCGGTGTTACCTTGATCTACAGTCTCGGTTTCTACGGCTTCCAATGTGAAGGTCTGTCGTCGTGGTACATTCCTTCTGGCTGGAGGCACATTCCGCCTTTAGGGCCTGTTTCTCTGCCCTCTAGACATGTCCCTCATTGCCTGTTGGAATTGGCGAGTAGGCTGTGCAGGTGGTGGAGCAGGTAGTGCAGGACGAGTTGCAGGAGCCTGGATGGTTGGCCGCTGCGGTTGGTTGGTGTATGTGTGAGATGAGTTGCTGTTGTAAGGACAGTTCCCAATTCCGTGGTTGGATGCGCCATAAATTAGACACAGGCCTTTTGCGCGTCTACAGTCCTTCCACAAATGTCCCTTTCTATGGCAGTAATGACAAATTTCTTCAGTCCTCCTGGGTTCAAACGATGGCCTGGGAGAGGCTCCACCTGCCATCTTGTTGGCAGGGCGCTTGACTCCTGCAGACTGAGGTCTGCCCCTCTCTTTTATCACTGCCTCATAACTGTGGGCAGCTTCTAGGGCTTCCTCATGAGTCAAAAACTTTCCTGTGGCTAGAGCAGCCTTGATCTCTGTGTCCAAACCTTGCTGAAAACGACGGGCTCTGATCTCGTCCGTCGGTATCAGGTGTGCCGCGAATCGGCTCAACATAGTGAACTCAGTATCGTATTCATCTACCGATTTCTCCCACATTGATCCTTGCTGTAGATGAATAAACTGCTGCTCCATAGCGAACCTGGCAGTCACAGGGAAATATTTCGCGTCAAACTTCTCGCGAAATGTCTTCCATTCAATCGGCTGCGCTAGACGGGTTTCTTCCGCCTTCCACCAATTGCGAGCATTATCCGTGAGCTGTAGCTTCGCTACACGGACCCAAGCGTGGTCTGGCACTTGAGCTGCTGCCAGATCGTTTTCGATGCTTTGTGCCCATTCTTCTGCTTCGAGAGGGCTTCCTTTACCAGAGAACTGCTTTGGGTGCAAAGCTCTGAATTGCTTTACTCCCGGTGCATCGTTATCAGGACGGCTCAGAAGTTGTTGCTGTCCCTCGAGAAGACTACGGATCGCATCAAATAACATCGTCTGCTCAGTGGGTGGTGCGGGAACAGCTGGTGTGAGAGGTAGTGGTGATGGGGTGTTGTTTACGTTGGTGCTGGTGTTGTTCGGGGAATCCATAATCCTGAAGAAAAATTTGGATTAGGACAGATTCAAATACATGAAATGATAAGATTCAAGGAATAGAGATTTGCAAGTTTCAAAGAACATGAATTGTAAAGAATGTTTTAGTGGCTGGTTCTTGTGTTATATTGCTTAGGTTGTTCACGCAGACCAGAACTGCATGACAGGGATTCATACAGCTCTGACCTACATGGGCCACCAATAAAACCTGTCATGCCCCGCTTCCCAGTGTACGGCGAAGTGGACGCGACGAGGCCCGCTACGTATATACTCAGAAGTATATACGCTAAGCGTAACTAAGCAATATAAAGTAAATCACAAGAGACAAATGATATAGAAATAACAGCAACTTTATTAATAACATTCTTTTTACAATGCAGGAAAAGAAAATACAACTGGAATGAAAAGCAATGCCTAAACAGTGGCATAACAGGAAATGAAATAAACTGGAAAGAACAAGGTACAATATCTAGAGCTCTGGATCTTCCTGGAACTGCTCCAAATATTCACCGGTGGGCTCGATCTCAGCTTGGTCCAACGCACCTGACGACATTCAAAGAAGAAAGAAATAGAATGTCGTCAGCGAACAGGTCGCTCGGTAAATCCCAAAGAATAAGAAGAATGAGAAAGACAGAGTAACAGTATTTTCTAACTATTATATTAGTGAATATTATGGAACATTGTGTAACGCTGTTGTTTGTAGCTTGGTACAGAAGGATGCCAGTGTATACGAGGGGGATCTCTATATGCTAGAGATCAGGGCAAAAGGAAAGTACAAGGAACCGTTATGCCACGGTACAACAGCAATAGGATTCAGGTTAGGTGTCTTAATCTGACCACCTCGTGCCACCTTTAACACCTTCCGTACCAATCTACCCTTTAAACCCCGTAGTGTTTTAACAGTATTGTAATATTGGAATATGTAAGTTGGGTGACTGACCAAAACCATGATATCAGTAAACATGTTATAACTGTATAATCAGGTAAATGGAATATCAGGATAATGGATGAATATCCATGGTTTGATTCAGTCAAAAAGAATATATTGTTAACTGGGTTCAGGGTTTCATGTATTCAAATCGTATTGGAATATAAAAGAATAAAGATTGACTTGAATCATATTCAAGTCAGAAATAGTCAGACTCTAACCCGAGTCAGACTAAAAGAAGAGAATTTGAAGTTCAATATTAGCTAGCGGCCTTATTGTAATTTGTAAAACTTGAGAGGGTTTTATGTAAAAAGTACTTTTGTATAGTTTTCAAAATACACCTCAAGTATTTAATAACCGTCTTTATTGTTATAATGAATGTGAATTTTATTTGTGTTATTCTAGTGAATATATCCTAATAAAAGTATTAATTGTTTTATCTGAAATTCGTGGTATTTTAGTGTAACTTTAATCTTGTAATTTTTAGAAAAAGTGTAAACTTTATATTATGATAAAATAGGTGTTTAAATGATAATTTAAATATATATTAACACATGAATAATTTTAAATAAATATTTTATTATCAAAAATCTCATTTTCCTTAAATGTCGTATTTTAAACCTTTCGAGACCGAATGCTCCTTGCGGAGGTCTGAATCTCGCACTACTAGCCTGCGGGTGCACGATGAACCGTACTATCCCTAACAGGTTCCCCAAAAGTGGGTTGTAGCGGCGCTTTGCTTAGGTTTAACAAATACTTTTCATTTGGGAAAACGGTTTTATAAATATGGGGTATTTATTTGCAAAAGAGTATAGTTTTCCGTATTTTAGTTATTAGGGTTTCCTAAACCAACTAACCTATTTCTAAGGTCTAAACGATGAGTCATTAGAAGCATCAAATCGCCTCTTCACCGTCAATTGCGGCCAGGTAAGTGCCAGGTAAGTGGGAAGGAACCACAGTCGTGGACCTAATTAAAAACCACTAGCCTTGGACACACTTGCCTAGGCACTACAAGACAGTTTAGATAAACGATCGATGTCCATGACCAATCGTGTTTTCATTTTATTAAAAGATTTTATCTAGAAAAGTTTACAACTTAAAACTTTAAATAAAAGTTATAAAGATTATGGTATTTTAGTGAAAAGTCCTGTAATTTCGTATTCTGTATTTTGATATTTATCAATCAGGGTTATATTGAGTGTGTGTAGGGGTAGGTCATTACCCCGTGACTTATATTAAGTTTTGGTGAAGTTTAAAGGTAAAACATGCTATGTTAAACTTAAAGGTATTATAGCGCAAGAATACGATATTCGAAAACGTTATCATTTTATGCGTGAAATTTCATTCAAATTGGGTTCTACAAGTTTAGTGATCAAGATAAACCTATTTAGGAGTGAGGGAATCAATTAAACTAAGAAAAATGAACTTCATGGTATTTTTATGAAAAGAGTACGGTTTTGCAAAGAACTTATCATTTTATGTGAAAAAGTTTGATTAATTTGGTTTATGGGTGATTAATAGTCAACAAGCATATGGGTAGATAATATGTATTAGGTGACAAGTGGAAATTTAAAGAAAAACCGAATCGGAAATCGGTTTGTTCGATTTCCGTCGGGTTCCAAAAAGTCGTATTTTTATCTTAAAGAAAAGAGAGATAGAAGAAGGTGGGACTTACGGTTTGGAAAAGCTAAGGAAACTAAGGGATGTGGTGGTTGTCGATTCGTCGAAAACGTCGCGAAGGTTCTGATCCGGTCGCCGGAATCCGTCGTCGATTTCGGTAGCGCTTCGCTTCTCGCTCTTCGTACCGAGTTCTCAAGAATTTGAGAGAGTGGACTTAGAGTTGTGAGGGGAAAAGGTAGAGGATAGGGGTCTTTATATAGGGCTAAGCTAGGGTTAGGGTTTGGATTAAAAAATATTAAAAAAAATATAAAAACATTAAAAATTCATTAAAGATCATTAAACCTAGGAGTAAAAGGGATTTATTGGCCAAATCAAAACCGATCCAGGTATAATAAGTGTGTAAGAGGGTTGACCAAGTCAAGAGCCAACTTTTCTCAGTTGGTGACTCGGCCGTTCGGCCAAGTCCGGCCGGCGGCGCCGGACCGAGTCGGCCGAATCGCCGGCCGGCGGCGCCGAGTCGGGCCGAGTCAAGGGTCCAATGGCCGGGGGTTTTCCTGAGGAACAACTTGGTATTTTTACTTTTTGTTGTCCAGTACATATTTTGGGAGTTATGGCTTTTTTACCGTTGACTTCCAAAAAAAAATAAAACAAAATAAATACAAAAATAATATGGGGCATGGGATTTGAACTCCGGTGGCTTGGTTCAGCAGTGCAAGGTATTACCAATGAGCTACAAGCTCCTTCTTGTAATTATTGTGGTTTTTAATTACTTAAACTGATAGCAGCAAGAATAAATACTCCTAGTATACATTAAATTTAAAGTAATTTCTTGTACACTAAAAATGGAGTTATTTCATTTTTGTAGCTTATAATTAAAAACAAAAATAATTACCTAAATCTTGTGCTCAGGCTTAAATACCCCTTTGTGGATTTTTAAAAAATATTTTGAAAAAAAATTGTATAGGAAAAAGTGTATAAAAAATTAGGGTTGTTACACATTCCCATGTCTTAATGTATTTAAGATAGGGTTTCTTCCCACTCCACATCTGATATGGTGTGGTACGCACTGATTTAGATGGAACCCGGTTCAAAAGATATGCAGCTGATTCTAGTGCATATCCCCAGAAAGATCGCGGTAACTCAGCGTTACTCATCATGGAACTTACCATATCCAATAGGGTTCGGTTCCGTCTCTCCAATACACCATTGTGTTGTGGTGTGTATGGAGGAGTAAGTTAAGAGAGAATTCCATTCTCTTTTAGGTAATCCAGGAACTCGGCACTCAAGTATTCACCACCTCGATCAGATCTCAGTGTCTTGATACTTTTTCCTGTTTGTTTTTCTACTTCATTCTTGTATTCCTGGAATTTTTCAAAGGCTTCGGATTTATGCTTCATTAAGAAGACATGTCCATACCTTGAAAAATCATCCGTAAAAGTAATGAAGTAAGAATAACCACTTCGCACATGTGTAGACATTGGACCACATACATCGCTGTGTACGAGTCCCAAGAGCTCGCCCGCTCTTACTCCGTGTCCAGTAAACGGAGTCTTTGTCATCTTTCCTTTGAGACACGATTGACAAGTTGCATATGATTGATATTCGAACGGATCCAAATATCCTCCTTTATGCAACTTAGTTAACCTTGTCTCATTGATGTGACCCAGTCTACAATGCCATAAGAAAGCATGATTTATTTCTGGAGACTTTCTTTTGTGTGTATTCTGGATATTGAAAATCTGTGGTTTAATACGTATATACCGTTGCTTAATGTACCCGACCCAATCAAAATATGATTAAGGTGAATGTTTACAACATTACTTACAAATGCAAAATCATAACCTTCTTTAGACATTAAAGATACAGATATGATATTACAAGTCGAACTGGGTACAAAATAACAGTTGCGCAAAACCAAAACATGTCCATCTGTCAACCCTAAGTGATAGTCCCCCACGGACTCAGCATCCATGCTTGCTCTACTCTGAGGGTCATATCACCTGCCTTCAAAGTTCTACGCCTTCTCAGTGCCTGCAAAGAATAGCAGATATGAGATCCTGATCCAGTATCCAATACCCAGGAAGTAGAGTTGATTGACAGACAGTTTTCAATAACATACACACCTGAAGCCGAAACCATAACTTGCTTCGGGTCCTAGTTCTTGGCCTTCCAATCCCTGCAATCTTTCTTCCAGTGTCCTTTCTTATGACAATAAAATCATTCTTCCTTCCCTACAATCTGTCCCGCTACCTTTGCTACCTTTGCCTTTCCCTTGGCTTCCACCTTTCTAACACCGCCCCTTGGTTTGGTGGGGGCCTTCTTCTTCTTTCCTTTAGCTTTCGCCTTGGACCTAGAAGAGGAAGCTCCTCCAACAAACAAAGTGGGTGTTTTCCTGACTTTCTGCAGGGTGCCCTCTGCACCCCTCAACATGTTGAGGAGTTCCGGAAGTTCAACTTCTTTTCCTTGCATGTTGAAGTTCAGGATAAACTGGGTGTAAGTGGAAGGAAGGGACTGGAGAATCAAGTCAGTGTAGAGCTCCTTCTCTAACATGGTCCCGACGTCCGCGAGCTCCTCAATGTAGCCAATCATCTTAAGAACGTGTTCCGCTACAGATGATCCGATGGCCAACCTCGCTTGAAACAGCTTTTTCGAGGTTTCGTATCTGGCGATACGGGATTGCTCTCCATATAGTTCCTTAATATGGAGAAATATGGATTCAAGGTCCATATTCTCGTACCTCCTCTGATGTTCATTGTCCATAGAGGCAAGCACGAGGCACTTGGCCTTCGCGCAGTCAATTTCCTAGGTCTTACGAATTTCCTTATCCGCGACACTGGATTCTGGACCTGGGACGGCGGGGGCTTTAGTGGTAAGGAGATACCCCAACTTGTCATAAGTGATTGCCATTTTGACATTCCTGAGCCAATCTTTGTAGTTTGGCCCTGTTATTATATTTTTATTTAATAGTAACTTAAGGCCGGTCATGATGTTTGGTCGCTGCAATTAGGAGAGAGAGAACAAACACTTTAGCATTATGCTCTTGCAAGTTTAGAGTGGTTTTTAGTTTGTCTAAACAGGATGTCTCCCACTATTTCTCGAATCCTTTCTCAAACCATAAAAGAAGAATTAGTCCGGATTGATCTCACCGTACAATACTTGCTTAACCGTTCAGCCAGGCCGGTGTCGGTACTTCGAGGGAGGTTTTACGACGCTTTCACGAAGTTCCTTAATTAAATAACCTCTTTTCCCTGTGGGCGTAGCCCCGCTAACACCTTTCTAGACACCTACTTGGTTTATAGCATTGATCGTTAAGTGAGAAAATTTCCCGAGGAATAGCATATACTCACAGTAGGATCGGGGTCTAAATATCATCGTGTGATAAAGCTGAAGGAATCCTACCAAAATCATCACACTCCAAATGGTATGCAACACTAGCAAGTTTCAGTTTCTTTAGAAACTCCCGATGTGGATTTTTGCCCCATGCTCTTATGATTTTGAATTTGGCCAACAAATCATAAGTCACATGTCAAGTTCTACCCGTCATTTTCCAGGTTAATTTGAACCCACCCGTACCTACCCTTGACTTTGGCCAACAAAGCAGTACGACTGTCCCAAACCAACACATCTATCTATACTACATATGAATATCCAATAGCTACCAATCACTATGCCTTGACTTTGGCCAACAAACATAGCTTGAATACTATTGACTATCCATATGAAATGACGGAGGGCTACGAATGGTTTTGGCGAAACCGTGAACGTAGTGAACTTGATATAATCGAAGGAACCTGATAGCTTTTAAAAGGAGTGGTTTAAGCTCCGCGTTTTTAAAAGTTTTCTGTTTTTGGAAAAAACCGAGCGGTTTTGAAATTGTTCCAAAGATTTAACTTTGGTTTATTTTCTTTGCATTAATATAATGCGTCCGATCAATTAATCCTACCATTGCAGAAAATAACGAAAATATGACGTACGCTTATGCCATCCGCATTCGCCACGGGGCCCCGTCATCACCCGTTAGGTTACTTAACTAACGACAGAGCGGGGGCTGGACTAGCGCGGATGCAAAACATAAGCAACGCCTACTAGATATCATATATAGATATATACATTCGTCAGACGCAATGATAGCCATTCCAGATCACAGATGAACACATTGGATATGCTAGGAATCCGCGTTTCGTTCGAGCCTGCAACGAAAGACGGATTACACGGTCACGATGAATAGCCAAACCCCACCCTAGATCCCTACGGGTGCGGCAAACTACCCGCCAAATACCCGAAGTGAAGCAGCCTCCCTCAACGACCTGAGTAGGCCACTCGACACTTCAAAGTACCCGGTAGTTTGTGCACCCCACCTTGGGTCTATCCTAGGAGCAAAAACAGTAAAAGAAATAATATCCAATGGCGGCTACAACCTCAACCCGGATATGCGGCCATAAAATAATATTACATCAAATTACAAATTTTACATTGAATGAAAAATGAAAACCCTCATCTCACACCCCCGGCCATTCATCACGACGATCCAACAAGTTCATATACACAATCCAACATCACAGATCACAGATATGTACAACCCCTACTAATCGACGTATAGCGATTAGTTGACGTTCAGTACATACATCACATTACAGATATAATCAATTAGCTAAAGTTTATAAAATTTTGATCAATATTCCAATTTGAAACTACCCCAAATACAACACTGTTCTCAGAAGAATCTGGACAGAAACAAAGCATCTGAAAAATTACAAAACATCAAGCTGGACATACTGCAGGAAAAACGAGTTGACTCCGGGTCGACTCGGCCGCGGATCCGCGGCCGAACGCATGGTTTCGCCGCGCTTCCGCGGCTGTCTGACCGAGTCACGAGCTCGCTTTTCTTCGGTGTCCTTAAAAAACACTGCACGTTTTTTTCAGGTCTCTGGAAATATTTTTAGACCTGTTTTTAAAATCGGCAGAAAACACTAGATTTTGATGTTTTTTTTGCGATTTTTCCGGGATCGAAGTTCTAAATACTTTGCTAACATGTTAGTTGTTGTTTAGCTAGGCTCTGATACCATTGTAAGTCTATGTTACCCAGCCCGGCACTTACGGGGAGGTGGAAAGAGTAAAATTCGAATTTTTATCATAAGGAAACATAGACTAACCATGAAGGATCTTTGCTAAACAAAAACTAACAAACATACAAGAAGCTTTATCTACTAGGTTAAGAGGTTATACAAAAAGCTTGAACTCCTTCTCTTCTTGTGTTGCTTCCTTTTCTTGTGTGCTCCTTTGAGTGGTGTAGACGGCTCCTCCTTTTCGTCTTCTCTTTGCCGAAAAAAGATCCACCCGAGGGCATCTACCTTGAGCTCCTACCTCAACAAAGAAGTAACTAGAGTGCTTGGGTTGCTAGACTAAGAACCCTAGAGTGAGTAGAGAGGTGTTTTGATGGTTTGATCTCATAAAGTTCATGTTTTTCAACTCATGAAACAAGAGAGCTTTGAGAGAGGAAGAGGAGAGAGCTTTGCAAGAGAGAGAAAGAGCATGAGAGAATGAGAATAAAAAATGAACCTTGCTCTCATATGAACAAAAAGAATAATGATAATTTTAATTAGGATAAATTGTCATGGTTGATGTTGATTTGACCCTTATCATATCATAATTAATGCTAAGCATGCTCACAAAAATATCCAAGTCAACATGGGTCAACGTGGTCAAAATGTCAAACCTAATTAACCATGATACAATTATCACTAATTAAAACTCATTAATCACTTTCCTCAATCTCATTATGGTTTTAATCAAGTCAATGGTCAAAACCCTAATGAGGTTCCTCTGCCTCTGTCAACTGTGTATACACACCTGCATCCGTGTTCCGAGGAACACGAACACTATGAGACAAGACCAACCCCAAAACAAATACTAGGATCTGGCTTAAACCAAAGCCCACTAGTAATAACTTCCCGGACACCAAACGTGCACAAGTGCGCGCATGTGAACGAACCCCGTCGTAAAACCATACGACCTCTACTCTGTTTTGCCCAAAGGTGAACAACCCTCTGTGTGGGACTCTAAAGACTCGACACCACGCTGGAAGTGGGTTCAACCACAGGCCGCAAGCGGTACTAGCTGTACGTAACGGTCCCCAGGTAGATGCCGATAAGAAGACCGATGAGGTGAACCCATCCGAACTCCTACTGAGCCTGAATGTGACAATCTCCGTACAGTCCGGTCTGTTCGTCTGAGAGTATCGCATGTCGGGCCTAGGGGGCGGTAAACGTCAGTCCCCTAATAGCGGTACAAGTCGTGTCGGAGTGTAGCCCAGAACACCCTTAGAAAATGCTGGAAACACTACCAGTGAATCTCACTTGCCCTGGCCAGGGACTTTGTGTAATGGCTCTCCTAGACACATCGCGATATCAACTCCCAATACCGGGAGAGACGAATCCTGTCTAACCGTCACTGCCTCCAAGTGCTTCGGGACTGCACCCAACTACTACCTATTTGCACGACTCAATAGAGCCGTGGTAGGATAGTAATCTAAGAACAGTGGGAACACACTCGAGGCGAAGTGACAGTGTCAAGTCAACGGACTAAGTTGTACTCATGTCACCTGGGAACTGATAACTGATGATAGGTATAATACCAACCAACAGTTCCCAGTGAGTCCTTTCCAGTGTACTCGTAACCTAACGAGCACCTGCATACTATCTCCAGTACGACGTACTGATGGCTGTGGGATAGACCATCTCCCCTCCTGGGATGAGAAGCGTATACACTAGTCTAATCTGGAGTATCGATGCCCTGTCTCGATAATCCTACGACCAGGGACTTGTATAAGGATGTGCTTATAGACTACCTAGCCCCCACTAATGTGACTGCCATCACAACGCTGGTAGTCAAGCAAAAGATCCTAAGGGCTCTATCAATATATATTAGCAATATGTCAAAAGAAACACATACACATATTAAGATAGATACAAACCAAGTAACATACTACCATATTGAGCAAGAATGTCAATCCGTGTATATATCCCAAGCTTCCAAAATGTAATATACAAACTAGTACTATATAATAATGCCTCGAGGGCATATCACACTAACACTTTGTGTGTCGTGTTTGCGAACAAATCGCGGTTTAATATGGTTGCCCCTGAATTCGAGGTACTAAGATTTGGTGTCTTGCTCCGTGCAGAGAAAAGAAGAGCAATGTCCTCCAGCTGCACCAACTGCAACAGCAACTCCCACTCTGTCCTCGCTGGAGGAGTGACCTATGGGCCTCAAGCGGACTCCATCTTCGCCATACCAGTGAAACATGTGACTCAGGCCACCACTGGACTGTTCTTTGGGACCATGATCCTACCGGCAAGCTTCAGCGTCCCAATGCCATCACAGGAGGCTCCTAAGAAGTCGGTCTTCGACCGGCTTACAACTACCATGGCCCCTCTCAATCGGTCGTCCAATTCTAATGCCTCAGTGTTCGACAGGCTGAGCATGAGCTCCAGTGAGACCGTAAAGAAGCCTGCAATACCTGAAGGAGTTATCCCGAAGCGGATAGCCATTCCAACTCCGACGGACGAAGTCGTCAAAAAGGCTTCTCCGGCTAAGGGTTCGGTCTTTGTAAGACTGGCCGTTCCAACTCCCGCTGCGAGTGGAGTCGTCCAAAATGCTTCCCTTACCTAAAAGACAGTCTTCGACTGGTTGGACGTTTCTTCTCAACGAACGTCGGTCTTCGATAGGTTGGCACCAATGGCAACCCTTTACTAGAACAGGAGGCATGGTGGAGCTACCCCCATAACTGAGCCAATACCATCTGCAAGACGTGCTCGACGTCGCCACTGGCGCCAAATGAGGAAAGCTGGGGGCAGTTCCCCTTCTGGATTGACACCACCAGCTCTGATGGTGGAAGTCGATGCTGCTGTTCTAACTGGGAACAACTTTGAGCCGCTCAGGAGGGTGCGCAAGAACTCTCCAACTGCCATATTAAAAAGGTCTCCTTCACCTGTAGAGAAAGTTACAGAGGCAAAGCCAGAGCAGCCCCCTCAGCAGCTGTCCTCTAAAATTCATAAGGTCTGGCGGAGAGTCCAAGACTCCGTAATCGATAAGGACTACTCCCGCCGACAGAAAAAAATAAAGATTCAGCAAAAGGAGGACCATCCCTCCGCACGCCATGAAAGGTGTCGTCTGCACGGGTGCCTACATCAACAGCCCCCTTAACTTCAACCGTCCATAAAAAGAGGAGGGCGGAGAAGATTCTTATGCCTGCGACGAATCTTAAGGGTACTGAACCCAGACGCTCTAAGTCTGGGGGCACGGTGGTGCATACTGTTTATATGGCTTCCGGGAAGGAGGAGAGCCGCGCTTCCGGGGGTCACCGATCACTCACCCGATCCGTAACAAAGGCCCAGGAGCAACAACAGAAGCTCCAGGAAATGTTAACAAAGATGGCCGCACTCACTGGGCCAAAAGAAAACCCGGAGACGTCGTCGAAGCAGTGCCAGGAACAGGAAACCGACGCCGAGTTCCTCCGAAGAATGCTCTAGAAGAAAGACAAAAAGGCCGCGGAACAAGTGGCAAACATAAAAAAATGGCGCAATTGTTCCAGGACATGGTAGACATGATGATCCAGTCGGACCCTCCAGCGGAGGAGCCTCCGGTGATCATTGAAGACGACAGAGGGGAGACATCAAACCCTCTTCCAGCCTTTTCAGCAGCAAAGGAGGAAACAATCTCGAAAGTTGTGCTCGATGATTATATAGCTCAACAGATACGAGCCCATCAAGAAAATGAAGCTGCTGGCCAAGTCGTCAGAATTAGGCGACCCTATCCCAGCTGGTACGATCAGATTAAGTACCCACCAGGATACACAATCCCTAAATTTCATGTATATAAGGGGACAGGCAACCCCCACCAGCATGTAGCCCAGTTTAGGGCTCTCTGCGGCAATACTGGAGGTGACAATAAGCTGTTGCTTTGCCAATTTGTTGGCATCTTGGCGGAGACTGCCTTCGAATGGTATTCAGAGCTTCCTAACGACTCCGTCAAAACATTCACGGAGATGGAGCTGTCATTCACCCAGCATTTCGCAAGCGCCAGTGAACGCACCCCAATCACGGCGTTGATCAATGCCAGGGTGAAGCCAGACGAAACATGGGTTCAGTATGCGATACGGTGGCGGAACCTATGGTCGAAGTGCGAACAGCGCATAGAAGAGGCTCCTGCAGTGGACATGTTTGTGGGAACCCTCAATCCGCAGGCGACCATATCACAATTCATGATGTTCTTCAAGTCGACCACCTTCCAGGCCTTGATCGACAAGCTGGCCCAAATGGACTAGATAGGCCATAGGCCTTTTTCTTCGAAGATGGAGCCTCGGAATGAAAAGGGGAAAGGGAAAGCGACCTTCGTCGCCAATGCTCAGCCACAGCCGACTGGTCCAAAACCAGCTGATCGCCAAAACGATAGACAACGATTCCTCAACGAAAAGTTAAAACGTCCTTACACGTTTCCGCGAGAGAAAAAAAGACTATTCGCACTGGCGATACGCAACAGGCTCATCAATCTGCCGGATCTGAAATGTCCATTGCAGCCCGGTGACATCAATAATCCTAACTACTGCCCATACCACCGAGTGTTGGGCCATCCAATCGATGATTGCTTTGTCTTCAAAAGTTGGATTGAGGACCGGTACCAACAAGGCAAATTCGCGCTGTCCGAAAACTGGAGGGTGAACCCGCCACAACCGCACGCTCCGAAAAAGATGGACACACCGGGGGCATCGTGCTCGTTTATAGAGGAAGCTCCATGTGAAGTTGTTCTCTCGGCGAAGACTAAGAGAATGCTAAAGGATCTTCAAGCATGTCTGGCGATTAGCTGGAAGAGCCCGCTGGAGCCTGAGATTATTGAGGGGATGCTGAACCCGTGCCCAACGCTGAAAGCTGGTGATGATGGACAGAGCCTTCGGGCCAAGCCTCCGAAGTCTTTAAAGAAGAAGAAGAAGAAGGACAAGAAGCCCGTCCAACCCGATGATAACCGTACAGGTTTGCAGAAATACATCGATGCACTGGAAGAATATAACCAGAAGGCACGGACCCCAATTACATTGGACGAATTCTTCAAGCATGTTCTTGAGAATGAAGACGATAACGTTGATGAGGGAGACGATTCTTCAGAAGAGCCCGAGGATTATGTGGCGAGCTGTCACATGATCTCTCACTCGTCAATAAAGGGCAAAGAAGCTCCTAATGCAGAGAAACTGGGGGAAGATCCACAACCAGAACTCTTGGAACCGTCAGATATGATGATCGACATGCTACTGAATGAAGCCCGTCAGAAGAGCAAAGCCGATCAAGAGCGTGAAATGACGAAAGAGCCAGACATCGGCATCAAGCTGAAGAAGTCATGGTGGGGATGAGTCGCAGAGCGCTCCAACCAGATCGAAGCACGCCCGCGGCAGACAAAAGCAAGCTTAAGGCAAGGAAACGGTTCGCTAAAGCCCTATCAATGGGAATGAAGCTGCCATCTCCCAAAGGAAATACTCCTGGCAGTATACACCTTGACGAAGCGGATGCACACCCTAACTACTGCTTATACCATCAGAGGACTACACACCCTACCGAAGAGTGCATGGCCTTTAAAAACTAGTGGCAGGGGTATGTTTCCCACCGACAACAATTCAAGCGGATGAAGCGCAAAACTCGTCGGGAGCAGAGAAGCATGACAGACGAGCGTAAAAGAACTGCCGACAACTGTCACATGGTTGATGCTGGGGGATCGCAACTTCTCACCTTCGGAAGCGATTCTGATGAAGAAATAGCCCTCGGCCCTCTCTTCAAAGAATCCACTTCAGGAAAAGAAGAAGAGACGAATAACTGTGAGAATATTAATCTGCGCAACCGTACGTTGCCCGAAAAGAATCTCGGACCTACAAACAAGGGATCAAACAAAAAAGATAAAGGAAACGAAAAAGTCCCTGAGGATATCACCCTCGATGATCGAGTCGTCGAAGAGCTCGCAGCCAAGAACCCGTCCAAGAAAAACAAGGTGGATTACAATATTCTGGCACACCTGAGAAAGATATACTCGCAGCTAAGCATTCTCGATGCCCTTCTATTGTCTAAAGATATTGTCTAAAGAGGCGCGAGATTCTCTGATCAAGGCACTACAAGAGCCCGACCAATTTCAAGCTTTCCTTGCCGAAGAAAAGATGAAGGACGAGCTGGAAGAAGTGCACAAAGCTGACATCACTTTCGGCGATGAAGATCTCCTCCTCAGAACGTGCGAGCATAACCGTCCCCTGTATGTCACCGGGTACTGCTATGACATTAAGATAGGGAAGATCTTAGTTGACAACGGGTCCTCTGTCAATCTCCTGAATGTGAAGGTGCTAAAAGAAATCTGCATGAGCATTCAACACCTCGCTAGCGATAAAATCACTATCTCCGGATTTGACTCCCAGTCATCACGGATGCTCGGGTCTGTGATTCTGACGTTACGCTTTGGGATGCTCGTCACTGACATCAAATTTCATGTCATCGATGCCAAGACCTGCTACAACGCCTTGCTTTGCAGGCCTTGGTTACACGAGTACAATATCATCCCTTCTACACAACATCAGTGTATGAAGTGTTTCAAAGATGGTCTCGAGTACATCGTAACGGGGGAGCTAAATCCATTCTCCATGAATGAAGTCCGCAAATACGAGGATGCAAAGTATTTCCTTCCAGACTTTGAAGACACGGAAAGATGCCATAAACCAGAGAATAAGCAAAAAGCTATCACCACTATTCCGGTGTTCGGGAGCGATACCGAGGAGGAAGAAAAGATAGTCTATTCGGGGCCGCCCCAATGCAACAAGCCGGGACCATCTACCCTTATTCTGGTTTTTGGCAGTGACTCTGAAGACGAAGTCAACGCAGTTTTCTCGGTCCGTCCATCAGTGCAAGCCTTCACTGGAGATGATCAGAGTTTGCAGATCGCCATGGTTCCGCGGCAGCACTACAGATAGCTTGATGCGCTTGAGACATATAGTGTGCAAGAGCTACGGACATTCTACGTCCCTCCCAGACGAAGAGGTGAAAAGGAGATCCTATTCTATCGATCCACGGAGACTAAAGTCGAAAGAGAAGTCTGGCATGGTCCCGATCCTGCGCTCGACAGACTCCAACCCATTCGTCCGCCCAGGTATTACACCGAAGGATTGAAAAGGTTATTAAGATACCAAGGCGTACCATTCAAACAAACTCCTCGACAAGCTCAAATCTACAACAGGATTTGGAACGTCCCCGGAACGTAGCGAAAATTGCCCAACGGAAAAATAGAGACGATCGGGCTCGGATATGTCTATTCCAAGAAACGGGAGCAGTTCCATGGCTGCCATGTCATAAAGGACCTTTATGAAGAAGAGGATACTCTTTTAAAAGACGCTGACGCTGAACCAGAACGAGGTCCTTCCATAAAAGTGTCGAGTCCGTCATTTGAAGAACAAATGGACAAGCTAATAAGGGAAGCGAGTCAAAAGGCACGAAACGACCACAGCCGCGAAATGGCCATTTACAAGAAAGCCAAGACGCAACGCCTCCTTCAGCAGGCCTCAAAAGATGACGATGCCCTTCGCCGTCAGCCTGCCATGCTTTCCCAAGACAAGAAGAAGGCCATACGCAGAGGCAAAAACAAGTCAAAGAACGGAAAAAACGTTCGACAGCGGAAAAACCGATCCAAAAGACCACGCGATCGAGAAAAGGTAAGCCGGAATCTGTCTCTAACGAAAAAGATAGGTCGAGCATATTCCTTCCCTCAAGACAAGACAAGGAAGATATTCGACCTCGTCATGAAACATCAGATGATGAAACTCCTGGAGTCTCGGCACCCCGATCAAACAAACGAAGTTCATCACCCGGATTATTGCTCCTATCACCGAGCGATAGGACATCCTCTTGAAGACCGCTTCATCTTCAAAAACTGGGTCGAAGACCAATATCAACTCAGCAGGTTCGCTCTATCCAACAGTTGGAGGGTAGCCCCACCGCAAAAGCATATACCAAAAGCAACGTATATGGCGAGAGTAGAACCAGATCAACATCGGTCTTGGAAACAATCTCATACCTGTCACGTGATAACGCTGTCAGAAGAAGGAGTGCCCGAGAATATGAATGAGCTCTCCTGGTGCTTCAAAAATGAGGAGGAAGATGAGTTGATCTTGGAATTTCCACCAGCGCCAAAAGAGTTGGAAGATAGAATACATACTACTGTGGACAACCTGAGGAAAATCGACTTAGGGACGGCTAACGACCCCCGGCCAATGTTCATCAACGAGCTACTGTCTAAAGAGCAGGTAGCTGTTCTTCGCCGAAAGCCGCGACCGGGACGTTGGGACGTCCGGCATGAATTTTGTGGGCAGATGCTATTTGATTTTATCCGTCCACCTCTCCGAAGATGCCAAGTTGATTTATGGCACCGTATATCGGAGGTTTAGACGGATGCGGCCGTTGTAGCAGACTTCGTCAGATTCCCCCTCGTTTGAGGGGTTTTTGATTGTGGGGACGCTCTTCCCTGCAGACGCAAGCCCCTACAGTTAATTATGCTACCGCATCGTGGCAACAACTTTCTCCTTCTCCAGATGATCACTTCGTGTCATATGTGTTTGTTTTATTTTTGGTTGCCCGTGGATTGTATACGGAGACTAATTTATATTGTCGCTCGTAGGGCGTGGATTAGTCCAAATCCGTATTTTCTTAGATTTGGGTTTTTGGTTGGGTTTAAGGATCGTTAGTCTAGTTTTAGACTAAGATCAACTTAATCGTTTGTTGAGGATACATTAGTCTAATTTTAGACTAAGATCTACTCAACAGGATCATTTAGATCCAACAAAAGAGCATTTGGGCTCTATTATTTTCATTGGGTTTATTGATTGTCGGGACCCGCCACCTCTCTGAAGACGTTGAAGAGTTACAACGACATATATCGGAGTGTGATGAGATGTACCCTTGAACCAATGTCAGTTGAGAGATTTGTAGTTGGATTGATTTAAGGATCGTTAATCTCGTTTGAGATTAAGTTCAATGTAAGTGGTTGTTAAGGATACATTAGTCTCATTTAGACTAAGATCTACTTAACAGGATCATTTAGATCCAACAAAAGAGCATTTGGGCTCTATTGTTTTAGTTTAGGGACATTGCAGTCCAGTTTAAAAATGTCATAGTCTGTAAAGTTTAAAGACATCATAGTCTATGAGTTTAAGGACTTCACAGTCCATGGTAGTTTAGAGACATCATAGTCTGTAAAGTTTAAGAACATCATAGTCCATGAGTTTAAGGACCCCACAGTCCATGGTAGTTTAGAGACATCATAGTCTGTGTGGTTTTGGCTCAACCATTTGGGGATGCACCAAAAGTTATCGGTTATTGGGACCATCCAGCTTTCTGATGACCTTGAAGAATTACAACGACATATATCAAAGGTATGAAGAGATGTATCCTTGAACCAATGTCGGTTAGAAGACTCTGGGGATCACTTTGAATGCCACATGAGATAATTAGTTTTGGAAGACAAGAGTATAACTGAGTTCAGTTAAAAGAGAGGGGTCTTGCCTCTGGAAGACTTAGCTAATTTGGGCTAAGATTGGTCTGAATATAGTGTTAAACACTAGATATATATTGACGATCACGTGTTCCCACGTGATGTGCTTAAAGTGGTGTTAAACATTAAAACTGAAGCGCTCACGTGGGGTCACGTGAGGCGCATGAGGGTTGGGCCTTGCTTCTTTTATTTTACTCCCAGAATATGTAAGTGTTAAACACCTGATCTTTTATGGCCATCACGTGCAGGCACGTGATGGGTATCCATGCATTGGATATTAAATGTATTTGTTAGGGGTTACGTGAGGGCGCCTATGCGTTGGATATTAATCCTTCAGTTTTACACCATCTTTAAAATAGTGTCTGTCAGGAGGCACATGGAGACACGTGAGGCCTTCTTTAGGTGGGCATTGCCTTTGGGTTGAATCTTCTTTTGTTTGATAACTGCTAGGGGTCACGTGGGAACACATGAGACGCCCAAAATCTGTTCTGCCTTGGCTTTACTCCCTTTTATTTTGAGAAGTTTGTTCAAGGGTCACGTGGGAGCACGTGACCTAATTTCATTCATTCTCTTTTGATCGTTGAGGGAGGGGAGTCACGTGGACACACGTGATCATGTTGGATACTGATCTCTTTTACGTGCATGGAGAGTTAAATCCCTTGTTTAAGAATTAAATTCTCTTTTAGGGTTAAACCCTAATTTATTTAGAGGAATTAAAATCCTATGTGTTTAAAAGAATTAAATTCTTTAAAACCAATTCTCCCTCTAAGCTTTAAATCTGCATGGCAGAATCTCCCTGATGCGAATTAAATTCTCAACTTATGAGGAGATCTGCTTCTGCAGACCTATTACCATGAAGAAGAACTAAGTTATCGTATTAAGAGTTAAACCCTATCTTTGTTGGAGGAATTAAATTCCTATATGCTTTGTGGGAGAATAGAATTCTCTGAACTTAGGTCCTCCCTCAAGTTTTAGATTTGCATGACAGAATCTCCCTGATGAGAATTAAATTCTCAACTTATGGGGAGATCCGCTTCTGCAGATCTTCAACCAGAGGAAGAACTGAGTTCTTATTTAGAAGAGTTAAATTCTTAATTTGAGAATTAAATTCTCTTTTGTTTTGTGGGAGCTTATAGAATGATCTCTTTCCCTTTCTTACATAGGGTTTCTTTCTTTTCTGAGGAGATCTTCTTTTCTCTTTGGAGAATTAAATTTTCTTCTCTTTTTTTCTTTTCTGTATTCTCTCTTTGTTGTTGTATCTTCTCTGTCCTCTCCTCTTGGCTCCTATTTATAGGAGAAGGAAAAGAATCAGTTTGTCTAGTCAAATTTTTATTGAAAGATTTTGATTGATTTTATAACCAACATGATCTTTTAGATCCCTCAGTGAATTTTATCCACCATAGGATTTTAATCCAAAAGATATTTTGTTTGTTGTTCCTGGCAAATTTTAGGAAAATATTTCCTTGTATAGAATCTTTTTATAAATTGGTAATTTTTAATCCAACGGTGTTCCCTTTTACAGAATGCAATCTTTTTTGTTTGGAAAGATCTAGGGAAATATTTTTCCACTTAGGGTTTTTGATTCCCTTTGATTAGAATTTAATTCTATTAGTTCAGAGGGTTTAGGAGTCTATCACGTATTGGCACGTGACCCCACTTGATAAAGTATCTAATTAGAATTTAATTCTATTGATTCAGAGGGCTCAGGAACTCATCACGTGTTGGCACGTGACCCCACTGATTTAGGCATTTCCAATTGTTTATTTTATTCAACGCCTATAGGCTTTGCCTATAAAAGGTCACTTGCTTGCATGTGAGACCTGGTCACGTGTGGGCACGTGACCCCCTTTTAGGGTTTTTCCTTGCTGCTTTAATTTAGAATTTAATTCTATTAATTCAGTGGGTTCAAGAGCCCATCACGTGTGGGTACGTGACTGCATCAATTTAGGCATTCAGACACAGATAGAATCTGCCCATAAAAGGTCACGTGTTTGCATGTGAGGCCCCATCACATGTGAGCATGTGATGCCCCATTTGGGGTTTTCCTTGCTGCTTTATTTGATTTTATTCAGTTCCCATGAGGGAACAAATGCCCCCACAGCGTTGTTCTCACGTGTTTGCACGTGAGTGCAACGCTGTAACCTTTGTGGCCGTTGGATTTACCTAGGGAACGGGGAAGATGAGCTGTTTCCTATCATGTCCTATAAATGCAGAGGTCTTTTTAATAGCGTCTCCATTCCTTCATCTTCTTCCTTGTTCAATTTCTTTGAGAATTTAATTCTCTTCCTCAGAGCTCAGTTCTCTGTTCAATTTTTTTCCAGAGTTTAACTCTGTCCACACAAAAAGAATCCCTTTTCAGGTAAGGGTCTTGAACGGCCGAGGAACTTTTTTTTATAAAATTCTCTTTGGATTTTAAATCCACACCAAGGGTTTTTCCCTTTAATAAAAGAACCATCTTTCTGAACTCTAAGAACGCACGATCTTTAGGTAGTAAGCCCCCAATGTTGGGCATCTTTCTCTGATCTTAGGGGATTGATGATGGTACTCATTTTCTTTTGGAATTTAATTCCATTCCAAAGAGCTTAACTTTGAAAATTTTCTTGGAATTTAATTCCTCTGTTAAAAGGAATTCCCGTAGTTCTAACAAGAAGACTTCTTGAGATTTTTATCTTCAATTGTTCTTGATAAAACAAAAAAAAATTAGGAGAGATTCTGCTTGATTTGCACAGAGTTCATGATGGGGATTTCCTTGAGGGAATGTGTAGAGATGTTCGAAATCCACTATTCATTTATTGAGAATCTTCCTTTTATTCTCATAATGATTACCCTGCCTCATCATTAGTGAGCCACCATATTGATTTTGTAGGGCCTATGTGTTTTGCAACCAATGGTCCCATGAAATAAGTGGCTTGTCGTTTTCTTCCACTGTCCTTTTATATATATATTTATAGATATATATATATATACACACAAACGTGTGGGTTTCGTTAACAGTTTCTCCTTCCTTTGTTTCAGGAACAATGGCTTCTCTTCCATACTTCCCTTTTACCCGCTAGGAGGCTGCCTTTCCTCAGTCACCGTCTGACGAAGAGGTGATGGCGATGATTAGAGCTCATGACCCAGACTGCGCCAATCTGCTTTTGTGGGGAACTTGGTACGGTTATATCATCCGTGGTTGCCGAAGTTTTCTTTGCGAGGTGCCAACAGAACCTCTCCATCCATTCTTGCCAATGGATCGTCCGCAGACTGCCTTTGCCGTAGTGGTGGTGGATTGGATTCCTACGGGCTGTCTTGAGCCGTCTACAGTTGGGATACCACACCAGCCTGTGCCAGCCATAGATATCTTGGGGCGTCGTATTTTCCAGGGTGAAGCCCAGCCCTGGGGACAAGTTTACAAGATATGGCTTACCACTCGCTATCCCTCGGGCTATTTTCTCTGGGTTCGTTACATCTTGTCCGCTCATCGTGCGCGACTACAGAGGGCCGGGCTTTACCAGGCGGTGTACGCGTCCCTCTTCCATTACCAGTCTCCCCATGTATGGTGGGTTAAAGCTTTCCTAAATCAATGGAATCTTCCTACCAACACTTTCTTATTAGGGGATCGCGAAGTTTCGATTTCTTTGGAAGAGTTTTGCGAAATCTTTGGATTGCCGATCGGTGGACGCCCTATGAAGAATTGCTGCCTCCTGACGAGTATGCATTCGCAACTGTGCCTGCTACGCTTGACGGCTTGTCAACTGAAAATGCCGTCCGTCACAAGTATCCAAGTCTAATCAAGACTCTGGGTATTTTTGAGAAGCTGTTCACCGAGTCAGAGGAACACGGCGTCACTTTTAAGAGCTTTATCGCCCGCTTCTTTCATGGAGACGCCTTATCAAAGGAGGCTCCGAAGTTCGTGAATATCAACGACCCCTTCGGGTTTGGGTTAAATAAGCTACCGGCTAGAGAAGAAGATTTGCCATAGTTTTACATCCCAATCTTATCGGATGTACCTTTTGAGTCGATTGCAGCTCTCGGCGTGGATGAGGAAACTTTTTTCGTCGGTTTTATCAGCGTTTGGCTCAGTTGGTTTGTCGTTCCAATGCATCGTCACTTTATGAGAGCCTCGGTCATTTACCCTGCTCATCGCATTGCCGAAGGGACGCGACTAGCCGTGGGCATTGCAGGGTTATCGCACTTGTACCACGGGCTGAGCACTGCAGCCAATACTTCAACCCCGGGTATGAATGTGGTGAGTTTCTCTCTTCATTATTTTACGTCGTGGATTGAGATGCGCGTATTAGGGGCGTTCGCTGCGCACCAGAGACCGGGCTTTTACGATGCTTATACCTTCCTGCGGCTCATGAGGTTGGTGGACGCTTCTGCTCCTGACCCGACTAAGTTAGGGGCTCTTCGTGTGCTGCTTAATCCTTATGCCAACGAAGGCGGGATGGTATTTAATGACCGAATCGTCTCTGCTCCTTCGGGACCTGTTCAGCAGCTGTTTGATTTATCGAAAGAGGGAGCACCGTCCTTGAAGCCCAAGAAAGCCATGCACTTGTACTCGATCAGGCCGGGTTATTTGGTGTTCCGCCGAAATGATGCGGTTCTTTTTATGCAGTATAATCCACACCGCTTTGCCCGGCAATTGGGTTATGACCAGGGTGTTCCCTTTGAGGCATTCATGGTGGATCCTAGCTCTTCTTTGGAAGCTGTTCGTGACGCCACCCACCATTTCATGCGGCTGAACACCGGTTCTCACTTCATGATCCCCGAGGACGACTACATTCCAAGGTGTGTGGGGGCTTTTACGGGTTGGTACCGCCACCGAGTTAGTCCTATTATTGCCGAGGAGAGGAGGATACTTTTTGGACATAGAGCTCCCGCCCCGCTCCAAGCCATGGGAGTCCCGCCGTGATCGCAGACAACGGTTCACCCTCCCTTGAGGGGTATTGGTGCCTTACTTATTCCTGAGGCGGTAGACGCGGGCCTGACTCCTCCCACAGTTGGCATGCCGATGCGCACTAGAGCTCAGGCAAGGGCTTTTGATAAGGCGCCAATAGCAGTTTCATCAGCTGCGGCGTCAGTAATGGCAGTGTCATCATCGGTAGCACCGCCGAGAAAGGATACTCAAGGCGAAGTGGGTCAATGTCGTTCCAAAGCGCCGAAGGGAAGGAAGCGATCATCTTTCAGCGCTAGTTCCGGGTCGAAGCAGAGGAAGAAGGCAGTCACCGGTCTGCTCGACTTTTTAATGAAATCCGAGCCCATCATTCAAGACGAACCAATATCTATGCAAGAGCCGGACGATGGTCTTCTTTTTCCAGGTTCATCTGCCGAGGAAGCCGCACAATTGGCTGAGGCTATAAGGCGCTCCCAGGATGAGACCGAGAACGTGCGCGTCTCAAAGAGTTCCTATCCTGCCGTGATATTCTATGAAGATTCTTCATCAGTACATCGAGTATTTATAGGTCCTTTGGAGCAGGGAGGCGAGATAGCTCTCAAAAAGCCTATCTCTGCCGCTTCTGAAGATGAATTGTCTTTGTGGACCGGTGGCCATGAATCCACCTTAGCACCCCGGCCAGCATACCTTCTTAGGAAGGAACGTCGGCTTGAAAAAGCTATACTCGAGGCATCTTGGCGAATCGGTATGCACGTTTTCTGTATTTTTCCTTTGGCAAGTAATTTTTTTTGCTTTCTATGTCTTCGTGCCTTCGTAAAACTTGGCAAGGACTTCGGCCATGGCAGAGGATCTGAGCTTGAGTAGCGCCTTGACCGTAGACTCTGTAAATATCCCCGATGAGACACCAGTAGGTGTGGAGGGGGTCGCTACAGTTGTTATTCCTGTGGCAGAGCTTCCATTGGTGGCTTCCATTCTCCCGGTGCTTGCTCTCCCGGAAGAGGCATCCTCATTGGCCGCAGATTCAATAGATCTTTCTGGTGACGGCCCGGAGACTGCGGGACAGGTAGTCGAGGCCACCGTCCTTTCATTGGAGCAAGAAGCGGTGGCCGCTGCTCCTCAACTGGAAGTTGTTATACCAGCCTATGTCCCCGATGATGTGCCTAAGGGCATGGAGGAGGCTGCCGAAGCTGCTATCCCTCCAGTTCAAAGCGGGAGGAGCATCGAAGGTATTCTTCTATCTTTTGTTTTAATGATCTTTTCATTATCTGAATCCTTCTGTCTTTTTAGAATTACGCGGATTGGCGGCGTCTATCACGAATCTATACCCCAGGAAGTCTTTCCAGCGTTTGCTCGAGATGGTCGCTCCGTAGGTGATATCCCCTCAACGCATCGTCCTCTCTTCTGGGCAAGGTTAGTGTTATTTTTCCTCTTCATGGCATTATTATTATTTTGTATAACGATGCTGATGTCTTCTGTAGTTCTGGAAGCTGACGACGAAGTTGAGATCCTTGACGGGCCTGGAGACCTTTTAGACCCTTCTTGTATGACCGTGGGTAAGTATGGTTTCAACGCCGTTCCATCTGCTCTTTGTTTGCAAATCTCGCTGATTTTTTTATGAATCTTAATAGCTTTGCCTGTCCCTACCCCGCTAGAATCTCGTATTATTATGCCACCCGACCCTTATGCTCTGCGCGCATCTGAACGAACGGTGAAGCTAAGCCTTCACTCTTTGTCGGCTCTCATCGAAGACCTTCATGCTGGTAGCTCGCTCACAACCGAAGAATTTGCTGCCGAAGACAACATTTCTCTCCCCTTTCTTGCTGCTTACTATGGTGAAACATTGGTGCATGTCTGGGTTGAGTTTTGTCATAGGGTGGAGGCTTGCTTACATGGTCTTGAGTGCATGCGCCTTCCTTCAGAGGTCGTGGCTGCAAAGGCTAGCTTGCGGGGACTGGTTGAATGGTGTGCCGCAAATATGCAGTCATGTGAGAAGAGGCTCAACTGAAAGTTTTCGGAGAGGGAGTTGGCTTCAAATGCGCTGGGAGAATTTCAAGCTGAACTTACGGCCAAGACCACTTGTGCATATGAACTCTGGCGGGTGCTTCAAGAAGCTATCAGGGAGGTGGTAGTTATTGATAAAGACGTCATTTTTACTCGCGAGATGGTTGAAGCCCACAAAGTTACCGAACAGGAGATTGAAAGTCGGCTCGCCTCGTACCAGACCCAACAGTCTCAGGCGGAGGCCCGTCTTATCTCAATAACAAATTATGAGGCCGAGACCCAGCGGAAGAAGGATGAACTGATGAATCTATTAAATCGTTTGCTGGCTTGAAGACAATGTATATGTTTTTTTATTTTCCTTTTGTACATACTCCTGAATGAGAGTATTTTTTGATTCTTTTATAGATTGTACTTTGTATTTTGATTCATGAATAAAAGACATATTTTGTTTCATGGTGGTGTGTCCCTTTTAGCAAATGCGTTTTGTGAATAATCTATTTTGATCTCCTTGTAGGACAGCGATGGCTTAGGAGTCAGGTTCAGGTCTGCCTCCTAAGGCTTTCCAACTTTATGAGCCGTGAGGGTCTCATAAATATTTTCTCCCTACGAGTCGAGAGGATCTCGTAGGTGTATTTTCTCCTTAGGAATCGTGAGGATTCCTAAGTGTGTTTTCTACCGATTTAGGCATCATTTTCCATGAAAGGACTTAGAGTTTGATACCGATTTAGGCATCAGCATCGCTACAACTGGGATATTGCCAGGAGCAAATCATCATCTGCCATGAAAGGACTTGTAATTTGATACCGATTTAGGCATCAGTATTGCTACAACTAGGATATTTCTAGGAGCGAATCATCATCTGCCTTCGTCGGTTCGAACAAAGGTGGCTTAGCAAACAGGGTTAAGATCCTGTCGACTAAGGCTTTTGATTTCATGAGCCGTAAGGGTCTCATAAAGGTGTTTCTCCCTACGAGTCGTGAGGATCTCGTAAGTGCGTTTTCTCTTTAAAAATCGTGAGGATTCTTAAGTGTATGTTCTCTTATAAGTCGTAAGGATCTTACAAGAGTGTTTTCTCCTTATAAGTCGAGAGGACTTATAAGGGTCGTTCACCGTGTTAGCATATCCCTAGTCGCTGGTGGGACTTTATTAGGGAAATGTTTATTCGTGCCCTTGGATTTTATACAAGGGTCAATATTGAAACGCTTGTAGGGAAAAATCGGGTGTATGATGGCTTAAGAACAGGTTCAGATCCCTATAGCTTAAGGCTTTTGAATCCTATGAGCCGTGAGGGTCTCATAAGAGGGTTCTCCTTACGAGTCGTGAGGATCTCGTAAGTGTAATTTCTCCTTAGGAATCGTAGGGATCCCTAAGTGTGTTGCTCCCTTATGAGTCGTAAGGATCTCACGCAGGTATTTTCTCCTTACAAAGTCGAGAGGACCTTGCAAGTGTCTTTTAACGAGATTGGGCCCTTTCAGGTTTTCAAAAACTCGCCGGTAGTCCTGCTGTTTTTACTCACGGAGCCCCTTCGGGTTTTCATCCGTGCCTATTTTGCTTGTGGACGTACCATTTTTTTTGCGTCAGCCTTGGGATGCTGCGGTCCGTAGTAGTTTATAGACATCTCGGTCAAGCGTAGTATTTCTTCAGGAAACGGCCGTTTATTGGCCTAAAGGGTCTTTCGCCATGCATATCCATGAGCAAGTATGCCCCACCTTGGTAGACTTTGTCTATGATGTACGGGCCTTCATAGTTTGGCTCGAATTTTCCCTATTTGGCATGATTGGGGATCATAGGTCTCTTGACTACTAGCATAAGTTCGCCTTGGCGGAATGTCCTCGGCCTAGTCAATCTCTCATATGAGTGTGTTATCTTTGCTCTGTAAGCCTCCAAGTTTTGCTGCGCCATGAGCCGAGTTTCATCAAGGGCGTCGAGCTCTTCAAGTCGAAGATGAACATTCTCTCTGTTAGCTCGTAATGAACCGCCACTCGCAGAGAGGGTAGCTCTATCTCCAAGGGGAATACGGCTTCTGCGCCGAATACCAATGCATACGGCGTTGTATTTGTGGACGTTTTGAACGTAGTTCGATACGCCCAGAGAGCTTCATGCAATCTATCGTGCCAGTCCTTTTTATTTTTAGATACCGTTTTCTTTATTATCTTCGTCAAGGTCTTGTTGAAAGCCTCAGCCAGACCGTTAGCTCAGGGATTATAGACCGAAGAGTATCTCCAGTCTATATTATGTTGCTACGCGAAGTGGCTGATTTTGTGACTTCTGTAGGCCGGCCCATTATCGGAGATAATCCGTCACGGAGTGCCGAACCGATAGATGACGTGTGTCTTGAAGAAATGGAGGATATTCTCCGTCTTAACTTCTCTTAGTGGTACTGCTTCTGCCCACTTGGAGAAGTAATCAGTTGTCGCCAGTATGAACCGATGTCCTCTGGATGATGCTGGTTCAATGGGCCCGATTATGTCAGTTCACCACATTTCGAACGGCCAGCTAGCCACCGTTGGATATAGCGGATTTGGATGCTGGTGGATAAAGTCCCCGTGAATTTGGCACGAGTGGCACTGCTTCGCGTATTCGAGACAGTCTTGGATCATTGTGGGCCAATAGTAGCCCATCCTTTTGATCTTCAGTTTCATCTTCGGTCCGGCTTGATGAGAACCGCAGAGTCCGTCGTGAATTTCTTGGACGACTCTCCTTACTTCTTCCGGCCCCAGGCATCTTAGCCATAGAGAGTCGAACGATCTCTTGTACAGAGTATCATTGACGAAGGTGAAAGACAGAGCTCTTTTAATGAGCCGATATCTTGAGGACGCATCTTCAGGTGTTCGACGCAATTTGAAGTAATCTATAAAGACTTCTCTCCAATCTTTAGCCTTTTCCTGGTCTTTTATTTGTAGGGCCGTTTGCTTGGTCGCTTCCTTTCCTTTGGACGACTCCGGAGACATTTCTGCCGGTGCAAGAACCCGACGGCTTTGCACAACGATCCTTACGTCATCGAGGTTCTTGTCAGCCAGTTCTTTAGCGAGCTTGGCTAATGCATACGCCTTGCTATTTTCCGCCCGCGGTATGCTTTCCAGGGCGTAGGAAGGGATCTGAGTCAGCAATTGCTGCACTCTCTCACCGTACTTTACCAACTTTGGTTTGCACGTTTGATAGTCGCCATTTACTAGACTAACGACCAGCTGGGAGTCTCCGTATATGAGGGGGTTTTCAATTCCCATGTCGACAACGATCTCGAGACCTACTATCAGAGCTTCATATTCGGCTTCATTGTTTGTCCTCGGCTCTGTTAGGGAGAAAGCAAAGCGCATTATCCCTCCTTGTGGAGTCACGAAGATGAGGCCTACCCTCGTTTTGATTATAGAGGTGCTGTGCAAAAATATAGATCTAGATTTTGTGAATGGTTTCTAGATCTACGTTAAGCACTAATGCAAAAATATAGATCTAGATTATTTTGGGGATGTAGTTAATATAATAAGAGGGCTTGTAGGGTTCGTTAGGATTTGGTAGTTATGGACGATTAATTAAAAGTTACCCTTTTTTATCCTTTAATAGATTTAAAACTAGAACGACGGTGATGCGTGTAGATTATGGTTTCTGGAGGGAAAAGGAATCTCACTCTTAACCCTTATCTCGACATGGAACTCCGTTCATATCCAGCCTTTACCAAAACAATCATTAATCTAATCGCAAATCGCGGTCGGAACTAACAAAGAATTGTTAGCGCGCCCGATTAGGATGTTAATGATTCTTTTGATAAAGTTCATAAACTTTATAGGACTTAAAAAGGGTTTAGGGATGTTCATCATCCATTAGCCTACCCTAATCCTACGAATCCTAACAAGCGGAGAATTACTCGCGCATGTTGGGAGAAAAAGAGATGGAAAGAAATTGCATAATTAAACTACGAAGAATTAGAATAAGAGAAAGATACCTTTATTAATCAAAAATATTCATTACACTTTGATTCCTTAGAAAATGATTACAAAGACTAGTTTGCTTCTCGATCTCTTCCAAGGAGGTAGACAAACAGTTGATGATCAGTCTGGATGCGTGAGCCGTCTTGGACTTCGTGATCTCGTCAACTTGATGCTTTTTCCAAGAGGCTCTCGGTCTTTATTTATAGTCCCAAAGCCAAAAAATTAGCTTCTAAATTAGGAAGATAACAGTATAGATTCACCCCCAAAAAGAGCAGCCTCTATATCTTCTATCATGCCGCGGATCCGCGGCCTAAGGGGGGTATAGCCATGGATCCGCGGCCATATGATCTCGGCCGTTCATCATTTTCTTGGGGCTCTGTCTTCGTGACATTTGGCGATCCTTGAAACCTTTGTAACATGAAAATCTTCTCGTGGTTGCTGCCAGACTTGGTCTCCATGTTTTTCTTTCTTAATTAAGCAAGTTTCCTTTAACAACTTGATTTCTTGGAAAATTCTGCACAACAACTTGGAAAAATTCTACACAACAACTTAAATAATATTTAGTAGATTTTGTTCTACTAGGATTTGGTCAATGATATTATTTGCATACATTTTTCTACCAAATGCTAATTATAATATATCAACACATGGAAAATAGTATTTTTACACATAAACCCTCATATGTATGATATATTATAATAAAGACCTTTTTTAATATGAAAATGGTAGGAAAAATGTAATAACAAATTTGCAGTTTTATCAACTAAACATGCATTTCCATGATCGCCTTGATCTTCGACGGGTCTATTTTGATGCCTCGATGTCGTATGATGAATCCTAGGAATTTGCCAGAGGAAACTCCAAACGTACATTTGAGCGGGTTCATCTTCAGATTGTATTTCCGAAGACGTTGGAATACTATTTTCAGATGCTCCCAATGTTCCTCGTGCGATTTTTTTTTCACCACAAGGTCGTCGACATAGCACTCGACGATTTCATGTATGAGGTCATCGAAAATCTTCGTCATTGCCTTCTGATAGGTAACGCTTGCGTTCTTCAGACCGAAAGGCATCACTTTGTAGCCATGCGCTCTTCGGTAGGGTATGCAATCCTTTGATGGTATAAGCTGAAATTAGGATGTACGTCCACTTCATCAAGATGTATACAACCGGGAGAATTTCCTCTGAACGAGGGCAATTTCATTCCCATTAACAGGGCTCTAGCGAACCTTTTCCTTGTCTTGAACCTGCTTTTGTCTGCGGCGAACGTGCCTCGATCTGGTTGGAGTGCTTCGATCTTTTCATTCAGTCGCCGGCGTTTGGCTTTTTCGAATATAGCCAGTTCGCGTTCTTGATCATCCTTGCTCTTCTGACGAGCTTCGTTCAGGAATGCATCAATTATCTCGTCTGACGGTTCCAAGGGTTTCGGCTCGAGATCTGCCCCCAGTTCCTCTACATCAGGAGCTTCTTCACCATCTACTGACAAGTGAGAGATCACGTGGCAGCTAGCCACATAATACTCAGGTTCATATGACGAGTCTTCTCCCTCATCTTCGTCGCCATCTCTATCTTCAAGAATGTGGTTAAGGAATTCTTGGAGTGTGACTGGAGTTCGCGCCTTCTGGTTATATTCTTCCAATGCATCAATGTATTTTTACAGGTCTGTGCGCTTGTCATCAAGCTTCACGGGCTTTTTGGTATTTTTCTTCTTTTTTGAAGACTTTGAGGGCTGGGCATGGGCGTTTTGACTACCGCTACCAATTCTTGGAGTCAGACGCGGCTTTAGCATTCCTTCAATGATCTCGGGTTCCAGCAGACTTTTCCACCTGATTGCCGGGCATGTTTGGAGATCCTTCAGCATTCTTTTCATCTTAGCTGAAAGGGCCACCTCCCATGGGGCTTCCTCTATAAGTGAGCATGATGCCCCCGGCGTGTCCACCTTTGTAGTAACATGAGGTTGTGGCGGGTTCACCTTCCAGTTTTCGGATAACGCGAACTTACCCTGTTGGTACTGATCTTCGATCCAACTTTTGAAGATGTAACAATCTTCGATTGGATGACCCAATATTCGGTGGTAAGGGCAGTAATTAGGATTGTTAACGTCACCGGGTTGCGTTAGGCGTCTTGGCTCCGGCAGAGTGATGAGCCTGTTGCGCAGCGCTAGCTCGAATAACCTCTTCGTCTTATCCCGAGGGAACGAGTAAAGGCGTCTCATCTTTTCTCTAAGGGATCTTTGTTTATTGTCTTGGTGAGCAACCGGCTTCGGGCCACTCGGTTGTTGTTGAGCGTTGGCGACGAAGGTTGCTTTCCCTTTCCCCTTTTCACTCCGCGGCTCCGACTTTGAAGAGAAAGGCTTATGGCCCATCTGGTCCATTTGGGCTAGCTTGTCAATCAAGGCTTGGAAGGTGGTCGGCTTGAAGAATATCATGAACTGGGATATGGTCGCCTGCGGATCAAGAGTACCCACGAACATACCTACCGCAGGCACTTCTTCGATGCGTTGTTCGCACTTCGACCATAGATTCCGCCACCGTATCGCGTACCGAACCTATGTTTCGCCTGCATTCACTCTTGCGTTAATTAGTGCGGTGATTAGGGTGTGCTCGCTAGCGCTTGCGAACCTTTGTGTGAACAGTAATTCCATTTCTGCGAATGTCTTGACGGAGTCATTCGGGAGCTCGGAGTACCATTCAAATGCTGTCTCCGATAAGCTGCCAACAAACTGGCGAAGCAACAGTTTGTCGTCGCCCCCAGTATTACCACACAAGGCTCTGAATTGAGCAACATGCTGGTGTGGATTCCCTGTCCCCTTACATACATGGAATTTAGGGATCGTATATCCTGGCGGGTACTTTATTTGGTCGTACCAACCCGGATAGGGTCGTCCAGTCTTAATAATTTATCATGCCGCTTCGCTTGCCTGATGAGCTCGTATTTGTTGTGCAATATAGTCATCCAAGGCGGTTTTAGAAATGGTCTCTTCCTTGGCTGTTGAACAAGCCGGAAGACGGTTTGATGTCTCCCCTCTGTCGTCTTTAAGGATAATCGGGGGGTCTTCAGCTGGAGGATCCAGCTGTAACATCATCCCGACCATGTCTTGGAACAAAAGCGACATTCGCTTCATGTTGGCAGCTTGTTCCGCTGCCTCTTTGTCCTTATTCTCAAGGATTCTGTGGAGGAACTCAGCATCAGTTTTTTGTTCATGACGCTTCTCTGACAACGTATCCGGGCTTTCTTTTGGCCCAGTGAGTGCGGCCATCTGTGTTAACATTTCCTTGAGCTTCTGTTGCTGCTCCTGGGCCTTTGTTACGGAACTGGTGAGTGGTAGATGGCCCGTAGAGATACGGATATCCTCTTTCCCGGATGCCATATAAACAGTGTGCACCACCATGCCCCCAGACTTGGGGCGTTTCGATTCAGTACCTTTAAGCTTCGTCACGGACACAGGGACTTTCTCCGACCTCCTTCTTTTGTGAGCGATCGAAGCTGAGGGAATCGTTGCAGCGGGCACCCAAATAGATGACCTTTCATGTGGCATGACAGGGTGGTCCTTCTCTTGCCGAACTTTCATCTTCTTCGGTTGGCGAGAGTAGTCTTGATTAATCACAGAGTTTTGTACCTATCGCCAGACCCTGCGAATTTTAGATGACAACGGCTGAGGGGGTTGTTCTGGCTCTACCTTTATAACATTTTCCATAGGTGGAGGAGATCTTTTTAGCACGGCCTTCGGAGAGTTCTTGCGTACCCTCCTAAGTGGTTCAAAGTTGTTCTCAGTTGGAACAGCAGCATCAACTTCCACCGTTGGAGCTGGTAGGGTGAGTCCGGAAGGGGAGCTACCTCCAGCTTTCCTCACTCGGCGCCAGTGGCGACGTCAAGCATGGCGAGCGGCCGGGAACACCTCCATTGTTGGATCAGCTTTTTCATTCCCCCTGTTCTGATGAGAGCATGTTGTTGGCGCCATCCTATCAAAGACAGACGTCCGCTGAGAGGGAATGTTCAACATGTCGAAAGCCGACCTTCGAGTAGGGAGAGCAGCTTGGACGACCTCAACTGTAGCAGGAGTTGGAGTGTCCTTCTCTGGTATTTCGAGCCTCTTTGCGGGCCCACTTAAGCTTTGACCCAGCCTGTTGAAGACTGAGGCATTGGAGCTGGAAGACCCGCTGAGAGGGGCCATGGTGGTTGCAAGCTGATCAAAGACCGACTTCTTCGCAGCTTCCTGTGACGGCATCTGAACGTTGAAGCTCGTTGGTGGGATCATGGTCCCAAAGAATAGCCCAGTGGTGGCTTGGGTCACTTGTTTTACCAGCATTGTGCAAAGGGAGGCCGCTTGGGGCCCGTGGGTTACTCCTCCAGATGAGGCGGAACGGGAGTTATTGTTGCAGCTGGAGCAGTTAGAGACCATTGATGTTCTTTTTTCTGCACGAGAGCAAAACCAAATCTTAGTACCTCGAACCCAAGGCAACCAAATTATACTGCGATTCGTTCGCGAACACGACACACGAAGTATGGAGTGAAAAGAGAAAAGGTCCCACCGGGCGTGCCAGAATCTGTTCTCCGCCGAAAGACGCGGCCGGGACGTTGGGACGTCCGGCCTGAATTTTGGGGGCAGATGCTATTTGGTTTTATTCGTCCACCTCTCCGAAGATGCCAAGTTGATTTATGGCACCGTATATCAAAGGTTTAGACAGATGCGGCCGTTGTAGCAGACTTCGTCAGATTCCCCCTCGTTTGAGGGTTTTTTGATTGTGGGGACGTTCTTCCCTGTAGACGCAAGCCCCTGCAGTTAATTATGCTACCGCATCACGGCAAACACTTTCTTCTTCTCCAGATGGTCACTTCTGTCATGTGTGTTTGTTTTATTTTTTGTTGCTCATGGATTGTATACGGAGACTAATTTATATTGTCGCCCGTAGGGCGTGGATTAGTCCAAATCTGTATTTTCTTAGATTTGGGTTTGGGTTGGGTTTAAGGATCGTTAGTCTTGTTTTAGACTAAGATCAACTTAAACGTTTGTTGAGGATACGTTAGTCTAATTTTAGACTACGATCTACTCAACAGGATCATTTAGATCCAACAAAAGAACATTTGTGCTCTATTGTTTTCATTGGGTTTATTGATTGTCGTGACCCGCCACCTCTCTGAAGACGTTAAAGAGTTACAACGACATATATTAGAGGTGTGATGAGATGTACCCTTGAACCAATGTCAGTTGAGGGATTTGTAGTTGGATTGATTTAAGGATCGTTAATCTCGTTTGAGATTAAGATCAACTTAAATGGTTGTTAAGGATACGTTAGTCTCATTTAGACTAAGATCTACTTAACAGGATCATTTAGATCCAACAAAAGAGCATTTGAGCTCTATTGTTTTAGTTTAGGGACATTGCGGTCCAGTTTAAAGACGTCATAGTCTGTAAAGTTTAAAAACATCATAGTCTATGAGTTTAAGGACCCCACGGTCCATGATAGTTTAGAGACATCATAGTCTGTAAAGTTTAAGGACCCCACAGTCCATGGTAGTTTAGAGACATCATAGTCTGTGTAGTTTTGGCTCAACCGTTTGGGGATGCACCAAAAGTTATCGGTTATTGGGACCCTCCAGCTCTCTGACGACGTTGAAGAATTACAATGACATATATCAGAGGTATGAAGAGATATACCCTTGAACCAATGTCGGTTAGAAGACTCCGGGGATCACTTTGAATGCCATATGAGATGATTAGTTTTGGAAGACAAGAGTATAACTGAGTTCAGTTAAAAGAGAGGGGTCTTGCCTCTGGAAGACTTAGCTAATTTGGGCTAAGATTGGTCTGAATATAGTGTTAAACACTAGAATATATATTGACGATCACGTGTTCCCACATGATGTGCTTAAAGTAGTGTTAAACACAAAAACTTAAGCGCTCACGTGGGGTCACGTGAGGTGCCTGAGGGTTGGGCCTTACTTCTTTTATTTTACTCTCAGAATATGTAAGTGTTAAACACCTGATCATTTATGGCCATCACGTGTAGGCACGTGATGGTTATCCATGCATTGGATATTAAAAGTATTTGTTAGGGGTCACATGGGGACACGTGAGGGCGCCTATGCGTTGGATATTAATCCTTCAGTTTTACCCCATCTTTAAAATAATGTATGTCAAGGGGCACGTGGAGACATGTGAGGCCTTCTTTAGGTGGGCATTGCCCTTGGGTTGAATCTTCTTTTGTTTGATAACTGCTAGGGGTCACGTGAGAACGCGTGAGACGCCCAAAATCTATTCTGCCTTGGCTTTACTCCCTTTTATTTTGAGAAGTTTGTTCAAGGGTCACGTGGGAGCACGTGACCTAATTTCATTCATTCTCTTTTGATCGTTGAGGGAGGGGAGTCACGTGGACACACGTGATCATGTTGGATACCTTTACGTGCATGGAGAGTTAAATCCCTTGTTTAAGAATTAAATTCTTTTTTAGGGTTAAACCCTAATTTATTTAGAGGAATTAAATTCCTATGTGTTTAAAAGAATTAAATTCCATAAACCCAATTCTCCCTCTAAGCTTTAAATCTGCATGGCAGAATCTCCCTGATGAGAATTAAATTCTCAACTTATGGGGAGATCTGCTTCTGCAGACCTATTACCATGAAGAAGAACTAAGTTCTTGTATTAAGGGTTAAACGCTATATTTGTTGGAGGAATTAAATTCCTATATGTTTTGTGGGAGAATAGAATTCTCTGAACTTAGGTCCTCCCTCAGGTTTTAGATCTGCATGACAGAATCTTCCTGATGAGAATTAAATTCTCAACTTATGGGGAGATCTGCTTCTGCAGATCTTCAACCAGAGGAAAAACTAAGCTCTTATTTCGAAAAGTTAAACTCTTAATTTGAGAATTAAATTCTCTTTTGTTTTGTGGGAGCTTATAGAATGATCTATTTCCCTTTCTTGCCTAGGGTTTCTTTCTTTTCTGAGGAGATCTTCTTTTCTCTTTGGAGAATTAAATTCTCTTCATTTTTTTTCTCTTCTGTATTCTCTCTCTGTTGTTGTATCTTCTCTGTCCTCTCCTCTTGGCTCCTATTTATAAGGGAAGGAAAAGAATCAGTTTGTTTAGTCAATCTTTTATTGAAAGATTTTGATTAATTTTATAACCAATATGATCTTTTAGATCACTCGGTGAATTTTATTCACCATAGGATTTTTAATCCAAAAGATATTTTGTTTATTGTTCCTGGCAAATTTTAGGAAAATATTTCCTTGTATATATTCTTTCTATAAATTGGTTATTTTTAATCACCATTGGATTTTTAATCCAACGGTGTTCCCTTTTACAGAATACAATCTTTTTTGTTTGGAAAGATCTAGGGAAATATTTTTCCACTTAGGGTTTTTGATTCCCTTTGATTAGAATTTAATTCTATTAGTTCAAAGGGTTTAAGAGTCTATCATGTGTTGGAACGTGACCTCACTTGATAAAGCATCTAATTACAATTTAATTCTATTGGTTCAGAGGGCTCAGGAACCCATCACGTGTTGCCACGTGACCCCACTGATTTAGGCATTTCCAATTGTTTATTTTATTCAGCGCCTATAGGCTTTGCCTATAAAAGGTCACGTGCTTGCACGTGAGACCTGGTCACGTGTGGGCACGTAACCCCCCTTTGGGGGTTTTCCTTGCTGCTTTAATTTAGAATTTAATTCTATTAATTCAGTGGGTTCAAGATCTCATCACGTGTGGGCACGTGACTGTATCAATTTAGGCATTCAGACACAGATAGAATTTGTCCATAAAAGGTCACGTGTTTGCACATGAGCCCCCATCACGTGTGAGCACGTGATGCCCCATTTAGGGTTTTCCTTGCTGCTTTATTTGATTTTATTCAGTTCCCATGAGGGAACAGTAGCTACGCTAAAAGGCGTGCTCATGCAATATAAAGACTGCTTCACATGGAATTATTCCGAGATGCCGGGATTAGATCCAGAAATAGCTGTGCATAAATTTGCAATATCTCCGGACGTTAAGCCGGTCAAAAAAGCACCAAGAAGGATGCGGCTTGAGCTCGAAATGAGTATCAACGTCGAAGTCAAGAAGCTAATCAACTCCGATTTCATCCAAGAAGTTCAATACCCCGACTGGATAGACAACATTGTCCCGGTGATGAAGAAGAATGGGACGGTGCGCATCTGCGTAGACTTTCGGGACCTCAACAAAGCCTTTCTGAAGGATGATTTTCCCGTACCGGTTACCGAGCTGATGATAGACAACACGTCCACTCATGAATTCTTCTCCTTTATGGACGGCTCATCAGGATACAATCAAATAAAGATGCATCCTGAAAACCAGAAGCTTACCGCTTTCCAGACTCCTCTGGGTATATTCTTCTACAAAGTGATGCCATTCGGCCTGAAGAACGCCGGCGCTACCTATCAGAGGGCCATGACGAAGATGTTCGATGACCTCATACATGAAGTCATCAAATGCTATATTGACGACCTCGTAGTGAAAAGCAAATCGTACGAGGAGCACTGGGAGCATCTGAAAATAGTGTTTCGGCGCCTTCGGAAATACAACCTGAAGATGAACCCTCTGAAATGCGCGTTCGGAGTTTCCTCAGGAAAATTCCTAAGATTCATCGTACGACATCGAGGTATCGAAATAGACCCGTCAAAGATCAAGGCGATTATGGAAATGCCTTCGCCAAGAACTCTCAAGCAACTGCGGTCTCTCCAAGGAAAGCTCACGTATATCCGGCGGTTCATAGCTAACCTCTCCGGCAAATGCCGCCCTTACAGCCATTTAATGAAGAAAGGAACCCCGTTCGTTTGGGATCGCAAATGCCAAAGCGCACTGGACGAAATCAAGCAATACCTGCAGAATCTACCGGTGTTGACCGCTCCAGTCAAGGGAAAGCCCCTCATCCTGTACACAACAGCTTTTAAAGGTTCTTTAGGCGCACTATGGGCACAAGAGAATGACCAAGGGAAGGAGAGAGACCTCTACTATTTTAGTCAAGTTCTACTGGGGGCAGAAAACAACTACTCCCCCATCGAAAAACACTACTTGGCGTTAATCTTCGCGATAACGAAGCTCAGACACTATGCTTTGGCGCATGAGGTCCATCTCATATCAAAAGTGGATCCTCTTAAATATTTGATGTCAAAAGCCATACTAACGGGATGACACGCTAAATGGGCCCTCTTCTTGATGGAGTTCTCGATAGTCTATCGACCCCTTAAAGCAGTGAAAGGCCAGGCCATCGCCGACTTCCTCGCCGAGCATCCAATACCTGGCGACTCACCCCTAAACTGCAAATTGCTAGACGAACACGTGTTTGACATGATTGACGGAGAGAAAGGAGGGAGTGATACCTGATGGGAACTCTATTTTGATGGAGCATCTTCCATAGAGAAGCGACAACACAACACCCTTATAATCAAATCAGGGGCAAGCCTTATCTTCGTGACTCCGCAAGAAGGGATAATGCGTTTTGCCTTTTCCTTGACAGAGTCGGGGACACATAATGAAGCGAAATATGAGGCATTGATAGCAGGTCTTGAGATCGCTGTCGACATGGGAATCGAAAACCTCCTCATATACAGAGACTCCCAGCTGGTCGTTAGTCAAGTAAACGGCGACTATCAAACATGCAAACCGGAGTTGGTAAAATACGGCGAAAGAGTGCAACAATTGCTGACTCAAATCACTTCCAACATCCTGGAAAGCATACCGCGTACAGAAAATAGCAAGGCGGACGCATTAGCCAAACTCGCCAAAGAACTAGCTGACGAAAACCTCGATGACGTAAGGATCATTGTACAAAGCTGTCGAGTTCTTGCACCAGCGGAAATATCTCCGGAGTCGTCTAAAGAAAAGGAAGCGACCAAGCAAACAGCCATACAAATAAAAGACCAGGAAAATGCTAAGGATTGGAAAGAAGTTTTTATAGACTACTTCAAATCCCGTTGAACACCTGAAGATGCATCTTCAAGACATCAGCTCATGAAACGAGCTCTGTCTTTCATTTTCGTCAATGATACTCTGTATAAAAGATCATTCGACTCCCTATGGCTGAGATGCCTGGGACCAGAAGAAGCAAGAAAAGTCATCCAAGAAATTCACGACGGACTCTGCGGTTCCCATCAGGCCGGACCAAAGATGAAGCTGAAGATCAAAATAATGGGTTACTACTGGCCCACGATGATCCAAGAGTGCCTTGAATATGTGAAGCAGTGTCACTCGTGCCAAATTCACGGGGACTTCATTCACCAGCATCCAAATCCGCTCCACCCAACAGCAGCCAGCTGGCCGTTCGAAATGTGGGGAACCGATATAATTGGGCCCATCGAGCCAGTGTCATCCAGAGGACATCGGTTCATATTGGCGACAACCGATTACTTTTCTAATTGGGCAGAGGTCATACCGCTAAGAGAAGTGAAGACGGAGAGTATTCTCCATTTCTTCAAGACACACGTCATTTATCGGTTCGGCACTCCGCGCTGGATTATCTCTGATAACGGGCCGGCCTACAGAAGTCACAAAATCATCCACTTCGCACAGCAGCATAATATAGGCTGGAGATACTCTTCGGTCTATAATCCCCGAGCTAACGGTCTAGCTGAGGCTTTCAACAAGACCTTGACGAAGATCATAAAGAAGACGGTGTCCAAAAATAAAAAGGATTGGCACGAGAGACTGCATGAAGCTCTCTGGGCATATCGGACCATGTTCAAGACGGCCACGAACACGACGCCATTCGCGTTGGTATTCGGCGCAGAAGCGGTACTCCTCTTAGAGCTAGAGCTACCCTCTCTACGAGTGGCGGTTCTGTTCCCCTCCGAATGGCGGCACGGACTTTGCGTCTTGCCTGTGATTCGGGGCAGATGCTATTTGGTTTTATCCGTCTACCTCTCCGAAGATGCCAAGTTGATTTATGGAACCGTGTATCGGAGGTTTAGACGGATGCGGCCGATGTAGCAGACTTCGTCAGATTCCCCCTCAGGGTGAGGGTTTTTTGATTGTGGGGACGCTCTTCCCTGCAGGCGCAAGCCCCTGCAGTTAATTACGCTACCGCATTGCGGTAACAACTTTCTCCTTCTCCAGAATTTCACTTCGTGTCGTGTGTGTTTGTTTTGTTTGTGGTTGCCCGTGGATTGTATACGGAGACTGAGTAATACCGTCTCCCGTAGAACGTGGATTAGTCCAAATCCGTATTTACTTAGATTTGGGTTTGGTGTTTTTAGTTTAAGGATGCATTAGTCGTGTTGCGGCTAAGATCAACTTAAACGTTCGTCAAGGATACGTTGGTCCTGTTTTGGACTAAGATCAACTTGACGTGATGATCGATTTAATATCTGGCCGTCGGGACTCGTCACCTTTCTGACGTCGTTGAAGGATTACGACGACAGGTGTCAGAGGAGTTCAGAGATGTACCCTTGAACCAAAGTTGATTTGGGGTTTTATCATTCATTTAAATGTCTAAGGATGCGTTAACCGTGTTCGGGGCTAAGATCAACTTAAACGGGACCGTTTAGATCCGGCAAAAGAGCATTTGGAGGTTCTATTGTTCCAGTTTAGGGACGTGGTGGTCCATGTTCCAGTTTAAGGACGTGGTGGTCTATCGCCAGTTTAAGGACGTGATGGTCCATCGCCAGTTTAGGGACGTGGTGGTCCATATTCCAGTTTAGGGACGTCTCGGTCCGATATTAGTTTAAGGACGTCTCGGTCCAACATTCCAGTTTAGGGACGTGGTGGTCCATATTCCAGTTTAAAGACGTGGTGGTCCGTTATTAGTTTAGGGATGTTTCGGTCCAATATTAGTTTAGGGACGTTTCGGTCCAATATTAGTTTAGGGACGTCTCGGTCCAATATTAGTTTAAGGACGTCTCGGTCCACGAGTTTAAGGACCCCGCAGTCCATATTGATGCGTGTGGTCGTCGGGACCCGTCACCTCTCTGACGATGTTGAATGATTACAACGACATGTGTCAGAGGAGTTCAGAGATGTACCCTCGAGCCGGATATAAATTGATTTAGGGAGCAATCGTGCTCAGCCAATTTAATTTGAGGACTTATGTCCATGACTGGGCTAAGTCCAGTTAGATGTTCAACATTTTTATTCGTCTTTGGCCTATTGGACCTGAGTTAGGGCTTTGCCCCTTTTTAAATAATACACTGCATTATTTTTGTTTTGTTTGGGCTCTGCCCTTTTATAAATGATGCAGAGCATCTATTTTGTTTGGGCTCTGCCCTCTATAAAATGATGCAGAGCATCAATTTCATTTGGGCCCTCCCTTTTATTGCTCTGCAGTTTAATTTGGGCCTGGCCCTTCAAGCAATGCATTGCATTGAGAATCTTCAAGAAACAGAAGTGCAGAGCACTTTTTAATCCTTTGATCTAAAGAAAAACAAGTTTTTTCTTCTTTTCTTGTTTTTCCTTATTTCAGAGAACCAAGGGTTCATAACAAGTGCAAGGCACTACTTCTTTTTTATTTTATTTACTTATTTATTTATTTATTTATTGAAGATCCATGATCTTGTTCTTAGATCAATGATCTGTTCCCAAGAGAATTTTCTCTTTTAAAGGTTTTACCTTTTTTTTGTTCTTCCAGAATTCTCAAGAGTTCTCTTTCTTTCCTTTTTTTTAGCAAGATCTTGATATCTTTGAAATGAGGTCTGGGGTCCTTTTTATAGTGCTCATAAATTAGTTAAATTTGTTACATAAATCTTTTTCTGAGTGATTTGGGGAATTTTCCCCACCGTTGGATCTTTGATCCAAAGGCCCCTGCCTTATACAAGAAAATCTTCTTGTTTTAACAAGATTTATTCTGTTTTGCGCAACTCCCCCAGTGAGTGACACGTGTCGCGCAGTGAAGCGCTTGCGCAACAGCGCTTGCGCAACTGCACAGACACGTGTCGCGCAGCGGTGCGCTTGCGCAGTTGTGCTTGCGCAACTGCACAGACACGTGTCGCGCAGCGGTGCGCAGACACGTGTCATGCAGCGCAACGCTTGCGCAACTGAGCATTGCTTTTGTTTTTTAAAGAGCCTTGCTCTGATTGGACGCACTACCTTGGGCGTTGTGCTGGTGTGTCAACTTCTGACACGTGACGCGTTGCGCGCAGCGCACGGGATCTGAAGCGTTGCTTCAAAAATTTGAATTTTTAAAATTCAAACAGAGCCTTGCTCTGATTGGGGAAACAAATGCCCCCCCCACCGTTGCGCTCACGTGGCGCTCACGTGAGTGTAGCGGTGGCAAGATCCTAGTCGTTGGATCAAGGGGGTCAGTTGAAGGGGCGCAGGCGCCTATAAATAGGACCTTTGGTCCTTAGAAAATTCTTTACTACTTCAAGAATTTTGACTCAGAGCCTTGCTCTTGCTTAAGAATTTTCAGAGCCTTGCTCTTGATTTTTTTCCAAGAACTCCAGAGTTCATAACCATCTTAGGTATTTAATAAAATTAAATTAAATTAAATTAAAGCTGATTAATAGAGCCTTGCTCTCATAGATCTTTGATCTAAAACCATTTTGGGGTTTCCTCAACAGAGCCTTGCTCTTATAGATCTTTGATCTAAAGAGAACCCCTTTGGGGTTTCATCAACAGAGCCTTGCTCTAAAAAATTTACAGAGATCTTGTTCCTAGGTTTTAACCCATGAACAGAGCCCTGCTCATAGATCAAATGTAGATCTTCCCTTTTTTCTTATATATAAAAATGGAGAACTCCTAAAAGTTTTCATGGATCTTTAAGACCCCAATTTTTTTTTAATCCTTAGGAGTTATAGTTTTCATTACTATTACAGAGCTAGGCTCCTTTCTTTTTTTTAGAAAGTTTTATTCCCCTGAGACCAGAGTTTGACAAATGTCACTCTGTGACAGAGCTTTGCTCTAAAATAGAAGATTTTCTCCTTGTCTCTAGGGATTTCCCCCCAATGAGGATATTCTCTTGGGGGTCTTTTTCATTAACTGACAGTCTCATCCAATGATGGGACTGTCTTATCAAATGATGCGCCGTCATCCAGATTTTATGGGTCCCCCTTTGGTCCCCTACCTATTACATCACAGTGTGGAATAAGATTTAAAATGCCAAGCGTTAGAACACTAATGGTTATTTTTTTGTCTTCCCACAGGAAACATGTCTGATGACTTGTCTTTCCCCTTCGTTCGCTCGGAAGGAGGGTTCCCCTATTCTCCAGTGGACCGGGTGGCGTTCGCTCTCATTAAAGATCATGACCCTGAGTGCAAAAAACTCCACCTGTGGGGAAGGTGGTACAGCCAGATCATCCAAGGCCGTCGCAGCTTCAGTTCCGCCTCGCCTTCTGAGCCCATAGTTACGATCCCTTATGCGGACGAACCCCCGGTGAAGTATGCCGTGGAGGTTAAAAATTGGAATTCTGACGACCTCCTCCAGCCTGCAATCGGTGCCATTCCTGTGCAGCCGCCGCCGGCGATAAACATTCTGGGGAGGCGAATCTGTCAGGGTGAAGCACGCCCGTGGGGACAGGCTTACAATATTGGACTGACCCCGCGACCGCTCGCCGGATATTTGCAATGGGCCCGGTACATCTTATCGGCGAAAAGGACTCATCTAACGAAGATTGGTTTATATTCGGCCGTCTACGTTTCGCTTTTCGAGTATCCCTCTCCTCCAACGTGGTGGATAAAGGCCTTTATTGAACAATGGAATATCCCCACCCACACCTTCCTGATAGCGGATAGGGAAGTCTCCATCTCTTTGGAGGAATTTGCTGAGATCTCGGGTTTACCAATGAGGGGGGAGCACTACGAGGAGCTGCTTCCTCCTGACGAGTACATCTTTGCCACCAAGCAGCTGGTGTTTGACTTGACTCCGGAGAATGCCATTCAGCATCAGCATCCGGGCTTGGTGAAGGTGTTGGAGATATATGAGGAACTCCATTTGGAATCGGGCGACCGGGGCGTCAGTTTCGCAGATTTTATTGCCCGCTTTATTCGCCCGGAGTTCTTATCAGAGCAGAGTGAGAAGTTCGCTCAGCTTGTCGACCCTTTTGGTTTCGGCTCGGACCGCCGACCTATATCGGAAAATGACTAGCGGAATTTTTATCTCCCCGGCACTGCCGGCGTCCCTTTCTCGGAGATCGCCGTTCCTGGCATGGACGAGGAGACCTTTTTTATAGGGTTCTTGGGTTTATGGTTATGCAGCTTTGCGCTCCCCATGCACCCGCGCCTCATGCAGCCCTCCGTCTTTTATCCGGCGCATCGAATGGTGGCTGGTTTGTAATTATCGGTAGGGATCGCCGGGCTGGCTTACCTTTATAATGGACTTAGCGTAGCGGCGGACGCTAGTGAGCCTGGGGTACAGCCTGCCAACTTCTCGATGCACTATTTCTTCTTGGATGGAGATGCACGTGCAAGGGGTGTTTAGTGCCCATAAGACTCCTTCGTTTTTCAAGAAATGCAAACTCCCGAGAGTCATGCTGTTGGTCGGGGCTTCAATTGTGGTTGCATCCCCACGGGATTCTAGGGGACTGCTCTTACGTCCACATCTGGTCAGAGCGAAGATTTCTTTTGTGGATAAGGTCATTACCATAGGCTCAGAGACCACTAAGTCAGTGGTGCCACTACGTGATGATTTTAAGGGCGGGGCTTCTGTACTGAAGGCTCAGGAAATTCTCCACCTCTACTCCATTCGGCCGGGCTATCTAGTGTTTAGGCAGAATGAGACAGCCTTGTTTATGAGATATAACCCACACCGATTTGCCCGGCAGTCAAGCTACAACCAAGGGATCCCGCTGGAAGCTTTCTTGGAAACGCCCGTGGTCGGCCCAGAGGGGATAAGGAATGCGATGCATCATTTCATACGGCTTAATACAGGTTCCTATTTCTTTATCAGTGAACCTAGCTGTGCCCCTAAGATACTCCATCCATATGTAGCCTGGTATGCGCATGCTATGTGCCCAATCATCTTAACGGAGAAGCGTATGCTGGTTGACCGTAAGGGTGCGCCTCCTGGCGGTGATCGCAAGGCTCCCTTGCAGCCAAGGATCCAAGTCATCCTCCCGATAAAAGATGCCGGAGTTGACCGGCCACGCGTGTTGAGCCCCCCGCGTGGATTGCCACTGCCTACTACGGTGGATGCACCACCGGCGCCCCGTGCTCCCACAAAGACGGTTAATGTGGTATCGCCAGGGTCCGGCGCAGGAGCAGATATCAGGACCCGCCGCCCTAAAGTGACTGCCAAGCGCAAATCTACTCCGGGTGGATCTAAAGCTGGCGGACAGAAGAAGAAGAAGAAGTCCACCCTTTCCCTCGATGCGATCCTCAGCTTAAAGCCTGCGGCTCCTCCCACCGAAGGCATATGTGAATATGGCAGCAACGACGGCTTCTTGGTAGACCCTGCGGACACCAATTTAGCTGCCGCCATTGCAGCTTCGGAGCGATCAGCGAGGCTCGAAGCGATGTTAAGCAAACTCACTGAGTCAGGTAATCATCAGCCGCTTTATTTGTCATTTTATTGCACTTTTTATTATTATCTTTAACTAATATTTGCTCCCTTTTCAATAGGTGTCTCTACTGAAGAGGCTATCGCTGCCTCTTTGAAAACCTTCCAAGAGGAGGAGGAGAAGCGCGCTCTAGCAGGCGCTGGTATGTCTCACCCCTTTCTCTTTTATAAGGAAAGTTTGTCATCTTTTCTGATGGTCAACCTAACCTTCTTTTGTTTCTTCGCAGGGGTTGTATCAATTGATGCGGGGATCCTTCCCGAGGCCATTACTGAAGTCCCGATCTCGTCGAGGCTGCTGCAGGAGCCTCGACTTGACAAAACGACAAGGGATGCCCTGAAAAATCTGGAGGCATGCCTATTCACGGACGAGGACGCCTCAATTAAAGAAGCCCTAGTGGCATCCGTCTCAACGGCTCGGGAGGAGCGGAAGCGGTTGAGACGCGAAGCAAAGGCGCGCAGAGCTGCTTTGGCCACGGGAGCGGGCCCTAGCACTATACATCGCGCCGACACTCTTTCTGAAGAGGCCCCTGCCGCCCTATCTACTGCTCATAGGCAAGTAGCGCGCGCGGCCCGAAGTGCAAACGATAAATCCTCTTCAGGTAGCATTTCTTTCAGAGCCTTGTTGTAAGAATTATAAAGCCGCTGGCTCATATGCATTCCACATTGCAGGGCCAAGTCCGACTGAGGGGGAGGCAGAGACCGTTGAACCCAAGGAAACGGCGGAAGCGGTGCCTGCCGAATCCGAGCCGACGGTGAGGCGCGTCGTTGGGGCCACAGGACCCGAAGCAGAGGTTGGGGGATCTGCAGCCGAGAGGGTCATGGATGCCGACCCTGAAGTGGCGGCAGATGAAATGATCGTCATAAGCGAGCCGAGGGTAATGGTAGGTGAGGCGCTTGAGGCTGGAGATCTCGCGGCGACGGCGGATGAGACAACCGTGACCGCAGGACTCGAAGGAGTAGCGGGTGAGGTGGCCACGATTCCTGAGGATGAGCCAGCTGCTCTTTCTCAGGAATCTGGCAATGCTCCAATCATAGCCCTCCCCGCCTATATTCCCCCGCCTTCTCCAGGGCTTGCGAGTGCAACAACGGTTCCTATTGGGTCAGGTGACGAGGCCACGGGCGGTGGCCTGATGTCAATGGAGGAAAGAATTGCCTCAGTCTCGGCTGGCAGTTCGTCGGGTAAATTTCGAGTTACTATCATTTTCTCTCTTCTTTTTTTTTATCTTGCAATCTTTTCTAACAAGTTTGCTTCTGTTTTTAATGCAGGTGCGGCCAGTGCCGATGCTCCACTGCTTGAAGGAGCACCGTCAACTACTGCTTTGGCGGTGGTCACTTCCCCGCCTTCCCTCGTGCCGTCGCGGATGTTGGAAGGTATGGATTTGCGACTCACAAGTTAATCTTTTAAACGTATAGTTTATGGACTAATGTCGTACCATTGTGTCCTTTCAGGAGTGCTCTTTGATCATCTATACCAAGTGTTGCTCCCACACTTCTCCTTCCCATCCGAACTCGCTTCTCCCTCTAGTGGTGCCGGTGAGTATATTTTCATTTTGATGTCTTTGTTTACTCCCTTTTTCAGAAATGGGATGATTTCTGACTTTTCCTCTTCCTTATTGCAGTGCCACAAATCGAAGGAGGGGACGCAAGACCTGCCACGCCACCGGCCCTTCCGGCTTTGCCGTCTGTTGCAGCTGGTATAGTATATTCCTCCTCCCTTTTTATATGATCCTTCAACATCTTTTCGAATCATTGTTGAACCATGTTTCGTTTTGCAGCTATTGTTCCAGCTCCGATCCCCTTTGAGTCTCGTGTTCTCTCACCAGCGGGCCCTTTCTTGAAACGTCCGTCTTCAAAAGGTGCCGTGATGAGTTTGGGCATGCTGAGCGGGTATATCGAAGAGCTTAACATGGACGCCCTCCCTTCTGTCGTGGATTTCGCAATGGAGGTTAACCCGATGTTGGCGGCGCTCGTAAACTTTCATAATGAAGGCGTCGTCGAATCTTGGGTTAACCACTGCAGAGAGATTGAGGCTTGCTTGCATCGGTTGGAGACGACGCGCCCTTCTCCCGAAGTTTTGGCCATGAGCACCGAACGGACAGCCTGGCTCGATCAAAGCGCTTCTTATCTCCGCTATTTGGAGCAGGAAGCAGCTTTACGGTTGAAGGAGCGTCGGGAATCTTCAAGCGCAACCGCTCGCCTGCGCGCTGAAGTTAGGACGAATGCTACTGAAGTGAAAGCCGTCTTTGAAGGCCTTCTGGAGCGTATCTCTAACGGGCTAGCACTGAGGCGGAAGCTTGATGCCGCCGAGCGTGATGCTCGAGGCCGTGAAGCAGCTCAGCAGGCTGTTGGGGAACAGCTTGCATCCTTCAGGCAGCAGCGGGCTCAAGCAGAGGCCGAACTGGCGATGGCAGCTGATCAAGAGAAGGCGTGGAAGGTAGTATGTGAGCAATTGCTAAATCTATGCAAGACGCTTCCTTCTCAGTGATTCTCCTTGTATCATTTGTACTTATAAAATAGATGTATATACATTTTTTATTCTTTAGTACAATGTATCCTGTACTCGATCAATATTTATGAATAAAAGATGCACATTTTTGTAATGTCTTGTGTCATTTCTCCGCCCCCCCTTTTTTCTGCATGATATCTTTAATGAACCTCATTGGCCGATAACTTCATTTCTCCCAGAGATAGTGATGGCTTAGGCCGCAAGTTCAGGTCTACCGCTTAAGACTTTTCAACTCTATGAGCCATGAGGGTCTCATAGAGGCTTTTCTCCCTACGGATCGAGAGGATCTCGTCGGTGGGTTTTCTCTTTAGGAATCGTGAGGATTCCTAAGTGTGGTTTTCTCTCATAGGTCATAAGGATCCTACAAGAGAATTTTTCCCTCTTATGAGTCGAGAGGACCCGTAAGTGGTTGTTTCCCTTCTTGTCGAAAATCGACTTGCAAGAGACCATTTCGGATTGACTTGCAGGGCCCCATTTTTCGGGAAGCGAGTTTTCCCACCTCTGCTGCCTGAGGCTTCATCTTGCAAATTGATAAGCAAGTTCAATTTGTTGAAGAAATCCCTTTCCTGAATGATTTGGCGGAACTTCCCCCACCGTCGGATCTTTGATCCAAGGGCTCCTGCTTTACAGAAGAAAATCTTCTTGTTTTAACAAGAACGGAAAAGATTTCTTCAGAACTTTAATTTTGTTTGGCGCAAATGCTCCATAGTATGATACATGTCGTGCGGTGCAGCGCAATTGTGTTAGCGCATCTGCGCTGACGCGTGTCGTGTAGCGCACGGCGCAGCGCAACTATGCTACCGCATCTGCGCTGACACGTGTCGTGTAGCGCACGGTGCAGCGCAGCTGAAGCGTTGCTTCCTTTAATTTTGCTTGAAATAGAGCTTTGCTCTGATTGGGTGCGCTGCTTTGGGCGCTGCGCTGACGCGTTTGCGTCAGACACGTGGCACGTTGCGCAGCGCAAATAATCTGAAGCGTCGCTTCATTAAATTAATTTTCAAGACAGAGCTTTGCTCTGATTGGGGGAAGACGAAGCGTTGCTTCATCCCCCGCCTCGTAATTTGAACAGAGCTTCGCTCTGATTAGGGTAAACCGCCGTGATAACTTTTAGAAGTCGAAGAGGCACTTAATGCCTATAAATAGGACCTTTGGTCCCCCACAGATACTTATCATCTTTCAGATTTTTATTTTCAAAAACTTCAGAGCTTTGTTCTCGCCTTCAAGAACTCCGGTGCCTTACTCCTTTTTTCAAAGTTTTTAGAAAAACTTTAGGTAAAATCGATTCTTAAATTAATCTTAATCAGCAGAGCTTTCGTCCAGGGGATTTTATCTTTGAACATAGTTTTGCTCTCTAGGAATTTAGTCCTCTATGTATATTGTTGCTTTTCTATTGCTGATCTTCCTGTAATATTCCTTCCAGGCATAATGGCGGCGGTGCATCTATACAGTTTGCACGAGTTCATTACCTACGACGATATCCGCGCTCAGGGTCGTCAACAAAACCAAGAGTTTACAGACGCTGAATGTGCAGAAGTCATGGGTCGTCTGAACGCAAGCGGTGGTTGGCTGTTGCCTCGTCGTTCGGCCCTTTTGAAAGTCGTGTTGGGAGCCATATGGAGGGCACTTCCGGGTCTTCATGAGGCCTTACCGCTCAACGCGCTGGATGATGCCGAAGACAAGGTGCATTCAGTGTACCTGACAGGGCTGATCTCAAAGAAACGACGGAACAGCCTCATTGACATCTTACACCAAGTCTTCCAGCAGATGACGATAGTTGCTGCTTATCGAAGGCCAGGAGGGCTTGCCGATGATCTTGACACAGAGGAGCACGAAAGACTGCGCATAAGAATAATTAGAAAGGCCAGAAGAACTCTGGATGGCCTTACTTTTGATTTCCTCAATCCGTTCCCCGGATCTGAGGTTATACCGTTGTAATAATTTGAATAATGTTTCTTATTTATTGTTCTTATGATTGTAAAGAAAGGAATTTTCTAGCGGTATGAATGGAAACTCTCCCCCTTTTTATTTCAGCTTGTCTTATTTCTCGTCCTGAGTCTTCTGCCTGTGCATAAATGAATGCGTCACGAACGCCAGATCAAATGTAGATCAGATATTCTTTCTGTCATCTTCTTTTTATTGTCAGCAGGCTGTCTTAATAACCATGATTGATGGATATCTAAAACGAGTATTCTGACTTCCTTAAGAAATAGCGATGGCTTAGGCCGCAGGTTCAGGTCTACTGCCTAAGACTTTTCAACTCTATGAGCCGTGAGGGTCCCATAGAGGCTTTTCTCCCTACGGGTCGAGAGGATCCCATAGGTGGATTTTCTCCTTAGGAATCGTGAGGATTCCTAAGTGTGGTTTTCTCTTATAAGTCGTAAGGATCCTATAAGAGAATTTTCCCCTCTTACGAGTCGAGAGGATTCGTAAGCGGTTGTTTCCCTCCTTGTCGAAACTCGACTTTGGAGAGTGAGACCCGTGAATAGTATGCAAGAGACCATTTTGGATTGACTTGCAGGGCCCCATTGTTCAGGAAGCAAGTTTTTTTTAATCCTTGCTGCCCGAGACTTCATCTTGCAAGGTGGGACGAACCGGGAATTCTCTCGCGGAGACAGTGGTGGCTCTGCGAGTTGACGCGGGTCGGGAGGCTCTCGTCACGGAGTGTTTGTATCCGTGAGTCGAGGAATTTGCTAGGGATTATTTGTTTCCCAAGCGCCAAGGATTATTTGTTTCCTTGGGGTTCGAAACGAGTCGAGGGTTCCCACGGAGGCACTGGTGGCTCTGCGAGTCGACGCGAATCAGAAGGCTCTCGTCAAGGAGTGTTTGTATCCGTGAGTCGAGGAGTTTGCTACGGATTATTTGTTTCCCAAGCGTCAAGGATTATTTGTTTCCTTGGGGTTTGAAACGGGTCGAGGGTTCCCATAGAGGCTCTGGTGGCTCTGCGAGTCGACGCGAATCAGAAGGCTCTCATCAAGGAGTGTTTGTATCCGTGAGTCGAGGAGTTTGCTAGGGATTATTTTTTTCCCAAGCGCCAAGGATTATTTGTTTCCTTGGGGTTTGAAACGAGTCGAGGGTTCCCATAGAGGCTCTGGTGGCTCTGCGAGTCGACGCGAATCAGAAGGCTCTCGTCAAGGAGTGTTTGTATCCGTGAGTCGAGGAGTTTGCTAGGGATTATTTGTTTCCCAAGCGCCAAGGATTATTTGTTTCCTTGGGGTTTGAAACGAGTCGAGGGTTCCCATAGAGGCTCTGGTAGCTCTGCGAGTCGACGCGAATCAGAAGGCTCTCGTCAAGGAGTGTTTGTATCCGTGAGTCGAGGAGTTTGCTAGAGATTATTTGTTTCCCAAGCGCCAAGGATTATTTGTTTCCTTGGGGTTTGAAACGAGTCGAGGGTTCCCATAGAGGCTCTGATGGCTCTGCGAGTCGACGCGAATCAGAAGGCTCTCGTCAAGGAGTGTTTGTATCCATGAGTCGAGGAGTTTTGCTGAAGTCACTGGCTTCTTCGGTTGAAATGAACCATTGAGGTTTGGCTTCGTCGTCTGACGGAATCCGCTGGGAAAGTATGGTTCCTTCTTTGTTTACGCCCTTGGATTGTATACAGGGATCGATGTGATCTTAACTGTAGGGCCAAAGTTTTATCATTTATTCTTTTTATTTTATTTTATTTCCGCGATGCTCTATCATTTCAGCTTTTATATCGCGAAGGTCGCGACCGCCCAATCATTTCGGCTATTTTTCGCGGTGCCCAATCATTTCGGCTATTTATTTTATTTTTACTCGCTGCTTTTTATTGCGAGCTGCCCTATCATTTCGGCTATTTTGCATGCATACATTTTTACTTGCTGCTTTTTATTGCAAGTTGCCCTATTATTTCGGCCATCTCGTATGCATGTGCGGCCTATCGGCTTTTCGCCGTAAACCTGAAATTAGACACTGATTTCGGCATCAGCACCGCTACAACTGGGATATCGCCAGGAGTGGATCATCATTTGCCTCTGTCATTGTCGAACAAAGGAGGCTTAGCGACCAGGGTTAGGGTCCTGTCGGCTAAGGCTTTTGACCTTATGAGCCGTAAGGGTCTCACAAAGCTATTTCTCCCTACAAGTCGTGAGGATCTTATAGGTGTATTTTTTCCTTAGGAATCATGAGGGTTCCTAGGTGTATTGTTCCGCTGTAAGTCGTAAGGATCCTACAAGAGGGTTTTCTCCTTGTAAGTCGAGAGGATTTACAAGGGTTGTTTGCCATGCAAACATATCCCTAGTCTCGGATGAGACTTATTTAGGGAAATGTTTATTCGCGCCCGTGGATTGTATACAAGGGTTAGTATTGAGCCACTTGTAGGGCAATATCGGAAGTTATGGGGGTTGCTTAAGCACAGGTTTAGGTCTCTGTAACTTAAGACTTTCAACTCTTATGAGCCGTGAGGGTCCCATAAGAGAGTTCTCCTTACGAGTCGTGAGGATCTCGCAAGTGTATTTTCTCCTTAGGAATCGTGGGGATCCCTAAGTGTGCTGCTCCCTTGTGAGTCGTAAGGCTCTCACGTAGGTGGTTTCTCTTTATAAGGTCGAGAGGACCGTATAAGTGTCCTTTAACGAGGTTGCGCCCTTTCAGGTTTTCACAAACACTCGCCGGTAGCCCTGCTGTTTTTACTCACGGAGCCCTTTCGGATTTTCATCCGTGCCCATTTTGCTTATGGACATACCGTTTTTTTATTCTTTTTATTTTTATATATTTTTTTACGAGGCCGTGCCCTTTTGGGTTTTCACGAACACTCACCGGTAGCCCTGCTGTTTTTACTCACGGAGCCCTTTCGGGTTTTCATCCGTGCCCTTTTTGCTTATGGACATACCGTTTTTTTAATTTTATTTTTATATGTTTTTTTATATCTCGTCAGCCTAAAGATGATGCGGTAGTAGTTTTAAGGACGTTTCGGTCCGCTATTAGTTTAAGGACGTTTCGGTCCATCGTTAGTTTAAGGACGTTTCGGTCCGTCATGGAGAAGGCCGGCTACTTTTTATAAAGCTTGAGCTTAGGAAGATGGTGAGCGGACATAGTCGTCGTCATCTATCATTGACCTAGGCTGTGGCTCATTAAGTATAATATTTCTTTAGGAAGCGACCGTTTATTGGCCTAAAAGGCCTTTCACCATGCATGTCCATGAGTAGATAGGCCCCACCCTGGTAAACTTTATCTATGATGTACGGGCCTTCATAGTTTGGCTCGAATTTTCCCCGCTTGGCTCGATTGGGGATCATAGGCCTTTTGACCACTAGCACAAGTTCGCCTTGGCGGAATGTCCTCGGTCGGGTCAATCTTTCATATGAGCGCGTCATCTTTGCTTTATAAGCTTCCAGATTTTGCTGTGCTATGAGCCGGGTTTCATCAAGGGCGTCAAGCTCCTCAAGCCGAAGGTGAGCATTTTCTTCGTCCGTCAGCTCGTAGTGGACTGCCACTCGTAGAGAGGGTAACTCTATCTCGAGGGGGAGTACTGCTTCGGTACCGAACACCAACGCATACGGCGTTGTGTTCGTGGCCGTCTTGAATGTAGTTCGATATGCCCAAAGAGCTTCTTGCAGTCTTTCGTGCCATTCTTTCTTATTTCGGGACACCGTTTTCTTTATGATCTTTGTCAAGGTCTTGTTGAAGGCTTCAGCCAGTCCGTTGGCTCGCGGATTATAAACCGAGGAATATCTCCAGTCTATATTATACTGTTGCGCGAAGCGAATGATCTTGTGGCTTTTGTAGGCTGGCCCGTTATCGGAGATGATCCGTCGCGGAGTTCCAAACCGATATATGACGTGCGTCTTGAAAAAGTGGAGGATATTTTCCGTCTTCACCTCTCTTAACGGTACTGCCTCTGCCCATTTGGAGAAGTAGTCAGTCATTGCCAGGATGAAACAATGTCTTTTAGACGATGCCGGTTCGATGGGGCCGACTATATCAGTCCCCCACATTTCGAATGGCCAGCTAGCCACCGTTGGATATAGTGGATTTGGATGTTGATGGATGAAGTCTCCATGAATTTGGCATGAGTGGCATTGCTTCGCATATTCGATGCAGTCCTGAATCATCGTGGGCCAGTAGTAGCCCATCCGTTTTATGTTCAACTTCATCTTAGGGCCTGCTTGATGAGAACCGCAGAGTCCGTCGTGAACTTCCTGGACGACTCTTTTCGCTTCGTCAGGTCCTAAGCATCTCAGCCACAAAGAATCAAATGACCTCTTGTACAGAGTATCGTTGACGAAGGCGAAAGACAGGGCTCGTTTCACGAGCCGATGTCTTGTGGACGCTTCTTCAGGCATTCGGTGGGTCTTGAAGTAATCTATGAAGATTTCTCTCCAATCCTTGGTATTTTGCCAATCTTTTACTTGCAGGGTTGTCTGCTCGTTCGCTCCTTTTTCTTCGGATGATTCCAGAGATATTTCTGCTGTGGCAAGCACTCAACGGCTTTGTACCACGATTCTAACGTCATCGAGGTTCTCGTCAGCCAATTCTTTAGCAAGTTTGGCCAGTGCGTCCGCTTTGCTGTTTTCCGCGCGCGGTATGCTCTCCAAAGTATAGGAGGGAATTTGGGTTAGCAGTTGTTGCACCTTTTCACCGTATTTTACCAATTCCGGTTTACGTGTTTGGTAATCGCCGTTCACTTGACTGACGACTAGCTGGGAGTCCCCATATATGAGGAGGCTTTCAATTCCCATGTCAATGGCGATCTCGAGGCCTGCTATCAAAGCTTCATATTCAGCTTCATTATTCGTTCTCGGCTCTGTTAAGGAAAAGGCGAAGCGCATTACTCCTCCTTGAGGGGTCACGAAGATAAGGCCTACTCCCGATTTGATCATTGACGTACTTTGTTTGTGCTTCTTCATGGAAGATGCTCCATCGAAATAAAGCTCCCAACGGGTATCACCACCGTCGATTGCGTCAAACGCATGCTTGTCTGGCAAATCGCAATTCAGGGGAGAATCGGCAGGTATCGGGTGCTCAGCAAGGAAGTCGGCTATGGCCTGACCCTTCACTGCCTTGAGGGGTCGATACGTTATCGAGAACTCCATTAAGAGCAGAGCCCATTTAGCGAGTCGTCCCGTCAATATGGCCTTTGACATTAGATATTTGAGAGGGTCCACCTTTGAAATGAGATGGACTTCATGCGCTAATGCGTAATGTCTAAGCTTTGTTATTGCGAAGATCAACGCTAGGCAGTGTTTTTCAATGGGGGAGTAATTGCTTTCTGCCCCCAGCAGCTCTTTCTTTCCCCTGGTCATTCTCTTGTGCCCATAATGCGCCTAAAGAACCTTCAAGGGCGTCCGTGTAAAGAATGAGAGGCTTTCCCTTAACTGGAGCAGCCAACACTGGAGGGTTTTGCAGATACTGCTTGATCTCGTCCAGTGCGCCTTGGCATTTGTGATCCCAAACGAATGGGGTTCCCTTCTTCATCAGGTGACTGTAAGGACGGCACTTTCCTGAAAGATTAGCGATAAACCGCCGAATGTATGCAAGCTTTCCTTGGAGAGATCGCAGCTGTTTAAGAGTTCTCGGCGGAGGCATTTCCATGATCGCCTTGATTTTAGACGGATCTATCTCAATACCTCGGTGTCGGATGATGAATCCCAGGAATTTGCCCGAGGAAACCCCGAACGCACATTTAAGAGGATTCATCTTCAAATTGTATTGCCGAAGGCGTTGAAATACGGTCTTCAAATGCTCGAGATGTTCTTCGTATGATTTGCTTTTAACCACGAGATCGTCGATATAGCATTCGACGATTTCGTGTATAAGGTCGTCGAAGATCTTTGTCATGGCCCTCTGATAAGTAGCACCGGCGTTCTTCAAACCGAAGGGCATCACTTTATAACAGAATATACCTAGAGGGGTCCTGAAGGCGGTGTGTTTCTGGTCTTCGGGATGCATTTTTATCTGGTTATACCCCGATGAGCCATCCATGAAGGAGAAAACCTCATGAGTGGATGTATTGTCTATCATCAGTTCGGTGACTGGCACTGGGAAATCATCCTTCGGGCAAGCTTTATTGAGATCCCGAAAGTCCACGCATACACGCACTGTCCCATTTTTCTTCATCACCGGGACAATGTTGGCGATCCATTCCGGATATTGAACCTCGTGGATGAAGCCAGAATCGATCAGCTTTTTGACTTCAGCATTGATACTCATCTCAAGCTCGAGCCGCATTCTTCTCGGCGCCTGTTTGACTGGTTTGACGTTTGGGGATATTGCTAGTCTATGTACAGCAACTTCTGGATCTAGTCCCGGCATCTCGGAACAGTTCCATGCGAAGCAATCTTTATGCTGCACAAGGACGTCTTTTAACGCAGCCACCCTCTCTTCAGACAGCAGCTCGCTGACGAATGTCGGTCGCGGATTGTTTACCGTCCCCAACTCGATTTTCTTGAGGTTATCTGCAGTGGTATGTATTCCATCCTCCAGTTCTTTCGGAGCTGGGGGAAATTCTGAGATTACCTCATCATTGCTGTTTTCGAGGCACCAAGGGAGGCTGTCCATGTTCTCGGGTTCTCCTTTTAATAGTGCTATCATGTGACAGGTACGAATTCGCTTCCAGTCCCAATGTGGAACTGTTTTTTCTTTCGTGGCCTTGGGTTCGTGCTTTTGTGGTGGTGCTACCCTCCAGTTGTCGGACAGAGCGAATTTACCAAGCTGGTACTGATTTTCGACCCAATTCTTGAAGGTGAAGCAATCTTCAAGAGAATGACCTATCACTTGATGGTAAGAGCAATAGTCCGGGTGTGAGGCTTCGCCCGCTTGTTCGGGGTGTTTAGACTCCGGCAATGTAAGCATTTGATGCTTTAGGGAAAGATCGAGTATCTTCTTCGTCTTTTCCCAAGGAAACGAGTACGCTCGACCCATTTTCTTCATGAGGGATAGATCAATAACGCTCGATTTCCGTTTGCGTGGCTTCTTAGCCTTGCTTTGTTGCTGTTGAGCGCCTCTCTGGCCTTTCGACTTGTTTCTGCCTCCGCGTCGAGCCCCTTTTTATATCAGGTTGACACGGGGCAGCATCTTCGTCTTTTACTGCCTGTTGAAGGAGGCGCTGCGTTTTGGCTTTTTCATAGATTGCCATTTCACGATTGTGATCATCTCGGACTTTTTGACCCGCTTCCCTTATAAGTTTGCCCATCTGGTCTTCAAATGATGGACTGGGCAATTTTTCATCAGGAACTTTTACTGGTTCAGGATTAGCGTCTTCCCCTTGAGCATCTGCTTCTTCATCAAAATTATGCACGACATAACAGTCGCGGAGCAGCTTTCGTTTCCTGGAACGAATGTATCCGAGCCCGATCGTCTCCATCCTCCCATTAGGTAGTTTGTGCTGAGTTCCGGGGACGTTCCAAACCCTGTCATAGAATTTGGCCTTCCTAACGGTCTGTTCGAAGGGTATCCCCTGGCGTTTCAGCAGCCTCCTCAAGCCTTCCGTATAATATCGGGGTAGACGGATGGGCTGAAGTCTTTCCAGCGTTGGATCCGCACCGTGCCAAATTTTTCCACCTTGTTTTCTTCGGAACGGTAGAATAGGATTGCCCTCTCGCCTTTTCGTCCGGGAGGGATATAAAATGTCTGCAATTCTTCTACGCTGTCGTTGGCGAGCGCATCTAGTTCTTTATAATGTTCAAGCGGCACCATGGCTATCTGCAGACTTCGCTCTTCATCGGCAGAAGCTCGTATTGAAAGCCGAGCAGGGAATACAGCATGGACTTCGTCCTCCGAATCACTACCAAAGATCAGTGAAGGGGCGGGTGGTCCCGGCTTGGTGTATTGGGGCGGACCCAAATAAATTACATCCTCTTCTTCCTCGGTATCACTGCCGAAGATAGGGATGGTTGCGTTAGTTTTGTTCTCTGGTTTGTGACACTTCTCCGTATCTTCGAAATCTGGCAAGAAGTATTTGGCATCTTCGTATTTGCGGACTTCGTTCACAGAGAATGGGTTCAGTTCTCCCGTCACGGTATACTCGAAACCATCCTTAAAATACTTCATATACTGATGTTGTGTAGAAGGGATGATGTTGTACTCGTGTAACCATGGTCGGCCGAGCAAAGCGTTGTAGCACGTCTTGGCGTCTATGACATGGAACTTAATGTCCGTGACGAGTAGCCCGAAGCGTAGCGTCAGTATCACAGACCCAAGAGTTCTTGATGACTGGGAATCGAACCCGGAGATGGTGATCTTGTCACGAGCAAGGTGCTGGACGCTCATGCAGATTTCTTTTAACACTCGCACGTTGAGAAGATTAATGGAGGATCCATTGTCGATCAGGATTTTGCCTATCTTAATATCGTGGCAGTATCCTAAGACATAAAGAGGGCGGTTGTGTTCACACGTCCCAAGGAGAAGGTCCTCGTCGCCGAAAGTGACATCGGCCGTGTGCAATTCCTCCAATTCATCCTTCATCTTTTCCTCTGCTAGGCAAGCTTGGAATCGTTCTGGATTTTGTAGTGCCTTGATCAACGAATCTCTCGCCTCCTTTGATAGCAAAAGGGCGTCGAGAATGCTGAGCTGTGAGGGTAGTTTCCTCAGGTGCGCTAGGACGTTGTAATCCACCTTATTCTTCTTCGGTGGGTTGTTGGCGCTTAGCTCCTCCAGAACTTGGTCATCTAAGACGATATCTTCAGAGACCTTTTCCTTCCCTTTATTTTTTCTGTTTGAGGGTCCGAGATTCTTTTCAGGTAGCGTCCGATTGCGTAGCTGGATATTTTTGCAAACCATTGGCTCTTCTTCTTTTTCCGAAGTTGACTCTTTAAAGAGAGGGGCAAGTTCTAGCTCCTCATCAGAATCGCTCCCGAATGTAGGCACTTGTGACCCGCCAGTGTTAACCATGTGACAATCGCCGGTAGTTCTTTCAAGCCCTTCGGTCGTATTTCTTTGCTCCCGACGAGTTTTACGCTTTTCCCGTTTAAAGCGTTGTCGATTAGCGACGTATCCTTGCCACCATCTATCGAAAGCTTTGCACTCTTAAGTAGGGTGCGAAACCTTCCGATGATATAAGCAATAGGAGGGGTGCGTTTCCACTTCATCGGTGATGTTTCCTCCAGAGGATGGTAGCTTCATACCCATTGATATGGCCTTAGCAAACTTTTTCCTCATCTTGAGTTGGCTTCTGTCGGTAGCGAAGGTGTTCTGGTCCAGCGGGATCGTCTTAGCTCTTTCATCGAGTCGCTGGCGCTTGGCCCTTTCAAATATGGCCGTCTCGCGTTCTCGATCAGCCTTACTTTTCAACCGAGCTTCATTAAGGAATGCGTCAATTACTTCATCTGATAGCTCTGGGATTTTTAATTCGGTATCTGCCCCCAGCGTTTTAGTGCCAGAAGTCTCTTCATCGTTCGTGATCGAATGGGAGATCATATGACAGCTCGCTACATATTCCTCGGATTCATCTGATGAACTTTCTCCCTCATCTTCTCTTTGAAAGACGTGATTAAGGAACTCTTGGAGCGTAATGGGAGTCCGCGCCTTTTGGTTGTATTCATCCAGCGCGTCAATTTGCTTTTGTAAGTCCGTGTGCTTATCGCCAGGCTTCACGGGTTTCTCAGATTTCTTCCTCTTCTTTTTCGAAGATTTTGACGGCTGGTTGCGAGTGTTTGAGCCACCACCATCGGTCTTTGGAGTTGGACGTGGCTTCAACATCCCCTCAATGACCTGCGGTTCTAACGGGTTCTTCCACTTGATTGTTGTACATGCCTGAAGATCGTTTAGCATTCTTTTTGTCTTGGCTGATAATACAACCTCCCAAGGAGCTTCTTCAATGACGGAGCATGTTGCCCCCGGCATATTCGTCCCCTTAGAGGTGTGGGGCTGCGGGGATTCACCTTCCATTTGTCAGATAGCGCAAATTTGCCCTGACGGTACTGGTTTTCAAGCCAATTTTTGAAAACGTAGCAATCCTCGATCGGATGGCCTAGCACTCGATGGTAAGGGCAGTAGTTGGGCTCGTTGATGTCATTCGGTTGCAACGGACGTTTTGGATCTGGCAGATTTATGAGTCTGTTGCGCAAACCCAGCTCGAATAGCCTCCTCGTTTTATCGCGGGGGAAGGAATAAGGACGTCCCATCCTATCTTCAAGGGGTACGTACGGGCGCGTATTGTTTGGACGAGCAACCGGCTTCGAGTCGCTCGGTTGTTGTTGAGCATTAGCGACAACGATCGCTTTTCCCTTTCCTTTGTCATTTCGGGAGTCCGGCTTTGGGAGAGGGGGTTTATGGCCCATCTGGTCCATCTGCGCTAGTTTGTCAATCAAAGCCTGGAATGTAGTCGGCTTGAAGAACATCATGAACTGTGAGATGGTTGCTTGTGGATCAAGGGTTCTAACAAACATTCCCACCGCAGGAGCTTCTTCTATGCGCTGCTCGCACTTCGACCATAGATTACGCCACCGTATAGCGTACTGAACCCATGTCTCGCCGGGTTTTATCCTGGCGTTAATCAGTGCCGTCATCGGGGTACGTTCACTGGCACTTGCAAAATGTTGGGTAAACAGCAGCTCCATCTCCGCGAAGGTCTTAATAGAGTCATTGGGGAGCTCAGAATACCACTCGAACGCCGTATCTGATAAGCTTCCAACAAACTGGCGAAGCAACAGCTTGTCATCACCACCGGTGTTGCCGCAGAGCGCTCTGAACTGGGCAACATGCTGATGAGGATTGCCCGTCCCCTTATAGACATGGAACTTAGGAATTGTATAGCCTGTCGGGTACTTAATCTGATCGTACCAACCTGGATATGGCCGCCCCGTCTTTACGACCTGACCGGCTGCTTCAGTCGCCTGATGCACCCGTATTTGCTGGGCGATGTATTCATCCAAATCAGCTTTTGATATGGTATCCTCTTTAGCTGTGAATAAAGCCGGTGGAGGATTCGAAGTCTCTCCCCTATCGTCTTCAAGAATGATCGGTGGATCTCCAGCAGGTGGATCTTGTTGAATCATCATACCCACCATATTCTGGAACAGGAGGGCCATTTCTTTATGTTGGCTGCCTGCTCCGCAGCTTCTCTATCTTTCTTCTCTAGTACGCGCCGAAGGAATTCGGCATCCGTTTCTTGTTCTTGACGTTCTTCTGAAGAGGTTCCAGGGCTTTCGTTTGGCCCTGTAAGTGCAGCCATGGCGTTCATCATCTCCTGGAGCTTCTGTTGCTGCTCCTGAGCCTTGGTCACTGACCGTGTAAGCGGTCTATGACCCGTGGACGTACGGCTGTCTTCTTTTCCCGATGCCATGTAAACCGTATGAACTGTTATGCCCCCTGACTTGGGGCGTTTAGGTTCACCATTTTTAACTTTTGCCGCTGACGCGGGGGTTTTCTCTGGCCTCCTTCTTTTGTGGGCCGTTAAGGTTGAAGGAACCATTGAAGGGGGCACCCTAGCAGCTGCTGTCCCCTGCTGTTTAATGGGACAATCCTTGTCTTTTTCCACCTTCGCCTTTTTCTGGCGACGAGAGTGACCTGGGTCAATCACAGAGTCTTGAACCCTTCGCCAAACTTTATAAATCCTTGAAGACAGCCGTTGAGGGGGCTGTTCTTGTTTTGTTTCCGGAGCTCTCTCCGCATGCGGAGGAGATCTTTTTAGTGTAGCGGTTGAAGAATTCTTCCGCACCCTCCTCAGCAGTTCAAAGCTGTTCCCAGTTGGAACAGCAGCGTTGACTTCCACTGCTGGAGCCGGTGGAGTTAGCCCTGAGGGGGAGTTGCCCCCTGCCTTTCTTACTCGTTGCCAATGGCGACGACGAGCCGCTGGGACTAGCTCGGAGATTGAGATAGCTTCTTTTTGCCCCCTGTCTGAATGAGGCGCCGCCGATGTTAACCTCTTAAAGACTGAGGTTGTCTCTTGAGGGGTGATATTCAACCTATCGAAGACAGATCCTTGAGCAGGGACAGGAGCAGGAATCGTCAGTCTTGAAAAGACTGACTCTTTGACAGGGGAAGCCGCCTCGACGACTTCTGGGGCAGCAGTTATTGCTTTCCTTGGGACAGCCAGTTTAGAGTTCTGATTTAGCCTGGTCAAAACAGAGGCTGTCGGTTTGGTAGCGGGCGACCCGTTGACAGGGGCCGTCGTAGCAGTGAGCCGGTCAAAGACCGACTTTTTATTCACTTCTGGTGCAGGTATTGGCGCAGAGAAGCTTGTAGTTGGGATCATGGTCCCGAAGAACAGGCCAGTGGTGGCTTGGGTCACCTGGTCTACCGGCAGAGAGAGGAAGGAAGCCGCTTGGGGCCCATATGCTACACCTCCGGGGGAGGTGGAGCATCCGTTGCAGTGGCACTTCGAGCAGTTGGTGCAGTTAGAGGCCATTGAATCTTGAGTTCTTTGCGCCAGACAAAAGACCAAATCTTAGCAACTTGAAATCCGAAGGCAACCATTAACAAACCGCGATTGGTTCGCGAAGACGACACACGAAGTGTGGAGTGGAAAGAGGAAAAGGTCCCACCGGGCGTGCCAGAATCTGTTCCCCTCCGAATGGCGGTGCGGACTTTGCGTCTTGCCTGTGATTCGGAGCAGATGCTATTTGGTTTTATCCGTCTACCTCTCCGAAGATGCCAAGTTGATTTATGGAACCGTGTATCGGAGGTTTAGACGGATGCGGCCGATGTAGCAGACTTCGTCAGATTCCCCCTCAGGGTGAGGGGTTTTTGATTGTGGGGACGCTCTTCCCTGCAGGCGCAAGCCCCTGCAGTTAATTACGCTACCGTATCGCGGTAACAACTTTCTCCTTCTCCAGAATTTCACTTCGTGTCGTGTGTGTTTGTTTTGTTTGTGGTTGCCCGTGGATTGTATACGGAGACTGAGTAATACCGTCTCCCGTAGGACGTGGATTAGTCCAAATCCGTATTTACTTAGATTTGGGTTTGGTGTTTTTAGTTTAAGGATGCATTAGTCGTGTTGCGGCTAAGATCAACTTAAACGTTCGTCAAGGATACGTTGGTCCTGTTTTGGACTAAGATCAACTTGACGTGATGATCGATTTAATATCTGGCTGTCGGGACTCGTCACCTCTCTGACGTCGTTGAAGGATTACGACGACAGGTGTCAGAGGAGTTCAGAGATGTACCCTTGAACCAAAGTTGATTTGGGGTTTTATCATTCATTTAAATGTCTAAGGATGCGTTAACCGTGTTCGGGGCTAAGATCAACTTAAACGGGACCGTTTAGATCCGGCAAAAGAGCATTTGGAGGCTCTATTGTTCCAGTTTAGGGACGTGGTGGTCCATGTTCCAGTTTAAGGACGTGGTGGTCTATCGCCAGTTTAAGGACGTGGTGGTCCATCGCCAGTTTAGGGACGTGGTGGTCCATATTCCAGTTTAGGGACGCAGGGGTCCGATATTAGTTTAGGGACGTCTCGGTCTGATATTAGTTTAAGGACGTCTCGGTCCAACATTCCAGTTTAGGGACGTGGTGGTCCATATTCCAGTTTAAAGACGTGGTGGTCCGTTATTAGTTTAGGGACGTCTCGGTCCAATATTAGTTTAGGGACGTCTCGGTCCACGAGTTTAAGGACCCCGCAGTCCATATTGATGCGTGTGGTCGTCGGGACCCGTCACCTCTTTGACGACGTTGAATGATTACAATGACATGTGTCAGAGGAGTTCGGAGATGTACCCTCGAGCCGGATATAAATTGATTTAGGGAGCAATCGTGCTCAGCCAATTTAATTTGAGGACTTATGGCCATGACTGGGCTAAGTCCAGTTAGATGTTTAACATTTTTATTCGTCTTTGGCCTATTGGACCTGAGTTAGGGCTTTGCCCCTTTTTAAATAATGCACTGCATTATTTTTGTTTTGTTTGGGCTCTGCCCTTTTATAAATGATGCAGAGCATCTATTTTGTTTGGGCTCTGCCCTCTATAAAATGATGCAGAGCATCAATTTCATTTCGGCCCTCCCTTTAATTGCTCTGCAGTTTAATTTGGGCCTGGCCCTTCAAGCAATGCATTGCATTGAGAATCTTCAAGAAACAGAAGTGCAGGGCACTTTTTAATCCTTTGATCTAAAGAAAAACAAGTTTTTTCTTCTTTTCTTGTTTTTCCTTATTTCAGAAAACCAAGGGTTCATAACAAGTGCAAGGCACTACTTCTTTTTTATTTTATTTACTTATTTATTTATTTATTGAAGATCCATGATCTTGTTCTTAGATCAATGATCTGTTCCCAAGAGAATTTTCTCTTTTAAAGGTTTTACCTTTTTTTTTGTTCTTCTAGAATTCTCAAGAGTTCTCTTTCTCTCCTTTTTTTTAGCAAGATCTTGATATCTTTGAAATGAGGTATGGGGTCCTTTTTATAGTGCTCATAAATTAGTTAAATTTGTTACATAAATCTTTTTCTGAGTGATTTGGGGAATTTTCCCCACCGTTGGATTTTTGATTCAAAGGCCCCTGTCTTATACAAGAAAATCTTCTTGTTTTAACAAGATTTATTCTGTTTTGCGTAACTCCCCCAGTGAGTGACATGTGTCGCGCAGTGAAGCGCTTGCGCAACAGCGCTTGCGCAACAGCGCTTGCGCAACTGCGCAGACACGTGTCGCGCAGTGAAGCGCTTGCGCAAAAGCACTTGCGCAACTGCGCAGACACGTGTCGCGCAGCGGTGCGCTTGCGCAGTTGTGCTTGCGCAACTGCGCAGACACGTGTCGCACTGCGCAGACACGTGTCGCGCAGCGGTGCGCTTGCGCAACTGCGCAGACACGTGAGCGCAGCGCTTGCGCAACTGAGCATTGCTTTTGTTTTTTAAAGAGCCTTGCTCTGATTGGACGCACTACCTTGGGCGTTGTGCTGGCGTGTCAACTTCTGACACGTAGCGCATTGCGCGGAGCGCACAGGATCTGAAGCGTTACTTCAAATATTTGAATTTTCAAAATTCAAACAGAGCCTTGCTTTGATTGGGGAAACAGGTTCATTACGAACTAACAGATGAAGAGAATGCTCAGCTTCGGCTTGAGGAGCTCGACGCCCTCGATGAAACTCGTCTCATGGCACAGCGAAACTTGGAGGCTTACAAAGCGAAGATGACGCGCTCATACGAGAGATTGACTAGGTCGAGAACATTTCTCCAAGGCGAACTCGTGCTAGTTGTTAAGAGACCTATGACCCCCAATCGTGCAAAACGGGGAAAATTTGAGCCAGAATATAAAGGCCCGTACATCATAGACAAGGTCTACCAAGGAGGGGCCTATCTGCTCATGGATATGCATGGCGAAAGACCCTTCAGGCCAATAAACGGCTGGTTCCTGAAAAAATATTACGTCTGATGAGTTACGGCCTAGGTCAACGATAGATGACGACGCCTATGTCCGCTCGCTATCTTCCCAAGCCCTAACTCTATAAATAGTATCCAACGAAACCATTGTCTCCAAAATAGCAACAATGGACCGAAACGTCCCTAAACTAACAAGGGACTGCCATGTCCTAAAACTAACGACAGACCGAAACGTCCCTAAATTAACAACGGATCGAAAAGTCCTGAAACTAGCTACGGACCAAAACGTCTTTAAACTACTACAAACCGCAGCATCCTAGGGCTGACCCAAAAAAAAACGGTACGTCCATAAGCAAGTTGGGCACGGATGAAAACCCGAAAGGGCTCCGTGAGTAAAAACAGCAAGGCTACCGGCGATATTTGTGAAAACCCGAATAGGCCCAGACTCGTAAAAAAAACGGTACGTCTATAAGCAAGATGGGCATGGATGAAAATCCGAAAGGGCTCCGTGAGTAAGAACAGCAGGGCTACCGGCGAATTTGTGAAAACCCGAAAGGGCGCAGACTCGTTAAAAAAAATTATGCACACTTGCAAGGTCCTCTCGACCTTGTAAGGAGAAAATACCTGCATGAGATCCTTACAACTCACAAGGAAGCAACACACTTAGGGATCCTCACGATTCCTGAGGAGAAATTAAACTTACGAGATCTTCACGACTCGTAAGGAGGACTCTCTTATGAGACTCTCACGGCTCATAAGGTTCAAAATCCTTAAGCTACAGGGATCTGAACCTGTTCTTAAGCCATCATTTTTTCAGACTGCCCTACAAGCGGTTCAATACTGACCCTTGTATACAATCCACGAGCACAAATAATCATTTCCTCACCGAGTCCCACCAACAACAAGGAATGCCCTCATTTAGTGAACAAACACTTGTAGGTCCTCTCGACTTGCAAGGAGAAAATGCTCTTGTGAGATCCTTACAACTTATAAGAGACCATACACTTAAGAATCCTCACGATTCTTAAGGAGAAAACGCACTTACGAGATCCTCTCGACTCGTAAGGAGAAACATCTTTTTGAGACCCTTACGGCTCATGAAGTCAAAAGCCTTAGTCGGCAGGATCTTAACCCTGTTTGCTCAGCCACCTTTATTCAAACCGACAAAAGGTAAATAGTGATTCGCTCCTGACAATATCTCAGTGGTAGCGATGGTGATGCCTAAATCGGTATCAAATCCCATGTCCTTTCACGGCAAGTTATGACTCGCTCCTGGCAATATTCCAGTCACAGCGATACTGATGCTAAGATTGGTATCAGAACCCAAGTTCCGCACTCGCAGCAATAAAATCCGCTAGCCAAAAATGCATACAAAATAGCCGAAATGATGGGGCAACTCGCAATAAAAATCAGCGAGTAAAATATATGCATATAAGAATAGCCGAAATGTTTGGGCAACTCGCAATAAAAGCAGCGAGTAAAATGAAGAAAAATAGTCGAAATGATTGGGCAATCGCGACTTTCGCGATATAAAAAGCTGAAATGATATAGCATCGCGGAAAGAAAAACAAAAAAAACGATGAAACTTTTGCCCTACAGGTGAGTCCATACTAATCCCTGTATACAATCCATGGGCATAAACGAAAAGGGAACCACATTTCCCAATAGACTCTATTAGAGGGAAGCCAGATCTCAGCGACAACATCTACAGCCTAAAAATCACCACAATGTTTCTTCTCACTCCAATCGAATGCAGACGTAACGTCAACAACCGACCTCAGAGTCACAACAAAACGGATCCATGGTAAAGTCCCTAGATCCAAATCTCAACGGCAACATCTACAGCCTAGAGATCAACAACAGCGTTCTTCTTCCCTCCAGCAGGATACATGCGCGACATCAAAAAACGGAGCCATGGAAAAGTCTCCTGGTTCCAAACCTTGACGGTTCACAGACAACCTAAAGTCAGCCCCGACACCGCAGAAAGCGGAGTACGTCAGCAAGTGACCTCCGTCTCGGAAATACCTCAGCAAATGACCCCCGTCTCGGAAATACATCAGCAGATGACCCCATCGCGGAAATACGTCAGCAAATGACCCCGTCTCGGAAATATGTCATCCAATGGCCCCGTCGCGGAAATACGTCAGCAAATGACCCCGTTTCGGAAATACATTATCCAATGACCCTGTCTCGGAAATACGTCATCCAATGACCCCGTCGCGGAAATACGTCAGCAAATGACCCCATCTCGGAAATACGTCAGAAAATGACCCCCGTCTCGGAAATACGTCAGCAAATGATCCCGTCTCGGAAACACGTCAGCAAATGACCCCGTCTCGGAAACATGTCATCAAATGACCCCGTCTCGGAAATACGTCAGCAAATGACCCCGTCTCGGAAATACGTCATCCAATGACCCCGTCTCGGAAATGCGTCATCCAATGACCCCGTCGCGGAAACATGTCAGCCAATGACCCCGTCTCCGAAATACGTCATCCAATGATCCCATCTCGGAAATACATCAACAAATGACCCCGTCTCGGAAATACGTCATCCAATGATCCCGTCTCGGAAATGCATCATCCAATGACCCCGTCACGGAAACATGTCAGCCAATGACCCCGTCTCGGAAATACGTCATCCAATGACCCCGTCTCGGAAATACGCCATCCAATGATCCCATCACGGAAATGCGTCATCCAATGACCCCGTCGCGGAAACATGTCAGCCAATGACCCCGTCTCGAAAAGACGTCATCCAATGAACCCGTCGCGGAAACATGTCAGCAAATGACCCCGTCTCGGATATTCGTCATCCAATGACCCCGCCTCGGAAATATAGCAACCAATGACCTCCCCGTCGAAGCAATGCTTTGACTCGGAAACAAGTCAACCACGACACCACAGAAAGTGGAGTATGTCAACCCTGACACCGCAGAAAGCGGAGCACGTCAAACCCTGACACCACAGAAAGCGGAGTATGTCAAACCCGACACCGTAGAAAGTGGAGCACGTCAACCCTGACACCACAGAAAGTGAGTACGTCAACCCTGACACCGCAGAAAGCGGAGTACGTCAACCCTGACACCGCAGAAAGCGGAGCACGTCAACCCTGATACCGCAGAAAGCATAGCACGTCAACCCTGTCACCGCAAAAAGCGGAGCAAGTCAATCCTAACACCGCAGAAAGCGGAACAAGTCAACCAATAATCCCTCGATTCGTCTCGACTCGTAGGGGAAAGCCTTAGGCAATGGGGATAAGGACCTGTTTCCTAAGCATTGGGACCCTGCAAGTCGGCCCAAGATGGGCCATTGTATACTATTCACGGGTCACACTCTCCAAAGTCGAATCTCGACAAGGAGGGAAACAACCATTTACGAGTGCTCTCGACTTGTAAAAGGGAAAAATTCTCTTTTGAGATCCTTATGACTTATAAGAGGACACACACTTAAGAATCCTTACGATTTCTATGGAGAATATGCTCCTATGAGATCCTCTCGACTCATAGGGAGAAAAAACCTTCTTGAGACCTTTACGGCTCATGAAGATGAAAAAAGTCTTATGCTACAAGGATCCTAAACTTGTCTTCTAAGCTCTTAATTCAATGGCCATGCACAACTCTGCACTAATTCACCCACGTACATACTTACGTGGGCAAAATAGTAGGGGGCATTTGTTCCCGCCAAAATTTTCTGTGCAAAAGAGCCCAAGGTATCAAATGACAGCGATACGCTTAAGAAAATGCAAAGCAGTATTTTCCGGGCTGTATTTTGATAAACTCCCAAATGAGAAACAGCCAAATTCTGATGGTATCGAAAGAGCCTCGAAAAATCCTTCGATTTGATATATTATGGGCCTCATAATTATCCAAGATCAAAAGTTATGAGCAAATGTGCTATGCACGTGTAATCTAAGTAATGCTCTACTACACGGGGGATATATTTTTAGTCCCACATTGGGAAAAAGAGAGCTCTCTTCTATACCACTCCCATATAAATAAGATGGGATATCTCTTTGAAAAAGACAGAGAATTCAATTCTCAAAGGAGCTTAGTTCTCCATAGGAGCTTGGTATTCCAAGTTAGGGCCATAGCTGCCCCCCATAATGCGCATATGCGCAAGCGTCATGTGCACTACATGCAATGCACGTGCGCTCGCCACGTGCAATCCACGTGTACACCACGTGCGAGGATTCAATCCTCAAAGGAGCTTAGTGCTCCAAGTTAGGGCCATAGCTGCCCCCCATAATGCGCATATGTGCAAGCGCCATGCGCGCTACGTGCAACGCACGTGCGCCCGCCACGTGCAAGGATTCAATCCTCAAAGGAGCTTAGTTCTCCAAGTTAGGGCCATAGCTGCCCCCCATAATGCGCATATGCGCAAGCTCCATGTGCGCTACATGCAAACATGTGTGCCCAACACGTGCGACGCACGTGCACGAACGCAAAGAAGTATTTTTCAGCCGCGAGAAGCTTAAGCTCCAGTCTGTTTCCCCCCCTGATGAGTGGGACATGGTTCAAAGGTTACATCCCTCCACACCTTCGATATATGGCGCTGTAATCTCTCAGTGTCGTCGGAGTGGTGGTGGGTCCCAACGACCAATGATCTTTCTTTCCAAAAAAAGAAAAAACAGAGACCCTCCCATAAACTTTAAGAAACATAAAAAACGAGAGCAATTTCTTCTCAAGGTAAATAGCAAGAAGAAAGATCATGGTTCTTCTCAAGGTAAATAGCAAGAAGAAAGATCATGACATCTCCTCCATATTTGAGAGTTTAACTCTCACATCAGAAGAACTTAGTTCTTTTTCAGATCACAGATCTATAAGATAAGGCCTTTCACAAAAGTTTAAGAGATCACAGTATCTCATCAAGAAAGAGAAGAACTTAGTTCTTAGATCCATGAGACAAAATCTCTCATAAATAAAAACAAAAGAGATCGCAGCATCTCCTCATAAAACAAGAACTTAGTTTTTAAATCCATGAGACAAAGTCTCTAATAAACCGAGAATTTAATTCTCAGAGCACAAAACTGATCAGAGCTGCCAAAGAAGCGCCTTAGCGCTCCAATTTTATAAGAAGTGCTTTAGCGCTCCAAGTTTGGCGCTCAGCGCCAAGCGCTCCACGTGCTCCTCACGTGGGCGCCCTTTTATAAGAAGTGTCGTAGCGCTCCCGGTCTGGCGTTCAGCGACAGGTGCTCCACGTGCTCCTCACGTGGGCGCTAAGGAATTACAAAACACTCTGTAAATAAGGCCTCAGTGCCATAAAAAGTGTTCAACACTCAATAAAAGACAAAAAGAAAAAGGGGGTGTTAGAACCTAAATCAATGCTCAGTATTATTGAATAAAAGGGGCCGAGCCCAAACAAATGTTCAATATTTTATTCAAAATGAGTGGGCTGGGCCATAAGTCCCTAACTCAGATTAACCGAGCCCATGTGCTCATAATATTTTTAATTGGTCTTAGTCCCAAACCTGACCATAGATCTCCCAACCAACATTGGTTCAAGGGTATATCTCTTCATACCTCTGGAACATGTCGTTGTAATTCTTCAACGTCTTCAGAGAGATGGAGGGTCCCAATAACCAATAACTTTTGGCGCATCCCTAAACAGTTAAACTAAAACCATACAGACTATCATGTTTTTAAACCAAACTATGATGTCTTTAAACCATATAGACTATGATGTATTTAAACCGTACAGACTATGATGTCTTTAAATCGTACAGACTATGATGTCTCTAAAACTTACGGACTATGAGGTCCTTAAACTTACGGACTATGAGGTCCTTAAACTTACAGACTATGATGTCCTTAAACCCAATGGACCGCAATGTCCCTAAACTAAAACGATGGAGTCCAAATACTCTTTCATTGGATCTAAATGATCCTAAAACCTTGTTAAGTAGATCTTAGTCTAAAGTTAGACTAACGTATCCTTAACAAGCATTTAAGTTGATCTTAATCTAAGACAAGATTAACGATCCTTAAACCAACCCAAACCCAAATCTAAGAAAATACGGATTTGGACTGATCCATGTCCTACGGGCGGCAACATACATTAGTCTCCGTATACAATCCATGGGCAACCAAAAATAAAACAAATACACACGACACGAAGTGACCATCTGGAGAAGGAGAAAGTGGTTACCGTGATGCGGTAGCGTAATTAACTGCAGAGGATTGTGCCTGCAGGGAAGAGCGTCCCTACAATCAAAAACCCCTCGTAAACGAGGGGGAATCTGACGAAGTCTGCTACAATGGCCGCATCTGTCCAAACCTCCGATATACGGTGCCATAAATTAACTTGGCATTTTCGGAGAGGTGACGGATAAACCCAATAGCAACTGCCCCCAAATTCAAGCAAGACGTTTGTCTTCCCGGTTTTCTACGGCGAACAGACTAATTCACGCCCTACGGGAGACAACATAAATTAGTCTCCGTATACAATTCACGGGCAACCCAAAATAAAAACAAACATACACACGACACGAAGTGAGAAAGTGGTTATCGCGATGCAGTAACGTAATTAACTGCAGGGGCTTGCGCTTGCAAGGAAGAGCGTCCCCACAATCAAAAACCCCTTGCAAACGAAGGAGAATCTGATAAAGTATACTACAACGGTTGTGTCCATCCAAACCTCCGATATATGGTGCCATAATCAACTTGGCATCTTCAGAGAGGTGGAAGAATAAGTCCAAATAGCATCTACACCCAAATTCCGGCAAGACGATCTATCTCAGTTCGTCTCTGTTTTCGGCGGTGAACAACTTTCTATAGATAATTTCCTATATTTTTCTAATAATAATTTCTATTTTTTTTGCCTAAACCTAAACCCAAACCCAAGCACGTTCCCAAACCCTACCCTACCCGACCCGACACGCCGTACCTGACCCGACCCGATCCCCCCGACCTCCTTCTTCTTCTTCTTCTTCTTCTTCTCTTTCTTCTTTTCTTTTCCTTCCCGCCTTTTTCGCGACGAGCTCCCCACGACCCGCGCTCCTCCATGACCTCGTCCTCACCCCAACGTCACCACGACCTCCGCAGCACCAGCTCCATCCCTCTTCTCTTTTTATTTTCCTTCTTCCTCCTTTTCTGTTCTCTTTCTTCCTTCCTTTTTCCCCCACGACTCGCTCAAACCCAACGGCTACTGCCGACTTCCTCGTTCCACCTCTTGTGAGATATCCTCACCTACGCCCCGAGATCCCCTCGCCTACCTCCCTATTATCCTCAACGATCACTCGCCTCTCTCTCTCTCTCTCTCTCTCTCTCTTTTCTCTCTCTCCCGCCTCTCCTCAAAACCTTACCACCTCGACCTCTGCTTACCGCCACAACCACCTCCATATCATCTCCAACACCATAACTGAGGCGATATCCCCCACCTCCTCCACTTCATCCCACAAACTCTAGCACCGGGCTCCTCCTTCTTCCACCTCGCCGCCTGCGACCTGGGCCATCTCTGACGAGGTTTCTTCCACCATCAGCCGATCTCCAGCGAATACTTTCTCCACGACATCACCAAATATCCCTTTCTCCTTCCCTCCCCCGAGCTCCTTTCCCTCACCCTCCAAACACCTTCATAGCAACGACCACCCACACTCTAGCCACTGTCGACGAGCTCGCACCACCTCGACCTTCTCTTTCGGCCACCTTCAGCAACTACTTCATCTCTCACAACTCCCCTGAGCTCCTCTCAACCCATAACCCGAGCTCTTTGCTGCCATCTTCACCTTTCCCGACCCCCTCATCTCCTCTCCTAGCCCCAGCCAACGAGCCCGAGCACCACGCCCCACCTCGATCTCCTCAACAGCTCGCATCTGAGCCCGTGTGTTACGCCTACCCTATGCCGTCACACCACTACCAACGTCGCCACCATCTCACTTCACCACAGCCTCCTGTTCCCCTCCGAAAGACGGCGCAAGACTGAACGTCTTTGCCTGAAATTCGGGGCGGATGCTAATTGGTGCTATCCGTCCACCTCTCCGAAGATGCCAAGTTGATTTATGGCACCGTGTATCGAAGGTTTAAACGGATACGGCTGATGTAGCAGACTTCGTCAGATTCCCTCTCGTTTGAGGGGTTTTTGATTGTGGGGACGCTCTTCCCTGCAGACGCAAGCCCCTACAGTTAATTACGTTACCGCATCGCGGTAACAACTTTCTCCTTCTCCAGATGGTCACTTCGTGTCGTGGGTGTTTGTTTTGTTTATGGTTGACCGTGGATTGTATACGGAGACTAATTTATGTTGTCGCCCGTAGGACGTGGATTAGTCCAAATCCGTATTTTCTTAGATTTGGGTTTGGGGTTTTGGTTTAAGGATACGTTAGCCATATTTGAGGCTAAGATCAACTTAAACGTTAGTTAAGGATACGTTAGTCTAATTTGAGACTAAGATCGACTTAACGGGATCGTTTAGATCCAACAAGAGAGCATTTGGGGCTCTATTATTTAGTTTAGAGATATTTCAGTCGATCTCCAGTTTAGGGACATGGTGGTCCATTGCCAGTTTAAGGGCATGGTGGTCATGGAATGTATGGCCGTCGGGACCCGTCACTTCTCTGAAGACGTTGAGGAATTAAAACGACAGATATCAGAGGAGTTCAGAGATGTACCCTTGAACCAATGTTGGTTGGGAGATCTATAGTCCAATTTGGGACTAAAATCTGTTTGAAGGTTTTGTGAGCATATGGGCTCGGTTGAACATTTTATTGTTCTAGCTGTTGAGCTTTTATTTGGGCTCAGCCCTTTTATAATGCATAGCATTGGGCTCTGCAGTTAAATGCATAGCATTGGGCTCTGCAGTTAAATGCATAGCATTTAATTGGTCTGTTTAGACTTTTTAATTGGGCTCTGCCCTTTTAATAATGCACATCATTTATTTTTCTGACAGTGCGCTACGTGGCCTGTCAGGCACTCTGCGCCAATTAAGGAGCGCAAGGCGCTAGCGCATGTGGAGGTAACACGTGTCACGCTCTGCTGAGCGCAAGTCTGTTAGCACAGTGTGCTGCGCCAGTGCGCTGCTGACATGTGGCGCGCTTCACATGCGCTAGCGCCTTGCGCTCCTTAATTGGCGCAGAGCGCCTGACAGGCCACGTGGCGCACTGTCAGAAAAATAAATGCTGTGCATTATTAAAAGGGTAGAGCCCAATTAAAAAGTCTAAACAGACCAATTGAAATGCTATGCATCTAACTGCAGAGCCCAATGCTATGCATTTAACTGCAGAGCCCAATGCTATGCATTATAAAAGGGCTGAGCCCAAATAAAAGCTCAACAGCTAGAACAATAAAATGTTCAACCGAGCCCATATGCTCACAAAACCTTCAAACAGACTTTAGTCCCAAATTGGACTATAGATCTCCCAACCAACATTGGTTCAAGGGTACATCTCTGAACTCCTCTGATATCCGTCGTTGTAATTCCTCAACGTCTTCAGAGAGGTGACGGGTCTCGACGGCCATACATTCCATGACCACAATGTCCTTAAACTGGCAATGGACCACCATGTCCCTAAACTTGAGATCGAACGAAATGTCTCTAAACTAAACAATAGAGCCCCAAATGCTCTCTTGTTGGATCTAAACGATCCTGTTAAGTCGATCTTAGTCTCAAATTAGACTAACGTATCCTTAACTAACGTTGAAGTTGATCTTAGTCTCAAATATGGCTAACGTATCCTTAAACCAAAACCCCAAACCCAAATCTAAGAAAATACGGATTTGGACTAATCCACGTCCTACGGGCAACAACATAAATTAGTCTCCGTATACAATCCACGGGCAACCATAAACAAAACAAACACCCACGACATGAAGTGACCATCTGGAGAAGGAGAAAGTTGTTACCGTGATGCGGTAACGTAATTAACTGCAGGGGCTTGCGCCTGCACGGAAGAGCGTCCCCACAATCAAAAACCCTTCAAACGAGGGGGAATCTGACGAAGTCTGCTACATCGGCCGCATCCGTTTAAACCTTCGATACACGGTGCCATAAATCAACTTAGCATCTTCGGAGAGGTGGACGGATAGCACCAATTAGCATCTGCCCTAAATTTCGGGCAAAGACGTTCAGTCTTGCACCGTCTTTCGGAGGGGAACAGATTCTGGCACGCCCGGTGTGACCTTTTCCTCTTTCCACTCCACACTTCGTGTGTTGTGTTCGCGAACGAATCACGGTTTGCTAATGGTTGCCCATGGGTTTCGAGGTACTAAGATTTGGCGTTTTGCTTGGTGCAGAAAGCAAAGGATCAATGGCGTTCACCTACTCAAAGTGTTCCACATGCAACTGCAACCCACATCCTGCCTTAACTGGGGGTATATCTTATGGGCCCCAGGCGGCTTCCCTGTTCACAGTGCCGGTGGAACAGGTCACTCAAGCCACCACAGGATTGTTTTTCGGGACCATGCTCCTGCCAACGAGCCTCACTGCTCCTGTGCTGACACCGGAAGCTCCCAAGAAGTCGGTCTTTGATTGGCTTACACCTTCTGCGGCCCCTCTCAACGGGTCGTCCAGCACCGGCGCCTCGGTCTTCTCCAGATTGGGCCAAAGTCCAGGTGGGTCCATGATGAAGCCTGCACCTCCAGAGAAGATTATTCTGAAGAGAGTAACCAACCCTGCTTCTGAAGTCGTTAAGGCGTCTTCTCCTGCCAAGGGGTCGGTCTTTACAAGACTGACTATCCCAATTCCCGCTCCTGCTACTCAAAGGACGTCAGTCTTCAACAGGCTGACACCAGCAACAGCCCCTCACCTGAACAGGGGGCAAGACAAAGCCATCCCCGCCACCGAGCCAACTCCATTAGCTCGACACGCTCGACGTCGCCACTGGCGCCGAGTAAGGAAGGCCGGAGGCAACTCCCCCTTTGGGCTAACTCCACCAGCCCCAACGGCGGAAATTAATACGGCCGTTCCAACTGGGAACAGCTTCGAGCTGCTGAATAAGGTGCGCATGAATTCTCCTACCGCCGTACTGAAAAGATCTCATCCTCCGGTGGGGAATGTTGCGGAAGCCAAGCCAGAACAGTCCCCTCAGCGGCTGTCCTCTAAAATCTACAAGGTCTGGCGTCAAGTCCAAAACTCGGAGATTGATCGAAATTTCTCCCGCCGGCAGAAGAAGCTGAAGGTCCGACAAGAAGAAAACCGTCCTGTTAAGCCACAAAAGATGATGACTACTTGGGTGTCCATTGCAGCGGCCCCCTCAACGTCAACCACTCGGAAAAGAAGGAGGCCAGAGAAAGCCCCTGTAAATGTGGCAGACCACAAAGACGCTGAGCCCAAACGCCTTAAGTCTGGGGGCATGATGGTACATACTATCTACATGGCATCCGGAAAAGAGGATAGCCGCACCTCGACGGGCCACCGACCACTCACTCGATCCATCACGAGAGCTCAGGAACAACAGCAGCAAAAGCTTCAGGAGATGCTTACTGCGATGGCCGCACTCACCGGGCCAAAAGAAAGCCCAGAAGCATCCTTGGATCAACGCCAGGAGCAAGAAACCGATGCCGAATTTCTTCGGAGAATACTGGAAAAGAAGGACAAAGAGGCTGCGGAACAAGCAGCCAATATAAAACGAATGGCCCTTCTGTTCCAGGACATGGTGGATATGATGATCCAGCAGGATCCCCCAGCCGAAGATCCTCCGATTATCCTTGAAGATGACAGAGGAGAAACGTCAAATCCACCGCCGGCTCTTTCAACAGCCAAGGAGGAGACAGTTTCCAAAGCTGCCCCGGATGACTACATTGCTCAGCAAATATGAGTCCACCAGGCAAATGAAGCGGCTGGTCAAGTCGTTAAAACGGGGCGACCATATCCAAGCTGGTATGATCAGATCAAGTACCCGCCGGGCTACACGATCCTAAAATTCCATGTCTACAAGGGGACAGGCAATCCCCATCAACATGTTTCCCAGTTCAGGACTCTTTGTGGCAACACCGGCGGCGATGATAAGCTCTTGCTTCGCCAATTCGTCGGCAGCTTATCAGAGACGGCGTTTGAATGGTACTCCGAGCTTCCGAACGACTCCGTCAAAACTTTCGTTGAAATGGAGTTGTTGTTTACCCAGCGTTTCGCAAGCGCCAGTGAGCTGTAAGTCTACGTTAGCGCCCCGGCAGTCTACAGACGCCAAAATGCGGAACAAAAACTTTTAACTGGCGCTATCGTATACTTTAACCCGGATCTGCCATTATTGCTAAACTAACAAACTGTAAAGAATGTAGAATGGTTATACCGAACGATCCGAGTCCTTCGTTCTTCAACCATCATCCCACGCTCCGTTGCGGCTGCTCCGATCTCGTCGATCTCCGATCTCCTCGTCGAGGTGGCACCACATGATCGGTTCTTTAAACGGGCTCCCGCCTCTGACTCGAGGCAACTCGATCGTCAAGTTTGCTAAAAGAGACGACCAAGATTGATGTAGAGAATGAGTAGATGACTTTGTCTCACTTCGTCCAAGTCCGTGGACGATCGGTTAATGAAGTTGCCGTGGAAATCGGGTGATGGAATGAACTGTAAAATTCCATGCACCCCAAATACTATCATATCTTTTCTACAATGAAAACTCAAGTGAGAGTGAGAGTGAGGAGAGAGAGAGGGCAAGCCATATATAGCAAGAGGGAGGTGACCGTAGGAGAAGGGGGTGACCATAGGATAAAGCTTCTCACTTCTAAATATCCTAAGGAAAACAAGAATGCATTAATACAAAGCATGACTCACTAAACCTAGTCACCCTTTAATAAATGCAACCAATTAGAACACAACACCAATTAGCCTAGTCACCTCATCTAGAACCTTCTAGAAGAATCCACACTCATCTCAAGAAAAGATAAATCCGTCTTTAACAGAATGTTAAAAGACGGCTGATAGAAAACTGGAAACTGGCAACTTCCAAAAGTGATCCTGAAACGACTTTCAGGATAACCCCGAAACTGTATAAATATACCCGCATTGTATTACGACCGAATACAAATGCAACTGAGACAAAGATATTATACCTACTCAATATAATACTCGGATCCGGCTTAAACCAAAGCCGACCAGTATTATCTGCCCGAAAAATAACACGTGCGTAAACGCACGTGCATTTTCCGAACCCTGCCATAAAACCATACGGCCTCTACAACGTTTCGCCCGAACTTGGGAAACTGTCTGTGGGGGACTCTAATGACTCGTCAGCACCCTGGCAGTGGGTTTAACCACAAACCGTCAGCGGCACTAGCTATGCGTAACGGCTGCCCATGGACTGACCTCAAGGGTGGCCGAGGAGCGAACTCAAGGGAGACCGATGAGCGAACTCCTCCGAAAACCCTACTGAGCCTAACAGTGACAATGTATATACAGTCCTGTCCGTTCGTCAATGAGTATCGCATATCTGCTTAGGGGGCTAGCAACGTCAGACCCCCAATAGCAGTATAAGTCGTGTCGAAGTGAAGCCCAATAACACCCTGAGATACTACTGGAGTACCTACCAGTAAATCTCCTGCCACGGCCGTGGGCTTTGTGTAATGGCTCTCCTAGACACAGCACGATCTCGCCCCCAATACCGGGAGAGACGAATCCCCTGCCGATCCGCTCACGTGCCTCCATATGGCTCGGGACTGTACCCAAAAGCTACCTGTTTGCACGACTCCTTTGAGCCGTGGTAGGGTAGAAATCAAAGCACAGTGGGAACTCACACGAGACAAATGACGACCTCAGGTCGATGAACTAATCTGTACACATGTCACCAGGGAACTGCTATCTGACGATAGATATAATACTAACTAGCAGATTCCCGGCGAGTCCTGTCCGGTGTACTCATAACCCAATGAGCACCTGTATACATCTTAGGTGATCCAACTGACACCAGTGGCTTGTGAGACCGGCCACCGCCCCTCGTCGGGGTCTCGACTGTACACACTAGTCTACTCCGGAGTATCGATGCCCTGTCTCAAAACTCCCACGACTAGGGACCACAATTAAGGATATGCATATAAACTACCCAACTCTCACGTATATGATCGCCATCATACTGTTGGTAGTAAAGCAAGATCCTAAGGGCTCTATCAAAGTGTAACATGCAATCAGTCACCTGAACATGTACACGACTGATAAAGGCAAACCAGATAGCATACTATCATCACGAGTAAGACTGTGCTACCGGGATAGGTCCTCCGCAATCATTGCAATCACGTACCTGCGATCCAATAATTGACTATGAGGGCACTATCTCCAACAATCTCCCACTTGCACTCAAGGCTAATATTGCGATGTCGACTACTCACAGCCCGTGTGAAACCGAACATCCAACTCCTCTACTAATCAGTTTCACAAAGCCCGTTTGTAAAACTATTGTGTTCGAGAAATAGCCTCGGTGAGTGGATCCGCCTAGAAGTATCTTTCAATATCTCTCTAAATCTCAAGTTCGCGGAGAAAGCCATCTCCCGAATTGAGTAGTACCTGTCTTAGAACATGTCTGGATATCTGATGGGACCTTAGTTCAAAAATGAACTCCATATCCAAACTTCTTAGACTGTATGGATCACTGAACCTAATCAGTATCCGGCACCATGCCACCCACAGTATCCTCTGGAACCACCTGTCCATAATACTGTCCTTCGTCAGAAGGAAAACTAAAACTCTGACAATCACTCTGTCATCCATGTCACCTTTGAAGCCTGGAATGATAACCGTCTCCCGAAAGAGGCTGCCGTTATCAAATCCATAGAACATGTACTAATGTTCTAAAACTGCTTCCTTATGTTTCTCCAGGATTGGATTAATACAAACTTATTGCATCTAGTGCAAAAATAACATTTGGTGCGGTACTTGACATCTCATGATTGACTCAATTGCCTAAGCAAGTGATCTGCCAATCATGCACATCCCTCTCCCCTTTAGTCTATACGACACCTTTAGAGAGGGTGACTCCATCACCTGCAGGTACACTACCATGCTAGGAGTCAACTATTCCAAAAACCATTAGAATATCTGTCAAAGTACCCACATTGGGAAACTACCCAAATCCAGATCTAAAACCATAGATCCAGAAACCAGATTGTCAAATATTATATCCATATCCTGTCTGGAGAAACAACTGTGTGACGACCACAGTACAACCGATCGTAGTATAGGAATTTTACTTCCTATTCTGTGTATGTCATCCACATACCATGACATCACACCCTACTACCTTCTTAACTGATCCATCCCCTATTCTGATTGAAGTCAAACCCATGACTGTCACATCAAAATTAGATGATCTATCTCCGCTATAACTGCCTAAGTCTATAAATAGACATAAGCATCTTGCCCACTATGCTTCTGCTGCTCCCACTGACTACGATAACCCTCCTACCGGGTCTCATATCCTGGAACAACAGTAGTGTCAAGTCTGTGTAGATAATAACCTCCCTGTCACCGTCCTTGAGCCTACCGAAGTACCTCTCGGGTGTCTGAGGTTACCTACCAAATCTGCGGAGTGGCTATTGGAATGTCAAACCTGATTGAATGCATAGGTCCTATTAAATTTTCCGTAATCGTTCGCGGTTCTGGAATCACTTCCAGTTCTACCATACTCCCACTACTGTTTTCTGAAAAAGATCCATTTTTACTAAAACTGTGGCGAGTTAAGAACAATATCACTATTGATCTTCCAAATGGTAGAATATCAACCCTCGTCATAGCCAGGGTCAATCCACAAACAGCCACTACAGAAACGTGCCCTGAGTTATCCAGAGTCTGGTTTTAAGCATAAGCTGGACAACTCCCCATACCTTAATTTCTTTTAAGGTACGATCCATTCTATATCCAATACAGAAACTTTGGCACATATTTAATTGGAACCATATTCGAATCATGCAGCTGTCTCCAGTGCATATCAACTTTAATGGAAAGAGGCTAATCAGCATTACTCAACTTAGGAATCCATCCAATTATGAGTAACCTGAAAGAGAAACACGTTTCTCAAAACCATCACTATCATCTGAATACCAATCACAAGAATCTACATCTTCGATCTCTTTGAAGAATCCCGATACTTGTGATACCTGGTTCTCTACTTTATTCTTATACCCACAACTTCTCAAAACTTAGACCTTGTATTTCTACGAAACACTTGTCTAAATACTAGAGAAGTTATAAGTAAACAGAACAAAGTACGAGGACCTACCCCTTTGTCCTGATGGACACTTGGACAACATACAATACTCTGTATAAGTCCGCTGAGTTAAACAACTCAAAACCTGTGCGTCGTAGGTAGAAAACTGTACCCTGGCGATTTCCTCAAATATCACCAATTACAACGAATTCCGATATAATGAGGATGATTACCTAATTCCCAATATCTTACTCCCACTCATCATCTGTAAAACCATACAGATATGAGAATGAAACCTGGTAAATACATACCCTTGGAGTAAGTGTCTAATCGGGAAAACAGTTTTTCCTTTAACAATGCACTGAAACATGAAAATGTTTCATAGGGGTATCCTGGTATTCATAGTAATGCCTCTTCCATAATCCAATTCATGACTTCAGCCGTATATTTTATTGCCATCTCTCCAAATCCCTTTATTTGTCTTTAGTCGTTACCTTCTGTACACCATCGTTAGGCTAAATGGTTTTCTTCCTTCCCTACCGTTCGGCACCAGCCTATGGTTTGGAAGAAGACTATCCAGTAAGCATAATAGGTGTACCCTCCTAAACCAAGGAGTACTCGCAACTGAGAGAAGGTGACGATAAAAGACAACTGAATAATACCTTATTCCTTTAAAGGTGAAATAGGAGTGGCGATGAAGTACGCGGTTTTGGTCGTGAATGATATCAGTCGCAATTTACTTTGCCCTCTTTCTAATCCCTTTATTTTGTCTTTACATATTACCTTCTGCACACCCTACTTAGGCTAATTGGTTTTCTTCATTCCCTACCTTTCGGCACCAGCCTATGGTTTGGAAGAAGACTATCCAGTAAGCGTAATAGGTGTACTCTCCTAAACCAAGGAGCTCTCGCAACCTGAGAGAAGGTGATAATAAAAGACAACTGAATAAACCAATTCTATTTCTCCTGAACCTTGATCCATCCTCGAAGAAGTCCCTTCGAGTTCGTATATAACCATACGATGGCTCTATCCAATGGAAGTGGATATCCGTAGTAATACGGGTGTTCTGAGAAATTTAAAGGGTAGAAGAAGGAGTGGCAATGACTTATGCAACTCAGACAATCCAAAAGCCAGTATTTTAAGAAGGTTCGGTCAACCTGGTCACTGAGTCATAGTCTAGGGTCGGTCAAAGGTCGCTGCCAAAGAGAGAGAGAGAAAAGAAACACTCTGCGTGCACTCTAACCTAGATCAGAATGGTCATCAATTTATCTAATCCGGAAACCTCCCACTGTCCTGTCAAATTCTCCTCCAAACCTAAAGAAGAATCAATCGGGATCACCCGAAGAGTAAACCAACTCATCAGTGGGAATCAAGATCCAACTCTTATCGCATGATAACGTGATGGAATGCATCCACGTTACTCATACTCCAGAAGGTATGCGCATACTTGGCAAGTTTCAGTTTCTTTAGAAACTCCCGATATGATTTTTGCCCCATGCTCTTATAACCTTGGCTTTGGTCAAAATGTCATAAGTCACATGCCAAGTTCTACCCATCACTATCTTGTCAATTTGAACCCACCCGCACATGCCCCTGACTTTGGCCAATCGGCAGAACGACTGTCCCAAACTAACTCATCTATCTATGCAACAATTGAATACCCAGCAGCTACCAAACACTATGCCTTAACTTTGGCTAAAATGCATAGCTTGAATACTACTAAATACCCAAAAGAAGTGACGGAGGGCTACGACTGGTTTTTGGCGAAAAACCTTTAGCGTAGTGAACTTGATATCGCTGAAGGAACCTGATAGCCTTTTAAAATATAGTGGCGAAAACCTTTTGCTAAAGAGGTCACTCCCGGTAAAGGGATCTCGGCTCTTTCCTCGTGGAATGAGGTGCAGGATATTCCACTGAATACCGCTATGCAAAGCAACTTGTAATCGACTATAGTGAAGTTATTACTCTGACCCAAACTTCTGTCCAAGGGGTCTTTCCCGGTGAAGGGATATCAACCCTTGCCTCGTCGAATGAGGTGCTGGATATTCACACCGAATACCGCTATGCATAACAAAAGAAAACGTCTTTGCAATAACACTTTTTAAATTGTTCCAACAACTGTATACAGGTTTGTTTTTACTTTGCGTTGATCAGAATCAACGCAGTCCCATCATTCAATCACACCAGAAAAGAACGAAAATAAAATGTACGTATATGCCATCCGCATTCGTCACTGGGTCCTGTCATCACCCGTTAGGTTACTTAACTAACGACAGAGCGGGGACTGGACTAGCGCGGGTGTAAAACATATACAACATCTAATAGTATATAAACCAATATACATAATCGCTCCAGGCGTGATAATATGCAACATTACAGAAAAGTAATAAGCATCACAGAACAATACAGATATCTGGGATCCCCGAGTTTCACAGAGCCGCTGTTGAAACTCGACGTTCCCCTGTCGTGTGGATAGCCTGTGCAATGAAACCTAGACCCCTACGGGTGCGGCAAGTTACCCGCCAAAACCTGAAGCGAGGTAGTCCCCACAGCATAGTGAATGGAACACCCGGCACTTCACGGAATCCGGTAAGCTTGGGCACCCCTCCTTGGGTCAACCTGTACCCCCTACGAGTGCGGCGAATAGTCTGCCAATTCTGAAGTGGGACCTCTCTGCCTCTCAAAGCCATGAGATGCGGACCCGTTGCCCTCCCGAACCCGGCTATCCGTGCACTCCGTCTCGGGGCAAAACCTAGTACAGTAATGAAAAATAGTACAATAGGTACATCGACCGCAACCTGGTCGTGCCCCAAAATAATATTATACAACAGGCAGTGACGGCAGTCCACAAGTTGGACGCTCGCCCCGCAATATCAAATGTACAAATAAACACAAACTGTACTACCATTGCACACTGCTATCCACCACGACAAATCCGCAACATTACAGCACAACACAGAACATCAACGCGAATGTCACGTTCGCAAACCCGTCTAAAAGAACTATAGCAGTTAAACGCGGTTTACCGATCAAATGACATTCCCGGTCGGAGATATAATGTAAGCACTGTAAACTAACGTGTTTAAATTTCGATCGACCAAAGACCAAATATCAAAAAGTGGGCCCCACTGCTTACTGGTGAACAGTAACAAAATCTGGGCCAAAACTTTATATTCCAAAAACCCCAAAATCAATCAAAGAACCCACTGTCCAAATTTCGGAGCACGTGCTCCCCACGTGGCCGCGGTTGCGCGGCCAAACCATGGGTTTGGCCGCCCTTCCGCGGCGGTCTGGAGGGATCACGATCCCAAATTTGGTCGTGGTTCTTAGAATTCCCTGCACGGATTTTTAAGACATCCAGAAATAAATTTTGAGACCGTTTAAATTTAACAGAAACTGTCGGGCTTGAATTTTGTGATTTTTGCAATTTTCGATTTCCGGTCGGATCGATATTTTAAACGCGTTAGCACAAGTTAGTATAGCAAAATGGTGAGGCTCTGATACCACTGTAAGTCTACGTTAGCGCCCCGGCAGTCTACAGACGCCAAAATGCGGAACAAAAACTTTTAACTGGCGCTATCGTATACTTTAACCCGGATCTGCCATTATTGCTAAACTAACAAACTGTAAAGAATGTAGAATGGTTATACCGAACGATCCGAGTCCTTCGTTCTTCAACCATCATCCCACGCTCCGTTGCGGCTGCTCCGATCTCGTCGATCTCCGATCTCCTCGTCGAGGTGGCACCACATGATCGGTTCTTTAAACGGGCTCCCGCCTCTGACTCGAGGCAACTCGATCGTCAAGTTTGCTAAAAGAGACGACCAAGATTGATTTAGAGAATGAGTAGATGACTTTGTCTCACTTCGTCCAAGTCCGTGGACGATCGGTTAATGAAGTTGCCGTGGAAATCGGGTGATGGAATGAACTGTAAAATTCCATGCACCCCAAATACTATCATATCTTTTCTACAATGAAAACTCAAGTGAGAGTGAGAGTGAGGAGAGAGAGAGGGCAAGCCATATATAGCAAGAGGGAGGTGACCGTAGGAGAAGGGGGTGACCATAGGATAAAGCTTCTCACTTCTAAATATCCTAAGGAAAACAAGAATGCATTAATACAAAGCATGACTCACTAAACCTAGTCACCCTTTAATAAATGCAACCAATTAGAACACAACACCAATTAGCCTAGTCACCTCATCTAGAACCTTCTAGAAGAATCCACACTCATCTCAAGAAAAGATAAATCCGTCTTTAACAGAATGTTAAAAGACGGCTGATAGAAAACTGGAAACTGGCAACTTCCAAAAGTGATCCTGAAACGACTTTCAGGATAACCCCGAAACTGTATAAATATACCCGCATTGTATTACGACCGAATACAAATGCAACTGAGACAAAGATATTATACCTACTCAATATAATACTCGGATCCGGCTTAAACCAAAGCCGACCAGTATTATCTGCCCGAAAAATAACACGTGCGTAAACGCACGTGCATTTTCCGAACCCTGCCATAAAACCATACGGCCTCTACAACGTTTCGCCCGAACTTGGGAAACTGTCTGTGGGGGACTCTAATGACTCGTCAGCACCCTGGCAGTGGGTTTAACCACAAACCGTCAGCGGCACTAGCTATGCGTAACGGCTGCCCATGGACTGACCTCAAGGGTGGCCGAGGAGCGAACTCAAGGGAGACCGATGAGCGAACTCCTCCGAAAACCCTACTGAGCCTAACAGTGACAATGTATATACAGTCCTGTCCGTTCGTCAATGAGTATCGCATATCTGCTTAGGGGGCTAGCAACGTCAGACCCCCAATAGCAGTATAAGTCGTGTCGAAGTGAAGCCCAATAACACCCTGAGATACTACTGGAGTACCTACCAGTAAATCTCCTGCCACGGCCGTGGGCTTTGTGTAATGGCTCTCCTAGACACAGCACGATCTCGCCCCCAATACCGGGAGAGACGAATCCCCTGCCGATCCGCTCACGTGCCTCCATATGGCTCGGGACTGTACCCAAAAGCTACCTGTTTGCACGACTCCTTTGAGCCGTGGTAGGGTAGAAATCAAAGCACAGTGGGAACTCACACGAGACAAATGACGACCTCAGGTCGATGAACTAATCTGTACACATGTCACCAGGGAACTGCTATCTGACGATAGATATAATACTAACTAGCAGATTCCCGGCGAGTCCTGTCCGGTGTACTCATAACCCAATGAGCACCTGTATACATCTTAGGTGATCCAACTGACACCAGTGGCTTGTGAGACCGGCCACCGCCCCTCGTCGGGGTCTCGACTGTACACACTAGTCTACTCCGGAGTATCGATGCCCTGTCTCAAAACTCCCACGACTAGGGACCACAATTAAGGATATGCATATAAACTACCCAACTCTCACGTATATGATCGCCATCATACTGTTGGTAGTAAAGCAAGATCCTAAGGGCTCTATCAAAGTGTAACATGCAATCAGTCACCTGAATATGTACACGACTGATAAAGGCAAACCAGATAGCATACTATCATCACGAGTAAGACTGTGCTACCGGGATAGGTCCTCCGCAATCATTGCAATCACGTACCTGCGATCCAATAATTGACTATGAGGGCACTATCTCCAACACGAGCATACTCCAATAACAGCTTTGATCAATGCAAGAGTAAAGCCGGGCGAAACTTGGGTTCAATATGCAATCCGATGGTGGAACTTGTGGTCGAAGTGTGAACAACGCATCGAAGAAGCGCCAGCGGTGGGCATGTTCGTGGGCACCCTTGATCCTCATGCAACTATTTCACAGTTCATGATGTTCTTTAAACCAACCACGTTCCAGGCCTTGATTGACAAATTAGCCCAAATGGACCAGATGGGCCATAGACCGTCTCCTCCAAAGCCGGACTCTCAAAATGAGAAGGGGAAAGGAAAAGCGATCGTCGTTGCCAATGCTCAACAACAGCCGAGCAACTTAAAGCCGGTTGTCCGTCAAAACAATATGCGTCCACGTCTATCCCTCGAGGAGAGGCTAGGACGTCCTTACTCGTTTCCTCAAGATAAAATGAGAAGACTGTTCGAGCTGGCAGTGCGTAACAGACTCATCAATCTGCCAGATTCAAAACGTCCGTTGCAGCCAAACGACGTCAATGATCCCAATTACTGCCCCTACCACCGAGTATTGGGTCATCAGATCGAGGATTGCTACGTCTTCAAAAACTGGATTGAAGACTAATACCAACAAGGCAAGTTCGCGTTATCCAAAAGATGGAAGGTGAACCCGCCGCAACCTCATACCCCTAAAAAGGTGAATATGCCGGGGGCAACGTGCTCCCTTGTTAAAGAAGCCCCATGGGAGGTCGTTCTTTCAGCCAAAACCAAAAGGATACTGAATGATCTCCAAACATGCCCGGCGATCAGGTGGAAGAACCCGCTGGAGCCCCAGATCATCGAAGGGATGCTGAAGCCGCGCCCAACTCTAAAGATTGGTGGTGATGGCCTGAGCACTCACACCCAGCCGTCAAAATCTTCAAAGAAAAAGAAGAAAAGATCCAAAAAGCCCGTGAAGCCTGGCGACAAGCACACAGACTTACAGAAACAGATTGACGCGCTGGAGGAGTATAATCAGAAGGCACGGACTCCCATCATGCTCCAAGAGTTCCTCAGCCACGTCTTTCAGGAGGAAGATGATGGAGAAAGCTCATCAGATGGATCTGAGGATTACGTAGCAAGTTGTCATGTGATCTCTCACTCGTCGGTAGACAGTGAAGAAACTCCTGATGCAGAGAAACCGGGGGCAAATCCCGAACCAGAACTTCTAGGACCATCAGACGAAATGATTGATGCATTCCTAAATGAAGCCCGTCAGGAAAGCAAAGCCAATCGAGAGCATGAACTGGCTATATTTGAAAAAGCCAAACGCCACCGACTGGAGAAAGCATCTCTATCGTCAGCAAAAGCAAACTTAAAGTAAGGAATCAATTCGCTAGGGCCTTGGCAATAGGAATGAAGTTGCCCTCTCTCAAAGAAAATTCCCCTGGCAATATACGTCTTGATGAAGCAGACATATATCCTAATTTCTGCCTATATCATCAGAGGATTGCACACCCCACCGAGGAGTGCACAGCCTTTAAAAACTGGTGGCAGGGATATGTTTCCCATTGACGACGCGTTCAACAAGTGAAGCGCAAGGCTCGTCGGGAACGGAAAAGCACGACAAATGAGCGCGAAAGAACTGGTGGCAACTGTCACATAGCCGACACCAAAGGACCGTAAGTTATCACGTTTGGAAGCGACTCTGACGAAGAAGTCACCATCAGCCATCTCTTCAAGGAATCTACCTCCGGCACAAAACATGTGAAGATTTGCGGTAAAATTTAGCTGTGTAATCATACATTGACCTTTGACCGAGATGTCAATAAACTACGGTGGATTGCAACATCCCAAAGCCGATAAAAAAAATAAATAATAAAAAAAACGATATGTCCATAAGCAAAATAGGCACGGATGAAAACCCGAAAGGGCTCCGTGAGTAAAAACAGCAGGGCTACCGGCGAGTGCTTGTGAAAACCCGAAAGGGCGCAACCTCGTTAAAAGACACTTACAGGGTCCTCTCGACCTTGTAAGGAGAAACCACCCGCGTGAGATCCTTACGACTCACAAAGGGAGCAACACACTTAGGGATCCTCACGATTCCTAAGGAGAAATTACACTTGCGAGATCCTCACGACTCGTAAGGAGAACTCTCTTATGGGACCCTCACGGCTCATAAGATTTGAAAGTCTTAAGTTACAGAGACCTGAACCTGTTCTTAAGCAACCCCCTACAACTTTCGATACTGCCCTACAAGCGGCTCAATACTGACCCTTGTATACAATCCACGGGCGCGAATAAACATTTCCCTAACCAAGTCCCATCCGTGACTAGGGATATGTCCACATGGTGAACAACCCTTTTAAGTCCTCTCGACTTATAAGGAGAAAACCCTTTTGTAAGATCCTTACGACTTACAGGGGAACATGCACTTAGGAATCCTCACGATTCCTAAGGAGAAAACACACCTACGAGATCCTCACGACTTGTAGGGAGAAATACCTTTGTGAGACCCTTACGGCTCATGAAGTCAAAAGCCTTAGTCAACAGGATCCTAACCCTGTTTACTAAGCCACCTTTGTTCAACATCGATAGAGGCAAATGATGATTCGCTCCTGGCAATATCCCAGTTGTAGCGGTGCTGATGCCGAAATCGGTGTCTAATCCCAAGCTTGCGGCAAAAAGATAGCGAGCCACACATGCATACGAAATAGCCGAAATGATAGGGCAACTTGCAAACAAAATCAGCAAGTAAAAATGTATACATGCAAAATAGCCAAAATGATTGGGCGACTCGCAATAAAAAGCAGCGAGTAAAAATAAAAAAAATAGCCGAAATGATTGGGCAACTCGCAATAAAAATCAGCGAGTGAAAATAAAATAAATAGCCGAAATGATGGGGCACCGCGAAAAAACAGCCGAAATGATTGGGCAATCGCGACCTTCGCGATATAAAAGATGAAATGATAGAGCATCGCGGAAAGAAATAAAATATATATATATATATATATATATATATATATATAATTTATGCCCTACAGGCGATATCACGGCAATCCCTGTATACAATCCAGGGGCACAAACAAAGGGGGAACCATACCTTCCCAACAGGCTCCATCCGAAAGAGAGCCAAGTCTCGACGGTTCACTGACAACTTAGAGACCACTTTGGCATTCGTCTCGATACAGCAGACGCAATGTTAACAATGGCGTTCCTTCGCAGTCCAGCAGGATGCAGATGCAACGTCAACAAAAGACCTCACGGTCGAAACAAAGCGGAGCGACGGCAAAATCCCAGCTCCACCTCAACATTCGTCTCGATACAGCAGACGCAGTCAAAGCAAACGAAGCGAAGGCCAAATTCCTAGCTTCAGGGTCTTGACGGTAACTCATATAAAACCTGAAAGACAATCGGAGATCATCCCACACTAGTATGGAGTGGTCGCCACCTCGACGTTCGTCTCGATACAGCAGACGCGATGTCACCCCAGCGTTCTTCCCCCAGCAGGATTCAGACGCAACAATCAAACAACGAAGCGAATGCCAAATTCCTAGCTTCAGGGTCTTGATGGTAACTCATATAAAACTTGAAAGACTATCGGAGATCATCTTGCACCAGCGCGGAGTGGTCACCACCTCGACGTTCGTCTCAATACAGCAGATGAGATGTCACCCTAGCGTTCTTCCTCCAGCAGGGTTCAGACGCGACAATCAAACAACGGAGCCACGGCAAAATCCCTAGTTCCAACCTCGACAGTTCATCAACGACCCAGAGACAACCACGACATTCGCCTCGATACAGCAGACGCAATGCCAACAAACGAAGCAAATGCCAAATTCCTAGCTTCAGGGTCTTGAAGGCAACTCATATAAAACCTGAAAGACTATCGGAGATCATCCCACGCTAGTGCGGAGTAGTTATGACTCATCGGGGCTCTCCAAAATGAGCCTAACCTCAAGTAAAAAGCGGCATGGCAAAATTCCTAACGCTTACTCTTCTGACGGTCAAACTGCCTAGGAGGATTACTTGAAGACGTCTTGTCCAGCCCCCGAAGGGATCAGAGACACGACAGTCGTAAGGCTACTCGAACAACAAAACTGCCTATCGAGGAATACATCAGCCGACGCGACGGTACGATGGACAAAACCCTAGTACCACAGACCCTAACGGACCTCTATCGTAAAGAGCATAAGTTAACTATGACGTTAGGATATTCTTGTGAGAACTGCTCGATTCGTCTCGACTCGTAAGGAAATTAGTGTCTTTGCGAGAACTTCTCGATTCATCTCGACTCGTAAGGAAAAGCCTTAGGCAACGGGGATTAAAAAACCTGTTTCCTAAGCACTGGGGCCTTACAAGTCGGTCCAAAACGGACTCTTCCATACTATTCACGGGTCACACTCTCCAAAGTCGAATCTCGACCAGGAGGGAAACAACCGCTTACGGATCCTCTCGACACGTAAAAGGGAAAATTCTCTTGTGAGATCCTTACGACTCTGAAGAGAAAACACACTTAGGAGTTCTCACGACCCCTAAGAAGAAAATACACCTACGAGATCCTCTCGACTCGTAGGGAGAAAAGTCTTTATGAGACCCTCACGGCTCATGAAGTTGGAAAGTCTTAGGCAGCAGATCTGAACCTGCCTCCTAAGCCATCACTACTCCTCAAAGTATTCAAGACGGAATGTTCTATACCACCTACAGGCTATGCTTACTTAAGGAATATGCCAATAACAAAGCAGAAAATGAAGGGAAGGAGGCAAACGATTTTTCATTCATACTTGGAAAATTCTTACAATTATAAAGACAATAAACAAAGACATTATCCAAATGATTACAACGGAAAAACCTCAAATCCCGGACATGGGTTGAGGAACTCGAAAGTGACCTTGTCCAAGACTTTCCAAGCCTGGCGAACCATCCTGGTGTGCTTCCTTTCACGAGCACGGGCGTCGGGATCCCCACTGATGTCCTCCACCCTCCGATAGGCAGCAAGAATGGCAGACTGTTGAAAGACCTGGTGCAAGAGATCGACAAGATTATCTCGCCGTCTCTTCGAGATTAGGTTCATCAGGTACACCAAGTGCACCTTATCCTCGGCGACGTCCAATGCCCCAAGTGGCACACCAGTACAGAACAAAGGAAGCACTTCCCAGATGGCTCCTACGATAAGCTTCAGGAGAGAGGAGCGTCGAGGAAGTAGTTGACCGTTATATGCGTCAAAGCGACTCATAATTTCGGCACACTCGGCGTTTGTAAATTCCCGGTTCTGAGAACGGCTGAGTCGGCGGATTTCTCCGTAAGAGATGATTTCATCAAGGTCATACATGTGGGCATCCATTGTTTCTGTAAATGAGAATCAACAAAATTATCAGAAAGACTGATTGAGCAATTTCTTATTCAAGGCATGCACAGGAAGTTAAACTCCTCGAGAGCAATGCTCTACAGACAGGAGTGACACCTGTCAAAGTCAATTATGAAGGGAAGTTAAAGAAGGCCCCCGAGAACATTGAGAGCTCTGCTATAAAAAGATGATATAATTCATCAAAAATAAAATTCCATCTTAAATCTTCAAGATCCAAGAAAAAAAAGGAGCAAAGCTCCATTAATGAATCAAGAAATTATAAATAAAATCCTTTTAGAGAGTAAAAGCTCTATTATTGGAACCCTAAAATGGTTCTCTTTAGATCAAAGATCTATTAAGAGCAAAGCTCTGTTAATGGGTAAAACTCTGGTTTCTTAAAAGTTTTAAACTATACCTAAATTTTAACAGAGTTTCACTCTTGAAAAAGTTCTTAAAGCTTAAGAGCAATGCTCTGAATAAGAAATAAAATTCTTGAAGAAGATGAAAATCATCTAAGGGACCAAAGGTCCTATTTATAGGCATTGAGAGCCGTTTCAACTTCCAAAAGTTGATCCAACGGTTGAGATTCTGCTACCGCTGCGCTCACAGTTGGAGCCACGTTAGCGCAACGGTGGGGGGGGGGCATTTGTTTACCCAATCAGAGCAAAGCTCTGTTCAACTTCCAAGGCTGGAAATGAAGCAACGCTTCTGTTTCCCCCAATCAGAGCAAAGCTCTGTTTGAATTTCAAATTCAAAAGGTGAAGCAACGCTTCAGATCCCTTGCGCTGCGCGCAGAACGTCACGTGTCAAAAGCAGACACGCCAGCGCAAGGGGCGCTGCGCCCAAGGCAGCGCACCCCAATCAGAGCAAGGCTCTGTTTTAAAATTTAAACTTTAAAAATAAAGGGAGTAACGCTTCAGATGACTTGCGCTCTGCGCTGCGCGACACGTGTCAGCGCAGCTGGGCTGCGCGACACGTGTCAGCGCAGTGGTGCTGCGCTCTGCGCTGCGCGACACGTGTCAGTACTAAAACTTAAATAATAAATTATTTAATTAATCAGAATTAAAATCCTAGAAAGACCTTTTTAATCTTATTAAAACAAGAATATTATCTTATGTAAAACAGAGGTCTTAGGATCAAAGATCCAACGGTGGGAAAATATCCCCAGATCAATCAGAGAAAAATCTCTGTAACTAACTTAACAAACTAATTGGCCCTATATAAAGGCCTCTGACTCCAAGTCTCACATACAGATATAGAGATATACAGAACTCCTCTAAAAACTTCGAGAAGAACTCGAAAAGAAAAAGGTAAACCTTTGGAAAAAAGAAGAATTTTCTTCTAAAAAGATCAATGATCTAAGAACAAGATCAAGATCTTCCATAAAAAAAAAGAAAAGAAAAGAAAGAGATCAAAAAAGAACAAATCATAAAAAAGAAGTAATTTACTTCAATCCATAGATCTTTTGATCTATATAAAGGCATTGCCTTTTGATGAACTATCGGTTCTTGAATCTTGAGGTAGAACCTCTAAAAAAATTCCTTTCTTTGATCTAAATTGGATCAAGATGCGCTCTGCGCTATTGTACAGTGCCTTGCACTCTTAATTTGCGCTGTTGCGCTTCTTGGGCTGGCGCAAGCCACCAGAGAGCGCCACGTGTCAATCTACGCCACGTGTCAATCTGCGCCTTGCGCTCCTAAAAACAGAGCGCTGCGCTCTTGGATTGGTGCACTGCACCAGAGCGCGCCACGTGTCAGCAGCGCACTGGCGCAGCGTACTGCGCTAACAGACTTACGCTCAGCAGAGCGTGACACGTGTCACCTCCACACGCGCTAGCGCCTTGCGCTCCTTAATTGGCACAGAGCGCCTGACAGGCCACGTGGCACACTGTCAGAAAAATAAATGTTGTGCATTATTAAAAGGGCAGAGCCCAATTAAAAAGTCTAAACATACCAATTGAAATGCTATGCATTTAACTGCAGAGCCCAATGCTATGCATTTAACTGGAGAGCCCAAAGTTATGCATTTAACTGCAGAGCCCAATGCTATGCATTATAAAAGGGCTGAGCCCAAATAAAAGATCAATAGCTTGAACAATAAAATGTTCATCCGAGCCCATATGCTCACAAAACCTTCAAACAGACTTTAGTCCCAAATTGGACTATAGATCTCCCAACCAACATTGGTTCAAGGGTACATCTCTGAACTCCTCTGATATCTGTCGTTGCAATTCCTCAACGTCTTCAGAGAGGTGACGGGTCCCGACGGCCATACATTCCATGACCACCATGTCCTTAAACTGGCAATGGACCACCATGTCCCTAAACTGGAGATCGACCGAAATGCCTCTAAACTAAATAATAGAGCCCCAAATGCTCTCTTGTTGGATCTAAACGATCCCGTTAAGTCGATCTTAGTCTCAAATTAGACTAACGTATCCTTAACTAACGTTTAAGTTGATCTTAGCCTCAAATATGGCTAACGTATCCTTAAACCAAAACCCCAAACCCAAATCTAAGAAAATATGGATTTGGACTAATCCACGTCCTACGGGCGACAACATAAATTAGTCTCCGTATACAATCCACGGACAACCATAAACAAAACAAACACCCACGACACGAAGTGACCATCTGGAGAAGGAGAAAGTTGTTACCGCGATGCGGTAACGTAATTAACTGCAGGGGCTTGCGCCTGCATGGAAGAGCGTCCCCACGATCAAAAACCCCTCAAACGAGGGGGAATCTGACGAAGTCTGCTACATCGGCCGCATCCGTTTAAACCTTCGATACACGGTGCCATAAATCAACTTGGCATCTTCGGAGAGGTGGACGGATAGCACCAATTAGCATCTGCCCCGAATTTCAGGCAAAGACGTTCAGTCTTGCGCCGTTTTTCGGAGGGGAACAGATTTTGGCACGAAAGTCCCACTGGGCGTTTCTGAAGGACAAGTCCTTTCTGAGGCTGGTTGCGCTCTACTCTCCCAGGACAACTCCCAGTTCACTAGCACCACAAATCAGACATAGACCTTTGGCCCAGCGGCAATTTCTCTCAATGTGTCATGGTATCTGACAGTATCCACAAACCGGAGATTCTCGTTGTGGTGAGGTTGCAGCACACTTCATCTGAACTCCTCCATGCTGTCTAACTGGAATCCTTCCTGAAATTTGATTCACCGGACGTTTAAATCCTCTACCCTGAAGTTTCTTCCACTTATCCATAACTGTTTCAATTCTGCGGACTGCATTTAATACCTCAGAATAAGTCCCCAGATCATATGAATCCAGTTTCTCCTGTATTTCCAGAGTAAGGCACTGTAAAAATCTCCTGGCCCTGTCTTCCTCCTGAGCTACCATCGAAGGAGCGAAACGACTGAGTCGGATAAACAAAGCCACTACTTCGTCCACTGTGCGATCTCTCTAACGAAGATTGATAAATTTCTTCTCCATTTCGATCCTGGCCGACTTGGAAAAGAATTTCTCAAAAAAAGCCATAGAGAAATCAGTCCATGCAATCGGTTTCTTCAACCTGTTCTCATCTGCGAGCCACCAAATTCTAGCTATATCTTGCAGCTGAATCTTGACTATATCTACTCTGTCCTCTTTAGGAACTCTCTATGTCGACAATCTACTGCTCGGAATCAAGTGGACTGTCCGAGCCAGTGAAAACTGCCGGCTGTAGTCTCCTGAAATCAGCGACACTGCCTAGACGTCTTCCCTCACGAAGCTCAGCCACCTTATTCAAGGCTGCAGTAGTGGTCTGCTGAGAAGCAAGTAGGCCCTCCTGCAGTAATTCGGTCTGCTGTTGTTGGCTCTCTAACATACCACGTATAACTCCACATAGTGCAGCATTGTTTTCATGTCTTCCATATACCCGCAAATTTTCTTCCGCCATGATTCTGAAGTCAAAACGAGCAACGAGGTTTAGTAACAAAATAAGATTCAAATTTAGAGTATTAAAACAATTGAGCGAAAAATAGATAATCAAATTAATGGATATGAATTAAGGGTAGAACTCTAAGTTACTCATACAGAATACCATATTGTATCCATGTTACGGTATATGAGCACAATATCGTAACTCTATGTAAGTCGTTCGAATCCTATAATCAGAGTCAAACAAATATGCAGCATGACATACTGGAGAAAACCTAGATATGTGATTCTAACCCTAAAGGTCGGTAGAACCCAGACTAATTTCGGCGTCAGCCTGGCTCTGATACCAATAAAACCTTTTTACGCCCTGATTCCAAAAATGCGGAATACAGAGAGCAACGAAGGCCAGTCGTGCTACCTATGGTAAGGAATTCCATAGTCACATAAAGGCTGTCTTGCTAACCTGTCAAAAATAATATCCAACAGCATGAGAGATAACACTGATAATCATGCTGCAATAAAACCACAAGGAATACTAAAAATAGGCCCACCAGATAATCGATACAAATAAAAGTCCAATACAATAGGTTCGAAATAAAAACAAAATCCGAAAAGATACTTAAGTTCTAATGTCCCATAAGGGCGCACACGCTAAATACTAACTGAAAAGAAATAAACCTACAGGCTACTGCTCTTCGGCAAAGTCCTGATGGCCGCTCCGATCCTGCTCAGCCTGAAAATCTTCCTCTAAACCTGAGATGACAAATCTCATGAACGTCAGAACATCCCAGCAAGTACTCGACGTATAAGGTGTAAGTGTGTGTGGTTTGATAACATGAATATATGAGTGTAGTGAAACCCGTGTGTGCAAGTAGCAATAGATGTATATATGTGTGTGTGTGTGCGCGCGCGCGCGCATTAAAACTATGAAATAGACATGTAAATAGGTCAAGTCATAACCTACCTAGTCACTAAAAGGTAATCTATCTTATCGTGAGTTCGAGTGTGTGTGTCAAATCTCTGCAGAAGTATTCCTAACCAAGGGTAGGGCCTCGGGAGCTAGGAAACACGGGCCCAACCGTGGGATGAACATGCGACTGATATATCCCGGTACGAGCCGTAATAACATGCGATCGATATAACCCGGTATGAGCTGTAATAACATGCGACCGATATAGCCCGGTACGAGCTGCCGGCATGAAACTCCTGATATCCTGTTGTACAAACGCATACTCAAACTAACCCAACACCCCGTGTGTTCGTATCTACTATGGTATAACTAAATCACTAATTAGGAATGTTGAAAAGACTGGAATTTGTGATATGGTAATTATACAGAAATAAAACTGGTAAATAGTAGTGTGTCATGGCATGTAGTTCAGTATCCTAATTAGAGATCTCGTTCTTAAATAAAATGGATTTAAGTAATGAATAATCATGACATGTCAAGTGTAATCTTAATCTGGTAATAGTAACCGCATGAAAGTGATGCACAAGCTAGCATAGATATGCAGCAAAAAACAAAAAAAAAAGGAAGTAAATATTCTCCAAAATATGGTTAACTGTCACTTAAGCTAGCTTGTTTAACATGCTATATTAAGGGTATTTTAAGGTAATATTTACCCTACATTAGGATATTATGACTTTGATATTCTGATTATAATATTCCAAGGAAAGATTGTAAAATTAACTTTAAGACGGTGTTTGTTGCAGGAAAATTGATTTAAAGTCATTGATTTATCGTTCACGACTTTTCTCCTTGCAAGATTTGCAAATCCAATGTACATTTCATGTTTTGTTTAATAAAAAACAAACAGAAGTGAAATATGTGCTGGGAAGTTGTGATAGATGTAAATACTTTGTTGCTCATTTGCCAAATTTTTCCCCCCATATTGCTTACTAAAGATTGAAATGGAAATTAAGCTGCAATATTTTATTTTTCAAATTAATTTTTAATGCAACAAAAGAAAGGCACAAGGAAACGAATCAATAAGTACCTGTCCATTCACCACTTGCACCGTAGAACCTGCAGAAAATTAACAATTATGGAGCAAGCTAGTTAGTAATGTTTTCTTCTCTTTTAAAATTTTATTATTCTAAAGGTGTAAAAATTTGCAAAAGGTAAATATATCGAAGTCGAAGGAGTGCGCGGGAAATGCGAGGAAGAGCATTGGGAGAATTGCCTTCGCCATAATGTCTGAAGATGATAAACAGAGAATTAAAATGTATGTGGCGAGTTAAAGCATTGGCAATGGAGGCTATATATATAAAAGCTTCATAGCATTCTGAATTGGTGATAAAATGCAAAAGAAATTGACGCATTTGGTGCAAAGTGCATGTGACAACATCACCTATAAACTTCTCTCTTCTTTGTTTAGAAAATGCTTTTTTAGCATGTTTTCTTAAGAAACTGCAATTTTTTGGAACTAATACGATATATAACGGGGTAAATATTTTTTTTTGGATATCTAAATGTTTAATGATCTACCTGTATTAAAAGTAAATTAACTCTAATAGAGAAAGTTATAGCAGACTTTCATTTTAGGAATGGTTTAAGTTGGTATAACTTCAACCACAAGAAAAAAATGAATTATGAGGGTCAAGGTCCATGATCTATATATTTTTAGGAGTAATTTCATTTCATTAATAACCTGAGGTTTTCAACTTTGTAGCTCATAATGTTTTGTTTTACCATCAAATTCACCACGGATATTATACCGCTTTTTCCTTTTATTCTTTCTTAAGGAGGAAATAAGTAGCATTTTGAGCTATTATACCAGCAAGGTGTTTTCTGTTCTTGTAAAAAAAAGGATTTTTTTGATCGAAGATAAAAGTTGTAGTGCACGTGAATTGTGGCAAGAGAAACACAAATTTGTACTGCATGTACCACAATTCCTAGAGGTAAACCTTCTAGCGGCTGAACGGGAGGTCTAGGGTTCGAACCCCTTACACACTACTACAAATAAGGGTTGCCCTTACGGATTTACCCGTAGGAGCAAACCACTGCCCCTACGGATATATCCGTAGGAACAATAAAATACCCTGTACATACAAACGCCGCAGGTGCAAGTTGAAGCCCTGAACTTGCCCCTACGGACAAATATTTGCCTCTACGGAGTTCTGTGTAGGTCCCGTTTGCCCTACGGAGTAGGCCGTAAGGGCAACAAATTTATTTTATTTACGGTTTTTTAAAATATATCACTTGTACCTACGGATGAATCCGTAAGGCCAAGTAATAGCCCCGACGGATACATACGTAGGTACTTATCCGTAGGGGCAAAATATAAGGATTCATGATATTTTGTCCCCACGGATAACTCCTTAGGGGCAAACCCAACCCCCCTGATACTGAGATCACAGAAAAATATCAGATATCCGATATTTTGCCCCTACGGGTTAATCCGTAGGGGCAAATTGAGTACCTACGGATTAATCTGTAGATACATACTATCAGTTTTTTTTTAAAAAGGGTCTGCTTATTTTTTTCTCGCCCTGTGCACAATAATATATACATCAATCGAATATAAAATTAATCATCACACAACATATATCGCAGTATTCATAATCACATCTCACGCATATAATATACAAAAGAAACCAAAAATATAAAAGAAACCAAAAAACAGAATATGATATAAATATAAACACGGTAGGATCACCAATATCAATATCGTCCAAAATGTAGTATAATATATATCATATAAATAAATACATGTTTCAAAAAATAAGAATCAAAAAGCTACCCTAGCTCGATCCAGCTCCACCTCTGATAAACGCTAGAATCTGGCGCGCCTGCTCCTCGGTCAATAAACCATGCAATTCGGCGCGTGCGGGAGTCTGAGCGTGCTGTGGAGCTGGCGATGTGGTCTGCGCAGCCGCCGTCGAAGTAGTGGCTTGCGGAGCCGCGGCTGCGGGAGTTTGAGCGGGCGGTGGAGCTATAGGAGCTTTTTGCGGAACCACATCCGATGTAGTGGCTTGCGGAGCCGCAGCCGAAGGAGATGCATGTGGAGGCTCGGCCGATGTACCCTGTCGCGTCTGGACCTAACGTATGTAATAAGCGTGTATTATTCGAATTCGTATCATTATCAAGTTATTTCGAAACCCCATTTGGATATCTAGTTTGGAAAACCGTAGTTTATTTTAATTAGATATGTATGTATGATTAATCAAACATAAGTCTACAACCAAATAAGCTCAGGCTACGTACTAATATTGGATATGTTGATATCTATAATATGACATGATATTTTACTATAAAGTAGTATACATACCAGCATCTCCTTCAACTCCTGAACGGTGGCCTTCAAGCTCTCCAGTTCCTGCTGGACACGTCGCTCATTGGAGACGGAGGAAGTAACCGCCGGGGTGGAGTCCAATCTCATATGGGCCCTGCTAGGGCCCAGACCCCGGCCTCTCTCCCAACCTCCGTGGTTCCCTCCGTGTGCGGCGTCCAGGACAGGGGTCAGCAGCTTCGGATCGCTCTGTCCGGTAAAATCGATCCACGAGGCCTCGGCCTGCTCAACCACCCGCTCCTACACCCACATTAAGCAGTAAAGTATAAGTATAAAATTTAAATTTGAACCTTCCAAAACTAAAATTTCAAATATGGGTAGAATAAATATTAACACTTACGCAATACTCCTGGGTAGCGACGTTTGGATATCGAAGCTCGCCCGTGGCGGGATCTGTCGAGGTGCCGTGGACGGTAAGATATGCGGACAGCACGCTCGGTATACCACCTTGCGCTAGGGTCTGAGCTGTCTGCAATATTAAAAAATAACTCTTAATATTAGATATATTAGAAAATAACTCTTAATATTGCATTATATCACAAAGGCCAGTCTATTGTAATTTACCGATAACTCCATGGCTCGAGTAATATTTCTCGAGCCACCTGTGTAAGTGGGGCGACCCCTCTTCGCCGACTTCCTATTCTCTGTATTTTGAGCGGCCTGTTTCTGCACAACGCATTCACATTTAGTTTTCTAATTAAGGAACACAAAAAAATAAATTATATCCTAAACAATGAATTACATTTAAAATACATACTTGTTTGTGTTGAGAGTCGAAATATTCACACAATAGAGGCCATGTCTCTACGTCGACTCTCGCAAACGCCAGAGTAGATAGGAGGGCCTCTCTCTGCCTCGGGGGTCGCCATCCACAGGGAGTAGCAGTCGGCCTTCAGCTCATTCCTGTTGTATCGGACCTTGGTCTGCATGTTCTTCATCAGGCCATTATACAGAGCATGAAGGTCGAGCACCCTCCCAAGGTGATCAGGGTCGGCTACAGGCTGAAAATCGTAATCCAACTGAAAATACAAAAAAAAAACATTGTTATTAGATTGCAGGTGTTAATAATAAATATATTGGATAAATCAAATGAAAATATATATTAATACCCGAGCCTAATCAAAGAAGCGGGCAAATGAGCGCTGGTGCTGCTCGCCCCACTCAACGTGAAGTGGATAGTTCTTCACGAGCCGGCTCTCATCCCCCATATACCGGCCGAACCTCTCGGCATGAGGACAGGTATAGCGATAGTCAAGGGTAAAAAAGAGGGGGAATGCTGCCTCCCCCCTAGCTCTGTCAGGCCTCAGCCGATGGGACTGATTCGGGCCTCGAGTCCCCCTCTGGGGATGGGGAGGCCCTGTGTCTGCAAGAAATATCAAGACAATCAATATTAAGACAAAGTTGTATTAAGAAATCAAGATTAAACGAAAATTGAAGTGTGATATATACCTCCGGTGACTAAAGCACGAGCCTGGGCCCGGGCAGCAGCACGAGCGGGACGATAGTTCCTCCGGTGAGGAACAGCCGGTGTCCCGGATGCGGACGTATCCCCTCCAACTAGAAAATAAACATTGGCGCTAAATTTCCATGAAGTTCATATTTATTCTATAGAGCATATGTAAAATGAATAAATATTTTATATTTATTCATACTAACCTGCAGACGATGCGGAGGGTATGGAAGTGGCAGGAGTGGCCCATGCGTCAGATGTGAACGCACCACCTATAATTAGACAATTAAAAATAGATTTTATAAGTAATTGCAAAAAGAATGTGTAGATCAATAATATAACGTTCTAAATCAATATGCATGCACTATAGGATATATAAACATACCCGTAGGTGCGGTGGTGTCACCACCTACAGCTAGACAATAATAAAAATTACTATCTAAGTAAAAGCAAAAGGAATGTGTGTATATTTATGATATAGTATTCTAAATCAATATACATGCACTATATGATATATAAACATACCTGGAGGAGCGGGAGTGGCCTATGTCCCAGATGTGGATGCATCACCAACAACTAGACAATCAAATACTGACATAAACATGCATGAATATCTATAATATTACATTCAAGATGGATATGCGTGCAATATACCTGGAGGTGTGGCAAAATCCACACGGAAGGAGAGGCATCATAAAGTATGATCGGCCCATAGCCAACCAAGGCGACAGATTATAAATTATCATTACAACGGGCCATGTGCTGTGACTTCCAGCCATATAGTTGAATGGGCAGAAGCCATCAGTAGCCAGTCCGAGCCGGACATTGCGAGGATCGCTACTGAATATTGCGTGCCTCCTATCGAAATCCTTCCATGCCGGTGAATCCCTTGGATGGCTCATTTTTCCATCTTCACTTGGAGGAGCACGGTGATGCCAAGTCATTGCCTCGGCTGTTTTCTTGCACCTGAATAGCCTCTGTAGCCTCTGTGTTATGGGAAAGTATCGTGCTATCTTGACAGGTATATCAGGCTTCTTATCAGAATCTTTCGGTTTATACCTGGTCTCTCCGCATGTTGGACACTCTTTCAAATATGAATTCTCTTTCCGGTACAACACGTAATTTTAGGACATGTTGAATCTTCTCGCACTTTAGACCCAAATCAGACATCATCTTCTGGGCTCCGTACCAGCCGTCGGACACGTTATTTCCCGGAGGCATAGAATCTTTCAAGAACGAAAGAAGCATTGTGAATGACTTGTTGCTCCATCCATTTAGGCACTTAATCTGGAAAAGTTGGACGAACCATGAGAGGGTGGAATACTTTGCATTCTCATAAATTGGTTTTCTAGCATCATTCATGAGATTTTCATATTTATCCGCACGCGGTCCTTGACCGGAAGGAATGCCATCTTCGGTACGAATAGATTCACCTAGGGCAGCCTCTACCATATCCTCCATTTCTTCTGTTGGAAATAAATTACCGTCTTCTCCTTCTGCCGCATTACCGAATTCTTCTTCTTCTCCTGCCGCATTATCGTGTTCTCCTTCGCCGTGATATTTCCAAGTTGTATAAAGTCTAGTAAACCCATATTTTACAATATGAAGCTCTGCCAATTCTACCTTCTGCCAGTACTTATTGCCACATCTATTGCACGGATAGAGAATCTTCTCTATTATGATCTTATTATGTGCGCGTGAAAATTCAATGAAAGCAGCAACTCCTGCGACAAACTTAGGTTGCATACGTTGTTGCCAATCCACATACATCCAGTCCTTAACTCTGACGTACTCATAGGCCATGTTAGACTGTATAACATATAAATTGTAGGTTATGGTGACTATATTGAGAAATATAAGAACGGGATAGTTACTGACAAAGGAGAAAATCCGTGTATATGCTTTGTGTGTGCGTTTGTCGTTGAAAAGAATAAATTATCGAATGTATGTTAACCGATAGACGGGGACTAAGTGGCGCTTTTAGTTTCATATATGAGTATCGATGAGAATATGAAGGTTTCATATTATCATCGAGTATCATATATTGGTTTTAACTTGAACATCTCAAAATACTCTCTAATTATGCGTTTGTTGTGCATTCGTGTTGTATGTGTGTGTTCCGGCTGTCGGGGGTAAGGTTTCTATCCCATTAAGAATGTATAGAGCGAACACCCATCACTTGTGCTTTCAACCGTTTCGAGTAAATTTCGGTAGCACCTTCCCGCTGTTCTCCGAGTACATTGTAATAGAATAGATATTCATTTCAAAGCTGTGAAACAACGTTGAAATGAACATCTAATCTATCTTTGTACACGGAGAACCAGCGGAAAGGTACCGACGAAATATCTCGAAACGGATGAAAACACAAGTGAATGAAGGTGTTTGCTTTATATATTTCTAACTTGTCCACACGGGACAAATCTATCGGTTACCATACGATTGAATCTTCTCGTCGCATAGACTATACGACGGTTGTTAGTATCGAGCTATACCGTCCGATATTTAACAAGCTTCGTATAGTTCTATGTCACGACGAACATCGCACGTATGTTAACCGATAGACGGGGACTAAGTGACGCTTTTAGTTTCATATATGAGTATTGATGAGAATATGAAGGTTTCATATTATCATCGAGTATCATATATTGGTTTTAACTTGAACATCTCGAATCACTCTCTAATTATGCGTTTGTTGTGCATTCGTGTTGTATGTGTGTGTTCCGGCTGTCGGGGGTAAGGCTTTTATCCCATTAAGAATGTATAGAGAGAACACCCATCACTTGTGCTTTCAACCGTTTCGAGTAAATTTCGGCAGCACCTCCCCGCTGTTCTCCGAGTACACTGTAATAGAATAGATAATCATTTCAAAGCTGTGAAACAACGTTGAAATGAACATCTAATCTATCTTTGTACACGGAGAACCAGCGGAAAGGTACCGACGAAATATCTTGAAATGGATGAAAAGACAAGTGAATGAAGGTGTTTGCTTTATACATTCCTAACTTGTTCACACGGGACAAATCTATCGGTTACCATACGATTGAATCTTCTCGTCGTATAGACTATACGACGGTTGTTAGTATCGAACTATACCGTCCGATATTTAACAAGCTTCGTATAGTTCTATGTCACGACGAACATCGCACGTATGTTAACCGATAGACGGGGACTAAGTGGCGTTTTTAGTTTCATATATGAGTATCGATGAGAATATGAAGGTTTCATATTATCATCGAGTATCATATATTGGTTTTAACTTGAACATCTCGAATCACTCTCTAATTATGCGTTTGTTGTGTATTCGTGTTGTATGTGTGTGTTCCGGCTGTCGGGGGTAAGGCTTCTATCCCATTAAGAATGTATAGAGCGAACACCCATCACTTGTGCTTTCAACCGTTTTGAGTAAATTTCGGCAGCACCTCCCCGCTGTTCTCCGAGTACACTGTAATAGAATAGATAATCATTTCAAAGCTGTGAAACAACGTTGAAATGAACATCTAATCTATCTTTGAACACGGAGAACCAGCGGAAAGGTACCGACGAAATATCTCGAAACGGATGAAAACACAAGTGAATGAAGGTGTTTGCTTTATACATTCCTAACTTGTCCACACGGGACAAATCTATCGGTTACCATACGATTGAATCTTCTCGTCGTATAGACTATACGACGGTTGTTAGTATCGAGCTATACCGTCCGATATTTAACAAGCTTCGTATAGTTCTATGTCACGACGAACATCACACGTATGTTAACCGATAGACAGGGACTAAGTGGCGTTTTTAGTTTCATATATGAGTATCGATGAGAATATTGAAGGTTTCATATTATCATCGAGTATCATATATTGGTTTTAACTTGAATATCTCGAATCACTCTCTAATTATGCGTTTGTTGCATATTCTTGTTGTATGTGTGTGTTCCGGCTGTCGGGGGTAAGGCTTCTATCCCATTAAGAATGTATAAAGCGAACACCCATCACTTGTGCTTTCAACCGTTTCGAGTAAATTTCGGCAGCACCTCCCCGCTGTTCTCCGAGTACACTGTAATAGAATAGATAATCATTTCAAAGCTGTGAAACAACGTTGAAATGAACATCTAATCTATCTTTGTATACGGAGAACCAGCGGAAAGGTACCGACAAAATATCTCGAAACGGATGAAAACACAAGTGAATGAAGGTGTTTGCTTTATACATTCCTAACTTGTCCACACGGGACAAATCTATCGGTTACCATACGATTGAATCTTCTCGTCGCATAGACTATACGACGGTTGTTAGTATCGAGCTATACCGTCCGATATTTAACAAGCTTCGTATAGTTCTATGTCACGATGAACATCGCACGTATGTTAACCGATAGACGGGGACTAAGTAGCGCTTTTAGTTTCATATATGAGTATCGATGAGAATATGAAGGTTTCATATTATCATCGAGTATCATATATTGGTTTTAACTTGAACATCTCGAATCACTCTCTAATGATGCGTTTGTTGTGCATTCACGTTGTATGTGTAACATGATTTTAAACCATTGAGATCAAGATTGATAGAACTGATCATCCTATATTGCAATGGCATTCATCTACCAAAAACTATTATTGCAATGGCATTCATCTATAACAATCAACAATTAAAACTACAAATGTAGGATACTGATATTATAAAGCGTTATACGCAACATATGAATTCACATGACTGAAACATGCAACAAAAAACATGTTCATCCAAAAGAAAGGCCACTGTCAACAAATATAGACAAAGAATTATTATATTAACTATGAAACATATTAGAAAAAGGATAGAAGTTCAAGATGTTAATAACACGATGCTAATCAAAGCAGTTGAGTACAGATGCTAAAATCGAATATGTGACACGATATTCTTGTAAAGATAGACATGTATTAAAAGAGGAGGCGCTCAAGTAAAATCTATAACTAAATCCCTATCCTGCCCTTCCTTTTTTTCAAATCAGAAATGTGCCTTTTTTTTGCAATTATATATAGCTAAAACAAAGAAAGTCCTACAATTCTAAGCATTTCCAATTACAACGGCACATCCTCAAAATCCAGAATCTTATGAGCATCTTATGCAATTAGCAAACATATTCAACCGAAAACACCTTCAAAATTTCCACCAGACTACAAATCCTTTGCATACTCAAACCCCAACCAGATCAAATTAAGGGACCACTCAGACCCACAGTTTAAATCAATCAAAAATATCCAAAATCAGACACGGGGTCTTTGGATACCTACTAAATGCCAGATCCCATGACTCCAAAAACAAAACCCCAACATGCCCAACGGCTAAAAGTTCCACAAAACAGTATCCGTTTCCAAGAAAATTTGAGAATGACAAATAAAATAATTAATTAAACTGGGCTTTACCCACATTATTAGTCCAGTTTCCAACACCTGAGCACAGATCTCAAACTAGACACATTTTCCTCTTATGATCATCATCAACATTTCAATTAACGAGCTTAATGCTAATTAGAATGGAAATTAACTTAGACCTTGAAATCCAAAACCCCAACCCCAACCGCAACCCCCTACCGAACCCCAGCCCCAGCCCCAGCCCTAACGCTAACCGCAGCCTCAGCCCCAGCCCCAGCCCCTAACGCTAACCCCAACCGATGCCTCATCGATACCCAAACCATGAACCATAGCTCTAAAACAATCAAAAATTTGAGTAATTGAAGATTTCCTTACCTGTGCAGAGGCGACGATCGATCGGAGGCGACGACGAAAACGGAGATGAGCCGGCGCTGGCGACGACGAAAGCAGGCGGTGGCTACGACGAATCGGCCGGTGCTGGCGACGACGAGAACGACGATCGATCGGGGGGAACGAGAGTTTGGGAATTTGGGTTCACGCGAGAAAATAAATATTAGGGATAATGAGCGTAGGGATCGATCTGTGCCTTTCAACTTAAATCCCTATTTAGATGCCCCTATGGATAAGTCCGTAGGTTCTTGGTTTGCGGCTCCGTAGAGACAAACAACAATTTAAAATTTAATATTTTAAAATTAATATGTAATGACCGTAGAGACTACCTTTTGGCCCTACGGATTAATCCGTAGGTCCGAACTAAAATTGCCCTTACGGATGTCGTTATCCGTAGGGACAACCTCCTATTTTAGTAGTGACAGTTTGGTAGGGCTCGACACATGGTACAATTTTTCTTCAATCTCGGAGCCAAAATTATTCTGAAGGAGAGAAAAATGAGTTTCTTAATTTAAAAAAAAGTATCCCATTACCATCCTCCTATCAACTGATTAAGTTGTCGTTGGGAAGTTATTTAAATACTATGTTCTTGCAATAAAAATGGAAAAATACATTGATTTTAAGTATAAAATTAGATACCAAGCGTCACATTTTTGGTCAGTTCAAATTATAAGCAAGAATTTCTAAAATTTCAATCATGCATGTTTTTATATAATCATGTAGAATCAGGGACATGATGACATTCAGTCATTTTCTCCGCATTTGGATCATATTTCCTACAGTAAGCCCTTCTTTTTACTTGAATGTTACATAGTTTTTCTTCGAATGCAAATAGACTATATACAAAAAGTGTATATATGTGTGTATATTGCTATAATTTTCTCTCTCTTTTTTCCAACCAATTATTGATTTTCCTATTGATACAGGTTCTCGTGCTGCTTAATGTCTGTGCAATCTCTATTTTGATTATAGTTACTTAAAATTTGAAGCATGCATCACATTCATGATACTTTAGACGATTCACAAAAGGATATTCCTCGCTTACTACAAATGAAAACGACAATGGTTTCATTGATATCAATTTCGATATTCATTTCGCTTTTCGGAAACCACATTATATAAAAAATGTTCCGAAGATCACAAGCACAAGAGACGTATTTGCCAGCGAACCTCATAAAATTAAAGGACACGATTCAACAAGCGTAGAAAAAGTATGAACAAGAGCATAGCGTTTGCTAGTGCAAGCCACGATGTGCGCACTTCTCTTGCTGGCATTAGTGGACCAAGAAATTTGCCATCATGATGTTGCCCAAGATTCTGAGTTCGATATGAATTTAGTCCAAATGTATTCTTGTGCATATCTCTATAAGCTAGATTTTTTATTTAAAAAAATCTGAAATTATCACCAATATGCTGCTTCTTTTATATGATAGGATAGATTTAGGGAAAATTACACTATAATACCCTTAGCTATACCTGTTTCTCACTGAACTACCTTATTGCTTTTTATTACGGTAAGCTCCCTTAAAGTGCTACATTCAATGTTATCTTAGTTGAAAAAAGCAAGGGAGTTTAATATAAATTTTAGTGAAATTTACCCTGAATATATATAGTATAAAGCCAGAATATAATGAATTTATGCTACTCTTTTTTCAGGAATATTAAATTCTTATATTGATAAGTTGAACCCGGAAAGGCGCAACTTGAAGAGGAAGGATATGATCTGTAACATGAATATTATGATTGATATGATCTGTATGAATACATTTATAAGTAACATGAATATTATGATTGATATGATCTGTATGAATACGTTTATAAGAAAAAAAGTTAAACTAGAAACAAGTTTGTTTTTACTACTTGATTGGTACAAATGAATCATGGAGATAGATTCCAAATAATTCAAGTTCATTACCAGTATCGGAACAAGTCAGAATCTCACAAAACATGGGGGCCGGTTTAGACCAAGTCAGAAGCTTATTTCGGAAATATCATTTAATATGATGCTGCATGCTAAAATGACGTATATATATTTTTCATCCACCATAATAAGCAAGATTATTTCAGAAATATCATGTTGCATGCTATACTTCCGGTCTCTAAGAACTAAACGATATAAATGCTGTAAAGAACAAGATCGAATTATTATATTAAATAAGATAGAAGTATAAACTCGATATATAGGGAAAACAATGTGTCTTATACAAACAATAACATTTCTTACTTTTCGTTACTCGATTCATTAGATACAGCAATATTTTTTCAGAACCAATTCTTTATCCATCATAATTAACAAATTAACTTCTCCTTATTCTCCATCAACACATTGTCCTATAAGTTCCCAATTCCAATCACGGATAGCAGCTGTTGCCAGAACCTGCAATCATTTTCCCAAATACATCGGAAAAGAAAAAGAAAGAAGAGCACCGCTGATTGATATGAAATTGCTAATTCTCGCTTGGGTTAGTAACAGAAATAAGTGCAGAACCTCTGAAGTAACAATCATGGCTTTGCCTTCCATTGAGTTGGTAATAGAGATTCATTACCACCGATGCATGAGATATGAGGATATTAGGGCCACAGCAGTTTCCGTTAGGTTGTATAATCGAACAATTGACAAATTTGCATGCGTATTCAATGTTATTCTTGAGTTCAACATCTCCGGCCGAACACCACACACTATGTTTTCTGATATGCACCAAAAACAAAAAAGGAAATAAATTTTCTAAATATCATCCAAGAAAATATCAATTGTTTAATTAACATTAAGAGTGTGTTTGCTGCAATGCAAAATGTAGGTTTGTTGCAATAAAATTGATTTGCCATCATTGTTTTGTCGTTCGCAATTTGTTTCCTTAGAGGATTTGTAAATGTACATTTCTGTTTGGTTGAATAAAAACTAAATGGAAGTGAAATATGTGCTGCAAAGTTGCGATAAATGTAAATAAAAATTTTAAAACCAATAAAAGAAAGGCACAAGGAAACTGAATTGAAAAAGCGTACCTGACCATTCTCCATTTGCACCTGCATAAAATATAGAGATAATGGAACAAGCTAGTTACTAATGTTTTCTTCTCTTTTAAATTTTTTATTATTCTAAAGGTGTAAGAAATTGCAAGAAGTAAATTTACCAAAGACGAAGGAGTGCATGAGAAAAACGAGGAAGAACATTGGGAGAATTGCCTTAGCCAAAATGTCTCAAGACAACGAACAGAGAATTCAAAATGTTTGTGGTGAGATAACACACTAGCAATGGAGGCTATATATAAGCTTCATGGCACTCTTAATTGGTGATAAAATGCAAATGAAATCGATCATGTTAGGTGCAAAGAGCATGTGAGAACATCACCTATAAACTTCTTTCTTGTTTGTTTAGACAATGCAATTTTAGGAAATTCTCTTTAAAAGCTGCAATTTTTTCGGAACCAATATGATATAAGAAGTATGGGCTATTTGTTTCTGGATAGAAGAATGTTGAATGATAAAACTTCAAGCGGAAGGGGAAAAAAAGAAAGAATTATGAGGTTCAAAGTGCATGATCTATAAATTTTTAGGAATAATTTTCATTTTCATTGATAACATATTGAGGTTATTAACTTTTTAGCTCCTAATGATTTGTTTTAAACGTGCAAGGTTTTTTCTTTTCTTGAACTATCAAAGCCTGCAATCATAATTACACCGTTGATTCTAGTATTGTAAAGAACACCAATAAATATTACAAATACTGTGCAACTTTGAATGGTGTTATATGTATCTTTCAGTGTACTTCTTAAAAAATAATGGTGCTTAATGTTATTTTTTTATTTTTATGCCTTAAACGATCTTATCGGCTTACTTTTGCATTTTGCTTGCAGTGTTGCTGTTTCGCTACTAATTACAATAGTTTTCCTAGAATATGTGATGTGTTTGGCAATAAATCGTTTTATGTTGCCTTGCGGCCCAGTCGACATGTTTTATGTGATATGGCTCAAGTTCTCAGTCGACATGTTTTATGTTGCCTTGCGGCTCAAAAGAAAGGCCTTGAGGTCTAATGTGATCCTTGTGATTTCTCTCTATCAAGATGGCGTTGCAAAGATGATTACACTTATTCGGACTTGGTAGCGTTCAATGAATCGCAAGTACGATACGCTTTTTCTTTTTCTTCTCAGGCTAGATTACACCCGGCTATTCTTAACTGTCTATATTTATCGCCAAACTACCAGAAATTTTATTCAGTACAGTAAAGTGCTATATTTAAAACAATGATAGTTAAGGGTAGTTTATTGTAATTAAGTCTTCTTCCTAGCAGTTTCTGGGCTTTGATATCAATTTAATAAATTGAGTGAGATGTTTTGGCCGATAATTAGTTACACACTTTATTTCTTTCTCATTTTGCTTGGGTATGTCTTGTGCTTATATCACTGTTATAAACTATTAATTAAATTTTTGTAAGAGCAATTAGCCACCCTTTTAATTTCCTCAACAAATAAATCTGATTTCCCACCCTGAAAGTCTGTCCTTGTAAGAAAAATAAATCTTTATGATTGATAAGTTATAAACAGGGGTTTTTACTACTTGATTGAAATACAAATGAATTATGAAGATAGATTCCAAATAATTCAACAGAAGGGGGATTTTCAATACCAGTAGAGAAACAAATCAGAATCTCACAAAATATGGTAAATAACAAGATTGATTCTTTTATTAAATAAGATATAATATAAACTCGATATAAATTAAGCATCTGCTATATAATTTCCATTTGAACGATATCATTTTTACTTTTCGGTGCTCAGTTCATTACGAACAGTAATGTATTTTCAGAACAAATTCTTTATTCATCATCCAACGAACTTCTCTTTATTCTTCACCAACACATTGTCCTATGGCCAACGTCAGTCACTAGAAGTAGCGGCGGTCACCATAACCTGCAAAATTGAAAACCCCACAATTATTTTCCCAAATACATTAAAAAAATAAAAATATAAGACACCGCTAACATATATGAAATTATATGATAATTCTTACTTGGGTCGGTAACAGAAACAAGAGCAGAACCTCCAAAGTAACAATCATGGCTTTGCCTTCCCTTGAGTTGATAATAGAGATTCATTACCACAGATGCTTGAGATATGAGGATATTAGGGCCAAAGCATTTTCCATTAGGTCGTATAATCGAACAATTGAAAAATCTGCATGCGTAGCCGATATTATTCTTGAGTAAACGAAATAAACGCCGTAAAGAACAAGTAAACGAAATAAACGTCGTACAATCGAACAATTGAAAATTTTGCAAAATTATTTCAGAAATATCAGGTCTCTAGCAAGTAAACGAAATAAACGCCGTAAAGAACTAGATTGAATGTTTTGTATGATATAAAATTGAAGTATAAACTCGATATATAGGGAAAACAATGCGTCTTATACGAACAATAACATTTTTTTACTTTTCATTACTCGATCCATTAAATACAGCAATATTTTTTCAGAACCAATTCTTTATTCATCATCTAACAAATTAACTTCTCCTTATTCTTCATCAACACGGTGCCCGGCCAACGTCAATCACGGATAGCAGCAGCTGCCAGAACCTGCAAAATTAAAAACCAAGAAATCATTTTCCCAATGGAGGGAAGCACCGCCAATATGAAATTATATGCTTATTCTTGCTTGGGTCGGTAACAGCAATAAGAGCAGAACCTCCAGAGTAACAGGCATGGCTTTGCCTTCCATTCTTTTGGTAATAGGGATCCATTGCCACCGATGCATGAGATACGAGGATATCAGGGCCAGAGCATTTTCCGTTGGGCTGTATAATCGAACAATCGACAAATTTGCATGCGTATTCAATGCTATTCTTGAGTTCGAGGTCTCAGGTCGAAGGCTTCGCCACACACCATGTTAAGAAACTGCAATTTTTCGGAGAGTAGAATGTCTAATGATCTATTTGTATCAAAAGTAGATTAACTCTAATAGAAAAAGTTATAACAAACTTTCATTTTAGGAATGGTTCAAATCGGTATAACATCAACCAGAAGACAAAAAATGAATTATAAAAGTTCAAAGCGCGTGACCTATATATATATATTTGTTTGGAATGACTTCCATTTTTAAGACATCATAGAGCAAACAATTTTCTTAAATTTCAGCTGATCGCGAAACGGTATGTGCCATCGTGCTGATACCCGGGACCGTTATATTCGACGGGATCGATCACAAATCTCAAGTCTAGGCATTGTAGCCAAACATGCATTAGAAGTTCGTCTTACGAGGGGAATGGGGCGGATTAATTCTCAGCAGTGGGGAATGTAATAAATTCCATCAAAACGAATGATGACAAGATGTTTTAGTGGGATGAGATGTGCAGTTTCGGGACGTCCCTGTAACACAAAGCCGATTAAATTTGTAATATTTGATCAATTTGGCTGTTATTTGATAGAAATCATTTATTTTTCTCTTATTTTGGTAAACAATCTATGGCTTTATTAAAGAGCTGGGAGCAAAATAATGTTCTATCCATAATATTTTTCTTTTGGTTTTGAAAAGAATAAAAGAAATAATTAGAAAACCATAAAGAAAAGAAACACTTGGGAAAGCAGCTAGCGAGCCTCTTATAAAAAACTCCATTTCAAGCATTTCGGTTGTAAGCGTCAACAGCTTGCTTAGTCCCACATCGGATAACCATGATGGTTTTCTCGTGGTGATAACAATCCTCCACACAAGGGGATGCACGACCTTACTTGAACAGGATCTGTTCTATAGGCTCGTACAACTGTATCCTTAAGCTCCAAGGAGACAGGCAAATTCAGTCTGGTTGATGACAATCCTCCACACAAGGGGACGCACGACCTTATCTGATATTTTGTCCCTACAGATTTATACCTACGCACTTATCTGTAGGGGCAAATATATGTCCGTAGGGACACCTAATCTATTTTATAAAATCATAAATTAAATAAATTTTTTGTCCCTACAGACTAATCCGTAGGGATAACTGGACCTACACATTACTCCGTAGGGGCAAGTTTTTGACCGTAGGGACATGTTCAAGACTGTGACTTGCACCTACGGCGTTTGTACCTACATGGTATTTTCTTGCCCTTACGGATATATCCGTACCGTAGGGGCAACCCTTATTTGTAGTAGTGAATATATTAAGGGTCTCTCAGACAACTTCAAACCCATCCCAGGAGTGATCCAGACCAAACTCGGGAACGATCTGGGCTTGAGGCCACGTGTCATCCTGATATTTTGTCCCTACGGGTACCTGTGTAGGGGTATTTGTTTGCCCCTACGGATATATCTGTAGGGGCAAGCATAACCCCTAATACTGAGATCATAAGGGCAAAATATCAGGTACCCTACGGATAAATCTGTAGGTACATTGTTGGGCCCTACGGATTAATCCGTAAGGGCAATGGTGGGCCCTACGGTTAAATCCTTAGGTACATATTATCAGTTTTTTTAAAAAAAAAGGGCTGCCTATTTTTTTCTCGCCCTGTGCACAATAATATATACATCATATATAAAATTAATCATCACGCAGAACATATATCGCAGTATTCATAATCACATCTCACGCATAATATACAAAAGAAATCAAGAAGCAGAATATGATTTCAATATAAACACCACCAATATCAATATCGTCCAAAATGTATTATAATATGTATCATATAAATAAATACATGTTTAAAATATAAGAATCAAAAAGCTACCCTAGCTCGGTCCAGCTCCACCTCTGATAAACGCCAGAATCTGGCGTGCCTGCTCCTCGGATATATCCTGAGTCAATAAATCATGCAATGCGGAGCGTGCGGGAGTCTGAGCGGACTGTGGAGCTGTAGGAGTGGTCTGCGCAGCCGCCGTCGAGGTAGTGGCTTGCGGAGCCTCGGCTGCGGGAGTCTGAGCGGGAAGTGGAGCTATAGGAGCTGTCTGCGGAACCGCAGCCGATGTAGTGGCTTGCGGAGCCGCAGCCAAAGGAGATGCATGTGGAGGCTTGGCCGATGTACCCTGTCGCGTCTGGACCTAAGTGTGTAATAAGCGAGTAAGAACTGTGTATTATTCGAATTCGTATCATTATCATGTTATTTCGAAACCCCAATCTATGTATACTTAGGGACTTATGCCTCGTTTGGATATCTAGTTTGGAAAACCGTAGTTTATTTTAATTAGATATGTATGTATGATTAATCAAAGTTAAGTCTACAACCAAATAAGCTCAGGCTACGTACTAATATTGGATATGTTGCTATCTATAATATGACATAATATTTTACTATTAAGTAGTATACATACCAACATCTCCTTCAACTCCTGAACGATGGCCTTCAAGCTCTCCAGTTCCCGCTGGAACGTCGCTCACTGGAGACGAAGGAAGTAACCGCCGGGGTGGAGTCCAACCTCATATGGGCCCTGCTAGGGCCCAGTCCTCGGCCTCTCTCCCAAGCTCCGTGGTGCCCTCCGTGTGCGGCGTCCAGGACTGGGGTCAGCAACATCGGATCGTTCTGTCCAGTAAAATCGATCCCCGATACCTCGGCCTGCTCAACCGCCCGCTCCTACACCCATATTAACCAGTAAAATATAAGTATATCATTTAAATTTGAACCTTTCAAAATTAAAATTTCAAATAGGGGTTGAATAAATATTAACACTTACGCAATACTCCTGGGTAGCGACGTAGGGGTATCGAAGCTCGTCAGTGGCGGGATCTGTCGAGGTGCCGTGGACGGCAAGATATGAGGACAACACGCTCGGTGTACCACCTTGCGCCAGGGTCTGAGCTCTCTGCAATATTAGAAAATAACTCTTAATATTAGATATATTAGAAAATAACTCTTAATATTGCATTATATCACAAAGGCCGGTCTATTGTAATTTACCGATAACTCCATTGCACGAGTAATATTTCTCGAGCCACCTGTATAAGTGGGGCAACCCCTCTTCGCCGACTTCCTATTCTCTATATTTTGAACGACCTGTTTCTGCACAACACATTCACATTTAGTTTTTTAATTAAGGAACACAAAAAAATAAATTATATACTAAACAATGAATTACATTTAAAATACATACATGTTTGCGTTGAGAGTCGAAATATTCGCACAATAGAGGCCATGTCTCTACGTCGACTCTCGCAAAGGCCGGAGAAGATAGGAGGGCTGCTCTCTCTGCCTCGGGGGTCGCCATCCACAGGGAGTACCAGTCGGCCTTCAGCCCATTCCTGTTGTATCGGACCTTGGTCTGCATGTTTTTCATCAGGCCATTGTACAGAGCATGAAGATCGAGCACCCTCCCAGGGTGATCAGGGTCGGGCACAGGCTGAAAATCGTAATCCAACTGAAAATACAAAAAAAACATTGTTATTAGATTGCAAGTGTTAATAATAAATATATTGTATAAATCAAATGAAAATAAATATTAATACCCGAGCCTGATCAAAGAAGAGGGCGAATGAGCGCCGGTGCTGGTCGCCCCACTCAACGTGAAGTGGATAGTTCTTCACGAGCCGACTCTCATCCTCCATATACCGGCCGAACCTCTCGGCATGATCGCCGGTATAGCGATAATCAGGGGTAAAAAAGAGGGGGAATGCTGTCTCCCCCTAGCTCTGTCAAGCCTCAGCCTGTGGGACTGATTCGGGCCTCGAGCCCCCCTCTGGGAATGGGGAGGCCCTGCGTCTGCAAGAAATATCAAGACAATCAATATTAAGACAAAGTTATATTAAGAAATCAAGGTTAAACGAAAATTGAAGTGTGATAATACCTCCGGTGACTAAAGCACAAGCCTGGGCCCGGGCAGCAGCACGAGCGGGACGATAGTTCCTCCGGTGAGGAACAGCCGGTGTCCCGGATGCGGACGCATCCCCTCTAACTAGAAAATAAACATTGACGCTAAATTTCCATGAAGTTCATATTTATTCTTTAGAGGATATGTAAAATGAATAAATATTTTATATTTATTCATACTAACCTATAGACTAAGCGGAGGGTACGGAAGTGGCGGGAGTGGCCCCTGCGTCAGATGTGGATGCACCACCTATAATTAGACAATTAAAAATAGATTATATAAGTAATTGCAAAAAGAATGTGTAGATCAATAATATAACATTCTAAATCAATATGCATGCACTATAGGATATATAAACATACCCGCAGGTGCGGTGGTGTCACCACCTACAGCTAGACAATAAAAAAATGATTATCTAAGTAAGAGCAAAAGGAATGTGTGTATATTTATGATATAGCATTCTAAATCAATATACATGCACTATATGATATATAAACATACCTGGAGGTGCGGGAGTGGCCTCTGTCCCTGATGTAGACGCATCACCAACAACTAGACAATTAAATATTGAAAATATAAGTAATTTTGACATGAATAAGCATGAATATCTATAATATTACATTCAAAATGGATATGCGTGCAATATACCTGGAGGTGTGGCAAAGTCCACATGGAAGGAGGCATCCGAAGGGGTCTCCGATCTGGGTGCAAGACCGGCCCTCTGAAGCTCCCCACGCAGCTCTCCGGGTGGCAGAACCGCTCTGCCTCTGCCTCTGCCTCTGTCGGTGCCGCGGCTGGAGCTCCTGCCGCCCCTCGCTGCTCCCGTCATCGTCATCAAATCTAGATAAACGGTTCGTGGACGCATTAGACAATCATTACAAGTATTGACTATATATGTATAGATCGTAAAATGTGAAGTAAGAATATAACATTACTGATAACCTTTTTCGTTTCGTGGGCGCATTAAACATATCTACTTGGATTTCATCATCGATATTATTTCTAACCCACGTAACTTCATGATCGGCCGAAGACAACCCGTCTTTCGAAACAGACGGTCGGAGCACTCTAAGCCTTCTCTCTTCTTCATCCTCATCGCTGTCCTCGAATTCTGGGACATCGTAGACATCCCTAAGTTTCCAACGGCATACGACACTCCATCCCGGATGCTTCAAACACTGTGAGTAGTATACTTGGAACGCTTGGTTCGGAAAGATAAACGGATCTTCCTAACCGTAAAACCGAAGTGTGTTCACACTGGTTAATCCATATTCATCTTTCCAAGTCCCAAGATTGCATCTCCACTTATCCGTATCGGTTTGCGTATCGTACCAAGTACACTGGAATATATAAAAGGGTTCTGATAGTCCGGGATAATGGATGCCGAGTATACAATTTAAGTACCCATAATAAATCACACCGTCCGATCCTACCATCGTAATCCCACTATTCTGAGTGGTTCTAGATGTTTCTATGTCCTTAACTTCGAATTTGTATCCAAGGACACAGAATCCTTTATAATATGCAACCTCTATACTAGGAAATTGAGCTAAACATCTTGAATCACTCTCAAATGATGCAGACAAGTTCGGATCGTGGATCTAACAAAACAAATTTTACGACAAATACATAATGATATAAGTTTAGATTAAAACTGATAGCAATAAAATGTTATTCGAATAACTTACATGATCTGTGACCCAATCGCAAAAATTATCCTGATGATATTTTTCCAATCGTTCATCGTTCCAATCAGGATGCCCTTCACGTATCTCGTTAAAATGAATTCTGTTTTCGACAAATAAGGGTGACATTAATATTATATCATTTCATACACACACAAACACAAATATAACAATTAATCTAAAAAAAACTTACTCTCTAATTTGTTCAAGACATGCACAATTAAGCAACATAAACCGGTATATCTTGTTGATAAACATAGTGTCTACCCTCTTATAATTGGTTTTACCATATGGCTCGTCTTGAATTCTTCGAGGCCGGTTAAGTCTCGTATCAATGTTCTAGTCCAGATAGCGGGAACAAAATGTGGTTGCTTCATCAAGAAGATAACCTTGCATGATAGAACCTTCTGGTCGATTTCTATTACGTATATACCTAAAGAAAATATGTTGAATAAATAAATACGGGTATACAGGACAACAATAATTTTAAAAATTGCGCGAAACGAAAAATTCCACGTACCTCTCGACGGGATACATCCATCGATATTGTACCGGTCCGGCTAACTTAGCCTCGGTTGCAAGATGAACCGTCAAGTGTATTATGATATCGAAGAATGACGGAGGGAAAATACGCTCAAACTTGCAAAGTATCAACGCAATAGAATTTTCTAGTTTATCCAGCGTCATAACCTCCAGTGTTTTAGCACACAACTCTCTGAAAAACAACATAGGTCGTTGATTACTAGACCAACCGATTCGGGGAGAGAAGTCCTGAGGGCTAATGGAAGAAGGTGCTCCACGATAACACGGTGATCATGATTTTTCAGCCCATCGATCTTGCCTTTCACAACTTTTATTTTCTTGCTGAATGATCCTGAGAAACCTGTGGGAACTTTCAAATCATGCAACACCTGCAGAAATCTTTTCTTCTCCGGTTGTGACATATGATAAGTGGAATTGGGAAGTACAAACTTGCCTGGTTTACCCGCTACCGGTCTAGGGTGCAATTCACTTCTTATTCCCCACTCCTGTAGATCCATCCGAGCATTCAGGTTGTCTTTCGATTTCCCGTCTTTACAAAGAAGCAAGTTGAGTATGTGCTCTGATACTCCCTTCTCTATATGCATGACATCCAGACAAAGACGCACTAAATTTGTTGACCAGTACGGAAGCTCGAAGAAAATGCTTAACTTGTTCCAAAATGGTGGTTTGACCTGTTTTGTCGGATCCATCCCGAAGGTCACATTATTGTAACCATCCCACTAAGCAGTCACGTCCTCTCCGGACAATGGGGCTGGAGGTCCAAGAAGCCCCTGATGACCATCAAAGTGAACAGTGTCTAACCTGTAGGGGTGGTCTAGAGGCAGGAAACGTCGATGGCCGCAATAACAAACCTTCCTGCTAAAATTCAAGAATTTCGATGTTGTGTGTTGATGGAAATGAGGACATGCTTTGTGACCATGTACGGATCAACCTGATAGCATTCCATACGTAGGAAAGTCATTAATTGTCCACATTAAAGCCGCACGCAGTATGAAGGTTGTATTTGTGTTTGCATTGTAAGTCTTTACACCATCAATGAACAAAGATTTTAACTCCTCGATCAGAGGTCAGAGATAGAAGTCGATATTGTTTCCCGGTGAGTTTGGTACGTCGATAAGAAGAGGCATCATAAAGTATGGTTGGTCCATACCCAACCAAGACGACAGATTATAAATTATCATTACAACGGGCCATGTGTTGTGACTTCCAGCCATATAGTTGGATGGACAGAAACCATCACTAGCCAATCCGAGATGGACATTGCGAGGATCGCTACTGAATATTGTGTGCTTCCTAACGAAATCCTTCCATGCCGGTGAATCTCTTGGATGGCTCATTTTTCCATCTTCACTTGGAGGAGCACGGTGATGCCAAATCATTGCCTTGGCTGTTTTCTTGTACCTGAATAGCCTCTGTGTTATGGGAAAGTATCGTGCTATCTTGACAGGTGTATCAGGCTTCTTATCAGAATCTTTCGGCTTATACCTGGCCTTTCCGCATGTTGGACACTCTTTCAAATCTGAATTCTCTTTCCGGTACAACACGTAATTTTTAGGACATGCCTGAATCTTCTCGTACTTTAGACCCAAATCAGACATCATCTTCTGGGCTCCGTACCAGCTATCGGGCACGTTATTTTCCGGGGCCATAGAATCTTTCAAGAACGAAAGAAGCATTGCGAATGACTTGTTGCTCCATTCATTTAGGCACTTAATCTAGAAAAGTTGGACGAACCATGAGAGGGTGGAATACTTTACATTCTCATAAATTGGTTTTCTAGCACCATTCATGAAATTTTCATATTTATCCGCACGCGGTCCTTGACAGGAAGGAATGTTATCTTCGGTACGAATAGATTCACCTAGGGCAGTCTCTACCATATCCTCCATTTCTTCTGATGGAAATAAATTGCCGTCTTCTTCTCCTGCCGCATGCCGCATTATCGCGTTCTCCTTCTTCTTCTGCCGCATTACTGCGTTCTTCTCCTTCCCCGTGATATTTCCATGTTGTATAAAGTCCAGTAAAACCATATTTTACGATATGAAGCTCTGCCAATTCTACCTTCTGCCAGTACTTATTGCCACATCTATCGCACGGGCAGAGAATCTTCTCTATCACGATCTTATTATGTACGCGTGCAAATTCAATAAAAGCAGCAACTCCTACGACAAACTTAGGGTGGATACATTGTTGCCAATCCACATACATCCAGTCCTTAACTCTGACGTATTCATGGGCCATGTTAGACTGTATAACATATAAATTGTAGGTTATGGTGACTATATTGAGAAATCTAAGAACGGGATAGTTACTGACAAAGAAGAAAATCCATGTATATACTTTGTGTGTGCGTTTTTGTTGAAAAGAATAAATTATCGAACGTATGTTAACCGATAGACGAGGACTAAGTGGCGCTTTTAGTTTCATATATGAGTATCGATGAGAATATGAAAGTTTCATATTATCATCGAGTATCATATATTGGTTTTAACTTGAACATCTTGAATTACTCTCTAATGATGCGTTTGTTGTGTATTCTTGTTGTATTTGTGTGTTTCGGCTGTCGGGGTAAGGCTTCTATCCCATTAAGAATGTATAGAGCGAACACCCATTCGCTTGTGCTTTCAACCGTTTCGAGTAAATTTCGGCAGCATCTCCCCGCTGTTCTCCGAGCACACTGTAATAGAATAGATAATCATTTCAAAGCTGTGAAACAACGTTGAAATGAAAATCTAATCTATCTTTGTACACGGAGAACCAGCGGAAAGGTACCAACGAAATATCTCGAAACGGATGAAAACACAAGTGAATGAAGGTGTTTTCTTTATACATTCCTAACTTGTCCACACGGGACAAATCTATCGGTTATCATACGATTGAATCTTCTCGTCACATAAACTATACGACAGTTGTTAGTATCGAGCTATACCGTCCGATATCTAACAACCTTCGTATAGTTCTATGTCATGACAAACATCGAACGTATGTTAACCGATAGACGGGGACTAAGTGGCGCTTTTAGTTTCATATATGAGTATCGATGAGAATATGAAAGTTTTATATTATCATCGAGTATCATATATTGGTTTTAACTTGAATATCTTGAATCACTCTCTAATGATGTGTTTGTTGTGTATTCTTGTTGTATGTGTGTGTTTCGGCTGTCGGGCGTAAGGCTTCTATCGGTTATCATACGATTGGATCTTCTCGTCGCATAGACAATACGAAGTATTTAAATAAAATATAAAGTAACTGATATAACATGATTTTAAACTTATGAAATAATACTTGTTTAGTTACTTGCAAGTTGCAACTTGAGAATAAGATATATGAAGAATTGAGTATTAAAGAACTAAGATGCATATTTTGGTAGTTACTTGCCGCAACCCCTAAGTTAAGTAGTTTTTGAGAATTAAGACCTTTTTAATCATACTTTGGATAGACTGTCACAAACAGTAGGGCATATTCAAAAAACCATATTGAAGGCAGGGTAATTTAGCCCTTTCTTTAAAAAATAAAATAAAAAGATGGAATGATTAATCTTTGCCTCCATGAATGCTTACATATAGAAATACATATTCATTACCATGGAAAATGCTTTTAGATATATTATTGAATTGGCCATTAGATCCATTTGATAGATACTGGCAGCTATATAGTTCAGTAGCCCCTATGCATTCTCATGGAGATCCTAAGCACTTATTTCTAGACAGTGAGCTAGCTACTGCACTATGGGGAAAGGCCTCCGGCAGCGTTCCATATAGACAAGGATGATTGTACATGGTACACAATCCATGATCGTTTTGACTACCAGTATAATATCCAAAATTTCCCAGATGTTGCAAAGTGCGTACCCCATTTACTTGTATGGAATCTATAGAAGGCTAGGTGTGAAATGAAATATCAAGGTCATCAAATCACTTCAGAATCCATCTGGCTGAAAATTGTAACTGGTATCAGAAACTCGGTCCTGACAAACAGGAAGCAACCCTTATCCTCAACTAGCCTGCATACTGAATATTATCTGTTAAGTTAACAAATTTAACCTGATCAGATATACTCGCTGGGTAAAACCTCACAAAGATAGGTACGAATTGAATGTAGATGGTGCAAAATCAAATATAACAAATTTACCATACATCAGAGTTACATACAAGGAAGTTCAATCCCAAGCTCTGAATTTTTAATTACTTTTGCTAAAAATGAAAGTGTATTCAGCTTTGCTGTCTCTGTTGTATATGCAGTTGCACTCAGCAGATCATAAATAAAATCTCCGTCCCCTGAGACCAGTTTTCCCACAAAAAAAACAGTCTGTCTCTTAACATGCACTGCACCATCAGAATCTATTCGTTCAAGAGTTACGCCTGAGAAAAATGCAAGCAACATTTTCAATTTTCGGCTCTAATTTGAACTGATCTGCAGTCCATGCTCTCACACACTTTTCCCCAGGAGAATTAGTAGCACACCTATCATACTCTAAAATTTAAGAACCCCAACCCTAACCCTAACCCCAACCCCCGCCCCAGCCCCAGCCCCAGCCAAACCCCAACCCCAACCCTAACCCTAGCCCCAGCCCCAGCCCCAGCCCCAGTCGAACCCCAACCCTAACCCTAACCCCAACTCCAACCCCAACCGCAACCCCTGCCGAACCGCAACCCTAACCGCAACCCCAGCCCTAGCCCCAACCGCAACCCCAACCCTAACCCTAACCCCAACCGATGCCTAACCTTAACCCTCATCGGTACCCAAACCATGAACTCTAGCCCTAAAATAATCAAAAATTTGTTTAATTGAAGATTTACTAACCTGTGCGGTGGAGGATACGATCGATCGATGGCGACGACGAAAACGGAGGCGACGACGAAAACGACGATGAGGAAGAACCAGGGCGGTGGCGATGACGAAACGGAGGGCGGTGGAGACAAAGAGAACGAAGACGAGAACGGCGATCGGCGGGAACGAGAGATTTTGGGATTTTGGGTTCGCGCGAGAGAGATTATCAAGAGAGATAATCAGCGTATTGGATCTGTGCCTTTTTAATTAAATCCCTATTTAGATGCCCCTACGGATTAGTTCGTAGGTCTTTGGTTTGCGGCTCCGTAGGGGCAAACAACAATTTATGATTTAATATTTTTAAATTAAGACGTCAGGACCGTAGGGGCAACCGTATGGCCCTACGGACTAATCCGTAGGGCCAAAGAAATCTGCCCCTACGGATTTCATTATCCGTAAGGGCAACCCCCTACTTTAGTAGTGATTTTTTGCCCCTTACTTTTTTGATTTGATTAAATGTGATATGCTTCAGATTCTTCTTTTATAGAAATAATGTACGTAATCAATCATGTGAAAGTTAATGTTAAACATGTTTCATCATGTCGTGCTTGGCATAAAAGGCTCAGTTGTTGTTGTGTTGTTTCATCATGCCGTTCTCTTTTTCAATTTATTATTCAAGTTTATTATATAGCTAGTTTATTTTCTTTATTCATTGCTCAAGCTAGTCCCTACAGTATTTATGGTTGATGAATTTTGGTGGCAAAAGAAGCTCATCTGAGTGTTAACGCGCTGACCATCTCTAATAAGGTAACTTCAAATAAAGTATAAGCTATAAAGCCAGCACATAATAATCTTTATGCTGCTCTATTTTCAGGAATATTAAATTATATTCTTGATGCAAGTAAAGATGAAGCCGGAAAGATGCACTTGAAGAGGAAGAAGGTGATATGGCTCAAGTTCTCAGTCGAAATGTTTTATGTTGCCTTGCGGCTCAAAAGGAAGGCCTTGAGGTCTAATGTGATCCTTGTGATTTCTCTCTATCAAGATGGCGTTGTAAAGATGATTACACTTATTTGGACTTGGTAGCGTTCAATGAATCGCAAGTACGATACGCTTTTTCTTTTTCTTCTCAGGCTAGATTGCACCGGCTACTCTTAACTGTCTATATTTATCACCAAACTACCAGAAATTTTATTTAGGACAGTAAAGTGCTATATTTAAAACAATGATAGTTAAGGGTAGTTTATTGTAATTAAGTCTTCTTCCTGGTAGTTTCTGGGCATTGATATCAATTTAATAAATTGAGTGAGATGTTTTGGCCGATAATTAGTTACACACTTTATTTCTTTCTCATTTTGCTTGGGTATGTCTTGTACTTATATCACTGTTATAAACTATTAATTAAATTTTTGTAAGAGCAATTAGCCACCCTTTTAATTTCCTTAAAAAATAAATCTGATTTCCCACCCTGAAAATTCGTCCTTGTAAGAAAAATAAATCTTTATGATTGATAAGTTATAAACAAGGTTTTTTACTACATGATTGAAATGCAAATGAATTATGAAGATAGATTCTAAATAATTCAACAGAAGGGGGATTTTCAATACCAGTAGAGAAACAAATCAGAATCTCACAAAATATGGTAAATAACAAGATTGATTCTTTTATTAAATAAGATATAATATAAACTCGATATAAAGCATCTGCTATATAATTTCCATTTGAACGATATCATTTTTACTTTTCGTTGCTCAGTTCATTATGAACAGTAATATATTTTCAGAACAAATTCTTTATTCATCATCCAACAAACTTCTCTTTATTCTTCACCAACACATTGTCCTATGACCAACGCCAATCACTAGAAGTAGTGGCAGTCACCATAACCTGCAAAATTGAAAACCCCACAATTATTTTCCCAAATACATTAAAAAAATAAAAATATAAAACACTGCTAAGATATATGAAATTATATGACAATTCTTACTTGGGTCGGTAACAGAAACAAGAGCAGAACCTCCAAAGTAACAATCATGGTTTTGCCTTCCGTTGAGTTGATAATAGAGATTCATTACCACAGATGCTTGAGATATGAGGATATTAGGGCCAAAGCATTTTCCATTAGGTTGTATAATCGAACAATTGAAAAATCTGCATGCGTAGCCGATATTATTCTTGAGTAAACGAAATAAACGTTGTAAAGAACAAGTAAACGAAATAAACGTCGTATAATCGCACAATTGAAAATTTTGCAAGATTATTTCAGAAATATCAGGTCTCTAATAAGTAAATGAAGTAATCGCCGTAAAGAACCAGATTGAATGTTTTGTATTAAATAAAATTGAAGTATAAACTCGATATATAGGGAAAACAATGCGTCTTATACGAACAATAACATTTTTTTACTTTTTATTACTCGATTCATTAAATACAGCAATATTTTTTCAGAACCAATTCTTTATTCATCATCTAACGAATTAACTTCTCCTTATTCTTCATCAACACAGTGTCCGGCCAACGTCAATCACGCATAGTAGCAGCTGCCAGAACCTGCAAAATTAAAAACCAAGCAATCATTTTCCCAATGGAGGGAAGCACCGCCAATATGAAATTATATCCTTATTCTTACTTGGGCCAGTAACACCAATAAGAGCAGAACCTCCAGAGTAACAAGCATGGCTTTGTCTTCCATTCTTTTGGTAATAGAGATTCATTGCCACCGATGCATGAGATACGAGGATATCAGGGCCAAAGCATTTTCCGTTAGGCTGTATAATCGAACAATCGATAAATTTGCATGCGTATTCAATACTATTCTTGAGTTCGAGGTCTCAGGTCGAAGGCTTCGCCACACACCATGTTAAGAAACTGCAATTTTTCGGAACCAATATGATGAGAATGACTGTTTGTTTCCGGATAGTAGAATGTTTAATGATCTATTTGTATCAAAAGTAGATTAACTCTAATAGAAAATGTTATAACAAACTTTCATTTTAGGAATGGTTCAAATTGGTATAACATCAACCAGAAGACAAAAAATGAATTATAAAAGTTCAAAGCGCATGACCTATATATTTGTTTGGAATGACTTCCATTTTTAAGACATCATAGAGCAAACAATTTTCTTAAATTTCAGCTGATCACGAAACGGTTTGTGCCATCGTGCCGATACCCGGGACCGTTATATTCAACGGGATCGATCACAAATCTCAAGTCTAGGCATTGTAGCCAAACATGCATTAGAAGTTCATCTTACGAGCGGAATGAGGTGGATTAATTCTCAACAGTGGAGAATATAATAAATTCTATCAAAACGAATGATGACAAGATGTTTTAGTGGGATGAGATGTGTACTTTCGAGACGTCCCTGTAACACAAAGTTGATTAAATTTGTAATATTTGATCAATTTGGCTGTTGTTTGATAGAAATCATTTATTTTTCTCTTATTTTGGTAAACAATCTATGACTTTATTAAAAGACCTGGGAGCAAAATAATGTTCTATCCATAATATTTTTCTTCTGGTTTTGAAAAGAATAAAAAAAATAATTAGAAAACCATAAAGAAAAGAAACACTTGGGAAAGCAGCTAGCGAGCCTCTTATAAAAAACCCCATTTCAAGCGTTTCGGTTGTAAGAGTCAACCGCTTGCTTAGTCCCACATCGGATAACCATGATGGTTTGCTCGTGGTGGTAACAATACTCCATAGAAGGGAACTGATGATGCTCAACATTGGCGACCTCCAAGATCAGGACACGTGGCAGGAAGCGTGTCCAGGACCCAGAAGAGGGCTCACAGGGGGCCGACCCGGCCGTCTGTACCCGACCTGCAAACACCAGCTGGCCCACCTCGGAGCCCCCTGCAAATTGGCCTCCTCGTTCCCACAGCTCACGCCGAGCTGCCGTGAGGCCCGGACTCCTCGGCCTCCCCGCTCGTCCCGAGCTCCTAGCCGAGTCCATCTTCATCGGACCCCCCCGACCAAAGTCACCGCACACAGGCGTAACCGCCGCTCCACGAATCTCGCCATGCGCGGATTCTCCGCCAGCAACATCCCACGTTCCACGCCTCCGCGATCCCCATTAATAGGAGATCCACTCTCTACGTGGGCGTGACGTCGGGAGCGTAACTGCCGGCGAGATTCTCGCGCCCGCTGCGGCGTTCCATCACCACTATATAAACCCCCATCAAAGAGGGGTCAAGTATGCCATTCTTTACACTTTACACCATTACTCTGCACGGATCTCATCACTAACTTGAGCGTCGGAGGGTCCTCGGTGGTACCAAACCATCCCGGGACTTCTTTGCAGGTATTCGGCAACAGTTTCCACACCTCCGGTAAGCGCCAAAAAATCGGCGACCCTCACCTCTTCCTCCAAAAACCCATTGAGACCCACACGCAACGAAAGATAATCAGCTAAGTTAGCCACGAGATCTACGGAAGACAACATCTGACGGAGGCCCGAAAAGGAGCTCCATCAGTTGGCGCCGTTTGTGGTAACTTAAACTCCACAAAATACAAAGTTGGCCTTCCTATCTCCTCTCTCATGGAGGACGACCATCCTGGGGATCCCGGTACCAGCCGCCGCCTTCCACTCACCGAAGGCGGGGATGAACCTCCTCCCATGACCGTCATCAACGCCCTCGCAGGTCGGATAGATCTCCCGCAATCCCTCGTGGAGGCCCTCATTCGCGTCCAAACGGCCGCGCCCGGGCCCCAGATCGCTGCTCCACTGCCTCCAGAAGACTCTGTCCCTGTTTTGACGGCCAACCACTAGCAGGATGCATCCCCTGGCCCCCGGTCCCTCGAACCGGTGCCCCCTGAGGCCCGCTGGCCACCTCAGGGCTCCACGCCGAGATCCGCCGCCACGGCGCCTCGCCCCGAGCCTCCTCGCGACCCTTACCCCCCCAGAGGAAATGTCGGTTATCTCTCCTATCCATGAGCGTGGCCGACCCCACCATGATCGGCGGGGACGCACAGAAGGGGTCCGCCACGGCGACTCAAGAGCTACCCTATCCCGGGACCTGAGGCACCTCATCGAGAGAAACCGGGGCCGCTCCCAAACGCAGTCCACCCGTAGCGGGGCCCGGGAATCCTGAGGCGCTGATTCCTCGAGGTACCACGGTCGGCTCGACGCCCTCGAGAAGAAGATCGAGGGCATGCGCCGAGAAGCTCACCTCTCGAGCGACGGGGCTAAGTTCGCCTCCGATTCGCTCACGAAGCCATTCACCGAGGAACTGCTCGCCGTGCGCGTCTCCTCGTGTAATAAGCCCCGAAGGTCTCTCTGTTCGACGGGAAAACTGACCCGAAGGACCACTTGGATGCTTTCACCGCGGGAATGAGCTTCCAAGATCACTCCGAGGACGCCCAGTGTAGGGCCTTCCCGGCCACCCTCATCCGCGCGGGTCGGGACTGGTTCCGGGGGCTCGAACCCCGCTCGATTTCGACATTCGACGAGCTGGCTACCCAGTTCCTCGGCTATTTCGTGGGAAACCGTCGACAGAAGCGCATGGTCGACTAGCTCTTCACGGCTAAGAGCGGGAACAAGGAAACATTCAAGGCCTATATTACCCGCTTCTACAACGCCCTCCTCGAGGTGCCCGAGCACCGGGACGAGACCGTCATAACGACACTCAGATCTGGTCTGAGGCACAAAGAATGGTTGCGCTCCTTCGTGCTGGCCCAACCCAAGACCATGGCCGAAGTCAAGGTGTGGTCCGAGCGCGAGGTCCAGCTTGAATCCGAAGTGAATGCTAACCTTCCCCGGGCGGATCGTCCTGACCAGATGAAGAGGACTCGGGAGGAGAGGCCGGAGCGCTAGCAGCCCTACCACCCGAAGTTCCAGGAGTATACCCCCCTCAACGTATCCCTCACGGTGTTGCTGGAGGAGGCCCAGAATGAGGGGTTCTTCAAGTTCCCTCGCGGTGTCTGCGAAGGGGGAAAAACCAGTACTCCTTATATAGCCCGCTGTGTAGCCCAACAGCCGCCACGCGGCGTCCATCGAACGTTACCCAGTGGAAACGAAGAGACACGCCCCTGACGCTTCGCCTCCCCCCGCATTCAATACACTAGCTGCGCGCGGCGCTACCCCGACCGTTCCCATTCCTCACACCTACAGCCGAACGACCAGGCTGCGCCTCGTCAAAGATTCAACTCAGCAACTACCCTGCTCAGACACCCCCGGCCGGCAGCTCCCCTACCACAACGCCGGGGATCAGAAAAGACCTCCCAGAGGCAGCCGAGCTCGAGGTTCCCTCGCTCGGCTATCCCCAGCGGGCAGCTTCCCTGCCATAACGCCGGGGATCAAAAAGCCCTCCCAGAGGCAGCCGAGCCCGAGGTTCCCTCGCTCGGCTATTCCCCGCGGGCAGCTTCCCTGCCACAACGCCGGGGATCAAAAAGCCCTTTCAGGGGAAGCCGAGCCCGAGGTTCCCTCGCTCGGCTATCCCTCGCGGGCAGCTTCCCTGCCACAACGCCGGGGATCAAAAAGCCCTTTCAGAGGTAGCCGAGCCTGAGGTTCCCTCGCTCGGCTATCCCCTGCGGGCAGCTTCCCTGCCGCAACGCCGGGGATCAAAAAGCCCTCCCAGAGGCAGTCGAGGCCCGAGGTTCCCTCACTCAGCTATCTTTCAGGACAAAAGCCCTCGCCAAGAGGCACCGGGCAGTAACCCTGCCCGGCCAAGGGTCCTTGGTGGGCTTCCTACAGCCTTATAGCTTTTCTCGCGCCAAAGACCAAAGTCCTCCCAGAGGCAGTCGGGTCCTTGCCCGGCTATCCCCGGCTAGTAGCTTCCTACCACAACCGACAGGGATCAAAGTCCTCGCCAAGAGGCACTGGGCAGTAACCCTGCTCGGTCCCCGTACTGAAGGATCGGAAAGCAGTCCCAGAGGCAGTCGAGCCCGAGGTTCCCTCGCTCGGCTATCCCCGGCGGGCAGCTTCCCTGCCACACGCCGGGGATCAAAAAGTCCTCCCCGAGGCAGTCGGGTCCTTGCCCGGCCATCAACAGCTGGTAGCTTCCTACCACCGTCCTTAAGGATCAAAAGCCCTCATACAAAGGCACCCGAGCAGCTACCCTGCTCGGTCAAACTCCGGCTCCTAGCCTCTACGCCAGGGATCAAAAGCCCTCACAAAGGGCATCGGAGCGGCTACCCCGCTCAACCACCCCAGGATGGTAGTTGCCTACCCACAACTCTAAAGAACCAAGCCCTCGAACGAGACAACCGAGCAGCTACCCTGCTCGGCCACTCCTGGCGGGTAACCCCCTACTGCCGCGACAGATGCATGAAGCCTTAGCAGGAGGTGACGGCGCGGCTACCCTGCCCGGTCACCCCCAGATGACGGCTAACACTCTAAATCAGAAATGGATGTCAGGTCTGTCCAAGTCTAAACGATCTCCTCTTGACCCCGGGGCCCAGGGAGATACCTCCTCGGAGATACTCGTCGGCAAGCAATTGCAATCAGCTCGACGGACGATCGTTAGACAGAGGGCCAACCTGACATGAAAGCACAACGGCGCAAGTAAAAGCATCCCAAACGAGCATTCTTCACAAACAGATGGCAGAAAGAAAAACTTTATCACAGCTAAAGAATAACTTTATTACTACTGCCAAAGATAAGTTTTTTTTACAAAGGTATTTTTTGGGCTCCTCGGCCTTACAAAAGTCAAAAGAAAAACAAAATGAAGGTAGGGGAGCGGAGGCTCTACACCTCAGGCGCGGGCGCGACCTCGAGGTCCTCGACCTCCACCACCGGGGGCGCTGGGCCTTCGGCCCCCTCCCCGCCGGAAGCCTCTCCCCCTTGCTCGTCGACGCCCATGAGGGGGAACTCGGTCCGCAGATCCGCGTCGTCGAACTCCGGCATTCGAGACTTGACGGCATCAAGGGCGTCGTGCCAAATGCGAGTCGTGGCCACGGCCAGGTCGTTATAAAAGTCCCTCGACCCCTTGTAGCTCGCCACGGCCCTCGATCCTGCCGACTTATAGGCCTCGGCTGCCACCCCCAGCTCCTTTCGGAGGGTCTTCACCGTCTTCTTAAGGTTGCCAGAGAGCACCTGGGAGTCCTCGAGTTTTACCTCGGCGATCGCGGCGGCCTCGCGATGCCAGGCGACCTCCCTTTTCCCGGCATCCACCTCGCCCTCCAGGGAGGCGATCCTCGCCGACATCGCCTCCTACTCGTCTGGAGCTCTCTTGCAACGCGGTGAGCTGGCCCGCGGCCTCCACCGCCGGTGCTACCACCTCGGTCTCCATGCGAAGGGCAAGGGCCACGTGCTGGAGAGTCTGGGAAGACATAAAAAAAGGGAGAAGGATCAGAAATATGAAGGAAAACACTAAATCTCACCGCGCACTGAGGGCTTACCTGCATGGCTTCCTGGGCGATCGACGCCAGCTGAGCCTTGAGGGTTCCCTCAGGAACCCGACCCCCAGCCGAGGTCTCTATCTCGTGGAGGAGGCTGTCCGCGACCGACAGACCGGACGGCACCGGGAACCGGAGCCCCCCTTCCTCCACCACGGTCGGCGAAGACCGGCCCCGGGAAGGTCTCCGGGAACTCCTCTTGAGCGGCTCCGAGAGGGAGCCGATCTCCTCTTCTGAGGCCGTGTCCTCCATAATCAGGGCCCGCTTCCGACCTGATGCTCTGCTGGGGCTCGGGACGGGATCCACCGCCGAGCGTCCTCGGGGCACCGCCACCGGGGCGGTGGGAGCAGGGGCAGCTGCGCCCAGGAAGAGCTGGCGCCCATAGCCCTAGCAGTCTGCCTCGGTTGGCGCATAGAATTTCGGAGAATGCTGAAGTCCATGGATCCTGCACAAAACAAACACCCAACTTATCTGCAACGCGAGTAAAACATAAACCCAGAAAGCAAGCCTAACTTACCAACGAACTCGACGGGGCTAAGCCCGGCCCAGCTCAAAACCCTCTCGGACAACAGCACGTCGTATCGAGGGATGGGTTCCCACGATGCCACTCTCACCGCGGTGGGGTCATCGGACAGGTTCCCCGGCAGACTCTTCTCCCTTGACCACTTAGTGGGCACCGACCAGTCCTCGCCCTCGGGAGGGGAGACGAAGAAAAACTTCTTCTTCCAGTCATGAATGGAGGAGGGCAAGGCCACGACCCCAGTCCTGGCAGTGACCCCGGGCCGCTTCCTAAAAGTAAAATAAACCCACCTCGGGTCGCCAGCTCGACCGCCGGGGTGACTCTTAAAAGCAAGGGAGGAATCAAGAAGGGAAAGGCTGAAAGGAACCGCCTGCAGCTTCAGGCGGATCAGGAACCCGAGGGGAATCCTCCACGCGTTCGGCACTAACTGGCCGGGAGCCAAGCCGAAGAAATTCAGAGCGGCGATGACCTCAGGAGAGAAAGGAAAGCGCATTCCGCCTCAAAAAACTTCCAAATACAGGGCAATCTCCCTGCCCCGTACCTGGTCTGCCCTCTCTCCCTCCTCGGCCAGACGAAGCGTGTAGCGCGGGGGAATGTGGAAGCGAGCTCGAGCGTTGGTGAGCTCGTCCTCATGCCTCACCCAGCACGGACTGAACAAGCAACGGAGTGAACAAGGAGTGCTTGACTGAATAAGTCAAAGTGGAGGACCTCGCCCTATAGAAGACAGCACTTTTGAGTCGGAGATTCCCGAGTTTGTTGTTGGATCAGTCGCGGTTTAGTTTTGTTCACAACCGTCTCCGACTAAGTCACCATTTTCCCTACCGACAATGACTTTCCCCGAAGTCTGCCTCGCTGAATACGAGACGAATCCCATCCGGGAGGTTGGTTCTTGCGATTGAAGGCGACGAAGAAAGATTCTAATATAGAGAGGGATGGTCAGACAAGACGTACGGATCAGCGAGTGCACGCACAAGAGGTTCTCACTATCAAAGCAAGGAATAAAACATATAAAAGTTACGCTTCGGGGGCTGGATTCGAAAGCACTTTTTTTCTATGCAAGGAAGAGAACTGTCAGGCCGCTGTAGGAACGATACGAAGAAGGCTATGATAGATAGCTGACGGGTAATCATCCTTTTCATTCAATATTGAGATCATCCTCCTCACCAGAAGGGTCTTCATCTCATAGGGAGCGTCAGCTAGCTCGATCGTCGGTAGAGAGCAAGTCATGACTGATTCTTCATCCTTTGATGAGCGGCTTGCTGAAGAGTTTGCTAGTCGATCAGAAATGTCCCAGCGTCATCACATCCTGATGAAGGTCTCTCGCAAGTTCGATTGCGGACTCAGATGCAAGAAGGGGAGCCTCATACCTTTGCCGGGTAGCATCCTATAGTGAAAAAAGTACTCGTGACACTACTTCAGAAACATAGAGGGGCAGGGCTCCCACCGATCCTCTAGAGACCCTTTCTTCCGATTGGATTGCAAATCAAGGTTTCGAGAAGCTTTCACACTCGAATTCAAAAGATCAGGGCGAAAATCCTGATCAATATCAATGGAGTCGTCACTACTCATTAGTCAACTATTGAGAGTCTAGGTAGCTTGGACTATTGATCGGCCAAAGCCTGATTTGCTGTCCTCTTATTCTGCCGTGAGCCATTAGTCTTCTTTAGACTATTAAGGTCTTCAAGCTAGAAATCCCCCCTTAGTGGACCAATCCTCCCTTCCCACGGATATTGATGAGTCTCGTTTTTAGAGGGGCTAGCACCTTTCAGTCAGCTAGCTCTCCTCCTATCCTTTATGTTGTCAGGATCTTTTTTCCACCGATCAGATCAGCCGTTAACATTTTGCCATTTTTTAGGTTACTAAACATAGGGTATTCCCGTGACAAATCCGCTTGTAAAGGGGTCCCCAATAGCTCCTCTCCAATTGAGATCTCCTTCCTGTATTGAGGTTGATCGAATCAAAAAAGATTTTTCGAATCCTACAGTTCCGGGAAGACCCTTACTGCTCTACTTATCCACCACAGAGACGTCCATGGGATGTGTGCTCGGTCAACATGACGACAGAGGCAGAAGAGAAGAGGCCATATACTATTTGAGCAAAAAATTGACCGACTGCGAGTCGAGATATTCACCATTAGAGAAGACCTGTCTCGCTTTGCTTTGGGCTACTCAACGCCTTAGACACTACCTATTGTCTTATCCGGTACTGCTTCTCGCGCGCATGGACCCGCTCAAGTATCTCTTCGAAAAATTCTCAGTGAGTTTCTCAAGATACTCGAAATAGGGAATGAGCTCGCGTCTTCCTTTGATTTGGCTTATGATGAGGACCAAATACTTGGAGTCGAGTAGTCCCGACGTTTTTAGTCCCAAGATGCAAGCTTCAGCCATGTTGTTAATCAAAGTGTACTGAGGCGATGGAATCCCTGCGGAGATTCTAGGTCCCGTGCTTGTTGACGGCACCATCGAAGTCAACCTTCCACATCGGATGCTCTTCTCCGTTTCGATAGCAAAGAGTCTTTTTTCTCAATGCTAAAGAAAGACTTGCCCTTATACGAAAACTAAGAAGACTTTCCTAAAGGGGGGCAGTGGAAACTTCTGTTTTCTATGACTTTTGCAGCAAGAAACCTTATATATAAACTTGCGCTAGCGCGCAACGGCTTTCGTGCTAGCGCGCTCATCCTTTGCTTGCTATATGAGATAAGATTTTTCTGCAAATCGACGCCTAGGGAAATGCCAGCAAGAAACCTTAGAAACTTGCGCTAGCGCTCAATTGGTTTTCATAACGCGTGCTATATTTCAATTGCATATAATCCGTTTTCTTGCTGGTTTGTAGACTGCCAATGTGCGATCGATGTCATCTGCCGATAATTGCGATATACAGAGCTTGCTTCCGCTAGGGCTAGGCAATCGGGCTATTCCACTACTACTGGGACTACTCATTTCCAGCACAAAGCCCTCCTCCTGACTCTCTTTGCCGATTGGACGATAGAAGGGCTAGACGATTGCATCGCCTTATTCCTGCCTGTAGCCCACGACCGTTAGCTATGTCTGCTTAGTCATCGCACGGATATTCATCGTCTTGCTCCTTATCCTGGCATGAACTCGCCGACTGATCAGCCCGAATTCATGGACTTCCCTTCGATTAACAAACTCGAGAAAGGGAAAGTGAATCGGCTCCTGTTGACATGGAAATAGTTCGATTGCTTGACGACTTTACCATCTGGTGGCCTAGCATCCACCTTAGTCACTGTGGTCAGGGACCTGTATTAGATTAGCAGCTCGCCCGTCCCGTACTATTAAGTATATGCCCCTGTATTTGGTGTTCCTACGCTTTGCCGAGACGAGATAGCTCGCCAAGCCGATAAGGTGAAGTGAAAGAAAGGGAAGGAAGAGGCACAGGATATGTCTAGAGTGTAGAAAGAGAATCTTCTCATTCATGAAATTCCCTCTTATGCGCTATCCGATCTCGATGAAGCCAATGGGTTAGCAATGATCCTATCAATAGACTAGTTAAGTTTCGGGACTTCTCCTGAAGAATGACCAATAGAACCGATCGTATCAAAGTAGTGATCTCTTGGCATAGCTGAAACTCGATGTCAGAAAGCACATTCCTCGCGTAGAAGCCCAAACTCTTGGACGAAGGTCAGATTCAGCGAACGGAAGGGTAGGTCCCACTCTCCTTGCTTTTTCTCTCAAATTTCATCCTCTGATGAACCACCGATTGCTTGGTTGGGTTCTCCCACATAACGTCAAGGAATCGAAGCAATCCTGAGATCGTATGGCATAGCGCAAAGTCGACATCTTCGTGATTCTAGGTCAGAAAATGCCCCTTTAGCCCACTCTCTTTTTACATAGCCAACTAGTTGGTGTACTCTCCCTCGACGCTGACCCGATAGAAGTCAAGCTTTTTTGTCTCAAAAAGAATGGTCTCGATCTTCTTCTTTCTTAGCATTATTGTAAACCATTTGATCCTAGTCGTCTTACGTGGAAGGAGCCAGATAACAGAGACTTTTATCGACGTCTTGCCCCATCCATAGTCTGCTAATCTAATCCCAACGTCTTTGATCCTGACAAGCTTGGATAGGACTATATCTCTGTCTTTTGTTTGTTACACAACACTGAATGTACAGTTCCTTTCTTCTTCTGGCTATGGTTCTTTCTATTCTTATTTCTGACTTTTGTTTATGGTATAGCCTTTTTCCACCTCTTCTTCAGGTGGAGTATCTGAATACGAGCCTTGAAAAACTGTGCCCACGGACCCGTAAGCCCTCGAGGCAAGGCGAAAAAGAAGAGATGCTCTGGCTTTCTTTTCTTTGGTCTTGAACTCGCTCCCCGCTCGAGAGTGAATGTTGGAAACTCGTCGATGACATGTTCCTTTGAGTGCACGATTCCTTAGCTGTGCCTGTTTGGTACCGAGCTCTTTGATGGCCTATCTTTATCCGTTCACGCTAAAAAAAAGGTAGTGAGTGGAGTCAAGCACAAAGCGATCCTCAGCAGCCGAAAGAAGCCTTGTTCGGTCTCCTGTTGAAGTGGTGACTCACCTGCAACATAAGTTTTGCAAACCTAGGTGAATTCCACTTTCTACTGGACGAAGGCAAAAAGAAAGAACTCTAGTGAATGGCTAAGAGGAAGGGACCGGGGGCCCAATCAGTTTGCATTGCTTTCACCACTATCTCAATTTCCTCTTACAGTCAAAGGTCGACATAGATTTACATTTGCAGCCTCATCTATCAGGGATGGATAATATCCTTGGGTATGAAGTATTTACCGAACATCTTTCTTTAGACAAAAACGTCCTGAATGCCGGGTTTTCTTCTTAGTTTCATGCTTTCTCAACTGTAACCATGAATAGGCACCACCACCTACAAAGTCATTTAGCTTAACTACAGGGAGGGTGTTAACACATGTATGCTCCTGCAGGCTAGCTTCGCCTTAGCAACAGTTAGTTTGAGATTTAGGTAGTCATTCACCCTCTTAACCAAATGGTCTTTTAGAAAGGAATTAGTCCTACTTTCCTTCTGGGCTCTTGTACTACCATTCTGTTTGAATTCTTCGTGTTAGCGAAAGAGGATGATTGTCAATCTGGAGATCTTTCTAGGACACGAGACGATGTATTCCGGTTCCCTATAGGTTGGACTAGATTCTTATAATAAGTATGATTCCATCCCGCCGCAAGCCTACCTATGGTTGCCCTGTTTACCGGAATTATGGTATGAGGTCTGCCCGTCTGGCTTCGCTTCCTCTCATTTTCGGCAGTGCCGCGGTGCCGGTTTCCATCTTATAAGCCACTCCTCTCCATTCGTATTATTGTCCCAGGGCTCTTCATCGGAATCGAAGTGGTCCACGGCCGTGAAGCCGGGCCTAATTCTTTGGGATGAATACCTGGTAGGATAGGCTCTCTGTGGGTTTATTGCAAAATCAAGCATCTCCTTGAAACCCTTATCTTCTTCGAAGATTTTCCAGAAAGAAAAATCCGTTGGGTAGAGGATGGCATAGTTTCTCTCCCGGACTGGATGCTTTTCATAGACGAAGATCGAATCTATGGCCCTTGATTGCTTTTCACCTGTTCATATAATGAATATTAGTTTATACCATTGACATTGATAGTTGTAGACAGATGGATAGTGTGCATTGATGGATAGCAATGGTAGTTAAGAGCATTCCTTTCTGCAGGCCAAGATGGTCTCTTTCTTCCTTCCCCTATTCCTGTCCTTTCCGCTGCAGTTGATGGAGAAGCATTGAGTAAGGCAAGGAGTTGAGACATTGTTAGCTACAATCTCCGCCCTTAGTATCTTCCTCTGCTCTGCATAGCTGTGCATTGAGGGAGCAGCAATGGAGTTAGGAAAGGTATATGATGAGCAGTTACAAGGCAATACCACTAAGGAAGCTGATCAAGCATATGTTTTTGACGATCGATAAGGAGGGAGGAAAAAAGAAAGGGCGAAAGAGAAAGATGAAGCAGTAAAGTCGGTCTCCGGTGGATGCCTCTGAGCCTGCGGCGAGCTCTCTAATAGTTTCGTTTTAGTTGGGCCCAGGACTGCCTTCGTAAGGTCTAGTTCCAGAGCAAGGCGCTTGCGGTAAAGTGCCGGCTCAAGGAAAATGGAGGAATCCGATAACTTGTTTCAGTCCTTTATAAAATACCCTTCATCTTCCATCGTAGCCTTCCATTGATTGATTGATTGAGTTCCCCCGGCCGATGACCTAACTGAAGGTAGCCGATTTGTTAGTAAATGAAATGGGACGAAGAGCAGGCCCACTTACAGCAATGGTCACACGAACAAAGTAAGGAAAGGGATCTCCCCACAAAACAAAAGAATCCCCTATTCTCCTATTGATTGCTATTTCCCTCTCTTCCTCTTAATATGGTATCGCGAGATGCAAAGCCGGACCAAAAGGGCTCCGTTAATCAAAGAATAGGGTAGGGTATACTAGGATATATCTATATAATAGGGCTTTCACAAGAGTATCCTATATACAGAAAGTTAGCTAAAGCTCACGGCCACTTTCATCTGTAAGGAAGACAAGACACTTCCAAATATTGGTCATTCTCGACGCGCCGCAGCCACTATTTATCCTCCTTACCCGGCACGACCAAACAACGGAGTGAGCGCCTAGCGCGAAAGCCTATAGCGGTAGACCAAGCAACGGAGTGAGCGCCTAGCGGGAAAGCCGTTGCGTGGTAGCGCATCCGTTTTCTTGCTCAAGTCAACTACCTTATGTGGAGCCGATTTTGGTGAAATGGGAATTCCCAGTTGGTACAAGATTCATTTCGATGGATCGGTGCACCAGGGAAGTGCTTGTGCTGGGGCTGCTTATCTCATTCGGGACCACCTGGGGACGATTGTGGTTGCTGCTTATCTTCCACTTTTGAATGTCTCGGTGCCGGAATCTGAGCTGAGAGGATGATGGTTGGGTGCCAGAGATGCTACTCTGACCCTTGGTGCGGCGAAGATCTGGGTCTTCCTATTCAGCACAAGAAGGGGGCAATTGATGGTATAGCAGCTTAGGTTACACAGGAGAGTCTATCACAGAGCATCATTTGGAATATCCTATTGCCCTGTTACCTTTTGGGTGGACCACTCTCATAGCAAGGAATGCAGGGAGAGTTGTTCTAGAATCGAAGACTCTTTGGAGAAGAACAGTTAGCCTGAAGTCTCATTTTCAAGGCGATTGGAGCAGCTATGTCAGACCTGAAGCTTGTTCTTGGGCATGGAGGGCAGAATATGATACAGCTGGGAGAGCGTCTTTTTCTGCAGTTACTACGAGATCTCAACTATTTCATGGTAGTCAATGTCGGTAGTTGACCACAGGACAGAGGCAGTTAAGTAGTCAAGGAGAGAGCAAATCCAAGTCTTAGCTATAGTTTCTTTTTTTCTCTTTCTTCTTTTGATGGAGGAGTTGTGAGTCCCTCGCTGATTGAAGATCTGTGATTCGACTGAATCCTTTCACTTTGACTTCCATCCCAACAAAACAAGTAGTATATTATATAAAAACTCGTAGCTCGAATTGTTATTCGCTTTGATCTGATGCTTTAGGAGTTCAACCGTCCGGTTAGAGGTAGTGAGAAATGGAATGAGTGGTGTCGCTGAACCAACGTAACGACGTAGAAGCGCTTGAGTGCGATTGGCCTCAGATTCTTAATACATGAGGGCGACCATAGGGAGCCTTAACTGAAGCCCGAACGGTATCGGTATCGGCTACAGTTAGCGAGGTATGGTTGGCATTATTTAGAAGGCCAGGCTTATACTCTCGCACCATATCAATCAAACGTAGGAAGTTTGTCTTGCTTGCCATCGTGCCTGTCGCAAGTGCCTTAGTTTCAGATTAGTCAGGAAGTAACTCGTCGCCACAAACTCCGTCTTGACCATGAATCGTGACCCAGTTTGACTCCATGTGTGAAGGCAATGCACAATTGCCGTCATCTCCTTCTCCTGGACCGTCTAAGGCCGCTCGGTGTCGTTGAGCTTACGACTCTCGTAGGCTATGGGATGACCATCTTGCATGAGGACTCCCCCAATGGTAAAGTCTGAGGCATCCGTATGCACCGATCATGTCTGGGTGTGGTCTGGCAACCAACACACAGGCTCCTTCATTACTGCCTCATCTGCGTCAACAAAAGCTTCTTGACACCGATCCGTCCATTTCCACGTTCGCTCCTTCTTAAGGAGATCCGTCAATGGAGCCGCCCACCTTGAGTATCCTTGGATGAATCGCCTATCCTATGAGAATACTAAGGATTCTCCGGCCACTCCCCGTGTTCTTTCAATGCTTTGCTTTGGGCACCGGGCACGGCGAGAGGAGGCTGCTCAACTAGCCCCCCTGGTGTACGAAAGCTGCGAAGGAAGAGGAGCACAGTGGCATATAACATTACACTTGCGAAGCGAACAAAGCTTAGCGCTCAAACAAAGCAAAGGGGCGCTAGTACACTCTCCGTTCTGTGGTGCCCCTAGCGCAGCGCTCAAACTCACCCACTGAAGTTGAGTGATATGCCACCCATTTTCTTAATGAATGTTAGCCCTGTGCTTTATTAGGCACAGTGCTCGAAGCAGCGAACGCAGGAACCGCGTGAACAGCAGAGCAAGCAGCCCATGCGAGAGCGCGGTTATAGCGTTAAGGGAAGGATACTGCACCACCATTGATGCATGGTCACTGATCCCCGCTGGCCCATAATGAACAAAAGAATCATTGAAGCTTTGTATCCAATCCACATTGACTAGACACCTGTCCAACCTTCCTACAGTTCTCCTAGAACCTTCAGAATGGTTGCTCCATGACCACAAGTGGCCAGTGTAAGGTCCTCCAAAACCAAAAAGAAGGTTCCTACACAGACAGGACGGAAGTCAAAGGCCTCTGTCGAGTGTCAAAGAAGGAAAGGGGCTGTTGACTAGGAGAGCCCGAAGCACACTGTCTGAACCATCTTTCAGCTACTATTGCTACTGGAAACCCTCATGCTGGTGGTGAAACTACGGCTATCTTTGACCAACTGACTGGATAGCCTTATCGGCTTGAGAATCCCAGGGTTCTAATTTTTTTGCAACCTCTTTCACAGACTGAGTGACCGATACCGATGGAATTCGAGTTCCCCAACCGGGTTTGGTTACCTTATCTTCTTTCTTGGTCAGCCTTTCCACCCTATATGAGTAGAGGTTATTATTACGAGACTCATTCATTCTTTCGAGTTGACATAGCATAGCGGAATACCTCCATGACAAATATTGGGTATCCACTCTTGTCTTGCTGTTGTCAAGTTCCGATCTCGATTTGGTATCGCAAGCCTGCGTTAACAACAGAGGCGAGCGTTAGTGAGGCCTGTGACGACCCGTCGAATCGTACGAGCGCTTGAACAATGGCTTCAACTAGAGGCGACCGGAGGGAGGCTTTCTTTGGCCCAGTAGCCTCTCTTGTCGATCCAAAACCTCTTTCGGGGAAGCAGACCTTCTTCTAGTCTGATTCCTTTCTACAAATGGGATGCCCAGTTTCAAAGGAAGTCTCAGTCAGTTGATTCAAACAATTAAAGTATCTGTCTGCTCGGATCTTTAGATTGATAGGGCTTTTCATCAAAACCAAGATCTCGGCCTGTGGAAAAACCTATTCTTTCTATCTGTTGCACTCGGAACAAGCTAGCCTTGACATATGATCAAGGTCAGATCTCGAAGAGAAGTGATGGTACGGCGAGAATCAACAGAGCGCTTCACTTCTTTTTTTGGCTAACTAGCCCTTTTGCTTTTGGATGCTATTCACTGACCCGTATCATCGGCCAAATGAAGAAAGAAATATGCCCCCGAGTATAATACACTCCAACAATAGCAAAAAATTGGTCAAAGATAGCCCTATGAAAAGCAGAGGAAAGCCCCATCCCACATAGGAAAAAAGCCGCCAACGACAAGGGGAGAAATCCCACGGAAGAAGGTATAAATGCCACTAGCTATAGATCACCATGCATTTCACTAATAATAGGGAAAATAGGTAGCCATCAATAGTCTTATTAATTACTGAAATGAGAATGAGAGATTTTCCTTACCTTTTGGAGCTCGCCTGAGGGCTCGCGTGTGCCTGAGGTGTCTTGTTCCCATGTATGGGAGATAGGTAGCAACCATTTGACGGGTAAACTGCCTACTCTAAAGCCACGGTGGGATCGAAAGCAAGAAATTCCCTATCTCTTTTTTTATCCAAAGCGTCCATTGTGTTAGCCAATTAGTCGAAGAGAGCTTTCCACTAATGGGCTTCTATTCTACCATGGTCCTTCCTCTGCTGCTTTGGATGCCGATGCTGCAAAGAGAGTTGATCTCGTCCTGGGGACCCTAGCGTGTCCTTTGTGATCCACTTTCTATTTAGTGAAGTTGGCCTATGAACGGTAATGAACTGCCCCTACTAAAGGCAAAGGACAGAACCGACGGGAAGACCCGTCCAAACAAGAAAAGGAATAAAGGCAGGGAAGAGAGGCTTTCCTTAACCTAGGATCCGCCACTCAGGCACAGGGCAGACCAAGAGAGATGGCAACTCGACCTGGACACTTTTGCCTATCCGAATTGGTAGCAAATGGCTTTTCAAACTAAGCTACTTGCTGCGACCTCAAGGCCAGATTAGTGGCCAAATCACCCAACTTCATGGTATTGACTACGATAAGACATTCAGTCCCGTAGGCAAACCTGTGACAATTTTCACCGTTCTCTCCGTCCTCTCACTGGATGCTCGACCGTAAGGGAGAGGGGAGGAAAAGAATAGCAAGTCTAGTTTATCATGCATCAATATTAGCGGGTTCTCCCCTCAGTCCCATTCGTTCTCCCTCCGACATCTCATTCGAGATGGGATGGCTTATCAGTGAATCTCTCAATTCCTCCCCCCAACAACTAATGGCATTAGCTCGAAGCAAAGACATAGAGGCTAGCGCGCACTAAGCATAGTCTTTTAGGACCTAGCGCGCAGAGCAATAGTAAGCTACTTCACTCGAGAAGAAGAAAGACGCTCTCGCTCGACTCAGATAATGATGAAGCTCGAGCTCATCTCTTTCTTGCCAAGCTAGCTCCGATGCTACTGCTCAGCTCTGAGACTTCAAGAATAGTACTTTATTTAGGAACTTCACTTCTACTTGATTTATTCACTGGCCTTCCTCTCTTGGTTGCCTGATTTTAGGGCTAGCCACACCAACCCTAGTTCTCTTGCCCGCTTGTCGGGAACGGAACGGAGCTTCTCACTAACAGAATCGTAAACTTCATTTCATCAAACGAGACTCGGAAAGAGTGGCGTTAAAGATGTTGAAGTGGAAAGAACAAAAAGAAATAGGAACAAAGCAAAAGCATATCAATTCGTTGAGGCTACTAGTCTTGGTAAGGTTTACCACTGAATGAGAAAGGCCCCTAGGTAGATAGAACGTTTGTATGACCATTTCCTGGTGTTTTAAGGAATGTTTGCCGGCATCCAATGTCCCCCCCGTGTGTGATACGCGTACAAGGGACAACAAAACAGCGGGGAGTCTTTGTGACGGGGAAGAGCCGTGCATGAATTTTGCATATTTCACCCTGACATCCACCCAAAGGAGTACCGTCAGCCCCCCAAAGGGGTACCATAACTGCCACCCCTGCTGGCTGACTGATTACAGGGAGCGCAGGAAGCTAAGGCTCCATGTTCGGTTCTGGTAAAGAGGGCGGTGGGCGGGGAATGAAAGACATTTCATCGGATGGAACCATCAACGGCTATTCTTATGCTGGCTAATCACTTGATTACCCGGCTTGCGGTGGAGAATGAGGGGCTGGATATGACAGATAGTCGCTCCCATAAATGAATGAATGGGACTCCTGGGGAATCGGCAGAAAGGGATGGGTCGCCCCTTCGCTTCCCTCTACCTAACAAATTCGACTGACGACCTCACAGATCTGATCTTGCTGAGGTGAGGTGGGGCCTCAGGGGGAACATAGGCGTTCTGAGCAGGATCAAAGATTAAGGGGGCCAGAAAGTTTCTTTGTATGATGTACATTTCGATGATTAGGATTTCAAAAAGTCTGGGCGGTTGGGGTCTAATTCGACACTTGATATGGAGCAAGTGGAGGCCTCTGTTGTCATGCAGCCGGTTGCGGCTGTTGGTGAGGTTGGTAGTAGGGCTGAGTTGAAGGAGGGGATGACAGTCCATAAGAACTATATTCATGACATGGGGAGGTGGCGTCGTGGGGGTTAGCTGACCACCCCTGATGTGATGAGGGCGGCATTTGATCGATCGAACGATTGGGAAGAAGGCTAACGCCCGCTGGGAACAAGCACTTCATCACCATGTTTGCAAGAGAGGGACGGAGACTAAACAAAGAGAGGAAATAGAATGCTCTTGTGATAAGTGGGATTGAACCCGGATGGCTGTTCACTGGAAGACTTCTTTAGCCCCCCGAACATCTTTCTCTAGTCTCAGTTCTGGAAAGAAATTCAGATCCCTTTCAGCCTTTGCTTTGAATTATCTACTTGAAGGGGGAGATCTCACTTCCTATTCTTTCCACATTACGTGACTTTCCTTGACTATCTGAGGGCACACTTCCCTTTCCTTATTCTCTTGATAGACTCTTTTGTACGGCTATTGATTCACCTCATAGAGTGATCCATCTTTGGTGAAGGTGTACCCCTTGGCAAAGTTCCCGAGTCAAAGAACCGGTTGGAAGGAAGACTCTTTTCCTGACCCGAAAGCAAGGGGTCATCAAGATAGATATAGGTCAGTCTACGAGAAATAGGGAGATAGAGAACTTCAACAGAGTCAGGTTACCAGTCCTTGCTCCACAGATGAATTCAGGTTTAGGGTTGCCAAGATGATTTTGATTCTCTTTCTTATGAATTTGAAACTAACTATTAGATTAGAGAGTCTCAGCTGAAGGTTGAATGGGCTGGATTGCTTTGGTTTAGTAGCCATGTACCTCGGTTTTCTTTTATTACTTGGATGGCTCTTCGGAAAGCACTGCTAACTCAAGATGTCTTGGTCTCTTGTGGTATAATTAGTCGATCTAGTTGCTGCTTATGCAGGATGCACGTGGAAGACCATGATCACTTATTTGGTGTTCCTACTCAAAGAAGGTGTGGAGATCTATCCTTGGCAGATGTCGGTATCATAGGAGAGGACAGTTCACATGGGATAAGAAGATCAGGTGGGTCCAAGACATTTGGGTTATGTCAATCTTATTGGCCGACTAAAGACGCTTTCTTTTTGTGCAACAGTGTACCGCGGGTGAACGTAACTCTAATATTTTCAAAAATCAATATAAGCCATGGGAAGAGATAGTAGTTATGATCACTAGGGATACCGAAAAAAGATTCCTGAGTTGGCGAGATGCAGTGGACGACGCCCCCAAGAGTAGAGAATTCCGTCACTCTTGGCAGATTTGAGTTCAATTTACTGTTCCATCTCCCACATGGTGTTCATGGCGCCCTCCGGACCCAGATATGTGGTGCTTGAACACGCATGGTTCTCTTAGAGGTGATGACGCTGGGTATGGATGCATATTAAGAGACCATGCTGGGCAGGCAGCCGAAAGTCGCGATTACAGCCAGGTGTCCTCCTTTCTCCATCCTTGTGCACGAGCTTGAGTCAATTCGAGAGGTCCAAGTTGAGGAGATGCGCACGCTATCTGACAACCTGTTCTAATTCTAGACCACCAAAACTATCAAACAACTGGCACGCTTCCCATTGAGCGAGCTCCATCCTCACGTTGCCATTTAATCAGTCCTCGCTCGGGATAAAGGGTTCTCACGCTTACAGACAGTGCCGACGAGCACACCAATAGACGAGCATGAGTTAGAGGGCCCAACTATGTGAGGGCTTCCTCTGCTTGTCTTTCCTCGGGCCATTTCAGAATGGGAATGAGCAAAATTGTAATGCAAATAACTATGTAATAATCTTTTATTATATATTCTTATTATAAGTAATTATTAGGCTGTGCCACTCCTCAGGAAGGTCGAACGCGCGAAAGAAATAACAACATAAAATAAGGGCGGCAGAGATGCTAGAACAAGCTCTCCAACGGGGGATATGGAATAGGTGTAGCCTTTGGAAAGAGAGGATCTGAAATGGATGGGCCATGGATATCGAACTAACAAGGAAGCTAGGCAGGCGCTCAAACTGGTACTTTTGCTCGGGCAGACTGTCTGCGTATGGATATGGATCAACTGAATATTCTTCTTCGAATAAAAACCTACTAATAATGTAATGCATTAGAAATTGCTTCTGTTGAGTAAACGGGCTCCGGCGTATTCTATTTCACCCTTTCTCTCTCCTGCTCATGATTCAACCTCTTCAGCGACAGGTACCTCACAAACTCCTCCCATCGCACTTCGGAAAGGTAAGCTCTTCTTCTTATCCAGCGCTTCGTATCTTATGATCCCTTATCCTTCTTCTTCACATTCATTCTGCTTATCTTGCTTCTATTTCTGCCCTTTTCGAACCTAAGACATTTGCAGAAGCTGCTCGGGACCCTAAGTGAAGTGGCAACAAGCAATGTCAGACGAGATTGCTGCACTCCAAAATAACCATACGTGGTGTTTCCTTACCATCTATCTCAACAAGGCTATTGGCTTAAGAGTTGGATGGATAAGGATCCGAAAAAAAAAGATGGCCTTTCCGTGATCATGTTCATCCGACAATACAATAAGAGAACCATTCCTTCTCATGATAAGAGTAGCGGGTTAGGAAAGACAGAGTAGGTAGAAAGATAGGCCATACAACTCGTATCATAAGCGAAAGATGAGTTCAAGCGAGCATCACATAGTCAAAGCAAGGTTCTATTGGAAAGCACGGGTTGCTTCCAACTCCAACTCATGGATTTGAGACAAACTTCACTGTCCACGGCCTCAGGTGTTCAGTCACTTCTCACTGCCCTACTTCCGAGATTCAACCTGTCCTGAGAACATTGGATGACCAAAATTTTCAGTAACACAAGGCACGGAGTACAAGAAAGGTTTTTCTTGTTTTGTACATAACCGGTACTGGAAATGACTCAAAAGGATGACTACTCCCTTCCCAGCTACCGGAGAGTGAAGTGAAACTTGGATCGACTTGGTTCATTCGCTGCACGAGGAAAGTGAGGCACCTCGTGTCACTCAAGAGTCGGCTAAAGACATATGTCTATAAGCATTAGTTGTAAAGGCTGCTCATCATCCTTTGAGACTGGAGAGGCGACGGGATGCCAATCCAATGGGGCAACCCAGCTCAAAAAAGGAAATAGACCAAAGCATGGGTGACCGAGTAGGCAGCTAACCAACCAAAGTTCAAGGCCATGCATGCGTGCAAGGCAAAGAATCTCATAAAAGATTGCTTTCTTCCATATGGAATGGTAAAGATCCAGACTCCATCCCAGAAGCTCAGAAGAGGGTCTCTTTTCACCTATCCCTTTCCGTTCCAGTACAGTAAACAGTGGTATAATCGAACTTCTCCCTTATCTCAACAAGGCTTTCAGTCAAGAGCAGGGGCTCAACGAAATTGCCTTATTCAAGTAGTACTCCCATAAAGAAGTCCTCTCGAACTCTTAAAAACACTTAAAGGGGAAAGACTTCAAGACAAACGAGAGCCCGATTCATGAATGAAAGTGTCTTTCCGGGTTTCCAGGTGACAGAGATTGATTCAGCAAAGAAACAAGTAAGGGCGAACCTTTATTACCCCTCCGGGGGCCCGGGGAGGAACCGTCTCAGTTTGAGATTTCATAACAACATGATTTGGGATGGGATAAGGTCATAGCCTTTCAGTACAAGGGAGGATGCTTTTTATCTAAGCTATGCAGCAAGGGATCAGAAAGAACAAAAAGGAAATAACGACTTTTGTCCTTACCTTTAAGTAGGGGAAGTTTAGGAGGGGTAGGTATGGAAATATCTTATTACTCTCCGTTTGGAACTTTTGCCTCGCTAGAAGATTTAATAACCTGTCCCAACAAATCGTAAATCACCCGCCGAAGAAAGCGCACTTGGTTCTGAGGAAGAGAAGAAAGATGAATAAGATGCGATTTGCCACTAAAAAGAAGCCTAAAGCAAACCGGGCACACATGGGCAGATACTATTTAGTATAACTGTAAGCGCACCTTGCGCTTCTTCCCGCTTTGGAACTTTTTTCTTTGAAGTCCAATCCTAGTGGCAATAGAAAACATTCATCGGGATTGACTGCCCTGCTTTCTTCTGCCTCCGTTTGTTTCTTCAGAGAAGACCGACTCTGATTTCATTCTGCTGCTGCCTGACCCCGTAGTGGAGCATGCCTTCCTGCTTCCCGCTCCTCTTCACTTGTTTGCCGGCTTCGCAAAGCGCTCTATGGTCTCAGCACCCTTCACCTGGAGAAGTTCAGCACCACCGTTGAGCAGGCCGGCTTACATCACAGCTCCACGGACCACTCTCTATTCGTTCGCTCATCTTCATAACGCACATCACTATTCGTTGGATCCTTGGAGCAGCTTTCAAACGACGTATAAGCTACAGGATAAGCTTAGAGAAATGTTCATTTGCTGAGATACTGGATGCTTACCGAAAGAGGGGAATTGCACGTAAGAGAAGGGAGAATCTTCATGGACTGGCTTCCACCAATCGAAGTTTCGCGCATTTCAGATGGTGGTAAAGTGAGACCACATAAGATAAGGAGCTCTTCCTCATAAGGTTATTAGAAAGCATATTATGAAGTCAGAAATCTTTGACCCTTTTTCATCTTCATATAGAAAAGTCGGCCTTCCTCATACTCCCCCCCTTCATTCATGGAGTTGGAGGAATCCACAGGAGGCCCGCCCGTTATGCATTGCATAAAAGCACTTTCCCCCTCCCTCCGGTCGCCTCAGGTCGAATGAATACGAAAGGGAGATCAAGAAAATCAATAGGCCATGAATGAAGAAGTAGTTGGCCTTTCACTTTCTTTCGTTTGACTCGTGGAGCTGAGAAATCCACTTCAAAGGGAGGGAAGCTAGGAGTGCTAGTCTGAAAGGGCTAGGAACGGAGTGTTCTCTTTTTTTTTCCATCATTTCTGCTTCCTTCAAAAATGCATCCTATCAAATCAAAGATTTTTATCCTTACCCAGCAAGAAAACGGATTATATGCAAGGCGAATTTTGAATACCATGAAAACAAATATCGCGCTAGCGCGCTCACACAAGTCAGCAAGTATGAACTTCCTTCTGTGGCATTTGTCCCTGCCTTCCTTTGTATTCATCCCATCTGAGGGTAATTCTTTATACGATCAGATTTGCAGCGCTTACTGATTCAATCACAGCATTCAATTGCAAACAGAACACTGGTTAATTGAACACTAACCTACTCTCGAGCAAGGGCTTACTAATTCACTTTCTCCAAGAGCTGCTACGATCACTCATTCCAACTACCAGCTCATTCCTTTCTTCTCTCAGGACATTCTTCTTTAACTAAACTACTATGTTCTTTTCTTTCACTAGCACCGGTTACGAAAACAGTAAGAGCAGATTCTATTCTATAACAGTAATAGTGCCTTCTGTCCCACTTGGCTCAATAGCCGGAGATGAAATAGCAGCTTATTCTATCACAAAGAGCTTATTTTTCTATAAGAACCCGCTAATGAGATAGTTGAAAAAGGGGCCTAGCGAGCCAATAACAGAGAAAAGGATGCTCCTGGAGCTTCATACAGAGAAGGAGGAAATAAACTGTTAGCAAGAAGGACTTCTTACTTCATCCGCTGTGAACGAATCCCCTGCAAGGAGCTATAATATGTTTGCGACGAATAGGACATAAGAGGCTAATTCGTCGAATTAAATCCTCCCTTTTTTCAAATAAAGGAAGTGACAACGTTAATGCCCGAGGAGGTTGAATCAATAGCAATAGTAGACACGCTACGATCTTTGGCTCTTTGCTAGACAGGAAGCATCGAATGCCATGGTTCTTGTTATAGACTAGGCTGCAAGCTCAGCTGCCGATGCCGATACCGGAGTAGCTAAAGGAAGCAGTACAACCAGCAAGCAAGAATTCATTCTGTTGTTCAAGCAGTTGAATAATAATCCATTTTACTGAGTACAAAAGGCGCGTAGCGGCTGTCGTTTACCCGGTTGAGGAAACAATTCCAGGCTGAGATGCGATGGTCGGCAGGCAGAACTCAATCGGCGGGAGAAACGACATCGAACCGAATAATAGGCGAATCGGGAATCCGGCCAATGAAAAAGCCGATATGAAAGGCTTCGATCGTGATAAACAGAGCCTGTAACAAAAGACCAAAGCATGATTGAAGAAGCAAGGGAGGATTTTTTCACATCTGAGATTCCCAGGTAAAAGACCGGGTCAGGGTCTCAATCTCCTGACCCATAGTATTCATAGATCTATTCCTAAAAAAAGGAGAGTTTTCAAGGCGATAAGAGTCGGCATCGGCATAAGGGAAGAAAGAAGGGGCAAGAATCATTCAATTATTCCTCGTCTGAAAATAGTCTTAGCTGTGAATTTCGCCCTAGACAGGTCACAACTCATTGCTAAGAGTTAGGCTTAGAAGAGATTTGCGCTTTGGTTAACAGTTTTTCATTAGCCCTATAAGGCTATAATAAGGCCGAGACCTTAATAAGGATGGATGAAAGGGACGAGCGAAAGATTAGGCTTCCCGGTCTGAAAGTTGCTAGGGAGGGCTAAGGCGTCTGATTAGAAAGTCTTTGAGATCGAGATAAAAGAAAGGCTACTCCTGATCTTCTCTTGAATAGCCGTAGTCGTAGTAAAGTCTCCCAGGGATGAGACTTGTTGACTGCTAGACTGCTTTCCTTGGTTTCACTGCTTTGATCTTTCACATGGGCAATTTGCTGTTTCAAAGAGGGAATTTTCTTTATTCTATCACAGGGTTAGGATAAAGAGTTAGTTTAATGTGGTTAAGCTGGGGCACCAAGAATGGCTTAGTCTTTTGTTTCATCAGCTGTGATCGGAACTTCTTTCTATTAGCATTGAATTTCGAGATAACCAGTCTTGTGGACCTGAAACTCCTAGGCAAGTATTCCTGTCCTTTCTTTCTCGATGCAGGAATAGCCATAGTCTTAGCTTGGCACTCAGTCCACAACAGATTCTGATCAAATAGAACTAAAAAAAAAGAGAAAACGGGGGAGCGAAGTCACTTCTAGCTTATTTCTTTTCTCTTGCCAGGCCAGGAGTGAAGCAAAGGCCTTCTTCTTACAACAGACAGTTCGATCAAAGAGTGCAGCTGGCTAACTAGTCCCTCATCTGATTCGATGAATGAAGTGCTTCCTATTCTTACTTTAGGAAGAACATACTAAACTGCATGAAGGGGACCAATCCGCTTATTAAACGAAGGACCCTGTAAGAATCGCTTTCACGTTCCGCTCGCGAAGCTCTGTAATTAAGAAAGTCTGTGTGAAGGATTCTTACTTGCTTGCAGTTCCCCTCACTCTTTACTTTGAATCGAATATTATCTTTCACAACATACCTCTGGGGTTGCAGAGGACCAATGACATTTCGCAGCAAGAAACCTTATATATAAACTTGCGCTAGCGCGCAACGGCTTTCGCGCTAGTGCGCTCATCCCTTGCTTGCTATATGAGATAAGATGTTTCTTCAAATAGATGTCGATTTGCGCCTAGGGAAATGAGAAATGCCAGTTATATGAGATAAGATGGAACCGCAAATCTCAATGTGGCGCCAAGGGAAATTGAGAAAATGACTTTTCTCAGCTATATGAAACAAAATCGACATGTACTCGTAAACAACCCTAACGGTTAAGGAGTGGTCCCGAACGGCATCCCTGATCATGGAGATCTTTCAGTCTCGCAATTGCCTTCCACGGGATGACGCAGAGGTTCGACAAAGCCAATACGTCAAGTGAGTTCTTATGAGGGACCGCACTAGCCCCCGGCGAATGAGGGCTAGCGTATGAGGGGGGAAGAAGCCCTTCGGAGGTTCTGTCAAGTAAGAACCCGTTGTCAAGTAAGAAACCTTTCTGTGAAGAAACCCTTGTTTGAGTTTTCTTTGTGAGAGAGCGGAGGCCCCTTCGTGAAGGGTCCCTCAGTAGTATGACTCTAACAAGTCAACTACCATGCTTTGACAAGAGTAACTTGTTACAGGGTTTCAAAGAGAACTCGTGCCGGGTAAGACGAAAAGCTTTAACAAGGGTTGAAGTGACTCACTACCCGGAAAGGAAGGTCTGACTTTCAAGGCGATCGGAGTGAGACTTACTTAAAAGAGCCTACTGCCTATGAATGAGATATTCATTGACGAATCCCTATCTTGGAAGGAAATAGATTCTCTCCTTTCCTTGCGAGCAGGGTAAAGAAAGAAGAAAAGTCGTAGGCAGAGATGACTAAGTGAAGAAGGCCCTACCCCTTATTCATTCAAAAAGGGACCCGAAAGGCACCTATCCGTGGGAGACAGAAGATGAATGGGGAGCCGACTAGAAGACAGATAAAGGAGCAGGCTTTAGGAAGAAGGGGGCCGGAGATGGACTTGGATGATGGAAAAAGCACTGATCGGGTCAGCGGTCTTCGGATGCCTTTACTCGACTCGGCTCAAGGAAAGACAAAAGGGAGCCATGGCCCAAAATGACTAATAGAGTGAACAGCCTTGACGCGAGACAGTGCGGAAATAGGATTGGAATGGGCTAATTAACCAAAGGGCTGTTTACGACCGACCGAGAAAGAAAGATTGGCATCATTGGTAGATAGCTTTGTGAAAAGGAGGGGAACATATTCCTTCTTAGGTCGCTTAGTGGATGTAGAGGTCCGATGGATCAGTAAATGTGACTTCTGGATGATGGAAAAAGCGGTCTTCCTCGCTTGCTCCAATGCTTGGCTTAGTGAATCAGTCAATGGCAAATGGCTAGCGATCTCAGAAACACAAGGAAAGAAGGCCCGCCAGAAAGAGGGGGTTGGAGACCCCGGAACGATGTATGAAAGAGACTCTTGAAAGCTATCGAAGTGGACAATAGAGTGCTGCTTCTTATGATATGCAAAAGCCCTCTTTCCATTCTTCGCTTACCGACTCTAATCTCCAACTCAAACCATTTGTGTGCGAAGTTGACGTCGTAGCGAGCTCCTTTTCATCATCTTCTTGCCACCTTGGAAGCAGAAGACTCGAAAAGAAGTTACTTTAACAAACTTTGACTTGATTGAATACATCATTGAAACAATCATGCGAGGGGTCTACTACGTCAATTGCGTAGCGAGTTGGACACAGGAACAGCACCATGTGAGATTCTCATCCCGACTCGTTCAATTTATGGTGTTGCTGTCAGCCCTCTTCCTAGAGATCCGGGATGGAGGGACGCAAGAGAAGTAGGAATGGGATCGATGCAGTTGCCCAGGCATCCAATTTTGTACAGCTGACTTAACACCAACACAATCTTGATGCTTAAAATGAAACATTTCCGCACGCGATTCGCCGTTGACCTTTATTTGATACTAGCACTTGAGAGCGAAAGGACTTCTTTTGATGATGATCTAGCTATTTCTTTAGTTATTTCTTTGAAGTCCTTTTTCTCTTCTGTCAATCTGTGGCAATCGAATGGGGTTCCCTTGCTCAAGGGCTTCCCTCATGAAAGCCACTACGGTCCTCACTGGCATCTCAAGCATTCCTGGAGTCTCCATGGCAATCGAGTTGAAGACGATTCATCACTCGACTCAATCCTGGTTCCGTGCAGGGTTCAAATAAGTTGTGTTTTGGCTACTTCAATTGGGAGCTTCTTGTCCTCATTGGACAAGGACTCACTTCAGCACTCGCCCCTTCGTCTGTTGTCAAGCCATGGCGATCGAATGGTTTCCCGAGATAGGGTGGTGGTCCAGATCTCATTTGTCTGCATTGGCCGTTTTCGTGCGCTATAACCGAATTGAGTCCCCCTCCGTGGGTGGTTCATAATTCGTGCCCTAAAAACTCCAGAGAAAAACTTCCATCGCAGATTTCATTAGACGAATGGGACCTCTTTCCGAAGAAGAACTATCGAAGACGAAGGTGTACGAACAGAAGATAGAACGGTCATGGATCGATTCCAAGTTCACTTAAGAAAATAGCGAGTTAGGAACCGGCTTTGTTAGTACTAGTATTTCACTAGTGGGACTGAAAAAAAACGTTTTTATAAGCAAATTTCTCGCATCTCTTCCCCACCTATAGGTCTTCCGAATGAACTTGCTGCTACGCCCTTTCCTTTCGTTCGTTTGTGTCCGGGTCTGGGGCACTGGCTTATCTAGCACTGAGGCAGACGGGACCAAGGGCAGCTCGGGGATAACCACTAAGTGACTCGGGGGCAGCTGAGTCAGAGGATCCATTGTTAGACTTAGATTGGATGAGACATCAGAAAGTAGGGATCGGCAGCATCCACCAACTCTAAACCGGCTGGTCAAGCAGCATCGGATGAGTCTTCCACTTTGATCGTAGGCAGGATGTCAAGCTCTCGTCCGAGGTTCTTCCCAGAAGATGGATGGTCAGACCACCTTACCGTTAGTGTGTGCATCATCTCAAGGTGATAGGCCGAGCAGCAATGCTAGGTGTCCTGTGGATAGACCAGATAAGTGTGGAAAGCCTGTCGATCGCTCCGATGCACCATTCGAAGAGGAGGGATTCTCACCTGTCTTTGCTGCATCATAATCTGATGCTCAGTATTTGCCTATGGAAGATAGAAGAGAGTGAGTATTAGAATGGACCGACCGAGATTACCGGCCCGAAGGACCCCTTTCGGGACACTATTTGCGGGCTCACTGGCTCCGTCGGCTTATTGATCCGAGAAAGAGAAGGGCGAAGATAGATGCTAGCATCCCGTTCGATCATTACTTCTAAGTAATTACACGTGACGTTGTTGTGGATAAAAAGCACTGATTTTCTCGATTCCTGTTCTTGGTTCTACGGCTCATCCTTAAGGGAGTACCATACTTCACACTAACTCAAACTCTTTTTTACATATTCCAAAGTGAAAACAAGGAATGAAGCATTTCAGTGTCCACGACTGAGACCATAGCAGCTATAGGGTTTGCCTCGGTTCAGAAAGAGTAGCTTCTTCGGGTTCGACAGCGAGTCATTCAGGTCGTTCGTTCAATGTCGCATTCGGACTAGAATCGGATTGGTAAAAGAAAGCACTAATTCTGTACCTGTTCTTCGAATCAATCTCTTCACTTGGAAATGACATTCCACCTGTCAAGCCTTCGTTTTGTTAAGAGAAGATCTGTTCTTACTCTTCTAAGGTTCTTTCCGAGGATCCTCATTCAGTTTCATATTTCCTCTTTCATTACGACATCAAGATCGCTAGACCGTCAAAGTGCTTGGTTGGAAAGACAAAAAAATGGTATTCAGACTATTACCATGGAAGGGGAACATGTTGAGAGATTGGATAGTCTCCATGATCTGGTATTCGTAGTCTTGTTGGCTTAAGGGGGTGATTCTCTTAGGATATTGCATCGTCATCCAAGACTGGGTGTGCTTGTTTTTCCACAGAGTGGCCACTCATCATTGGATCTTTTCCAATTCTCAACCTTGTTTTGGATGAAAATCAAAGGGTAGTTCCACCAGGGTAGCAAGGCAAGTAAGCAATGCTCGGTCAAAGCAGTAAACCGAGAATACCGGTTTGAAGCGCTATAAACAGCCCAGTCACTAGAGTAGTCTACGAGGCCGAGCAGACAGGTTTCACTTGAATCAGCCACCAGATTCTATCTTGAAAGGCAGAAATCTTTCCCTCCAGAAAGACGAGAAAGGCCTGGATAAAACGATGGGCATGTCAGATAGGCCGCCATAGAGATTGGGGTAGCTGCTATCCTAACAGAAGAAGACGACAGTGCCGAAAAAGAAAGGCTTAAGACTGAGTATACCCTATCCCTACAACAGCACTGCCGACGAAAAGAAGGCTTCCTGTGCATGGTCCAATCTTAGATCAGTCACGTTTGCTTATGGATCGATGGATCAACTGCCTCTGTCCCTACTGCTGCCGGTCATGCCTTTGCCTCTGCTGGCACGGGATATCTTGAATCTCTTTTCACCCGGCTTTCGTAAAAAAAAGTGGATCGATGTCGATCGAAGGCGTATAGGCGACTCTTTAATGAAAGTCCAGTTATACAAGCGTGACACGTTCTCATATTTCTATGCCCGTCTATTAAGGAAAAGAGAATGGAAGCGATTACCCATCTCCACCAACAAAGGGGCTTCGGAGGCATTGGAGTCCATAAGATTGGCCTTATCCTTAGTCAAAAGTAAGTCAACCAAAAGATGGGGCTCAGGGAGACAACCAGAGCTACACTACTTGCCCATAGCACCCGGCAGGGACAGAAGTAAGAAAGGTACCACGATGGATCCTGATGCTCGGGGAGAGAGAGACTACCGGCGGAGGCACATCAGCAAGAAGAGCAAGAGGGACTCTAATCAGTTAGCCTACTTCATACGGGCTTCGCGCTAGCTACAAGGTTGACACGAAGGTTGGCGTCAGGGAATCATGACACATTACACCCTTGAGGACATCCTAAGGCAGAGCTGAGCCTGAGCCACAAACAAAAAAAGCTCCTTCAGTAGACGGGAAGGTCACAACTGGCTTGAGTCAATTCAGTGACTATCCCGCAGACGAGCTTCGCATTAGAGACAGAGGGTTGAGACCTACTTGGCGAAGTAGGCCCATACTTCAATGCCACTAATTACGTCATGATGAACGAAGTTTGCTTTTGAACGGAATGAATCCTATTACGTACTTGAACAGAAAAGGTAGTTGACTTGCTTACTTGTTATAGTCAACAAGCAAGGGATGAGCTAGACTGAATATAGCACGCTCAATTGGTTTGAATGGCCTGCTATATTCAAAGCCTTGCATATAATCCGTTTTCTTGCTGGGCAAGGAGGGGGGCAGATCAATATGTACAAAATTCATTTCATTATCCCACTCCGTCATCTAATAATGTCAGATATTCTAATAGAATATCTGCTCATATTCTATTCTTGCTCGAAGTCAAGGAAACGCAGTTAGCCAAGCCTCGTAGGCGCTTTTGGGCGCAGGTTCCTCAATCGCTGTTCTTCCACGCAAGTAGAAGAAAACAACAAAACAAGAAGCATCGAGTAAAATCCGTCCACGGAAATAGCAGTTGTCAAATGCGGAAGGTGGAGCTAAGTTTGGTTTCCGATGTGACCGATACAACTTGACGGAGCCAGGAAAGAGGGGAGAAGCTCAAAGCCGGGAAGATGCCGAGCACTGACGATGAAAGGAGAGAGGTCTAAGCGCCTCCGAAGAAGAAGGAAAATGATGGCAGATTAGAGTATGTAAACCAAAGTAAGTGGACTACTCGTACACATGGGAAGAATCATACGCACAAGCAGTTATAGCATTGATTGAGCGAAGCCACTCCTTCACTGAGGAAAGTGCTGCTGAGCAAGCGACAAGATGCAGATGTATAGGATAATCCTTCCCCTGAAATTGCACTGGTCAAATGCCACAAGCGGGGTATGTGTTGGTGTTGAAACAAGAGAGCCCATATAAGAATCCAAGATATGTTGGGCATCAGTGCAGCTAGGGGTGAAGATCTATTCATATAAAGGAAAGTCAGTCCCCAGGAAAAAGACAAGCAAGAAAGCCCTCACATAGTAAAGAAGAAAGCGGTCATAGAGAAAAACCTTTCGAAGAATGACTAGATTACTTATTCTATATATTTTCGAAAAGAGGAGATGAGTCTTTGGGTGGATGGGAATGATTCAAACATGGAATTCGATTCCATCATGGTTCCTGGAACAGGGGGGAAAATCAATCTCTGGAAACACTCCGTTGTTTGTGGAGAATGCCCCCTGGAGGAAGCTTATTGCAAGGAAACAGAAGTGGGTGTGCACTTTCGGTAAGGCGGCATATCTGAAGTATGAATTAGGAGCTTTCTCGCGCGCGCCTTCAAAAATCAGCAGATGACTCAATTTTCTTTTTTTTTTTATGCTCCACTACGAGCGAAGGATATTATATTAACATAGTCGAAAAACGAAGTATTCACAAAGTGCATTTCTTTCTTCAATCATTCATTCGATAGACGTGATTCCCCGGAGGCAGGACACACGCAGTTCACTCGGCCTATTCTACTTTAGGAATAGAAGGATTTCTTATGCTAGAACTTCCTGCTCTCACGTTCATATACCATACCCATGGGGAAGAGGACCGAACAGAACATCCGTGGCTGGGAAACAGAGATCCCGTGGGGAAGAAAAATAGGATTATCTTCCGATTCAGAAAAAGGCAAAAATGGGGGCAAAGTAAACCTAACCGCTTACCTTTTTTTTCGTAAGCCGCGCACTTTAGGCCAGGCCTTACTATAACCAACCCTACTGATCCCACTCAATCTTTTATACCGATGTTTCGTACTCTCTAGACCAGGTCATCATAAGAAAAGACTGAGAAATCTTTCTGAAGTGAGAGAAGGAGGGAAGGCGCGCTAGCGCGCTACAACTAACAGCCTGCTGAAAAACGCAAGATTAGCGCGCCAAAGCAACCCTAGTTTAAGTACTAGCGTCCCACCCCAACGTTGTTGTACTTTACTTGACTCTCCCCCGCTTGCTGCTCGCCTCAGCCAGACGTGGCTTATGTAGTGGGCTAGAAGGCGCCTACGTGCTCCGACTTCTTGGGCCCCCACTGGAGATGCTTTGGAAGCTGTCGTGACGCTTTGGTGTAGTTGTAGTTTGTATTGCACCGGGGTGACGGTTTATGGATGGATTCCATGGCGATGGAATCCCGTAAACTCAATCAATATAAACAACATGTCGTGACCATGACGGTTTGGTTGACTTTGTAATAAAAGTAAGTGGGTTGAGGGGCTTCATTGATTAGTAAACCTACGGTGCTGGTAAGGTCGGGACCGTGGTCGTCCGTCTCCAGTTTGCCGGCCGATAAGATCATTGAGATTGACCAGCTAGCTGGGTTGGTTTGGCTATTCCTTTCTATTGAAAAGGAGTCAGCTGTCTGCGCGAGTCACCTTCCTTCTTCTAGGCTCCGAGTCACCTTCTTCTAAGCTCCGCTGGACGACACGGCATTCTCGTTCTATAGGCCGGCCGTACTTGTGATGGTTCCCCAGGATCCAATAAACCCACTTAGGTCTACGTTGCCACGATATTGTTCTATGGAAGCGGGCAGGCAGCTTTTTAGAATAGAAGTTCGGCCCGGTTTTTGATTTTTTTACTAAAAAAAGGGGGGAGGGATTTACTTTTCTAACGCATATTCTGTCGTACCGGCATGGCCCCACTGATTTGTTTTCGATCGGAGCATCAAGCAGCGCAACCCGGTTCTATTTGACTAAGCCCCGTGCTCGTCCAAGGAGGGAGTTTGCTTTACCCAACTCCCCTTTTTGATAACAAGGTGGAAACCCCCGACCCGACATTCATGAGTTTCGAATGAAGAATGAAGAGTGCCCTGACCTTCTTCCCGTCATCGTCGGATTTTTAAGTTGGTAAAGACCCACCCCTTGTTTAAGTCAGAATGAGTCCCCGGGACCCCGGGACATTGGCTTCCGCCAACAGTGAACTATTAAGGATCGCATCCCGCGCATATTCTACATTATAGCCTGCAACTGATTCAGCTTCCGCTTCTGGGAGATCAGACGGAGCTCGATTAGTTTCTGCTAGACGAGGAATAAGGAACATAACCAATACGGGGAACAAGGGAATACCGGACCATATCTGCTTTTGCGCCATGACAATCTCACTCGAATTACAGGGACCTACACATATTAGTACAGTATACCGGGGTCCCCGGCCAGAACCACACGTGCAAGTTTCCCTGCATGTGGCTCGTCCGTGCTTTTTTCCGAGGCGCTGCCTGTGACTCCGCATGGGAAAAGGGGAGGGGGCTGAACTGCAAACTTTCGTGTTCAGAGCATTGCATTGTAATCGGGGATAGGGTGAGTAAGCAGCGCCTACCAAGCTAAGCTTTCGTCGAAAAGGCTAGACTGGTTCCTTTTCGGCGCCTACACATATTAGTACAGTATACCGTGGTCCCCGGCCAGAACCACACGTGCAAGTTTCCCTGCATGTGGCTCGCCCGTGCTTTTTTCCGAGGCGCTGCCTGTGACTCCGCATGGGAAAAGGGGAGGGGGCTGAACTGCAAACTTTCATGTTCAGAGCATTGCATTATAATCGGGGATAGGGTGAGTAAGCAGCGCCTACCAAGCTAAGCTTTCGTCGAAAAGGCTAGACTGGTTCCTTTTCGGCGCCCGCCCTTGACTTAGATGTTAGGGCAAGGCAAGCCCAAAGAAAGTATAGGTTGGCTCCCAGCTGCATCTCGGCCGGCATCCTGCTCTCGAGAGGGTGTGGTCCTTGAGCGAACTACTCATGTGCTGAGTTGTCCCAACCTAATGGCATTTGGTGAGGAGCTACGGTCTGGTGGTTGACAAGCCACTGATCGGAGGCGACTGGACTGGAGTGCTTTCATCAAATGATGCATGTGGGCCGAGCCATTCCCATCCCAAGTGGCGGCCCGATTCGGCCTGGTAGGGAAGAGATTCTAAATAGAGAATATGCGCACCGAGAATAGATATCTATGTTAGCTAGCGGGGGCGGGCTTTCCTCTGGTAGTCCCTCTGCGGCCTCTGACAGTCCGTCCCGTCTCATCTTTCTTTGGCTCTACTTGTAGCCAGCCATGTTAGCTCCACATTCCACCCTTTTTCGATTTCGAATTTCTAACGAAAAAGGCACTCACTTTATACATCTCCATCGCCCCCTTTCCTATTCTTGCTTGCCGCCTATTATATTAATTAAGAGAATCGGTTCCGGTTCAAGCGGCCCGCCTTTCATCATCTATACCAGCTGCCACGCACGACCCCATAGGAACGATTTCTGCACCTTAAGAAGCAGAACGCGCCATCACCTACAGCCCTTTCCTCTGCCGGGGACATCCACGAAATGAAAACGGGCGGCATCGTCGTATGCTCGACTTTGCCCTGGTGTATATCCCGGAGTACTCCTATGGCCGATCTGTCACCCATACATTCTGGGCTTGGCCCCGTCCCGTGTGGAGAATGCCCCCCTGGAGGCACGGCTTAATCAGTAATTATCGCAGTTCAGAGTTTAAATATGTAAGCCGCCACTTCTCTGAAAGCATGGTTCTTGCCAGCAATCAACCTTATGAACTTTATGCAAGGCTTTGAATATAGCAGGCACATGAAAACCAATATCGCGCTAGCGCTGCCTGGTAGTTGACCTGCCGTTGCTTGTTCTATAGGCTTTCGCGCTAGCGCGCTCATCCCTTGCTTGGGCCTTGGAGCTCGTCCATTCGTTGGGTGATCCTTTGCTCTCACGTTTGAGTGTTTGCTCGTCGTTTAGGCCGGTGAGTGACATTTCTGCTCATTGCAGTCACCTCCGGGGTTCTTCGCACCTGGGTAGTACCAAGACCCTTATGCCCCGGACTGCACTGCCCGCCCAAAGCCCGCCCTATGACCCAAAACACAAAATGAGCCTTGCGACGAGACGCGGACATTCCTCATGCTGCGGTTCCCTCCGGTCCGTTCCCGGGTTGGGTTAGGGGAACATCCGAGCGATTGCCTTCGCGGATCCAAACGTGCTCACAAGGCGCACAATAAGAATAAGACCAATGGAGACTTCATAAGGGACCATTTGAGCTGCAGATCGTAATGCTTCTAGAAAGGCATATTTCGAATATAGAGGACGTTCCCAACAATCCACGAGAATATCATACCCCACTATGAACCGTACGAGCACGTCCTCTGTCACCCCCCACCGCGCTTACGGCTCTATACCCCAACTCAACTTGCTCTGGCCCCGAGCCCTCCCGCATCTCTTCCTCGGTAAGCGGACCGTGGAAGCTGGGGGTATCCGCTTGGGACTGATAGAAAGCAGCATATCTATTTTGTCCCTACTGAAATCGCCGAACCCGCCTAAAAAATAAAAATAGTAGAAGGTCGCGTCAGAGACATCTTTATCTGAGGAGGAGGCTTCGTCGTCCGGCTCCTCATAAATTCTGTTAGGATCGGCCGGCTCATCCTCGGAATCCGAAAAAGAAAACAGAGACAGAACATATTTTTTTTTCAATGATGACATATCTAATCAGACTGAATAGGATGTCGAAGACACGATCATTCACATCAATTTCAGCAGGCAGGAAGGGCGCGGAAGCTACCGTTTCACGAATGCAATGCAAGCAAGGTAGCTTGCTTACTCTCCGTCTAGCGTACGTTGGCGGCAAGGAAGGAAGCATTGGAAAGACTAGACCATACACATTATTAGTACAAAAGGCATTCGGGAAGAGACTAGTCGCTTCTGGCGAAGCTTCACTTTAGTTTAGTTGGCCGACCACTACATAGAGACAACTACCAGTCATGAGCGATAGCGAAGCCTAGAGAGGTAGTGAATACTTGCTGACTTGTTATAGTCAACAAGCAAGGGATGAGCGCGACTGAATATAGCAGGCGATATTGGTTTGAATGGCGCTTTAGACCAAGCAACGGAGTGAGCGCCTAGCGCGAAAGCCGTTGCGCGGTAGACCAAGCAACGGAGTGAGCGCCTAGCGCCCGTTGCGCGGTAGCGCATCCGTTTTCTTGCTGGCGGAAGTAGTCGCTTGACGGACGAAGCCGAGCCGATACGATAGGCGGGCGAAGGGAGCGAGACCAAACCGAGCCAGACGTGGAGTGGCGAAGGGGGCCTACTATATGTATACGTGATTAGTAACCAGTGAAAGACATCGAACGAAAAAGAAAAGGTGAACTATTGAACAGTGTGATTGATCAGACAAGTACACATTTCGGTAGCCTTCTTTCATTTCCGAATTTGCTTGCGAAAAGTCCTTGCATTAGTATGAGTTCGTTGGCCGCGTAAGGGCGATCCATCTTGATGACGAATTCCACGATAACGAGAAATAGAAATTAATCGTTCGATGTC